>CM035837.1:309556775-311956775 GCA_020510985.1 Pholidichthys leucotaenia | reverse complement strand
TGAAGTTTGCTAGAGAGCATTTGGATGATCCAGAAGAGGATTGGGAGAATGTCACATGGTCAGATGAAACCAGTATAGAACTTTACTGTAAAAACTCAACTTGTCGTGTTTGGAGGAGAAAGAACACTATACCTACTGTGAAGCATGGGGGTGGAAACATCATGCTTTGGGGCTGTTTTTCTGCAAAGGGACCAGGACGACTGATCCGTGTAAAGGAAAGAATGAATGGGGCCATGTATCGTGAGATTTTGAGTGAAAACCTCCTTCCATCAGCAAGGGCATTGAAGATGAAATGTGGCTGGGTCTTTCAGCATGACAATGATCCCAAACACACCGCCCGGGCAACAAAGGAGTGGCTTCGTAAGAAGCATTTCAAGGTCCTGGAGTGGCCTAGCCAGTCTCCAGATCTCAACCCCATAGAAAATCTTTGGAGGGAGTTGAAAATCCGTGTTGCCCAGCGACAGCCCCAAAACATCACTGCTCTAGAGGAGATCTACATGGAGGAATGGGCCAAAATACCAGCAACAGTGTGTGAAAACCTTGTGAAGACATACAGAAAACGTTTGACCTCTGTCATTGCCAACAAAGGTTATATAACAAAGTATTGAGATAACTTTTGTTATTGACCAAATACTTATTTTACCAAGGAATTTACCAATTAATTCATTAAAAATCCTTCAATGTGATTTTCTGGATTTTTTTTTCTCATTTTGTCTCTCATAGTTGAGGTATACCTATGATGAAAATTGGAGACCTCTCTCATCTTTTAAGTGGGAGAACTTGCACAATTGGTGGCTGACTAAATACTTTTTTGCCCCACTGTAAATAACCAAAATGTGTATTTTTTTGTATTTTTATTCTAGCGTTTCTTTCTTTTTTTTTTTTTTTTTTTTTTTTACCATTGACGAAGAGTAGGAAAGAAAAAAAAACATTCATAATAGTAATTTACTTGTGCATACTTAAATTATATGATCAGAGGTGGGTATAGTAGCCAGAAATTCTACTCATGTAAAAGCAGTGCTATGAAATTAATAATTAAAAGTAGACAACCAAAAATTTCTAGTTAAGGGTACAAAGAGCACCTACTTAAAAACTTGAGTAATGACTTGTCTTCAAGGTTTGAGGTTTTTCTCTAAAATTTATAACAACTGTCTTATAGTTTTCTACTTTTCTCTGTAAATTTATCAAAATTCACAACCATTTTCCTCAAACTTGTAATTTTCTCTTGTAAAATTATGACTTTTCTTGTACATTTGAGACTATTATAAATTTGTGGATTATTTTATGGCTAATGTTTATCTTTTGTTAATCCAATCCAACTTTATAAAGTTCTATAAAAACGACAGTTGACACAAAGTGCTGTACATCAACGATAAATAAAACATAATGTGGTCTATATTAATCATATATCCCATAACCTACATATGTATAAGCATGTGAGAATGTTTGGTGACTACATATGTAAAGCGACTTCACACCTCAGAACAGGACAAAGGGTCTCAACCGCCAGTGAAGATCAAAGAGCATCCGAGGCACTGCGGTGGAGACCAGATAGGTCGCCCTGACCTCCCAGGGCCAGGTGGAGGGGTACGGAGACAAAGGAGGGGAATTAAGTTAATGGGGGATGTCAGCTTTGATATGCATGTCTTTTGTTGTGTGTGAGTATAAGTACACAGAGCCGAATGTGTTGGCTCTCTTACTTCTTCTGCTGCTGCACTAGATGAGACTTGTTAGAGGAGCGAAGCTGATAATAAACTTTGGTTTATAAATCACATCACCTCGTTATTCCAAGCTCCTCTACACTGGTGACCCTGACGCGAGGATGGACCAGAGGCGTTCCCCCGCGATCGACTCATCTGTGGCGACCCAGGCAGACGCCAGCGCCCATGCAGACAGGGGAACAGATGGACGACGTTCCCCCACGGCAGAAGTGACAGAGAGGGCTCAACCGAGCACCAGCGCTGCTGCGAGAGCCGAAGGAAGGCACTCTCACCCTGCGGACACATCAGGGACGGCCCACACAAACGCCGTTACCGTCAAGCTGCCGGACTTCTGGCAGGAAGACCCGACCTCATGGTTTCAGCAAGCTGAAGCCCAGTTTGCACTTGCGGGCATAACGGCTGACGATACAAAGTTTTATCACATCGTCGCCAAACTCGACGCCGCCACTTCGAGATGTGCGCGGAGCATAATCCAGCGGCCGCCGGCCCAGGACAAATATAGAGAACTGAAAGCATCCATCGTGGCAAATTTCGTCCCCTCTGCCGAGGAGAGAGCCGAGAGGATCCTGGCGGTCTACGGCCACAGAGGATGCAGACCCAAGGCCCTCATGGAGGACTTGCTGCAGCTCAAAGAAGAGGACAATGACAACTTCCTCTTTCAATTTATATTCCTCAGTACGCTGCCGCCACACATGAGAGGGACACTTGCCAACATGCGATGCAGCACCCAGCAAGACTTCCGCACGCTGGCTCACGAAGCGCAGCGACTCGTCAACGCCTGCAGGGAACAGACACCCACAGCAGCATCCGCAGACCTCAACGCCGATGCCCGGAGCCACGGGGAGCCACAAACCACTGAGCAGAATCCGCCCGCCATGGCAGCGACACAGCCAAGACGTAACAGATGGAGCGACATCTGTTATTACCACCACCGCTTCGCCGAGAAGGCTTACAAATGCCTTCCCCCCTGCAAATTCACGATTTCGGGAAAACGCCAAAGCCGAGAACCGTTAACAGCGGCAGTTCTCGGCGAAAAAAGCAAGCTTCTATATGTGACGGACGGACACACCGGCAAGCAGTTCCTCATTGACACGGGAGCTCAACTGAGTTTTATCATGCCCTCCCAAGCAGACCGAGCCATGGGCCCCCGGGGCAATGGAGCGATGGCAGCCAACGGCTCCATCATCGACACTTTTGGCGAAAGGAACCTGCCCCTCTGCATCCATGGCCGCAACTACAGATGGACATTTGTTGTAGCGGTGGTGAGTTTTAACTTGTTGGGCGCAGATTTTTTGTGTGCACATGGGTTATTAGTCGATCTAGCGAACAGACGCTTGGTTAGAACAGACACTTTATTCCCACAACGGGCCCACCCGTATTCGCCAAAGCTCGGCGCTTAGACGCGACCAAGCTCGCCATAGCTCGGGACGAGTTTACCACCCTTGAAAAACTAGGCATTATCAGGCGCTCAAAAAGCCCCTGGGCGTCACCGCTTCACATGGTCCCGAAATCCGACGGTTCTTGGAGACCGTGCGGCGATTACCGCAGATTAAACAATGCGACAGCGCATGACCGCTACCCATTTCCTCACATCCAAGATTTTTCACTACATCTGGCGGGTGCGCGCATTTTTTCAAAAATAGACCTGGTCCGCGGCTATCATCAAGTCCCCGTTCGAGCAGAAGACATTCCTAAAACAGCTGTAATAACCCCCTTCGGTCTTTTTGAATTTTTGCGGATGCCTTTTGGCCTCAAAGGCGCTGCTCAAACCTTTCAGCGGATGATGGACGCAGTATTACGCGACCTCCCTTTCGTGTTCGTCTACCTCGACGATATGCTGGTAGCCAGCTCGTCTGAGGAAGAACACGAACAGCATCTCACTATGGTTTTTCGGAGACCAGAAGAGCACGGGTTAATAATCAATCTGGCCAAATGCAAATTCGGCGTGTCACAAATTGATTTTTTGGGACACAGAGTTTCACCGAAGGGGGCAGTCCCACTGCCAGACAAAGTTCACGCAGTAAAAAATTTCCCACGGCCACAAACGGTCAAATCGCTGCAAGAATTTTTGGGAATGGTTAATTTTTACAACCGTTTCCTCCCCCGTGCAGCTCAGCTCATGCAGCCCCTATATGACGTGCTCAGAAAACAAAAACCTTCCAACGCGGTCGAATGGACCCCGGAGCACGAACGCGCCTTCGTGGAAGTAAAAACTGCCCTAGCTAATGCCACATTGTTGGTTCACCCTGATCCCTCGGCCCGCATTGCGCTAACCACAGACGCTTCAGACCTGGCCATAGGGGCGGTTGTAGAACAACACGTAGGCGGAACCTGGCAACCTTTGGCATTTTTCATACAGCATCTTTGACAGGGAGCTGCTAGCGCTTCATTTATCCATCCGCCACTTCCAGTTCTGGTTGGAGGGGCGGCGTTTCACGGCTTTTGTAGACCACAAACCGCTCACCTTTGCGATGGCTAAAATTTCTGAACCGTGGTCAGGCAGACAACAAAGACAGCTAGCTGCTATTTCAGAGTTCACCACAGACATTCGACATGTGGCAGGCAAACTTAACGTGGTAGCAGACTGCCTCTCTCGCGCTGTGACATCGCCAGAGCGCGAGGAGACAGATTATACTACCTCAGCCGCAGAACTCTTCGCCAACGCGGACACATACGCAGCCCCAATCCACGTAGGGATAGATTATGCAGCCATGGCGGAGGAGCAAAGTAGTGACGCGGACGTGCGCGCACTCCTGTCTGGACCAACAGGGTTAAGGCTGGAGGAAAGGGGTTTACGCGACGGTGTGCCCCCCCTAATATGCGACATCTCAACCGGCCGACCTCACCCGGTAGTCCCAGCTGCATGGCGCCGCTGTATCTTCGACTCAATTCACTCCCTCGCGCACCCAGGTGTGCGCGCTTTGGTTAAAATGGTCGCCGAAAAGTTTGTGTGGCCTGGCCTGCGCAAAAACGTAAAAGAATGGGCAAAGACTTGCATTTCTTGTCAGCGCGCCAAAATACACAAACACACAAAAGCCCCTCTAAAGCCTTTTCGAATCCCTGCTAGAAGGTTCGACCACGTTCATGTCGACCTCGTGGGACCACTACCTTCCTCCCAAGGTTTCACACATCTGTTAACAATGATAGACCGCACTACGCGCTGGCCTGAGGCGGTCCCTCTGGCGTCAACCACAGCGGAGGAAGTCGCTCGCGTTTTTTTGACAAACTGGGTGGCACGTTTCGGCGTCCCATCGGACATCACGTCCGATAGGGGGCCTCAATTTGTCTCGGAGCTTTGGTCAGCCATGGCCAGCAGCTTAGGAGCGACAATTCACCGCACCACCGCTTATCACCCTCAGGCTAATGGGTTATGCGAGCGTTTTCACAGATCTTTAAAGGCCGCCCTCAGAGCATCACTAACGGATACAAATTGGGTAAATAAACTTCCTTGGGTTTTATTGGGGTTGCGTGCTGCACCTAAAGAGGATCTAGACGCCTCCCCAGCAGAATTAGTTTTTGCACAACCTCTCAGGCTCCCAGGTGAATTTTTACCAGAGAACCCAGAGCCAGGGCATCTTCCAGCCCCGAGGTTTTTAGGCAGCAACGGACCGGACTCTCTCCCCGGACCGGCACATCACTCTATTCCACGGGTTTTTGTCCCCCAAGCTTTAAAAAACGCTGAATTTGTTTTTGTTAGGCATGAAGCTTTAAAACCAACCTTCCGCCCACCATACGATGGACCATTCAGAGTGCTGGAACCTGGTGATAAGCATTTTGTGCTTGATTTTGGGGACAGAAAAGAAACAGTCAGCATTGACAGACTTAAACCTGCCTTCTTGTTGAGAGACGAGCCTGCACGGTTGGCGAGAGCACCTCGGCGGGGTAGACCCCCCAAGAGAAAAGACTCAGCCCCCCTGCAGGGAACAAATAATCACTCTCCTTCCCAAGCTGCAGATTCCTTACAGGAAGGTCCCACCAGGACGCCCGAACGGACCCACAGCAGATTCGGAAGAAGATTTAAGCCCAGATGGCACAGGGACTGATGCAAACTACTCAATAGTTGTTCACTAATTGTGCTGTAACAGTTTCGGACTGATTTGTGATATTAGTATGCTGTTATGTTTACCACTGAATTCTCTACAGGAGCATAGCTGCTGGAAAGTTTCTTCTTTGTCAAGAGGTGTAGCAGTTAGTATGTCATAATAATTATCTTAAACTGTGAATTTTTCTATTGTCTTTTCTTAGTCGTTTGGGGGGGGGGGGGGCTGTGGTCTATATTAATCATATATCCCATAACCTACATATGTATAAGCATGTGAGAATGTTTGGTGACTACATGTAAAGCGACTTCACACCTCAGAACAGGACAAAGGGTCTCAACCGCCAGTGAAGATCAAAGAGCATCCGAGGCGCTGCGGTGGAGACCAGATAGGTCGCCCTGACCTCCCAGGGCCAGGTGGAGGGATACGGAGACAAAAGAGGGGAATTAAGTTAATGGGGGATGTCAGCTTTGATATGCATGTCTTTTGTTGTGTGTGAGTATAAGTACACAGAGCCGAATGTGTTCGCTCTCTTACTTCTTCTGCTGCTGCACTAGATGAGACTTGTTAGAGGAGCGAAGCTGATAATAAACTTTGGTTTATAAGTCACATCGCCTCGTTATTCCAAGCTCCTCTACACATAAAAACAATAAAATACAGCTAAAGTACAAAACAGCACAAACAATAGTCATGCAATAGCAACAATAAGAACAAATAAAATCAGTGTCTCAAACTGGGTCAAAAGCCAAAGAATAAAAATAGGTTTAAGAGGAGTTTTAAAACTGGACAATGAAGAGGCCTGTCTGATGGATAAAGGCAGATTATTATAAAATTACTGTTGTTTTTTTTTTTAAATGAATTTGAAACAAAATGTGGCAATTTTTTTACTTTTTTCCTCAAACAATTTAAACTTTTGACCATAATTTTGTAGAGCCAGACCAGAATAATAACTTTAACTCTGAATTCAAAGAAATGTAATTATTAAAATTATAAAGAAATAGATTAACTTAACTTGCCAGGTACATAATAATGAATATACAGTAAATTATTAGTTAATATTGCAGTAGCTGGTGAAGTAAATCCTCAGCGATTCATCAGTCACTCTCGCCTTTCCCTGCAATGAAGCCTAACCAGACCTGTTAGCTAAGCGACTCCTCATTGTTGTTCCAGTTACCAGCGGGTTAAAACCACCATAAAGACCTCCACTGCTCATCTCTTGTACTTTTTTCCGCATTTAAAGTACTTTAATAAGCTCATGCTTTTCTTGGACAGCAACGCTAGAGAGACACTCTCTGCCTGCAGAAACGGTCACGCAGACGCCGGGTGGACGACGCGCTTCTGCGCGGACGACGGTCACATGCGTTGTTCATGTGCGTGCTTGCGGAGCGTTTCTTTCATATTTCATTTTTTCTTAAATTAACATATTATAGGCACGGCGGCATACTTCCTTAGGGAGGCGGGCTGCCACACAGAAATGTTACCAGAGGAAACGCTGTCAGATCAACAGTGCAAACATCATTTTTTTCCTCAGCTTTAGCTCCAGCATACAGCATTAATAGTGACTTTAAAATAACAGTATAGATGCAACACAAAAGCAGAACAATGCTCATCTTACACAGCTATTTTATTTGACAATTCATTTAAGTATCTGCCCCATTTATAGGCCAGCGTCTCATGATACCATCAATGATTCAATTGCTCAACTTTTGATCTTTTTTGAAAGATCTTGACAAAGTACAGCATCTATAGTATGAAAGAATTTTCTCAGTGAGACAAAAGCAGTACACTTAATGCTGCACCAGGAAAAAAGAAAGGCTTTTCTACACTAATTAGAAGTGATAACGAAATAGAAAATAAAAGTATCCTCAGCATTACTTGAGTCCGTGGGAGTGATTTAAAGATTTAATCACTGTCGTCATCATTGTTGGAGCCCTCCTGTTCTGACCCATTGTCAGAGCGGCGTGGGGACCCCTCGTTATCCGATCCTGCTTCAGATCCCCTGTCAGAGCCGCGGTCAGAAGCTGCGGCAGGCGAACCGGCCCTGGATTCGTCATCTGATCCCGAGCGACTCCTCTTGCTCTCATTGTCCGACTGCTCAGAGTCAGACTGCCGCTGGACTCTTCGCTTCTTCACTGGGCGGTCGCTGCCAGACTCATCATCATCGGAGCCCGCAGAGCGCTGAGGGCTGCCCGCCTCGCTGCCGGAGCGGTTCCTGCCAGCATCAGAGTCACTGTCAGATGCGATGCGTTTCCTGTGCTCACCCTCATCATCAGATCCCGAACCACTGTCTTGATTTCTGCATAGTAGAGAGTACAGTTAGGGCCTTCCCATTTATTTGCCAGCCTTAAGTCTTAGAGTAAACTTTCAACATGTGATTTCACCTGTCTTCAGCTATTTTTAGTCCATCTTCATCTGAAGAAGACTCAGAAGAGGAGATGATAGCCTTTGATTTAATCTTTCCCTTAAGAGACGGTGGAAGACGCTCAGGCTGAGGCTACAATGAAAAAAAAAAAAAAAAAAAAAGAGTAATAGAAACTGGACTTGAAAACCTATTTCAAAATAGTTTAGTAGAGCTGAGCAGAGAAAAGCCAAAAAAGACCTTTTCGAATCGCTTGCGTCCTTGTTTAAGTTTGCGCTGCTTCTTGGGTTGCAACGCTCCCTCCTCATCGTCACTGTCTTCTCTGCTTCCTTTAGCAGATCTGAAACAAGAAACAATTAAGTCTAGCATCTAAATTTGTTCTAGCATAAAACAACATTATATTACACATTCACTGGAGCACCCTCACCTCCTCCTCTTCTTTTTCTTCTTCTCTCCATCCTCACCCTCCTCCTGTTCACTGCCACTGCCCTTTCTCTTTTTCTTTTTCACTGGCAGGTCCTCATCAGAGTCATCATTAACAAACTCATCCATGTCACCGCCTTTCTTACGCTAGGAAAGAAATTAGGGGAAAGAGAGGAAAACGGTAATTTATCCACTATCCATGAAGTCAAGTTGAGTTTCCATCAGTACTAACACTTACACGTCCTCCACCACCACCTCCACCCCTCTTCTTTTCTTTTGCCATTTCCTTCGCCCCCTCGGCAAAGGTGAGGAGGTTCTTCGTCTTTTCCACGTACAAAGCTCTCTGCTCCAGAAGTTTCTTCTGCTCCTCAACCTCTCGGTTCCTCTTTTCCTCCTATAAAAAAATCATTGCGAAAAATAATTCAATCAATGAATTTAAAAACAAGTTCAAAGTCAGGGGCACCACAAAAAATGAACCCACATCACAGTAAATCCTTGCAAAAATTTGTTGCATAAGTGACCGCGAGTACCTGTTCTTTTAACATCTGCTGGCGGAGCAAGTCCCTCTCCTGCTCTTGTTTGGCACGAAGCTCCTTCTCCTCCTCATCCTGCTTTCTGGCTCTTGCGACGTGATACTGAGCCTGACTCAACAGGTCAGAGCACTGCCTGCATTTACACAACACATAAATGCCACAACAGTTTAATCACTCAAATTATGTTATTGCTGCCAAACTGACAAGCATCTGCTGATGTTTACAGCAACACAAAACTCTCATCAGTCCACTATATGTAAATTAACTTAAAATGGCTTGAATAATCTATTATGCAAGTGCGTAATGTCAATCATTGTTCATACTGGATATTGGATATAACCGTTTTCACTTAAATGTTCTCCATTTTTTTTTTTTTTTGCTGCTGGAAGACTAATTAAAAAAATGACTCTCAGAAAAGCAGAAGTATGTCGGCATTTCTGTCAATACAGCAAGAGGATGCTGTTGTGAAACAACCACAGTCTGTTCACTGAAATGGACAAAATGGAAATGGAAGCTATGGCGACAATCGTATTTGTGAAGAAAAAGACGCCCTTTGTCAGAGAAAGACACTTCAGTCCCTGTGTTAGGTGTCAGTTGTCAATGGTAAGTGACGAAGACAACAGAAATCGATGAGGTAACACTTGAAACACTAGGGGTTGTGGACTGAGAAAAGTTATCTAAAGCTCCTTTCCAGCTGACCAAAAAAACCCACTTGCACCTTCCAATATCCAGGTTTTTATTTTTCAGCAGTAGGTAAGGGGCTTTAGATAACTTTTCTCAATCCACCACCTGTAGTGTGAGTAAAATGACTCGGCAATAGCCACGGATATTTATGGCTTCACCTGCACGGCAGCAATATGAACATCAAACAGGGGACTGCACAAATTGAGCTGACGATGAAGGCATCAATGCCACTATATCACACCAAATATCCACAGTTAGAAAACTTGCATATACACACACACACCAATTTTGGTGTGAAAGCAGCTTATGTTGCCTTTAACTACAAAAAACAAACTATGCCATTATAAAAGTCACTGCACCAAAAAAATGCAAATAATTTGTCATTATTCTGCACGGGTGCCTACAGAACCCATGCACGACAATGGCAAATTGTTTGCAATTTTTGGGCCAATTACACTACTCACAAAAAGTTAGGGATATTTGGCTTTCAGGTGAAATTTTTGGAAAATGTAAGAAGTTCACACTACAGTGATATATCGTGAAAGTCGGGCATTTAAGTAGAAGCATGCAATGGTGATTTCCTCATCGCCAACAATTTATTGAAACAAAAGCCAACAACAGTGGTGGGTATACCACAACAAAAAATGTCAATGTCTCAATAACTTGTCATGTGCCCTTGAACATCAATTACAGCTTGACAACGACGTCTCATGCTGTTCTCAAGTCAATTTATTGTCTGCTGAGGCATGGCATTAAACTGTTCTTGAAAGGTGGCCCTCAGGTCATTGAGGTTGTGGGGTGCAGGGTTACGAGCCTCTACATGGCAGAAAGTGCAGACCACTCCATTTGAGGTACCCCAGCCTCCAGCAGCCGTTCCCTAATGATGCAACCTCGATGAGCTGAAGCACGGTCGTCCATGAAGATGAAATTAGGCCTGTGTTGTTCATGCAGGGGCACAATGAATGGATTAATGATGTTATCCAGGTAGTATCGGCTTGTCACTGTACCATTCACAAGGTGTAGAGCAATTCTGTATTGACTAGACACACCTGCCCAGACTGTAACACCACCACCACCACCACCAAAAGCTCATCTGGTGACAACAGTGGCTGATGCATAGCGCTCTCCTTGACATCTCCAACATTGTTAGCGGCCATCATTTCTGCTCAACATGACTCAACTTTCATCAGAGAACACCACTGATGCCCACTGGTCCCTTGTCCAGCATAAATGCTCCCTGGCCCATGCAAGATGATGATGCCTGCGCCTGGTGGTGTGGTCAGGTACCCTTGCAGGTTGTCTAGCACACAGACCACGCTGATGTAAACAGTTTCGAATGGTCTGACGTGACACTTGGGTGCTTCTCTCCTCCCTTAAATGTGCCTGGAGTTGAGTGGCATTTATCATCCGATTCCGCAGGGCACTGTTCACAATGAGGCAATCATCAGCGTGGGATGTGGCCAAAGGATGTCCACTTCTGTCTTTCTGTGATTCTTCCAGTCTCCCTGTATCTCTGTTGCAACCTGCTGATGACACTGACACTCTAAGCTCAGTGGTCACTTCCCTCTGGGAACATCCTGTTTGAAGCCTCGCAATAGTGAGGTACTGTTGATCAATTGCGAGGTATCGTCTTGGGTCTCATGATGTCAAAATGTGAACAGCATGATGAAGAGGACTGTTTCAATACCAATTCTAACTGAACCAGAAAATTTATTGGTTGATCCATGGATCAAACACCTGTTGTGAATTTTGCCGTTAACCACCTTGTCAGAGAACAGCAAGTTATGCAAAAAGTACTGAGACACTGAATGGTTGGACATGTACATTCAAAAGGTTAGAGAAGGTCAAATTAAGTTCACCTGTAAAGGTTATAGTGCATTTTAGGTGCATCCTGAAATTTCACCCGAAAGCCAAATATCCCCAACTTTTTGTGAGTAGTGTAACAAATCAAATTAGACAATGTTCCACAGAAACCTGAACGTTCCAGGGGACCCTGGTTGAAAAACACTGTCCTAAGGTATTTAAAAAACAAGCCAACAACAACAAAAAAAAAAAAAACAAGAAAAATTCTTAAGGTATGTGAAATGCTCCTTTTTGCTGATAAATAAAAACAATAGATGTTTGTGCGTGAGGAACAGATGCACTATAAAACATCAAACTGATTTATACTGACCTGGCCTCAGAGGCAGCAAGAGCAAGATCAAACCTCATCTTGTCTCCCGCCTTGCTGAGATAGCTGAAATATCTGTGTGACAGAGAAGTGAGTGAAAGTGAGAGAAATACAACTGCTGTATGAGGTAGAGGAACTACTAACTTAAAGAGGAATGTGTGCATCGCTACCTGTGAGCCAATTCAAGCTCTTTGACAGCACTGAGCACAGCCTTCAGGTTGCTCTTCTCATCTTTCAGTACAAGTGTGGCCAGTCTCTGAAGCACCAGAGCCACATTAAACATCAGCACTGTGTCGCTGGGTGCCACATGACGGGCCTTGATGCACACAAATCAGGAAGAGAAGTTAAACTTCCCTTAATGAAAAAGATGAAATATGAATCTTCAGTTTGCTTTCATGTTACCTTCAGAAGCATCTGTTTGCACTCCTGGAGTTTTCCACATTTGAAAAGTGCCCTTGCCAAGTAAAGCAGCACCTCTGTGTTCTGGTACTTGTAAAATTTCTTCAGGCAGTTCTCGTACTGTACAACAAAAGAAAAAAAATCTTTGCTGTAATCAAAGAAAAAAAAACTAATTATCTTTATGACATTCATCACAAGTGAGGATCTTACCATCTGAACGGCACTGATGTACTGCTTCTGTTCAACATAGATGTGCGCCAGATTCAGCCACACATCGCTGATGTCAGCTGTGGCCTCCCTCACTTGCGCGAAAACATCCCGTGCTTCTCTAAAGTACCCTTTGTGGGCAAGAACGGCACCTGAATGGATCAACATTATATTTGTTAAGCACACAAAGTCAACAGAATGATAATTTAAAAAAAAGGACAAAACCAAACCAAAGACTAACGAACCGATGCCATTGGCAGCATAGAGGTTCTTGGGATCATTTCGCAGGACTTGTTTGTATATTGCCAGTGCTCGATCTTGGTGTCTTTTTTCCTGTCAAGACACAAACACTCTTATTTTACTTTTTATTTTCCTTGAGAGTATTGTAGCAAGGCATACCAAGGCTCGTCTGGGTCTGAAAGACTTTAACCTGTACCTTAACTTTTCCCACAATGCCAATAACAACAATGATGACCCCTGGGTGAACCTAAAACTCAGTACCAGCTAGAGGCATAGGCCATATAGACAGCTGCCTAGGGCACCACCTGCTGGAGGGGGCACAGCTGCAACCCCTCAATTTTTTTTAAATTAATAAAATAAAATTCCTAATAAGAGGCGCTATGCCAGCAGACAAATGCTTAGAGCCACAAGCCAGAAGGGAACCTTCGAGGGCTGACCAACTTTGAATCACTCCAGCAGTGACAGTGTGGAGAGTTTAATCATGGTAGGCCTGTAGCAGCCCCACTCACACCTCTCACTCACTTCGTATGTAAATACACTGCAGAGGGGAACTTGTCGAGATCTGTAAAATTAAATATGCAGGCTGACTAAAGACAGAAAAGAGTCCAGCTTCGCTTACTCCTCCACCTGCTAGATGACTGCTGTGGCAAACTCTGTTTTAACAGCAGAACCAGCACGAGTTTTGTCATGCTATCGTTTTATAGTGAAGTGCAGTGTTTTTCATTTAAGACAAATGGCAAAGTTTAAACCCATCCTTTCAAAGCAGCACTTTGAAAGAGTAATCCATGCCTTCATTACATCTCAGCTGGATTACTGTAATGCACTCTATTTTGGAATCAGCCAGTCTTCCCTCTCATGTCTCCAGTTGGTTCAGAATGCTGCTACACGTCTTTTAACTGGAGCACCTAAGAGGGACGACATTACACCCATTTTAGCTTCCCTTCACTGGCTGCCTGTGCACTTTAGGGCTCATTTTAAAATTCTTTTACTTGTTTTAAAATCATTAAATGGCCTTGCCCCTCCTTACCTCTCTGAGCTTCACTTTTATACTCTTGCTTGGTCTCTCAGGTCAGCTGATCAGCTGCTCCTGGAGATACCGAGATCAAAGAGGAAGCTCAGAGGGGACAGATCTTTTTCAGTTGCTGCTCCTAAACTGTGGAACAGTCTCCCTTTGCCTATTACGCAGGCTCCTTCACCGTCCATTTTTAAAACTTATCTTAAAACTCAATTTTATTCCTTGGCTTTCAACCCAGCATGAGTCATTGATCTCATTGTTTTATTGTCTTTATTATATGATTGCCATTTTTACCTGTCTGGTTTTATACCTTTTTAGTTGTATTTTACCGTCTTATTTCTTTCTATGTCTTATACTGTATGTCTTTCACATTTTATTTATTCTTGATGTACCGCACTTTGTGTCAGCTGTAGTTGTTTTTATAGTGCTTTAGAAATAAAGTTGTATTGGATTTATTAGCGGTGATTTCACTTCTGACTGATCGATGGTGTTGGTTCAAGCTCCGGCTACAAACAGCTCCAGCAAAGGGCCCTGCGTGTTGCCTCTCAAACATGGTTTATGGTGACAAAACAGCAAAGGCAGGACAAAATTTATTGTGGTGGCTATATAAAAAGGAGTTTGGTTTTGCTCTTGTGTGTGTTTGTATGTGCAGGCTTGTAGTTTTATTTGGCGAGGACAAGAGTGTTTGTATGTTGAGTTTCATTTCCAGCACCACGGAAGGTGGGATACATTCTGTTTCGGAGGAGGCTGGCATGAAAAAAGATTAGGAGAGGATAAGTTAATGCAAGGTGAAATGGGACGCATGAAGGAGCACAGAGTAGAACTAAACAGTAGATTTTCCCTTGCTGAACTAGGACAGGCTTGTATCAGCGCCACAGCAGGCGGGGGACAGGCGGAATAATGACAGACAGCCTTCTGAATAATTTCCACTCTTTGTCTCTGCCCATTTATCCATTTCCTATTCAAATGCCCGCTGAACTGAAGTGAAGTGGTCAATGACCCACACTGCCTGCAGAGTCATTTAGCCAGAGTCATCTGGTGTGTGTAATCCTATTAAGATAATAGCGGCAAGCCTTCATTGAAAGGGACTTGTGCATTTTTTTTTTTTTTTTTTAAATGAGCAGTAACATGAATTCCCTGGTCTGTTGCTGGTATTGGGAACTTCAGGACCTGAGAGGGTATTGTGTGTGTGTGCCGGGGGGAGGGGGGTACTCTCCTGGAGTGAAAAAATGGCATATAAAAGCTTGTGTCTGGGTCTCAACCTAGATGAGGTAAAACCAGTGCCTTTCATCTAGGAAACACTGGATCCCTACTGGGAAATTCACCCTCTCCCTGCTAACAGAAATTAAAAAGAAACAAATGTCAGGCTTACGAAACGGAACCGTTTCCCTAGGTAAATACTATTGATATCATTGAGTGTGTCATGATTTCTGTTCTTTCAGCACAACAACAGAAGTGCTATTAAGTTCCATAAAGGCAGACATTTCTGGAGCCAATATCCCCCCAAAAGCACAACAACTCACAAAAGAAAAACAACCTGGATGAATAAATAGCACAATAGGGTGGACATATAAATTTGAAACCTGGAGAAAGAAAAGGAAATGAATTTTCAAGTCAGAAAACCAAGAGACACAAACCCCTCAGCTGAAAGAGAACTTCTTGCTGAAAGATACATCTTTGACCGAAAAGATCAGATCTCAAAACAGCAAACTTGTGAAGCAGCTGAAGCTGAATAAGTCAGTCTGTTGTCAGCTACGGGAGGTCAGAACACAGGAAAAAGCATTAGATGAAGAGTTGAAGATGGAGAAAATGGCAACTAAGGCTGTTTTCTGAGGTAAAGGTATTGAGTGTGAAGATTAAAGCTTTGAAGGTCGATTTTACATGTGGCGAAGCCTCGTCTTCACATCTCAAAGAGGCAGAAAGTGTGAAGAAAACGTTAGAGAATCAGTTAGCCACTTCACAACAGAAGGTGGTAGAACTGAAAGAAAAGACGGAGAATATGGAACAAGAGCTTGCCAAGGAAAGAAGAATGAATCATGAACTAACTTCAGAGCTCAGTTCTCTGTATGAGAAAATATCTGCTATGACAGCAAGAGTTCATGAGGAAACTCTTCATAATGACAGACTTTCTTCCTCTCAGAAAATCAGAAAACCTCAAGAGAAGGCAGTGGAAATGAAATCTACCACAGATAACCTGAAAGATGACCTTTCAAATGAAAAACACATGATGCAGAAGCTAACTTCTGAGATGATGTTTCTCCATCAGAACACCATGGAGGAAGTGTCAAAGCTACAAGAGGTGTACCATCAAAAAGAAATTTCTTTAACTCAGAAAATTGATTCTTTAACAGACAAAAGTCTCTCTATTCCAAACTAGAATACTTACAAAATATGAACCAAATTTTCCAGGAACTTCAACTAAAGAGAGGAGGGGTTCTCAAGATGGCAGCTTGAAGTCAGTGATAGCTGAGCTGGTGCGTCGCTTGATTTTTCATAATATATCAAATCAAACTTTATTGTCATATTGCTGTACATACAACTGTAGTGCAAGCAAGATGAAATTGCGTTTCTCTCGGCATCCATATAAGATGCAGCATGATTTAAGACACACTCCCACATAGCTCCACCCCCCATCCATTCACACATCCCTAAGACATACTTGGGGAAAAAGAATAACTAACTATAATATACAAAATGTCCGTAGGTGCAGTGGTGTGTATGAGAGATTCCGGGTCAACTGTTCAGCATCCTGACAGCTTGTGGAAGGAAGCTGTTGATCAGTCTGGTGGTTCTGCCTCTGATGCTCCGGAATCGTTTACCAGATGGAAGAAGTTCAAGGTGTTTATGCAGAGGGTGAGAACGGTCCTTGACAATGTTCAGTGCCCTGCTCCTACAACGGTTCTGAAAAAGTTCTTGGACAGAGGGGGGGGGAGACTCCAATTACCCTCTCCGCCCCCTTGACTATCCTCTGCAGGACTTTTTTGTCTGACATACTGCAGCTGGAGTACTATGTAGCAATGCAGTACGTCAGAACACTCTCCACCACACCTCTGTAGAAGGTCCTGAGGATGCAGATGGGGAGAGAGGCCTAAAATATATATCTCCATCCATCCATCCATCCATCTTTTACCGCTTTTCCGGAGGTCCGGGTCGCGGAGGCAGCAGTTCAAGCAGAGAAGCCCAGACTTCCCTCTCCCCAGCCACCTGCTCCAGCTCTTCAGAGGGGATACCAAGGCGTTCCCAGACCAGCTGGGAGACATAGTCTCTCCACCGAGTCCTGGGTCTGCCCCGGGGTCTCCTCCCAGTGGGACGTGCCTGAAACACCTCAAGTGGGAGGCGTCCAGGAGGCATCCTAATCAGATGCCCATACCACCTCAACTGACTCCTTTCAATGTGGAGGAGCAGCGGTTCTACTCTGAGCCTCTCCCGGATGACTGAGCTCCTCACCCCATCTCTGAGGGTGAGTCCAGCAATCCTACAGAGAAAGCTCATTTCAGCCGCTTGTATCTGCGATCTCGTTCTTTCGGTCATTACCCAAAGCTCATGACCATAGGTGAGAGTAGGAACGTAGATTGACTGGTAAATCGACAGCTTTGCCTTAGAACTAAGCTCCCTCTTCACCACAACAGACCGGTACAACGTCCGCTGATGGACGTTGTACCGGTAAATAATAATAAATCTGTAAATAATAATAATATTATATATTTTATATATATATATATATATATCCTAGAAATACTGCATCCAGCAACCTTTAGCAAATGCACAATGCATAATGAGCATTAACAACTATTCTTTGAGGCAGTCCGACAACATGTTGCAGAAGAAGAATGCAAACTAACAAGCCAGGGGAGCCTAACCAGGAAGCTAGCATAAGAGCTGACAAAGGCCCTGGAGCATTTGGACCTGCACTTCGTGGGGCGATTTCTGAGATCATGGCTAACGACTCCAAAGTCACTGATGAAAAACTCAGACTGCTGTCACAGCTTCTACAGTTACAACGGGAAGAGCTTGATAGTCATACCAAACACATCATCGAAGTTGAGACTAGAATCTCAGCACTGGAGGACACTGTTGATCCCATTAACGGTAATATGAGAGCACTGGGAAAAACAGGTGGTTGACATAAGTGATCACATTGATGATTTGGAGAACCGAGGGAGGAGGAAGGATATCAATATAGTTGGACTCCCTGAGGGTGCTGAGGGTGATAATCCAACACTTTATTTTTGAGTCCTGGCTACCAAAAACCCTAAATATTGAAACGAAGATGGGACGGATTAAGCTAGAGAGGGCGCACCGTTCCTTCTCTCCCAGGTCTACCCTGCTGGTGAAACCACGACCTGTCCTGGTGAGATTTTGCAACTTTCTGGATAAATAGCACGTGATGAATGCATTGAGGGAGAAGGGAAAACGGGGCCTAGCAGTGGAACACGAGAACACCAAGGTGATGATATATCAAGACTTCTCTGCAGCAATAATCCGGTGGTGCAAACGATTTGACAATGTGGAAGAAACGTCTGCGATCTGTGGGGGCTGAATACAGCCAGCTCTACCTGGCTTCATTAAATGTCACGTACTGCAGCTCCACTAACATCTTCCAAGATCTGGCTGAAGTGGATCAGTACATTGACTTGCTGGATCTGACAGCCATGGGTAACAAGTGAATATTGGACTGACTTAAAATTTAGACCTATGCAGTAGGGTTTTTTTTTTTATAAACTTATCTTCCTTTGCTTTTTTTGCTGGACTTTAAAAGGAAACATGCGATAAGATAGCTAGACTACCTGCTTGTACTGGTTCCAATTTAACACAGTAGGATGAGTATGTGGTGCCACCTCTTGGTTTTGTTAATTAATTGACCGTTTTTTGTTTTTTTTTGTTTTTTTTACTGCAGTGAGAGGGCCCTAGCACTCTTTCGTTGTTGGTTTTTTTTTTCCTTTTTTAACTAAGAGAGCAAGGACCTTAATGCCAATGTTAGGCAAGGTGCACCTTAAGTGTGCTTATTTTTGTTTTGTTTGTTATTTGGGGTTTGTTGCTTGGCTCACTTTTCTTTTGTATGATGTAACAAGGCATACAGTTCAAGCACTCAGGAAATATTTTATCCCAATTTGAATGACAAAGCAAATATTGAAGTTATGTTCTTGGAATGTTAATAGCATACATATACCTGTTAAACAGAGAAAAGTTCTGACTTATCTTAAAAGGGAAGAGGTTCATGTTGCTCTGCTACAGGAGACTCACTTAAATGATACAGAACACCTAAAATTGCAACAAAGGGGGTTTGGACAGATCTTTTTTTCTTCATTCACATCAAGGAGTAGGGGTGTGAATATTTTATTTAGTAAAAACCTACCATTTAAACTTAAAATTGAATTTGAATTGAAGTTTTCACCCGAAAGCCAACTATCCCTAACTTTTTGTGAGTAGTGTATGTAGCAAGTTTGGGGACCCTAGAGGGCTATACACATTCTATAGTAAGAAAGCATAGGGAGTGCCAACCTTGACCTTTGACCTTTTGACTGCAAACCCATATCCTAGGTCATGATCCAAAGGTGAACCTGTGTAGGAAGTTTGGCAACCCTAGCTTTCTTTGTTGTTGAGATATAGTTTCTAAGACATTTTGATGTTGATCTTTGACCTTGTGATCCCCAAACCACAGTCACACTTCAGGGTCACAGGGTGAACCTGTGTACCAAGTTTGGTCACTCTATCTTTACTTGTTGTACAGCATTAAGGCATAGGGAATGTTAACGTTGACCTTTTGACCCCAAACCCATAGTCAGAGGTCAGGATCCCAAGGTGAGCCTGTGTACCAGGTAGGGCCATGTGATATGACGACATATATCGGGTGACGAAATAAAAACATCTGTCGTTTCATCTAACACCCTATTATTTATATCGGGATTTAAAATGCATATACTCCATTTCTTCAGCAAAACTCCTCACACACTACTTGTCAGTGCCTCGCCTCTCTTCCCAGTACATGCAGCAGAACAGCTGTGTGGGTGAGTGGCCAGGCTTCATTCCGGTGATTACCACAGTAACTAACTCAAAACTAATGGTTTGGTCAAGTAGCCGCTGCTTCTGTGCATCAGGGATGTCGGACTGTTTCCCACAGTGCTGCGTCAGAGAGGATAGTCTTCTAACCCCATTTTAATTGGAGGCAAGTTACGTTAACACCATCTCACTCTAATTAATAAACAGCAAACGCTAAATGACGATGCTAAGTTGTCGCTAAGAGTGTATCAGACCATTGTTTCTTTGGTTTACATTACTACTGAGTTTACTTTTTTCCTGATTTTTTTTTTATTAAAGTTGCAAAAGTTTGTGATAGCTGCACATAAGCAAAATAAATTAAAAAAAAATTAATTAAAATGTGTTGGAGGAGCAAACTGGCTCTTAATGTAATTTATTTGATTTTTAATACTTTTAATTACTCAAGCAGCAATAATGAATAAAGTTGAAGTCATCACATGTATTTTTACATTATCTTTTGTGCCTTTGACTTTCAGATCATGGCCAATCTGAAATATTTTTACAAAGTAGCAAACTGGTTAAATCAGTCCAGAATGGCAGTCTTCAGGCTGCCATTTGTTCAATTTGTACAACTGATTTTTTTTCACTATGTAATTTCAAATGTAAAAAAAGAAAAAAAGAGCTGGTCCTTTTTATGTGATTATCTAAACTGCAGACTTTACAGAATATGTATTTTGTGATATATATCATTACCGTGATACAAGATGACTTGCATCGTGATATGAAATTCTGGTCATATCGCACTGCCCTAGTACCAGGTTTGGTGGCCCTAGCTTTACTCGTTTTATAGCAATAGCAAATTTAGCATTTACCATAGTGCAACTGGAATGTTAACTTTGACCTTTGACCCCAAAGCCATAGTCTGGTCAGGATGTAAGTCATCGAAGAGGAATATTAAGGGATAAGGGATAAGGACCTGTACTTATATAGCAGATACAACTACTATATTGATTTGAGAAGCCTAGATTATTTATTTCAGTAGTTACTGTGTTTAGGAGATTTAGGGAAATCTGACCTCTGACCTCAAGGTCTTCCGACAAGAGAAAAATTACAATATGCACATTATCAGAGTATATCAAACCATGGTGCCAAGTTTCAAGACATTTGAAACAAAACTGTAGGAGCTGATTTCACAAGACCGTTACCGTCTATGAAGTGAGGTGAAATAAGAGGTCACAGGTCAGGGGCTACAATTCCTGCAAAAACCATCCGATCAGAACCAAATTGCAATATGCACATCATCAGTGTATATTAAGCCATGGTACCAAGTTTCAAAACAATCGGAACAAAACTGTAGGAGTTGATTTCACAAAAGTGGGACAGACAGATGGACTGACCTAAAGCATAATCCCCCTTTTCGACTCCTTTGGCCTTCAACTGGCGAGGAATAACAAAAAAAACTAGCTTTTCGGGCTCAGTCACACAGAACTGTATGCATGGATACCCTTGTGTTACAAGTTGGATTGAGGTGGGTAGAGATTGTTAAGTGTAAATGTAAGTTCATGGAAGTTTTGCACATACGTACTCAAGTGGTATGCAGATGTGGGCAGGTAGAAAATCTACATACTGCTTAGGTCTGCATGTGCTAGACCAGCTGCATGATTTTTTTCCCTAATTGCATTAAATGTTCTATCTTCCCAGTTATTTTCCTTAAGCAGCTAATTAAAAAAAAAAAACTGTTTGCACCTTTTCACGGTCTCTGGTTGGCTGGTGCAGGGTCTGCAGCCACACGTTACCCAGAGCCAGCATGGAGTAGGTGTCGTTCTGTGTGGACGGCTGCTTCAGAATACGCTCAAACTTTTTTTGACCCGGCCCCCACTCCTGTTTGGCCAAATGAAGATTTCCAATCAGCGACCAGGCATCAGGGTGATCCTGCACCAAAAGAAATGAACGTCAGGACTTGTATAAGAAATTTCCCGTAAGAGCATTGGTATCATTCAACATCAGGATGTACCTGATTAATCTGCAGGGCTTCTTTGAACCAGTCAGACGCTTCATAGAAGTTTCCCTTGTCACGAGCCATCGCTCCAAGACGCAAATAACCTGTATGACAAAAATATGTCATTTCAACCTGCTTTACTTTATGGTTTGTGTATTTTTACGCATGGTGATTCATGCTTACAGTCCACATAATTGGGATGTTCTCTGAGGATGTTTTTGTACAGTTTCTCAGCTTCATGGAATTCACACATAGCCTCGTAGAGACGAGCCAGATTGTAGGATGTGGTGACAGAAATGGCATTGTAGTAATGTTCATCATGCTCGCCTTCAGCTTTGGCTCGTTCCAGAGAAGCTAGGAAATATTTCTGGAGGGAAAATAACATGAACACAATCCTTGATACAGCAATAGTGTGTAGTGAGCAACTTTCGGTCAGGCTTGAAGAGATTCTGGCAAACTGTCCGATGGCTCAGGAAGGGGAAGTGGCTCTCTGTCCACACTGTGTATGGTGCAGATGGGACGCTGCTGACTTTGACTGGGGACATCGTCAAGCAGTGGAAGGAATACTTCGAGAATCTCGTCAGTCCCACTGACATGTCTTCCACAGAGGAAGCAGGACTTGGGGACGAGGGGGACGACTCGTCCATCACAGGGGCTGAGGTCACCAAAGTGGTTAAAAAAAACTCTTTGGTGGCCGGGCCCCGGGGGTGGATGAGATTCGCCCTGAGTATCTTAAGGCCCTGGATGTTGTAGGGCTGTCATGGTTGACATACCTCTGCAACATTGCGTGGAGGTTGGGGACAGTGCCTTTGGCATGGCAAACTGGGGTGATGGTTCCTCTCTTCAAGAAGTGGGACCGGAGGGCGTGTTCCAACTTTAGGGGGATCAAACTTCTCAGCCTCCCTGGGAAGGTCTATGCCAAGGTACTGGAGAGGAAAGTCTGACTGCTGGTCGAACCTCGGATCCAGGAGGACCAATGTGGTTTTCGTCCTGGCTGTGGCACATCAGACCAAGTCTTTACCCTCTCGAGAATCCTCGAGGGTTCATGGGAGTTTGCCCAACCAGTCCACATGTGTTTTGTGGACTTGGGAGAAAACATTTGACCACGTCCCTTGTGGTCTCTTGTGGGGAGTGCTGCGGGAGTATGAAGTATTGGGCTTGTTGTTACAAGCTATCCAGTCCCTATACGACTGTTGTGAGAGGTTTTTTTCGTATTACCAACACCCACTCAGGCTCATTTCCAGTGAGAGTTGGACTCTGCCAGGGCTGCCCTTTGTCACAATCCTGTTTATAATTTTTATGGACAGGATTTCTAGGTGCAGCCAAGGAACGGAGGGTGTCATATTCGGTGATGACAGGATTTCATCTCAGCTGTTTGCAGATGATGTTGTCCTGTTGGCGTCACTGAGCAATGACCTACAGGTCTTACTGGGATGGTTTGCTACTGAGTGTGAAGCAGCTGGGATGAGAATCAGCACCTCCAAGTCCGAGTCCATGGTCCTCAGCCGGAAAAGGGTGGATTGCCCTCTCTGGGTTGGGGACAAGCTCCTGTCCCAAGTGGAGGAGTTTAAGTATCTCAGGGTCTCATTCACGAGTGAGGGGAGAATGGAATGAGAGATTGACAGACGGATCGGAGCAGCATCTGCAGTGATGTGGATGTTGTACCAGTCTGTTGTGGTGAAGCGGGAGCTGAGCTCTAAAGCAAAGCTGTTGATTTACCGGACAATCTACGTTCCTACCCTCATCTATGGTCATGAGCTTTGCGTAATGACTGGAAAGAATGAGATCCCCAGATACAAGCGGCTGAAATGAGCTTTCTCCGTAGGATTGCTGGACTCACCCTTAGAGATAGGGTGAGGAGCTCAGTTATCCGGTAGCAGCTCAGAGTAGAACCGCTGCTTCTCCACATCAAAAGGAGCCAGCTGAAGTGGCTTGGGCATCTGATTAGGATGCCTCCTGGACGCCTCCCACTTGAGGTGTTTCAAGCACGTCCCACTGGGAGGAGACTCCAGGGCAGACCCAGGACACACTGGAAAGACTACGTCTCCCAGCTGGTCTGGGAACGCCTTGGTATCCTCTCTCAAGAGCTGGAGCAGGTGGCCGGGGAGAGGCTTCTCTGCTTAACTGCTGCCTCTGCGAACCGGACCTCCAGAAAAGTGGTAGAAAATGAATGGATGGATGGATGGATGGATATTATTGTAAAGCAGTCTCTTAGTTACCTTGGCTTCCCCCAAGTTGCCCAGTCTGAAGTGCAGAGCACCAAGGTTGTTGAGGATCTCGGGGGGAACATCAGCTTGTACTTTCTCCTGGAGGATTCGAGTAGCTGTGCCGTAAGCGGACAGAGCTCCCTGGATGTCAGTCTGCTCCAGAATCTGTGCCAGCTCAATCCATGCTTCTACATCATCTGGGTACTGCTCCGTTACCTTCTTCAAATGACCCTAAGTTTAAAAAAGGGGGGTGGGGGGATTAATTAGATGCAATTAACCATACTTTTTATTTACCTCCGTCATGGAGGTTATGTTTTCAGTGTGTGTGTTAGCAAAATTAAATAAACTACAGAACCAATTTCAATAAAATTGGTGAGAACATGAAGCGTGGCCCAAGGAATAACTTAAAATCCAGGAGTGCTGGAAAATTAAGCAAATTCAGGAATGTTCTTCAACATTGTTCCATTTTGTGATATTTTTAATAATTTCTTAAGAGAAAAATGCATGAAACTTGATTAATATATCAGGAAAATGTGGAAGATGAGAATTTAGGAGTATTCTGAAAATACTGTGGATCCATTTTAAAATCTGAATCTAGCATTTAAGAGTCAGCAGGGGTATGACATTCGGTAAATGAAACACAGATGGAGTGGAATCATACCTTTGCAATATCTCTTTTTTCCTGGTCGTCAGAAGTTGCATAAAGAGAGCCCAGAATTTTCATTGTCTCATAGTTGTTGGGATAGGCCTTTAAAACCTTTTCAAAGCACTGTGCTGCATTTTCCTTATCTCTACGATATATGTACATCTGTCCTAGCCCAAAAAAGGGCAGTACAAAGGTGGAAGAGGCAAACTGAGTGGCCTGGTAGTAATACTGAAAAGCTTGGTCATAGTCCTCCTGTGGAGAAAACAGAAAAAGCAAATGAAACACATCCACTGGCACCCAAAAGAAACAGCCAGTGAGCAGGGACAAGGTTACTTAAGATTCCTACCTGCACATGAAATGAGCGAGCTAACTGATAGCAGCTCTCAGCCTGCATGGCCTCGACTTCTGTGTTGTGGAAAGCATGAAGGGCGAGATGCTGCACTTTACTGTAGTCCTAACATTAGATAGATAGATTAATTTATTTGACAGGGACAGTGCAATAAACATAGACAATTAATCAATGACAATCAATCTGATGTGTTGCACATGGAGTGTATAGCTATTAGCTAATTTGCAACTCTTGTCCCTGGATGGGCTTTAGAAAACAGAATCAAGTAAAGAAAAGAAAAGAAATAAAGAAAATACACAATAACCACATACATCAATGCAAAAAGATTATAAATGTTAAAAACATTAAACATTAAAAACAGAAATCACACACAGATGACAGTTAAATGACAAACGGGTTTAGACTTGTGTCTGTACTTCAAAGAACATCAGACTTGCAGTTACCTTCTTGAAGAAGAAGTGGTTAGCGAGGTGGTTGAGAACCATGGGGTTGCTGGGGTCGATGGTGTAGGCACGCGACAGGAGCTGCACTCCATTCTTAATAGAGTCAGCTTCTTTATTGTTGAGCTCTAAAACCGCCAAGCCAACAAGAGCTCCCACACATTTTGAATTGAGCTCCAGGGCTCGTCCGAATGCCAAACGGGCCTTCTCCAGTTTGTTGAGTTTGACAAAACAGTGGCCCATCCCCAGCCTGACCTCCGCTAGACAGAGACACACAGTAAAGGACAGGTTACAAGAACTATGTGACACCTGTCTTTGAAAAGTATGGTGATAACTAAGATAGCCAATAGTCACCTATCTAGGGCAGTGGTTCCCAACCTGGGGTCCCTGGAGCATTCAGGTTTCTGTGGTAAATTTTGTAATTTCACTTCTTAATTAGTCCAAAAAATTGCAAACAATTTGCCAATGTTGTGCATGGGTGTATGGCTACAGAACACAGCGTTTCCCCTGGGTGCGGTGGCAACAAACATGGGGGGAGTGCACATGCAGGGGCAGAAAACGCATGGCACTATTGTAACCGGAATACGTTAATTTTATACTTTTTTTTTTTTAAATTTTGCACAGAAACTTTGTATATGGAACTTACCATTTGACGTATTGTACAAACAAGGCTTGAATATTGCAATATTGGGCCACTTGGGGTCCTCCCCAGACATCCTGTGTTTGGACTTTTTAGTGACGTCATCTTTCTCTCCTTCCTCTACTCTCACCTCTCCTGGACCCTCTGCCTGAACACTTCCCTCTCCTTGGCTCCTCTCTTCAGTCTCATCTTGCCCTCTCTGAGCTCTGTCTAATTCAGTTTCTCTCTCTGTCAATGGTGGAATACAAACAGGCTAGAAAATATCAAGTGTCATGTTTTGTCTTGCAGGATTTTTTTGTCATGGTTTACATAAATGACAAAAAAATGTGTATTTTTTTGTATTTTTTATTCTAGTGTTTCTTTTTTTCCCCTCATGGATCATCACCTTACCGTGGTGGGGGTTTTGCATGCCCTAGTGATCCCAGGAGCTATGTTGTCCGGGGCAATTTGCCTCTGGTAGGGTCACCCAAGACAAACTGGTCCTGGGTGAACGGCCAGACTAAGAACAATCCAACAGACTCTGATGATAAATACTAGAACAAGGATTCAGTGTACCCTGCCCAGTATGAGGTTGTCAGAGACCCACCCTGGAGCCAGGCCTGGGGGAGGGGCTCGATGGCTAGCGTCTGGTGGCCGGGTTTCCGCCCATGGGACGCGGCCGGGCTCAGCCCGAAGGAGTTACATGGGTCCACCCTCCAGTGGGCTCACCACCTGCAGGAGGGATCATGAGGGTCCAGTGCTATGTGGATCAGGTGGCGGTCAAAGGCGGAGACCTTGGCAGTCTGATCCCAAGCTTCCTAAACTGGCTTTTGGGACGTGGAATGTCACCTCTCTGGTGGGGAAGGAGCCTGAACTGGTGCATGAGTTTGAGAGACACTGGCTAGATATAGTCGGCCTCACCTCAACACACAGATCTGGTTCTGGAACCAGTCTCCTGGAGAGGGGCTGGAGCTTGGCCTACTCTGGAGTTGCCCCGGGCGAGAGGCAGAAGTGGGAGGAGTGGGTATTCTTGTATCCCCCCACCTTGCCGCCTCTATATTGGAGTTTTCCTCGGTGGACGAAAGGGTTGTTTCCCTGCACCTTCGGGTTGGGAAATGGGTCCTGACCATCATTTGTGCCTATGCACCAAATGATGGTTCGGAGTACCCACCCTTTTTGGAGACTCTGACTGGGGTGCTGGAGAGTGCTCCTCTTGGAGACTCCCACTGTCCTACTGGGGGACTTCAATGCGCACGTGGGCAACGACAGTGAAACCTGGAAGGGGATGATTGGGAGGAACGGCCTGCCCGATCTGAACCCGAGTGGTGTTCAGTTATTGGACTTCTGTGCTAACCACAGTTTGGCCATAACGAACACCATGTTCAAGGATAAGGGTGCCCATATGTGCACCTGGCACCAGGACACCCTAGTTCGCAGGTCGATGATCGATTTTGTTATCGTGTCATCAGACCTGCGACCGTATGTCTTGGACACTCGGGTAAAGAGAGGTGCAGAGCTGTCAACTGATCACCATCTGGTGGTGAGTTGGATCCGATGGCAGGGGAGGATGCCATTCAGACCTGGTAGACCCAAACGTATAGTGAGGGTGTGCTGGGAACGTCTGGCTGAGGCCCCTGTCCGGGAGGTCTTCAACTCCCACCTCCGGAAGAACTTCGACCACATTCCAGGGGAGTCTGGAGATATGGAGTCTGAATGGGCCATGTTCTCCACCTCTATTGTTGAAGCAGCGGCCCAGAGGTGTGGCAACCCCCGAACCAAGTGGTGGACACCAGTGGTGAGGGGGTCCATTAAGCTGAAGGAGGAGTCCTATCGAGCTTGGTTGGCTTGTGGGACTCCCGAAGCAGCTGAAGCAAAAACTCGGGTATGGGAGGAGTTCGGTGAGGCCATGGAACAACACTTTCGGTCGGCCTCGAATAGATTCTGGCAAACTGTCTGGTGGCTCAAGAGGGGGAAGCAGCTCCCTGTTCACACTGTGTATGGTGCGGATAGGGCGCTGTTGACTTCGAATGGGAATATCATCGGGCAGTGGAAGGAATACTTTGAGGATCTCCTCAATCCCACTGATACGCCTTCCACAGAGGAAGCAGGGTTTGTGGATGAGGGGGATGACTCACCTATCACAGGGGCTGAGGTTGCCAAGGTGGTTAAAAAACTCTTTGGTGGGCGGGCCCCGGGGTTGGACGAGATTCGCCCTGAATACCTCAAAGCCCTGGATGTTGTAGGGCTGTCATGGTTGACACGCCTCTCAGAATCAGAATCAGAATCAGGTTTATTGCCATTGTTCATGTAGTACACAAACTAGGAATTTGTCTCGGTGCCATGCTGCAACATTAAACATGATAAGATAAAAGAAATAAACTATACATGCAATAAAGTGTAGAATAAGAGTAAGTGATACTGGTCAGCAGTTAAAATATATTAGCGAGCAGCAGATACTGTGGAGAACTATATAGTGCAGTCGGTAATGCAGGAAGAAAACAGTGATGATTGACATGAGTCTGGTTGAGCTGCTGTACATAGTGCACGAGAGTCAATAAGTTACTTAGTGTTCAGCAGTCTGATGGCAGAGGGGAAGAAGCTGTTCATGTGACGGGAGGTTTTAGTCTGGATGGACCGAAGTCTTCTACTAGAGGGGAGGGGGGCAAACAGTACGTGACCAGGGTGTGAGGGATCGGCTATGATCCGGCCAGCACGCCTCCGGGTCCTGGAGATGTACAGATCCTGGAGAGATGGGAGCTTGCAGCCGATCACCTTCTCAGCAGTGCGCACGACGCGCTGCAGCCTTAGTCTGTCCCTGGCAGTGGCTCCTGCGTACCACACGGTTATGGAGGTGGTGAGGATGGACTCGATGATGGCTGTGTAGAACTGCACTAACATCTTGGTGGGTAGCTTGAGCTTCCTCAGCTGCCGCAGGAAGAACATCCTCTGCTGGGCTTTTTTGATGAGTGAGCTGATGGTCGGCTCCCATTTGAGGTCCCTGGTGATGGTAGTGCCTAGGAAGCGGAAGGAATCAGCAGTGGTGATGGGAGAGCCTGAGAGGGTGAGGGGGGGCAGAGGGGTAGTGACTTTCCTGAAGTCTACAATCATCTCCACTGTCTTCAGACATTGCATGGCGGTCGGGGGCAGTGCTTTTGGCATGGCAACCCAGGATGGTGGTTCCTTTCTTCAAAAAAGGGGACCAGAGGGTGTGCTCCAACTTTAGAGGGATCACACTCCTCCGCGTCCCTGGGAAGGTTTATGCCTAAGTACTGGAGAGGAGAGTCCGGCCACTGATCAAACCTCGGATTCAGGAGGAGCAATGTGGTTTTCGTCCTGGCTGTGGCACATCGGACCAGCTCTTTACCCTCTCGAGAATCCTCGAGGGTCAAAGTCAAAGTGCCTTTATTGTCATTCCATTGCTAAAAAACAATACAACGAAATTGAGATACTGCTCCCTAAAACAAACTATCACACTCACAGTTCTCTCATGCATTTAACATTCTCATAATTACAACAATAAATAATGCTTAAAACAATAATACCTAAAAAGATAAATACAATATGTACATAGCAATAATAAAAACATACTGAGCGATAAATAAATAAGACCAGCTTATACACAAGGTTATTGCCACAAAATAACCTA
This sequence comes from Pholidichthys leucotaenia, assembly GCA_020510985.1. Classification (NCBI taxonomy): domain Eukaryota; kingdom Metazoa; phylum Chordata; class Actinopteri; order Cichliformes; family Pholidichthyidae; genus Pholidichthys; species Pholidichthys leucotaenia. Next base: position 311,927,099 of record CM035837.1, on the reverse strand, counting down.
AAGTAACATCAGCAGTCTGTACGTGTTACATAAATCCATTCAAAATATGTACTGCTGCTGGGAAAAAAACCATGATTAAACCTGGTAGTCCGGGTTTTATGGGATCTGTACAGCTTTCCTGAGGGGAGCAAGTGAAAGAAATCATGTGTTTTGTCGACACGAAAACGGTATTTGACCATGTCCCATTTGTTTTTTTGTGGGGGGTGCTTTGGGAGCATGGGGTATCAGGCTTGTTGTTACGAGCTATTCGGTCTCTGTACAACCGTTGTGAGAGTTTGGTTCGTATTGCCAACAATCAATCGGACTCATTCCCAGTTAGAGTTGGACTCCGCCAGGGCTGCCCTTCGTCACCGACCCTATTCATAATTTTTATGGACAGGATTTCTAGGTGCAGCCAGGGAACAGCAACCGCAAGCATGTGGTCATGCTTTGTGACCACAGGATCTCATCTCTGTTGTTTGAAGATGACGTTGTCCTGCTGGCTTCATCCAGCAATGACCTACAGTTCTTACTGAGACGGATTGCCGCTGAGTGTGAAGCGGCTGTGATGAGAATCAGTACCTCCAAGTCCGAGTCCATGGTTCTCAACCGGAAAAAGGTGGATTGTCCTCTCTGGGTTGGGGACAGGCTCCTGCCCCAAGTGGAGGAGTTTAAGTATCTTGGGGTCTCATTCACGAGTGAGGGGAGAATGGAGCGAGAGATTGACAGACGGATCGGAGCAGCATCTGCAGTGATGTGGACGTTGTACCGGTCTGTTGTGGTGAAGAGGGAGCTAAGCTCTAAGGCAAAGCTGTCGATTTACCAGTCAATCTACATTCCTACCCTCACCTATGGTCACGAGCTTTGGGTAATGACCGAAAGAACGAGATTGTGGATACAAGCGGCTGAAATGAGCTTTCTTTGCACGATTGCTGGACTCACCCTCAGAGATAGGGTGAGGAGCTCAGTCATCTGGGAGAGGCTCAGAGTAGAACTGCTGCTCCTCCACACTGAAAGGAGGCACTTGAGGTGGTTTGGGCATCTGATCAGGATGCCTCCTGGACACCTCCCACTTGAGGTGGGAGGAGACCCTGGGGCAGATCCAGGACTCGCTGGACAGACTATGTCTCCCAGCTGGTCTGGGAACGCCTTGGTATCCTCTCTGAGGAGCTGGAGCAGGTGGCTGGGGAGAGGGAAGTCTGGGCTTCTCTGCTTGAACTGCTGCCTCCGTGACCCGGACCTCCGGAAAAGCGGTAGGAGATGGATGGATGGATGTTTCTTTTTTTTTTTTCCAATTGAGTAAGGAAGGAAAAAAAAACATTCATAATAGTAATGTACTCATGCATACTTAAATTATATGATCACAGGTGCGTATGGTAGCCAGAAATTCTACTCATGTAAAAGCAGTGCTTTAAAATTAATAATTAAAAGTAGACAACCAAAAATTTCTAGTTAAGGGTACAAAGAGCACCCACTTAAAAACTTGAGTAATGACTTAAAGTGCTGATGACACGTTTTTGACTTCCTCTAATTTTTCAACACATAATACAATATGACAAAATAGGTTGGTCAGTGCAGTTCTAAGTCAAACAGGCTTTTTTTCACGCGAATATCCAACGTTTTCATGAACGCCACGTCACCAATTACGTCAGTGGCTGGAAAACCCCGCTGCCATGTAGTCACGTCATCGGGAGAACACAGCACTTGGCTGCCCATTGTACACACAGGATGGAAGCGGTTGAAAACGTCAACGATGGTTCCAGCACATGTAGTCTGGAATTGGTTTGTTGTCCAATCTTCAGATGATTATAGTTCCAAAGAATGGGATGATAATGAAGAATCTGGGGGCATCAGACCGTATCGGTTTGAGCTGTGCCAAGCGGGTATTGTGCCAAGCCAGTCACACTCAGGGAGTGACGGTGGAGAGGCACACATGCCCACCGCAGCAGCAGCGACAAACACACGGCAGGGGAACACCGAGTGTTATTCTTTTCTCCCTCGGCAGTTACTCTACTCAGTTATGCGAGGGCAAACGCAATCAGGGTAGACCAAGGCTCAGATTTAAAGACACTGTAAAAAGAAACTTGACGAAGTTGGACATAGACAGGAGTTCCTGGCAGCGGAAGGCTAAGGACAGAGCTGTGTGGAGGAATCTGATCAGACCTAAATGAAACAGTCATTGTCGCCCATGACAGACTGCTATGATGATGATGATGACAGATATTGCAACAAATTATTTGTTCAGAAATATAATTTATTTAAACCCAATTTTTTTCAATAAAATCATAGCAGTGTATTCTCTGTGGCTCAGGCATCAGGTTTATTATGGATTATATTTTGAGTTCTTCTTGTTTTTGTTGTGTACATGTGTTTTATGTCCGTTTTGAGCCACTTTCAGGTGGGCACTGTCCAAGATTCCCCAGTCTGAACACATGTGCCCTCTCTCTTTGACAGTCAGCTGTTCATGGTTTGTGTGCATCATCTGCCGTGTTGTCAGCGCTATCACGGCGTGTTGGCCGCTCCACACAGCCATGGTTCTGTTGCACCCCTTGAAGCGATGTTGGACCTGGGGCGCAACCGTGGTTAACACGTCTCCTCTCCATGTTCGCTGGGCGATGTCGGCCCCGAACGCCAACTGTGGGTGTTTCTGCTTATTTTTGTGGGTCTTCACCTTTTTGGGAACTGTTGTCATCATTCTTACGTTCAATACATGTACTGTGTTGAATTCTGCGCGTAAATCCATTCATCATGACCCTCCGTGCGCTCTTATGCAGGGCAGGGAGAGGGAGGATGAAATAACGAGGATTTGCGTGCAGGGTTCACCACAGCACATTTAATACAGAAAGACAGACAGTTCCCTGAAAGGTGAAGACGTACAAGAAACACAGACACATTTGCTGATGGCGTTTGGGGGCCGACATCGCCCAGCGAATGAATGAGAGGAGACATGTTTGCCACAGGTGCGTCCCAGAGCCGACATCACTTCAAGGACGCACAAGAGCCACGACGAACATGGAGTGACTAGTGCGTCATGAGAGTGCTGAAAATACTGGCAGACAAACAGCACAGATGGCAATACTATGGACCATCAGCGCATGACTGGCAAACGGCCGCAAAGTACATGCACTGCTGCTGGTGAAGGTGTGATCAGAAGCACCTGGGCAAGGACCGGGAAACATGATCACTGGGAGTTTGAATCAGCTGGTGATAATGAGAGCGGGGATGTGACCAGACCGGCGAGATGTCAGCATGGGATCACAGAAAGTAGGTCAAAGCTGAGTGTAAATCCATTAATCCTTCCCCTCCTCCGCTCCTCCTGCATAAAAGTGCACGAGGAGCACACGAGGAGACTTATAACAGTTGTGCCCTTCAGAGGTAAAGTGGGCTATCCCACAAAACCATTATTTTGAGAAAATGAGCTCTAAAGTTGAAATATTCTCAAAAAAATCAGTGTGCCTATATCATTAAAAAGTTACCCCTATAGGGGGTAACTTTTTAATGGTGAGAATATTTCAACTTTAGAGCTCATTTTCTCAAAATAATGGTTTTGTGGGATAGCCCACTTTACCTCTGAAGGGCACAGTTGGAGCTGAAGCGTGTGATGTGGTCTTTCACGGTTTGCTGTTTATCTAAGCCTGCGACAACGCGAAGGCACAGCCATAAAATTAAAATAAGAAACCAGAGAAACTGAGCTACAAAGCTGCTGTCATTCCAGTCAACAACACCGGAGTCCATTCTCTCGCTTACATCATGGGGTGCCGCCCTTAATTCGGTGGGTGGCACCACAGTCCTGTCAGCGGCTGCTGTTTTTTGATAACTAGTTTATGCAGGCACGGTTGTAAATGTTATATTGATCATAGACAATGACTTTTGGGTTTACACAACATCCTAAAAAATGTCAAAATCGTGTCATCAGCACTTTAAGTCTTCAAGGTTTGAGATTTTTCTCCAAAATTTATAACAATTTTCTTATAGTTTTCTACTTTTCTCTTTAAATTTATCTAAATTTGAAACCATTTTCCTCAAATTTGTAATTTCCTCTTGTAAAATTGACTTTTCTTGTACATTTGAGACTTTCTTATAAATTTGTGAACTATTTTATGGCTAATTTTTTTCTATTTTTAAAAGAAAATTACTGTTTTTGTTTTTTTTTTTAATAAATTTGAAACAGACTGTGGTAATCTTTTTTACTTTTTCCTTATAATAATTTACATTTTTGACCATAACTTTGCAGAGCCAGAATAGAACAATAATTTAACTCTGATTTCAAAGAAAAAATATTAATAAAATTGTATTTAATGAAATAAATTAACTTAAATGACCAAAGATGCAGTTATTTCTGTTATAATATTTCTATATATTTATAGTTTTAGAACTCTCCTCACCACCCAGACAGCAGGAACAACCTCCCTTATTTTGAAATCCAAATGTTGGCACGTTTAGTTTGTCTGAAGGCTGCTGACGGATTTGTCTGAAGGCTGCTGACGGATTAAAAGTCATTGACTTCATGAATTTCGTTCATCTTTACTTGCCAGGTACATAATAATGAATATAAATTAGCTGATTAGTATTAACTAAGGTAAAGGTAAAAACATCTTTTTATTCTTGTCTGAAATAAGAAAAACAAATAACTAATAATTAAAAAAGACAAAAAGGAACCTACTCGAATCCCTAACCACACCTGTTAACTAAGCAACTTTTCCATTATTGCTCCCATTAACAGCAGGTTAAAGGCTTATCTTATCTTATCTTAAAACCATGATAAATGCCTCCACTGCTTACATACATCTTCTGCTTTTTTCCGCATTTAAAGTACTTTAATAAGCTCATGTTTCTCTTGGACAGTGACACCAGCGAGACACTGCCTGCTGACTGGAACGATCATGCGTGTGGGGCGCTTTTGAACTCCACGCGGATGACGATCATGCGTGTTGTGTGCCCACTTGCAGACCGTCATTCCTTTATATTTTTTTCTTAAATTTATATTTCCTCTTAGAGTGGTGGCATAACTTCAAATGTGGTGGGCCACCATGCGGAAATGTTACCAGAGGAAGCCCTGGAACACATGCACCACAACTGCAAATTATTTCCAATTTTTTGGGACCAATTAAGAAGTAAAATTATAAAATTTCCCACAGAAGCCTGTATGTTCCAAGGACACCAGGTTGAGAACCACTGATCTAGGGTGTTAATCATCAAAAAAGTCAAACTATAATCCAAACTTCTAACACTGAACTGTAATTTTGCCTTCCCATATCTTGATACTCTCAGAAGTTGGTGTCTACAATTGCTAATGCAGGTTAAAGCAGTGGTCTTATGGAACAGTCATGTAATTTAAGAACAACTGGAAATGCATCAGAAATAATGGGATTTATTTTTGTTCATGAGACAGCATCCCTAGGGTTAAAAGATTTCTTCCCACTTATTTTGTTGTTTATTCACACTGTTTTGATACTTCTACAAATGTTGGTTAAAAACCATGATAAAATATTTTCTCAAGTCAAAAATAAGATGACATGCCACACAACTATGTTTGATTTGGACTGTTTTTTGTTTTTTTTTAATAAATGGCGCCGGAGGCAGGGCGGCCGTACCAGCAGCAACTCTCTCGTGTCTTTGTATTTCTATCTGTTTATACCTGTATGTAGTGTGTCTCTTAGTAACCAGGGCTCTGTAGGAATACTCGGACTAAGACTGGACCAACTTTTTTTCTCTATTTTAGCCGGTCTTTTTCTAGTTTTTTCTTTTCTTTTTCTCTTCCTCGGACAATGGAGATCAACAGAGGTGGGGGCAGACGCATTGTTTACACACGCCAACAGCTGATTGCGCTGAGGAGGCCGGAGCCTGGAGCGCTGCAGCCGGCAGTGAAACCCCTCATCCCGGATGAGCTGAAGAGGAGACACCGCGGGCGAAGGACTGGAGCGAAGGTGAGGAGGAGGAGGAAGCATAAGCCGGCTGTACCGATGGTCATCACTGGGAACGTACGATCGCTGGAAAATAAAACAGATGAGCTTACAGCACTGGTCAGGACACAAAAGGAGTATCGTGAGTGTAGTTTCATGTGTTTTACAGAGACGTGGTTACACTCACAGATCCCGGATGTAAACGTAGCGATACCTGGCTTCAAGACTATACGGGGGGACAGAGACGTGAAAAACAGCAGGAAAAAAAGGGGAGGAGGAGTGGCACTTCTTCTTAATGAACGGCGGTGTCATCCCAGGCACATTTATGTGAAGGAAAAGTGCTGCAGCCCGGACATTGAACTGCTGGCTGTTAGTATGAGACCTTATTATATGCCGCAAGAAATGAAGTGCGCTTTAATTATTATCGTCTACATCCCTCTGTCAGCTGACGCAGCGGTGGCCTGTGATGTCATCTGCTCCACTGTGGCCACATTACTGAAGAAGCACCCGGATGCATTCATGGCCATCACAGGTGATTTTAACCATGTCTCAGAGGGGAAAAACACTACCGAACTTTCACCAGTTTGTTGACTGTCCCACCAGAGAGAACAAAACACTGGATTTTCTGTATGCCAATGTCAGAGATGCATATAGTGCCACAGCTCTACCCCCCACTGGTAAATCAGATCGCTGCATGGTCATGTTAACACCCAAGTACGTTCCCCTCGTGCAAAGGCAGCCTGCTTATACACGGACTGTGAGGAGGTGGACACAGGAGGCTGCTGATGTACTGCAGAACTGCTTCGAGACGACGGACTGGAGTGTACTCTGTGAACCACATGGGGTGGGCATAGACAATATGACCGACTGCATCACAGAATACATTAGATTCTGTGAAGACATGACCATGCCAGCTCAGACTGTACACTGCTTCTCCAACAACAGACCACGGGTCACCAGTGACCTGAAAGCACTTCTGAACAAAAAGAAGAGAACTTTTAGGGCTGGAGACAAGGAGAAGCTGAGGGGAGTGCAGCATGAGCTGAGAGAGATGCTGAGGAGATGCAAGGACAATTATAGGAGGAAGTTGGAAGAGAAACTCAGGTAAAACAACACTAAAGATGTGTGGGAGGGAATGAAACAAATAACTGGGTGCAAGGGGAGAGTCAGGCAGCCATCTGGGAGCCAGGAGAGAGCTGAGGAACTGAATCTGTTTTTTAATAGGTTCAACTCACAGTCTGTCACCCAAGCAACACAACCAGACCCCCACGCACCCCTCCCCACCCACCCTCCTGTGCAGAACCTCTCTCCATCTCCCCCCTCCTCCTCCTCGGGGGGCACCAGGACCTTCCCTCACTTCACGGTGACTACAGATCAGGTGGAGAAACAGCTGGAGAGACTCCGTCAGCGGAAGGCTTCGGGCCCTGATGGCATCTCCGCAAGGACCCTGAGGACCTGTGCCAACCAACTAGCTCCAGTACTGAAACACCTGTACAACCTGAGCCTGAGTCTGGAGAGAGTACCGGTGCTGTGGAAGACATCCTGCCTGGTTCCTGTCCCCAAGAAGTCATCTCCATCGGATCTGAATGACTACCGACCAGTTGCCCTCACATCTCATGTGATGAAGGTCCTGGAGAGACTGGTCTTAGCCCACCTGAGGCCGCAGGTGAAGACGTGGCTGGACCCTCTACAGTTTGCATATCAGCCCCATTTAGGATTTGAAGATGCTATCTACCTGCTGCAACGAGCCCATCTGCACCTGGATGGTGGAGGAGATACTGTGAGAATCACTTTTTTTGATTTCTCCAGTGCCTTTAACACCATCCAGCCACTGCTGCTGGGTGAGAATCTGCGGGGGATGGAGGTTGACAGCTCTGTGATCTCCTGGGTTACTGACTACCTGACAGGCAGGCCACAGTTTGTCCGGCTGGGCAGTGTCTTGTCTGGAGTGGTGGCTAGTGATACGGGAGCTCCACAGGAGACTGTGCTCTCTCCTTTTTTTTTTTTTTTACCTTATACACCACAGACTTTCAGTACAACACTGAGTCATGCCACCTGCAGAAATTCTCTGATGACTCAGCTGTTGTGGGATGTATAAGAGGAGGAGAGGAGGGGGAGTACAGGGCACTGGTAGACAGATTTGTGGAGTGGACGGAGCAGAATCACCTGAGGTTGAATGTCAGCAAGACCAGAGAGATGGTGATTGACTTCAGGAAGAGGAAGGCTCCTTCTCAGCCACTGCAGATTAGGGGGGGAGGATGTGGGAGTGGCTGAAGACTACAAATATCTGGGTGTCAGGATCAGCAGCGGATTGGACTGGAGAGCCAACACCGATGCTGCGCACAAGAAGGGGATGAGCAGACTCTACTTCCTGAGAAAGCTGAGATCCTTCAACGTGTGCAGCAGGATGCTGGAGCTTTTCTACCAGACTGATGTTGCCAGCACCATCTTCTTTGCTGCTGTCTGTTGGGGTAGCAGTATTAGGGCCAGAGATACCAACAGACTTGACAAGATTATCAAGAGGGCTGGCTCTGTAATTGGTCTCAGACCAGAGACCTTTGAGACAGTGATGGAGAGGAGAACACTAAATAAACTGCGATCCATCATGGACAATCCTGATCACCCCCTCCACCACACACTAGATAGACAGTGAAGCACTTTCTCCAGTAGACTACTACAGCTTCGTTGTCGAACGGCCAGGTACAGGAAATCTTTCCTGCCACATGCAATTTCACTGTACAATAACTCACTATGATGTTGTATTCTGGCATAGCTATGCTGCCACATGCATCTTACAGACTAACTGGTACATCACTTTTTCACTCTGCTCCTGATAGTCCTTCTTTGTCCAATGGGATGATTCATGTGTTCATACGGGTCATCACATATTAAGCTATGATGTATATAGGTTTTATAGTCGTGTTAGTTTTTACTTTCCATGGGTAATCCCTTTGTCTGTCATGTGTGTGTTTGTTGTTTGGTTGTCAACTGTCATGCTGCTGTTACACTGTAATTTCCCAGTTTGGGATCAATAAGGTACATCTATCTATTTATCTATCTATTTTTCACATTAATGTTACCAAAACAGTGAAAGCAGTAATCTGGAACACAGGGAGTGCCTAAATGTGTCATATATTATTGTTTACCTGGGCAGCCAGGGTTTGTACGCAGGGCCTTTTTGTAGTATGCGAGTGCTCCCCTATAATCCTTTTTATTGAAGGAGATGCAGGCCTTACCTGTTGAAACACAATGGTGTTATTAATTAATTCAGTGCTATTGTCTAGATCAATCTTTGTCTCTTTTATATTCAACTTGCCAAGCAGAGCAGGAATGTTATTTGTTGACTGGTTGAGAACAAAGTGGAACTGAGCATCAGCCTGGTCCATCTTGTCTCCTTCCAGCAGGCAGAAACAGGCTCTTCCCAACAAATGGTTCTAAATAATGTTACATTCAGTCAGAAGACATCCAATACATGGGGCCAAAACTGTTTTCTTCTATTAAACACCAACCTGATCATACATGATGATCTTGTCGGCCATAGTATAAAGCAGAGTGGCCTGTGTGATGAGCTCTTTCTTGGCATCTTTATTTTTCTCTTTGCGTGCTTGCTGAACATAATAAGCTGCCAATGTGTCAAGGCAGGTCATCTGGTCCTTCTCATGGTCTCTGTAGTCGAGGTTTCCATCAATGCGGGCAGCTTCTAAAAGCTTGACAAAGTCTTCTGTTTTGCCCTGTTTGTAGTACTCCAACTGACCAACAGAAAAGAAATGGTCACTTATGGGCATGAATATACACTGCATTGCAAAAATCAAATCACAAAACCTGGACAATTATTCTAAAGCCAATGTCCCATTTGATAAAAAGGCACTTATCAAGATTAACAAAGTTATAAGTGACTGAAGAAGTGAAAAGAGATGTTAATAATTGCAGACATAAGAAACAGTATGAAGTTGCAGCACTGACTTACCGCCAGAGCAATCCAAATGTGCAGCTGTGTGTGTTCCTGCTTCAAGATACTGATGACCTCATCTCCCTCTGGCAGCTGGTCAAAGTCAAGCTCGATAACCTGCACAAAACAAATCATTGACTGTGAGAATACGCAAAACTTTCTCTCAGTTTCCCAAATGTATGAAAGAGACTTGGATTACAACTAATGTGCAGTGTACCAAAATCAAATTTGACCAAAACATACATTTTATATATTATAAATATTAGAAAATGTTGAAAATCAAACGGCTGCACTAATTCCACCAATAGTGGATTTATTACAAGATTTATAAATAAAAGCTCATCAGATTTTGAGCTAAAACAACAAATCATATAGATGGACAAAAAATATACATGTATATACTGCGTCATGGCATCAGGATTCTTTACATGAAATGTACATGTCTATGTGCACGGCCAATAATACTGATTCAAGGAAAGTCAGCTTGAATTGAATTAAATTTATTTTGAACATGCATATAAAGGGATACACATGTAGTGCAAAACATACACAGTATATACATACATACATATATACAGTGGTGTGAAAAAGTGTTTGCCCCCTTCCTGATTTCTCTTTTTTTTGTATGTCTGTCACACTTAAATGTTTCACATCATCAAACAAATTTAAATATTAGAGAAAGATAACACAAGTAAACACAAAATGCAGTTTTTAAATGAAGGTGTTTATTATTAAGGGCAAAAAAATACCAATTCTAACTGAATCGGAAAATGTATTGGTCGATTCATGGATCAAACACCTGTTGGGAATTTTGCTGTTAAGCACCTTGTTGGATGGAGAACAGCAAGTTCTGCAAAAAGTACTGAAACACTGAACAGTTGGACATGTGCATTCAAAAGGTTAGACAAGGCCAAATTAAGTTCATTAAGTGCATTCTGCACTTTAATGAGCTCAAACTGGCATGCAATGCCGACTGCCTTTTCCAGCATCAAATCCGGTTCCAGCTGTAGTTTCTGAGACACGTCACTGTCCATGATTCCAATAACAATCCGATCTCTAATCTGTTCGTCCTTGGTTGTTCCAAAATTACAATGTTCAGCGAGTTCATAAAGGTGTCTCACAAACACCTCCACACTCTCCCCGCCACTGTGAGCATCTGTGAAAACATGCACGCTCGTGTATAGTATTCCGCTTTGGGTCAAAATGTTTGTCAAACTTCTTAATCACTTCTCCATAATAGTCTTCGATGTCCTCAGTGAATGTGAAAGTACTGAAAATGGGCTCTGCTTCTTTGCCCATAGCATACAGTATCTCACAAAAGTGAGTACACCCCTCACATTTTTGTAAATATTTTATTAAATCTTTTCATGGGACAACACTTAAGATATGACACTTTGATACAAAGTAGTCAGTGTACAGCTTGTATAACAGTGTAAATTTGCTGTCCTCTCAAAATAACTCAACACACAGCCATTAATGTCTAAACCACTGGCAACAAAAGTGAGTACACCCCTAACTGAAAATGTCCAAACTGTGCCCAAGTGTCAATACTTTGTGTGGCCACCATTACTTTCCAACACTGCCTTAACTCTCTTGGGCATGGAGTTCACTAGAGCTTCACAGATTGCCACTGGAATCCTCTTCCACTCCTCCATGATGACATCATGGAGCTGGTGGATGTTTGAAACCTTGCGCTCCTCCCCCTTCTGTTTGAGGATGCCCCACAGATGCTCAATAGGGTTTAGGTCTGCAGACATGCTGGCCAGTCCATCACCTTTACCCTCAGTTTCTTGAGCAAGGCAGTGGTCGTCTTGGAGGTGTGTTTGGTGTAGTGATCATGTTGGAATACTGCCCTGCGGCCCAGTTTCCAAAGGGAGGGGATCATGCTCTGCTTCAGTATGTCACAGTACATGTTGACATTCATGGTTCCCTCAATGAACTGTAGCTCCCCAGTGCCTGCAGCACTCATGCAGCCCCAAACCATGACACTCCCACCACCATGCTTGACTGTAGGCAAGACACACTTATCTTTGTACTCCTCACCTGGTTGCCACCAAAACCCTTGACACCATCTGAACCAAATAAGTTTATCTTGGTCTCATCAGACCATGGGACATGGTTCCAGTAATCCATGTCTTCAGCAAACTGTTTGTGGGCTTTCTTGTGCATCATCTTTAAAAGGGGCTTCCTTCTGGGACAACAGCCATGCAGACCAATTTGATGCAGTGTGCGACATATAGTCTGAGCACTGACAGGCTGACCCCCCCCACCCCTTCAATCTTTGCAGCAATGCTGGCAGCACTTATACATCTATTTTCAAAAGACAACCTCTGGATAGGACGCTTAGCACGTACACTCAACTTCTGTGGTCAACCATGGCAAGGCCTGTTCTGAGTGGAACCTGTCCCGTTAAACCGCTATATGGTCTTGGCCACCGTGCTGCAGCTCAGTTTCAGGGTGTTGGCAATCTTCTTATAACCTAGGCCATCTTTATGTAGAGCAACAATTCTTTTTTTCAGATCCTCAGAGAGTTCTTTGCCATAGGTGCCATGTTGAACTTCCAGTGACCAGTATGAGAGAGTGATAGCACCAAATTTAACACACCTGCTCCCCATTCACACCTGAGACCTTGTAACACTAATGAGTCACATGACACCGGGGAGGGAAAATAGCTAATTGGGCACAATTTGGACATTTTCACTTAGGGGTGTACTCACTCTTGTTGCCAGCGGTTTAGACATTAATGGCTGTGTGTTGAGTTATTTTGAGGGGACAGCAAATTTACACTGTTATACAAGCTGTACACTGACTACTTTACATTGTATCAAAGTGTCATATCTTCAGTGCTGTCCCATGAAAAGATATAATAAAATATTTACAAAAATGTGAGAGGTGTATTCACTTTTGTGAGATACTGTACAACAGTGTGTTAACTTGTACATCACTGTCTTCCTGGTAGAGCTTTGTTGCTATCCGATAGCGGAACAAACGTTGTCTCCAGGCCGGCCATGCTGACGTCTGGATGAGGTCAAACGATTCAGGCGTGTGAAACTTCATCATTTCACTGCTCCAAACTTGCTTCTCACTGTCAAACGGCCAGGAGGGTCAGTTCTGACACCATGTCATGAAGTTCACTGACTCATGAGGTTGAACACAACCGTTTGATTAACATTAGAGGTATCCAATATGAGCTGGCTAGTGCGTAGCATCACAACTTAGCAACAACACTTCAATACATATTACCCGGAGTTCATTGTGTCCATGTAACATATACTGTTCACAGTCTACAGTGACCCCTTATGGGTAATGACTGCTACTACCAAATAACATCACAGTAACATATCAAAATATTAAAATATAGGGAACTATTCATTGGTGATAGACCAGTGTAAACACCAATATAACTTACTAGATACATTAATACATTATTCATCACCCATCAGTGATCTTGTACTTGGCAAAAATAACCTAATTCTTTTCAAACTGGATTATGTTACGGCTTTGTTTTAGTTCCACATGTAGTTTATTCCATAATTTTACACCATAAATAGAAATACAAAAGCTCTTCCTAGTAGTGCGTATTCTCTGCATCTTCAAATTTAATTGCCCCCTTTGGTAACAACCCCTTCTCTTTCTGAAAACATTTTCTGTATGCAACTAGGTAATAGTTTATTGCGTACTCTAAACATGGTTTGTGCAATTTTAAATTCCACCAGATCCTCAAATTTAAGAATTTTAGACTGCATGAAGAACTGATTAGTATGTTCATGAAAACTGTCATTATGGATAATTCTTATGGCTTGTTTCTGAAGTCTGCACAACTGTTGTAAAGAGCTTCTGTACGTGATCCCCCAAACCTCTGAACAATAACTTAAGTATGGTAAAATTAAGGAGTTATAGAGAATATGGAGTGATTTACTGTTCACGATGTGTCTTGCTTTGGCCAGGACTGAAATACTTCTTGACAATTTTGATAGAATTTGTTGGAAACCTCACATTAAACATATTCAGTCATTTATTATTATTACACCTAGGAATTTGGTTTCATGAACCCTTTATATTGTTACACCCTCTATTTGTACATGAATGTGTACCTGAAAGATCTTTAATCTTAAGATATTGTTACTAATAAAGGGCAAAGTCTTTAACTTTACTAAAGTGCATCAACAAGATGATTCTGTCAGATTCTAACTTTTTTAAACAGTTATATTTTCCAGTTTTGTGGTGAGGTTTTGGGCCATGTATCAAGTCAGCAGGATACAGAGTTTACAAGTTCAGCAACCTTTACACAAGACTGATATCATACTGGACTACACTGGCCACCCCCTACAGAGGGGGTTTCAGCTTCTAGCTTTATTTTGATGAATATATAGCATTTCAACTCATAGGTCTAAAAAGATTAAAATACTTTTGTTTGTGCAACATGAGAGAATTTTCAGGAATGGCTGCAGCTCAACAAAACAGTTGTTTACACTCCTATATTATGTCAGCTAAGTTGTATTTTATGTTGCATTTATAATTAATTTAAGTTGAAGGTTTTAGCAACTGACTGCAAACAAATATCCTTTAGTAAATTAATAACACTAACTTATACTGCTGCTCTCATTAATCTCCACCAACTTATTTTAGGATTTCAGTAAAACACACATACTGCTGCATCACGTAAATGACACTGCGCTATAAGAAAGGAAAAAAAACAGATATGGAATTATCAAAACGTAAAACTTTTGCTGTTTCCCTGGCATCAACACCTAACTCACTTCGCACTACTAATCGAAGCTCATGTTTACAGACAGATTTACTATTAACACTCCCCCAGACAATACTAGAATGTATAGCGGCTGACTGCATTTAATATACTAACCTAAAATATCTAACCCTAGTGTTAAAATGCATAATTAAAGTGCTACGTAACATTATCTGATGCTAGCCACGGTTAGCATGAGCTAACATGTTAGCTCCGTACTACTAGCTTTACATATTAAAAACAAACGTTTTACCTCATCTGTATCCCGTAAAGGGATCTCAATGGAGCCTCGGGACATCCTGAAAGCCAAATACAATTCCTAACAAGTTGGATTAATTCTAAATCATTAAATTTTCAAGATCCTTGTTGTCCGTTGAATGCTACTTCATGCTTCCAAAACACAGTGGTGCACCTGAAATTAACTTCCGACCTGAAACTCGCGTGCACAGGATCCATTTGCTCATCTTAATTTTTTTATTTATTTATTTCAGAGAGATTAAAAGTAAAGATTAAAAGAAAGGAACAGAATAATATAACAAAGGGGAAAAAAATCTAACAAGGTCAAATTAAACAGTAACTCCTCTGATTATACAGTTCAACATAAGTTATCCGAAATGGGTGATGGCTGAAGCCACAGCTTATATTGCCCAACTACATTCCATCCAAGAATTCAAAAGAAAAACAAAACAGGAGCGATTACAATTCAGAACAAAGCTAAGACAAAACGTGACAAAAAAACAAACAAAAAACTAAGCAACAGCACAACACAGACTGAATATGATCATTCTTATGTGATTTTATGTCATCTTGTGGAGTGTGTAAATGAAGAGGCAGCTTCATGTCAGATGATTTATTACACACTCACATCTCACAAGCACAGAACAGACTGACTGGTTACAGCAAGCACTCCTCTCTATATCCTAAGTCACCTTCACAAGCTTCAAGGCACTTCCTCATACACAGCATGATATTTACACTACACTTCATTCAACCCCCTCTCACCCTCTTGGGCATTGTTCTCCCATGTGTATTCATTGTCTCTGTCTGAGGTGCGAAATAACCTAACTTCCATACCGCCTCCCCCAGCATCTTAGATAGAACAATAGAATATCAGTCCACATGCTGTTTCGGCTTCAGTCTCCTCCCATATCTGCTGTAACTGGGGTTTACTGCCTCCGTGGCGCTGCTGTGCCGGTGGGGGGCTGGGAGTGTGTCCGACTGCAGATGAGCCGTGGTGATGGGGGGGGTTCGCTCTGTCTGTGTGGCTGCTCTGATGAATCGTTCCCCTGGGGAGTTCTCCGTGGGGGTCTTCCACGCCAAGGGGCCCTCGCCAACAGCACTTGCTCATCCGCCACTACAAAGGCGGGTTTGAGTCTGTCTATACCAATTTTCTCCCGTCTACCCCCCAAGTCTAGCACAAAATGCTTATCTCCTGTTTCCAACACTCTGAACGGTCCATCATAGGTGGGCGCAATGGAGGGCGGTGGGCGTCGTGTCTGACGAACACGAACTCCACGCTCTTCAAAGTTTTAGGCACGAAAACACGCGAAAAACAGTGGTGGGCCGGGCCCGGCAGCGTGCCTGTGTTTGCGCTACGCTGCAAAAGCTGAGACGGGCAGCTGTCCAGCGCGGGATTATCTGGCAGAAATTCCCCGGGCAGCTGTAGGGGCTGTGCAAAATCCAGCTCTGCCGGGGAAGCTTCTAGATCCTCTTTTGGCGCGGAGCGCAACCCCAATAAAACCCACGGCAACCTATCCACCTAATTTGCATCCGTCAGTGAAGCCCTGAGCGCTGCTTTCAGTGATCTATGAAAACACTCGCATAACCCATTAGCCTGTGGGTTGTATGCGGTTGTGCGATGAATTGTAACACCCAGGCTGCAGGCCATCGCGGACCAGAGTTTGGAAACAAATTGAGGGCCCCTGTCGGACGTAATGTCCGAGGGGACTCCGAAACGCGCCGCCCATGCTGTTAAAAAAGCGCGTGCTACGTCTGCGGACGTGGTTGCCGCAAGTGGGACTGACTCTGGCCAGCACGTGGTGCGGTCCATCACTGTCAGGAGGTGTGTGCACCCCTGTGATGGCGGGAGGGGGCCCACAAGGTCCACGTGAATATGGTCGAACCTCTTAGCCGGTACCCGAAACGGCTCCAAGGGAGCCTTCGTGTGTCTGTGTACCTTGGCTCGTTGGCACGCCACGCAGGCTGCAGCCCACTCTTTTACTTGTTTGCGTAGGCTCGGCCACACAAACTTCTCTCCCACCATTTTGACCGACGCGCGCACTCCTGGGTGCGCTAGAGTGTGAACCGACTCAAACACGTGGCAGCGCCACGCGACTGGAACCACCGGACGCGGGCGTCCCGTGGAGACATTGCAGATTAGGGGGGGCATGCCGTCTTGCAGCACCCTGCTCTCCAGCCTTAACCCTGTTGGTCCAGACTGGAGCGCGCGCACGTCTGCATCGCTAATCTGCTCTGCAGCCATGGCTGCCTAATCTATCCCCACGTAGACCGGGGCCACCATGGCACCCGAGAGGCAGTCCGACCCCACATTCAGTTTACCCGACACATGCTGAATATCGGTAGTAAACTCTGAGATCGCGGCCAGCTGTCTCTGCTGCCGGCCCGACCACGGTTCTGAAACCTTGGCCATCGCGAATGTTAGTGGCTTGTGATCCACGAACGTGGTGAAGCTGCGCCCTTCCAGCCAGAACTGGAAGTGGCGTATGGCCAGGTGGAGAGCCAGCAACTCCCTGTCGAACGTGCTGTATTTACGTTCGCTGCCGAGCAAAGTTTTGCTGAAAAAAGCGAGCGGCTGCCAAGCCCCGGCGACGCGCTGCTCTACGACAGCCCCTATGGCCACGTCTGAAGCATCGGTGGTGAGCGCTATCCGGACCGCCAGGTCCGGATGCGCCAGCAGTCCAGCGTTTGTCAGGGCTGCTTTAACCTCCGAGAATGCCTGCTCTCGCTCCGGGGTCCATTCGACCCTATCCGCGGGTTTCTGTCTCTTGAGCGCGGCGTACAATGGTTGCATGAGCTGCGTCGCGTGGGGAAGGAAACAGTTATAAAAGTTCACCATCCCCAAAAACTCCTGCAGCGCCCTGACCGTCTGAAGCTGGGGAAAATCCGCCACGGCGCGCACTTTGTCAGGCAGCGGGATCGCTCCTTCCGGAGAGACGTGGTGCCCCAAAAAATCAATCTCCGTCACGCTAAACTGGCATTTCGCCAGGTTGATTATTAACCCATGCTCCTCCAACCTCCGGAAAACCGTCCTGAGGTGGGTTTCGTGTTCATCTTCAGACGCACTGGCTACCAGGATATCGTCCAGGTAGACGAACACGAACGGGAGATCGCGCAGCACTGCATCCATCATGCGCTGGAACGTCTGTGCCGCACCTTTTAACCCGAATGGCATGCACAGGAACTTGAATAAACCGAACGGAGTTATTACCGCTGTTTTGGGTACATCCTCAGCGCGCACTGGGACTTGATGGTAACCGCGGACCAGGTCTATTTTGGAAAAAATGCGTGCTCCTGCGAGGTGGATGGAAAAATCCTGTATGTGGGGAATCGGGTAGCGGTCGTGTGCTGTGGCGTTGTTCAACCTGCGGAAATCACTGCACGGTCGCCACGATCCCTCAGCCTTAGGGACCATGTGTAGCAGGGATGCCCATGGGCTGTTCGAACGCCTGATGATGCCCAACCTTTCCAGGTTGGCAAACTCCTCGTGCGCTATGGCCAGTTTAGCTGTGTCCAAGCGCTGAGGTCTTGCAAAAACGGGTGGTCCGGTGGTGGTGATAAAGTGTTCCACCCCGTGTTTAGCGATGGCCGCCGAAAACGTCGGGACCGTGAGTGCTGGGAACTGAGTGAGCAGTGCGTGGAACTTACCGCCTGGAGCTGTGACGTTAGCTTGTGCTGTTGGCTGGGTCGCTCAAGCTATACAGGGGAGAGAGTCAAAGGACAGTGCATTAACCAGGCGCCTGTTAGCAACATCAACCAGTAAACCATGTGCACACAGAAAATCATCCCCCAGGATATGGTAATTCAGTGCTGCTATGACAAAAGTCCACTCGTATGTACGGCCGTGTACCAAAGGTCTTAATTTCCGAGCCATTTGCTGCCAACATCACGGGGCCGCTAGGTCCTGCCAGCCGGTCGGCGTAGGTCGGCAGGATGAAGCTCTTCTGGGCTCCGGTGTCCACGAGGAAATGCCTCCTCGAGCGCGCGTCCGTCAAGTAGAGCAGCTTGTTCTCTTCCCCGAGGGTCGCAGCTGCTACCGACTGCTGGCCTCGGCGTTTTCCCGAGCACTTGAATTGGCACGGTGGCACACATCTGCGTGCGTTCTCTCCGAAACGGCGGTGGTAGAAACAGAGCCTGTCTCTCTGGCGCTCCTTGGCCCCCGCTGCTGCTACCGTCGGTGGCTCCTCGCCTCCTCAGGTCGTCTCGCTGGGCTCCGCCGCTGTCGCGTTGACTGTGATCGCTCTGGTGGTGAGGATGATCCGGTCCGCCTCCTGGGCTAGTGCACGGTAGTCATGCACGGCCAGCAACGGCGAATTGGCCAGAACCGCTCTCGCCACTGTTGGAAGGTTCCGGAGGAAAAGGTGAGCAAACAGAAAATGCCCGTCGTCCGTGCCCATTAACCCCAGCATCTTCTCCATCAGGTCTACGGCCGACCCATCTCCTAACTCGGTCCGCGCCAGGAGCCTCTCCGCTCTCTCACATTCCGAGAGCGTGTAGTGCCGGGTGAGCGCAGCCTTGAGCGCCTCATATTTGCTGCTGGCTGGTGGCTGATCGAGCAGGCTCGCTACCTGCTGGGCTGTGCGGGAGTCCAGCGCTGCTACCACATGGTAGAACTTGGTGTCGTCTGCCGTTACTCCCCGGAGGGCGAACTGGGCCTCGGTGTGGTGGAACCAAGAGCGTGGGTTGTGCTGCCAGAAATCCGGTAGCTTGACTGAAACTGCACACGCGTTGCTGGGGGTTCCAGTCCTGGCTGTCTGCGGAATGGCTGCTTCGTCTCTGGGGCTTCCTGACCGGGCCGGCTCCGGGGTTCTCGCCTCATGTTCCATAATACGTCTTGGGTCACCAGTGGGGAGTGTGTAAATGAAAACGCAGCTTCATGTCAGACGATTTATTACACACTCACATCTCACAAGCACAGAACAGACTGACTGGTTACAGCAAGCACTCCTCTCTATATCCTAAGTCACCTTCACAAGCTTCAAGGCACTTCTTCATACACAGCATGATATTTACACTACACTTCATTCAACCCCCTCTCACCCTCTTGGGCATTGTTCTCCCATGTGGATTCATTGTCTCTGTCTGATGTGTGAAATAACCTGACTTCCATAATCTTGTATATATGTTTGGAGTATTTCTTCCTTTAGTTTTTGTTTAAATTGTCCAAGCGTTGTACATGATTTTAATTCAGGTCCAAAAGCATTCCACAATCTGACTCCTTGCACTGAGACACAGTTTTGCTTGGTAGTAGTTCTCACTGAAGGATTTTGAAATATGCATGTTCCTCTGAAATGATATTGTTTCTCCCTGTCAGAATCTGGAAACTCACAGTGATCGTATGTCAGTTCGTTACCTCAAATAAGATTCATGACACAGAATATTTCTCATATGAGCTTTTTACTTGCAAAGCAAGGAGTGCATACCTTTAACAGAAAATCCAGCACTAAAGATGAACAACAATCTAGAAGCTTTTATACATCGTCAGTCATACAATCACAAGAAAACATCTGCTGGATGCCATAATACCATATGCAGTCACAATATGAGCATGCAAACATCGGCCTGGAATGAGACCAACATGGCCTTGCAGGTGTGTTCCAGACTCCAAGTTAATCATAGTCACAGTACTTCATAAGAAAACAAGATTGATTCTCCCTCATTCCCAGACCCCTTATCATATATACAGTTTCATTTGGTGAGACACTTTGACTTCTAAGCACATCTTAGTGAAGGACGCTCAGTAGGTCCACTTATTACCCAGAAATGAAACAGTGTGCAATAAACCCATGAAAGATGCATGCAATATACATTTAATCATATAAGATGGTTATGAAGTGATAATGATAATGATAATTATAAAATGATAAACATGTATATACAATTTTCTGACATTTCCCTCCTGTTTTATCATTTTATCACAGCTTTTATTTAGGGATGCCTTTATTCATCAGAAACATGTAACTTCTCTCGATTTTCTGCATGCCCGTCATTTGCATCATATTCCAATTACACAGGAGATCAATCACAGTCATCACAGTCCTCCTTGTGGTCATAATCATCATCAGTTTTTGAAAGAGCTGTATATTGTCCTTTACACTCAAGCTTTAACATATCAGTTTGCAATAGGTGTTTATTAGCTTGTGTAATCATAGATCTCATGCAGGGAATAACACACATGAAGGGTACACTGAACAAGATTAATATCACAATCAATGGGGTTAACCACTTCAAAAGAATTTGCCACCAAGTTCCACTTTGAAACCAAACCCAGGGACTCCAACCCTTATCTTCATCCAAAGTATGCTGTAAGTGTAAAATATCATTTAAATGGCTAATGACGTGAGAGAGATTCTGATTTAGATCCGGGATGTATGTGCAGCACTCCTGGCCAATAATATGACATACTCCTCCTTGTACAGCTAATGTTAAATCTAAAGCCATCCTATTTTGCAATGTCATCATTCTTGAGAATTTCTGTTCTTCATTTAAAAGCTGTGAAACCTTGTTCCATTAATACAGTTAGATTTTCCATTGCCCGTGCTAATGCATTTATGTGATATGTAGCCAGGTAACTGCCATACATTGGAAAAAGAGTACCCATAACAACTTTAAAATCACTAATCCTTTGTTTTCCAGATAGTTTACCTACTAGTTGTTGCATGTCTATGTTTGTGCTTCTCCTTGCTCTAGTATGAATTTCAGTCTGTTCAGGATGGTAATAATGGGAGTATGATGTTTTCATTTTATGTGTGAGATTTGAACTTATGCTAATGTGTGGGATCAAAATAGCCATATAGCACCTGCCACACCACCCTGGAGGAAGTAATGAGTAAACATTAGATCCACAAACCCAAACATGGTTCTCTAAACATCCATACCCATCATCATTTGGCCAAAAAACAGTAGGATTATTGCTACAGTTAAAAGTACAATTTTTGCTCTTTAAGGTAAAATTTCCAGCAGCAATATAGGGAAAGTGAAATGCATTTCTACAAACAGGATCATGATATCGCACTCCACAGGTCACTTCCTTTGTATCATTGCATCTTTGTGAAAAACCCAGGTTGAAATTGTTTTTGCTACAGTTTTTGTGAAAACAGATTGGTGAAGCAAGCAGTGTAGGATTTACTTTCATCAAGGGCCTTCTAACGGCAAGCAAAGAATTTCCAATTCCAGTAGTATTGAATATTCTTATCTTAGACCCAGTGTAATCAGTAACAGTGACATTCAATTTATTAAGATACCCTTCAGACAAATTCCTTACCAACCAATGTCCTTGCTTGTATTAAGTAGACTGAGACGAGAGTTCATCGCTATTGTCGCTCCAGCAGTTTCCTCTTCACTTAGTGGAACAGGACAGTCTTGTGTGAATGGGGTAGCAATGAACACACATAGCAAGAAGTATTGATTCCCAGTCCTCTCACCGAAACCACCATTGTCTGATACCACAGGTTATGCATATAATCCATGTAGTGTCCACTGTCCATGGTTCGTGGGCTCCTTGTCCTGGAATCAGAAATGGTCCCCCACCCCACTGTTATGAAAAGTACGGAACACAGAGTCATCAGTACCTTTGGTGCCATGCCTCCACCTGAGAGAGTACCCATCCGGGCCCCTATCTTCACCAGATTTGAGACGGCTTTATCCTTAAAAGGACATGCCCTCTTTGTAACTGGACTTACTCAGGGAAACAAGTTAGTTCACTTACAGGCACCCGTAGTCTTTTAACGTGTGAAAGGTGAATCCAAGATGGTCGTTCAGCAATGCGTATTGCAGTGGGAGTGGGAGTGTCCAGTGTTGTCGGTGGTGGTTCTTTATGAAGACATAGTCTCCAGGTTGCAACAGGTTATCCGCTTCTTTCTGTGGAGCAGAGAGCGCTCTGACAGAATCAGTGTGTTCTGAGATGTATTTGTTAGGTGTGATTAGTGGTGAGAGGTCAGGCAATACATAAGGACGGTGAAAAGCACATTCAAAAGGTGACAATCCTGTCTTTGAGTCTGGTATAGGGTTAATCATTAGTTTGATTGTACCATTTTTCTTTTTACAAAACCTGTACTTTGTGGGTGGTAGGCACTATGAAATTTGATCTTACTTCTTACAGCTTGGATTAAGTCTTGAACTGTTTGTGCTGTAAAATGAGTTCCATTATCTGCATAAATCAGTTCTGGAACCCCAACGGCGGGAAAAACATGATTCACTAGAGTTTTACACACAAATGTGGCATTTGCTGAGGATGTGGGATGAATTTCTGTCCACTTTGTGAGGGTGTCAATCAACACCAAGCAATATTGTAGCTTTCCATTGCTCCTTGAGCATTATTTTATAAACAAATGATGCACTTTTGGCATGGTTTTGTTACTTCTTTCAAAATATTAGGACAGTAACACCAACATCCTCATCATTCCCTCCTGTTGGCACATGGATAGTTCATGTGCCACCAGGGCAGCCCATTTGTATAACGTGGGTGGCAAAACAATTTTTCCATCAGGCAAGCCACATGTAACAGGAGGGAGGTCCATATTATTTTAACAGTCTTTTAAAACATCAACATCAACATTATTAAAGAATAGACGGTTCTTAAAAAAAAATCAATAGCAGTATAATGAGCAGCGATATCAGCCAAGCGATTACTGGTTTTCCTGTGGAGGTGACAAACCCCCGCAAGTTCAAGATAGCGGTATGCAGGCAGCATGCGTTATAAGCATATGTACTGTCTGTACAGATAGTTGCATTTAGGTTAGTAGCTCATGTAAGTGCTGTAATCAAAGCCAATAGTTCAGCCATTGGAGGTGATGCAGGTTGTGGAATTTTTACACA
Organism: Pholidichthys leucotaenia; assembly: GCA_020510985.1. Classification (NCBI taxonomy): domain Eukaryota; kingdom Metazoa; phylum Chordata; class Actinopteri; order Cichliformes; family Pholidichthyidae; genus Pholidichthys; species Pholidichthys leucotaenia. Next base: position 311,903,467 of record CM035837.1, on the reverse strand, counting down.
ATCAGGACCCCAGACAATGTTGTCACAGCATAAGCAGTGGATGTTGACCCATCGGGCTTTTTTAAAGATGAGCCATCAGTAATTAGCCACAAGGAATTTGGTACAAGCTTAATGTGTGGCTGTGATAACAAGGTTATAGTGTACGACAACAGTCTAGCTGGTGACAATATGGAATGGTTGTCCTGCTGTGAAACCCCCTCCACGGCATGGGGAATGTGTAGGATAATACAGGGCATTGAGGCGGCATGAAAAAATAAGCAGCTGTGCTGTGGTTTTAAGCAGATTTTATTAATCATGTCGCCTTCACGGGATCCTCTCTCCGGTGCATAGGGGAGCAGCCCGGAGCGGGATCCCTAGGCTCTCAGAGAAAGAGAGGCGGACACAGTGTGTGCCTACCAGTTGCAGGATCAGAGTGAGAGAGAAAGAGAGAGATTGCGTTACAGAGTTGCACCTTAAATACTTGATCATAACAATACATCAAAAAGACATACCCCACAGTCTAGAATGATCAAAGGGACAACAGAACAGGCAGGAGGTATTTGCATTTGTAAGCCATACATCACAATGGGCAGATTAGCTAGACCTCGCTCTAAGTGCAAGACAAAGAGGCTAACAAGCACATCTACATATTGATCTGAGTCTCTAGGTCACAGTAAGGACAGGATGCATGAGTACAAAGGATGAAAGGCATCGATTAACATCACATAGGTGAGACAGAAGAAACTCGTCTACCTGTAGACATTAATACACCAAAGCACATCTAAGATGCTCAGAAAAAGCACAGTAAGGACAAGCCATATGCACACTATACCGAATGGCGCATTACATCACAACACATGCATGTTTGCATCACAAATACATGAATGGCACATTGCTTCTCAGTAATGCAGCAGAAAAACAGAGAAAAGAGGGCTGAGTGTCCTTAGTCTGTTGTGGGGTTAAAACGAACCGCCACACACGCTCCCCCCCAGAGGACGCGGCAGGGGGTCGCGACCTCGATAATCCATCTGTGTGAGCGAGCTGTGGGAGAAGCTCGCTGCAGGCGGAGGGGGAGGGAGGGGAGGGGTAGTAAGTGCCGGCAGGAGCTGTGAAATCGTCCTGAGCCGTGCAAAAATTGCTTGCTGCTCCGTGACGTCGAGGGTTTGTCCCGTTGCACGTGCGGAGATCACAAGAAGAAAAATTAGTCTCTGACTCCTCTTGTGGCCATGAAGAAAAGCAGGAGCGGCTGTAAGAGAAAAAGTAAACAAAGCATAGGGACTGTTGGCTTTGGGTGCTGAAGCAACCCCAAAGCTCCTGGGAACAGCTGACGGCTGAAATCCCGTTGTGCCGTGGCTAAGACCATTAAAAAATCCAGTGGCGAGCTGCGTGCTTGCTTCAGGTGAACGAGCAACCCTGAAGGTTCTGTGGGCAGCGGCGGAGGACGATGGCGGTCTGTGGCGTGGCTGAGACTGTTAACAAATCCTTCCAGTATGCTGCATGCGTGCCTCAGGTGAGCGAGCAGCCCTGAAAGGCAGCGGCGAAGGAGGAAGGCAGTCTGTGGAGCCATTACTTGTCCCATGCGTGATGCGCCGTCCTTGTAACTCCCCGATGCGTGCGCGGGGGTTCAGTGCGTGGGTGGGCCGCTGGAGTGGCGAGTCGGGGTGCAGAAACTTGGTGGAGATCAGCGCAGACGACGTCGATAAAATCCAGGTTGAGCTGTTACTGTAGATTGGCCATGGTGCGTTGGAGCGGTGAGAGGAAATAGACGATCTTTAGTCCCTCAGGCCCGTGCAGATGCGTTGGAGCGGCGGGAGGGAATAGACGATCTTTTGTTCCTCAGGCTCATGCAGCTGCGTTGGAGCGGTGTGAGGAAGTAGACGATCTCTGTCCCTCGGGCTCGTGGAGACGCGTTGGAGCGGCACGAGGCAATAGACGATCTTTGTGCCCCGGGCTCGTGCAGCTGCGTTGGAGCGGTGAGAGGGAGGAGACGATCGTTGTTGCTCGTGCGGCCATGGTGCGTTCAGTTCCACGCGCTGCGCTCCCCGTCGGCCCTGGAGGTTGCCGTCGTGGAGAGGACGAGGTGCGTGCGCTCTCTGTGAGAGCGGCCGGTCCAGCGTGGTTGTGCAGATCTCACCATGAAACGTTGCTGCAGCTTTCCCGGTCGTGGGTGGTCTCCGGAGGGTTTCAACCTGGAAACTCTGCGTCGAAATCTCCCTGAAGCAGAAGGGAGCTGTTGCGTTCGCTGGCAGCATGTTCGTTTCAGCGTCGGGTCACTGCAGTGGTCCAGACCAGAAGTTGCTTTGCACAAAGCGTGTGCTTTCAGGCGGGGTCACCAACGCAGCTGTGTGGCTGTCCAGCTCGGAAGGTTGCTTTTGCACAAAACGTGTGCGTGTTCGAGGGGTCACCAGTGAGGCGGCATGAAAAAATAAGCAGCTGTGCTGTGGTTTTAAGCAGATTTTATTAATCATGTCGCCTTCACGGGATCCTCTCTCCGGTGCATAGGGGAGCAGCCCGGAGCGGGATCCCTAGGCTCTCAGAGAAAGAGAGGCGGACACAGTGTGTGCCTACCAGTTGCAGGATCAGAGTGAGAGAGAAAGAGAGAGATTGCGTTACAGAGTTGCACCTTAAATACTTGATCATAACAATACATCAAAAAGACATACCCCACAGTCTAGAATGATCAAAGGGACAACAGAACAGGCAGGAGGTATTTGCATTTGTAAGCCATACATCACAATGGGCAGATTAGCTAGACCTCGCTCTAAGTGCAAGACAAAGAGGCTAACAAGCACATCTACATATTGATCTGAGTCTCTAGGTCACAGTAAGGACAGGATGCATGAGTACAAAGGATGAAAGGCATCGATTAACATCACATAGGTGAGACAGAAGAAACTCGTCTACCTGTAGACATTAATACACCAAAGCACATCTAAGATGCTCAGAAAAAGCACAGTAAGGACAAGCCATATGCACACTATACCGAATGGCGCATTACATCACAACACATGCATGTTTGCATCACAAATACATGAATGGCACATTGCTTCTCAGTAATGCAGCAGAAAAACAGAGAAAAGAGGGCTGAGTGTCCTTAGTCTGTTGTGGGGTTAAAACGAACCACCACAGGCATGATCTTATTATTCTGTATTGTAGTGGTCTGTATTGCCCAGCATGTATTTGAGTTATAACTGCAGACATATGTTTATCCTGGGCATCACAGAAAAACAGAAAATGAAATGAAATAAAAGTCCTGTCCTAATTTAGCAAGGCTAACACACATAAGCATCAATAAGCTCTTTATGTTCAGCCCTCAGTTCTAAGTTGGAGGCTGGTGGAACGTTTGCATTTTTCAAAATGTCATACAGTGTAGCAGTTTTTTTCCCTTTTTTCTTTCTCCTTTTTCCTCTTCTTTAGAAAGGAAATGACACTTCACTTATTTAGATGAAATCTATTTAGCTTGAAGAAATCATCTTTCTGTAAATATGGGGGGTGCAAGTGTGGGGGGTTCCCCCTATAGCTCAAAGTGCAATGTGGTGTTTGTTGTTGTGAAATAGCGCTTATGTAAATAAAGTTGAATTGAATTCATTATCAATCATTTATTGATAATTTTTATGCATTATCTATTTTTCTGAGGATTACTAATCATTTGCTAATTAATTTCTTTGATACCCCCTTCTTTGATACATGGAGACGCACATGCAGTAAAGTTACAGGATGTTTGCTTGATTCTTTTACTGAAAGGAAGTGTGCTATCATTTCTAATTTAGATGAAAATATGTGGGTAGCCCAGTTCCTTCGAAAATAAGAGTTTGTGGCACACATATTTGAGATGCTTAGGCTGCATATGTATATTACTGTGACCTCACGTCTTAGAAGGAACAATAAGTCTGGACCTCCTGGGGATAACAGGAGGGGGTGAGATGTGTCTTTAGAAATGGCAGATGTGTCTTTAGAAATGGTTCTGAGAAGACTTCCTGACCACCAGGGTTTTAGGTGGAGAAGAGAAGACCCGGGGGGTGATGTATTGTCTCTGGGGATTGAATGACAATGTGACTCTGTACTTTGATGTTCCGGGTATAAAAAGGGGAGATGTGGGAAGTTCATTCTCTTTTCTGTTTGAGAAGATGTTGGAGACACGTGATGGTTAATAAACCTGAATTGAGAAATAAATTCAGCCTCTTCATTCCACGCTCTCCACACTGGTGACCTTAAGACGTATAATAAGCAGAGACAATTCCCCCGAACCAGACTCGCCAAGGACCGGCCGGGCAAACGCAGTCTCAGTCAAGCTACCAGAATTCTGGCAGGACAACCCGGACTCATGGTTCCTCCTGGCCGAAGCCCAGTTCGCTCTCAGGGGAATAACAGCAGATGACACAAAGTTCTACCACGTCATCGCCAAACTCGACAGCCGCACAGCTCGACATGTGCGGAGCCTGGTGCAGCGCCCACCCGCTGGAGACAAATACGGCGGGTTGAAAGCTGCGCTCATTCAGCGTTTCACTCCCTCAGCCCAGGAGAGAGCTGAGAGACTCCTGGCCCTGCACGACTTGGGAGAAAGCACGCCTGTCGACCTGATGGAAGACATGCTGAGGCTGAGAGGCTCAGACAATGACGATTTCCTCTTCACTCACATCTTCCTGAGAACTCTACCGTAGGAGACGAGGGCGACCCTGGCGGGCTCTCAGTTTGTGACCCAGCGGGACTTCCGCGCGCTAGCCCAGGAGGCGCAGCGGATCCTCAACGCCAGCAGACAGTACACGGCCACCACAGCAGCAGCAGACCTCGGCGCGACGACTGGGAACAGCAAAGGGCCGGAGGCGACGGAGGCAGACACACCAACAATGGCGGCGGCGAAACCCCAACACCGCGGAGGAGACGACCTCTGTTTTTACCATCGTCGTTTCGCAGAGAGGGCACGCAAGTGTATACCTCCGTGTCAGTTCAAGAGCTCGGGAAATGCCAGGACCGGGAGTCGGTAGCAGCTGCGGCCTTCGGTGAACAGAACAAGCTGCTCTACCTGACGGATGCGCGTTCCGGGAGGCACTTCCTTGTGGACACAGGCTCCCAAGTGAGTTTCATCATGCCAACCAACGCTGACCGGCTGGCAGGCCCCGGGAGTCATGGAGCATCAGCGGCGAATGGCTCGAGCATTAAGACCTTCGGTAAAAGGACTCTACTTCTGTCCCTGCACAGCCGCACATATGAGTGGACTTTTATTATAGCGGAGGTGAGTTTCAACATGTTAGGTGCTGATTTTCTGTGCTCACAAGGGTTGTTGGTTGATCTTCCTAATAGACGCTTGGTTAATGCACCTCTTTTTACTCTATCCCTTGTGCAGCTCGAGTGTCCCCGCCCACAGCACAAGCCAACGTCGCCACAGCAGGTGATAAGTTTCACACGCTCCTCACTCAGTTCCCAGCACTCACGGTTCCCATGTTTTCAGCAGCCGTTGCTAAACACGGGGTGGAGCACTTTATCACTACCGCGGGTCCCCCCGTTTTCGCAAAAGCTCGGCACTTGGATGCAGCTAAACTGACCATAGCGCGCGAGGAGTTCGCCAACCTTGAAAGGTTGGGCATCATTCGGCATTCGAACAGCCCATGGGCTTCCCCGCTCCACATGGTCCCTAAGGCTGACGGCTCGTGGCGACCTTGCGGTGATTTCCGCAGGTTGAACAACGCTACAGCGCACGACCGCTACCCAATTCCCCATATCCAGGATTTTTCGGTTCATCTGGCGGGGGGGGCGCATTTTTTCTAAAATAGACTTGGTCTGTGGTTACCATCAAGTCCCAGTACGCGCTGAGGACATTCCCAAAACAGCGGTAATAACTCCGTTTGGACTTTTCGAGTTTTTGCGCATGCTGTTTGGGCTTAAAGGCACCGCACAAACTTTCCAGCGCATGATGGATGCAGTGTTACGCGATCTCCCTTTTGTGTTCGTCTACCTGGACGACATTTTAGTAGCCAGCGCGTCCGAAGAGGAACACGAAAACCACCTCACGGCAGTTTTCCGGAGGTTGGGAGAGCACGGGTTAATAATCAACCCAGCGAAGTGCCAGTTCGGGGTGGCGCAGATTGATTTTTTGGGACACCGCGTCTCCCCAGAGGGGGCAGTTCCGTTGCCGGACAAAGTGCGCGCAGTAGCAAATTTTCCCCAGCCACAAACGGTCAAAGCACTACAGGAGTTTTTGGGAATGGTGAATTTTTATAACCGTTTCCTCCTCCACGCAGCGCAGCTCATGCAACCATTGTATGCCGCGCTTAAAAAACAAAAACCCTCAAATGCAATCGATTGGTCCCCGGAGCGGGAGCGCGCATTCTCGGAGGTAAAAAAAGCCCTTGCAGACGCTGCGTTGTTGGCTCATCCAGACCCAACGGCCCACATAGCGCTCACCACTGATGCGTCAGACTGGCCATAGGGGCGGTAGTAGAGCAGCATGTTGCCGGGGCTTGGCAGCCGCTGGCCTTTTTCAGCAGGACCTTGCGCGAGGCCGAGTGAAAATACAGCGCGTTCAACAGGGAGCTGTTAGCGCTCCACTTAGCCATTTGTCACTTCCAGTTCTGGTTGGAAGGTCGTCGTTTCACCGCGTTCGTCGACCACAAACCGCTCACTTTTGCGATGGCCAAGGTTTCGGAACCATGGTTGGGCTGGCAGCAGAGGCAGCTGGCTGCAATTTCAGAATTTACTACTGATATTCAACACGTAGCGGGTAAACTTAAGGTAGTGGCAGACTGCCTCTCTCGCGCCGTAACCGCTCCAGTCTGCGCAGAGGTAGATTATACTGCCACGGCCACGGAGAAAAATAGCAGCGCGGAAGCGTACGCGGCCCCAGTCCACGTGGGGATAGATTACGCAGCCATGGCCGCGGATCAGGGTAGTGATGCAGACGTGTGCGCGCTCCAGTCTGGACCAACAGGGTTAAGGCTGGAGAGCAGGAGGCTGCAAGAAGGTATGTCCCCCCAACCTGCGATGTCTCTACCGGACGACCGCGTCCGGTAGTGCCGGCCGTGTGGCGCCACCGTGTTTTTGACTCGATTCACTCTCTGGTGCATCCAGGGGTGCGCGCGTCGGTAAAAATGGTAGGAGAGAAGTTTGTTTGGCCAAGCCTGCGCAAGCACGTTAAAGAGTGGGCAAGAGCCTGCATGGCTTGCCAGCGGGCCAAAATACACAAACACACTAAAGCCCCCTTAGAGCCGTTTCACATCCCGGTCAAGAGGTTCGATCATGTGCATGTCGACCTCGTAGGCCCCCTACCGTCGTCGCAGGGGTGCACGCATCTTTTGACAATGGTGGACCGCACCACGCATTGGCCTGAAGTGGTTCCACTGGCATCAACCACAGCTGCAGAGGTGGCTCGCGCGTTTTTAACGGCTTGGGTAGCGCATTTTGGGGTCCCGTCGGATATTACGTCCGACAGGGGGCCTCAATTTGTTTCTGAGCTTTGGTCAGCGATGGCCCACGGCCTGGGGGTAACAATCCACCGCACTACCGCGTACCACCCCCAGGCTAATGGTTTATGCGAGCGTTTTCATAGGTCATTGAAAGCAACCCTCAGAGCGTTGCTTACGGATGCAAATTGGGTAAACAGACTACCATGGGTTTTATTAGGGTTGCGTTCTGCACCTAAAGAGGACTTAAAAGCCTCTCCAGCTGAGTTGGTGTTTGCGCAACCACTCCGGCTGCCAGGGGAATTTCTTCCTGATAATCCGGCGCCAGAGCGTCCCCCTGCTCAGCGGTCACTGAACGACACGGAAGCGGACACGCTTCCGGGCCCCGTTCATCACACTTTTCCGCGTGTTTTTGTACCTAAATCTTTAAAAAATGCCGAGTTTGTTTTTGTCAGACATGAGGCTCAGCGCCCAACCCTGCGACCACCTTATGATGGCCCATACAGAGTGCTGGAAACAGGTGATAAGCATTTTTTGCTAGATTTAGGGGACAGGAGGGAAACAATTAGCATTGACAGACTTAAACCTGCTTTTGTGATGGCTGATGAAACTGTGCAAGTTGCGAGGGCACCTCGACGCGGCAGACCCCCCAGGGAGCATGCCCCAGAGCCCCCACAGGGGTTGACTAACAGTTCTCATCCTCAGATAGCGGATTCACTGCAAGATGGCGCCGCAGGAGCGGCGAAGCCCGCTTACAGCAAGTTCGGAAGACGGTTGAAGCCCAGACAGCATATGGACTGATGTTTGTGATTTTATCATGTGGTGTAGACTATGTTGTATTGTTTCATCTTCGACATTTGGGGGGGGTCATGTGGCACACATATTTGAGATGCTTAGGCTGCATATGTATATTACTGTAAACTCACGTCTTAGAAGGAACAATAAGTCTGGACCTCCTGGGGATAACAAGAGGGGGTGAGATGTGTCTTTAGAAATGGCAGATGTGTCTTTAGAAATGGTTCTGAGAACACTTCCTGACCACCAGGGTTTTAGGTGGAGAAAAGAAGACCCGGGGGGTGATGTATTGTCTCTGGGGATTGAATGACAATGTGACTCTGTACTTTGATGTTCCGGGTATAAAAAAGGGAGATGTGGGAAGTTCGTTCTCTTTTCTGTTTGAGAAGATGTTGGAGACACGTGATGGTTAATAAACCTGAATTGAGAAATAAATTCAGCCTCTTCATTCCACGCTCTCCACAAGTTCAATAATCATAGCCTGTTTTGTGACTTCTCTTGAATTAGTTTACAGATTCCATTTAAGAGAAACAAATAACTATCTGTGCATTTTCGATATGCTTCAGCGTTGATGAATAAGATCAGTTTGTCCAGTTGAATATAGATGGGTTGAATTTGAATAAATGAATAAAGATTGCGTCACACTCTTTCAGTCAACAGAAAGGTGGACCTTTTGCCTAATTAGAATTTGATTTAAATTTTTACAAGGAATGCCTCATTTTATATATTCCTTGGTAAATTATGGGGTGAATGTAGTTTATCCTGACCCAGCTTGGCCACTGCCGAATCAGGAAAAACACATTCCTCCTTACTGTCACATTTCCGAAATATGATGTTACCACACCATTTGTGGTGAGTAATATCAATATAAAATTATATAAACATTACCTTTGTAAAGTCGAAGTCATTTGAATCAGTACACCTTATGTTATCTACAATGTCATACAAAGTCATACATGGCTTCAAAAAATGTTTATCAACTCAAGGATCCTTTCTCCAAGACCTTTGTCTGATAACCCATAACCCCTGGCAGATCATATGTGTCACACGTCAGTCCTGCACTGTCATGTTTCAGTCAAAGGAAAAAAGGTCAGTAATGCATCAAAATTGCTTTTAAAAATATGTAAACAGTTTATCACGTACGCAACATTAATCAAGACCCCACAAAGTTAGATTGAAATGATAAAAACCCAAAACCTTGTAAAAATACCCATATTTAGATCACTTTTTCCACACAGATCAATCACACACACACACAGAGGATTGTTATTATTCCCACAAGGTCGAAGCAGCTCCTTCCATTCTCTCAACTCTGCCATAACACAAAACTAGTTGACTCCTTCTGCTCAAGGCCACCATTTTCAGATACCTATAATTTCAAACATTTCTCAGAAGGATAACAATTAGACAACCAATCCTTTTATACCAAAAATTACAACAGTTTAAAAACCTGCTCCTTCCGCCTTCACAGAGAACTCTCATCACACTGGAGCAGTTTACAGAAACAAAAACAATCCAAACTGCAGCTGCCTCTGTCTAAGGCTCACACACACAAAAATAAAATAACTGTTTCTCATTGTCCATTTTAGCGTTATCCGGTTCTGTTGCCACTTAACCCGACCGTCTTTAGAGCTTATAGTCTAATATCAATATCTTATAACATAGAATAAAGTTATTATTATGATTTTATTTACTTCCTCCTTCTCCCAACCTCTTGGGCTTCTTTTAATAATTTGCTGTATGGACCCTCCTTAGGATCGCGGCATTGATAAGCAGGGGGAGGATTATCTTTTTCATTTAATAATGGTTCAATACTCGGTTGGTTTTGATATTTATCTTTTTTGTTTTTATTTTTATTTTAATTGTAAGCTTTACCATCGACGCCAAGACTGCGCATTCATCCACATCCAGTGTGGGTTTGAAAGAATAGTCTTTTTGTGGAGAATGTGCGGAAGGATGAGACTGAGTTTATTCCTCAGATTCAGCTTTATTCACAATCACATACTCCAACAATCTCAAAGCAGAAAAAGAGGATGAATCATCTCATATCTGTCTTTTATACCCCGGACATCAAAACTGCAGTTACATGGTGTTTAATCAAACATACAGTCACATGGTACTTAATCCCAGTCACAATGTAACCCCTCTGATCTTCACACCATCGTCCCTTAGTCTCTGGTGGTCCGGAAATCCCTCCAGGTCATCTCCTTGAAACAAAGGCCAAATCTCACACTCTCCCGTTATCTCTCGGAGGCTCAGTCCCTTTGTTCCCTGAGACGTGCAGCACACAATAAACACACAGCAATATATTTGTGGAGCATATGTAACCAACATATGTGCCCACATGACCCCCCCAAACGTCTAAGATGGAACAATCATAACTAGAGATGCATGACATAATAACATTACTACATATCAATCCACCCATTGTCTAGGCCTAAGTCTTCTGCCGTATTTGCTGTAAACCGGCTTTACTGCCTCCGCAGTGTCCTCCTGCTGTGGGACTGTTGCCTGTGGATTAGAACTGTTAGTCAATCTCTGTGGGTGTTCTGGAGAATGCCTTCTAGGGGGTCTGCCGCGACGGGGGACCTTCGCCAACTGCACGGCTTCATCCTCCAAAACAAAAGCGGGTTTGAGTCTGTTTATACCAATTACCTTCTTTCTGTCTCAAAAAATGCTTCTCTCCTGTTTCCAGCACCCTAAACGGTCCATCGTACGGCGGCCGCAAGTTTGGGCGATGGGCATCATGTCTGACAAAAACAAACTCCGCATTTTTTAAAGCTTTTGGCACAAAAACGCGTGGGAAGCTGTGATGAACCGGGCCAGGAAGGGTGTTTGATCCCGTGTTGCTCTGCAACCGCTGAGCGGGGGGGGGGGGGCAATTTGGCGCAGGGTTATCCGGGAGAAATTCCCCGGGCAGCCGGAGAGGCTGTGCAAACACTAACTCAGCTGGGGAGGCTTGTAAATCCTCCTTAGGTGCAGAACGCAACCCCAATAAAACCCATGGTAGCCTGTCTACCCAATTTGTATCCGTAAGCGACGCTCTGAGGGCTGCTTTCAATGACCTATGGAAACGTTCGCATAAACCGTTGGCCTGGGGGTTGTACGCGGTAGTGCAGTGGATCGTTACCCCCAGGCTGTGGGCCATCGCTGACCAGAGCTCGGACACAAATTGAGGACCTCTGTCGGAAGTTATGTCCGACGGAACTCCAAAACGCGCTACCCACGCTGTTAAAAATGCCCGCGCCACCTCCTCGGCTGTGGTTGATGCCAGTGGGACCACTTCCGGCCAACGCGTGGTGTGGTCCACCATTGTCAGAAGGTGTGTGCACCCTTGTGACGACAGAAGGGGGCCTACCAGGTCAAAGCGCTTAGCCAGGATGTGAAAAGGCTCCAAAGGAGCTCTAGTGTGTTTGTGTATTTTGGCTCGCTGACAAGCTACGCAGGTTGTCGCCCATTCCTTGACCTATCTGCGCAACCCCGGCCATACAAATTTCTCTCCTACCATTTTGACCGATGCACGCACCCCCGGGTGCGGCAGAGAATGGATCGAGTCAAAAACGCGGCGGCGCCACGCAGCTGGTACCACTGGACGCGGCCGTCCAGTGGAGATATCGCAGATTGGGGGGGCATACCATTTTGCAGCACCCTGTCCTCCAGCCTTAACCCTGTTGGTCCAGACTGGAGCGCGCGCACGTCCGCATCGCTAATCTGCTCCGCGGCCATGGCTGCATAATCTAACCCTACGCGGACCGGGGCTGTGCGCACTTCCGCATCGCTACCCTGGCCCATGGCCATGGCTGCAGAGTCTGCCTCCACGGGGCCTGGGGCCGCTACAGCACGTGAGAGGCAGTCTGCCACTACATTATATTTACCTGCCACATGTTGGATATCGGTGGTAAACTCCGATATCGCGGCCAGCTGTCTCTGCTGCCGGCCCGACCAAGGTTCCGAAATCTTGGCCATCGTGAAAGTCAGCGGTTTGTGGTCCACGAACGCGGTGAAACGGCGCCCTTCCAGCCAGAACTGGAAGTGGCGGATGGCCAAGTGTAGAGCCAACAACTCCCTGCCGAACGCGTTGTATTTTCACTCGCTATCGCGCAAGGTTTTGCTGAAAAACGCGAGCGGTTGCCAGGCCCCAGCTACATACTGTTCAACGACCGCCCCTATGGCTAAATCGGAAGCGTCAGTGGTGAGCGCCATGCAGGGCTGTTGGAACTGGGTGTGCCAACAAAGCAGCGTTTGACAGGGCTGATTTGACTTGAGAGAATGCGCGCTCCCGCTCAGGAGACCATTTGATTTTATTCGTGGGTTTTTGGTTTTTTAGTGCAGCGTACAATGGTTGCATGAGCTGCGCTGCGCTGGGGAGGAAACGGTTATAAAAATTAACCATTCCCAAAATTTCCTGTAATGCTTTGACCGTTTGAGGTTGGGGAAAATTTGTTATTGCGTGCACTTTATCGGGCAGAGGGACCGCTCCTTCTGGCGAAACGCGATGCCCCAAAAAATCAATCTGCGCCACCCCAAACTGGCACTTCGCTGGGTTAATTATTAACCCGTGCTCTGCCAACCTCCGGAAAACTGCTGTGAGGTGGCTTTTGTGTTCATCTTTGGACGTGCTGGCTACCAAAATGTCGTCCAGATAGACGAACACGAAAGGGAGGTCGCGTAGGACCGCGTCCATCATGCGTTGGAACATCTGCGCCACTCCCTTGAGACCAAAAGGCATGCGCAAAAACTTAAAAAGCCCGAAAGGAGTTATTACCGCTGTCTTGGGTATGTCTTGAGCGCGCACTGGAACCTGATGGTAACCGCGTACTAAATCTATTTTAGAAAAAATGCGCGCCCCCACCAAATGAACCGAAAAATCTTGGATATGCGGAATTGGATAGCGGTCGTGTGCTGTGGCGTTATTCGACCTGTGGAAATCACCGCAAGGTCGCCACGAGCCATCAGCCTTTGGGACCATGTGCAGTGGTGAAGCCCAGGGGCTTTTCGAACGCCTGATGATGCCCAGTTTTTCCAGGTTGGCAAACTCCTCGCACGCTATGGTCAGTTTAGCTGAGTCCAGGTGCCGAGCTTTTGCGAAAACGGGCGGGCCGGTGGTAGTGATATAATGTTCCACCCCATGTTTCGCCACTGTCGGCGAAAACGTTGGGACTGTGAGTGCTGGGAACTGAGTGAGGAGTGCGTGGAACTTACCACCCGCAGCTGTGACGTTGGTTTGTGCAGTTGGCGGCGCCACTGGAGCTGTGCAGGGAATAGAGTGAAAGGAGAGTGCATTAACCAGACGTCTGTTAGCCAGACCAACCAATAAACCATGTGAGCACAAAAAATCAGCCCCTAACATGTTGAAATTGACTGCCGCTACAACAAAAGTCCACTCAAATGCACGGCCCTGCAAAGACAGAAGCAGAGTCCTCTCACCGAAGGTCTTAATTGCTGAGCCGTTCGCTGCTGACACCCGGGGACCCTTAGACGGCGTCAGCCGGTCCGCGTAGGAAGGCGTGATGAAGCTCAGCTGGGAGCCTGTGTCCACGAGGAAATGCCTCCCAGAGCGTGCATCCGTCAGGCAGAGCAGCTTGTTCTCTTCCCCGAGGGCTGCAGCCGCTACCGACCCCCGGTCTTGGTGTTTCCCGAGCGCTTGAAGTGGCATGGTGGGAGGCACTTGTGTGCCCTCTCTGCAAAGCGGCGATGGTAGAAGCAAAGGACGTCGTCCGCTCCATGTCGCCTGGCCCTTGCTGCTGCCGTCGTCGGTGGGTCTGGTGCTGCAACCACTGGCCCCATGCCGTCTCCGGACGTTGCGCCTAGCTCTGCCGCCGCGGCCGAAACCGCGCTCCGTTTGTGGGCGTTGACGAGTCGTTGCGCCTCCTTGCTCAGCTCATGGTAGTTTCGCTGGGCCAACAGAGATGAGCCTGCCAGGGTGACTCTCACCGTTGGTGGCAGGGTCCTGAGGAAAAGGTGGGCGAAGATAAAGTTGTCATCCTCGGAGTCTCTCAGCCTCAGCATTTTCACCATCAGGTCTACGGGTCTGTCGTTCTCAGACTCCGTCAGTGCTAGGAGCCCCTCTGCTCGCTGTTGCACCGAGGGGATGAAGTGGCTGATAAGCGCAGCCTTCAATGCGTTGCATTTGTCGCTGTCCGGTGGGTGATTGACCAGATCCTCCACCCTCTGGACTGTGTGGCTGTCCAGCTTCGCCACCACATGGTAGAATTTTGTGTCATCTCTCGAGATTCTCCGGAGGTTGAACTGCGCCTCGACCGCGCTAAACCAGGAGCGCGGACTATGCTGCCAGAAGTCCGGCAGCTGGAACGTGGCGGCATTTATCAGGCTGGCTTCTGCCGAGCCCCGCTCGGGAGAATTATCTCTGCTCATGCTTCGTCGTAAGGTCACCAGTGTGGAGAATGCACGGAAGGATGAGACTGAGTTTATTCCTCAGATTCAGCTTTATTCACAATCACATACTCCAACAATCTCAAAGCAGAAAAAGAGGATGAATCATCTCACATCTGTCTTTTATACCCCGGACATCAAAACTGCAGTCACATGGTGTTTAATCAAACATACAGTCACATGGTACTTAATCCCAGTCACAATGTAACCCCTCTGATCTTCACACCATCGTCCCTTAGTCTCTGGTGGTCCGGAAATCCCTCCAGGTCATCTCCTTGAAACAAAGGCCAAATCTCACACTCTCCCGTTATCTCTCGGAGGCTCAGTCCCTTTGTTCCCTGAGACGTGCAGCACACAATAAACACACAGCAATATATTTGTGGAGCATATGTAACCAACATATGTGCCCACATTTTTCCCATTTGTTTAGATATTTTTCAGGATCCCTTATCTGGTCTTTTCTTTTAACCAATCATTGTAATTTTTTACTGTTCGACGCGCTGTCTGTTCTCTTTTCTGCTGTTTGGTTTTTCGCTTATTCTCTTTCTTCCCCACACAGTTACCCATTTTTAACCCTCAGTAATTCCACAGGAATTAAAATGTTTTACCAGGAAAAGCGTGAAACGTCGTCACACTACCATTACGTCACAAAACACGACCTGATACTCTATTTTTAGTTCCAAACTCGGGGATTTCAACCCAAACTTATTTTTAGTTCCAAACGCGGGGATTTCAACCCAAACTTATTTTTGTCCCAGACCGGGGATTTCAACCCAAACAAAACTTTTTATCTTGTTGCAACTACTCGTGGTCCCGGACCACTTCCACGCGCTTCATTTACTTATCGCGTTAGTCACTCGTAGTTGGATTCGGAGGTTCTTGTAACATATTTAAGAATATATTCTATTTTACATTACTCACTCAAGGCTGGATTTGGAGGATCTTCTAACGCACATATAGTATATACTATATCTTTTTCTCGTTAATAATAAAAAGACGTCACTTACTTTTCTTTCTTTTTATCGAGGATGGGCTTCACTAGACGACGTCTAGAGTCCCGCGCAGTCCAGATTTCCTCAATGGGGAGTCCAATACTGACTGTATGCAGTCAGACCATGCGCATGGGTTTTCAAACTGGAGAGTGCGTCGCCTCTATCCGCCATCCAGATATCGCCCATCCGGGTCACCGGCACCAAGTATGTCAGAATCTGGAAACTCAGAGTGATCGTATGTCAGTTCATTACCTCAAATAAGATTCATGACACAGAATATTTCTCATATGAGCTTTTTACTTGTAAAGCAAGGACTGCATACCTTTAACAGAAAATCCAGCACTAAAGATGAACAACAATCTAGAAGCTTTTATACATCGTCAGTCATACAATCACAAGAAAACATCTGCTGGATGCCATAATACCATATGCAGTCACAATATGAGCATGCAAACATCGGCCTGGAATGAGACCAACATGACCTTGCAGGTGTGTTCCAGACTCCAAGTTAATCATAGTCACAGTACTTCATAAGAAAACAAGATTGATTCTCCCTCATTCCCAGACCCCTTATCATATACACAGTTTCATTTGGTGAGACACTTTGACATCTAAGCACATCTTAGTGAAGGACGCTCAGTAAGTCCACTTATTACCCAGAAATGAACCAGTGTGCAATAAACCCATGAAAGATGCATGCAATATACATTTAATCATATAAGATGGTTATGAAGTGATAATGATAATGATAATTATAAAATGACAAACATGTATATACAATTTTCTGACACTCCCTTATTTGGAACAACTTTTGGATATTTTGCGGGCAGTGATAGATTCTTCACTTTAAACATTATTACTGCAGTTTTAAAGTCAACCAGATCTTTCAACTTGAGAGCTTTTAATTTAAGAAAAAGTAGGTATGTTGGGTCCCTGTAAGCAGCTTTGTTTATTAATCTAATAACTCTCTTCTGAAGCATAAAGACTGGATATATGTTTGTTTTATATGTATTTCCCCATACTTCAGTACAATATGTCATCGATGGGAGTATTAATGAATGATACAAAGTACACACTTGGACAAAATTGTTGGTACCCCTCTGTTAATGAAAGAAAAACCCACAATGGTTACAAAAATAACTTGAATCTGACAGAAGTGGTAATAAATAAAAATTCTATGAAAATTAACCAATGAAAATCAGACAATGCTTTTGAATTGTGGTTCAACAGAATTATTTTAAAAAACAAACTCATGAAACAGGCCTGGACAAAAATGATGGTACCCCTAGAAAAGATTGAAAATAATGTGACCATAGGGACATGTTCAACCAAGCTGTGTCCTCTAATTAACATCACAGGTGTCTACAAACTTGTAATCAGTCAGTCAGCCTATTTAAAGGGTGACAAGTAGTCACTGTGCTGTTTGGTGACATGGTGTGTACCACACTAAACATGGACCAGAGGAAGCAAAGGAGAGAGTTGTCTCAGGAGATTAGAAAGAAAATTATAGACAACCATGTTAAACGTAAAGGCTATAAGACCATCTCCATGCAGCTTGATGTTCCTGTGACTATATTATTCAGAAATTTAAGATCCACGGGACTGTTGCCAACCTCCCTGGACGTGGCCGCAGGAGGAAACTTGATGAAAACTGGAAGAGACGGATAATACGAATGGTAACAAAAGAGCCCAGAACAACCTCTAAACACATTGGTGAACTCCAAGGTCAAGGTACATCAGTGTCAGATCACACCATCCGTCGTTGTTTGAGCCAAAGTGGACTCCATGGGAGACGACCAAGGAGGACACCACTGTTGAAAACAAACCATAATAAAGCCAGACTGGAATTTGGCAAACTGCATGTTGACAAGCCACAAAGCTTCTGGGAGAATGTCCTATGGACAGACGAGACAAAACTGGAACTCTTTGGCAAGGCACATCAGCGCTATGTTCACAGACGCAAAAATGAAGCATACCAAGAAAAGAACACTGTCCCTACTGTGAAACATGGAGGAGGTTCTGTTATGTTCTGGGGCTGTTTTGCTGCATCTGACACAGGGTGTCTTGAATCTGTGCAGGGTACAATGAAATCTCAAGACTATCAAGGTATTCTAGAGAGAAATGTGCTGCCCGGTGTCAGACAGCTTGGTCTCAGTCGCAGGTCATGGGTCTTGCAACAGGATAATGACCCAAAACACACAGCTAAAAACACCCAAGAATGGCTAAGAGTGAAACATTGGACTATTCTAAAGTGGCCTTCTATGAGCCCTGATCTAAATCCTATTGAACATCTGCGGAAGGAGCTGAAACATGCCATCTGGAGAAGGCACCCTTCAAACCTGAGACAACTGGAGCAGTTTGTTCATGAGGAGTGGGCCAAAATACCTGCTGAGAGGTGCAGAAGTCTCATTGACAGTTACAGAAATCGTTTGATTGCAGTGATTGCCTCAAAAGGTTGTTCAACAAAATATTAAGTTAAGGGTACCATCATTTTTGTCCAGGCCTGTTTCATGAGTTTGTTTTTTAAAATAATTCTGTTGAACCACAATTCAAAAGCATTGTCTGATTTTCATTGGTTAATTTTCATAGAATTTTTTTATTTATTACTACTTTTGTCAGATTCAAGTTATTTCTGTGACTATTGTGGGTTTTTCTTTCATTAACAGAGGGGTACCAACAATTTTGTCCACGGCTGTATATAGTGTGGGTTGATTCAGCAAATATTTCACTCTGTGTAGTATTGCGATTAATTTGGATATTTTACCTTTAATATAATTAATATGTGACTTCCAACACAGTTTATTATCAATTATTACTCCAAGAAATTTAATTTCGGATACCCTTTCAATCTCTACACCATTTACACTGAGTTTAGATACTGAGTTGTTGTGATGATTGTTAAAAATTATAAATTTTGTCTTACTTAAATTGAGCGTTAATTTTTTGAATCAAACCACAGTTTAAGCTTTCCTAATTCCTTTCCGAGTGTATCCAAAAGTTGTTCCAAATTGCTTCCGCTGCATAATAAATTAGTGTCATCTGCAAACAATACTAAATCCATTTTTTCCGAAACTTTACATATGTCATTTATATAGATATTGAATAACAATGGCCCCAAAACTGAACCCTGTGGGACTCCACAAATAACCTTCAGTAACTGTGAGTTTTTGCTACCAACACATACATACTGATATCTGTTCTTTAAAGTAGAACTGAACCCACCTTTTGGCGCAAAAAGTAGAATAGCAGATTAATTCCTTATTACCTATTGTATTTTTCAACACATAAAAGAAATTTTTAGGCCGTGCGATGGCCAAGCTATAAGCCGATAAACTTTTGCCTCTGGCTGGCAGTGCCAAACAAACTGGAAGTAGTGCAGACGACGCTGCGTGACGTCACGAGTGTGATCCCTAAACAAAACAACAATGGCAGATGATAGCAGTTCCAGCAGTCAAGAACACCAGAGTTTTCAGAGTGAAGAGGCATTCAGGATCGGTGACGAGACAGAGGAGGATGCAGGAGTGTGGCAGGTGGCAGGCGTGCACAACGGCGAGCCCAGGAGACCTAATGCACCTGTGACAGCAGCTGGCAGACGGCGATGCAGAGGCGAGGTCCGCCGCCGGGGAATACACCTGTGCACAGGGGAGAGACTGGAAAGGCAAAGGTAGGTATGCTTACGCTGTAGATCTTGCTGGGAGATGATGGGGTTCCTCTGCAGCAAGAGGGCTGAAGGAATCAGACGGCTTCATGCCGAAGCCCAGGGCAGAGTGGCTTATATCCCACGCTGCTGACGAGGCGCAAGTGTGCGTGCAGCTGGCGCCACTAATTAGCGGCGAGTTGTAACATATCCAGCCTGTGTTGTGTTGTAGCTTAGTTTTCTTTTTTTCTCTGTCACATTTTGTCTTAGTTTTGTTTGGAATTGTAATCGCTCTTGCCTGTTTTCTCTTTTGAATTCTTGGATGGAATATGGGTGGGCAATATAAGCTGCGGCTTCAGCCATCACCCATTTCGGATAACTTACGTTGAATTGTATAATCAGATGAGTCATTGTTCAATTTGACCTTGTTGTTATATCATTCAGTTTCTTTCAACCTGTACTGCACTATCCGAAATAAATAAATTCATTCATTCATTCAAAAAATTGGGCTATGTATTACAATACTTCTACAGACTATAGTGGCAATACACATGAACAGAACTGGCCTCTGCATTTGACTGTGCTATTTATAAATACAGTGATCCCTCACTTATCGCGTTTAATGGGGACCAGAACCGACCGCGAAAAGTGAAAAACAGCGAAGTAGCGTCACCCCCCCCCCCAAGGGCGTCACAAGCACTATTTTGCACAAAAAGGCACAAGAGAACAGCGAAAAGTGCCACTAAGCAACACGAGCAATAAAGAACAATGAATGCGGTCTTCCTTCGCTGGGTATGTGCGCTCTGCAGGGAGAGAAGCTGGGTAAAACGTCTCGGCCAATCAGCTTGCGAGATTCCCGAGCGGTGAAGAGGTGGGCGGAGAGGAGTGGAGCGGTGGTCAGAGAAGTGGATTTTGAGTTGTGCGGGCTCTCCATGTCGATACCTGATGTTCTAATGTACTCTCCCTGCCTTCTGCTAGCGCCCAGGCAACTTTCGTGCCATTTTTTCTCAATTTTGAATTTTTGATGAATATTTTTGAAAAATCCGCGATGAACTGAGGGCGCGAAAGGTGAAACGCGAAGTAGCGAGGGATCACTGTAATATCTATATCTAGAAACGCATCGCTTCCCGGTCGCTTTTCCTCCCCCTTTCTTTTCTTTCGTCGCCATGACAGCTTTCCTTGGCCACTGAACAGATCTTCCCAGGTGTTGGAAGTGTTTTGTAGTCGACTATCACGACAAAATGCACCAAAAACAACCAGTGTCGACGTGCTCGCAATGGTAAACATGGAGGACTGTGTCACACTCGTGACGTCACGCGGAACTCCGGCTGCACTTCCGGTTAATCGGTGGATTTGTCTGATTTTTCAGAGCGGGAAATTCAAAATCGCGATTTTCTCCAAGATTCCGGGATTTGTGGAGGGGGTGCCAATGATAAATTATCTTTATAATTGTATGTACTATCACCCAGTGCCGTTCAATGCCGTTCAGTTCAGTTCTACTTTAAGTAACTACATAACCAGGACAGTGTAGTTTCCTTAATAATAATTTATTATCCACTGTATCAAATGCTTTATTGAGATCCAGGAATACCCCAACTGAATACTCTTTATTTTCTACAGCAGCTGATATTTTTTCTATAAATTCCATTAGAGCAAATGCAGTTGTCCTCTTGTGTCTGAACCCATATTGCTGCTCACACAATAAATTATTCTTCATTATGAAGTTGTCAATTCTCTCACAGAATATTTTTTCAAGTATCTTAGAAAATTGCAGCAGTAGTGAAATTGGTCTATAGTTTGAAAATTCCCCTCTGTCACCCATCTTGTATATCAGAATTACTTTAGCTATTTTCATTGCACTGGGAAATATACCTGTTTGGAGAGACAGGTTACAAATATACGTCAGTGGCTTCACTTAGCATTCAATGATAGTTTTGACTAAAAGCATGTCAATACATCACAATTAGTAGATGTTTTACTTTTAAACAATTTAACAATTTCAATGACCTCTCTCTCATCTGTGTTCTTTATGAAAATGGAGTCTTTTATAGCAATGTTTTTACTTATTGTATCACCTGTAGATGTCATAATGGGTATTTCTCGAGCCAAATTAGGACCAATGTTAACAAAAAATTTATCAAATTCATCTGCAGGTGAGACTGCATTCACACTCTGAGTCGTTTCTTTTTTTGAAAGATTGGTTGGGTAGCTTGTATTTCTGTTTTTATTTCCAAGAATATTGTTAAGTATTGTCCATGTATTTTTAATGTTATCTCTGTTTTTCTCCAGTTCTTTACTGTAATAGTCTCTTTTACTACATCTCATTATATATATTAACTTATTTTTGTATGTTTTATAACGCTGCTCTGCTTCTTTTGTCCTTTTCTTTAGAAAAGCTTTATATCATGAATTTTTCTTTTTACATGCTTTTTGTAATCCTTTGGTTAACCATGGCTTGTCAACAAATTTCTGTTTAAGCTTTTTCTTTACTAATGGACAGTTTTTTTCATAAAGAGTGGTTACAATGTTCATGAATGTGTCACAGGTTTCATTTACATCTGATAGATAGACTTTTGTCCAGTTTTGCTTCAGCAGGTCTTCTTTAAAAGAACTGATTGTATTTTGTGATTTGTATATGAACAATTTTAAAGTTTTTTCTGCTTTGGCCGCCGTGTGGCCATGGATAAGTGCAAAGACTGGCAAATGGTCATTTATGTCATTTATCAATAATTCACTTTGTATTTTCTTATCAATAATATTAACAAACAGTTTATCAATAAGTGTAGCAGTGTGAACTGTGATTCTACTGGGATGTGTTATTGTGGGATATAGACTCATACTGTACATAGAATTCATGAACTCTGTAATTACATTTTGTTGAAATAGATTTAGTAAATCAATATTGAAGTCTCCACAGATTACAACCATTTCCTTACTAGTTATATTATTGTACAGCTCGACTAACTTATCTCTGAATGTCTCAACGCAAGTTCCCGGCATTCTATATATACAGCTTATAATTAGATTTTTTGTTTTATCTTGGTCAATCTCAACAGTAACACATTCTAGAATCCCTGGTAGTACAAAGGACATTCCATTTACAAGTTTACACCTATACAGGTCATCAATATACAGTGCAACACCACCACCCTTTTTTTGAGATCTATTAATATAAAACATCTGATATCTCTCTATTGTCATCAGAGAAGCCTGCTCTCCATTGAGCCAAGTTTCAGAGACTGCAATAGCTGTAAAATTTTCTATCTAGCTGTTTTAAACAGTCCTGAATCTGTGGGAAGTTTTTGTTAAGACTTCTGCTGTTCAAGTGTATTACTGATAGTTTACCATCTAATTGCACTTGACTTTTGAATTGCTTTTCAGTATAATATTCACAGTGATTATGAATATTGTCGAAGAAGTGGTTATCAGGATCAATATCATTCTCCATCTCTTGTGGTTTATGTTCAGCATAATGGCATATTTTCAGAGTCTGAACTTCTTCACTCTGTGTCAAATGACTTCCTCCAACTGGGGATGATTGATGTCTTCTAAAGTCAGTCATAAGATTTTTGTTTTGTTTTTTTAAAGTAAACATTTGTCCTCACAGTGATTTACTTCTTTACATATATTTATCCAGCTCCTCCACATTTCTGATTACCAGCACTTTGGACTCCTCTGAGTGTTCCATTCAGTTTTAAAAAGATTTTGCAGTTGAAAGTCCATGTGTCATGGTTCGAGCGCCGATCTCGTCCGCGCTCGAGCCATGCATCATTTTCACCAGGTTTGACAACAGTGTGTACATTCCGGCTCCCCGAGCCTTTATTGCACAGGTGTCAAACTCATTCCATGGAGGGCCAAGACCCTGCAGGTTTTACCTCCACCCAGTGTCTTCAACAGTTGATTTCACTGAATTTCTTCCCACTGATTGCTGATCAGTGAAAACACCTGCTGAAGACACTGGGTGGAAGTAAAACATGCAGGGTCTTGGCCCTCCATGGAATGAGTTTGACACCCCTGCGTGACAGCGCTCGGAGGGGCTTCCTGCTGTTAAGTCTGACAGCTGTGCTGCATTTCGGCTCATCAGCGGCCCTCAATTTAAGAGGGCTCTGGGAGCAGAATAATGCGGCAGTCTCGTCAACGAAACGTCAACGATTTGTGCATGAATTCTTCATGGTCAGCCGCTTTGACCATCCCTGGGTTTTGATCGTAAGTGTGCTTCGTTTTCGCCTTATGATCGTCTTCGTATAGTGTTGTATGTTTTAGCCCATCGTGGCTCATTGTTTTGTATTGCTTTTGTTTACAATAAATTGTGCAAACTTCACCGGTGTCTTTTGGTGTCTTATGGTGGCTCGTGAGGGCCACCGCATGACACCATGTTGATTGGATTTTCTTCTGTTTTTGCAAGAAATGCGCCTTTTTGGTGATGTCTCCATTTCTCTTGGTCAGGTGCTCATTCAGATAAACTTCTGTCCCCTTCAGCTTCCTTCCCTGTTTCAGCAGATCCATTTTATACTTTCTGTTTGTAAGACGGATGATTATTTTTTTCCACAATATCTTTATTGAACCTTTTTTTTTTTTTTAACAAACATGATACAAACAATCAAACACTAACACTAAAGTACTACAAAAAAAAAAAATGCACTAAAAACACCAACAACCACCAACAAAATCAAGTCTTCAACAATGCTCCTCTGTTTAGTCTAGACAATCCAATACATAAGTATACATATTATGTTCACCAGTTTGGAATTTACAAGGTCCACACACATCATTCACCTTCTTCTTCAAGAGTTATGTTTAAATTTTTTACATAATCAATAAAAGGTCTCCATATATTCTCAAACACAATTTCCTTTGATTTCAGTATATATGTTATTCTTTCTAATGGAAGGTTTGTTAACATCTGTCTTAACCACTGAGTCACATCTGGTCTATGAGTCTTTTTCCATAATAGTGCAATACATTTTTTGGCATTAAGCAAACTGAGGTCTATGAATGTTCTTTCACTTTTATTAAAATTATGCTTTTCTGGGTACAGACCCAACAAAAACAGTTTAGGATTCAATATGATTTGTTTTGAGATTATTTTTTCAATTGTTACCCTCACCTCTTCCCAAAACATTCTTATTAATCTACATTCCCATAAACAATGAAATAGGGTTCCTTTACTTTCCATGCATTTTGTGCATGTATCTGGTATATTTTTGTTATATCTATTTAACTCCTCCGGTGTAACATACATCCGCATTAACCATTTGAAATGTATCAATTTAAGGCGTGCATTTATTGATTTGGTTTGAGCTTCTGTACAAGCCAATTCCCATTGTTCCTCTGAAATTTCAATTTGCAGATCTTCTTTCCAGTAGTTTAATCTTTTCAGTGAATTTTCACTTGAAGATAGTGTCAATGAGTTATAAAACTCTGAAATAATACCCTTTCTTTTACTATCTTTCATCATCATTTTTTCCAAGGATGAATAAATAGGTCGAGTGAGAGCTTTATTTTGATTTGATCGAATAAAGTTTCTAAGTTGAAGATATTTAAAAAAATGTGTTCTATTGAGATTAAATTTGATCCTCAGCTCTTCAAAAGACATTATGTTGTCTGCACATGGCAAATATAAATCCTGAATCTTTTGTATCCCTTTTAAATTCCATACTTTAAATACAGCGTCCGCTCTCCCTGGTTTAAAATATTGATTACCCCATATTGGACTAAATTGTGACAATAACTGTGGTTCTTTTAAATAGTTTTTAGCTTCACACCATATTTTGATCATATGCTTTACAAATGGATTTTTAACTTGTTTTTGTAATTTTTTTGCCGAATCTGAGTATATGAATATGGGAAGAGGTAAAGGTAAATTGTATGATTCCATTTCAGTCCAGTGAGGGAGATCATTTGATGAAAAATAATATGTCATAGACCTCAGTTGTGCCGACCAATAATACAACATAAAATTTGGACATTTCAGACCTCCACGATCAAATGGTAAATATAATAAAGACAAACGTAATCTAGCCCTCCTGTTGTTCCATATAAATTCCACTAACTTTTTTTTTATTCTTGAGACTAGATCTAAAGGTGGTGATAAGGGAATGTATTGAAATAAATAAAGTATTTTAGGTAAAATATTACTTTTAAGTATATTGATTCTCCCGATCATCGACATTGGTAGTGACATCCATCTCTGAGTTAACTCATTGATATCTGACATTAAGGCTTCATAGTTGACACTGGCGACTGATTCTAGCTTAGGCATAATTTGGATTCCTAAATATTTAAACTGATTTACAACATTGAATTGATTTACCTCAGGGGCTGGGTAATTTCTCTGGGTCTCATTTAGCATTAATATTGAAGATTTAGTTTTATTTATTTTATATCCTGATATTTCCCCAAAATTCTTTATTAAATTCAACAAGGTTGGAATTGATTTTTTTAGATTCGACATAAACAAAATTATATCATCGGCGTACAGGGAGATTTTATGTTCTGTTGGTCCAACTTTAATTCCATATATTTGTGAATGTAAACGTATCGCTATCGCTAAAGGTTCAATTGCCATAGTAAACAGTAAAGGTGAAAGTGGACAGCCTTGTTGACATCCTCTATTGATTTTTATTGGTTTTGAAATATTGTTATTTTTTAGGATTTCTGCTGTAGCATTATTGTATATTATTTGAACCCATTTTATGAAATTATTTCCAAGTCCAAACCTTTGTAGGACTTCAAAAAGAAAGGGCCATTCAACTCTATCAAAGGCCTTTTCGGCGTCCAATGATAGGAGAGCTGTATCCGGTGCTTCTTTATTAAAATAAATAATATTAAATAGTCTTCTTACATTATGGAAGCCTTGTCTACCCTTTATAAAGCCATTCTGATCTCGATTAATAATATTTGGTAAAATTTCTTGTATTCGTCTTGCTAAAATTTTACAGATTATCTTAAGGTCGGCGTTTAATAGGCTTATTGGTCTCATATTTTCACATTTATTAGAGGGCTTACCTGGTTTTGGCAGCAGTATAATTAAGGCATTATTTATGTATGATGGTAAATTATTATTTTGAAATGCTTCTAAAACCATTTCCAAAAAAGGTTTTATTAATTTATTCTTAAATTTTTTATAAAGGTCAACTGGAAGACCATCTGGTCCTGCACTTTTTCCTGATTTCATATTATCAATGGCTAGCCCAACTTCTTCTTGACTAATTTTAGACTCCAATATCTCCCTGTTTTCATTTGGAATACACGGTATAGATAGTTTGTTCAAAAACCCATTTAGTTTTGTTAAATCAGGTTCATTTTTGGTATCATATAATTTTTCATAGTAATCTCTAAAGGCTCTATTAATTTCTAAAGGATCTATAACTACCTGTCTGTTACTTATAATACTGGTTATTGGTGTTTTAATTTCCAATTGTTTAATCTGCCATGCTAATAATTTTCCTGATTTTTCACCTTGTTCATAAAAAGATTGTTTCAATCTTAGAAGACTCGAGGCAGCTCTATTCGCTGATTTTTTGTCGTATTCAGCTCTCAAAATCAGTAATTCATTCTCCAACCTTGGATCTCTTCCTGCATACACTTTTTCCTGAAGACTTTTTATTTTATGTTCCAATTTAGCTCTCTCCTCTCGAGTCTTCTTAGATTTTGATCCTGTATAACTAATAATATGTCCCCTAATAAAAGCTTTGAAAGCCTCCCACTTTACACATGCTGATGTTTGTGTAGTATTGATGTCAAAGAACTCGTCTATCTGTTTTTCTATATACTTGACAAATTCCTCATCCTGAAGCCATTTATGCTGAAATTGCCATCTGCCTGATTCCTTTGTCAATTTTTTATCTACATATATTAGACAACAGGGTGCATGATCAGAGATCACGATGTTATCATAAAAGCAGTTTTGAATCTTGGACCTTAATTCTGTGGAAATCAAAAAATAATCAATACGTGAGAATGTCTTGTAGGTACTGGAATAACAAGAATAGGCTTTAACTTGTGGTTTCATTTCTCTCCATATATCTAACAATCTCAATTCTTTCATAAAATGATTAATAGTCATCCTACATCCAATGTGCGTACAATCCAGTCCTGTTGATCTATCCACACCTGGATTCAATGTACAATTAAAATCCCCTGCTATTATATGTTGCCCTGTAAGTGATGATAAGATGAGAAATAAATTAGCAAAGAACTTCTGATCATCTATATTGGGACCATATAAGTTCACAAGATTTATATTTTCTAATAGCAAAGAACCTTGAATGATTACATATCTTCCAAATTTGTCTCCAATTACATTTTTCACTTGAAAAGGAACTGATTTATGTATGAGAGTCATAACTCCCCTGGCTCGGGATGAAAATGAAGAGGTGAATACACTTCCCTGCCATCTACTCCTAATTCTTTTAACATCCTCCTCTATCAGATGAGTTTCTTGTAAAAACACAATTTTTGAACCCATGTCCTTTATTTTATTCATAACTTGTTTAAGTTTTTTTAAATTTTGTAGACCTCTGCAATTCCATGAAGTTAAATTAAGATTAACACTTTGGTCCATGATCAATAGAGAGTTTGGGATTACCTTGCAGTGTAAACATGCTCATACAGAGAAGCAAAAACATGAGTGGTTGAACATTCATCCTACAAACTACACACAAACAAATTTCCCCTTCCCACACTTGTGGCAAACCCCCCAAAATCAAAAGAAAAATTCTGTCTCCCGATATAGCCATCGACCGTTCCACACCCACGGGGAACAGCCTAAGCCACTCCTTCTTCATCCTCCCAATCACCCTAACTCTACTGCTTTTAATGACGTAACATTAACTCTCCTCTGTAGTTTTCCAACTTAACTCCAAAATTTTTAACAACTTTGTACATCATAGTTTTTTTTTTGTTTGTTTTGTTTTTGTTTTGTTTTTTTAATATATAATACAATCTATATTTTGTAAACTTACTATTTACTTCAAGTCAGTCAGATGCCTGTGCAAATGCTTAATTATTCTACCTTATATTTTGTTCATGCTTAGCTCCCACCAGTCTCTTCTTCTTCTTTGATCTTCTTGATGAACTCCTGCGCCTCCTCTGGGGTCTTGAAGATGTGGGTTCTGCCCTCATACGTGGTCAGCAGTCTCGCAGGATAGATTACACCATGACGAATCCCAAGGTTGCGCAGCTCCTTAAGACGGATGATTATTGCCGATTTTTCACCCTTCCTTCTTTTAGGAAGAGGATGACAAGCTTCTATGTTGTTACTGTCTATCTCTATGCCTTTAGAACGGAGGAAGGTTGTCACCTGTTCTTCCACCGATCTGGCGTCCAGTTCATGAAGGTCTGTATCATCTGTTCTTGCCACAGCCTGGGCATAGGATCTGGGCTGTGTTTCTAATCCTGAAACAATAATGTCATTCATTCGAGTGTACTGTTCCAGGTTGTCCACCCTATTTTCCAGAAAAGCAATCTTTTTGTCTTTCTCTTCATTTTTCAGCCTCAAGGCTTTGACCTCTTCCACCAAATCAATTATCTATTTTTGTTGTTTTCTCACCACAGTTACTGTACCTCTTCTGAGAGAAAGTCAAGTGATTTTTTTTAAATTCCTCAACCTCATCATATGTTACATTGTTTTTGAGTGCCACTGTGTTGTTATTGGTGCAAATTGATTCAAATAGATTCTGGTTAATATGGATCACTCTAACTGATTAGCTTGTCTGCTGTTGCCACCATTTGAACCAAATGCCCATCATATCTGCACAGTACCTTTGTGGAATTAAGCAGTCTTGCTGTGGACCATTATCTGCAATCCAATGCTCACCATTCTCCAAACGTTACCTTGACACACTCAGAGCAACAGTAGCATTTGGACTCCAGGTAGGCTATGTTAAGAAGTAGCAGGTTAACTCTGGGTAGCCCCAGTTAGACACACTCAGAGCAGCAGCAGGTTGAGTCAAGGGAGGCTAAGCCAGCCACATTCAGAATAGCAGCAGGTTGATTCCAGGGAGGCTAAGCTAGCAACATTCAGAGCAGCAACAGGTTGAGTCAAGGGAGGCTAAGCTAGCCACACTCAAAAGAGCAGCAGGTTGACTCCAGGCAGGTAAAGCTAGCCACACTCAGAATAGCAGGTTTGTCATATGGCATCACGGTTTGGTATGAGGGCTGTTCAGCCGCAGACCGCAAAGCCTTCCAGAGAGTGATCGAGACTGCGCAAAAAATCACTGGCTGTTCTCTCTCTTCTCTGGAAGAGATTTCCAGGTCTTGGTACCTCAACAGAGCTACTGCCATCATTAAAGACTGCACTCATCCAGGCCATGATTTCTTTCACTTGCTCCCCTCAGCAAAGTGGTACAGATCCCATAAAACCCGGACTACCAGGTTTAATTATAGTTTTTTTCCCAGCAGCAGTACGTATTTTGAACGGATTTATGTAACACGTACAGACTGCTGATATTATTTTATGTTTGTTATTTTGTAGCAATAACCCTGTTTGTATAAGCTGGTCTCATATATTTATCGCTCAGTATGTTTTCATTATTGCTATGTACATATTGTATTCAACTTTTAGGTAATATTGTTTCAAGCATTATTTATTGTTGTAATTATGAGAATGTTAAATGCATGAGTGAACTGTGGGTGTGCTAGTTTGTTTTGAGGGAGCAGTATCACAATTTCGTTGCATTGTTTATTAGCAATGGAATGACAATAAAGGCACTTTGACTTTGACTCCAGGCAGGCAAAGCTAGCCACACTCAGAATAGCAGGTTGACTCCAGGCAGGCTAAGCTAGCCACACTCAGAGCAGCAGCAGGTTGACACTGATTGAGAACAGGTGTGTTCTCAAAAAAATAACAGGCAGGGATCACAGAGATATAGTATTAGATCTCTGTGGGGATGACCCTTGTGCCTTATTTCTTATATCCATGTGTCCTGGATATTTTGCAAACAAAAATGACCATATAAAGAGAATTTATCCTGTTTTATGAGATCCGTTTGTTTATGTTGGAAAAGTAATAGGCTATTTGGATGGTGAATATTTGCCCCAAAAACTGGATTGCAAAGGGAACTTTAAATTTAAATATAGAAACCCAGTGTAGTTACTGTGTTTGCTGTGTTAAAATTCTAAATTTAAATCTACGTCGTCTTGGTGTGCCCTTGTCACAGCCTTCTGCAGGGTAGGGGGTCGAGAGAAGTCAGCTGGTTTTGATGTGAGCACTAGAAACAAACAGAAGTATCATGAAGACTCTGTAGTGAATCAGAGAGACTGGGAAAACTGAATAAATGTGGAGATTCAAATATGATATTTAACTTTTCACCCGTTTTGAACTGGCTGGACTGAAAAGTAAGTTTTCTCTTTCTTTGAATGTTCTGATTTTTATGTTTAATGGCTAACAACTTTAAGAGCAGAAACCAATAGGCTTTACATTTTTTACTATGGGTAATATTGAATGGAGAACTCATGAAATCCTTGGGTACTTAACACATTACGAATTTGTAGATTTAACTTACATCCTTTTTCTATTACAGTACATTGTGTCATTGTTTGAAAGGCAGTTATCTTTGTTTTCATCTACATGTTATTTATTTCTTAGCTTATGTAAAAGCTTTTTTTTTTTAATCTGTACTTTCTGTATATTTGTATCAGTTTTAGAACATTGGGTCATGTAGAAGGTGGCAGAAAGTCCATCAGCCCATTTTGTCTCCAGGACTTGAGACTAAGCCACAATGTCTGACAGCAATGATGGTAGGTGCTGCAGTTTGTAGGGTATCAAACAATTATAACAGCTGCTATTTTTTGCTGCTTGAAGTAAACTAACATTTTAATAATGCTCCATCTAAAGTGAGGGAGTTTCCTGGCTCTGGAGCTAAAGATAGCATGGTTGAGGACAATCCAGACATGACAAGTCAGTTCTCCGAACATGAACTCCTTGACATCATGTATGATGCTTGTAATGCCACCAACACAGGTACATAGACTCAGTATGTAAAATGTTTGTTAATCATGAATTAACAGTGAAACGTTACCGTGTTTATTATTTTTGCTCCCATCTCATCTTCAGGACAAGTGTTGGCCTCCACTATCTTGCAGTACCTGCATTCTATGACTGCTCTGAGTACAGGGCATGATAGACTGATAGCCCTGCAACAGCTGCTGGATCCCAGCTGTCAGGACCCACATGTGAGCCGAGAGGTGTTCCACTGCACAATGAGGGAGTGGATCGCTCAGTGTAGCCTGGACAGGTGAGGCTGTACTGGTAGGATTCACGGTTACAAATTGTGTGCTGTGTTTAACAGGGAAGTTTCTTATTAGATAAAGTATATTGTCATAATTTAACTACCCAACACTGTTTAGAGTTGTACTGAAATTTTACTTTGAGAACATTTTAAATAAATGTTATAATATCAATCTTTTTTTAAAAATCTTATTCAGATACATTTTATTTACTTAAAGACACCAAAAGATTCATTGTCGTATGAATAGGAAATTTAATCGGGGTGAATTTCCTAATGTCACATTTAGAGTTAATTCAAGTCCCCAGACCCTTTATATTTGATGTTCCTTTACCCGTATAAGCAGATTGGGTGCATCCCATTATTGCAGTGTGTTTTGAACAACCTACTCATTGTTTCTGCCTGTGTTTCAGTACTGATTTGGATGCCAGTATTTCATTTCGGTCAGAATCTTCTAAAGTTTCTGTAAATGGTAAGCTGCTCCTGTTTCATACACATTTTGGAGGAAACAAAGCAAAGAAGAAATGACTAAACTTGAGTTCCCTTCAGGGTTGGATGTATCGTTTCCGCAAAGCAAAGCGACTTCCTCAGGTGGAGACCAGTGCTCCTGGTTAGTCTCACTGCACATTTGCCAGCTATATTTAGTTTGTCGCTATGCTTGACTGTTAACTACTCTTTTTCACTTCAGTGATGGAAAGGACCTTTCAGGCACCGTGGCTGAACTAAAGCACGCTCACCGGAAGTTGAGCGAGCAGAACAGCAGCCTGTTGAGGATGGTGGCTCAGTGTGAAGACGTAAACCTGCAACTCACACTGGAGATTACTGAACTACGGGCCAAGTTAGTCAGGTGAAGTATGAACTATTCTATTCCCCAGCAGCACAGTGAAGCAGTGGGTAGGACTGTTTCCTCACAGCCTGAAGGTTTCTGGTTTAAATCCCAGCTTGGTCAGTCCGTTTTCTGTGGAGTTTGCTTGTTGTCTTTGAGCATTACTCCAGGTCCTCTGAGTTTCCTCCCACAGTCCTAAGACATGCATGTTAATTTAACCGTTGATTCTAAATTGCCCCAATGTGTCTGAGTTGAGCTATAGAAAAGGGTAATAATTGTGGGATAACCCCCACAACAGACTGGGACAGGCACAGCAATGTGGGTATTAATGTCTACAGGCAGCCCCGCTTCTTCTGGCTTTTTCCGGCTCACTACTGTGATGTTAATGTGCCATTCATGCATTGTGTTCATGCTTCCTGTCCTTACTGTGTCTATACACTGATAACAATATGTAGATGTGCCTTGTAACCTCTTTTGTCCTGCAACTCTGGAGCAGAGGCGTATCCTGGCTAGCAATCTCCTTATTGTTATGTGTGTCTCACAAATGCCCATACCTACTGCTGTGAATGCCTTTCATGTATTGTCTGTAACTGGGTATATAAGCTGACTGAAATCCATGCTCATTCTCTCTTCTACTGCTCATCTGCACACTTTGCTGGAGAGCCTCCGGGCTCGCTCATGGAGCGAGCTCCGTGATGGCGGTATGATAATAAACCTATTTAAAACCTCACTTCGCTGCCTTATTTTATAATCCGCCACACTGGTGACCCCAAGGAAGCACACGTTTTGTGCGACGCAACCTTCTGGTCTGGACAGTTACGCTGGTGACCCCGAGAATGCACACGCTTTGTGCGACGCAACCTTCTGGTCTGGACAGCTACACTGGTGACCCGACGCTGAAAAAAACACGCTGCCGGCGAACGCAGCACCCGGCGGTGATGCTCCGACTACAAGCGAACACAGCAGCTCCCTTCTGCTTCAGGGAACTCTCCAGACATCACCCACGACCGGGAAAGCCGCAGCAAACTTCATGCTGGGATCTGCACGCCTAGATCGGCACATCCACGCTGGACCGGCCACTCTCACAGCTTCTCTCCATACGAGAGCGCACGCACGTCGTCCTCTCTCCACAACGGCGACCTCCATGGCCGACGGAGAATGCAGCGCGTGGACCTGAACGCACCATGGCCGAGCGAGTGACAAAGATCGTCTCCTCCCTCTCACTGCTCCAACGCATCTACACGAGCTTGAGGGACAAAGATCGTCTACTTCCTTTCACCGCTCCAACACAATGAACAGGGATGATTAAGCTCCCTGAACCTGGTTCTCCTCTCCAGCTGGCCCACCCATGCACAGAGCCCCGGCACACGCACCTGGAAGTTACGAGGACGACACACCACGCATGGGACGCATACGGCTCTACAGACCCCCATCCTCCTTCGCCGCTGCACACAGGCCCTTCAGGGTTGCCCATACACCTGAGGCACGCACGCAGCTTGCTCACTGGATCTTCTTATGGTCTTAGCCATGGCGCACAACGGGAATTCAGCAGTCTGCGGTCCCCGAAGGCTTTAAGGTTGTGCCCGCACCTAAAGTCAACACGCCAAGTCCCTTTGCTTTTGTTTTTTTCTTACAGCCGCCCCGTTTTTCTTCATGGCTGCTGTTTATCCTCGCCGCTTCCTTTTTCTTCACGGCCACTATTAATCCTTGCAGGACTTAATCGCGAGAGGAGCCAGTGACTAATTTTTCTTCTTGTGGATCTCCGCACGTTCAACGATACAGCCCCTCGACATCGCGGATCCACAAGCAATTTTTGCGCTGCCCAGACGATTTCACCGTCCAGGGCCGGCATTTACTACCCCCCCACCCCCCTCCACCTCCGCCTGCACAGAACTTTCCCTGCTCGCTGCCAAAGCCGGACTATCGAGGCCTCGGCCACCTGCTGAGCCCTCTGGGGGGGAGCGTGTGGGATAACCCCCACAACAGACTGGGACAGGCACAGCAATGTGGGTATTAATGTCTACAGGCAGCCCCGCTTCTTCTGGCTTTTTCCGGCTCACTACTGTGATGTTAATGTGCCATTCATGCATTGTGTTCATGCTTCCTGTCCTTACTGTGTCTATACACTGATAACAATATGTAGATGTGCCTTGTAACCTCTTTTGTCCTGCAACTCTGGAGCAGAGGCGTATCCTGGCTAGCAATCTCCTTATTGTTATGTGTGTCTCTCAAATGCAAATGCCCATACCTACTGCTGTGAATGCCTTTCATGTATTGTCTGTAACTGGGTATATAAGCTGACTGAAATCCATGCTCATTCTCTCTTCTACTGCTCATCTGCACACTTTGCTGGAGAGCCTCCGGGCTCGCTCATGGAGCAAGCTCCGTGATGGCGGTATGATAATAAACCTATTTAAAACCTCACTTCGCTGCCTTATTTTATCATCCGCCACAATAATGTTAATTACTAGCTGAGCACTTTGAGTGGTCATTGAGATCAGAAAATACGTATTCTTATAAACCATATCGTATGCAATTAGACAAAAAAAACCCTCAAAATTGTCACATGATTGTCACATTTAATTTCTGTATAACATAAGTAAGCAAAGTGTAAAAACAAAAGCTGTAAATTGTATTAACCCAATTTGTATTTAATTATTAAAAAGGAGCAGGAGTGAGAAGGTCATATACCTGTAACATAAACTTACACAGACTCAGATGCCATAATTCTAGTTCTGGAAACTTATATTTCAAATTGTCCAAGGTTTATTTTTAGCAAAGTCTAACAAGAACATGACTGGCTTTTAATTGCATGGACATGCTAAATGCTAAATAATGAATGACTCTGAAAATATGTTTCAGCTGTTTTAGTGTATCAGTGTAATAAGTTCTGTAAATGCTGATTCTGCATAAAGGAAATAACAAACACCGCATTAATAAAATACCACTTTTGCAGCAAAAAGGCTTTACCTTGGAACTGTGGTACACAAACTAAGATTAAAAAAAATAAATTAGCCATCTTCTGATGCGCATGTTAAAAAAGAGCCCTAAACTAAATCAGGTGTTGAGACTTATACTGTGATATATACACATTTTTCATATTTTCTAAAATATTTGGCATTTGGTTTTTTGCTTTTTATTATATCTTTTCTTGCTGTGACTTATGAATCATTGATAATATTGCCATGAATCGCCCTTCAGGGCAGAGAGGAGAGATCCACACGCTAGACTGCAGTTTGTGATATTTATTAACCAGAACACAAAATCCCAAACAGTGCAAAAACAGAAAATCCAGACTGAAATACAAGCAGACTTACAGCACACCAGAACAGGGCCAGGATTCTGGTGGAGACGATAACTGAGACTCTAGCAACGAGAAATGAAAATAACGGCCCTTAAATAAGGCTAGAAACAATCAAACACATAGTTCCTGGTGTGAATGACATGAGCGGGCTGGGGAGAAAATGACAATCAGCTGTGATCACGGGGAGAGGAGGCGGAGCTGACAGTTTGACAGGAGCACCACCCACAACCAGGGAGCACCCCTGACAACTGTCCCTCCTGAGGGAGAAAGAAAGAGAAGACACTGGCAAAATAAAAGTGGAAACAAATAAAGACAACTAAACTCAAATTTGTAAACAAAACTACACTGAACGTAAACAGGAAAATAAATCATACAAAGAAACAATTGTGAAAACAAACTAGAAATAACATCACAGGCAAATAACTCCAAAATACAATATTATACAAATAAGGAAAAACAAAAAGGCAAAGCTACAAAGCACGGTGGAATCCCCCCCCCCACCCCCACGTGCTCAGATTGTGACAAATATATACAAACTAATATATAATAATAGAATAATCTTTATTAAAAATAACTGTATTGCAGCATTTTACCTGTTTCTTTCACACTTTTTTAAAATCTCTTTTATTACCTTCGCCAGGGAGGTTATGTTTTCAGGGTCGTTTGTTTGTCGGTTTGTTTGTTTGTCTGTTTGTTAGCAGGATTACACAAAAACTACTGTACGGATTTTGATGAAATTTGCACCAGAGGTAGCCCTTGGGCCAAGGGTGAAACCATTAAAATTTTGGTGATGATCTGAGAGTGCATACCTCCACCAAGGACCTTGTTTGTATTTGTGTAGCAGGATTACGAAAAAACTACTGGATGGATTTGGACGAAATTTTCACCAGAGGTGGTCCTTGTGCTAGAGAGGAATCCATTACATTTTGGTGATGATCCGAGAACGCATACCTCCGCCAAAGCTCTTCTTACAGTGTGCTAGCAAGAATCCTCCAAAACTACTGGATAAACTTTGATGCAATTTTCACCAGAACTGGCTCGTGGCCTGCACACAAATCCATTACATTTTGGAGGTGATCCATGAGAGACGGAAGGAGCCTTGGCAGAGGTATGCACTCTCTGGGTTCTTTTCTAGTCTTTAAATGAGTTGTCTTGTTGCCCTCATTATATTAAGCAATCATTT
Organism: Pholidichthys leucotaenia; assembly: GCA_020510985.1. NCBI lineage: Eukaryota > Metazoa > Chordata > Actinopteri > Cichliformes > Pholidichthyidae > Pholidichthys > Pholidichthys leucotaenia. The sequence goes on along the minus strand of CM035837.1, from coordinate 311,866,731 downwards.
TTATCTGACCTATGATTTTTTTTTAATTTATTTGTTTATTGGATGGGGTGTGCAGTGCTCAGCGGTCAGCAGTAAGAGCCAGATCTCTGACAGAAGAACTTGAAGAAGCACGTCGAGCATTCAAGGAGGCTCAGGAGAGAGCCAGTCGGGCTCAGAACAACTTTAATAAACTGGTATAATAAACTGTCATCCCACAAGGAAACGATTTAACTTAGTTTTTTTGTGTCAACTGTTTGCTTGTTAACCTGTTTCTCAACAGCACAGTGAGGTTGACTCTCTTAAGGCTCATATAAGGAGGCTAGAAGAAAAGGTTTGTTAAAAAAGAGTGTAATTTCCTCTTAAAAAAGCAAATTCTTGTGCTCGTTTCACACAATGGAACATTCCTTGTGCCCATACAGAATGAAAAGCTCACTTTTGAAAGGACATGCTCTGAAGATAGCCTCAACAAACTGAGGAAGGTCAACACTGAGCTGAAGGTAGGAGCAGATCAGTGAAACTCATGTTTGTATGTCTGCTTTGAGAGTTTAACATCTGTGTGTTCACAGGCAGCTCTGGAGGAAACTCTGGCTATGTTAACACACAGAGACAGAGAAATCACAAAGGTCTGTTTCTCATGGTCATGGGGGAGCATTTCTTTGATCACTGTTATGATTATTTTCTTTTGCCTTTGCTCCCTGTTTCTCTCTTTGCAGAAAGACATTGTAATGGACAAGATGAAGAACAGTCATGAGGAAAGCCACAAAATGATTGAGGTCTGTTTGATCGTCAGTCACTAGGCAAATCTCTTTTCATAACTTTGAAGGGATATCTGCTTATGTGTCCACTTTTAAAGCAAACAAAGTTTTATTTATTTTGTAATTTTTTAATGCATTTTAACAGAATCTTTTTTGCAGGGTTTGCAGTCAGAGCTAATGAGGTTAAAGGAGCATTCACACCAGATTCTTATAAGGTATTTTAATAAATACACTGAAATAGAATATGAAATGGACTCAGTCACACAGACTGCACCTGGAAATACCTCTATCCACTTGAGATGCAGTTGGAATGCAAGTGGATAAGGGTGGTGATGTGTAAGTGTAAGTATGTGGAAGTATAGCACATGCAAACCCAAGAACTATCCAAGTGTGGCCAGGTGGGAAAAATGTAACACTTTTAAAATGCAAGTGGTGTACATTTGTGGTGTTTTTTAACATTTAAATTTTTCCACCTGCTCACATCCGCATACTGCTTGGGTCTCCGTGTTCTGCACTTCCATATATTGCATTGTCACATCACTGCCTCTGCCCACCTGCGTCACAATGGGCATATGTAGAGGTATTCACAGGTAACCACAGGTACACACTGTGTGACTGAGTCCTAAACGTTGCTGCATGTCGAGGTTGAAGTTTTTTATTCATTACCTCCGCCATGGAGGCTATGTTTTTGCCGGTGTTGGTTTGTTTGACTGTTAGCAACATTACTGAAAAAGTTATGAACGGATTTTGATGACATTTTCAAGAAAGGTGTGTAATGGCACGGGGAACAGATAGATTTTAGTGGTGATCTGAGAGGGCATACCTCCACCAAGGGTGCAGCAGGATTACACAAAAACTACTGCATGGATTTGGATGAAATTTTCCCCAGAGGTGGTCCTTGGGCTAGAGGGGAACTCACTACATTTTGCTGATAATCCAAGAGCACATACCTCTACCAAGGCTCCATCTTCTCACAATGTGTTAGCAAGATTATTCCAAAACTACTGGACAGAGTTTGATGAAATTTTCACCACAGGGCTACACACGAACCCATTACATTTTGGAGGTGATCCATGAATGCATACCTCTACCAAGGCTCAATATCCTAGCAATGGTTTAGCAGGATTACACAAAAACTACTGCATGGATTTTTACCTCCGCCAAGATTTTTCTCAGCTGACTCAGCTGTTGTGGGGTGTATAAGAGGAGGAGAGGAGGGGGAGTACAGGGCACTGGTAGACAGATTTGTGGAGTGGACGGAGCAGAATCACCTGAGGTTGAATGTCAGCAAGACTAGAGAGATGGTGATTGACTTCAGGAAGAGGAAGGCTCCTTCTCAGCCACTGCAGATTAGGGGGGAGGATGTGGGAGTGGCTGAAGACTACAAATATCTGGGTGTCAGGATCAGCAGCGGATTGGACTGGAGATCCAACACCGATGCTGCGCACAAGAAGGGGATGAGCAGACTCTACTTCCTGAGAAAGCTGAGATCCTTCAACGTGTGCAGCAGGATGCTGGAGCTTTTCTACCAGACTGTTGTTGCCAGCACCATCTTCTTTGCTGCGGTCTGTTGGGGTAGCAGTATCAGGGCCAGAGATACCAACAGACTTGACAAGATTATCAAGAGGGCTGGCTCTGTAATTGGTCTCAGACCAGAGACCTTTGAGACAGTGGTGGAGAGGAGAACACTATATAAACTGCAATCCATCATGGACAATCCTGGTCACCCCCTCCACCACACACTAGATAGACAGCGAAGCACTTTCTCCAGTAGACTACTACAGCTTTGTTGTCGAACGGCCAGGTACAGGAAATCTTTCCTGCCGCATGCAATTTCACTGTACAATAACTCACTATGATGTTGTATTCTGGTCATAGCTATGCTGCCACACTGCACCTTACAGACTAACTGGTACCTCACATTTCACTCTGCTCCTGATAGTCCTTCTTTGTGCAGTGGGATGGCTCATGTGTTTATACGGGTCATCATATATTAAGCTATGATGTATATAGGTTTTTTATAGTCATGTTAGTTTTACTTCCATGGGTAATCCCTTTGTCTGTCGTGTGTGTTTGTGTTGTTTGGTTGTCTACTGTCATGATGCTGTTAAGATAAGATAAGATAAGATAAGATAAGCCTTTATTAGTCCCACAACGGGGAAATTCCAGGATTGCAACAGCACAGGGATAGCAACACTCAGAGCAACAATCAGAAGGCAAGAAAAAAAACAAGCAAGCAAGAGCAGCTAATAAACATATGTACGTATTACTATAAAATATATATATATACACACACACACAGACACACAGTGCAGAGCATTGTAGCTGGATGGAATAAATATATGAATATATGAACACACAGTGCAGAGCATTGTAGCTAGATGGAATAAATATGTAAATATATAAACACCCACAGTACGGAGCATTGCAGCTAGGTGGAATAAATATGCAAGTATATAAACACACACAGTGCGGAGCAATGTAGCTAGATGGAATAATATGTAGATATATAAATATATAAACACACCCAGTGCTGAGCATTGTAGCTAGATGGAATAAATATGCAAATATATAAACACACACAGTGCAGAGCATTGTTGCTAGATGGAATGAAACAGCATAACCGTCTACTTAGTTATCCTACATGGTATGATTATGTGCCCATACATATTCTCACCCTCCATAGCGACCGGTATGTTCCTAGTTGTATGCCGGAGGGGACCATTGTGTAAGTCTATTGCATCTTTTGCATTCAAAAAACTATTAGTTTGTTACGTCTTTTTGCTATCTCTGCGAGCAGCCCTGCTTAGGTTGTACAGTCTGACAGCCGTTGGTAGGAAGGACCTACGAAACCTCTCGGTTGTGCACCTGGGATGATGTAGTCTGCTGCTAAATGAGCTCCTCAGTGCATTCAGTATGTCCTGCATAGGGTGGAACTCGGACTCCAGCAGAGATGACAGTTTAGCCACCGTCCTTCTCTCTCCTATCTCCTCCATCGGATCAAGGCGCTGCCCCAGGACAGAGCTAGCTTTCTTAATCAGTTTGTTCAGTCTCTTCCTATCGGCTGCAGTAATGCCACTGCCCCAGCAGACCACTCCAAAAGTGATGGCTGATGCCACCACCGTGTCATAGAATGACTTCAGCAGCGCCCCTTGTACACCAAAAGACCTGAGTCTCCTCAGCAGGAACAGCCTGCGCTGTCCCTTCTTGTAGAGTGCATCAGTATTGTGTGACCAGTCTAGTTTATTGTTCAGATGAATACCCAGGTACTTATAGGATGTCACCATCTCGATGTCTGTTCCCTGTATATTTACTGGTACTGTGAGGGGCTGCCCATGCCTGCGGCAGTCCACCACCAGCTCCTTAGTTTTCCTCGCGTTGATCTGGAGGCAGTTCCGATGGCACCAGTCCACGAAGTCCTGGATAAGCCCTCTGTACTCAGCTTCATCTCCATTGGAGATGAGGCCAACGATCGCAGAGTCATCAGAGAACTTCTGTAGATGGCAGTGTGTTGTGTTGTGTGAGAAGTCCGCAGTATAAAGAGTGAACAGGAAGGGAGCCAGCACCGTTCCCTGGGGGGCCCCCGTGCTACTGATGATCGTGTCGGACACACAGTCCCGGGTTCTCACAAACTGAGGCCGGTTCGTGAGGTAGTCCAGGATCCATGATGACAGGTGCTGGTCCACCCCTGCGCGCAGCAGCTTGTCCTTCAGGATCATCGGTTGGATGGTGTTGAAAGCACTGGAGAAGTCAAAGAACATGATCCTCACCATATTCCCGGGCTTCTCCAGGTGGGACAGAGAACGGTGAAGGAGGAAGATCACCGCATCCTCCACCCCAATGCCATGCTGGTAGGCGAACTGGAGTGGATCCATCGCTGGTTCCACCAGGGGGCGGAGGTGAGCAAGGAGCAGTCTCTCCAGGGTCTTCATCAAGTGGGACGTCAAGGCCACCGGTCTGTAGCTGTTCAGGTCTTTGGGGTGGGAAGTTTTTGGTACAGGTACCACACAAGATGTTTTCCACAGCTGTGGTACCCTCCCCAGTTTCAGGCTCATGTTGAAGATATACGTCACAATCCCACACAGCTGGTCTGCACAGGACTTGAGGAGCTTTGCGCTGATGCCGTCCGGTCCCGGCGCCTTCCTCGCCTTGATCTTCCTCAGCTCCGTCCTCACCTGGGTCCTGGTCAGGGTCAGGATGGGGGGCTGTGTGTTGGGAGTGGGGGGGTGTTGGTGGAGTGGGGAGTGGGCAGCAGGACTTGATTTCTTTAGAGGCAGCAGTGGTTGTTGTGCAGTCAGGGGGGAGGGCGGTTGGTCAAATCTATTGAAAAACAGATTCAGGTTGTTCGCCCACTCCCTGCCCCCTGTGGCCTGGGGGGAGGTATTCTGGAGCCCCGAGATGGTTTTGAGGTTTCTCCAGACCCCGCTGATGTCGCTCTGTTGCAGCTTGTCCTCCATCTTCTTCCTGAAGCTGTCCTTGCCTTCTCTGATCTTTCTCCTCAGCTCCCTCTGTACGGACTTCAGCATCTCCCTGTTCCCTGACCTGAAGATCCTCTTCTTCTCTCTCAGAAGTGTTTTTATCTCAGGGTTGATCCAGGGTTTGTTGTTTGAGTGACGCCATATGGTCTTGGTGGGAACGGATTTGTCCACACAGAAGCTGAGGTAGCCCGTGAAGGTGTGAATGAGGCCATCGATGTCCTCACCATGTGGATCGCAGAGCTGCTTCCAGGCGGTGGCTTCAAAAAACAGCCCTTTAGGGTGTCCATTGTCTCCTCAGACCATAACTCCACAGTGTGCATGGCCGGAGGTTGTCTGTGCACTAGGGGTTTGTACACCGGCCGGAGATGAACCAAGTTGTGATCCGATCTCCCGAGTGGGGGGAGTTGTGATGAGGTGTACGCCTCCTTAGTGTTTGCGTAGAATAAATCCAGTGTTTTATTGTCTCTAGTGTGGCATGTGACATACTGGGTGAACGTGGGTAGAATGGGAGACAGTGAAACATGGTTGAAATCGCCTGAGATGAGGAGAAGAGCATCTGGGTGTTCTGTCTGCAGCCTGCTGGTTACTGAATGGATGACGTCACGTGCTGTCCCAGCGTTCGCCGTCGGATTTGCATAAACAACAATGCAGATCACGTGTGAGTGTTCTCTCGGGAGATATGTAGGCCTCATGCTAACAGCTAGCAACTCAATGTCTTTGCTGCAGTGTCGTTGTTTAACAGTGATATGTCCCGGTCTGCACCAGTTGTTGTTAACATACATTATCACTCCACCGCCCCTAGCCTTGCCACTGTCTGGTGTTCGGTCAGCTCGTATCATGTGAAAACCCTCCAGCTCAATGTTAGCATCTGCTGCTAGTTCAGTTAGCCACGTCTCAGTAACTAACTAACTAACTAACTAGCCTGCACTTATATAGCGCTTTTCTAGTCACAAAGACCACTCAAAACAAAAGGAGAGAGCACTCCCGGTATGTGCTATCATAACGGGAGATAGCCGCTAGCTCATCTAACTTTCCCAGTATCGACCGTACATTTCCCATGACAACAGATGGAAGAGAGGGTCTGTACCTTATATTTTTTGTCCTCCGCCTTACTCCAGCCCGGCAGCCGCGGCGTTTTCGCCTCAGTTCTCTCGGTATGTCGAGTTTTTCCAATGGGACCGGGTGGCGGTTGAATGCTAGCAGCTGTTCTCTGCTGTATCGTATCCTGCTAAAGACAGTGGCTCCGTCCACCGGCTCAGGAGACATTTAGGACGATCTGTGTGTCCGTGATATAAGTGGGGTGAAAAAAAAAAGACGGATCAAAAGAGAGAGGAAGGGAAAAAGACTCGGAATCGAGCCGCTGTTGCAAAAGGCAGCCGACTCGTGTGGCGCCGAGAGAAAAAAAAAACAAAAAACAAAAAAACAAAACTCTGTAATTACTCTGTAATTACTCTGTAATTTCCCAGTTTGGGATCAATAAAGTCTATCTATCTAGCTATCTATGGCTGATATGCAGTGGCAGAACAGAGTCTGGGTGAACAACAGCCTTGGCAGAGGTATGCACTCACTGAGTGCCCTCTAGTTTTTATTAATTATTTTCCTTAAGAAACCAAATAGTTAAAATATTAATCACTTCTACTACTCACATGTACAGTGAACTTGTGTGATAAATGGTGGTCACTTATATAGTGCTTTTAGCTCATCTCTAGATGACCAAAGCGTATTACAGATCTTGCAGTCCACACATTCACACACTGATGGCGACAGAGTTGCCATGCACAGGTGCTGGTCTGACCCGCCCGGAGCAACTGGGGGTTCAGTGTCTTGCTCAGGGACACTTCGACATGCAGACTGCAGACAGAGCGGGAATCAAACCCCTCACCCTCCGATCAGTAGCTGGCCACACTGCATCTATGCCACAGCCGCTTGGCATTGCTTATTTTGAATTTTATTTTATTTTTCAAATGAACTTTAATTGTAATCTGTACTTTAATCTCTTAATTTGGGTGTTGTATCATGGGAATCTACACTGTTGGAACCAGCCTCAGTTGCAGTTTTTGCCACTTCTACATGTGGTGGCTTCGTTTTTCACTTCCAAATTAAATGAAATGTTAAACTGCAAGCTAAAGAGAGGGTTAGCTTTAGAACCGATACCAAACAATAAGCAAAATTCACGATAAAAGCACAAATTTTTGTTTTTTCTTGACAGGTATGACAGAGATTGTTTCGGTCCTCACGGTCCTTACAGTCAAGATCCTCCTAATCAGCGCTCTCTGCAGAGTGAGATGCAGGATACACAGCAGGTAGCTAACTCCTGGTGTCATTTGTTTATCTTTTTGCAGTGTTGTTCATCACTTTCAAGCTGTGTCTCTTTCTTCTCTATCATCAGAAACACCATAGAAGTTTGGGCGACAAAAGTCTCCTATCCTTCCAGACACACAGTGATGACATTCAAAGCATCATTCACAGGATCAAGACTGTAGAAATAGCTCATCTTCTCCGCAGTAGACTTCCTGAGAAGGTGAAATGATCATCATTACATGCTGTTTCACTGAGGTGAACGATTTTTATTCCGCTGTTTCTTCTCTCACAAACAGGACTCCGCTCCTGTCGAGGTGCAGGAGAGGCCTTTACCTCAGCACCAACAGCAGCAGGCAGCCATTAAACAGCAGCTTGTCAATGTGTATGTGTGCTTTCTACCTCTTTCTCCTGTTATGGTAACATACTGGATTCGGTTGATGTTCTGAGAAGCTAGGCTAATAAAAAAGAGGTCTGGCTTTGACAGTATATTTATGGGCACCTTTGTTGTGTAACCCATAAGAGTTACCATCCTCTGTGAGCATGACCCTATCGGGGATAAGTGCAGTTTTAGTGCCCCTTGGCGAATCGGGACATAACAGTGATGTTTATAAAGCTGTGTTGGTGGTTTCAGGCTGCAGGAGCTTGAACTGCGCAACTCTGTGTGGGAAGACAAAGAGGAGAAGGCGGAGGAGCAGAGGAGAGCCTGGGATGCAGAGCAAAAGCAAAGCCAGTCTGGATGTCAGACTCAGATAAAGGAGGCCAAGAAGGTAGCCGTGGTGAAGTGGTGGAAGGCACTCAACGCAGAGGGGGTAAAGGGCCAGGTGAACGAAACCAAATCTATCCAAGAGCTCGCCGAGGCACAGGCGAAGCTCCAGAAAGCAGAAAAGACAATCTCTGATATGAGGGAGCAGGTCTGCCACCTGCAAGCATCACTGAGATCTCCACAGGAGCGTGCGGAGCAAAAACATACGAGCAGAATTGTTTGTGTCAACAAGGGCAATAACACTGAGAGGAAGGAAACAGACAGAACTGAGGAGAAAACGTTGAAGGATCAGAGAGATGTGGCAGTGGCCACGGACCCTGTCCAGATTTCAGGGGGCGCCGACTCTGAGCAGGAACAAACACAGTTTCAGGTGACTGCCAGCGGGCTACTGGTGACCCTCAGAAGAATGGAGGCAATGGTCAACAACGCACTGCAGACAGCTGAGTTTGTGAGAAATGGTGAGCAGAGGGTCAGCCAGGTGAGAGCGAGGATAGAGAGCATCACTGAGAGGGTGACAGAGGCGATGGTGAGAGCGGCCGACACGGATGCACAGCTGAAAGTTCTAGAGGCCAGAGTCACCGAAAAAACCCCAAATCAGGTTTGTCTGTGGAGAAAATAGATAAGAGAAATAAAAATGAGAAAAATAGAAATAAATCACTCTATTGAATTTATTATGTGAAAACTGGAAAGGTTAAAGGGAAAATTTGTAATACATTTTAAGCGGTGATTTGTTATATAAGAAACACATAAATGTTACTAAAAAGCAAAGCTATGCTGATGATGTTTTTCTGTATTTGATCCATTTATACGTATAGGCATGAAAACACACCTACAAACATTTTTTTTTAAACTGGCTTTGTTACTATATACAATCACTTTATTTTAAGAGCTAATCAGTTCAGTTATGTGGTGTCCTTTGTGTGGACACCAAGAAGTCTATCTTTGCGAAAGCCAATGGAGATGAACAGAAGTTAGATATATAGGTGCTTTACAGACAAACATCTTCTAACTTATTTATATTACTCCTACTGCCTGTTGTATTGTCTGTTCTTTCTGTCTGTGATCTCCTGAAGTCTCCAGGTGTTAGTTTTCCAGCTGATCCTGTAACAGACTCCACAGACTTCATGGCTGCGTCTCGTATGGAGATGGACGGGATAGAGTGCCCTCCTGCATCTCCCGTAATGCCAGACATCAGCGAACCTTCACAGCTACCCATGAATGGTATTCATTACAGAAATACTATATGCTTTCAGTGTTACGAACAACGTGGAGCACACAGTGAGGCACACATTAATTAAAACTAGTTTCTTTATTAATGGAATTCCCTGAGGATATCTGAAAATAGCCTGCACATATTTGCATTGCACATCACAGTGAGAACAGAGAGAGGAAATAGAAAAATGCTCTATGGTAGTGCATGATATCTATCAAAGGGACCATGGGGAATATTAAGGGAGATTAGAATGATTTGTTCTTAGGTAAATACAGTGAGGGTCAAGTGTTTTTTTTTTTGTTTTTTTTTTCACGTGACACTTCAATGGTATGAGCTTTTTAAGGAAGAGTTACTCTTTATGTGTGCTTTTTATTCCCTGTTTTGGATGAGAGTGTGGTTCAGCTTTTATAGCAGGGAAAATAAGTATTGAGCACGTCAACATTTTTCCTCATTAAACATATTTCTGATGGTGCCATTGACCTGAGATTTTCGCCAGATATCAGTAACAACCCAAGTAATCCATACATACAAAGAAATCAAGGCAACTGTGTTCACAAAACAAGTTGTATTTAATAAAATTGAATGACACAGGGAATAAGTATTGAACACATGAAGAAAAAGAGGTGCAAAAAGGCATAGAAAGCCAAGAAACCAGCTGAAATCCATCAGAATTTAGGAAGCCATTCCATCCTCCATCAGTGCAAATTAATTTCAGCTGGTTAAATTGTGACTTATAAACCTTTAAAAAGGTCTGTGAATATCAGATTGTCACACCACAAAGAACTCATAATGGGTAGAAGCAAAGAGCTCTCTCTAGACCAGGGGTCTCAAACTCATTCCATGGAGGGCCAAGACCCTGCAGGTTTTACAGTACCTCCACCCAGTGTCTTCAACAGGTGATTCACCAAAATTCTTCCAACTGATTGCTGATCAGTGAAAACACCTGCTGAAGACACTGGGTGGAGGTAAAACCTGCAGGGTCTTGGCCCTCCATGGAATGAGTTTGAGACCACTGCTCTAGACCTTTGCAACCTTATTGTTGCAAAACATAATGATGGCACTGGTTACCGGCACATTTCTAAACTGCTGAATGTTCCAGTGAGCACTGTTGGAGCCATCATTCGGAAGTGGAAAGAACATCATTTTGCCATAAACCGGCCACGACTATGAGCGCCTCACAAGATTTCTGACAGAGGAGTCAAAAGAATTATGAGAAGAGTTATCCAAGAGCCAAAGACCAGTCGTGGAGAGCTCCAGAAATACCTGGAGTTAGCAGGTACTGCTGTTTCAAAGAAAACAATAAGTAATGCACTCAACCGACCGACACTCACCTCGTAAGACTCCATTGCTGAAGTAAAAGCATGCTGAAGCTCATTTAAAGTTTGCTGCACAACATTTGGGCAAGCCAGTAAAATATTGGGAGAATATAGTCTAGTCAGATGAGACCAAAATAGAACTTTTTGGATGCCACAACACACAGCATGTTTGGAGGAGAAATGGCACTGCACATCCCATCATGGTGTGGGGGTGTTTTTCAGCACATGGTACAGGCAGACTTCATATAATTGAAGGGAAGATGAATGGACAAATGTACAGAGACATCCTTGATAAGAACCTTTTGTCATCTGCCAAGATGCTGAAGATGAAACAAGGGTGGACATTTCAGCAAGACAAGGATTCCAAACACACAGCCAAGGAAACTCTCAACTGGCTCCAGAGAAGGAAAATAAAGCTGCTAGAATGGCCCAGTCAGTCACCGGACCTGAATCCAATTGAAAATCTATGGAACGAACTGAAGGTCAAAGTTCATAGAAGACACCCACAGAACCTTCAAGATTTGACAGTTTGTGTGGAAGAACGGGCTAAATTCACTCCTGAGCAATGCCTGCACTTAGTTTCTCCATACAAGAGGTGTCTGGAAGCCACAAACAAAGGCTTTTCTAGTAAATATTAAATGAATTTCACCAAGTGTGTTCAATACTTATTCCCTGTGTCATTCCATTTTATTAAATATTACTCGTTTTGTGTGCACAGTTGCATTGATTTCTTTGTATGTGTGGATTACTTGGGTTGTTACTGGTGTCTGGTGAAAATCTCAGGTCAATGGCTCCATCAGAAATATGCTTAATGAGAAAAATGTTGATCTGTTCAGTACTTACTTTCCTCGCTGTAAGTGGAACGAAAATGATTACATTTAAAAAAAGAATTAAACTGTAAATCATACAGAGTTACTCTGTTAGAGATTGAGAGTTTTGTTTTTTTTTTAAAAATCTGTCTCTAGAAATCAAAAGAACTACGGTTTAAATAAAGCATTAAGCAATGTGGACTGCAGTGCAATTATTGTAACTGTTAATATAAAAAAAAATTGAGGCATTTCATCATTCACATGTATGAAGACATCAAGTCGGCAATGAGGTGCGCTGTAGGCATGACAGATGGATCCAAAGTGGGGGTGGGATTACATCAGGGATGGCTCCTCAGCCCCTTTTTGTTTGCCATGGTGATGGAATGGCTGATAGACAAGATCAGGCAGGAGTCTCCATGGACTATGATGTTCACAAACAACACTGTGATCTATAGTGAGAGCAGGGAGCGGGTGGAAGAGAATCTGGAGAGGTGGTGGTATGCTTCGAAGAGAAGAGGAATGAAATTCATTTGAAGCAAGACAAAATACATGTGTGTGAATCAGAGAGAGGCAGGTGTAATGGTGAAGATGCAAGGAGTAGAGGCAGTGAAGGTAAATGAGTTTAAATACCTGGGGTCAACCAACCAAACCAATGGACAATGCACAAGAGAGGTGAAGAAGAGTGAACTATTTTTATAACAAAAAAAGTAATTTTGACATATTTAGTGTGAAGCGTTTATTAGCTCATACTCAAAAACATTTAATATTTTTAGTTTTCTTCATGTTTTTTCACCAAATAAATGGTCACTCCATCTCCTCAGGAAAGGCCATGGTAAATTTTTCCACGCCCTGTGTCCCTCTGGTCCCTTTAATCATTTATATGTCATGTAGAGGAGAGTCAGGAGCTTGCTGAGAGACTCTGAGAGTGGCCCCAGAGAAGTTGGCGTGGAGGGCTAAATTTACATGAGCAGTCATCTACATTTCCATTAGTTTATTATACATTTGCCCTAAAGTTTATATTGTGTAGTGCTATTTGGCGCTGGTGGTTTTGTTTAACACATTAAGGTGATTTTAAATATTCAAAAAAACTTCTTGAGGGTAAACCTTAAAGACTTTGTAGCTCATTATAAATATTGTGCTGTTGATTCAATATTTGTGTCCAGGGCTTGACATTTTTTGCTTTTTTGCTCACAAGCCACAATTTTGTGGTTGGAAAATTATGTTTAATATGATCAAATATGATTATGGCAGGGAGTCACGTGATCAGCTTGACAAGATGGCAGCTTAGGTCAAATCTGCTCAACCCAGCATTGCTTTGTTTATTGAGTTTCACCGTTGTGACAACTATTTTGTCTGTCATTTGCCTGCAGTATTGATTGTAGAAATGTCATGACCGATTCAAGCAAGAAATTTGAGCCCAGTCTTGCGGTAAAGACAAGAGGGATGTCCGACATGGAGGCCATAGCGGAGGCTGTACTTGAGAAACAACGTGGCTTCGTGGAGGTACCCTTCAATAAACTCCAACAGATGGGAGAAAACATGGAAGAAAAGTTACGAGCCATACAGGCAGACTTATTATCGCTAACCGAGAGTCTCGACACCCTTAATGTGGAGCTGAACAAATTACAGTCGGATGTTGAGAGTAACTCTGAAAGGGTAGCTAACCGGGAGGGTGCGTTGAAGACAATGCAGCTTAAGCTAGCTGACATGGAGGACCGAAACAGGAGATGTAACATTCACACCACTGGACTGTCAGAAGGACTTGAAGGGTCCAATGCTGTGCAGTTTCTCACGAAGTCGCTACCGAAGTGGTTCCCTACTGTAGGTAGTGATGGGACGGCAGGCTCCGAAGCTTCGATAGTGCTCCGAGCTTATCCAGGAAATATTTGGCGAAGCGTGTTTCGGGGCGTGTATTGCTGATGTATGTGTTGATGATGTACCACGTGACTGGGTCAGGAAGCCATTCATGATTTTGCACACAACATGAAATAAAGTGAGCAACGATACACAATGGAAATCCCCATCCCTCACGTTTTGTGTTGTCAATGTTTGACTGTGTAAGGGATATGTCACAACCAATTTTCAGATGGAGGCAGCACCAAAAACACGGACTTCTCCCATTTGGGAACATTTTGGACGCATTTCTCCCATTGATGTCTTTTCCACAAATAGTGGATATTTCTTGTATTTGAGGTGATGGCTTAGCGGTAAAGTATCTGCTCTACCAGTGGGAGGCTTGGATTTGAATCCCATCTGTGTCATTCTTGCAATTTTATTTTTATTTGCAAGGTGAAGTGTCTGTTGTGTTTCAAAGAGCTTGGATCATTATTATACATCATTATGCTGAGGCACTATTGCCATTGTGCCCTGTCAGGGGCCGAGCCGGCTTGGTTTCCCTGGCTCGGTCCTGCCATCTCTGTGGGTCTAGGTGCCACAACATATGTGTATATTATGTATTTCAGTCTGCCTCCCATATCCATAGCCACTGTCTGACTGGCAGCTGTTAGACAGCCACTGTGACCTACTTTCTGTGAGCATGGCCGACAGTCTGCTGGTCCGGCCACGCTCCGTCTCTCTCTCATTACCATCAGCTGTTCCCAGCCCCGTTTATCAACTTTCCCGGTCCTTGCCCAGGTGCTCCTCATTACACCATAACCACCAGTGCGTGTACTTAAGCGCCTTTTGCCAGTCACGCACTGCTGGGTCTTTGACTACTGATCGACTGTCCAATTGTGCGTTGTATCAGTGAACTGTCAACTCCACTACGGCGTGTATCCACTCCGTGCAGCTCGTGGTTCTTTGCATTCTCATAGCGATTCCGGCTGTGGGACGCCAGCGTGGATACACGTCTCATCTCATGCGTTCGTGGGGCGATGCCGGGCCCCGAACATCCGCTGTAAGTGTTTGTCTTACCTTTTTGTAAGTCTTACCTTTTGAACTGTTTGTCACGTGTCTTTATGTTAAATAAATGTGTGTTGGTGGATCCCTGCACATACATCCTCATTATATCACCCCTCGCCGTGCGCTGTGGAAAAGCACACAGGACGGTCTATGACAGTGCCCTGCATGAGAATAAGGCCAGAGTTGAATATACTGGGAAAGACAGTATAAGACTGTTGAAAATTTATTATTTCTTAATAAAAATGGATAAGTAGTACAAGCACACCAAGTAACACAGGCAGATTCACTGTAGTCACCCCAGTTTTATTATTTCTTTTTTCCCTTATGATCAATGATATTTCTTAAAAGACAGCACATTTATTGAAACTGAAAAAATACACACTAAACCAATAATGCCCTTGTAAAAATCTGCATGCTATATACTTTTTGTCCACTACATGGCCTAGTAGAGCAAATGAAGTTTCACATGAGGCTTCGTCGATATGAACCATTTTGATGGAAAGGCTCAACTCTTCAAGAAAGCCTTATCTGGCCATCACTAAGTGGTAGCCTAGACGTAAAATATCTGTCTTGCATCTGGAGGGCTGGGGTTTAAGTCCCAGTGGGGTTATTCTTATAATTTATTTTTATTTGCAAGGTGAAGTGTCTGTTGTGTTTCAAAAAGCTTGGGTACAACAATAACACATCATTATGCTGAGGCACTATAGTGCCCTGCATGACAATAAGGACAGAGATGAATACTGGGAAAGACAGTATAAGACTGGCTGCACAGTGGCGCAGTGGTTTAGCACTGTGGCAGCACAGTTTTACCCTCGGCCGGGGGATCGCGGGGATCATGAGATCGTGGGTTCGATCCCAGCCCCAGACCAACAGTGAGCTGTGTGGAGTTTGCATGTTCTCCCCGTGTTGCGCGGGTTTGCTCCGGGATTTCTCCGGTTTCCTCCCGCACACCAAAAACATGTAGGTTTAGGGCGCTCGTGCACGCAGCGACCAGCAGCCGGTGGCTTGTCACCAGACTGCAAACCAAGTCTACCTACGGGTACAAATAAGTAACAAAAAAAAAAAAAAAAAAAGACTGTTGAAACATTATTATTTCTTAATAAAAATGGATAAGTAGCACAAGCACATTCATTGTAGTCACCTCAGTTTTATTATTTCTTTTTCCCTTATGATCATTGATATTTCTTAAAAGACAGTGCATTTATTGAAATGAAAAAATACACAAACCAATAACACGCTTGTAAAAATCTGCATGTTGTATACGTTTTGTTCACTAGATGGCCATCCATCCATCCATCCATCTTTTTCCGCTTAATCCTTTTTTTGGGTCGCGGGGGGGGGCGGGGTTGCTGGAGCCTATCCCAGCATCTTTGGGCAAGAGGCAGGGTACACCCTGGACAGATCGCCAGTCCATCGCAGGGCCAGCACAAAGAGACAGACAATCATTCACTCTCACAGTCATACCTAAGGACAATTTAGAATCCCCAGTTCACATGAGGCCTCGTCTATATGAGCCATTTTGATGAAGAGCCTCAAGTCCTCCAGAAACCTTCATCTGGCCATCACTAACTCTAGGTGATCTGGAGGGTGAGATCATGTGAGCCCACCGTGTGTTCAGTGACAACAACAGGAGGAAAGATGCCCCTTGTACCCTAATCTTTAATGTGCTTCAGTACACAGCACGCCAGCTTATCGTCCGTGCTGCAAAGAAATCCCCGCTCATAATTGATGGCCAATTGGTTTGCCTCTCACTGGACTACAGCGACTACACTGTCAGGCGACGGCAAGCTTTCTCCAAAGCCATGAACACGGCCCAAACAAAAGGAGTGGAGTTCTGTCTGCTTTACCCCGCCACACTGAAAGTCAAAGCCATTGGCAAAACTGAGGTTTTTCAGTCCCCGGATGAAGCCGAGGAATTCATCAGCTCCCTCCCGGCAGTGCGGTCCCCACCTGCGACTAGGAACGGCGACCCAGAGCCCTGACAACCAGACGAACACGTCGGCTAACCATGGATCTTTGGACCTGATCTATCCTACTTGGTACCTGGATTACATGGTTGGGCATCACCCGGACTCTTCGCCACAGCACTGGTTTGTTAATAAAATATATGCAACAGGTTTTTCTTATTTTCATCGTTACGATTAGAGGATATGTGACTTATTCCAGCCTGAGCCGCATTAGCATTTACTTTATAATCCTTTTGTCCCATAATTATTTTTATTTGCTGGTGCTTATGCTATCAGGCTTTATTTTTTCTTTCTCTCTCTCTCTCTGAATAGATCTGAGTACTCCCCGTTCTAATTTTGTCTTTGGTTGTGACAAAGTTTGTTTGAATGCTTGGTTAATCCGCTATTGATGAGGACGGTGTTATGTTTATTAATTGAAGACTTATGTCGCACTTTGTCTTTTTCGACTTTCTGTTTGCCGTAGACATAGACCCTTTATTGTTCCAATGAAGATCCTTATTTTATTCGGTGTGCACAGCTCATTTCCCGGCCATACTATTCTCTGTTCACTTGTTTATCTTTGTGTTTGTGGCCGGGATATATATCTATTTAAATACTGATGCTTGTTTTATTTTCCGAGCCTTGAGCTCAGTTATTTGTGAAAGTTGCAGCTCATTATACCAGCCTGAGTTCAGCGGTTCAGTTTATGAAGTGCTGGGTTTGAGGTTGTAGTTTGATCTTTCGCAGCCCCTTATCCATACTAGATCAAGGATCAACATATGAGTGTTATATTGTTTTTTAGTTTAGTTAGTTCTATTGTGTATTGAGTTTTACGTGATTTGTTGTTGTTTGTTTGGCACCACCGGGGCTATTTCGGGGGGAATTGATGTATCTGTTCTTATCATACTCTGGGAAACGGGAGCAAAAGTCCAAACCACTAAACAGGGGGAAGGTTCATTCATTTTATATTCAGATCAATCTTATTTGTGAGTCAGGTTGCAGCTATTGGCACTATATTTTATTACCAGGTACATGGTGGCTCACTGTGGGATCAATACACAGCAATGGGTGAATTATCTATTTTTAGTTTGGAATTGTGATGGGTTAAATCAGTCCTTCTCAAATAGTGGGGCGGCGCGATGCGATGCCAGGGGGGGCGCGTATGACCCCGGGGAACAGGCTTTGCTTTTGCCGTGTAAAGTGTAATTGCACATCCACGGCAGCAGGTGGTGCAGTGGCGCTCTCATTGTCAAAGTCTGTGCGGGAGTTTAAAACTTTTTAAATTGCTGTCAACAAACCCCTCGAGAGACACCATGGAGAAATATTTAACAGTAACGAAAAGAAAGGCGGAGAGAGACACAGGTAAAGAGACAAATGAAAGTCTCCCAAAAGCTAAGACGAGGAAAAATGACGAAGCTTATCTAGCGCTTGGCTTCACTCTGACTACGGTGGGAGACGAGGAAAGACCGGTGTGTTTACTGTGTCTGAAAATGTTTGCAGCGGACAGCATGAAGCCAAATAAATTAAGACGTCACCTACAGACATTATATCCTCAACACATTGATAAGCCGCTTGATTTTTTTCAGCGAAAACGTGCGGAGTACGGCCAACAATCATCCCGCTTTGTGAACGCTACATCAGTAAACCAGCGAGCACTTTCAGCATCATTTAAAGTGGTGCACCAAATTGCGCAGTGCAAAAAACCCTACACAATTGTTAAATATATTGGTGCTCCTGTGTTAATGTTCCAGATCAATTTACATTTAATATTATTTATTGACTGAATTATTTTTCTCAGCATCAAATGGTTCAGTTGGTCAAAAATGTTTCTAGTTTAAATAAGGATTGACATATTTTTTATTTCAGGCACTTTGATGCACTTTAAGTTTTTTTTTTTTCTGTTTTAGACTATAACAGGGTTTCTGTGTGGCATAATAAAGTTAATATTTGTTGAAAGTTGATTTATATTGCTTTTTTCTTTTGTTAATGTTAAAAAGGATACAATTTTAGGTATACTTATACAATTTTTATAGATAATGATCTTATTTATAGTCACCGCGGCGAGTGGGGGGGGGCGCGAAATATTTTCTCTTTCCTAGGGGGGGCTTTGCAAAAAATAATTGAGAAGCACTGTTAAATACACCACATGAGAGGACCAGTGTTCTCGCTTTTATGCGTCGTCGGAAAATTGGCCTGGCTTAACAGGAGACGCACCTGTTAAGCAGAGACTCTGGTCGCTTGTCCAACAGATTTTTACCATACAGTTGCTTCTTCTTCAGCCGAATCAAAAAGTAAAGGGGTGGCTATTGTATGTAAACGTAATCTTAAAATTAAGGTGCTGGATATATGGGTGGACAATACAGGTAGGATCATAGTGGCCAAGACTGAACTATACAGGAGGAAAGTAGCCCTTATCTCTGCTTATGCACCAAACAAATTTGATAAAAATTTCTATGACACACTTACACAGAAAATGCTGGAGCTATCTGAATATTCTCTTATTGTGGAGGCTGATATGAATGCAGTATGGCATACAGATGATCACTCTAGCTTGAGTGCCTCTAAAGATCAGGAGCTTGCTACTACAGCTCTGCGATCCTTGGTAAAGACTCTTGGGCTCATAGATGTTTGGCGTTCCTTTAACCCCACGGCAAAAGATTACTCCTTTTTCTCTGCCAGACATAAATCATTCTCAAGGATAGATTTTCTTTTCACTTTGCCACAACTTTTCAGAAAATTGATGATGCTGCTTTACTGCCCATTGCATTATCAGACCACAAGGGGGTATTCTACCGTGCAACTTTGGGCTGCTTATCCAAACGGGCTGCTAGGTGGCACTTTAATACCACCCTAATTAGAAATGATGCCTATAAATTCCAATTTCTATCCCAACTACAGGACTTTTTGGACTTCAGGTTCAGGTTTAGGTTACTTTATTTGTACCCGTAGGTAGATTTGTTTTGTAGTCAGGTGACATCCTTATAGACACATATTTACAAACCACAATTACATTCAACATGAACACAGACACAGGCACACATGAAGCTGACTATAAACACGATAAAAGTACTCAAGGCTCCACCAATCAGGACATAAGACAAAGAGATAAGAGAAAAAACAAAGAGAGAAGAGAGAAGGGTCATATTAAAAAAGTTAAAAACTAAGTCAAAGAGATTAAAAACTCAATGCCTGAAGTCTAAAACCCAATAAAAGATTTAAAACCCAAATAAAAAAAAACTAAAAAAATAAGCAAATATGAAATAAAAATTAATAAATAGATAACTAAATTATGTGCAATATATTGCTACATCTTGTTCAACTCTTTTGACAGCAGCAGGAACAAAGCTGTTTTTGTAGCGCTGGGTTTTACATTTTGGGACAACAAACCTCCGTCTGGAGGGTAGAAGCTGACAGTGGCAGTGCAAAGGGTGGGAGTCATCATTTAAAATGGAGGTAGCAATCCTCTGTACCTGTCTGGTGTACAGGGATGTCATGCTCAGCTGTGGCTCACCAAGCAAACGACTGGACCATCTAACTACCTGGTCTAAGGATTTCCCCTGTTTCAGTTTTATCTGATCAAACCATGACACTAAAGAAAAGGATAAAACAGATTCAATAAAGGCCCGATAAAACTTTGTCATTATGGTTCGGTCAATATGAAAGTGTGCAAGTTTCCTTAAACAATGCAAATGTTGCTGACCCTTTTTGCACACCCTTTCACAGTTCTCTTCAAAGTTTAAATTACTATCAATAATCGTCCCAAGATATTTGTAAGATTGCACGCATTCAATGGTCTGGCCTTATAGTACAGTGACTTGGTGCCTGGGAGTTTTCCTCCTAAAGTCAATAATTATATCTTTAGTTTTTGTCATATTCAGCTGCTGGTAGGAATCCTCACACCAGTGAACAAAATCATCAACTACTGGGCCGTGGCCACTCTCACCATCCTGAAGGAGACTGACAATAATTGAATCATCAGCATACTTTATAATGTGTCTGTTGTCATGTCTGCTATGACACATGTTTGTGTACAGGATGAAGAGTAGTGGTGACAACACACACCCCTGAGAAGAGCCAGTAGAAGAACACTTTTGGTCAGACAATGTGCCATTGACCCTTACTCTCTGTGTCCTGTTGGTTAAAAAAAATCCAGAATCCAACCCACTATATTATTACTCAAATCAAATTATTGCAGGAGCCTTTCAACTAAAATATGAGGTTGGGTTGTATTAAAAGCAGAAGAAAAGTCCACAAATAAAAGCCTGGTGTGTGTCTCATTAAAATCCAGATGTTTAAAAAGCATGTTAAGCAGAGTGACAGTGGCATCCTCCACTCTTCTGTGAGGCCTGTAGGCAAACTGCAAAGGATCCAATGCATGCTCAGTCTGCTTTAGGACCTCAAATCTGACCAGTTTTTCAGAAATTTTCATTAAAATTGAAGTCAAGGCAACTGGTCTAAAATCATTTACCATTTTAGGACAGCTGGATTTTGGAACAGAGAAAACCACAGCATCTTTCCAGACCTTAGGCACATGTTGTGTCTGTAGGACTTATTAAAAATGTAGTGAAAGACTTTAATTTAGGCTCGGTCGATGACCCCAGAATATTATGGAATGCTTTTAAAGGGTTTATACGCAGCAATACCACCTGCTTCTTGTCAAACTTGCGCAAAGCTAGAACAGCTAAGTTGCAGGCTTTGGAAGCTGACTTGACTAGAATTGATTTGACCTTACAAAGAAACTATTCCCTACAGACTGAATTACAGTGTGATATCATAAAGAAAGAAATTAATTACATTTTAAAGCAACAGCCAGAATTTTTGATACATAAGACTAGACAGCCTTACTACATTGAGGGGTCTAGATCCAGCCACTTCCTAGCTTCCAAAATAAGAGCCATCGAGTACTTTGCTGACATCCCCTCTATCAGATCTGCAACTGGTGAAATTGTAGCTGAACCTAAGCAGGGTAATGAGACCTTTCACAGGCTGTACTCTAATCTCTACCAATCAGAGACTCAGTTAGATAAAGATAGATGTCACAAGTTTCTCAGTCAGCTAGATATACCTCAATTTCAGCAACTGACTCTACACAACTTGATGCGTCCATATCCCTGGAAGAGCTTAAGGCGGCAGCTCTCGATATGCAAAGAAATAAATCACCAGGGTTTGATGGAATACCTCCCGAAGTATATGTGGAATTCTGGGACAAGCTAGGCCCACTACTTTTAGCTATGATAATGTTTTCTATAGACAAAGGCAGTTTTTCAAGAGATGTTAACATAGCCCTGATATCTTTACTCTTAAAAAAAAAGCAAGGACTGCAGCAGTTATAGGCCTCTCAGCTTGTTAAATGCAGATCTTAAAATATACGCAAAAGTGTTGACTCGACGTATCCAGAATCATATGTCATCACTAGTCAACTGCGATCAGACTGGTTTTGTAAAGTCGAGGCTTGCTGCAGATAATGTCAGATGACTTCGCCATATAATTGACGCTGCAACGGACAAAGAAACCCCAGCTGCAGTTCTATCCCTCAATGCTATGAAAGCCTTTGATAGGCTGGAGTGCTCCTTTTTATGGGAGGTTTTAGATAAAATGGGATTCAGCAAAAATTTTGTTCATATGATTAAGGTTCTGTATTCAAATCCCTTGGCCCTAGTACTTATGGGCCAACTATCCTCTGCGCTGTTTCTGGTTACTAGATCATCCCGACAGGGCTGTCCCCTGAGCCCAGCACTTTTTTCTCTCTCACTTGAACCACTTGCTCAGATGATTCGTCAGTCCCCCACTGTGCAGCCAATTTCAGTTCACGATACGCACCACCACTTGTCATTATATGCCGATGATGTTTTAGTCTTTATGGAGAAACCCTTACAATCCATACCTAACTTGCTGTCCATTTGTGAAGAATTTAGTTGCCTCTCTGGTTTTAAGATTAACTGGACCAAATCCACACTACTCCCCCTTAATGACTCAACTAGGAGGTTGCAATTTCCAGCTGACATTCCAGTTGTCCAAGACTTTAAGTATCTTGAAATACAAATATTCCCATCCCTGAATCGCACTGTGATACACAACTGGACCAAATCCACACTACTCCCCCTTAATGACTCAACTAGGAGGTTGCAATTTCCAGCTGACATTCCAGTTGTCCAAGACTTTAAGTATCTTGGAATACAAATATTCCCATCCCTGAATCGCACTGTGATACACAGCTACTCAGAAACACTGTGTCATGTTCACCCCTTTGGGGCAGGAGAGATGAACCCACATGCTGGATGATATTTGCAACATTTATTGTGACAAGTAACTAAGTCCAAAAATAATGCAAAAATACAAAGTGCAAAAACTAGATTAACTTACAGAGGTGCCCTCCTGAGCCGTAGCCCAGGAGGAGACAAGGATTAAATGTCCTGAGGACCACTCAGTGGACAACATACAATGAAGCGGCAAAGACGGAGTGAGCAAACAGAGCTAAAATAGTGGATGAGCTGACAACAGAAGTGATCACAGGTGTGAGTGACCTGAGCAGGAGAAAGGAGTAAAAACTAATCATTCGAATCAGCTGGTGGGAATGACAGGTGAGGGAGGGGCAGCTGACAGCTTGACAGGCGGCGTCAACACAGACCTGGAATGGCCCCTGCCCGCTGTCAACTCATGGACTGAATACAAACAAAACCAAATACAGACTAGACCATAATTACAAATGAAACAAAACAGAGCCACAACAAAATAAAACATAAACAGACTAACGGAAAGCAGTGAAAACTCAAAAGGATACCAATAATACCACAGATAAGTAAATATAAATACAGGGAAGGAGCCACGAGACTGAGTCCGGCAGAACATCGGACTCAGCTCGTGACAGAGTCCCCCCCTCCCAAGCGGTGGATTCCAGACACCCCAACATAACACCAAAAGAAAAAACCTGTCCCCTTCCCCCGGCAGAGCACACAATAACCCACCCAGGGTGGGCAGTGGGGGAAACAGGCAAGGAGGGCACGAAACAAAAAGCCTGCTCAGGACCCACATCAGAAAAAACACAGAGTTAGATCCCCCAAGTCCAGAGGCTAGAAGGCTTGGGAGGCTGCCTAGAGTCCCAGGCCCAGTGGATGGCATGGTGCACCCAGTCTGGTGGCCTGCCGAAGTCCCAGACCAGCCGGACAGCCAGGTAGAATGAGTTAGGTGGCCTGCCAGGGAAAATTGGCCACCCAACTCAATGGCACAGTCTGTCGGGCGGCTGGCCTGAGTTCAGCTCAGAAGAGGGGGCCCAGGAGGCAGCTCCCCCACAGGGAGACCCTCAACTGGAGAGGAGAATGGAGGAGAGGAAATCACAACATCATCAGGCAGAGAAAGAAGGGGGACTCCGACGGCATCTGGCAGAGGAAGAAGAGGTACCACGACGGCATCTGGCAGAGAAGGAGAGGGAACCACGACAGCATCTGGCAGCAAAGGAAAGGGAACCACGACGGCATCTGGCAACAAAGGAGAGACCACGACGGCATCTGGCAGTGAAGGAGAGGGAACCACAATGCCCTCGATGGTTTTGGATGAAAGGCAGGTAGCACCCGTGGGGGTCCCGGTCTGGGACATTGTTGCACCCGCAGGGGTCCCGGTCTGGGACATTGTTGCACCCACGGGGGTCCCGGTCTGGAGCACTGCAGCCCCCTCAGTGGCTCCAGGCTGGAGCTTTGCAGCACCTGCTGTGGGCCCCAACTATAGCAACACTGCACCCACAATGGGCCCAGACTGGGCCAATGCTGCACCCTCGGAGGTCCTGGGCTGGGACGGGTTGCCCGTGATGACCTCGACGGGAGAAGCTGGACCCTGGGTGACCTCCAGTGGCGGACCTGGATCTGTGGAGACATCTGGCAGTGTTGGGTTCTCTCTGGTGACCCTGGGAGAGAGCTCAGATACAGCACAAAGAGAGAAGGGGTGAGGGTCGCCGGAGACAGCAAGGCGAACTCAGGTGCAGCAGGCGGCTGCACCTGGCTCTCCTCACCAAGAGCCAGGCAAGACTGCTCAAGGACAGAGAGGAGAAAAACAAAAGAGAGCACTTGCCTGAGCTCGAGCTCCACCGCCGTCCAGGACTCCGATGATCGAAGCACCGATGGCTCTTCAGGCTCAATTCAATTCAATTCAATTCAGCTTTATTTATATAGTGCCATATCACAACAAAAGTCATCTCATAGCACTACCAAATGCAGGAAAAACCCCACAATTGCAGAAAGACCCAGCAATCAGACGATCCCCTGTGAGCAAGCACTTAGCAACGGTGGAGAGGAAAAACTCCCATTTAACAGGAAGAAACCTCTAGCAGAACCAGGCTCAGGGAAGGGCAGTCATCTGCTGCGACTGGCTGGGGGTGAGGGGATAGAGAGGATGAAGAGAACAGACATAAAGAACGTGAACGCTGAGAAGCCAAGTACATTATTGGAGGTCGCCCGGCAGTCTGAATCTATTAACAGCAAAACAAAAGGGGGGTTAAGAGACACAAGATCCCTCCCTAATTGTAGGCTATATTGAAAAGGAAGGATTTTACCCTGCTCTTAAAAATAGAGATCGAGTCTGACTCCCGGACCCAGAGTGGTAACTGGTTTCACAGAGAAGGAGCTTGATTGCAGAAGGCTCTGCCTCCCATTGTACTTTTAGAGATTCTGGGTATTGCAAGTAATCCAGCATTTTGGTAGTGTAGTGCTCTGTTAGGATGATAGGGTAATATCAGATATTTTATATACAGTATAAGTGGGCCTGATTATTAAGAGCTTTGTAAGTGAGAAGAAGGATTTTAAACTTAATTCTAAACTCTATGGGAAGCCAATGAAGGGAGACCAGACCCGGAGAGATATGATCTCTCTTTCTAGAACCAGTTAAAACTCTTGCAGCAGCATTTTGGATCAACTGAAGACTTTTTAAAGATATTTTAGGACAACCTGATAATAACGACTTACAATAATCTAATCTAGAGCTGACAAAGGCGTGGATCAGTTTCTCAGCATCATTCAGAGACGAGATGCTCCTAATCTTGGCAATATTGTGCAGGTGATAGAAGGCAGTCTTAGAAACAAATTTAATATTTGAATTAAAGAACAGATCTTGATTAAAAATAACTCCAAGATTCCTCACAGAACTATTCAGAGTGAGAGTAGCGGCATCCAAATTAAGAGTATGATTTGGAAAGGAATTTCTAAGTTTTTTTTGGACCAACAAGAATGACTTCAGTCTTCTCTGGGTTTAATAGCAGAAAATTATAAGTCATCCAGGCTTTGATTTCCTTAAGACAGGCATGTAACTTGGCTAATTGATTACAATCATCGGGCTTCGTTGACAGTTATAATTGTGTGTCATCTGCGTAACAATGAAAATGTATACAGTGCTTTCTAATGATATTGCCTAACGGAAGCATATATAAACGAAAAAGAGTAGGGCCTAACACAGATCCCTGTGGAACTCTGTGACTGAGCTTAGAGTTGGAAGAAAACTCATCATTGATGTGAACAATCTGAAGTCTATCGGACAAATAAGATCTAAACCACTGCAGCGAAGTTCCATTTAGTCCAACATAGTGTTCTTATCTATCAAGTAGAATGTCATGATTGATAGTATTAAAGGCTGCACTAAGATCTAAAAGGACAAGTACAGAAACAAGTCCATTATCAGATGCGAAAAGGAGGTCATTAGTGACCTTCACTAAGGCTGCTTCAGTGCTGTGATGAACTCTGAACCCAGACTGAAACTCTTCAAATAAACCATTTCCCTGCAAGTGGTCAAACAATTGCGCAGCAACAACTCTTTCTAAGATTTTTGAAATGAAAGGCAGATTAGAGATTGGTCGATAGTTAGCCAAAACTCCTGGGTCAAGCATTGGCTTTTTGAGTAAGGGTTTAATTCCAGCAATTTTAAAAGCCTGCGGTACATAACCCAAAGTTAAAGAAGAATTAATTATATGAAGAATACGGCTACCAATAATTGGGAAGACTATTTTAAATAACCTGGTAGGAATAGGGCCTAAAAGACAAGATAAAGGCTTAGATGAGGAGATTATTTTATCTAACTCTAAAAGGTCAATTGGAGTAAACTTATCTAAACAGATATCAATTGAAGGAGTTGTAGTAGTTAATGTACTTAAGTTTACGGTGGGAAGAATTTGACTGATTTTATCTCTAATAGATAAAATTTTATGATTGAAAAAGTTCAAAAAGTCCTGACTAGAAAGCTCAAGGGGGATGCAAGGATTGACCGAGTCCTGACTCTTTGTCAGCCTGGCTATAGTGTTGAAAAGAAACCTGGGGTTATTCTTATTCTCTTCTATTAATGCAGAGTAATAACTTGTTCTAGCTTTTCTGAGATTTTTTTTTATAAATTAAGAGATAATTTCTCCACGCTAAATAGAATTCATCTAAATTAGCAGAATGCCATTTTCATTCTAATTGACAAGTCTTCTGTTTTAAGCTACGAGTTTCTGTGTTAAACCAAGGGGTTAGAAATCTCTGTTTAGACTTTTTCTTTTTTAAAGGGGCCATCAAATCTAGAGTCTGATGCAGAGAGGCTGTAACACTATCTACCATGCTATCAATTACGGAAGGAGCAGGCTCTCCATCTTTTATTTCCGTTGTGTTGACCCATGGTATAGGGGAGACAATCTGCAAAAATTTGGTAACAGCGTCATCTGAAAGACATCTGCTGTAGTAATATTTTTCTTTAGGAGTCAAATAATCAGAAATAGTGAAATCAAAGGTTAACAGACAATGCTCTGACAGTACAGGATTATGAGGAGACACTACCAGATTTTTTATTTCTATACCATAAGTCAGAACATCGGTAGCTAGCTAATGGCTCGTAGTTAGCGTGCTAGTGATTTTTCTGGCACACTTCGCTCACTTTTCTTGGCATTTTCAGATGAAACAAAGAGTCCATCACCACAAAAACACTGTGGTGTTACTGTATTTTCCTCATTTTTGCTTTTCTCCAGATTGTCCAAGTCAGCTAATGAAACTCTAGCAAACCGGGAAGTTTCCATGGAAATGGCCTAGTTTCCTCCCTTCTCCTCCTCTTCTTTTGATGACCAGTCAGGGCTCTGGTCAGTCACTGCAACGGATACTGGAGCCAATTTGTCTTGGCCTGTCCCTGCTACTGATAATGCCTCTATCTGCCAAGAATGTGCCGCTAGTCCAGCAAAAGCTAGTGGTACTCAAATACTTTGAAAGCAGTTTCATGAAATGGTCGGTCAGAGGGCAGCTCATGCCGGCTCAGACGTTGCACGGGTTTGCAGGGTCGGGAGTTCCTGGTAGCGGAGGACGGGGGACGGAGCTGCATAAAGGAATCTGGTCAGACCTAAATGAAGCAGTCATTGTCGCCCGCGACAGACTGCTATGATGACCATAAGTCAGAACATGATCCAATGTGTGGTGGAGATAATGGGTAGAATTTTCTACTTTCTGGGAAAACCCCATTGAGTCTAAAATTGAATTGAATGCCTTATTAAGACAGTCACTATCTACATCAACATGTATATTAAAATCCCTGATTTCAGCACCAAATCAGCTAAAAATTCAGCAAATTCGGATAAAAACTCTGAGCAGGCCGAGGGAGGACGGTAAACCATGGCAATGAAAATTGAGTTCAAGCCAAGATAGCCAACATGCCCCACACTGAGGACAAGGCCCTCAAAGGAATTAAAACATAATTTTTGCTTTACATTAACTAGTAATTTAGAATGGAAAATTGCTGCTACTCCACCTCCATGACCATAACTTCTGGGATTATGATAGTTTAGATAACCAGAGGGAGTTGATTCATTCAAACCAACATAATCATCTTGCCCTAGCCAAGTCTCTATGAGGGATATTAAATCGATCTGATGATCAATTAATAGATCATGAACTAGTAGAGACTTGGGAGTTAGAGACCTAATATTTAATAAACCACATTTAATTTTTAAATTATGAGGAGGAACAGAGGCCAAATTATTAAATTTAGAGACTTGACGTTTGATTTAAGTTTTACCAACATTTTGTTTAATCGCTTTGGGATGTTTATGCATTATATTTTTATTAACTTTGGGGGGAGTAGACAAAGGTTCTCTAAGGGAGAAGACGGGCAAAGTTGGGGGGGGGATGAGGAGGAGCTGCAGAAAGACGTGTATTTATCAAGTTGTGTTGTATTTGTCTTGGGTTATAACATTTTGGGTAATGGAAGACAGACACAATCTTTGTAGGGTTATAAATCAAAGACTGATTCAAACAGTGAGGATTATTTGGATTAATGGGATTAATATGAGAAGTGGAAACAAAAAAGGGCTGGTTGGCAGACCCAGGAACTTCAGAGTGAGTTAACGCACCAAATCCCAGTCCATCCATCCATCCATCCATCTTCTACCACTTTTCCGGAGGTCTGGGTCACAGAGGCAGCAGTTCAAGCAGAGAAGCCCAGACTTCCCTCTCCCCAGCCACCTGCTCCAGCTCTCCAGAGAGGATATCAAGGTGTTCCCAGACCAGCTGGGAGACATAGTCTCTCCACCGAGTCCTGGGTCTGCCCCGGGGTCTCCTCCCAGTGGGACGTGCCCGAAACACCTCAAGTGGGAGGCATCCAGGAGGCATCCTAATCAGATGCCCATACCACCTCAGCTGACTCCTTTCAATGTGGAGGAGCAGTGGTTCTATTCTGAGCCTCTCCCGGATGACTGAGCTCCTCACCCTATCTCTGAGGGTGAGTCCAGCAATCCTACCCCCTCATGGATCGTCACCTTATCGTGGTGGGGGGGTTTGCGTGCCCCAGTGATCCCAGCAGCTGTGTTGTCCGGGGCAATTTGCCTCTGATAGGGTCACCCAAGACAAACTGGTCCTGGGTGAAGGGCCAGACTAAGAACGATCCAACAGACTCTCATGATAAAGTCTAGATCAAGGATTCAGTGTACCCTGCCCGGTATGGGATTACCGGGGCCCCACCCTGGAGCCAGGCCTGGGGGAGGGGCTCGAAGGCTAGCGTCTGGTGGTCGGGTTTCCACCCATGGGACCCAGCCGGGCTCAGCCCGAAGGAGTTACGTGGGTCCACCCTCCAGTGGGCTCACCACCTGCAGGAGGGATCATGGGGGTTAGGTGCTATGTGGATTAGGTGGCGGTCAAAGGCGGAGACCTTGGCGGACTGATCCCAAGCTTTCTAAACTGGCAAATCCCAGTCACTGCACTAAAAAACGTTGAATGGAATAGAACAGATTGTCCCTTAAAACACGTGCACCAAGTCTATTTGGATGGATGCCATCAGGCCTCATAAGTGATGGGCGGTTCTGAAACAGGTTGAAATTGTCAACAAAACCAATGTTATAAGAAGGACATGTAGAACACAACCAAGTATTAAGACTGAGAGTTGTGCCAAAATAATTGCAACCTCGTCTGAAAGGTGCCAAAGACCCAGAGATAAACGCACGAACCTACTCGTGAGAAATAAAGAGAATTTGCCAGTAGTAGCTGGTGAAGCTGGTGAAGCAATTGGCCCCTCGTGCTCAGGGAAAACAAAGGGATTTCTCCCACGTGTGTTTTTTTTTTTCCCTACGATCGGATTCAGCAATCATCGGCCGGGGTAATGGGTCCCAAAAGAGCTCTGCAAAATGAAGATGAAATAAAAAAGCGCTGGATTTCTTGGCGGAAGAGATTTCCGCTGTAAAGTCACAACAAAGAAGTATTCTGGATCTAATGGAGGAGATTAAAGCGCTGCGGAACCAGAACGCTGAGAAAGACAGGAGGCTGGCGTATCTGGAGAGCAGAATGGCTGAGATGGGCCAGAGCACTCGGGCGAACGACGTGATCATCACGGGGCTCCACATCAAACCCCGATCATACGCGAGAGCAGTGGCCGCAGACAGCAGTGGAGGTGAGCTGGATGAGGAATCCGCTGAGCAACAAGTGGCGGCCTACATGCAGGCCAAAGGAATCCAGCTAGACTGCAACAACATAGAGTCCTGCCACCCTCTGCCCAGGAAAAGCGGCGACAAACCAGCTGTGATCATGAGGTTTGTGAACAAAAAACACAAGACTGCGCTACTGAAACAAGGTAGGAGGCTAAAAGGAACAAACATTTACATAAACGAGCACCTCACAAAGGAAAACGCAGAAATAGCCAGGAAAGCAAGATACATGAAAAAGCAGAAAAAGATTCAAAACACCTGGACATCAAACTGTAAAATATACATCAAATTAAATGGATCACCTGAAGAAGCCAAGATCATTAACATCCGCAATATTGTGGAACTGGACAAATATCAATGAATTTTATGAACTGGAGTCACAGCAACAATTCAGACAACTGTAGGACACTGAAGGATTTTACTCATCTGCAACAAAACATTTAACAACATGAATCAAAAAATCAACAAACAGGGACAACAGGAACTGAAAGTTTTTGAATACACAGATCACAACCCACAGGACATAGAATATGACATAGACCCTGATAATAATTTATTTAGCTCCATCAATAATGACTGTAATTACTACACAGATGAACAGTTTAACACAATGGTCACATCTGATTTCAATATTTCTATGATCCACTTCAACAGCAGGAGTCTCTATGCAAACTTTAATAACATTAAAGATTATTTACATCAGTTTAAAGAGCCCTTCAATATTGTGGCAATATCAGAGATGTGGCTCAGTGAAGAGAAAGGAGTGGATTTTACCATGGATGGCTATGAATTAAATTATATAAATAGAAAAGTGAAAAAAGGAGGAGGAGTTGCAATTTATGTTGACAAGAGCTTGAAATACAAGGTTGTTGAAAATCTGTCAGTAACTGTGGATGATTTATTTGAATGTATTACAATAGAAATCTGTCTGGACAATGTGAAGAATGTAGTAGTGAGCTGTGTATATAGAACACCTGGATCAAACATTGACTTATTTAAGGACTGGATGGAAAAAATGTACGCAAAACTAACTCATAAAGTCATGTTCATCTGTGGGGATTTCAATATAGATCTGATGAACTCAAAACAACATAGTTTGACAGAAGAATTTATCAGCACAATGTACAGTATGGGCTTACATCCAACAATTACCGGACCTAGCAGAATCACGTCACACAGTGCCACACTAATAGATAACATATTCACAAACATTATGGAAAATAATATCAGGAGTGGGCTTTTATTGAATGATATCAGTGACCACCTGCCGATTTTTGTTGTCTATCAATGTGATTATAGGAAGAAAAAGTATACCAAAAATATTAAATATAATTCAATTCAATTCAATTCAACTTTATTTATATAGCGCCATTTCACAACAACAGTCATCTCATAGCACTATCAACTGTAGGGGGGAACCCCCACAGTTGCAGAAAGTTGCAGAAAGACCCCAGCAATCAGGCGATCCCCTGTGAGCAAGCACTTGGCGACGGTGGAGAGGAAAAACTCCCTTTTAACAGGAAGAAACCTCCAGCAGAACCAGGCTCAGGGAGGGGCAGTCATCTGCTGCGACTGGCTGGGGGGTGAGGGGATAGAGAAGAAGAAAAGAACAGACATGTAGAGAGCAAACAGCACGATGGGGACTCAATCTATGGGAGAGAACAAACAAATGTTAATGACCAGCAAAAAAAATATTTCATAGAGAGTGAGGAAAGGAGTGAGGCCCAGTGCATTACTGGAGGTCCCCCGGCTGACTAAACCTATTAGCAGCATAACTAAGGGAGGGTTCAGAAACACATGATCCCTCCCTAATTGTAGGCTATATCAAAAAGGTAGGTTTTAGCCCTATTCTTAAAAACAGAGATCGAGTCTGACTCCCGAATCCAGATTGGCAGCTGATTCCACAGGAGAGGAGCTTGATAACTGAAGGCTCTGCCTCCCATTGTACTTTTGGAGATTCTAGGTATTACAAGTAATCCTGCATTTTGGGAGCGTAGTGCTCTGTTAGGATAATACGGTAGTATCAGATCTTTTAAATAAAAAGGAGCCTGATTGTTTAGAGCTTTGTAAGTAAGAAGAAGGATTTTAAACTTAATTCTAAACTCTATGGGAAGCCAATGAAGGGAGGCCAGAACCGGAGAGATATGATCTCTCTTTCTAGTACCTGTTAAAACTCTTGCTGCAGCATTTTGGATCAGCTGAAGACTTTTTAAAGATGTTTTAGGACAGCCTGATAATAAAGAATTACAATAATCTAATCTCGAGCTAACAAAAGCGTGGATCAGCTTCTCAGCATCACTCTGAGACAAGATGCTCCTAATCTTGGCAATATTACGCAAATGATAGAAGGCAGTCTTAGAAACAAATTTAATATGTGAATTGAAGGACAAATCCTGATCAAAAATAACTCCAAGGTTCCTCACAGAGCTATTAAGAGAAATAGTAACTGCATCCAAACTGAAAGTTTGATTTGGAAGGGAATTTCTAAGGTTTTTTGGACCAACAAGAATGACTTCAGTCTTATCTGAATTTAATAGCAGGAAATTACAAGTCATCCAAGCTTTGATTTCCTTAAGACAGGCTTCTAACTTGGCTAATTGATTACTATCATCTGGCTTCATTGACAGGTATAATTGTGTGTCATCTGCATAACAATGAAAATGTATACAGTGCTTTCTAATAATGTTGCCTAATGGAAGCATATATAAACTAAAAAGAGTAGGGCCTAGCACATAAAATATAAATATAAAAATAATACAAATATATAATACAAATAATACAAATATAAAAGAATAAGAACCGAAGAATCAATGCATTTACTGAGAAAGGAATTATTAATACAAGATTGGAAGATGAAAATGACATAAATAGAGCATATGATAAATTTTTACAAATATTTCAATCATTGTACAATAAATACTGTCCTATAAAACAATACAGTGACAGACAACAAAAAAAAAATATTCCTTGGGTCACCAAGGGGTTAATAAATGCATGTAAAAAGAAGAATACATTATATAAGCAATTCATTAAGTGCAGAATGGTGGAAGCTGAGATCAATAAAAGATACAAAAATAAGCTTCCCACTATAATGAGGACCTGTAAGAAAGAATATTACAACAGAATACTAGAGGATAACAAAAATAACATAAAAGGAATATGGCAAGTACTCAATGGGATTATTAGTAATCGTCCTAAGAATGCAAATTTTCCAGAATATTTTATCGAAAATGGCAATTTGATAAATAATATGGAAGATGTGGTCAGTGGTTTCAATAAATTTTTTGTAAACGTTGATCCTGAATTAGCAAAATCAATAGTGACACCAGAAACAAACTACAGTGGTTCTGTGAATGAAATAGAAGATAGAAATCCAAACACAATCTTTTTGGGTGCAGTTACTGAAAAGGAAATTATCGAGACTGTGAGTAAATTTAAGAACAAAAAATCAACGGACTGGAATGAAATTGACATGACAATAGTGAAAAAAGTAATTGAGGGAATTGTTAAGCCACTCACCCACATCTGTAACCTGTCATTTCAACCTGGTAAATTTCCAGACAAAATGAAAATAGCAAAAGTAATACCTCTATACAAAACAGGAGACAGTCATCGCTTCACAAATTACAGGCCAGTCTCTTTACTCTCACAATTCTCCAAAATACTTGAAAAAATCTTCACTAAGAGACTGGATGATTTCACTGAAAAACACAACCTCCTTACAGATAGCCAGTATGGTTTTAGAGCAGATAAATCTACATCTTTGGCACTGATCGAACTTATAGAAGAAATTACTAGTTGTATAGATAAAAAAAAGGTTGGAATTTATAGATTTAAAGAAAGCTTTTGACACCATTGACCACAGAATACTACTAAGGAAACTGGAAAGGTATGGGATAAGAGGGGTCGGACTGAGTTGGGTGGAAAGTTATTTAAGTAACAGACAACAATTTGTACAAATTGGAGAGCACAAATCACCCTTCATGGACATCACTTGTGGTGTGCCCCAGGGGTCAGTTTTGGGACCCAAACTCTTTATTTTGTATATAAATGACATATGCCAAGTATCAAAAATTCTGAAATTTATTTTGTTTGCGGATGACACAAATATCCTTTGCACTGGTGAGAATTTGCAGCAGGTTTTAGAGGTGGTCACAACTGAAATGGAAAAATTAACGCAGTGGTTCAACAAAAATAAATTATCTCTAAATCTAAAAAAAACAAAGATTATGTTGTTTGGAAATTATAAAATAAATCATGAAATAATGGTAATGATAGATGATACCAGAATAGAAACAGTACAGGAAAATAAGTTTCTGGGGGTGACGCTAGACAATAAAATCTGCTGGAAACCTCACATCAGTCACATCCGGGCCAAATTAGCAAAATGTATAGGCATACTGGGGAAGACAAGACACTTCTTGGACTATAAATCATTGGTCTTATTGTACAATTCACTGTTTTTACCTTATCTTAACTACTGTATAGAAGTCTGGGGAAACACCTACAAGACCAACCTACAGTCAATATGCACATTACAAAAAAGAGCTATAAGGATAATAAACAATGCAGGATATAGAGACCATACCAATGTGTTGTTCTTAAAGTCACATGTCATAAAGTTCATCGATTTAGTTAAATTTAAGACAGCACAAGTAATGTACAGGGCAATTAATAATCAACTACCAACTAATATACAAAAAATATTTAAAAAAAGAGACAATGATCATAATTTGAGAGGAGACTTAAACTTTACAAAACCCAAGATACGTACAACCAAGAAAAGTATGTGCATATGTCTGTGGGGTGGATTTGTGGAACAGTCTGGAGCCGGAACTGAAACTATGTACAAACAGAAATCAATTCAAAAAGAGGTATAAGCACTATTTGCTGAAAGGGTATATGTTAGAAGGGTAGTAGTTATATGCACGATTCATTATGTTCACTCTAGGATATTATGGGGCATTATGGAATGGTGGGTGGGACAGCACTGTGTATATCTGTGTTGTTTGAGGCTGGTTTTGATGTATGGACATCATTGTATGTTAGAATGGATGGGTGTTAATGTTGATTTGTAAAAAATACAGTAAATTGTTTACTTGGGGTCTTAAAGGTGGTAATTTGTATAAAATTAGGCGAGGAAGGCGCCGGGACCGGACGGCATCAGCGCAAAGCTCCTCAAGTCCTGTGCAGACCAGCTGTGTGGGATTGTGACGTATATCTTCAACATGAGCCTGAAACTGGGGAGGGTACCACAGCTGTGGAAAACATCTTGTGTGGTACCTGTACCAAAAACTTCCCACCCCAAAGACCTGAACAGCTACAGACCGGTGGCCTTGACGTCCCACTTGATGAAGACCCTGGAGAGACTGCTCCTTGCTCACCTCCGCCCCCTGGTGGAACCAGCGATGGATCCACTCCAGTTCGCCTACCAGCATGGCATTGGGGTGGAGGATGCGGTGATCTTCCTCCTTCACCGTTCTCTGTCCCACCTGGAGAAGCCCGGGAATATGGTGAGGATCATGTTCTTTGACTTCTCCAGTGCTTTCAACACCATCCAACCGATGATCCTGAAGGACAAGCTGCTGCGCGCAGGGGTGGACCAGCACCTGTCATCATGGATCCTGGACTACCTCACGAACCGGCCTCAGTTTGTGAGAACCCGGGACTGTGTGTCCGACACGATCATCAGTAGCACGGGGGCCCCCCAGGGAACGGTGCTGGCTCCCTTCCTGTTCACTCTTTATACTGCGGACTTCTCACACAACACAACACACTGCCATCTACAGAAGTTCTCTGATGACTCTGCGATCGTTGGCCTCATCTCCAATGGAGATGAAGCTGAGTACAGAGGGCTTATCCAGGACTTCGTGGACTGGTGCCATCGGAACTGCCTCCAGATCAACGCGAGGAAAACTAAGGAGCTGGTGGTGGACTGCCGCAGGCATGGGCAGCCCCTCACAGTACCAGTAAATATACAGGGAACAGACATCGAGATGGTGACATCCTATAAGTACCTGGGTATTCATCTGAACAATAAACTAGACTGGTCACACAATACTGATGCACTCTACAAGAAGGGACAGCGCAGGCTGTTCCTGCTGAGGAGACTCAGGTCTTTTGGTGTACAAGGGGCGCTGCTGAAGTCATTCTATGACACGGTGGTGGCATCAGCCATCACTTTTGGAGTGGTCTGCTGGGGCAGTGGCATTACTGCAGCCGATAGGAAGAGACTGAACAAACTGATTAAGAAAGCTAGCTCTGTCCTGGGGCAGCGCCTTGATCCGATGGAGGAGATAGGAGAGAGAAGGACGGTGGCTAAACTGTCATCTCTGCTGGAGTCCGAGTTCCACCCTATGCAGGACATACTGAATGCACTGAGGAGCTCATTTAGCAGCAGACTACATCATCCCAGGTGCACAACCGAGAGGTTTCGTAGGTCCTTCCTACCAACGGCTGTCAGACTGTACAACCTAAGCAGGGCTGCTCGCAGAGATAGCAAAAAGACGTAACAAACTAATAGTTTTTTGAATGCAAAAGATGCAATAGACTTACACAATGGTCCCCTCCGGCATACAACTAGGAACATACCGGTCGCTATGGAGGGTGAGAATATGTATGGGCACATAATCATACCATGTAGGATAACTAAGTAGACGGTTATGCTGTTTCATTCCATCTAGCAACAATGCTCTGCACTGTGTGTGTTTATATATTTACATATTTATTCCATCTAGCTACAATGCTCAGCACTGGGTGTGTTTATATATTTATATATCTACATATTATTCCATCTAGCTACATTGCTCCGCACTGTGTGTGTTTATATACTTGCATATTTATTCCACCTAGCTGCAATGCTCCGTACTGTGGGTGTTTATATATTTACATATTTATTCCATCTAGCTACAATGCTCTGCACTGTGTGTTCATATATTCATATATTTATTCCATCCAGCTACAATGCTCTGCACTGTGTGTCTGTGTGTGTGTGTATATATATATATTTTATAGTAATACGTACATATGTATATTAGCTGCTCTTGCTTGCTTGTTTTTTTCTTGCCTTCTGATTGTTGCTCTGAGTGTTGCTATCCCTGTGCTGTTGCAATCCTGGAATTTCCCCGTTGTGGGACTAATAAAGGCTTATCTTATCTTATCTTATCTTATCTTAAAATTCACATGGGTGTATCTATGGAAAAGAGGAGATGGAATTAATAAGTGTTCACTTCTTCCTTCTCCCTTTCGAACAGTGTATACTGTTACTTTATTGCATTTGCCATTTGCTTGTATTTGTTATATTTTTGTGTTCGAAATAAACTATCTATCTATCTATCTATCTATCACGTCTGCCACAGTTCATAAGAGTGGACAGAAGGCTCGTGAAGTCACTCTTTAAGATCTCTGACGCTTCATCTGGGATGTTGTTGCATCCAACATGTACTATGACAGTTTTAGCATGGGGGATGTCATTTAATAGGTCAGGGGTAAGAGCCTCAATGTCAGACACTCTAGCCCCAGGAAAAAATTTCGACACACAGTACCTGCTTCTGACGTTCCTCATAATCGAGTCACCAATTACCAGCATCATCTGGGGCGGCTTTGTCGGTGGTTTCTGAAGTAGTGAATAATTTTGTCGATGTTGTTGTGATGGCGGGGTGATGCGCTTTCTTCTTTTTGGAGCTGGTGTGTAATTTGGCACACCTAAAGTAGTCTTAATCCAGGGTTTGTGGGTTTGAGCCGCCGCTGAAGGGGAGGAGGGGCGGCCACGGGTGGGCGGCCAGCATCCAGGTGGGGAAAATTCTCCAGAGAAAGGATGTCAAATCTATTTTCCAAAAGCAAGGGAAGAGAAGAGGCGCGGCCCTGTCTGGTCGATCAACGATGATTGCTAGCTGGTCCAACCAAGGTCCAGGGCGCGCATTGAGGATGAGAAGAACCAACCAGGGCTTTGGGTTTAGCCCCGAGTCAAAGCCAGTGTCTATTGCTGTGGTCCTGGACGTCTGAAGAAACCGGAGCAGGGGTGGAAGTAGACGGAGATGCGCTGAACTCACCCAGGTAAGCAGCCGTCTCTGCCAGCTGCGAGTCGGTTGCCAGGGCCGTTGTTTGCCCAAGAATTATGGTGTCAAGGTAGTCTTCAGCCTCCCAAATCTTATAGAGGATGGAGAGTCTCACTTTCAACTCAGAAACCTTCCTAAGGAGGGACACGCAGCTGACACTCGTCGGGGATGGAGCCATGATGTTCCAGGCGATAGGTGGATAGCCAGCCAGAAAAAAAACAGCTAAAAACAGGTTAGCTAAAAACAGCTAAAAAGGCTTAAAAACAGGTTAGCAGGTTAGCCTAGGCCGGTAAAACAGCCCAGCCGGGGGTCCGATCGGGCTTTTCTGCTAGGCCAATACTAAGCTAACACCAAGCAAAAACTAATATCAGCAAAAAGAGATAAAAAATTAAAAATGAAATCAACAAAAACAAACAAAAGCGGACAAGATAACTCTTTGATGCATGATAGTCGTAGCAGTCCATATCCCCCCCAGGCGAAGTGACCCACGCCGGTGGTACTTCCGACAAGGTGGCTGGGGTTCAGCTCACCATTGGGGCTGGACTCGGCGTGGCAGGTTCAGGTTCAGCGCCTTCCCTCTGTCCGTAGGGAGACTGCAGGGCTGGGATGGAGTCCTCCAGCGTCACGGGCTCCTCCATCGTCCGGCGGCTGGGTTTCGGGGCCGGTGAACACTCAGGGGCAAGAGGAGGAGACACGGAGAGAGCAGGTAAGGAATCATTATTTGCAGCAGGCGGAGAGAATTCAGGTAACTGCACAACCTGAATCTCTTTACCAGGGATTAGGCAAGACAAATCCTCAAAATCTGAAATGGAATGAAAAGGAACTTGCCTATTCTCGTGGTGTGTGGTGTTGCCTGCTGCGTCCAATGCATATTCATCCCCCTCCATGTCCATGGCGGGCCTGAACCCCTCTGTGGATTGTGGAGGAGCCGTCTCTGCAGGTTCAGAGGTGAGTGGAGCCAGGGAAATAACAGCCAACCCTTCAACAGCAGATGAACACATGGAGGAGAAGGAGGAGACAGCAGCTGCAAAGGGAATTGGTGTTGGCGAGGCAGCTAGAAGGGCAAATTGTGGAAGAGGTTCTGCAGCAGAATTTTCCTCCCTAAGTGAAGGAAGGGTTGCTGGCTGAGAGGCGGTGATGTGTTTCTGTCGAGACCTCCGGGAATGGCGGCAACGAGTGGGGAACGAAGGTGTGGGCTCGTCGTGGAGATGAGGAGGCTCTGAGGTCTGGGAACACTCAACCTTTGGCACAAATTCAGGTTCCCTCGGAGGAAACTCCTTCAATTCCAGGGCCAATTCTGGGAGGAGCCACGGCTTCACCTCCAGGAGGAGGTCAGTTTCTGCCAACAAAACCTGTCTCCGTTCCTCCAGCTCCTCAGCCGATGGAGCAGGCCAGGACTCAGGAAGAGGAGGCGGAGCTGCCACGGGAGAGCTGCGAGAGGCTGAAGGCTTCTTACAGCGCAAGCGCTTACTCTTCATTGGAGACGACTCAAGCGTTGGAGCTTCTTTCCCCGGCTCATCATACAGCAAGGAGTATATGGAGAGGAGTACGTCCGTTGCTTCCGGGTGATTCCACAGACTGGGGAATGCTTCCATTACCCGCGCTGCGCCGTCCTGACCCTCCTAGACCATCTTGGGAGAAAGGGATACTTGTGTCTGTGCTAAAATGCCTTCCAGGAGGCGCACCGCCCACTGCTCCATGTCGTCCAGGTTGGACATGGTGAGCTCTGAAGACCAGGTGGGTGAAAAGGGGGAAAAAATAAAATATGCAAATATCACCGCTGGGTTCGGTTACTGGCCACTTCGTACTGCCATTTTTAGATTTAGATTTAGTATACTTTATTGATCCCCAGAGGGGAAATTGAGGGTCATCCACCACCTGGATGGATGAAGCAGCCACGATACGGCGCTATCCCTTAACCATTCACACACACACTCACACCTAGGGCCACTTTAGAGTCTCCAATTAACCTAACCTGCATGTTTTTGGCACGTGGGAGGAAACCGGAGAAATCCCAGGGTAAACCCACGCATACACGGGGAGAACATGCAAACTCCACACAGATCACTGTTGGTCGGGGGCTGGGATCGAACACACGATCCCCCGGCCAAGGGTAAACTGTGCTGCCGCAGTGCTAACCACTGCGCCACCGTGCAGCCCATGTTCGCCCCTTCGGGGCGGGAGAGACAAACTCACACACTGGATAATATTTGCAATATTTATTGTGACAAGTAACTAAGTCCAAAAATAATGCAAAAACACAAAGTGCAAAAACTAGTAACTTACAGAGATGTGCTCCTGAGCCGTAGCCCAGGAGGAAACAAGGATTAAATGTCCTGAGGAGCACTCAGTGGAAGACGTACGATGAAGCGGCAAAGACAGAGTGAGCAAACAGAGTTAAAGTAGTGGATGAGCTGACAACAGAAGTGATCACAGGTGTGAGTGACCTGAGCAGGAGAAAGGAGCAAAAACTAATCATTCGAATCAGTTGGTGGGAATGACAGGTGAGGGAGGGGCAGCTGACAGCTTGACAGGCAACACCATCACAGACCTGGAATGCCCCCTGCCCGCTGTCAACTCATGGACTGAATACAAACAAAACCAAATACAGACTAGACCATAATTACAAATGAAACAAAACAGAGCCACAACAAAATAAAACATAAACAGACAAACGGAAAGCAGTGAAAACTCAAAAGGATACCAATAATACCACAGATAAGTAAATATAAATACAGGGAAGGAGCCACGAGACTGAGTCCGGCAGAACATTGGACTCAGCTCGTGACACACTGAATAAAGTTAAAGCAGACTTAGGTGGATTAGTCTCCCCAACTCTCTGAGAGCCCATGTCTCTATAGTTAAAATGAACATTCTGCTCAGAATAAATTTTGTCAGTTCAATGATCCCCCTCTCCCCTCCTGCTGATTATTGGAACAAAATACATTCTGTTATTTCACAGTTCATTTGGAACAGAAAGCGTCCTCGTTTAAAACTGTCCACCACATAAAGAGGAATGGCCAGTGGTGGTTTATCAGTTCCTAACTTTAAGTTTTACTTCTGATCATTTCTACTGAGGCCATTACTTGTGTGGCGTGACACTAACGCCCCTGCTTCCTGACATAAGCTAGAAGAAAACTGTGTGAGACCCTGGAACCTACAGGAGGTTCTCTTTGCGAATATATCCAATAAACAATGCCACTTATGTTTTGGTCCAATCGTATCACAACTTATTCAAACATGGCATGCTGCTGAGCTTCAGTGTAAGATCTTCTACAAATGGCATACACGTACACCAATTTTTAACAACCTGGGCCTATTGATTGTAGGAAGACCCGTTTCATGTCCTGCTCGGAATAATAGTAATGTTCGCACTATAGATGATATATTTAGTGATTCTGAGCTGTGCATCTTTCAGGATATCAGAAACAGCTTTAATCTGCCTGCAACCACATTCTTTTTCTATTTGCAACTTAGATCATCTCTCCAGGCACATGGTGTGTCATGCCAAAAACCTTTACCAATCTATCCTTTATATAAGCTATTTACAACACGAACAAAGAATAGAGGTCTGGTATCTGTTCTGTATCATTTCTTTCTGGAGGCCTCTTATAGTGATTTACCAATTGATAGAATGTGGAGGTGTGATTGCCCCAATCTTGACTGATTTTAATTGGTCCAAAGTCTGGGCATATATTAAGGAGGTTTCCCGCAATCCGGACCACCAGCAGATCCACTTTAACTATATACACAGAACATATTTAACCCCTCGCAAACTCCATTGCATGAACTTGTTACCTGATCCCTTGTGTAGCCTATGTACTATAAAAGCCCCTGGCACCTTTTTACATATGATGTGGAACTGCCCTCCAGTCTCACAGTTTTGGTCTAAAGTAGCAGCCAAACTATCTGATTTGGTGTCAGTGACCATTCCTGTGACTATCCCTGTCCTTTTGCTAAATGATCTATCAGAATTGAATGTCACTAAACTTAAAAAATGCACTGTACTGGCTGGCCTGACTGCTGCCAAAAAGTTGACTGCATTGCGATGGAAGCCTCCCCACTCTCTTACCATCAGACACTGGACCCTTGCCTTCATGGATGTCATCTATTTAGAACTGTCAACCGCTAGAGTTAATGGAGCTAGTGAGACTTCTTTATACGATAGGCGTGAAGCAGCTGATTCAGTAAAAGAACTTATAGTATGAACTCTCTCCTTACCTGATCATCTGTTTAGGACTTTAACTTCCTTGTTTCCCTCTGACTGAGCTTGCGTGTGGGTGTATGCGCACACGCATGTGTATGGGGTGGAGTGGTGCCCTTTATTTTATTTTATTTTATTTTTAAGAGTTCTCCTTTTTATTTCTGTGTTGTTTGCATCTTATTAGGTGCAGGTTTATTATTATTGTTATGTCATTTTATTTTTAGTCCCATCGTCTATTCTTGTATTGTCATGTCTGTCTTTATTATTTTAAACAAAAAGGAGTCTTGTAATTTTTTTCGGCTGTAAACTTGTGCTTTTGTTCAATGAAAACACTTGATCACAAAAAAAATTTGACTATGGCATGCTAAAATTTATTTGAACTAAATTTGCAACCCTTTTCAATGTAAATTACCCTTATACATATATAAAAAAAATAGCAAGAGAAACACTGTCTAATTATTTATGAAGAGCAGTAAATACTGTAAAACAGTAGAGAAAGACATTTGCAATATGAGAGTGAAGTACAGGTATATTTGGGTCCGTCCTAATTCTCATTTGTACCCCTACCCCTTCGCCTACCCCTATGAATTGGTGGGACACCTCTTAATGGCTGCATGACATCATTAGTAGTTGCTGATGGATTTAACCTAAATGGACACTACCTGTTTTCACCAGAAAACAGAAGAGAAAGAAAAAGAAAACTTATTAGAAAAAAAAACACAGTACTTATGGAGTTGTAGTTTTGTAGTCTCACAATGCAATAGGTTTAT
The DNA here is from genome assembly GCA_020510985.1 of Pholidichthys leucotaenia. Classification (NCBI taxonomy): domain Eukaryota; kingdom Metazoa; phylum Chordata; class Actinopteri; order Cichliformes; family Pholidichthyidae; genus Pholidichthys; species Pholidichthys leucotaenia. The sequence continues at coordinate 311,823,336 of CM035837.1, read as the reverse complement.
TATTTTAGATGCTATTTGAGAAAACTACAACTGGCCAAAGTGGCTAGTAGGTGTGGCTGTCTTACTGGCCACTGCTGAAATCCACCAGCAACTGGCCGGTTGGCCGGTGTTAATGTCAAGCCCTGCTTGTGTCTGTTGTGGCTCAATAAAAGATGAAGCTATTTTAAAGTGTTATACTGCAAAAATTATATGATAGCACATGTATTCCTAACATTAGAACACAAACATATACCCTCTCCAGAAAGGTGACACCAGGACCTTTCTCCATTTCAAACCCTCTTGAATCTGAGTACAGAGGTTGGAGGTGGATGATGAATAGAATAGGGGGAAAAACAGCCATCCCACCCTGCAGTCACTGCAGTTCAGTTTACTTTTGACTTTTTGTCACTGTAGTCTGTCACTTCCTCATTCCCAACACACTTCCAGTTTGACGATTAACATCCTTTAGGCATTTAATACAAGTTTTTAGGTGACGGTTAGGGTTACGATAAGTTGAGGGTTTAATTTACACACATTGCAGTGCTAACACTCCACCATGTCAGTTCATGTCATTATTTACATGACTGCCAGAGGCCAGTAAACATTGAAATATACATATTGGTCATAGTGCCCGTTGGTAAAAGTGATGATATACAGTCATGTGAAAAAAATTTTGACACTCCTTTAAATATTCAGTCCTTTATTAAGAAATGTTCACATATTTATTTCTAGCCTTGTTTTTGTTTTTAGTCACATTTTTTACAATTTATTTTAGCCATTTTAAGTGGGAATGAATGTGGGGGTGTCCTAATTTATTCCCCACTATTTGTTTAGAATTACATTTTACAGAAAATTTGAAAAAAAGACTTTAATTCATTTTTAATTGTTTAGTTGTATTACATGAATCTCCCAGTATTTTTAACATTGATATTAAATATCCATATGTCCAAATATGTTAAAAAAAAAACACACACAGGCTTATACAGGGTGTCCTAATTTTTTTTACATGACTGTATGGGTTTTCTGTTGGGGGGCAATAACAAATGTATAAGTTTAAACATTCAGGTCCTGAATTGTCATGGATTTCAGTCAAGCAAGGAGGGAGGACCCAAAAATACAGACAGAAAGGCTTTATTTCTTAATTAATAAAACAACAAATCCACAGCAAACAACAGAAATGTACAGACTTGAACGCTGGACTGACTGTGAAATTATACACTGCTCAGTGGCCTGGAAAACACTAGAATAAACTTAAATACAGGAAAAATATATGAAGTATAAACCACGACAGAGCCAAAGAACACAGGAAGCAGAGGAAACATCCAGGGCATGTACAGCCAAAACACTGGAATAATGTCACCACAATGCAGGGAGAAAACAGACTAAACTTATAGGGAAAACAATCAACTAAAGATTCACAGGTTAAGTCACAGGTGCAAAGAATAACACCAGTGATGAAGTTATAGAACCTAAAAAGTAAATGGTAAATCATAAGCACAGTCAACAGGAAAATGCCTGTCAAAATAAGACAGGAAATAAAGTTACATGAGACTAAACAAAACCAAAACAGGAAGTGCTTTAGTAAATAACCTAAGATCAAGGGAATCTAAATGAGGCAATATACTTTCAGAATAACTAAGATCAGGAGAAGGTAAACTAAAACAATAATGGAAGATAATATTACTTCCATTATTGTATACGTATTACTCATTATTATTATTATTATTATTATTATTATTATTACTTATTATTCTACACTTATTGCATATTTTTAGTCCTTTTTTTTAGTTTATCTCTTTATCTCATCATGTTTTTAATGTTGCAGCATGGCACCGAGACAAATTCCTAGTTTGTGTACTACATGAACAATGGCAATAAATCTGATTCTGATTCTAATAGAATAATAGAAGATTCTTACAAAAATACTGGGTGGTGTAGTGGAGCAGTGGTTGGCTCTGTGGCAGCACACCAACTCACCCTTGGCCATGAGATCCCGGGTTCAATCCCACCCCCTGACCAATGGTGATCTGTGTGGAGTTTGCATGTTCTCTCCGTGCCTGCGTGGATTTGCTCCGGGATTTCTCCAGTTTCCTCCCACAGGCCAAAAAACATGCAAGTTAGGTTAATTGGAGACTCTAAAGTGGCCCTAGGTGTGAATGTGTGTGTGTGAATGGTGAAGGGATTGGTGCCATACCGTGGCTGCTTCATCCATCCAGGTGGATGCCCTGAATTTCCCCTCTGGGAATCAATAATGTACACAATATTTTTTTTTAAAAAATACACTAAGAACAATGGAGACTAAACTAGACAAGAATACCACAGGGAATACTATCAGAATACATCAAGGACACAGGAGACTAAACTAGAAAACAACAACACAAGGAACACTCAACATAACCTAGACAGAATAAATCATAGTAACATTAAGTCTAAAATGATACATTAACTCTAACAAGAATAGGATAATGAAGCATCTGATTGGCTCCTGTTTTTTAATGACAAGTCACTAGCCAATCATCACCCTTGCTCACAAAACTGGGAAAAAAGAATTAGATGAAATTGGATTCAGCAATGAAATGCAGTATCAAAGGCCGAAGTGCTTAGCTCATCTCCATCTCTTTTATTGTATATTGTCTATGTTTGATATATTTATGTGTCTGCTGTTTAATTGAAAGAATGCAGGTTTAAGGCAACACAGCTTCTTCTGACTCAGACAGAAATTAAGGCTGTGTTTCAAGATTGTGGCAGGTGGTGTTTGTCACATCATTGCGTAGTGTTAACATGTGGACCTGGGTTATTTAAGGCTCCAAATATTGTGATTGAGACCACATTAAGAACCAACTGACCAGTTGCCGTTTTTCTGTCCAAGTAAACATGATTCTAGCAAAAGAGTTTATCACAAATAATAATAGATATGCAGTGCTGTGAAAAGTAATTGATCCCTTCCTGATTTCTTATATTTTTGCATATTTTTCACACTTAAATGTTTCAGATTATCAAACAAATTTTAATACTGGACAAAGATAACTGGAGTAAATAGAAAATGCTGTTTTTAAATGATTTCATTTATTAAGACAAAAAAGCTATCCAAACCTACTTGACTTCATGTGAAAAAGTAATAGCCCTCTAAACCTAATAACTGGTTTTCCTGCCCTTGGCAGCAACAACTACAATCAAGCGTTTCCAATAACTGGCAATGAGTCTTTTACATCACTGCTGAGCAATTCTGGCCTGCTTTTCTTTGCAGAATTGTTTAAATTCAGTCACATAGGAGGGCCTGAACTTGAAGTCATGAACTGATGGCCAGACGTTCTGCTTCAGGATTTTCTGGTAGAGAGCAGAGTTCATCATTCCATTCAGCAATTACAGCAAGTCGCCCAGGTCCTGAAGCAGCAAAGCAACTCCAGACCATCACACTACCGCCACCATGTTTGACTGTTGGTATGATGTTCCTTTTATGAAATGCTGTGTTAGTTTTAGGCCAGATGTAGCGGGATGCATGCCTTCCAAGAAGTTCAGCTTTTGTCTCATCAGTCCTCAAAGTATTTTCCCAAAAGTCTTGGGGATCATCAAGATATTTTTTTGGCAAATGTAAGATGAGCCTTTGTCTTCTTTTTGGTCAGCAGTGGTTTTCACCTTGGAACTCTCCCATGGATGCCATTTTTGCCCAGTTTTTTTTCTTTCTTATTGTTGAATCATAAACCAATGTCCAAACTGAGGCAAGTGAGGCCTGCAGCTCTGTAGATGTTGTTCTGGGTTTTTGTTTCTCTTCTGTTCTTGAATTTCTTTAAATCATGGCATGATGTGTTGCTTTTTGAGATCTTTTAGCCTATTTCACTTTGACAGAGAGGTTCTATTTAAGTAATTTCTTGATTCAACAGGTCTGGCAGCAATCAGGTGTGGCCCAATTACTTTTTCCACATAGGGCCAGGTAGGTTTGGCTCGCTGTTTTACATTAATGAAAGAATGGATTAAACATCATTTAAAAACTGCATTTTGTATTTACTTGGGTTGTCTTTGTCTATTATTAAAATTAGTTTGATGATCTGAAACATTTAAGTGTGACAAATGTACAAAAATATAAGAAATCAGGATGGGGCAAATACTTTTTACAGCACTGTAAATAGACAGCATTTATACAATATCAGTCACTGCTACATTTGTATTTTAGCCATCTAAAACAAAAATCTTTCTGGCACCGTTAAGGATTTAAAAGAGTTCTGTATTCTTTTTAATATCTTCCTGTATAAATAAAACATTGATCAGATATATTAAATCACCTGTAGGAGTACTGTGGTAACATTCCTAAAGAAATAACATTTGCTTTTAGGTTTTATGCTGCTTGTGGTAACGTATCGTCACTTCCTGTTTTGCTGTCTGCCTGTGTGGTTTGCTCTCCAGCTCTCGAGCCACTAGCTATGGCTACTACCTCTCTTTCCTCTCCTCCTCTGGTGTGCTCTCTCTGTCAGATGTTTAGCTACACCTCTGCCTCTTTTAGTGATAACGGTAAATGTAATAAATGTTGTCTTTTTGAGGCGCTCGAGGCGAGGTTGTCTGATTTGGAATCCCGGCTCCGCTGCATTGAAACACCGTCTGCGCCAGTTAATCTCGACGGACGCCCATTAGCTGCAGCGGAGCTAGCTAGCTTAGGTCCCCCTGTCACCGGTTCCCCGGCTCTCCTCAGCAGCGAGGAGACTGGGTGGGTGACGGTGAGAAGGAAGCCTAGTCGCAAAGCCCCGGTTCACCACCAACCTGTTCACGTTTCTAATCGTTTTTCCCCGCTCAGCGACACACCCGCTGAGGAAAAAACTCTGATCATTGGCGACTCTGTAGTCAGAAACGTGAACCTAGAGACTCCAGCGGCCATAGTCAAATGCATTCCTGGGGCCAGAGCAGGCGACATCGAGTCAAATTTGAAAATGCTGGCTAAAAGTAACTGTAAATACTCCACAATTGTTATTCACGCCGGCATTAATGATATCCGTCTCCGGCAGTCGGAAGTCACGAAACTTAGTATAGAATCGGTGTGTGAGTTTGCAAAAACGATGTCTGCCACTGTAGTATTCTCTGGGCCCCTCCCCAATCTGACCAGTGATGACATGTTTAGCCGCTCGTCATCCTTGAACCGCTGGCTGTCTGTGTGGTGTCCTAAAAATGACGTGGGCTACATTGACAATTGGAGCTCTTTTTGGGGAAAACCTGGTCTTATGAGACGAGACAGCATTCATCCCACTTTGGATGGTGCTTCTCATTTATCTAACAATCTGGCATCTTTTTTATCCAAATTTCCAAAACCCTGACTACTCAGAGTTGGGACCAGGAAGCAGAGTTGCAGTCTTACACGCCTCTCTGCAGCTCCTCTTCATCCGCCACCCCTCAGCTTAGCCCCTGTCTTCCCCATCAGAGAATCGTTGTCTGCTCCCTCCAAAGTAAATAAAAATATAATGTATAAGCATCCCAAAGTGATAAAGCAAAATATTGGTAAAACTCAAATTAAACATAAAGCCTCTAAATTGAATGATTTGGCCTCTGTTCCTCCTCATAATTTAAAAATTAAATGTGGTTTATTAAATATTAGGTCTCTAACTCCCAAGTCTCTGTTAGTCCATGATCTGTTAATTGATCATCAGATTGATTTAATTTCCCTTACAGAGACTTGGTTAGGACAAGAGGATTATGTTGGTTTAAATGAATCAACTCCCTCTGGTTATTTAAACTGTCAAAATCCCAGAAGTTCTGGTCGTGGAGGAGGAGTAGCATCAATTTACCATTCCAAATTACTAGTTAATGTAAAGCAAAAAACATGTTATAATTCCTTTGAGGGCCTGGTCCTCAGTGTTGGGCACTTTAGCAATTCCAGGTTAAACCCAATTTTATTTGCCATAGTTTATCGTCCCCCATCAACCTACTCAGAATTTTTATCCGAATTTCCTGATTTCTTAGCTGATTTAGTGCTGAAATCTGATAGAATAATTATAGTAGGGGACTTTAATATACATGTGGATGTAGATAGTGACTGCCTTAATGTGGCTTTTAATTCAATATTAGACTCGATTGGGTTTTCTCAGAAAGTAGGAAATTCTACTCATTACCTCCACCATACATTGGACCTTGTTCTGACATATGGCATAGAAATAGAAAATCTTGTAGTGTCTCCTCATAACCCTGTACTGTCAGACCATTGTCTGTTAACCTTTGATTTTACTATTTCTGACTATTTGGCTCCTAAAGAAAAATATTATCACAGTAGATGCCTCCCAGATGATGCTGTTTCCAAATTTATGCAGATTGTTTCCTCTATGCCATGTGTCAACACAACGGAAATAAGCTATAGACAGCTTGCTCCTTCTGTAATTGATAACATGGTGGATAGTGTTTCAGCTTCTCTGCATCAGGCTCTAGACTTGGTGGCCCCCTTAAAAAAGAAAAAGTCTAATCAGAGATTTTTAACTCCTTGGTTCAACACAGAAACTCGTAGCTTAAAACAGAAGACTCGTCAATTAGAAAGAAAATGGCGCTCTACTTAATTTAGATGAAATCTATTTAGCTTGGAGAAATCATCTTTTAATTTATAAAAAATCTCTTAGAAAAGCTAGAACGAGTTATTACTCTGCATTAATAGAAGAGAACAAGAATAATCCCAGGTTTCTTTTCAGTACTGTAGCCAGGTTGACAAAGAGTCAGGACTCTGTCAATCCTAGCATCCCCTTAGAGCTTACTAGTCAGGACTTTATGAACTTTTTCAATAATAAAATTTCATCCATCAGAGATAAAATCAATCAGATTCTTCCCACAGTTAACTTAAATACTGTAACTACTACAACTTCTTCTATTGATGTCTGTCTTGATGAGTTTACTCCAATCGACCTTTGTGAGTTAGACAAAATAGTTTCCTCATCCAAACCTTCAACTTGTCTTTTAGACCCTATTCCTACCAGGTTATTTAAAGAAGTCTTCCCACTTATTGGTAGCTTTATTCTTCATATAATCAATTCTTCATTAACTTTAGGCCATGTACCGCAGGCTTTTAAAACGGCTGTAATTAAACCCTTACTCAAAAAGCCAACGCTAGATCCAGGAGCTTTAGCTAACTATAGACCAATCTCTAATCTCCCTTTCATTTCAAAAATCTTAGAAAGAGTTGTTGCTACGCAATTATTTGACCACCTGCAGGGAAATGGTTTATTTGAGGAGTTTCAATCTGGGTTTAGAATCCATCATAGCACTGAAACAGCCTTAGCGAAGGTCACTAACGACCTCCTCATTGCATCTGATAATGGACTAGTTTCTGTACTTGTCCTTTTAGATCTTAGTGCAGCTTTTGATACTATTGATCATAATATTCTACTTGATAGATTAGAACACTATGTTGGACTTAATGGAACTTCGTTGCAGTGGTTTAGATCTTATTTATCTGATAGGTTCCAGTTTGTTCATGTAAATGATGAGTTTTCTCTCAGCTCAAAGCTTAGTCATGGAGTTCCACAGGGATCTGTGCTTGGCCCTACTCTTTTTAGTTTATATATGCTTCCGTTAGGCAACATTATTAGAAAGCACTGTATACATTTTCACTGTTATGCAGATGACACACAATTATACCTGTCAATGAAGCCAGATGATACTAATCAATTAGCCAAGTTAGAAGCCTGTCTTAAGGAAATCAAAGTTTGGATGACTTGTAATTTCCTGCTATTAAATTCAGATAAGACTGAAGTCATTCTTGTTGGTCCAAAAAACCTTAGAAATTCCTTTCCAAATCAAACTTTCAGTTTGGATGCAGTTACTCTTTCTCTTAATAGCTCTGTGAGGAACCTTGGAGTTATTTTTGATCAGGATTTGTCCTTCAATTCACATATTAAATTTGTTTCTAAGACTGCCTTCTATCATTTGCGTAATATTGCCAAGATTAGGAGCATCTTGTCTCAGAGTGATGCTGAGAAGCTGATCCACGCTTTTGTTAGCTCGAGATTAGATTATTGTAATTCTTTATTATCAGGCTGTCCTAAAACATCTTTAAAAAGTCTTCAGCTGATCCAAAATGCTGCAGCAAGAGTTTTAACAGGTACTAGAAAGAGAGATCATATCTCTCCGGTTCTGGCCTCCCTTCATTGGCTTCCCATAGAGTTTAGAATTAAGTTTAAAATCCTTCTTCTTACTTACAAAGCTCTAAACAATCAGGCTCCTTTTTATTTAAAAGATCTGATACTACCGTATCATCCTAACAGAGCACTACGCTCCCAAAATGCAGGTTTACTTGTAATACCTAGAATCTCCAAAAGTACAATGGGAGGCAGAGCCTTCAGTTATCAAGCTCCTCTCCTGTGGAATCAGCTGCCAATCTGGATTCGGGAGTCAGACTCGATCTCTGTTTTTAAGAATAGGGCTAAAACCTACCTTTTTGATATAGCCTACAATTGGGGAGGGATCATGTGTTTCTGAACCCTCCCTTAGTTATGCTGCTAATAGGTTTAGTCAGCCAGGGGACCTCCAGTAATGCACTGGGCCTCACTCCTTTCCTCACTCTCTATGAAATATTTTTTTTTTGCTGGTCATTAACATTTGTTTGTTCTCTCCCATAGATTGAGTCCCCATCGTGCTGTTTGCTCTCTACATGTCTGTTCTTTTCTTCTTCTCTGTCCCCTCACCCCCCAGCCAGTCGCAGCAGATGACTGCCCCTCCCTGAGCCTGGTTCTGCTGGAGGTTTCTTCCTGTTAAAAGGGAGTTTTTCCTCTCCACCGTCGCCAAGTGCTTGCTCACAGGGGATCGCCTGATTGCTGGGGTCTTTCTGCAACTGTGGGGGTCCTCCCTACAGTTGATAGTGCTATGAGATGACTGTTGTTGTGAAATGGCGCTATATAAATAAAGTTGAATTGAATAAATAAAGTTGAATTGCAGTTTAAAGTAGTGCACAGTCAGGTTGCGTGATTAATGAAAATCCAGTGAGGACTGAATGTAAATAATTGAGAAAAGCAGCCACTCTCTCATGCTCTGTGTGTGTGTTCTGGATATAAACAGTGTGCTCTTTGATGGGGGAATCTATAAATGAAAGAAAGGTGAATATGACGAAATCTCTGTAGTTGGAATGTGAATTACCTGTGGTCAGGCTGAACACTGATGGAATTCTTCCAGAAAACCAAAGACAACAGTATAATCTTTAAAGAATAAGGTCTACCTTTTTTCCCCTGAAGGACTTATGAAATTATTTTTTTGAAGAACAGCCTTGCTGCATTGGGTTTAGTAGGAACTTTCAGAGTTTTCTTATGCATTCTTGTAATAATTCTTAGATTGGCCATTATGATATTTTAATTATAGCAACAGTAGTAGTAGTACATCTTAAAAACAATGAATTCCAGTTCATCTGTAGCTCTTTCATGACCTTAAAAATGATCTATTTTGCTGGTATTTATCCCTTTTCCTGGTATCAGAGGAGTCCCTGAAGCAGACGATGAGAGCTTTCAATCAAGCACCCCCTGCACTTGTGACGGTTGCCAGGATATTGTTGCCCTTAGCTATAATAGTGGGCTGTACTTTCTGAAACAGGAGTTACAGTAATTCTGTCAGTCTGATGAATCTCACACTGCCTTTCTTCCCTATTTGTCTCTCTCTATCTCTCTGTCTTTCTTCCCTCTATCGCTCTCTCCTCTGTTCACTTACTCTTTCCTTTTTTAACTCTCCCTTGACATTTGCATTGCACATGATATCCTGTTAAATGCAAATCCACCATTTGCACTGTCTCTGCTCTGACTCTAACAGGTGTCTCAGGACAAGGTGGAATCAGCAAGGTAAGACCGCTGTCTTCTATTATAGTAAAGTCCAGTTATGTGTGTCTCTAATGGATTTAAACTTTAATTGTAAAATACTTCATGTTGAGAATGTAAAGAAAAGCTGTGATGACACTGTATGATTTGGGCTAATAAAATGGTAGGTTGATGTATCCTAGTATTGTGATGATTGATTGTTTTTCTTAATACTTCTGCTCGACTGGAATTACTATATCTAACAACTGCAGAAAGTTTCTATGGCAGCAACTTATTTAAAGTCACCTATTCATGCATACAAGTTGTTTACAAGCATTTACATGGTTGCTAGTAAGAGCTTAAACTTTTATGTGCTTGTGACACTGTTGCCTACATTTAAGTTTGTTAAGACAGCTGTAACATAACATCCTTAGTTATAGTTGCACTGATGATGGTGGGTTTTATCCACCTTATTCCTGGGGGTACTGTTGTAGGAACGATTATGGGCGGGACCTCCTGTTTCTGCTGAGGTAGTGTTAAATCAGTCAGCAAGAGTGGAGTAGCGGGGCATTTAAAATAGCATTTTTAAAAGTTTTTCAAATTCATTTGAATGTATAGTCCACATACGTGTTTTGCATTCAAGTGCCAGCTAATTTCAGCACTTGTAGTTTTTGTATTTTTTGAATGTTTTGGCATAGTTCTGGTACTTGTTGCTGGTGTTCGTGGTTGTACCATAGACTGTATAAATGGAGGCTTCTTTATGGCTCTGACTAGATTCTACGTCTGCTCTGAGGTAAATCTGATTATGTTCAACATATTTTAACAAAATGTAGCCAACTTTATTGTGGTGGAGACATTGATATATCTCAGAGTTTTTATTTGTTTACAGCATTAGCATCTTAGCAGTGGCACTAAGAAACGAAGCTACTGTCTGCCAGGTCACTTTATGAGGTCATCTTCCTATCCTTAGATAGTCGTGGGAAGTGGTATGATTATAATACTGTTTTTGAGGCGCAAAAGGCTGTGTTCCCGCATTTTTGATGCAGAAGTCATTGTTTTTTTAAAAAGGAAAAGTGTCCCGTTTCAGTGACAACCATACGTTCTAAACTAGTACCGGAAGTTGCTACTATAATTCACGCAAGGCATCATGGGGCCTAGGAATAAGGTGGATAGACATAAAAATAAAACAGGCAAACACCTTAACAGTCGCAATGCTAAAACCATCTGCTAACATTATGACAAATCAAATAAGGGTAAAATAGGGGATGGTTTCTTGGGGAAGAAATCATGTCGGGATACATTATAAGAATAAATGTAAGGTTCTGCTGGGAAACCTTGGGTTATGGTACTGTTGTGTGGGGATTTGGCCCTTGAGGCTTGCCAGTGCCAGGCGCACAAGGTGGTGACATCAGGCGGGCTACGGCCAGTGTGTGTATAAGTGAAACTTATGCCAATAAAGTTCAGTTCGTTGCTCGGCATAGCATGGCTCATGTCTCGCTCTTTTAGTACGTAACATTTGGTGACTGAGGAATAAACCATGGGGGCATGCGCAAAACCACCACCTCCGTTCTTGGAGTCACCGAGTGTGCCAGCCACACCGAAGTACCACTGGTTGGAGGCTTTTGATGGCTATATCAAAAGCCTTTGTTGGCACCTGGGCGGCGCTGACGAAGAAAGACGGAAGAGCATTCTAATCCATTGCCTTGGGAAAGAAGGACAGCGAGTGTTTTGCATGCTGGGTAGCACAGGCTCTTTGGACAAGTGTTTAGGCATGATGGACAAATTTTTTGTTGACAAGTGTAACATCACTTCACGAAGATACAGATTATTCGACCACTGTCAGCAAGCGGGTGAGTCCACTCATCACTATCTTATGGAGCTCCATAACCTAGCGACCATATGCACCTTCAGGCCTTTGGAAGAAGAGCTAATTTGTGACAAGCTAGCATCTAGCACGAGCAAAGAATGGGTAAAGGAGAAGCTACTGCTAGCAAAGGATGATTTTGCGCTAAGTCAAGTGATGCAAATGGCTAGCCAAATCGAGTCCGCTACCCAGCTAGGAATGCAAGTACTGGCTAACGAACACCTAGCCATCCAAGTTCCCTCTCCACACCAGGTCGATAGCAACTCAGCTAGCTACTCGAGGAGGACTCCCAAAAGGCAGCGGACTGTGGCACGGGCAGGAGCGGGAACCCAGGGACTGCGTGGCAGCTGTGGTTCTACTCATCACCAGGTGTGCCTGTCCGCCTGCCCGGCTAGTGGGAAAAAGTGTTACAACTGTGGTCGAACTAATCACCTAGCTAGGGTTTGCACCACTGCCAACAAGCCGATGGATTCAGGACTCGTGGGTGTAGCCTCGGTGTGTGTGTAGCAGATGCCAAAAATTGGCTGCTAAAATGGTACATGGTACAGTTCGACAAAGTCGACATGCCACTCATGGTGGATTCGGGTGCTGCAAAATCCATACTAAGCATGTCCACGGTAAGAAAACTTTTACCAAAAAAGCCTATTGTAGCGGGCGCTGTGAATATGTTTGGCTATGGACACGCGAAGATTGGCATGGTGGGCACCGTCTGTTTCTCTGTGGTGTGTGGGCCAAAGATTATTTCCGCATTCACCTTTCAGGTTTTGCACCATGGGGCTGACTTGTTGGGTATTGACTTGATGGGAGAGTTTGTCATGAACGGGGAGGATGGTTCTGCCCCATTCTTTGACTTGTGACTGCAGTTCTCGTTGTTTAGTATTGTTTCTAGCTGGCAGATCTTTGGAGCCCCTGTCCTGGGCTCTCTGCCAGTCTGCAGCCAGCCTCTCCCTCTCCTGGCATCCACCTGTGCCTATCATCATTATTATCATTTATTCCTTCCCCTGTTTTTTCACATTCTCATTTACACACATACATGCACTCATGCACGCACACACACATTTGCCTTGACACACATACATGCTTTTGCGTGCACACACACACACACACACACACACACACACACACACAGAGTCATCCTGGCACAAATTCATCCAGTAATCATTCACTCCATGTTTCAGCTGCTACCACACCTGCCTCCACTCTTCGCTCATCAGGATTCAGAGTATTTATGGGTGAGGGTGTGTAGCAGGTGGTGTGGTGGCATTGTCCACATTGATGATCAAGCTCCTCTGTCGGTTCCTCACTTTCATGGACTTTGTGTGGTGTTGTTTCCCAGAGCCCGCTGATCTCCGACCCAACTAGAAAGTCTTCTTTTCAGTTTTTGCCCTCCTTGTCTGCTTCAGTTCTGTCTGGAGCACGTGGGGCCTGCCTGCAGAGTGTAGCTGATCCTGTCCCTCATTATTCATGTTTGAATTGTTTGGACATTTTGTGTATGTATGTCTTTCTGTTAATAAACGCGTTCATTCACCAGTGATTGGGCTTAATCCTTTTCAACTGCGCGCTGCGGTGCACGTATCTGGCAGAATGCCACTACCACAACAATAAGCACAGCGGTGAAGTGGTGTGATATTTTTTCATTTTTGTGTGTTTTTCTTACCTGGTTTGAAGCCCAGGATGGATGCAGCAGGAGGATGCAGTTATCCAATGCGTCTTGGGTGGGAATGCTGCCGCGCGCTCATAGAGGTGGACGGTCTGATCTCCGCGGCACCCATGTATTATGGTATCTGGGACTTGCTGAAGCTGCAGCTCGATGGGGCCCTCAGCTGCAGGAGCACGCTGAGGGTCGGGAAAGGATTTCTCTGATAGCTGCGCTTCAACGCGAGAATGGTGGAAGAGAGAGGAAGTCTCCGAAGAAGCCCGGGCTCACGCAGAGGGAAGAGCACTCCCGGGGTTCGGCTGTCTCCGCTCCTCACCAGTCTTCCATGCCCGCTCCTACTCATCCAGCTTCGCGGGGACAACGTCATCCAGTTCTGGATTCCCGGAGGAATAATTCAGCCCCTCCGACTGTTTCCTTTTTCACACCGAGCCCGGTTATCCCTGCAGCGGACCCTCATCTGTGTTTTTTCTTCCAAGCAGTCTCGTCTGCAAGAATTCCTCCTACATCCGCTGCAAGGTCTCCTTCCTCGGTGTTTCCACAGGCTGGCAGCGTGCGCTTGAATTCCTCACCGGCAGCTCCCGTTCCCGTGGCGAAGGGGCGGCTCCTCAAAAGTCTACTGAGGGGCCAAACGCCACCTTTTTCACACGGGAGGATGACGACACCCAACCTACAGCAGCAGCCAACATCTTTATCTGGGAAAACAGGCAAGTTAATTTTTATTTTATTCCTATTAATGATGAAATGTCTTGCCTGATTCCTGGTAGGGAGGCTCAGGGAAAGCAGTCCTCTGAGTTCTCCCCACCTGCTGCTGTTAAAAATGGTTCACCAGCCCTCTCCATGCTCTCTCCCTTCTCCCCTGAATGTACACCGGAGTTGGACTGCCATGACCGGGAAGAGTCAGAGGTCCGGGAGGATTCTTCTCCCGCAGCAATGGTGAGCCAAACCCCAGCCACCACACCGGAGGAGTCTCCAGTCTGGGTCATGACAGCTGGGGAAACTAAGACTGCAGAGACCATCATGCCTGCTGCGGAGGCCACCGCAGCAGAGTCAACACTCAAACTGAACCTCCAAGAGGCCGAGCTGATGGGCACATCGCCCGGATCGTTGGAGTCCTGGACGGCGATGGAGCTTGAGCTAAGGCAAGTGCTCTCCTTTGTTTTTCTCCTTTCAGTTATTGAGCATTTTTGCCTAGCTTTTGGTGAGGAGAGCTAGGTGCAGCCGACCGCTGTGTCTGAGCTCACCTTGCTGGGCTCCACCGCTGCCGGCGACCCTGACCCTTCTTCCTTTCCGTCTAAGTCCTTTTCCAGGGTTGCCGGAGAGAGTTGAGAGTTGAACACCGCCAGACGAGTCGGAGGATCCAGGCTCACCACTGGAGGTCACCGTGAGTCGAGCCTCCCCTGCCGAGGAGGTCATTGTGGGTGCGCTGCTCCAGCCTAACGTGCCTGTAGTCGACCGCCTCCTGGCTTGGGTGCTCAAACGGGTCGACTGGCCTAGGGTCAAGATGGCATTGAGGTCAGTGGTGGCCCAGTCGGGTCCCACCGTGGGTGCAGCAGGGATCCAGCTGGACTCCACCATGGGTGCAACCATGGCTCAGTTAGGGTCAACCGTGGGTGCAACACTGGCCCAATTGGGGCTCATCGCGGGAGCAATGAGGCCCCAGATTGGGGTCACTGCTGGTGCAATGTTGTCCCAGTTCGGGACCATCACGGGTGCAGCCATGGTCCAGCCCGGGCCCGCCGTGGGTGCAGCTGAGCTCCAGTCCCAAGCCGGGACCACCAAGGGTGCAGCGGGCCAGCTTGGGGACACCGAGGTCTCTTCCTCCCTTCCAGAGGTCCTCAGGGTGTCCCTTCCTCCTTTGCCACGCTCCGCCGTGGTCCGCCTGGTCCTGCCACCAGGAACCGCGGGCCACCCACCTCTCAGCCTTCCGGTAGGTAGGCCGCTGCCTCGTCTACCCCTCCAGGCCTGGTGGCTCAACTATGTGGGCCGGCCGCCCGAAAGACTGGATGCCTGGGTCAGGTGGCCCTTTTTCCTTGGCAGGCCGCTGGATGCTGTACGGCAGGCCACCTGCTGGCCCTGGGACTTTGGTCGGCCCCCTGAACTTTGGGACTCTCGGGTCTTGGAGGGGGGGATCTAGTCCTGGGTTGGGGCTGGGTGTATTTTGAGTTTGTATTTTCCCTCCTGACCTGTTTCCCCCCACCTCCCGCCCTGGTTTGTGGCAATGGTTTTCTGGGTGGGGGGTGGGTGTGGGGGCAACTTTTCTTGTTTGTTTGGGTTTTTTTGATGGTACGGTGGGTGTCTGGAATCCACCCCTTGAGGATGGGGGCTCTGTCATGAACAGGGAGGATGGTTCAGCCCCGTTCTTTGACTTGTGGCTGCAGTTCTCATTGTTTGGTATTGTTTCTACCTGACAGATCTTTGGAGCCCCTGTCCTGGGCTCTCTGCCAGTCTGCAGCCGGCCTCTCCCTCTCCTGGCATCCACCTGTGCCTATCATCATCATTATTATCTTTTTTTCCTTCCCCTGTTTTTTCACGTTCTCATTTACACACATACATGCAGTCATGCACACACACACGCACATATTTGCCTTGACACACATACATGCTTTCATGCACAAACACACACACACATACAGTCATCCTGGCACACACTCATCCAGCAATCATTCACTCCATGTTTCAGCTGCTACCACACCTGCCTCCACTCTTCACTCATCAGGATTCAGAGTATTTATGGGTGATGGTGTGTAGCAGGTGGTGTGGTGGCATTGTCCACATTGATGATCAAGCTCCTCTGTCGGCTCCTCATTTTCATGGACTTTGTGTGGTGTTGTTTCCCAGAGCCCGCTGATCTCCGACCCACCTAGTAAGTCTTCTTTTCAATTTTTGCCCTCCTTGTCCACTTCAGTTCTGTCTGGAGTGTGTGGGGCTTGCCTGCAGAGTGTAGCTGATCTTCTCCCTCATTACTCATGTTTGAATTGTTTGGACATTTTGTGTATGTATATCTTTCTGTTAATAAACGCGTTCACTTCACCAGCGATTGAGCTTAATCCTTTTCACCTGTGCGCTGCGGTGCACGTGTCTGACAGCATTAGGATTCTCCACCACAGACCCAGCAGGCTCCACGGTGCTGACTGTTTCTCCCGGGTGGCATGTTCGCGGGCCTGGGCTGCGTGACGGCTTTCAACCACCGTTCGCTCATTGACCCTAATGTGACGCCTAAAATCCAACCTCTTCAGCGGCTACCACTCGCCCTGCAGAACGACGTCACGGTGGTGCTGAACAAACTACTGAGCGCCGGCATTATTGACAGAGTGGATACCTCATCAGGGATCTCGAATATTGTGGTGGCCAAAAAGAAGACAGGTGGTATTTGACCATGCATCGACCTCAGAATGGTTAACAAAGCGATCATTCTGGACAAATATCCAGTGCCCACGATGGAGGAACTCACTGCAATGTTCAGCGGCTCCAAGTTGTTTTCAAAACTGGACCTCCGTCATAGTTGTCTACAAGTGCCCTTCCACTCGGCTAGCCACAACCTGATGGTGTTCATGACCCACATGGGTGTTTTCAGATATACCTGCATTCCTTTTGGCCTGAGTTTGGTGCTGAGCTGTTTTCAGAAAATCATGTCCACGATTCTCACCGGTCTCAAGGGCGTGGTGGTGTATCTGGACGACATCATGGTACACGGTGCGTCACGGGTGGCGCACAACGAACATTTGGAACGAGTGATGGAGGTGCTGCTAGAACACAGGGTTACGCTTAATGGGGAAAAGTGCATCTTCACAAATGAATCCATTGAGTTTGTGGGATTTCAGCTGTCGGCTGAGGGCCTGCGGCCCCTGCATTCAAACATGGAGGCGATCCTGCGACTTCTGGACCCCACGATGCCTACACAAATCTCCTCATTCCTGGACATGGCAAACTTCTATGGACGTTTCATTCCCCATTATTCAGAGACTACTGAACCTCTCCTAGCCCTCCTAAAGCAAAACGTTCCATGGCAATGGACCTCGGCCTGTTCAGCGGCAGTCGCTAAACTGAAATCTCAACTCACTCCCCGCCGGTGTTAGTTCATTTTGACCCTAAATGCCCCACTTTTGTGACTTGTGACGCATCTCATTCGGCAGTGGGGGCGGTCATGTCTCAATTTCAAAATGGTATGGAGCACCCTGTGGCATTTGCTTCAAGGTCCCTCACATCGGCTGAACAGAGGTACCCAGTGGGTGAGAGAGAAGCGCTTGCGTGTGTTTGGGCATGTGAACAGTGGCACATCTACCTCTATGGACACCATTTCACCCTATCCACAGACCACAGTGCGTGGATGACCCTGCTGGAGATGACTGGCTCAGGACACAGACCCCTGCAGATCCACAGGTGGGCAGAACAGCAGTGAGCCTACAACTTTACTACTCAGTTCACCCCAGGCAGAGAAAACGTGGTGGTGGACCTCCTATCCCGTGCCACAATCAACACTGCGCAGCCGGACGACAGTGATTCTTTGGAGGCAGATCTGATCAACACGCTCCATGAACCCCTCCAGAACATGGTGCCCCTCCAGGAACTCCGGGCAGAGTCGGAACGGGACCCAACTTTGTCACAGCTGCGTTCACTCATCGGGGGGTTGGCCCATGAAAATTCACCTTTTCACAGGTTCAGGGACAAACTGAGTTGCTGGAACGATGTGTGCCTGGCAAGAGGACACTGCACATTGATTCCGGTGTCGCTGATATCACGTTTTGGCTATGGTCCACGAGGGTCATCTGTGGGTGGTTAGGGTGAAACAATGCTGCAGGGATTCAGTTTTGTGGCCATGTATTGAGAAAGACATTGAGACCATGGTTAAGAACTGTGTAATGTGTTTGGAGAGCGGTAAAACTGGAGTGCCACCTCCCCCACTCCTGTGACCGCTACAATACCCGGAGGGCTCCTGGAAGCACATCCAATTGGACATCTGCGGTGAGTTACACACAGCCCCCGCAAACAGCCATTTCCTGCTGGTGGCTTATGATCTGTTTTCAAAATGGCCAGAGGTGTTGCCCACTGGTTTGGTCACGATGGACATGGTCACCGGTTTCCTCTCCTCACTTTTCACTAGGTGGGGGGGTTCCAATGCCATTACAACAGACAATGGTCCACAGTTCAACTATGGGGGGTTTGAGAAGTTTTTGAGGGAAAGGGGCGTGAAGCACATTAGAACCGCATTTTATCATCGTCAAGCTAATGGGGGTGTGGAACGTTTCAACAAGACGCTAAAAAATGGTC
Source organism: Pholidichthys leucotaenia (assembly GCA_020510985.1). NCBI lineage: Eukaryota > Metazoa > Chordata > Actinopteri > Cichliformes > Pholidichthyidae > Pholidichthys > Pholidichthys leucotaenia. Next base: position 311,804,831 of record CM035837.1, on the reverse strand, counting down.
TGCGAGCTCATCTGGTAGATGGCTTCATGTTCTCTGACACCTTGTCAGAACACGCTCTTCCATTACAGGGCGACAGCCCACGCCACGATGGGGTGTTCTCCAGCAAAGCTTATGCTGGGATGCAAACTACATCTGCCCCCGGATCGGCTACGGCCCCCTGTGACCCCCTCTCCAGCGGACACAGAACCATCACAAGATCAGGTTTTCGTTCAACAGCAGAGGATGAAACAGCGCTTCAACAAGAAGCATAGGGCGACGGCTCATGAACTTGATGTATCGGACCGGGTCAGGATCAGGCACCCCAACCGTACTCACAAGCTGCAGCTGCTCTGGATGGGACCACTGCAAATTGTGAAGCGGCTGGGCCCGGACATGTTCCGGCTCTCAGACGGGTTACGGTGGCATTCCAGCCGCCTCAGAAAATCTTCGCCGGTCCAGGATCTGGGAGCTGCAGTGGACGAGACGGACATGGGTTGTGACTTGACTGATGGGGCTCTGGAGGGCACCCGAGTACAGCCGATGGAGCCTAGAGCAGGTCTTCCACCTGTGAGGTGCTTGGCTAGAACCCATCAGAGGCCTAAGCACCTGAAGGACTTTGTGGTTGGACTAATACCTGTTGGCCTTGGGTAGCAGAATAATCCGCCTCAACACGGGGGCATACTGACAGTCTACCCAGATGCCCAGTTAGTTCATTGTTCAGAGCTGTAGTATCTACAGAGGCATAAAGTTGATCAGCCATGCTATGAAGATATGGGAAAGAGTTGCACGGTGGCGCAGTGGTTTAGCACTGTGGCAGCACAGTTTTACCCTCGGCCGGGGGATCGCGGGGATCATGAGATCGTGGGTTCGATCCCAGCCCCCGACCAACAGTGAGCTGTGTGGAGTTTGCATGTTCTCCCCGTGTTGCGTGGGTTTACTCCGGGATTTCTCCGGTTTCCTCCCACATACCAAAAAACATGTAGGTTTAGGGCGCTCGCGCACGCAGCGACCGGCAGCCTGTAGCTTGTCACCAGACTGCAAACCAAATCTACCTAGGGGTACAAATAAGTAACAAAAAAAAAAAAAAAAAAAAAAAAAAAAAAGTTGTTGAAACCAGGTTAAGAAGAGATATGATGATCAGCAAGCAGCAATGTGGTTTCATGCCAAGAAAGCGTACCACAGATGCAGTGTTTGCTCTGTGGTTTTTGCAGTGCTGATAGAGAAGTATAGAGAAGGTCAGAAAGAGTTGCACTGTGTTTTTTTTTGGCTGTAGAAAACATACAGACGTGGACAAAATTGTTGGTACCCCTCTGTTAATGTAAGAAAAACCCACACACAGTCACAGAAATAACTTGAATCTGACAAAAGTGGTAATAAATAAAAATTCTATGAAAATTAACCATTGAAAATCAGGCAATGCTTTTGAATTGTGGTTCAACAGAATTATTTTAAAAAACAAACTCATGAAACAGGCCTGGACAAAAATGATGGTACCCTTAACTTAATATTTTCTTGCACAACCTTTTGAGGCAATCACTGCAATCAAACAATTTCTGTAACTGTCAGTGAGACTTCTGCACCTCTCAGCAGGTATTTTGGCCCACTCCTCATGAGCAAACTGCTCCAGTTGTCTGAGGTTTGAAGGGTGTCTTCTCCAGACGGCATGTTTCAGCTCCTTCCACAGATGTTCAATAGGATTTAGATCAGGGCTCATAGAAGGCCACTTTAGAATAGTCCAATGTTTCACTCTTAGCCATTCTTGGGTGTTTTTATCTGTGTGTATTGGGTCATTATCCTGTTGCAAGACCCATGACCTGTGACTGACACCAAGCGGTCTGACACTGAGCAGCACATTTCTCTCTAGAATACCTTGATAGTCTTGAGATTTCATTGTACCCTGCACAGATTCAAGACACTCTGTGCCAGATGCAGCAAAGCAGCCCCAGAACATAACAGAACCTCTTCCATGTTTCACAGTAGGGACAGTGTTCTTTTCTTGGTATGCTTCATTTTTGTGTCTGTGAACATAGAGCTGATGTGCCTTGCCAAAAAGTTCCAGTTTTGTCTCGTCTGTCCATAGGACATTCTCCCAGAAGCTTTGTGGCTTGTCAACATGCAGTTTGGCAAATTCCAGTCTGGCTTTTTTATGATTTGTTTTCAACAGTGGTGTCCTCCTTGGTCGTCTCCCATGAAGTCCACTTTGACTCAAACAATGACGGATGGTGCGATCTGACGCTGATGTACCTTGACCCTGGAGTTCACCATGAATGTGTTTAGAGGTTGTTCTGGGCTCTTTTGTTACCATTCGTATTATCCGTCTCCTCCTGCAGCCACGTCCCGGGAGGTTGGCTACAGTCCCGTGGATCTTAAATTTCTGAATAATATGTGCAACTGTAGTCACAGGAACATCAAGCTGCTTGGAGATGGTCTTATAGCCTTTACCTTCAACATGCTTGTCTATAATTTTCTTTCTAATATCCTGAGACAACTCTCTCCTTTGCTTCCTCTGGTCCATGTTTAGTGTAGTACACACCATGTCACCAAACAGCACAGTGACTACTTGTCACCCTTTAAATAGGCCGACTGACTGATTACAAGTTTGTAGACACCTGTGATGTTAATTAGAGGACACATCTTGGTTGAACATGTCCCTATGGTCACATTATTTTCAATCTTTTCTAGGGGTATCATCATTTTTGTCCAGGCCTGTTTCATGAGTTTGTTTTTTAAATTAATTCTGTTGAACCATAATTCAAAAACATTGTGTGATTTTCATTGGTTAATTTTCATAGAATTTTTATTTATTACCACTTTTGTCAGATTCAAGTTATTTCTGTGACTATTGTGGGTTTTTCTTTCATTAACAGAGGGGTACCAACAATTTTGTCCCTGTCTGTATATGAGAGGGTACCAATACAGGAACTATGATATTGTATGAGGAAGTAAGAAGAGGAAGAGAAGTATATGAGGGTGGTGCAGGACATGTATGGAGACAGCAAGACGGTGGTGAGGTTTACTGTAGGAGTGACAGATGAATTCAAGGTGGGGGTAGGCATACATCAAGAATTGGCTCTAAGCCTCTTCTTATTTGCAGTGGTGATGGACAGGCAGACAGACGAGGTCAGGCAGGAGTCTCAGTGAACTGTGATGTTTGCAGATGTATGCATTGGAGAGATGACAAATGAAAGCAGCAAAAGCAAGTCAGAATATATGAGTGTGATTGAGAGGGAAGCAGGTGTAATGGTAAAGATGCAAGGAGTAGAGTTAGCAAAAGTGGATGTGTTTAAATACCTGGGGTCAACCATCCAAAGTAATGGACAGTGTACTGTGGGACTCTTCTACAAATGTGCAGCATCTTTTCTACATATTTTTTCTACATAACTTACCCTTGATGATACGACTGACCACTAGGGGAAAACTAGCCATTCTGTTAAAAAAAATATAAGGTAAGGTAATTATTTTCATTAGTATGGGAAAATTTCTGAATGAACAAATAATAGCCTTAACCTGCTATATCAGTAAACAGTCTCTATATCTGTAATTGGCTTTTATTTTAATAAATGCAGTCACGTCTTAAGGCCTTTACATATGCCACAAGAACAGAGAAATTTGGTCTCTCTCCTAGATTCCTGGTTTGGGAGTTCTTGCAGCTTGTTCTTGACACATCCTCATGGCAGAATTTTTTTTCTTGTGTGGTGTCCAAGAACTATTGTGTGACTGATCAGAAATTTGAATTTCCCAGGAGTTCTGCACTTGAGTTTTTTGTGAAGTATGAAATGCTCTGGCCAGAAATAACTGTTCTTGTTCTTGCAACCTCAAGAAAAAGAAAAAAATTCTCTGTTCTTGTGGAGTATGTAAAGGCCTTTTTTTCCACCACAAACTTCAATGCCAAGCTTTAAAACTTGCACTGTGCACTTCCTTGATGCATGAAGAATGAGAAAGTAGGAAGAACATCTGACTTTGCTGGCACAAATTACTTCTTTCATCAACCGTTTTCTTCATTAAGTTATATTTTGATGCCGTGATTTGCTGTGAATGTCAGCTTTATTCCAGTGGACAGCATGGCTGTTGTGATCCTGTGGAGGGTTTCAGTTTTTAAAACACAAGTCTGCCACTACTAAAAAGTACAGTAGCACAAATTACATAAGGGTTGACAGCGCAGTTTACCAAACAGCCCAGAACCTTAAGATCCCAGAAGGAGATGCATGGATTCCTCCCAGTCAGCAGAGTAAACACAGATCAGGCAGATACAATCTATCCATCAGTCTCTCACAAGCACGTCCCTGCACTCAACAACACACAATGGAGTCTCCCACACCTCCTACAGTGAAACAAAACAAACCCAGCAGAAAAAGAATGACATGCTTTTTAAACTTTCTTCAGGTCTGAGTTTAGGGAATATCAAAAGAGCAGCAGCTTGAGAGCACATACACACACAGAGAGGCACACACACTCAACAGCAACCCAAAGAGGAACACGGAGCGCTTCTCCTTAAATGGTCAAAGCTCCCAGGAGTCAAAGAGAGGCTGCTGCTGAAAAAAGACAGGGAACAGAGGGGACGAGGAGAGAGAAACAGAAGCCCTGAGGAAAGAGGAGTTTTCCGAGGGCTTGGAGTGACCGTTTCTCTAAGGAAAGTCGGTGTGAGTTGGAGAGACCAGCGGCTGTGTGTGTGTCTGAGTGGTTCTCTACAGCACTACAGCGGTGAGCTCAGGTAATGTGCATGCTCTTTGTGTACAGGTTCAGAGGATCGGCTGCAGGGAGCTGTGAGGTCTTAGTGGGTGATGGTTTAGGTACAGGTTCAGCTCTGTCATTGTCTTATCAGCTGTGTGAAAATTTGGATTTGTGGACAGTTGTCGGTCTGACTTGTAACTATCTTAATGAGTTGACATAATCTATACTGAAGCAAAATGTCTACCTGATACGTTATATCCATTCTGAATATCTTTGAAATAATTCTGCTGATTAATCTGACTGTCCATCATTTTTTTTCCTTTTATTTATAGTTCATTTACTTTGGTATCCCAGATTGTGCCTCTATTGTGACCACTTCCTCTGCTGGCCCTATGCTCTCTTTCACTCAACCACATTTTAAACAAATGTAGCAAGATGGAATGAGCTTATGTAACAGAGGCGGGACGAGGGTGGCGGTTCCCTCATCTCAGTCCTATGGGGAAAACAAAATATATTAATTTTGACTTTGATGTTTCTGGTGGTCAAATAAGTTTTCTTTCTTCTTCTTTGTGTAAATGTACGGTAGGAGTTTGTACAAGGGGATGTCTGCTCTTGTACAATATACACAGTCTTGCTCCCCAGCAGGAAATAAACTGAGTGATTCAATTACTCTGCAATATTTATCTCAGTCTGAGTCTCCTGGGGAAACACTGCACAGTCAAACCTCCTGCAGAGCAGATTAGCTCAATCATTTGCAAATAGTACAAGCTCCTTCTGCATTGCTCAGCACTGTGTAGTGGTTGGAAAAATATACATAAAATTGTCAAACTCTACTGTATTGTTAATCTGACATGACTGGGCTTTGTTAATGTTGTCTGAGGCAGTGGAACGGATGTCATTGTGAATTTTTTCATAGTGGCTAAAATTTATGGACTGATGGCATCAGGTGCTTCCAAAGATTCAACACCTGGACTGGATATGTCATCTTCTTTTGCATCAGATACAGCTGGTTCATTGGTGACATCCTCTACAGGTGTAGTGTCAGTTGGTAGATCATTGGGCAGTCTTGTTTTGCATCCATACATGATCACAAATGATGTGCATTTTGTTGAAGAATGAACTGAGTTGTGGTATGCAAATAGACCACCTGGAATAAGCTGATCCCAGTCATTGCAATGCCCCTGCACAAGCTTTGCCAAGGCACCCTTCAATGTTCTGTTATCACACTCACGCTGACCATTAGTCAGCGTGATGCTCTGTTTGTAGTTTGCGATGCTCTGTTTGTAGTTTGTTGAGAAGAGCATCCATAACTTGGTTAATGAACTCTCTGTCTTGATCACTGATTAATGTCTCTGGACATCCAAGATGATAGATGACCTGGTACACAAGAAATTAGCAATACGTTCAGCACTCTGCTGGGGAATTGAAGCTTCCTCAGTGTACTTTGAAAGATGATCAGCAATTGCTACTATGTACTTGTTGTCATTCTGAGATTCTTGAAGAGGGCCAATAATATCTATTCCAACTAGACTCCAAGCCTTGGATGGCACTGAAATAAGAGTGTAGAGGAGGAGTATGATGATGTGAAATCTTGGGATTTGCTGCAAAACATTTTGTACATGGCTTGCAATGATTCTGGACATAAGCTTTCATGCCTTTCCAATAATATATCTCTGATACTTTGGCAAGGGTCTTGTCCGGACCAAAATATCCACCTGAAACTGGACTGTTGTGACATGCATTCAGTATATCATGTACCCGACTTTTTATTATCACTTGCTTCTCACTATGATATACTGCCCCAGCCTCAATTCTGTAGGGCTTTGCAGCCTTTCAAAAGTTGGATTTTGATTTGGCATGCTGGTCAGGAGACAGTGCATATACTGTGTTAGGATATTTCTTATCTGTTGATGTGCAAAACAGCAGAATATCACTGTATAGCTGGTCTTCCATGATGTTCTGGAAAAGAACTAAAAAAGGTTTTATTATGCTTTACTTGACTTTTCAAAGCGCTACCTGAATTTAGAAGGTGTACCCATTGTTACAAAGCTCTAGACCAGTGTTTTTCAATCAGGGTGTCCTGGTAAGTTCAGGTTTCTCTGGGAAATTATCTAATTTCACTTGTTAATTGGTCCAAAAAATTGCAAATAATTTGCTGTTGTTGTGAATGAATGCATGGATGCCTACAGAACCCATGCACAACAATGGCAAATTATTTGCAATTTTGAGAAAGTTTAACGACCTATCTTGGATGGGGATGAGCAGACTTGAGCAGGCCACTTTCCAGGAGACTCGGCGACCAATGAAGTGCAGCTCGTGTGTAACGGTGATGTCAGCATCATAGGTGTGCGAATGGGGTGTGTGCTGCTAACCGTGCCCATGGAGGAGGAAAAACGGTGCCCTTCCCCTTTTAAACAAATATCAAGCATTTCAAAACCTTGCATGCATCGACTGATACAATATTTAACTATCCCATGTCACTATTGCCATAAGCAGAGGCATGAGCACCTATGGTGCTTTCATTTATGCTTTCATTTAAGGACTGTTAATCAGCTTTTTCTTTTTGTGAACTAAAAAACAGCTGTAGCAGGTGATGGTAAAGTCTTAAATAACATGTTTTGAAAGTTTTGAAAACTAGTCGAAAAGATGCCCCAAACCTCATAATTAGGTAGAAATCTTTATTGCCGTCCTTTTGTTTGTTTTTGCAAAAAAAAAAAAAAAATCCAAACACTGAAGCATATCTGTTTTACTCCAGGATACATTAGTTATACTGTACATTAATAATTTCTGACTGGTTCATCTTACCTGCAAATTTTAGAACCTGATAAACTCAGTTGCTATGAAATAAACCAGCTCCTAGAAACATGTGCTCTGTGTAATTTTGTAGACTGTATGACAGTATTTCTGTAGTCAGGAAATGTCCATGCACCTCACAGGGTGAGAGTTAAACAAGCCATTTCCTCCCCAGTGACTCATAGCTGTCGTGTCCCTATATGTTCCCAAGAACCTGTCATGATTGCAACGACACTGAACAGCACTCTGCATACCTCTTTGAGGATTTGTCCAACATACAGTGTATACCTTTGACATAACTGTTAATTCATCAGACCTTTTACTCACCTACGCATTTTAGTCACCAGCTCCCAAATGTAGCTGCTGTCTGTGGTGATGCTGCACATGTAAATCTTTCTATTTCTGCAGAAATCAAACAGAAATGGAATACATTAGCATGCACCACAATGACCGCTGACACCAGTCTGTGCAGCTCCTGATTATACCCCCTCCAGAGGATTAAACCTGCTGTACATTTGATTTGCATGAATTTGTTTCTAAAAGGGGAAGAGCTGTGTGTTCAAACAATAGTTCAAACAAGCTGAACGCAAAAGGTCATGTTGGTCTTTAGTGAACCATAAAACTGCAGCAGTGTTGATGATAATCGTGAGTTCAAACAGAAAAGTCCATTCTTAAAATTTTCAATTGACAAAAATGTAATAAATTTGCTAACCGCAAATTCATTTAGATGTAATAACAACAGCAATCAATTGGTCTGTTATTTAAAATGTGAGCATTTTTTGATGAAAAATAATGAGAACAATTCAGTAATAAAAACCTGTTCTGGACCTGTTCCTCCTTAATAATACAGAGTGCAAATGAATTCCTTTCCATTTTTGGCAAATAAAATATTTTTACATACAATATAGTGTTTAGTTCCATCTGTTTTCTCTCTATAAGTTCTTTATTATCTTGACTGTTTTTTTATTAACTTCACTAATCAAGGTGTGTGTGTGTTATTTTTTATACAATAATTGCATTATTAGTAATAATATATTTTCTTGGTAATAATGTTGCTGTTTTCTGTTATATTCTCGGCTGTTTCCACCTAAACAGTTCATAATCTGTTGTATTATTTTTCCTTTATTTCATGGTCTGCTGTGATTATACCCTTCCAGCTTCTAAATAAAATCTTAAAAATGAATTTTGAATGACTGTAACAAACATTTAGATCAGACTATACAATAATGATTCATCCTCTCAATAATCTTCCATTCAGCACCACTCACACGTTTCATAATTCATCCACAGGGCCGTCTGTTTGTGTTTCACTTCCCTGGGAACTTGTTGCTTCTTTGAGTCTGTCAGAGCAACTTCTACTAAGTGTAGTTAGGTTTTATAACAGTCAGATGTCTCCTAGTCAGTGAGTATTTGGTAATCGATAGAAGTCACAAGAAAACAAGATGACTCCAGTTTGCTTACTCATGAGCAATGGATTATTTGATCACTCAGACAAATTAAAAATTTTTTGTGAATTTCTGAATGTCGGATTTAAAAAGATGCCATATAGTTTAAGTTTTCAGTTGTTCACTCCCAATTTGTTACATGTCACTTTTGAATCAAACTTTTGAAGAAGAACAAATTTGATACCAAGCTCCATGATGCAGGTGAAGTGGGTAATGGCACAATTACACAGCCTCAAAGCAAAAGACAACACTTTTTTGGATTTTAATTTTTATTTAAATGTACATGTTAATTAGGTTTGTTTGTTTGTTTGCCTTAAAAGGGAATTGTGGTTAGAATACAGAAGCCACAAGACTTAAAGTTACTATTTAGTATGAGGACATGTTGCTATTGAACTCTATTTGACTGTTATATGCATGTTGTAAAATGGTGATAATGTGAGGTGGATGAATCTTGACCAACCATCACTATGTGAACAGCTAGAAGAGGCTGATTTGTGAAAACACCAAGAACTATAATAGTCTCTCACATTTGTAGTATTTGTATGCAAATTTTAATTAATATAAAATAAGAAATAGTCCTCATTCTCACAGCGTTCTTAACCATGAGCCTTATAGCTCATTCCAACAAATACAAAATGAACTGTTATGTCTGTCATCTGCCTGTCCATTTGTTCACAATTCTTAGGCAACTGCCCGGATGCTCACCAAACTGTCACGCCGCGCCATTCATCAGCGGCGCCACCTGCTCACGCACCTGCTACTCGTCAGCGGCGAAGGATAAAAGCCGCCTCGCCCTGAGCGTCGGCCTGAAGCCGTAGACTTCATTTCCTTGTATGGACTTCTACCACATTCTCTTCAGCATCCTCATCTCCGGTAAGAAGTTCACTTACCTCATCTCTCCAGTCTGCTCCCCTGTGCACAGGTGGATTCCTCGGCGGCGGACAATCCCGCCCCTCGTCTCTCCTCGCTGCTGCACCGAGCCCTGCAGGTGGCTGTCTCCCGGGCTTCCATCCTTGAAGCGCCAGTCATCTGCCAAAACAAGTAAGCTTCTCTCCCTCGCCTATTCTCCTCCCGTGTTGGTGTGTGCTCATCACCCTGTGTCTGATTTCTCCCATAGGGTTGCCGGCTGAACGGTCTCCTGCCTCTGGGTCCGAAGCAGACGCCACCACCAACACATTAACATTCCGCAGACACGCACCCAAACATCCCTGTTGTTAATAAACAGTTTGAACTACTCTGAGCCTGTGTGTGTGCGTCTCCTGAGCCGAACGTTATGTCAGTACGGCTTCAGCAGAGCGGCTCGGCGGACGGCGGGCTCGCACACCGGTTTACCATCCTCGAGGCTCGGGTGGATCAGATTGTTTATCAGCAACAGGTGGTTCTTCATCAATTATTAGAACTGACTAACCGATTGAACCGCTTGGACCCCCAACAGCCGTTCCTCCCGACTCACCAGGGTGGCGCGGCTCCTGCTGTTCCAGCGGCCGTCCAGCCGGCTCCAGTGGCACCGGTTCGGCTCACGCCGATTCCGACCCCCGCCCGCTTTAGCGGTAAGCTCGGCGGAGCGCGGGGGTTTATTATGCAGTGTGAGTCCGTGTTCCACCGTGTGCCCGGAGATTTTCCCTCGGATCACAGCCGAATTGGTTACATAGGGAATCTTCTGGAGGGGCATGCGTTAACCTGGACCTACGCCGTAATGGCGAGGCCCAGTTATGCCACCCTCACCTATGACCAATTCGTGAGGCGCTTTCTGGAGGTCTTTGACCACTCACAAACCGAAACGGTCCAGGTCGATCGGCTTCTCGCTCTCCAGCAGGGAAGCCGGTCGGCAGCGGACCACTCGGTCGACTTCCGGGTAGCGGCGGAGGAATTGGGCTGGGAGGAACGCTCCCTCTGTGGCCTGTTCCTCCGCAGCCTCAATAGTGATCTGAGGGATGAACTGGCTGGTCGGGATATCCCTGGGACGCTAGCGGAGCTGACATCCTTAGCGATAAGTTTGGATAACAGGCTGCGCGAGCGCTCCTCGGGGCGGAGGTCTTCTTCTTCTCGCCCTCGTGGAGCCTCGCCGCACCTGTTCCAAGCTCACCCCCTGGCGGCGCCGCCAGCATCGCGCCCCGAGGAGTCGGAGCCGATGGTGACGGGCTGGACTAAACTTTCCCCTGTGGAGAAACAACGCCGCCGTGAGTTGGGCCTCTGCATGTATTGCGAAGGCGACCAACACACCGTGGAGCGTTGTCCACGGAAAGCCAGTCGGTGGGGTCCGCGAGTCACTGTTGGAAGCCTCGCGGATGTCAATCGGTTAGGATCACCTTCTCAATTGAAGCTGCCCATCCGTTTCTGCCATAACCCTACTGGGCACCTCACCCACGCACTGGTGGATTCGGGCGCAGAAGGCAGCTTCATTTCACAAAGCCTGGCAACCCGATTGGGCATCCGCTGCCAGGCACTCAACACTCCCATCTCCCTAATCCACCTCTCCCGTGCCACCCTCGGGAGAGTGACACATCAAACTGTTCCCCTACCGGTCATCATCTCGGGAAACCACCGGGAGGAAATGACCTTTTACGTCCTTCCCAACTCTGTGTCGCCCGTCATCCTGGGGTATCCCTGGCTCCGCCTTCACAATCCGGTCCTGGATTGGAAATCAGCTGGGATCTCGGCATGGAGTACGTTCTGTATGGGCACCTGCCTTCAGTCCGCTGCCTGCTCTCCGTCCGCTCCTCCCCCTGCTACGGACGCTGCACCCCCGGACCTGTCTCTGGTGCCCCCAGAATTTCACGACCTGGGTATAGTGTTCAGCAAAGCGAAAGCTATGTCTCTTCCCCCTCATCGGCCCTATGACTGCGCCATCAACCTCCGCCAGGGGGCTCCCTTACCTTCTGGTCGCCTTTACAGCCTGTCTGCGCCGGAGAAGGAGACGATGAACGCCTACCTGAAGGAATCATTAAGTGCTGGGATTATCCGCCCATCATCGTCACCCGTGGGGGCAGGGTTCTTCTTCGTGGGGAAAAAGGATGGGTCCCTCCGCCCTTGTATCGACTACCGGGCCCTCAACAATATCACGGAGAGGGACCGTTACACCCTGCCTCTCATGGACACTGCCTTCCACTCCCTCCAGGGGGCGACCTGGTTCACCAAGCTGGACCTACGCAGCGCTTACCACCTCGTCCGGATCCGGGAGGGAGATGAGTGGAAAACGGCCTTCCGTACCCCGAACGGCCACTTTGAATATCTGGTGATGCCGTTCGGGTTGACCAACGCTCCTGCAGTCTTCCAGCGCCTCATTAATGACGTCCTCCGGGACTTCATTGGCCTTTTCGTGTTCGTCTACCTGGACGATATTCTCATCTTCTCCAAGTCCAGGGATGAGCACCAGGTCCACGTGAGGCGGGTCCTCCAAAGGCTGCTGGAGAATCGTCTGTACGTTAAGGCGGAAAAGTGTGAATTTTACGCCAGGAGTACATCCTTCCTGGGGTTTATCATCGCCCACGATAAGGTGCTCCCCGACCCAGAGAAGGTAAAGGCGGTGGTGGAATGGCCCACACCTGCATCTCGGAAACAGGTGCAGCAATTTGTTGGCTTCGCCAATTTCTACCGCCGCTTTGTCCCCAACTTCAGTGCCATCGTGGGACCACTGACCCGCCTCACGTCCCCGAAGGTCCCGTTCCGGTGGACCGAAGAGGTCGCTGCCGCCTTTGAGGCGCTGAAGGCGGAATTCTCCTCCTCCCGGGTCCTTCGCCAGGTCGACCCCGCGCTGCAGTGCATTGTAGAGGTAGACGCCTCGGACACGGGAGTGGGAGCAGTGCTGTCCCAGCGGTCACCGGACGATGGCGCCAAGCGACCGTGCGCCTTCTTCTCCCGGCGCTTGTCCCCGGCGGAGAGAAACTACGATGTGGGGGACAGAGAGCTCTTGGCCATCAAGCTCACCCTGCAGGAGTGGCGCCACTGGTTGGAGGGGGCAAGCCTGCCGTTTGTGGTCCTCACGGACCACAAGAACCTGGAATACTTACGGTCTGCCAAGCGCCTGAACGCCCGCCAGGCGCGCTGGTCCCTGTTCTTCGCCAGGTTCCAATTTTCCATCACCTTCAGGCCTGGCTCTAAGAACGTCCTGCCTGACGCCCTCTCCAGGCAGTTCGCCCCCGTGGAGTCGGAGGAGGCGCCCCACTCCATCCTGCCCAGGTCGTGCGTCGTGGGAGCCATCTCGTGGGACATTGAGAGCAAGATCCGGAAGGCACAGGAGGTGGAATCTGACCCTGGCGGCGGACCGGAGGGGAGGCTGTTCGTGCCATCCGCGGTCCGAGGAGAGGTCATCCACTGGCTCCACACCTCCAAGCTCACCTGTCACCCTGGCACCTCCCGGATGATAGATCTCCTCCAACGGTCCTTTTGGTGGCCAGGCCTGCGGAGGGATGCAGCCCGCTACGCCCGGGCTTGCCCAATCTGTGCCACCTGCAAGTCGGGAAATGCCCCTCCAGCGGGTCTGCTCCAGCCCCTGCCCGTCCCTGGCAGGCCCTGGTCGCACATCGCTCTGGATTTCGTCACCGGACTCCCCATCTCCAACTCCTATGACACCATCCTGACCATCGTGGACCGCTTCTCCAAGGCCGTGCACTTCGTCCCCCTGCGAGGCCTCCCTACTGCCCTGGAGACGGCGGACCTCCTCGTCCAACACGTGGTCAGGCTGCATGGGATTCCGGTGGACGTGGTCTCGGACCGGGGCCCCCAGTTTTCATCTGAGGTTTGGAGGTCTTTCTGCAACGCCATCGGAGCCAAGGTGAGCCTCTCCTCTGGCCATCACCCCCAATCCAACGGGCAGTGTGAGAGGACCAACCAGGAGCTGGAGGCTGCGCTCCGCTGTGTGTCCAGATCCAAACCCGCGTCCTGGAGCAACCATCTTGCCTGGGTTGAATATGCCCACAACACCGCTCGCTCTTCTGCTACAGGGATGTCCCCCTTCAAAGCGTCCCTGGGTTACGACCCCCCGCTGTTTCCGGAGCAGGAGAGTGAGGTAACTGTCCCGTCAGTTAGGGCCCATCTCAGGCAGTTCCGCTCCACCTGGGCTGCCGCGCGCCATGCGCTATTGCGCACAGCGGAGCGCAACAGGACTGTGGCGGACCGGCGTAGGAGACCTGCCCCGGCGTACAGAGTTGGGCAGCTTGTTTACATTTCCACCCAGGACGTCACTCTAAAAGGCGAGAGGAGAAAGCTGGCACAGCGCTTCATGGGTCCCTACCCCATCACCCGGATCATCAACCCGGTGGCTGTGCGCGTGGCTATTCCCCCCTCCCTCCGCATTCATCCTACTTTCCACGTGTCGAAGGTGAAACTGGCGGTTACTGACCCCCTTTGCCCTCCTCCTGCAGCGCAACCCGCGCCCCGGATGATTGGTGGCCATCCGGCCTGGTCCGCCTCCTCCATCCTGGACTCCCGGCGCCGGGGTCGTGGGTTGCAATACTTGGTGGACTGGGAGGGCTATGGGCCCGAGCATCGACAGTGGGTGCCCCCGTCGTTTGTGTTGGACCCATCGCTCATCGCGGACTTCCACCGAGCGCACCCGGATAAGCCATCGCCAGGAGGCGCTGCTAGAGGGGGGAGTACTGTCACGCCGCGCCATTCATCAGCGGCGCCACCTGCTCACGCACCTGCTACTCGTCAGCGGCGAAGGATAAAAGCCGCCTCGCCCTGAGCGTCGGCCTGAAGCCGTAGACTTCATTTCCTTGTATGGACTTCTACCACATTCTCTTCAGCATCCTCATCTCCGGTAAGAAGTTCACTTACCTCATCTCTCCAGTCTGCTCCCCTGTGCACAGGTGGATTCCTCGGCGGCGGACAATCCCGCCCCTCGTCTCTCCTCGCTGCTGCACCGAGCCCTGCAGGTGGCTGTCTCCCGGGCTTCCATCCTTGAAGCGCCAGTCATCTGCCAAAACAAGTAAGCTTCTCTCCCTCGCCTATTCTCCTCCCGTGTTGGTGTGTGCTCATCACCCTGTGTCTGATTTCTCCCATAGGGTTGCCGGCTGAACGGTCTCCTGCCTCTGGGTCCGAAGCAGACGCCACCACCAACACATTAACATTCCGCAGACACGCACCCAAACATCCCTGTTGTTAATAAACAGTTTGAACTACTCTGAGCCTGTGTGTGTGCGTCTCCTGAGCCGAACGTTATGTCACAAACACATACACAATTATTCTATTATTTACTGGTGATTTCAGACAAACTTAAGCAAAATACAGAACATCATCATTTGACTGATCTAACCCAATGCAAAAAGCATTTCAGCTCTTCAACTTTTTATTATTTGCACTTCAAATTGGTTAGTTTGTCTTTTGTTTCATTGTACAAAGTGGGGGAACCTGTCTGCTCTAGTCAGTCAGCCATTGCTAGCATACAAACTGAAAACAATACAGTACGCAGTAACTTTCTTATAAAACAATATTACTGACATGCTCAGTGATAGAAGTTGGGCACAACTGTGTGTATGACTGAACAGAGGAGAAATATGAAACAGAAGTGCTAATACGCACAACTACAGATACAAGGATGTATGGTTGTAGCCAGCTTGACCGTAAATACAGACTTTGGTTCAGTCTTTCCAAGGCTCTCCCGACTTTATGAATAAAATTTTTAAAAAAAACAAAAAACAACTTTACATCTTGGGAGTACTTGTTGGGCATGCCTCAAATCGAAGAAAAGTAACTTGCCATATTCACACATGCCCCCCCCACACACACACACATACAGAGGCTCTTGGTGACCTCTTGTATCTTCATCACTATCATTGGTCGTCTGGTTTGTAACATCTTGTTCCATTACAGTTAACTCTAACTGGCACCCTGAAATAGTACTTTAGTTTTGTTAAAGAATAGAACAGCTGTCCCTCAGGAATTTAATGATGATTTAAAGTTTGCTGGGAACTCCTATTAATATCACTGTTGCAAGTCAGCACAGACTTAATCTATTCTTAGATTTGTTTATAATTTGGTGGTTTTAGTTCTGGTTTATGCTTTTAGATGTGGTTGGGCAGAGATGACTGCTGAATGTTTCTAGCAGCTAATGTACCATCTCAAATGGGGAAGTTTCCCCTCAACTTTTACTCGTCAAATTCACGGTTTTACATGCTGATGTGTTTGTGTCTTCATCATCTTGCAGCTCCACGAAGCAGAGAGACACTTCCTGCCGGAGTCTCCTCTTGAACAAAGTGATAGTGACTCCAAAGTGCCCTCTGACTTTCCGTGTGCGCCTTTTATTTTTCCCCACACCCGCTCTCGCCCATCACGGCCCCCCACCATGCCAACACTGCCCGAAGAAGAAGAGGATTCTCCCGAGGAGCTGGACAGCTCTTCCAGCTCCCCAATTACAGTGAGTACATGTGCTGTCACTTTCTGAAGCCCATGTTTAGTTTTTAACAAAGCACCACACAAAGTGATCTGTTTGACCGCAACAGATTTATAACCCTTAACTTATTTTCAACCAAAAGTCTTGTTGCTGTTGTGATTAACTGAAGGCTGGTCTGCTTTTCTTAATAAAAAAGCCACAGTAGGGTGACCTTTGGGGGTTTTCAGAAGATATGAGGAATGTACAGCAATCTGTATTAAAAAATGTGTCTTTGTCTTATCTTTATTTAGTGATGTAGGATTTTTTCAATTATTTGATTAACACATATGTAGAGTAGACTTAACGAAATTTATTAATTGAATTTATTTATTTATTATATTTAACCACTGAGAGCACTTAATCTGATTTCAAAGTTTAAAAAAAAGAAAGTCAATAAATAGGTTCAGTCCTGAGGGATTAAAAAAATCCCTATATTATACATTTTTTTCCATTTATTGACACAGTTCCCAGAGGTGTTAATGAAATGTCTGTGACATGCTTTGGTCAAAACACATCAGGGTTTAAATATTGCAGTACCATTTTCCACACAGGAGAATGAGCCTTCCTCACAACAACCAATTTGATAACATTTTGCTTTAAATCCTAATAAGCCCCAGTTCACTCCACCCTCAATCTTTCATCATATTTGAGAGCTGTGTGCTAACAGTTGTGTTTGGAAATGATGGATGCAGACATGTCCATGTGTTGAGGTTAGCTTTATTAAATATTAGCAGAACAGGCTAATGAGGGGAGTACACAGGCAGGTGTTCTGGAAGGCGGAGCGCCAAAGGGTGGAGAGCAAGAGGATAATAAATAACAATGCATCAGATTTATATAGCACTTTATCATAGACACTCAAAGGCGCTTTTACAAATAGATATACTGTATTATTCATTCACTCCAGACAGACAATGGTAGTGGCAAGCTACTACTGTAGCCACAGCTGCCCTGGGGCAGACTGACGGAAATGTGGCTGCCAATCCATGCCAATGGTCTCTCCGGCCACCACCAAACATTTATACACATTCATACCTAGTGTTATGGACACTGGAGGCAAGGTGGGTAAAGTTTCTTGCCCTGGGACACAACGGCAGGATATCTGGGGAGAGCGTGATTCGAATTGCCAGCCATCTAGTTATTGGACGACCTGCTCTACCTCCTGAGCCACTGCCACCCCGGTTAGGATGCCCAGGACTAGGATGGCTAGCCCTGGGCAGCTGACTAATATACTCTGTGGCGTGATGACATCACGCATGCATACGTGCTACCGCAGGGTGGTGTGTTGTGCCATATATCACACTAACAGCTGGTTAGCCTCAGTTGTTGGACTAACTATTGGGTGAATGTCAGAATTTATAAGCCCAAATAAAGCATGGTGGAAAAGAGAGTCTGGAGCACACTGTCAGTTCACAGCTTTTATTGGTGCCAAGACTGACATTTCAACATTGTGTCTTCTTCAAAGGCACAAAATGAGCAAAATAGCTGCTAATTAATAGACAGACCATAACATGTGTAAGAAACTCATAAGATAAAGCTGCATGACCACAGAGAGTTTTTTTTTTTTTTTTTTGCTCTGAGCATCTTATTTTCTGTTCATTTTCTATATGGCCTCGCAGTTAATGCGCTCAGTGCACTTGGTTCCAAAAACACTCTCAGCGGTGAGCGTGTTTTTGCCGCAGTGCTCATGGTGCTAGAAGTTCACAAAAGTTCAACTTTTTGGGGCAACACACTGCCCATCAATGTCACACCTCTCTAACCAGTTGATCAGAATTCGACTAAAAGTATGCCCTGATCAATATTTAACAGCAAAAGCTTGGAAGGATGGTTGGAGGGTTTTCTTACCAGTTTGAAGCGGATTAGTGCAGTTAGTAGAGAGTTTCAGTGCAAAATGTGTGAAATGGGATGACAAGCCTTGAGTGGCAGGTGTCTAGGATACAGGGTGGAGACCTTTTTTTAAGAGTGTTCATGAAGCACCCAGAAAAAAACAGGTCTAGAGTATTTTTATGCACACAGTGGACATGCAGCCAAATTAAAACCATACAAATTCATCTCCACTGGTTGATGGAGTGTGATGAGCACTACCAAAATGACTTGATCCTCCCCAACCAATGTACACACAATGTAGCGCAATATCAGAGATAGGGGTGTGTGGTTTTGGTTTTGGATAGCATATGACCTTTCCCTGGGATGTAAGAACAGAAACAACCTTGAATTAGTGAATGGCTAACTCTGCTAATGGAAGCTACCACTTCTAATCGAGGATGGGTCAGAGCCGAAGTATAACTACATTATAATAAAATATGATAAAATAGCATCTATGAATGAAATGTATAGGCAAGGGTTGGTAGATGATCCAGCTGGGAAAATGGGTCTCAAGTTGAGATTGATAGAATATATAGACAATAGAATAAACATAGACAAAAAAGACGTGCGCTCTAGGTAAGCTAAAGGCTAGCGGACTCTCTCGATTTGTACACGTCAGGTCGACTTCAAAGTCTGTCAGAAACCCCAGCTGTGGCCACTCATCCCAGCTAATGCTAGCAGCCCAATCTTCCTGTCCTATCTGCTGATTGCTGGATACAAACAAAATAAACCAGAATGGGGCAAGGTATATAATCAGCTGTGGATTAATGAACCAGCTGGTCAAGTGTGGTGACAAGAATTTAAAACGGAGAGCTGTAAAATCCCTATTGTGCTGAGTCATGTTGCTGAGCTACCGTACTATGAGTCCCTGCATTATTATTATTATTATTAGGGCCCAAGCCACTGACGTCAGTGGGCAAGAGCCCTATTGTATCTGTTGTGGGCACCCAGCACACGTGTGGGCACCCGGCACAATGCAGACTGATAATATTCACGCTCAGTAGGGATTGCATACGAACAGAGAGCCCTAGGGGGACAACCAGAACAATGACTATTGTTACCATCCCCGGAGTAAGGAGAGGAGTCTGGTTCCGGTTAATCACGCGATTGATATGTGTTGTCTGATATGTATATCAATATGTAAATGTGCCATGCATTCTCTCTTGTCTGTATAAAAGAGCTGACTTTACATGCCTCACTAGCGCACTCACAACAGCGCACACACAGCTCACAGCGCTGTAGTGTGTCTCATGATGATGGAGGAATAAAACTCTTAAACCTTCAGCTCGCCGTGTCTCGCCTGAACTTATTTTGTTCCTCCACACTGGTGACCCTTGATGAAGAATGGAACACCAGGCGAACACCCCGAAGATGACCCCGACAGGAAGCCTCAGCACGCGTCATGGTGCGACCCTGGTCTGATCTTTTACCAGCACCATGATAAACACGAGCGAACGAAGGAAGCAGCCTGAACGGGGACAATCATCAACGCCGACTGCGCTGATTTCCATCAAGCTCCCTGACCCTGACTCACCTCTCGACAACGGACCTTCCGCGCACAGAAGCCATGTGTGCACATCGCGGGGTTACGAGGACAGCGCAACTGCCAGCTATATGGTCACTGCGCCAGGCACGCACCAGGGACAAATCAGTTCCACAGACTGATACAGCGTCCTCCGCCGCTGCACATGCCCGAGTTAAACAGCCGATCGCCACCCTTGGAACCTTCAGGACTGCTCGCACACCTGGAGCGGACGTGCAGCCAGCACACAGGACTTTGTATGAGTTTTCCAGCCACGGCGCACAAGGGGAATTTAGCCGATTGCTTTCCCCGATGACTTTAGGGCTGTTTCCCGCACCTAAAGCCAAACTGCTGAGTCCCTGACACAGCTTCAGTTTATCACAGCCACTACGCTTCCTCGGGGAATTTGGCCGCTCGCCTTCCCCACATCCTTGCAGGACCAAAACACGAGAGAAGTCAGAGATATAATTTTTTCACAGCCGCTGTGGATCTCCGCCACGTTTAACGGGAAAATTTCCTCACCATCACGGATCCACACACAATTTTTGTGCGGCCCAGACACCTTTGACGTCCCGGGCCGGCACTCGCTTACTCCCACCCCCTCAACCACCTCCTTCACATAGCTTTTCCCGCACCTCACTCCCAAAGCCAGCCGATCGCCGTCTGGTTCCATTACGCACGACTGCACACCGGCCCGTGTGCCCACGATCCACAGCCGTTCAACGTGTTAGAACTCGGAGCGGAGCACACTGCCCTTTCCACCCGTCCCCCGTCCCCCTCACGGACTGACATGCCCTCCGACAGTTCTACCGGAGCTGGAGCCCAAACGACAGGGGCGGGGGGGGGGGGGGTGTCACAACCTCTTCTGACCGTTCTGGGGGGAGCGGTGTGGGCACCCAGCACAATGCAGACTGATAATGTTCATGCTCAGCAGAGATTGCATACGAACAGAGAGCCCTAGGGGAACAACCAGATCAATGACTATTGTCATTCATCCCCGGAGTAAGGAGAGGAGTCTGGCGCCAGTTAATCACGCGACTGATATATATTGTCTGATATGTATATCAATATGTAAATGTGCCATGCATTCTCTCTTGTCTGTATAAAAAAGCTGATTTTACATGCCTCACTAGTGCACTCACAACAGCACACACACAACACACAGCACACAGCGCTGCAGTGTGTCTCATGATGATGGAGGAATAAAACTCTTAAACCTTCAGCTCGCCGTACCTCGCCTGAACTTATTTAGTTCCTCCACACTGTTAGTATTTTTTTTCTTCTTTTTCTTTTCTTCTTTTTTTTTCTTCTTCTCCATCTATGATCTCATTTTTGAGGTAGCTGGCGTGCACGAAAATTCACCATTTTTTTTGCAGGGACCTCAAGACTGGAATAGAATATTTTGGAGGAAATATGAATGACCTCACAAAAATGGCTCTACAGTGCCTCCTAACATGTGAAGTCAATGGGGAGTGGCATACGTTTACTTTCGCATAGAAAGATGAAAATTGGGTGAGACGTTTATCATGTCAAGACATGCAACAAATTTAATAGAAGTGATGGTCTACACCCAACAGGAAGTCAGCCATTTTAGCAGGAAGTGGCGGTGATCTGATTTCCACCTCTCACATTTGATTTAACTCGTCCTAGGGTTTTAGTCCGATTGAGCTAATTTTGTTCCCTCATGGATCATCACCTTATTGTGGTGGTGGTGGTGGTGGTGGTGGTGGTGGGGGGGGGGGGGGGGGTTGCGTGCCCAAGTGATCCCAGGAGCTATGTTGTCCGGGGCAGTTTGCCTCTGGTAGGGTCACCTAAGAAAAAACTGGTCCTGGGTGAAGGGCCAGACTAAGAACGATCCAACAGGCTCTCTTGATGAATCCTCGAACAAGGATTCAGTATACCCCGCCCGGTATGGGGTTACTGGGGCCCCACCCTGGAGCCAGGCCTGGGGGAGGGGCTCAATGGCTAGCGCCTGG
The DNA here is from genome assembly GCA_020510985.1 of Pholidichthys leucotaenia. Classification (NCBI taxonomy): domain Eukaryota; kingdom Metazoa; phylum Chordata; class Actinopteri; order Cichliformes; family Pholidichthyidae; genus Pholidichthys; species Pholidichthys leucotaenia. The sequence continues at coordinate 311,783,210 of CM035837.1, read as the reverse complement.
TAGCAGGGTTTCTGCCCATGGGACCCGGCCAGACTCAGCCCGAAGGAGTTACATGGGTCCGCACTCCAGTGGGCTCACCACCTGCAGGAGGGACCATGGGGGTCCGGTGCTATGTGGATCAGGTGGCAGGTGAAGGCAGAGACCTTGGTGGTCTGATCCCAGGCTTCCTAAACTGTTTTTTGGGACGTGGAATGTCACCTCTCTGGTGGGGAAGGAGCCTGAGCTGGTGCATGAGGTTGAGAGATATTGGCTAGATATAGTCAGCCTCACCTCAACACACAGCTCCGGTTCCAGAACCAGTCTCCTGGAGAGGGGCTGGAGCTTGGCCTACTCTGGAGTTGCCCCGGGCGAGAGGCGACGAGCAGGGGTGGGTATTCTTGTACCACCCTCCACCTTGCTGCCTCTATATTGGAGTTTTCTCCGGTGGATAAAGGGTTGTTTCCCTGCACCTTCAGGTTGGGAAATGAAGGTGACCATCATTTGTGCCTATGCACCAAATGATGGTTCAAAGTACCCACCCATTTTTGGTGTCTCTGACTGGGATGCTGACTGGGATGCTGGAGAGTGCTCCTCTTGGAGACTTCATTGTCCTACTGGGGGACTTCAATGCGCATGTGGGCAACGACAGTCAAATCTGGAGGGGGGTGATTGGAAGGAACGGCCTGCCCAATCTGAACTCCAGTGGTGTTCAGTTATTGGACTTCTGTGCTAACCACAGTTTGTTCATAACGAACACCATGTTCAAGCATACGGGTATCCATACGTGCACCTGGCACCAGGACACCCTAGGCTGATCAATTTTGTTATCGTGTCATCAGACCTGCGACTGTATGTCTTGGACACTCGGGTAAAGAGAGGTGCAGAGCTGTCAACTGATCACCACCTGGTGGCGAGTTTGATCTGAGTTTGAATTTGCTGGGAGTTTGCTAAAGCGCATGCGCTGGCGTCTGTTAACGTTCATCGCATCAAAGAGCTATCTTGTCTGCTTTTGTTTGTTTTTATTGATTTCGTTTTTAATTTTTTATTTCTGTTCAGGTTCAGGTTCAGGTTCAGGTTACTTTATTTGTACCCGTAGGTAGATTTGTTTTGCAGTCTGGTGACATCCATATATACAAGCCACAAATTACATTCAACATAGACACAAACACAGGCACAGATGAAGCTGACTATAAACATGATAAAAATACTCAAGGCTCCATCAATCAGGGTATAAAAAGACAAAGAGATGGGAGAAAAACCAGAGGTAAGAGAGAAGGGTCATATTAAAAGTTAAAAACTAGTCAAAGAGGTTAAAAACTCAAAGGTCTAAAACCCAATAAAATATTTAGAACCCAAGTGACATCCTAAAAAAATAAGTAAATATAAAATGGAGTTAATAAATAGTTACCTAAATTATGTGCAATATATTTTTACAGCTTGTTCAACTCTTTGACAGCAGCAGGGACAAAGCTGTTTTTGTAGCGCTGGGTTCTACTTTTTGGGACAGCAAACCTCCGTCTTGAGGGAAGAAGCTGAAAGTGGCAGTGCAAAGGGTGGGAGTCATCATTTAAAATGGAGGTAGCAATCCTCTGTACTTGTCTGGTGTACAGGGATGTCAGGCTCAGCTGTGGCTCACCAAGCAAACGACTGGACCATCTAACTACCTGATCCAAGGATTTCCTCTGTTTCAGTTTTATCTGACCAAACCATGACACTAAAGAAAAGGATAAAACAGATTCAATAAAAGCCCGATAAAACATTGTCATTATGGTTCGGTCAACTTGGAAGCATGCAAGTTTTCTCAAGCAATGCAAATGTTGCTGACCCTTTTTGCACACCCTTTCACAGTTCTCTTCAAACTTTAAATTACTATCAATAATCGTCCCAAGATATTTGTAGGATTGTACACATTCGGTGGTCTGGCCTTTTAGTACGGTGACTTTGTGCCTGGGATTTTTCCTCCTAAAGTCAAAAATCATGTCTTTAGTTTTTGTCTGTTTGCTGATATTAGTCTTTGTTTGGTGTTAGCTTGGTATTGGCCTCGCTGAAAAGCCCGATCTGATACGCGGGTGGGTCGGACCCGCGACTGGGCTGTTTTTACTGGGCTAGGCTAACCTGCTAACCTGCTTTAGCCTTTTTAGCTGTTTTTAGCTAACCTGTTTTTAGCCTTTTTAGCTGTTTTTAGCTAACCTGTTTTTAGCTGTTTTTGGCTGGCTGGCTATCCACCTTATCGCCTGGAACGCCATGGCTCCATCCCTGACGTGTATCTGCTGTGTATCCCTCCTTAGTAAGGTTTCTGAATTGGAAGCAAGACTCTCCAGCCTCTATAAGATTCGGGAGGCTGAAGACCATCTCGACACCATTATTCTCGGGCAAACAATGGCCCCGGCAACCGATTTGCAGCTGGCAGAGACGGCTACCTACCTAGGGGAGTTCAGCGCATCTCCGTCCACTTCAACCCCTGCTCCGGCTTCTTCAAATGTCCACGACCATAGCAATAGACACTGGGTTCATCTCAGGGCTAAACCCAAAGCCCCGGTTGGGTCTTCTCACACTCAGTGTGCGGCCTGGACCTTGGTTGGACCAGCCGGCAGTCATCACCGATCGGCCAGACAGGGTCGCGCCTTTTCTCTCCCCCTGCTCCTGGAAAATAAATTTGACATCCTTTCTCTGGAGGATTTTCCCACCTGGACGCTGGCCGCCTGCCCGTAGCCGCCCCTCCTCCTCCTTCCTCTCCTTCAGTGGCGGCTCAAACCCGCAAACCCAGGACTAAGACTACTCTAGGTGTACCAAATTACACACCAGCTCCAAATAGAAGAGAGCGCATCACCCCGCCTTCACAACAACAACACCATCGACAAAATTATTCACCTCGTCAGAATCCACCAACAACCCCCCCGCCCCAGACGACGCTGGTAATTGGTGACTCGATTATGAGGAACGTCAGAAACAGGTACTGTATCACAAGATTTTTTCCTGGGGCTAGAGTGTCTGACATTGAGGCTCTTACCCCTGCCCTACTAAATGAATTCCCCCACGTTAAAACTGTCATAGTACATGTTGGATGCAATAATATCCCAGATGAAGCATCGGAGATTTTAAAGAGTGACTTCAGGAGCCTTCTGTCCACTCTTAAGAACTGTGGCAGATGTGCACTTATCTCTGGGCCTTTGGCGCCTCTCAGTCGAGGTTGCAATTATTTTAGCAGAACTCTCAGTCTTAATACTTGGTTGTGTTTTACATGTCCTATTTTTAACATTGGTTTTGTAGACAATTTTAACTTGTTATGGAACCGCCCATCACTTTATGAGGCCTGATGGCATCCACCCAAATAGATTTGGTGCACGTGTTTTAAGGGACAATCTGTTCTATTCCATTCAGTGTTTTTTAGTATAGTGCCTGAAAATTGGTGTGTTAACTCACTCTGAAGTTCCTGGGTCTGCCAGTCAGCCCTTTTTTGGTCTTGTTTCCACTACTCATATTAATCCCATTAATCCAAATAACCCTCATTGTTTGGATCAGTCTTCAACTTACCTACAGAGATTGTGTCTGTCTCCCATTACCCAAAATATCATAACTCAAGACAAATACAACACAACTTGATAAATACACGTCTTTCTGCAGCTCCTCCTCATCCACCACCCTCCAACTTTGCCCCTGTCTTCTCCCTTAGAGAACCCTTGTCTGCTCCTCCCAAAGTTAATAATAAAGTTAATAAAAATATGGTGCATAAACATCCCAAAGTGATTAAACAAAATGTTGGTAAAATTCAGATCAAACCTCAAGTCTCTAAATTTAATAATTTGGCCTCTGTTCCTCCTCATAATTTAAAAATTAAATATGGTCTATTAAATATTAGGTCTCTAACTCCCAAGTCTCTTTTAGTCCATGATCTATTAATTGATCATCAGATCGATTTATTATCCCTCACAGAGACTTAGGTAGGGCAAGATGATTATGTTGGTCTGAATGAATCAACTCCTTCTGGTTATCTAAACTATAATAATCCCAGAAGTTCTGGTCGTGGAGGTGGAGTAGCGGCAATTTTCCATTCTAAATTACTAGTTAATATAAAGCAAAAATCATGTTTTAATTCCTTTGAGGGCCTTGTCCTCAGTGTGGGGCATGTTGGCTATCTTGGCTTGAATCCAATTTTCTTTGCCATAGTTTACCGTCCTCCCTCGGCCTACTCAGAGTTTTTATCCGAATTTGCTGAATTTTTAGCTGATTTAGTGCTGAAATCAGATAGAATAATTATTGTAGGGGACTTTAATATACATGTTGATGTAGATAGTGACTGTCTTAATAAGGCATTCAATTCAATTTTAGACTCAATGGGGTTTTCCCAGGAAGTAGAAAATTCTACCCATTATCTCATCTCCACCATACATTGGACCTCGTTTTGACTTATGGTATAGATATAGAAAATCTGGTAGTGTCTCCTCATAATCCTGTACTGTCAGACCATTGTCTGTTAACCTTTGATTTCACTATTTCTGATTATTTGACTCCTAAAGAAAAATATTACTACAGCAGATATCTTTCAGATGACGTTGTTACCAAATTTTTGCAGATTGTCTCCTCTATACCATGGGTCAACACAATGGAAATAAAAGATGGAGAGCCTGCTCCTTCCATAATTGATAGCATGGTAGATAGTGTTACAGCCTCTCTGCATTGGACTCTAGATTTGGTGGCCCCTTTAAAAAAGAAAAAGTCTAAACAGAGATTTCTAACCCCTTGGTTTAACACAGAAACTCGTAGCTTAAAACTGAAGACTCACTTCCGGTTATGGCTGCCACGTAGGACGGACGTGTCTCGCTCTGCTCTGCTCCTGGAGAAAAAAAATCGGCAAATAACTCTCTCATTTGGGACAGAACGTATCCCAGCGTTTGGGCGAGGATATGTCGGCGAAGCCTAAGGCTGGAAAACCAGGAAAAGGAAAAAGCGAGCCGCCGAAACAGTCCAAATTAACGGACTTTCAGGTCTGTGACGCAGCAAACAGGGCTCCATATATGGCGGAGGAGGCTGGCAACGCTGCGATTTCTGCGGGGAATGGCGCAGATGCGCTGATGGCTGCCATGAGTTCAATGAGAGCGGACTTTTCCTCTAGATTTGATGGGATTATGACAGCGTTGGAAGGAATAAGAAAGGAATTGGGTGACTGTGTAGAACGAACGGCGCAGATGGAGCTCCGTCTCGCTAGTGCTGAAGATGACGTCACCCGTCTTCAATTAAAGGTGCGCACTTTGGAAAAAAAAAATAAATCTCTGGAAGATAATATTTTGGATTTGGAATCTCGGTCGAGACAGAATAATTTGAGGCTGGTGGGTCTTCCAGAGGAATCAGAAGGTCGGGACGTATGTTCCTTTCTGGAAAAGTGGATTCCGGAGGTGCTGGGCAGCGAGGAGTTGCAATCAGCAGTGGTTCTGGAAAAAGCACATCGTATTGGCCCACGGAGAGATAAGGGACCGCCGAGGACCTTAATTATGAAGTTTCTTAACAACAGAGACAGGATGAAGATCTTCAACGCTGCACGAGCTAAAAAAGGAGAGATTAAACACCAGGACCAGCAGGTGCGGTTCTACCCAGATTTGGCCACAGGAATCCAGCAATTGAGGAAGCAGTTTGATCCCGTACGTAAGGAGCTGCGCAACCTTGGGATTCGTCATGGTGTAATCTATCCTGCGAGACTGTTGACCACGTATGAGGGCAGAACCCACATCTTCAAGACCCCAGAGGAGGCGCAGGAGTTCATCAAGAAGATCAAAGAAGAAGAAGAGACTGGTGGGAGCTAAGCATGAACAAAATATAAGGTAGAATAATTAAGCATTTGCACAGGCATCTGACTGACTTGAAGTAAATAGTAAGTTTACAAAATATAGATTGTATTATATATTAAAAAAAAAACAAAACAAACAAAAAAAAAACCTATGATGTACAAAGTTGTTAAAAATTTTGGAGTTAAGTTGGAAAACTACAGAGGAGAGTTAATGTTACGTCATTAAAAGCAGTAGAGTTAGGGTGATTGGGAGGATGAAGAAGGAGTGGCTTAGGCTGTTCCCCGTGGGTGTGGAACGGTCGATGGCTATATCGGGAGACAGAATTTTTCTTTTGATTTTGGGGGGTTTGCCACAAGTGTGGGAAGGGGAAATTTGTTTGTGTGTAGTTTGTAGGATGAATGTTCAACCACTCATGTTTTTGCTTCTCTGTATGAGCATGTTTACACTGCAAGGTAATCCCAAACTCTCTATTGATCATGGACCAAAGTGTTAATCTTAATTTAACTTCATGGAATTGCAGAGGTCTACAAAATTTAAAAAAACTTAAACAAGTTATGAATAAAATAAAGGACATGGGTTCAAGAATTGTGTTTTTACAAGAAACTCATCTGATAGAGGAGGATGTTAAAAGAATTAGGAGTAGATGGCAGGGAAGTGTATTCACCTCTTCATTTTCATCCCGAGCCAGGGGAGTTATGACTCTCATACATAAATCAGTTCCTTTTCAAGTGAAAAATGTAATTGGAGACAAATTTGGAAGATATGTAATCATTCAAGGTTCTTTGCTATTAGAAAATATAAATCTTGTGAACTTATATGGTCCCAATATAGATGATCAGAAGTTCTTTGCTAATTTATTTCTCATCTTATCATCACTTACAGGGCAACATATAATAGCAGGGGATTTTAATTGTACATTGAATCCAGGTGTGGATAGATCAACAGGACTGGATTGTACGCACATTGGATGTAGGATGACTATTAATCATTTTATGAAAGAATTGAGATTGTTAGATATATGGAGAGAAATGAAACCACAAGTTAAAGCCTATTCTTGTTATTCCAGTACCTACAAGACATTCTCACGTATTGATTATTTTTTGATTTCCACAGAATTAAGGTCCAAGATTCAAAACTGCTTTTATGATAACATCGTGATCTCTGATCATGCACCCTGTTGTCTAATATATGTAGATAAAAAATTGACAAAGGAATCAGGTAGATGGCAATTTCAGCATAAATGGCTTCAGGATGAGGAATTTGTCAAGTATATAGAAAAACAGATAGACGAGTTCTTTGACATCAATACTACACAAACATCAGCATGTGTAAAGTGGGAGGCTTTCAAAGCTTTTATTAGGGGGCATATTATTAGTTATACAGGATCAAAATCTAAGAAGACTCGAGAGGAGAGAGCTAAATTGGAACATAAAATAAAAAATCTTCAGGAAAAAGTGTATGCAGGAAGTGACCCAAGGTTGGAGAATGAATTACTGATTTTGAGAGCTGAATACGACAAAAAATCAGCGAATAGAGCTGCCTCGAGTCTTCTAAGATTGAAACAATCTTTTTATGAACAAGGTGAAAAATCAGGAAAATTATTAGCATGGCAGATTAAACAATTGGAAATTAAAACACCAATTACCAGTATTATAAGTAACGGACAGGTAGTTATAGATCCTTTAGAAATTAATAGAGCCTTTAGAGATTACTATGAAAAATTATATGATACCAAAAATGAACCTGATTTAACAAAACTAAATGGGTTTTTGAACGAACTATCTATACCGTGTATTCCAAATGAAAACAGGGAGATATTGGAGTCTAAAATTAGTCAAGAAGAAGTTGGGCTAGCCATTGATAATATGAAATCAGGAAAAAGTGCAGGACCAGATGGTCTTCCAGTTGACCTTTATAAAAAATTTAAGAATAAATTAATAAAACCTTTTTTGGAAATGGTTTTAGAAGCATTTCAAAATAATAATTTACCATCATACATAAATAATGCCTTAATTATACTGCTGCCAAAACCAGGTAAGCCCTCTAATAAATGTGAAAATATGAGACCAATAAGCCTATTAAACGCCGACCTTAAGATAATCTGTAAAATTTTAGCAAGACGAATACAAGAAATTTTACCAAATATTATTAATCGAGATCAGAATGGCTTTATAAAGGGTAGACAAGGCTTCCATAATGTAAGAAGACTATTTAATATTATCTATTTTAATAAAGAAGCACCGGATACAGCTCTCCTATCATTGGACGCCGAAAAGGCCTTTGATAGAGTTGAATGGCCCTTTCTTTTTGAAGTCCTACAAAGGTTTGGACTTGGAAATAATTTCATAAAATGGGTTCAAATAATATACAATAATGCTACAGCAGAAATCCTAACAAATAACAATATTTCAAAACCAATAAAAATCAATAGAGGATGTCGACAAGGCTGTCCACTCTCACCTTTACTGTTTACTATGGCAATTGAACCTTTAGCGATAGCGATACGTTTACATTCACAAATATATGGAATTAAAGTTGGACCAACAGAACATAAAATCTCCCTGTACGCCGATGATATAATTTTGTTTATGTCGAATCTAAAAAAATCAATTCCAACCTTGTTGAATTTAATAAAGAATTTTGGGGAAATATCAGGATATAAAATAAATAAAACTAAATCTTCAATATTAATGCTAAATGAGACCCAGAGAAATTACCCAGCCCCTGAGGTAAATCAATTCAATGTTGTAAATCAGTTTAAATATTTAGGAATCCAAATTATGCCTAAGCTAGAATCAGTCGCCAGTGTCAACTATGAAGCCTTAATGTCAGATATCAGTGAGTTAACTCAGAGATGGATGTCACTACCAATGTCGATGATCGGGAGAATCAATATACTTAAAAGTAATATTTTACCTAAAATACTTTATTTATTTCAATACATTCCCTTATCACCACCTTTAGATCTATTCTCAAGAATAAAAAAAAAGTTAGTGGAATTTATATGGAACAACAGGAGGGCTAGATTACGTCTGTCTTTATTATATTTACCATTTGATCGTGGAGGTCTGAAATGTCCAAATTTTATGTTGTATTATTGGTCGGCACAACTGAGGTCTATGACATATTATTTTTCATCAAATGATCTCCCTCACTGGACTGAAATGGAATCATACAATTTACCTTTACCTCTTCCCATATTCATATACTCAGATTCGGCAAAAAAATTACAAAAACAAGTTAAAAATCCATTTGTAAAACATATGATCAAAATATGGTGTGAAGCTAAAAACTATTTAAAAGAACCACAGTTATTGTCACAATTTAGTCCAATATGGGGTAATCAATATTTTAAACCAGGGAGAGCGGACGCTGTATTTAAAGTATGGAATTTAAAAGGGATACAAAAGATTCAGGATTTATATTTGCCATGTGCAGACAACATAATGTCTTTTGAAGAGCTGAGGATCAAATTTAATCTCAATAGAACACATTTTTTTAAATATCTTCAACTTAGAAACTTTATTCGATCAAATCAAAATAAAGCTCTCACTCGACCTATTTATTCATCCTTGGAAAAAATGATGATGAAAGATAGTAAAAGAAAGGGTATTATTTCAGAGTTTTATAACTCATTGACACTATCTTCAAGTGAAAATTCACTGAAAAGATTAAACTACTGGAAAGAAGATCTGCAAATTGAAATTTCAGAGGAACAATGGGAATTGGCTTGTACAGAAGCTCAAACCAAATCAATAAATGCACGCCTTAAATTGATACATTTCAAATGGTTAATGCGGATGTATGTTACACCGGAGGAGTTAAATAGATATAACAAAAATATACCAGATACATGCACAAAATGCATGGAAAGTAAAGGAACCCTATTTCATTGTTTATGGGAATGTAGATTAATAAGAATGTTTTGGGAAGAGGTGAGGGTAACAATTGAAAAAATAATCTCAAAACAAATCATATTGAATCCTAAACTGGTTTTGTTGGGTCTGTACCCAGAAAAGCATAATTTCAATAAAAGTGAAAGAACATTCATAGACCTCAGTTTGCTTAATGCCAAAAAAAGTATTGCACTATTATGGAAAAAGACTCATAGACCAGATGTGACTCAGTGGTTAAGACAGATGTTAACAAACCTTCCATTAGAAAGAATAACATATATACTGAAATCAAAGGAAATTGTGTTTGAGAATATATGGAGACCTTTTATTGATTATGTAAAAAATTTAAACATAACTCTTGAAGAAGAAGGTGAATGATGTGTGTGGACCTTGTAAATTCCAAACTGGTGAACATAATATGTATACTTATGTATTGGATTGTCTAGACTAAACAGAGGAGCATTGTTGAAGACTTGATTTTGTTGGTGGTTGTTGGTGTTTTTAGTGCATTTTTTTTTTTTGTAGTACTTTAGTGTTAGTGTTTGATTGTTTGTATCATGTTTGTTAAAAAAAAAAAAAAAAAAGGTTCAATAAAGATATTGTGGAAAAAAAAAAAAAAACAAAAACTGAAGACTCATCAGTTGGAAAGGAAATTGCATTCTACTAATTTAGATGAATTCTATTAACGTGGAGAAATCATCTCTTAATTTATAAAAAATCTCTTCGAAAAGCTAGAACAAGTTATTATTCTGCATTAATAGAAGCGAATAAGAATAACCCCAGGTTTCTTTTCAACACTACAGCCAGGCTGACAAAGAGTCAGGACTCGGTCAATCCTTGCATCCTCCTTGAGCTTTCTAGTCAGGACTTTTTTAACTTTTTCAATCATAAAATTTTATCTATTAGAGATAAAATCAGTCAGATTCTTTCTACCTTAAACTCAAGTACATTAACTACTACAACTCCCTCAATTGATACTGTATCTGTTTAGATAAGTTTACTCCAATTGACCTTTTAGAGTTGGATAAAATATTCTCCTCATCTAAGCCTTCATCTTGTCTTTTGGACCCTATTCCTACCAGGTTATTTATAATTGTCTTCCCAATTATTGGTAGCTGTATTATTCACATAATTAATGCTTCTTTAACTCTGGGTTATGTACCACTGGCTTTTAAAATTGCTGTTATTAAACCCTTAGTCAAAAAGCCAACGCTCGATCCAGGTGTTTTGGCTAACTATCACCCAATCTCTAATCTGCCCTTCATTTCAAAAATCTTAGAAAGAGTTGTTGCTGCGCAATTATTTGACCACTTGCAGGGAATTGGTTTATTTGAAGAGTTTCAATCTGGGTTCAGAGTTCATCACAGCACTGAAACAGCCTTAGTGAAGGTCACTAATGACCTCCTTATCGCGTCTGATAATGGACTTGTTTCTGTACTTATCCTTTTAGATCATAGTGCAGCCTTTGACACTATTGATCATGACATTCTACTTGATAGACTAGAACACTATGTTGGACTAAATGGAACTCCGCTGCAGTGGTTTAGATCTTATTTGTCCGATAGACTTCAGTTTGTTCACATCAATAATGAATTTTCTTCCAGCTCTAAGCTCAGTCACGGAGTTCCACAGGGATCTGTGTTAGGCTCTACTCTTTTTAGTTTATATATGCTTCCGTTAGGCAATATCATTAGAAAGCACTGTATACATTTTCATTGTTACGCAGACGACACACAACTATACCTGTCAATGAAGCCCGATGATTGTAATCAATTCACCAAATTAGATGCCTGTCTTAAGGAAATCAAAGCCTGGATGACTTGTAATTTTCTTCAACTAAACTCAGATAAGACTGAAGTCATTCTTGTTGGCCCAAAAAACCTTAGAAATTCCTTTCCAAATCATACTCTTAATTTGGATGCAGCCACTCACTCTGAATAGTTCTGTGAGGAACCTTGGAGTTATTTTTGATCAAGATCTGTCCTTTAATTCACATATTAAATTTGTTTCTAAGACTGCCTTCTATCACCTGCGCAATATTGCCAAGATTAGGAGCATCTTGTCTCTGAATGATGCTGAGAAACTGATCCATGCCTTTGTCAGCTCTAGATTAGATTATTGTAAGTCGTTATTATCAGGTTGTCCTAAAATATCTTTAAAAAGTCTTCAGTTGATCCAAAATGCTGCTGCAAGAGTTTTAACAGGTTCTAGAAAGAGAGATCATATGTCTCCGGGTCTGGCCTCCCTTCATTGGCTTCCCATAGAGTTTAGAATTAAGTTTAAAATCCTTCTTTTCACTTACAAAGCTCTTAATAATCAGGCCCACTTATACTGTATATAAAATATCTGATATTACCCTATCATCCTAACAGAGCACTACGCTCCCAAAATGCTGGATTACTTGTAATACCCAGAATCTCCAAAAGTACAATGGGAGGCAGAGCCTTCTGCTATCAAGCTCCTTCTCTGTGGAACCAGTTACCACTCTGGGTCCGGAGGGTAAAATCCTTCCTTTTCAATATAGCTTACGATTTGGGAGGGATTTCGTGTCTCTTAACCCCGCGTCTGTTCTGCTGTTAATAGATTCAGACTGCTGGATGACCACCAATAATGTACTTGGTTTTTCACTGTTTCATGTTTTTTATGTCTGTTCTTTTTGTCCTTTCTTTCCCCTCACCCCCAGCCAGTCGTGGCGGATGGCTGCACCTCCATGAGCCTGGTTCTGCTGGGGGTTTCTTCCTGCTGAGTGGGAGTTTTTCCTCTCCACCATCGCTAGGTGCTTGCTCGCGGAGGATTATCAGATTGCTGGGTCTTTCTGAAATTGTGGGGTTTTCTCTGCATTTTGTAGCGCTATGAAATGACCTTTGCTGTGATGTGGCGCTATATAAATAAAGCGGAATTGAATTGAATTGAATTGATCTGATGGCAGAGGAGGATGCCATTCAGACCTGGTAGATCCAAATGTATAGTAAGGGTGTGCTGGGAACGTATGGCTGAGGCCTCTGTCTGGGAGGTCTTCAACTCCCACCTCCGGAAGAACTTCGACCACATTCCGAGGGAGTCTGGAGACATGGAGTCTGAATGGGCAATGTTCTCCACCTCCATTGTTGAAGCGGCTGCCCAGAGCTGTGGCTGCAAGGTCATCAGTGCATCTTGTGGTGGCAACTCCCGAACCAAGTGGTGGACACCAGTGGTGAGGGGGGCCATTAAGCTGAAGAAGGAGTCCTATCGAGCTTGGTTGACTTGTGGGACTCCCGAAGCAGCTGAGGCGTACTGGTAGGCCAAGCGGAGTCCAGCTCAGGTGGTTGCTGAAGCAAAAACTCGGGTGTGGGGGGAGTTAGCTGAGATCATGGAACAAGACTTTTGGTCGGCCTCAAAGAGATTGTGGCAAACTGCTCAGCGGCTCAAGAGGGGGAAGCAGCTCCCTGTCCACACTGTGTATGGTGCAGATGTGGTGCTGCTGACTTCGACTGGGGATATCATCGGGCGGTGGAAGGAATACTTCGAGCATCTCCTCAATCCCACTGACACGCCTTCCACAGAGGAAGCAGGGCTTGTGGACGAGGGGGACGACTCGCCCATCACAGGGGCTGAGGTTGCCAAGGTGGTTAAAAAGTTCCTTGGTGGCCAGGCTCCAGGGGTGGATGAGATTTGCCCTGAGTACCTCAAGGCACTGGATGTTGTAGGGCTGTCATGGTTGGCACACCTCTACAACATTGTGTGGAGGTCGGGGACAGTGCTTTTGGCATGGCAAACCGGGGTGGTGATTCCGCTCTTCAAGAAAGTGGACCAGAGGGTGTGCTCAAACTTTAGAGGGATCACACTTCTCAGTCTTCCTGGGAAGGTCTATGTCAAGGTACTGGAGAGGAGAGTCCGGCCGTGGGGCGAACCTCGGATTCAGGAGGAGCAATGTGGTTTTCGTCCTGCCCATGGCACATTGGACCAACTCTTTACTCTCTTGAGAATCCTCGAGGGTTCGTGGGAGTTTGCCCAACCAGTTTATATGTGTTTTGTGGACTTGGAGAAGGCATTCAACCGTGTCCCTCATGGCTTTTTGTGGGGGGTGCTTCGGGAGTATGGGGTATCGGGTTCGTTGTTATGAGCTATCCGGTCTCTATACGACCATTGTGAGAGTTTGGTTTGTATTGCCAACACTCGGTCGGACTCATTCCCAGTGAGAGTTGGACTCTGCCAGGGCTGCCCTTTGTCACTAATCCTGTTCACAATTTTTATGGACAGGATTTCTAGGCACAGCCAGGGAACAGAGGGTGTCATGCGTCATGACCCCAGGAGCTCATCTCTGTTGATTACAGATGATGTTGTCCTCTTGGCTTCATTGAGCAATGACCTACAGGTCTTACTGGGATGGGTTCCGCTGAGTGTGAAGCAGCTGGGATGAGAATCAGCACCTCCACGTCCGAATCCATGGTCCTCAGCCAGAAAAAGGTGGATAGTCCCCTCCAGATGGGGGACAAGCTCCTGCCCCACGTGGAGGAGTTTAAGTATCTTGGGGTCTTATTCATGAGTGAGGCAAGAATGGAGCGGGAGATTGACAGATGGATCGGAGCAGCATCTGCAGTGATGCGGACGTTGTACCGGTCTGTTGTGGTGAAGCGGGAGCTAAGCTCTAAGGCACAGCTGTTGATTTACCGGTCAATCTACATTCCTACCCTCACCTATGGTCACAAACTTTGGGTAATGACCAAAAGAATGAGATTGTGGATACAAGCGGCTGAAATGAGCTTCCTTTGTAGGATTGCTGGACTCACCCTTAGAGGTAGGGTGAGGAACTCAGTCATCTGGGAGAGGCTCAGAGTAGAACCGCTGCTTCTCCACATTGAAAGGAGCCAGTTGAGGTGGTATGGGCATCTGATCAGGATGCCTCCTGGACGCCTCCCACTTGAGGTGTTTCAGGTACGTCCCACTGGGAGGAGACCCCGGGGCAGACCCAGGACTCGCTGGAGAGACTGTGTCTCCCGGTTGGTCTAGGAACACCTTGGTATCCTCTGAAGAGCTGGAGCAGGTAGCTGGGCAGAGGGAAGTCTGGACTTCTCTGCTTGAACTGCTGCCTCCACGACCCAGACCTCTGGAAAGGTGGTAGAAGATGGATGGATGGAGCTCATTTGTGGTGACAATCATCTATACCCATGTGCCACTAAAAGTTATTGAAAACTTTTCCAGAATCTCGACGGTTTGGCCGTAGGGGCGTGGCAAAGTTTGATGCCTTGCCATGATCATTCTTTGACCATTCTAATGGCTGTAACTCTGGTATGCATTGTTGGATTTCAATCAAATTCAACATTTTGGATATTAGTCCAATTCCAAACAGTTCTATAGAACAATATTCATAGAAATCTACAGTGCCACATATAGGAGGCAGAAAGGTTTGTATCAGAAAGTTTGCATCATGTTGTTTTTTTAATACCTTGGGAATGGAATGTCGGATTGGCACCGAGATAAGATAAGATAAGGTAAGATAAGATAAGATAAGCCTTTATTAGTCCCACAATGGGGAAATTCCAGGATTGCAACAGCACAGGGATAGCAACACTCAGAGCAACAATCAGAAGGCAAGAGAAAAAAAAGAAACAAGAGCAGCAAGTATACATATGTACATACTATAAATATATATATATATATATAAATATATAAACACACAGTGCGGAGCATTGAAGCTAGATGGAATAAATATGTAGATATATAAACACACACAGTGCGGAGCATTGTAGCTAGATGGAATAAATATGTAAATATATAAACACACACAGTGCGGAGCACTGTAGCTAGATGGAATAATATGTAGATATATAAACACACAGTGCGGAGCATTGTAGCTAGATGGAATAAATATGTAGATATATAAACACACCCAGTGCGGAGCATTGTAGCTAGATGGAATAAATATGTAAATATATAAACACACACAGTGTGGAGCATTGTTGTTAGATGGGATGAAACAGCACAACCGTCTACTTAGTTATCCTACATGGTATGATTATGTACCCATACATATTCTCACCCTCCATAGCGACCGGTATTTTCCTAGTTGTATGCCGGAGGGGACCATTGTATAAGTCTATTGCGTCTTTTGCATTCAAAACTATTAGGTTGTCACGTCTTTTTGATATCTCTGCGAGCAGCCCTGCTTAGGTTGTACAGTCTGACAGCCGTTGGTAGGAAGGACCTGCGAAACCTCTCGGTTGTGCACCTAGGATGATGTAGTCTGCTGCTAAATGAGCTCCTCAGTGCATTCAGTATGTCCTACATAGGGTGGAACTCGGACTCCAGCAGAGATGACAGTTTAGCCACCGTCCTTCTCTATCCTAGATAGGTATAATGTATACGGGTATGCCTCCAAACAATTATAGCTATGAATATTCATGAGTAGCAATAGCACCCTCTCTTGGAGACATGAAGAGTGCGGACCAAGACCTTCTGCATATACAACAACAATAAACCCTGGTTCATTCCTAAACTGAAGCAGCTACGTCAGACCAAGGAGGAGGCCTACAGGACTGGTGACTGGACTCTGTACAAGCGGGCCAGAAACATGCTTACGAAGGAGACCAGGCTTGCTAAGAGGAGCTACAGTGTGAAGTTACAAAAAAACTTCTCAGCTAACAACTCTGCTTCTGTCTGGAGAGGCCTACGGAATATCACCAACTACAGGAGACCATCCCCCCACCCTGCGGAAAACCTCCAGCTGGCTAATGACCTAAACAGCTTTTACTGCAGGTTTGAAAAGAACCTACAGTTCTCACCTCCCACCCACACAAAAGGATTATCTGCAGCCCCAGGAACTCCATCCCTCCTCCACTCTGACCTCCCACCAGCACTAATGATCTGTGAAGAGGAGGTACGCCGTGTCTTTCAGAGACAAAAGATCAAGAAGGCTGCAGGACCTGATGGTGTGTCTCCGTCCTGCCTGAGAGTCTGCTCCAACGAGTTGGCCCCCATCTTCACCCGGATCTTTAACAGATCACTGGAGCTGCGTGAAGTGCCTTCCTGCTTCAAACGCTCCATCATCATTCCAGTTCCCAAGAAACCCTCTATTACAGGATTAAACGACTACAGACCTGTTGCCCTGACCTCTGTGGTCATGAAATCCTTGGAGAGATTGGTGCTGAACCACCTGAAGGTCATCACAGGCCCCCTGATGGACCCACTGCAGTTTGCCTACCGGTCAAACAGGTCAGTGGATGATGCAGTGAATATGGGACTACATTACATCCTGCAACACCTCGACTCCCCAGGGACGTACGCCAGGATCCTGTTTGTCGACTTCAGCTCAGCGTTCAACACCATCATCCCAGGCATTCTTCATCAGAAACTCCTCCAGCTCAAGGTGCCCCCCTCCACCTGCCAGTGGATCTCCAGCTTTCTGACTGACAGGTGGCAACAGGTGAAGCTAGGGAGCTTTACATCCAGCTCCCGAAAAATTAGTACTGGCGTCCCCCAAGGATGTGTCCTTTCCCCACTGCTCTTCTCCCTCTACTCCAACGACTGCACCTCAGAGGACCCTTCGGTGAAGCTCCTGAAGTTTGCGGACGACACCACAGTCATCGGTTTGATCCGGGATGATGATGAGTCTGCATACAGGCGGGAGGTGGAGCAGCTGATCCTCTGGTGCAGCCAGAACCATCTTGAACTTAACCCAGCCAAAACGGTGGAGATGACTGTGGATTTCAGGCGACACCCCCCTTCATTCCCCCCACTCACCATCCTCAACAGCACAGTGTCCACTGTGGACTCCTTCAAGTTTCTGGGTACCACAATCTCCCGGAACCTGAAGTGGTCCTCCCATATTGACACTGTCCGGAAAAAGGCCCAGCAGAGGTTGTTTTTTCTGCGTCAGCTCAAGAAGTTTGATTTGCCTCAGGAGCTGCTGGTTGTCTTCTACACCGCCATCATCCAATCTGTCCTCTGCTTTTCCATCACTGTCTGGTTTGGATCTGCCACTAAACAGGACAAGACCAGACTGCAGCGGATCATTAAGTCTGCGGAGAGGATCATTGGTACCGACCTACCCTCCATTGAGAACTTATATCGGTCCATAACCAGGAAACGGGCGGGAAACATCTGTGCTGACCCATCACACCCCGGCCACAAACTGTTTGAACTTCTATCTTCTGGTCGTCGTTACAGATCACTGAAGGTCAAAACCACCCGTCACAGGAACAGTTTCTTTCCTCAAGCCATCACTCTGATGAACTCCTAACATTCACCTAGTCCTACCTGTTGCTGTACTCATGACTTTTCATCCATTATTACATTGCACATAACTCTCACACTGCTTTTTACTTCATTCACATTATATCACTGAATCTGAGTCCACATTGAAATACTGTGTGATTGTATATTTTTTCATATATTTCTGCAAAGTGTGGTTAGTCCGAGTAAATAACTGCATATATTCCTGTATATATTTGCATCCTTTTATAGAAACGTGGACAGACTGTAATTTACTGTACATACTCTGGTTGTCATTGAATCCTTATTTAAATCCTTCACCTGAACAACGAGAGCAAGTTTTTAGCCAAAGTCAAATTCCTTGTATGTGTTGTGCATACTTGGCCAATAAAGCTGATTCTGATTCTGATTCTGATTCTGATTCTGATTCTGATGAAGGTTACACCAAAGGTTTTCTTCAATATCTCTGAAATAAATAGTCTGGTTGGTACCATTAATGGTGACAATCATCTATACCCATATGCCATCAAAAGTTGTTGAAGATTTTTCCAAATGCCAGACGGTTTGGCAGAAGGGGCATGGCCAAGTTTTCAGTATCACCATCACCCTTCCAACAGCTATAACTCTGGCATACATTGACTGATTTCAACCAAATTTTGTGTGGTGAATAGGTTGCCAATACTGATAATTTCTATAATAACGAATGATACATAGCGACAGCGCCCCCTACCACCAATGGACAGAAAGTTGTCATTACTCACAAGTAGAATGACTGATTCCTGCTGAACTTTATATGTATGATACTAGTCAGACCCAGAAAAGATTTTTGTAATGATAACAAACATAGCTATAGCGCCCCCTAGGGAAAAAAACAAAGCTTTATAACGCAGGCATACTTTGTCCAAATTCAACCAAATTTTGTGTGGTACATCGGTAGCCTACATTGAACTTTTGTATATTGAAAAATGACACATAGCTATAGCACCCCCTAGCAGAAAAAACAAAGCTTTATAACTCTGAAATACTCAGTCCAAATTCAACCAAATTTTGTGTGGTGCATGGTTAACCAACACTGAACCTTTCTATCATGAACAATTACACATAGCTCTAGTGGAAAAACAAAGTTTAATAACTCTGGCATACTTTGTCCAAAGTCAACCAAATTTCAAGTGTTGAATAGGCACCCAATGGTGAACATTTCTATAATATACAATGAGACACAGCAGTAGCACCCCTTACCACCAATGGACAGGAAGTTGTCATAACTCACACATACATCGTCCAAATGGATCCAAACTTGATATGCATGGCACTAGTACCACCCATAACAGAGTTATATGACGACACCACATATAGGTATGGTGCCCCCTAGGTTAAAAAAAACCCAAAATATTTATAGCGATGGCATAGCTTGTCTAAATTCAAACAAATTTCCTGGGGAAATTTTCACCAGTTGTGGCCTTTAGGCTATGGATAAACATATTAGATTTTTGAGGTAATCCATGAGCTTATACAGTACCTCTGCCGAGGCGTTATCTTGCAATGGACAGATGGACAGACTGATGATGGATGGCGGTATGGACAGGCGAATGGATTGATGGACGAATGGATGGCAGATGGATGGGCGTATGGCATAATGGAAGAACGAACAGACAAAGAGCGGGAAGGAGAGAGTTGGGGAGGGAGGAATGGAGCCTGCTCGGAGTTACGTACTCTGAGGAGCAAGGCCGAAGTCTAGCAAGGACGTGAGGGCCCATTTATCGCTGCTCGCATTAATTATTACTATTATTATTGCTACTACTGCTAGTATGTTGTTTTAGTTGTTACACTCAAATTTCTTATTTTTGTCAGTTTAGACTACCGTACATAATTGTGTGGACTCAGTCTGAAACACTTGTGATGGAGTCAATAAAAGTCTTCCTACCTGGCTTGCCAAGTGGGTCGATCTTCTTGGTGACACTTGGACTTCGGTGCGGGAGGTTGCGAGTTTGAACTCTCGGTTGGGCTTCACCAATGAAGCTTCACCTCCTGTCTCCTTGTTCACATGGTTCTAAATTTGTTCAGTAAGAACATATTAATGAATCCCAGAAATTTTTGCTTAAATTGTGCATACAACCAATTTAGACACAAATTTGTGCTTACCCACTGTCAGTAAAAGAGGGCCAGTAAACCTCTTGATTTGTTAAAAATACGCACAGTATTTTAAAAAAAAGCTTCTGGTATAAGTGAAGGGAGTGGTTTCAGCTGGGGTCACTGTATGGGCTAAGTGTTGCTGGAGGAGATGGCACATGGAAAGAAACTGTTGTTTTGTCTGTTGGTTTTGGCACAAACTATTCTGTGATAAAGCTGAAAGGAGGATGAAATGTGCGTCAATTATTTCAGATAATTCACTATCTGTTGCTTGATGCAACTTTTCTGTAAAACAGACAGTTCCTTCCAGTAAGAACTGTCCACAGTGAGGTTGGAAATAGTGAGAAGAAAACTGTCTTCAACACTCTTTTGCACAGGTAACATTGTTGGTAAGTTAATCCATTTGCTTTATGAGAGCAGTCTTTTTCATTCTTTCACTAGTTTCTTAAGTGGTTCACAATCTGATTTTTATCCTGTAAGCATCTCACAGGAAATAACAAGTTAAACAGTCAAAACTTTCAAGAACATTGTCTTCTGCTGCAGTTGCTTGTAAAGGTCTCCAAAGAATGTATTGAAGCTGTGTGCTGTAATTCAATCTTCAGGGTACTAGCAAAGTATTCACCTTTACTGCAGCATAGTGGTGGTGAATCTGCAGCAGAGAGATTCCATTAATCAGATATCTGCTGCAAAGAGGAGCTTTTAGAGCAGTTTTTAAAGGAGTCGGTATTTGTTTTTCATGGTGTCATGGTGACAGACATATCTGACAGTGCTTTCATGTAACCTAGTAAAACAAATGTATTACAATTAATGTTTCCAATCAACTTGGACATTTATTTTGTGGTGTGTTGTTGCACAGTCTACACCAATTGAAAGTAGAGCTGTTGTCATGGCAACCCCCACCATCATCTACCCACAGCAGGCCTCTGTTGTTCCTCAAGATGGACGTCCTGTGGAGCAGGCCAGGTAATAGTCTATAATCCCACACCCTAAATATGTATTTTCAAACAGAAACAGGCTGAACTTATTTTCTTCTCCTCTGTCAGACCACACAGTCCCAGAGCTCGCCTGGCCAGAAACTCCACAGGAGCACCCATCACCACAGTAGGTGGGTGAAGACACAAACACTTATGCTCAATGTACCTAGGGTTATCTAAATATGAACGCAATCCTGTGCCATTTATTTGGATTTTAGCATGATGGCATTTGCTTTAGGTAAGCAACACATTTAAATCAACAACTTTATTCTGCACTTCCTATAAGAGATGCACACTTCACTCAACATTTGCTCTGTTTGGTTTGGTCATTTGCATCTTGAGAGTGCTCTTACATGCCTTAAATACTTGTGCTCCTTTTGATGTTGCCCTTTAGTGAATAGAGGCGATATAAAAGTATCCTTGACTTGGCCAACACTCATCATCTGATTTACTGGCTGCCATCCATCCTTGAATTATTCCCTGCTTTAAGAGTTCATAACAACATATTGCTGTAATCCAACAAATCTCAGATATTTTGATCAAAAAATTTCCTTAGAGATGCTACTTTGTTTGATTTAAGGGAATCTATGCAAAACTTCTTCTTCGATTGACTGGAAATGGTTATTTTTCATTCATGTAGTATTCATTCATTCATTCATTCATTCATCCATCTTCAACTGCTTTATTGTTTTTGGGTCGCCGAGGGGGACGGGGGGGAAGCCTATCTCAGCATCTTATTTTTGCTTTAACATTTTTTGTTTTACAGATGATTGCAGTTTAAAGCTTTACCCCTTGATGCCATGAAAAAATATGCTTAATTGAAAGCAAGGCTATGGAATGATTGGTAGTAGCTCTTTTATAATAAAGCCTGGAAATTAAACCATAACTGTGGTGTAAGTACAATTTTAAGTGTAAGTAAGTATGAGGAAAGTATAAGGGGAGTATAGTGTAAGTACAGTGTAAGTGTAGTGTATAGGGATGCGGGCTATATTCTTCCTCAACTGTAACAGAAGTGATTATAGCATAAGCATACATAAACACAGCATAATTATGCTGTAACTGCAATGCTGTGTTATGTAAATAAAAACACTGTAAGTACAACACAACACAAGGGGCCACAAGGGGTGCAACACAACACAATGGAATTTCCTGGCTTTATTATTAATTACTACAAAATGTTTGTCTAAAACTGTACTTGGTTTGTGTCATAACACGCCCATTTCACGGGCGAAAGTAGGATACCAAGCGCTCTCTGTGAATTTGCACATTTATTAACATAAAAACAGACAAGAATGTTAACATACAAAAACTAAATCATGAAGTGCAAGTACAAAAGACAAATGCTGGAGGAGAGTGGGGCTCAACGTCCAGGGGGACGGAAGCCAGGGAACACCTGGCCAGGGACGGAATCCAGCCGGAGTTCTCCCGAAGGCAGCAGGGCTCACGGCTGGAAATAAGGGGTAAACATAGGGGTAAACATGGACGGAGCTCTCCTACTTTTCTCAACAGCTAGACCCAAACACACTCAGGACAAACTGCTCCACTCCTGAGGGCAGGTACACGTGGTAGAAGGACACGACAAACCACAGAGGTTTGCTGCGCCCTTATATGCAGTACATAATCAATGACAGGTGTGGATACATGAGTGGAGAAAATAACAGAATGAATAACAGGTGTGCAGCTCTGACCAGTTTGGCAGCCGGAAGCTGTACAGCACTGTCAAAATAAAACATAACCAGAAACCACAATAAAACAACAACAACACAACCCCAGCATGTAAACATTACTACAAGTGCACAATGACAATAACTGGACAAAATAACAGAAACAGACAGAAGAAGACTGAACTTAAACTAGAGACTGGGCACGGCACCCACCCGTGCCCTAGGATCATGACAGTGCCCCCCCTTCAAGGGGTGGTTCCCAGACACCCCAGGGCAGCATCAAAAGAAAAACAAAACTCCCACACAGAAGACCCTCCCAACAAGAAAACAGCAACCCCGGGGGGGGGGGGGGAGGAGGGGTAACCCAGGCACGGAGGGGCAGAGACAAAACAAACAACAAAAAAAAACCAAAATGAAAACACTCGTGACCCATACACTGTCCAACAGATGGTCTCCCGGAACTCAAGCCCGACTGATTAATGGATGAGGCAGTTCAGGTGGCCTTCCTGAGTCCCAAGATCACCGATGGCTGTGCTGGAACAAGTCGGGTGGCCTCCCCGTGTTCCAGCACCATCCAAGCAGGAGAAGCAGCCCATCAGGCGGCTTGCCAGCATCCCTAAGCCAACGAGCCACGGGAGCCAACAGGTGGCATTCTCTTGAGAAGGGCGGTTGATCAGTGGGAGCCTTCAGCAACATCCGAAACCCCCCAACAGCCCCTGATGAAAGCAAAGGACCCATGGCAACCTCAGAGGAGAGCACAGCACATGCGGTGGCCTCGGGCTGAGGCAACGCACCCACGGCAGACCCGAACTGGGATGTAGCACCCACGGTAACTCTGGAGCGGAGCATCGTACCCATGACAACCAGGCTGACCCACGAGAGCACCAGGCCAAGGAGGCAGTCAATCAACGGGGCCCCAGACTGTGGCGCTGCTCCCACGGTGGCCAAGGACAGAGGCGCTGCACCCATGGTGGCCCCGGACTGAGGCATGGCTGCACCTGCAGAGGCCCCAGACTGGGGTGCAGCAGCACCCATGGAGACCTCGGGAGAAGACTCACACAACACACAGACAACCACCGGGTCAGAGTCACCGGCAGCAGTGGAGCCCAGTGAAGAGAGCTCAGGCGCAGCTGAAGGCTGCACCTGGACCTCTCCAGCAGGAGCCAGGCAAGATCTCTCTAGGACAGAGAAAGTGAAAACAAAAAAGAGCACTTGCCTGAGCTCAAGCTCCACCGCCATCCAGGACTCCAGCGATCCTGACTGGGATGTCTCAGCTCTCCCCTCCCGGGTGTCCACACCCGCCACAGCCGCCTCAGACGGGGGTGGGGGTGGGGCATCTCAGTCCTCTCCGTCTGGACGTCCACCCTGGACACGACCACCTCAGATGGGGAGGAAAGAAAAAACACCGGAACAAAGTTGCCGGCAGTAGTGGAGCTCGGTGAGGAGACTCCGGAAGCAGAGGACATCTGCAACCAGTTCTCCTCACCACGAGCCATCAGCAGGCATGATGGTAAATGCAGCCAAACGGCCTCCAGGCTTGGCACCCCCCACTGGTGGACCTCTTGATGGGCTGGCTGATGCTGGAAGTGACCTCACCGATGGTGCCAGCTACCATGCCGCTGAATCCAAGAGACACACAAATGTTGGCTCAGGATTCAGAGCACGAGTGGCGCTTCCCTCCCATCCCGGACATAGTCACAGGGCTGGAACAGGAACTTCCTGGGTGGCTGGTTTTGCTGCCGTCCGGCGGCTCCTTCCCAGGAGCGATGGACTCTCGGAGGCCCCAAAAGAACACACAGGAGAGGCCAGCTTAGTCAAGCTCTGCATAACTTAGCCCAGCACTCAGGAACTTTTACAAACTGAGCACAACTTTCACCAGCATTTATTTCCAAACGTTTTCTGCATGCTGAAAACTTTCCAAGAATACAACTTTTGCCAGCATTTGCCAACAAACACCAGCTATCATTAACTTTTTCCAACTTTTGCCAGCAGAGCCAGACGTTTGCCAAAACATCAGTAAAAGTTGTTCCAAACGTTGTAGTGTGAATCCACCCTTAGCTACAGGGGACTGGTCCAAAGCCTGGGTAAATGGGGAGAATTGGACTAGGAATCAAGTGTAAAAATCTCTGCCAAATCTAATTATAACATGTGGACCCTGCAGCTACAGTATGTGGACTAATGCGGGGATAAGGAGAGAGTACTAATCTATGTACATGTTCTATCCAGACAGCACAGGTAACGTGATCGACCTGGTGAAGGATCAGCTGCCGGAGCTGCAGCTCTCCGATGAGGATCGACAGAGGAATCTGGAACTGCTCGAACAAGCTAAGAAGGTCAGCGACCGCTTCCTCACCCGCCGCGGCCGCCGCTCCACCAGCAGTCTCACTGACTCGCCCACAGGTAGAATATGCACATGCATACAGAAACATAATATCCATCCATCCATCTATCCATCTTCTGCTGCTTATCTGGGGTCCGGGTCATGGGGGCATCAGTCCAGGCAGAGCAGCCCAGACTTCCGCCCAGTTCACTTCGCACCATGTGAATGGCATTCACTTACGTATACAGCACTTTTTTCCTCATCTCTGGCTTTACAGATCCTACTATCTACCCATTCACACACACATTCACACGCATATATCTATGTATATGCAGAGATGGGTAGTAACAAGCAACTTTACTCAAGTACATGTAGTCAAGTAACTTTTACAAAAGTAGTTTTATTTCAATCATTGTACAATAAAAACTGTCCTATAAAACAATACAGTGACGGACGACAAAACAAAAATATTCCTTGGGTCACCAAGAGGTTAAAAAATGCATGTAAAAAGAAGAATACATTATATAAACAATTCATTAAGTGTAGAACGGTAGAGGCTGAGATCAAATATAAAAGATATAAAAATAAGCTTACTAATATGAGGACTTGTAAAAAAGAATACTACAACAGAGTATTAGAGGATAATAAAAATAACTTAAGAGGAATATGGCAAGTACTCAGTGTGATTATTAGTAATCGACCTAAGAATGCTAATTATCCAGAATATTTTATTGAAAGTGGCAATTTGATAAATAATTTGGAGGATGTGGTCAGTGGTTTCAATAAATTTTTTGTAAACGTTGGTCCTGAATTAGCAAAATCAATAGTGACACCAGAAACAAACAACAGTGGTTCTGTAAATGAAATAGAAGATAGAAATCCAAACACAATCTTTTTGGGTGCAGTTACTGAAAAGGAAATTATCGAGACTGTGAGTAAATTTAAAAACAAAAAAATCAACAGACTGGAATGAAATTGACATGACAATAGTGAAAAAAGTAATTGAAGGAATTGTTAAACCACTCACCCACATCTGTAACCTGTCATTTCAAACTGGTAAATTTCCAAACAAAATGAAAATAGCAAAAGTAATACCACTATACAAAACAGGAGACAGTCATTATTTCACAAATTACAGGCCGGTCTCTTTACTCTCACAATTCTCCAAAATACTTGAAAAAATCTTCACTAAGAGACTGGATGATTTCATTGAAAAACACAACCTCCTTACAGACAGCCAGTATGGTTTTAGAGCAGATAAATCTACATCTTTGGCACTGATTGAACTTATAGAAGAAATTACTAGTTGTATAGATAAAAAAAAGTTTGCTGTAGGAGTATTTATAGATTTAAAGAAAGCTGTTGACACCATTGACCACAGAATTCTACTGAGGAAACTGGAAAGGTATGGGATAAGAGGGGTCGGACTGAGTTGGGTGGAAAGTTATTTAAGTAACAGACAACAATTTGTTCAAATTGGTGAGCACAAATCACCCTTCATGGACATCACTTGTGGTGTGCCCCAGGGGTCAGTTTTGGGACCCAAACTCTTTATCTTGTATATAAATGACATATGCCGAGTATCGAAAATTCTGAAATTTATTTTGTTTGCGGATAACACAAATATCCTTTGCACTGGTGAGAATTTGCAGCAGGTTTTAGAGGTGGTCACAACTGAAATGAAAAGGTTAACACAGTGGTTCAACAAAAATAAATTATCTCTAAATCTGAAAAAAGCAAAGATCATTTTGTTTGGAAATTATAAAATAAATCAGAATCAGAATCAGAATCAGATTTATTGCCATTGTTCATGTAGTACACAAACTAGGAATTTGTCTCGGTGCAATGCTGCAACATTAAACATGATAAAATAAAAGAAATAAACTATACATGCAATAAAGTGTAGAATAAGAGTAAGTGATACGGACTTCCGGTTATGGCTGCCACGTAAGACGGACGTGTTTCACTCTGCTCTGCTCCTGGAGAAAAAAATCGGCAAATAACTCTCTCATTTGGGACAGAACGTATCCCAGCGTTTGGGCGAGGATATGTCGGCGAAGCCTAAGGCTGGAAAACCAGGTAAAGGAAAAAGCGAGCCGCCGAAACAGTCCAAATTAACGGACTTTCAGGTCTGTGACGCAGCAAACAAAACTCCATATATGGCGGAGGAGGCTGGCAACGGTGCGAAATCTGCGGGGAGCGGCGCAGATGCGCTGATGGCTGCCATGAGTTCAATGAGAGCGGACTTTTCCTCTAGATTTGATGGGATTATGACAGCGTTGGAAGGAATAAGAAAGGAATTGGGTGACTGTGTAGAACGAACGGCGCAGATGGAGCTCCGTCTCGCTAGTGCTGAAGATGACGTCACCCGTCTTCAATTAAAGGTGCGCACTTTGGAAAAAAAAAATAAATGTCTAGAAGATAATATTTTGGATTTGGAATCTCGGTCGAGACAGAATAACTTGAGGCTGGTGGGTCTTCCAGAGGAATCAGAAGGTCGGGACGTATATTCCTTTCTGGAAAAGTGGATTCCGGAGGTGCTGGGCAGCGAGGAGTTGCAATCAGCAGTGGTTCTGGAAAAAGCACATCGTATTGGCCCACGGAGAGATAAGGGACCGCCGAGGACCTTAATTATGAAGTTTCTTAGCAACAGAGACAGGATGAAGATCTTCAACGCTGCACGAGCTAAAGGAGAGATTAAACACCAGGATCAGCAGGTGCGGTTCTACCCAGATTTGGCCACAGGAATCCAACAATTGAGGAAGCAGTTTGATCCCATACGTAAGGAGCTGCGCAACCTTGGGATTCGTCATGGTGTAATCTATCCTGCGAGACTGTTGACCACGTATGAGGGCAGAACCCACATCTTCAAGACCCCAGAGGAGGCGCAGGAGTTCATCAAGAAGATCAAAGAAGAAGAAGAGACTGGTGGGAGCTAAGCATGAACAAAATATAAGGTAGAATAATTAAGCATTTGCACAGGCATCTGACTGACTTGAAGTAAACAGCAAGTTTACAAAATATAGATTGTATTATATATTAAAAAAAACAAAAACAAAACAAACAAAAAAAAACTATGATGTACAAAGTTGTTAAAAATTTTGGAGTTAAGTTGGAAAACTACAGAGGAGAGTTAATGTTACGTCATTAAAAGCAGTAGAGTTAGGGTGATTGGGAGAATGAAGAAGGAGTGGCTTAGGCTGTTCCCCGTGGGTGTGGAACGGTCGATGGCTATATCGGGAGACGGAATTTTTCTTTTGATTTTGGGGGGTTCGCCACAAGTGTGGGAAGGGGGAATTTGTTTGTGTGTAGTTTGTAGGATGAATGTTCAACCACTCATGTTTTTGCTTCTCTGTATGAGCATGTTTACACTGCAAGGTAATCCCAAACTCTCTATTGATCATAAACCAAAGTGTTAATCTTAATTTAACTTCATGGAATTGCAGAGGTCTACAAAATTTAAAAAAACTTAAACAAGTTATGAATAAAATAAAAGACATGGGTTCAAAAATTGTGTTTTTATAAGAAACTCATCTAATAGAGGAGGATATAAAAAGAATTAGGAGTAGATGGCAAGGAAGTGTATTCACCTCATCATTTTCATCCCGGGCCAGGGGAGTTATGACTCTCATACATAAATCAGTCCCTTTTCAAGTGAAAAATGTAATTGGAGACAAACTTGGAAGATATGTAATCATTCAAGGTTCTTTGCTATTAGAAAATATAAATCTTGTGAACTTATATGGTCCCAATATAGATGATCAAAAGTTCTTTGCTAATTTATTTCTTATTTTATCATCACTTACAGGGCAACATACACTATAATAGCAGGGGATTTTAATTGTACATTGAATCCAGGTATAGATAGATCAACAGGACTGGATTGTACGCACAATGGATGTAGGATGATTATTAATCATTTTATGAAAGAATTGAGATTGTTAGATATATGGAGAGAAATTAAACCACAAGTTAAAGCCTATTCTTGTTATTCCAGTACCTACAAGACATTCTCACGTATTGATTATTTTTTGATTTCC
Source organism: Pholidichthys leucotaenia (assembly GCA_020510985.1). Taxonomy (NCBI): domain Eukaryota; kingdom Metazoa; phylum Chordata; class Actinopteri; order Cichliformes; family Pholidichthyidae; genus Pholidichthys; species Pholidichthys leucotaenia. The sequence continues at coordinate 311,754,234 of CM035837.1, read as the reverse complement.
ACAGAATTAAGATCCAAGATTCAAAACTGCTTTTATGATAACATCGTGATCTCTGATCATGCACCCTGTTGTCTAATACAGTATATGTAGATAAAAAATTGACAAAGGAATCAGGTAGATGGCAATTTCAGCATAAATGGCTTCAGGATGAGGAATTTGTCAAGTATATAGAAAAACAGATAGACGAGTACTTTGACATCAATACTACACAAACATCAGCATGTGTAAAGTGGGAAGCTTTCAAAGCTTTTATTAGGGGACATATTATTAGTTATACAGGATCAAAATCTAAGAAGACTCGAGAGGAGAGAGCTAAATTGGAACATAAAATGAAAAGTCTTCAGGAAAAAGTGTATGCAGGAAGTGATCCAAGGTTGGAGAATGAATTACTGATTTTGAGAGCTGAATATGACAAAAAATCAGCGAATAGAGCTGCCTCGAGTCTTCTAAGATTGAAACAATCTTTTTATGAACAAGGTGAAAAATCAGGAAAATTATTGGCATGGCAGATTAAACAATTAGAAATTAAAACACCAATTACTAGTATTATAAGTAATGGACAGGTAGTTATAGATCCTTTAGAAATTAACAGAGCCTTTAGAGATTACTATGAAAAATTATATGATACTAAAAATGAATTTGATTTAACAAAACTAAATGGGTTTTTGAACGAACTATCTATACCGTGTATTCCAAATGAAAACAGGGAGATATTGGAGTCTAAAATTAGTCAAGAAGAAGTTGGGCTAGCCATTGATAATATGAAATCAGGAAAAAGTGCAGGACCAGATGGTCTTCCAGTTGACCTTTATAAGAAATTTAAGAATAAATTAATAAAACCTTTTTTGGAAATGGTTTTAGAAGCATTTCAAAATAATAATTTACCATCATACATAAATAATGCCTTAATTATACTGCTGCCAAAACCAGGTAAGCCCTCTAATAAATGTGAAAATATGAGACCAATAAGCCTATTAAACGCCGACCTTAAGATAATCTGTAAAATTTTAGCAAGACGAATACAAGAAATTTTACCAAATATTATTAATCGAGATCAGAATGGCTTTATAAAGGGAAGACAAGGCTTCCATAATGTAAGAAGACTATTTAATATTATTTATTTTAATAAAGAAGCACCGGATACAGCTCTCCTATCACTGGACGCCGAAAAGGCCTTTGATAGAGTTGAATGGCCCTTTCTTTTTGAAGTCCTACAAAGGTTTGGACTTGCAAATAATTTCATAAAATGGGTTCAAATAATATACAATAATGCTACAGCAGAAATCCTAACAAATAACAATATTTCAAAACCAATAAAAATCAATAGAGGATGTCGACAAGGCTGTCCACTTTCACCTTTACTGTTTACTATGGCAATTGAACCTTTAGCGATAGCGATACGTTTACATTCACAAATATATGGAATTAAAGTTGGACCAACAGAACATAAAATCTCCCTGTACGCCGATGACATAATTTTGTTTATGTCGAATCTAAAAAAATCAATTCCAACCTTGTTGAATTTAATAAAGAATTTTGGGGAAATATCAGGATATAAAATAAATAAAACTAAATCTTCAATATTAATGCTAAATGAGACCCAGAGAAATTACCCAGCCCCTGAGGTAAATCAATTCAATGTTGTAAATCAGTTTAAATATTTAGGAATCCAAATTGTGCCTAAGCTAGAATCAGTCGCCAGTGTCAACTATGAAGCCTTAATGTCAGATATCAATGAGTTAACTCAGAGATGGATGTCACTACCAATGTCGATGATCGGGAGAATCAATATACTTAAAAGTAATATTTTACCTAAAATACTTTATTTATTTCAATACATTCCCTTATCACCACCTTTAGATTTATTCTCAAGAATAAAAAAAAAGTTAGTGGAATTTATATGGAACAACAGGAGGGCTAGATTACGTCTGTCTTTATTATATTTACCATTTGATCGTGGAGGTCTGAAATGTCCAAATTTTATGTTGTATTATTGGTCGGCACAACTGAGGTCTATGACATATTATTTTTCATCAAATGATCTCCCTCACTGGACTGAAATGGAATCATACAATTTACCTTTACCTCTTCCCATATTCATATACTCAGATTCGGCAAAAAAATTACAAAAACAAGTTAAAAATCCATTTGTAAAGCATATGATCAAAATATGGTGTGAAGCTAAAAACTATTTAAAAGAACCACAGTTACTGTCACAATTTAGTCCAATATGGGGTAATCAATATTTTAAACCAGGGAGAGCGGACGCTGTATTTAAAGTATGGAATTTAAAAGGGATACAAAAGATTCAGGATTTATATTTGCCATGTGCAGATAACATAATGTCTTTTGAAGAGCTGAGGATCAAATTTAATCTCAATAGAACACATTTTTTTAAATATCTTCAACTTAGAAACTTTATTCGATCAAATCAAAATAAAGCTCTCACTCGACCTATTTATTCATCCTTGGAAAAAATGATGATGAAAGATAGTAAAAGAAAGGGTATTATTTCAGAGTTTTATAACTCATTGACACTATCTTCAAGTGAAAATTCACTGAAAAGATTAAACTACTGGAAAGAAGATCTGCAAACTGAAATTTCACAGGAACAATGGGAATTGGCTTGTACAGAAGCTCAAACCAAATCAATAAATGTACGCCTTAAATTGATACATTTCAAATGGTTAATGCGGATGTATGTTACACCAGAGGAGTTAAATAAATATAACAAAAATATACCAGATACATGCACAAAATGCATGGAAAGTAAAGGAACTCTATTTCATTGTGTATGGGAATGTAGATTAATAAGAATGTTTTGGGAAGAGGTGAGGGTAACAATTGAAAAAATAATCTCAAAACAAATCATATTGAATCCTAAATTGTTTTTGTTGGGTCTGTACCCAGAAAAGCATAATTTTAATAAAAGTGAAAGAACATTCATAGACCTCAGTTTGCTTAATGCCAAAAAATGTATTGCACTATTATGGAAAAAGACTCATAGACCAGATGTGACTCAGTGGTTAAGACAGATGTTAACAAACCTTCCATTAGAAAGAATAACATATATACTAAAATCAAAGGAAATTGTGTTTGAGAATATATGGAGACCTTTTATTGATTATGTAAAAAATTTAAACATAACTTTTGAAGAAGAAGGTGAATGATGTGTGTGGACCTTGTAAATTCCAAACTGGTGAACATAATATGTATACTTATGTATTGGATTGTCTACACTAAACAGAGGAGCATTGTTGAAGATTTGACTTTGCTGGTGGTTGTTGGTGTTTTTAGTGCATCCTTTTTTTTTTTTTTTTGTAGTACTTTAGTGTTAGTGTTTGATTGTTTGTATCATGTTTGTTTAAAAAAAAAAGGTTCAATAAAGATATTGTGGAAAAAAAAAAAGAGTAAGTGATACTGGTCAGCAGTTAAAATATATTAGCGAGCAGCAGATACTGTGGAGAACCATATAGTGCAGTCGGTAATGCAGGAAGAAAACAGTGATGATTGACATGAGTCTGGTTGAGCTGTTGTACATAGTGCACGAGAGTCAATAAGTCACTTAGTGTTCAGCAGTCTGATGGCAGAGGGGAAGAAGCTGTTCATGTGACGGGAGGTTTTAGTCTGGATGGACCGAAGTCTTCTACCTGAGGGGAGGGGGGCAAACAGTACGTGACCAGGGTGTGAGGGATCGGCTATGATCCGGCCAGCACGCCTCCGGGTCCTGGAGATGTACAGATCCTGGAGAGATGGGAGCTTGCAGCCGATCACCTTCTCAGCAGTGCGCACGACGCGCTGCAGCCTTAGTCTGTCCCTGGCAGTGGCTCCTGCATACCACACGGTTATGGAGGTGGTGAGGATGGACTCGATGATGGCTGTGTAGAACTGCACTAACATCTTGGTGGGTAGCTTGAGCTTCCTCAGCTGCCGCAGGAAGAACATCCTCTGCTGGGCTTTTTTGATGAGTGAGCTGATGGTCGGCTCCCATTTGAGGTCCCTGGTGATGGTAGTGCCTAGGAAGCGGAAGGAATCAGCAGTGGTGATGGGAGAGCCTGTGAGGGTGAGGGGGGGCAGAGGGGTTGTGACTTTCCTGAAGTCCACAATCATCTCCACTGTCTTCAGAGCGTTCAGCTGCAGGTTGTTGTTGTTGCACCAGGACGCCAGCTGGGCCACCTCTCTCCTGTAGGCGGACTCGTCGCCGTTGGAGATGAGCCCGATGAGGGTGGTGTCGTCCGCAAACTTGATCAACTTGACAGACTGGTGGCTGGAGGTGCAGGAGTTGGTATAAAGGGAGAAGAGTAGGGGGGAAAGTACACAGCCCTGGGGTGATCCGGTGCTGATGCTAGTAGAGTCTGAGACAGTCTTTCCCAGCCGCACACGCTGCCTCCGGTCCGTCAGGAAGTCGGTGATCCACCTGCAGAGGGAGTCAGGCACGTTGAGCAGGGACAGCTTGTCCCGGAGCAGAGCGGGGCGGATGGTGTTGAATGCGGAGCTGAAGTCCACAAACAGGATCCTGGCGTAGGTTCCCGGGGAGTCCAGGTGCTGCAGGATGGAGTGGAGGGCCAGGTTGACTGCGTCGTCTACAGACCTGTTGGCTCGGTAGGCAAACTGCAGCGGGTCCAGGAGAGGGGTGGTGATGGACTTGAGGTGGAGCAGGACCAGGCGCTCAAAGGACTTCATGACTACAGAGGTGAGCGCTACAGGTCTGTAGTCATTAAGTCCAGTGATCCGTGGCTTCTTGGGGACAGGGATGATGGTGGAGGATTTGAGGCAGGTCGGCACGTGGCATAGCTTAAGGGAGGAGTTAAAAATGTCTGTGAAGACAGGAGCCAGCTGTTTCGCACAGTGTCTCAGGGTGGAGGGAGACACACCGTCTGGACCAGGGGCCTTGCGCGGGTTCAGTCTGGAGAACTGTTTGAGCACGTCCTGCTCACTGATGATAAGGGCAGGGGGGGAGGAAGGGGGGGTGCCTTTAATGAAGTAGGGATTGTGGAGGCTGTGGAGCTGGAGGGAGGGGGGGAGTTGGACACAGATGACGAGGTGTCAAAACGGGCATAGTGTTGGGACAGTCTTTGACAAAGGGCTTTGTCATCCTGACCTTTAGGAGCCTGAGGCCGATAGTTGGTGATCTGCCTCAGTCCTCTCCACACAGAAGCCGAATCATTAGCAGTGAACTGCTGCTGGAGTCTCTCAGAATACCCAGATTTAGCTCTCCTCAGCTCTCTGTTAAACCGATATTTAACCTCCCTGTAGCAGTCCCTGTCTCCACTTTTCAGCGCTGCTTCCTTCTCCTTCCTGATCTGTCTGAGCTTAGCTGTGAACCAGGGTTTGTCATTAGAGTACCTCACCCTGGTGCGTGATGGAAGAATGTCCTCCTCACAAAAGTGGATATATGAGTTCACAGTGTCCGTATATTCATCCAGATCATGCGTGGCTCGTTTAAACATGCCCCATCATGAAATAATGGTAACGATAGATGATACCAGAATAGAAACAGTACAGGAAAATAAGTTTCTGGGGGTGACGCTAGACAATAAAATCTGCTGGAAGCCTCACATCAGTCACATCCGGGCCAAGTTGGCAAAATGTATAGGGATACTGGGGAAGACAAGACACATCTTGGACTATAAATCATTGTTCTTACTGTACAATTCACTGTTTCTACCTTATCTTAACTACTGTGTAGAAGTCTGGGGAAACACCTACAAGATCAAACTACAGTCAATATGCACATTACAAAAAAGAGCTATAAGGATAATAAATAATGTAGGATATAGAGACCATACCAATTCGTTGTTTTTAAAGTCACATGTTATAAAGTTCATGGATTTAGTTAAATTTAAGACAGCACAAGTCATGTACAGGGCAATTAATAATCAACTCCCAACTAATATACAAAAAATATTCAAAAAAAGAGACAATGATTATAATTTGAGTGGAGACTTAAACTTTACAAAATCCAAGATACGAACAGCTAAGAAAAGTATGTGCATATCTGTCTGTGGGGTGGATTTGTGGAACAGTCTGGAGCCGGAACTGAAACTATGTACAAACAGAAATCAATTCAAAAATAGGTATAAACATTATTTGCTGAAAGAATATATGTTTAGAAGGGTAGTATTTATATGTACGATTCACTATGCTCACTCTGGGACACTATGGAATGGTAGGTGGGACAGTGCTGTGTATATCTGTGTTGTTTGGGGCCGGTTTTGATGTATGGACTGTATGTATATTAAGATGGATGGGTGTTAATGTTGATATGTACAAAATATAGTTAATTGGTTACTTGGGGTCTTAAATGTGGTAATTTGTATATATTTCACATGGGTTGTATTTATGAAAAAGAGGAGTTGGAATTAATAAGTGTTCACTTCTTCCTTCTCCCTTTTGAACACTGTATACTGTGTTTTTGTTTTTGTTTTACTTTTTTGTTGGAAATAAAGTATCTATCTATCTATCTATCTAGTTTTATTGCAATATACTGAACTTTTTTACTCTTGTGTGGATTAAAGAATAAAAAACCTGTGCTTTTTCTTTTATTACTGCTTATTGATTTGATCTAGATTATGGTAAAGGGCGCATGTTGAAATATATCACTAAAACGGTTAAAAGAAAATGTATTAGAAAAAAAAGCTGTAAATTTATTTGAGAAATCCTCTGAAATTGATGAGCCCTCTTTTCTCTTAAGTAATTTCTTTGGTGAGTAATGAGTATGAAGAATAACAATATTTTTACTTGACAACAGTTTCTGGCTTCTCCGCCCACCTCTGCCTCTATGATTCTATGCTGCATAAACCTTCAGTAGTGGTGATTTTTATGGGTGCAGTTTGTTTTATTTTCCCCCCGCAGCTGTCTCTCCAGCTCTAACACCCTCCTCCTCACCGTGTTCGTCAAGAAGCAGCTCACTGACCGTGCCCCCTCAGACTGGTGTGCACTTTATTCGTTACCTCTTTTCTTTATTATCATGAATATAAAATAATTGTCCATGTTAACCATTTCTTTCACCTCCTGTTTTTGTGTGACACCTGGACGTCTCTGCTCTTCAGTTGGAGGGTCACCAGAGTTAAACCAGGTAGATACATTGCTATTCTTAAGCAGCATTTACTGTCTGAATTAAGTCTCTGAATTGCAAACTTGCTTCTAGTTAAAGGTGTGTGTATTCATCGGCGGTCATTTGTGTATTTTCTTCTGGCAGATCGAGGTGTTCCACCCTGATGCCACGAGCCAGGATCAGGAGGTCAGATTAAGATGCTCCCTTTGTGTTTTGAATAGTGTAATATTTTCAAATCTATATCTAAATAATTGACTAGATATGAATAACGGCTGAATCAACTCCAGCATTGTCATCCTCAGTCTTTTCACCACGTTCCAAATTATTATGCAAATAGAATTTTCGTGTCATAGGCATTCAATTTTTTGTTTTTCAGTTAAACTCATAGATAGTATTGTGTCTCAGGGCTCTTTGGATGACTGATATCAATCTCAGACACCTGTCATAATTAGTTTACCAGATGAGCCCAATTAGAGGAAAACTACTGAAGAAGGATGTTCCACATTATTAAGCATGCTACAGGTTTCAAGCAATATGGGAAAGAAAAAGGATCTCTCTGCTGCCAAAAAGCGTCAAATAGTTCAATACCTTGGACAAGGTATGAAAACATTAGATATTTGACAAAAACTTAAGCATGATCATCGTACTGTGAAGAAATTTGAGGCCGATTCAGAGCACAGACAGGTTTGTGCAGATAAAGGATAATGAGGAAGGTTTCTGCCAGACAAATTCTTCGGATTAAGAGAACAGCTGCTAAAATGCCATTACAAAGCAGCAAACAGGTATTTGAAGCTGCTGGTGCCTCTGGAGTCCCACGAACCTCAAGGAGTAGGATCCTCCAGAGGCTTGCAGCTGTGCATAAAGCTACTATTCGGTCACCACTAACCAATGCTCACAAGCAGTAACGGTTGCAGTGGGCCCAGAAATACATGAAGACTAATTTTCAAACAGTCTTGTTTACTGATGAGTGCCATGCAACCCTGGATGGTCCAGATGGATGGAGTAGTGGGTGGTTGGTGGATGTCCACCATGTCCCAACAAGGCTGCAACATTAGCAAGGAGGTGGCAGAGTCATGTTTTGGGCCGGAATCATGGGGAGAGGGCTGGTAGGCCCCTTTAGGGTCCCTGAAGGTGTGAAAATGACCTTGGCAAAGTATATAGAGATTCAGACTGACCACTTTCTTCCATGGTACAAAAAAAAGAACTGTGCCTTCCTTAGCAAAATTATCTTCATGCATGACATGACAATGCACCATCTCATGCTGCAAAGAATACCTCTATGTCATTGGCTGCTATGGGCATAAAAGGAGAGAAACTCATGGTGTGGCCCCCATCCTTCCCTGACCTCAACCCTACTGAGAACTTTTGGAGCATCCTCAAGCAAAAGATCTATGAGGGTGGGAGGCAGTTCACATCAAAACAGCAGCTGTGGGAGGCTATTCTGACATCTTGCAAAGAAATTCAAGCAGACACTCTCCAAAAACTCACAAGTTCAATGGGTGCAAGAATTGTGAAGGTTATATCAAAGTGTGTGCCCTCCTGGCCCATACGGAGTCTGACCTCCAGGTCACCGTGAACAGATTTGCAGAAGCCTATCGACTCTTTGGTCTGATTATCAGCCTCGGCAAAACTGAAGTCATGTGTCAACCTGCTCCAGGAACCACACCACCTTCTCTCACCAGCTGCGTAGAGGGTATCCAGCTGAAGATCGTTGATCAATTCAAGTAGCTCAGGAGTATCATCTCATCTGATGGTTTTGTCACCAAGGAAATCGCCTCTCACATCAGTAAAGTGAGTCAATCGCTGGTTCACCTTTGCTCTTGTGTGTTCAACCACAAGAACATCAAGCTAACAACCAAGATCAAGGTGTACAAAGCAGTTGTACTCACAAGCCTTTTGTATGGCTGTGAAACCTGGATGCTCTACAGAAAACACCTCAGGCAGCTTGAGCGCTTCCACATGAAAGCCCTGCACTCATTTATGAGAATCAGATGGCAGGACAAAGTGATGAACCTGGAGGTTCTGGACAGGGCTGGCCTTGTCAGCATTGAGGTCATGATCGTGAAAGCCCAGCTCCACTGGACTGGACATGTGATTTGAATGGACAGCTCCCGACTGCCGCTCCAAACACACTATGGAGTACTCTCCCAGGGTCATAGGAACACAGGACGCCCAAAGAAGCAATACAAGGACTGTGTCAAAAACAACCTGAAATACTGTGCTGTACCAGCACGGGAGCTGGAATCCCTCGCCCAGGACAGAGTGAGCTGGTGTGCAGCAACACGAAAGGCCTTCACCTCCTGTTAGAGCAGCCGGAAGAGAGAATCACCAGCACTAGAGAATGCCGGAAGGTCTCTTCCTCTGCACCAGCTACTGTGTCATCCCAGTGCCCTCTCAGCCCCCGCATGTGCACTTCCAGGATTGGACTTGTCAGCCACACCCGGACCCACAATCAAAGACAGCTGCACAACTAGACATCATCTTTCTCAATGGTCTACCACCAATATCATAGAAGGGGTCCTATGTTAACATGTAACTTGGCCTGTTAAGACATTTTTGATTGAAATAGCTTTTGATTTCAGTAAATATGACCTTCTAATGCTACAAATTCAACAAATGACCATTTTCATTTCTTTACAACCAATAAAATATTTTGAAACTCTTTTGTGCCGGAGTGGTGACCTAGGGGTAGAGCATTTGCCCCACAGTCGGTTCAAATCCCGGCCGGGTCATGCCAAAGACCATGTAAAAGTGGAACTTCCTGCCATCCAGCTTGGTGCTCAGCAATAATGTAACAGAGGAGGGAAATGTTGATTACCTAGCCACAGTGAGTGAACAAGTCAAGTGTACTCTCTGCACCGGTCCCAAGCCCAGATAAAATGGGCAGGGTTGTGTCAGGAAGGGTATCTGGCATAAAAACTCAGCTTCGACTGTAAGAGGACCCACCCCAACTGTTAGACTAATTGTGTCCTGTCAAAATAAATACGGATGATGATGATGTTGTGCATAATAATTTAGAACTGCATTTTGATTTTTTTTTATTATTTTGGCAAAAAAATAGTTTTCATTGGGAGGTTTGTTCAATAAAATTTGAACGGTTGATGACTTGAAAATTATACTGACTGTCATTTGCATCGACTAGTTAGGAAAATTTAAGACAAATATTTGCATAATAATTTGGAATGCGGTGTAGGCTCACACCATTATAGTCATTAATAGAATTTAACCCTACAGTATTTACATTCAGCTGTACTTTATTACTTGGTATTGGTTATAAGACATTTCAACAGTTTTAATATGAGAATTAAAGGTACTGTGTGGAACTTTCAGAGGTGGGAAATAACTACTTACATTCAAATAACATTCTGACTTTACAGAGTAGTTTTACTATAAGATACTTTTTACTCTTAGTAGAGCATTTATGAAAAAAAGCTGTACTTTTACTCAGCTACATTTGGCCCAACTCTTTGAGTTAGTTTTGATTTCACTCATTTTAAAAAAGGTTAGAAATGTGCTTATTTTTGTTTATATTAGAGGGTAAATGTGCTGTAAATAGTTTGTACTTTCTTTTCTTCAGATTCAGACATTTGTGTGGAAAAACCTCCCAAATTAGCAAGAGTAAGTTGCAAAGTCACAAGAAAAGAGTTGTGGAAAAATTTACGAATAAAAGAATTGAACATTTATATGAAAAAGTCACAGATTTATGACAAATAAGCTGCAGACATAAGACATAAAAATTAGTCTTAAATTTACAACAAAAATGTTTCAAACATTTGAGGAAAAAACTCCAAAATTTATAAGTGCCTTTACACAGCACAGAGATCGTTGGATAACCATCGAGAGATCAGAAATTAGCCCAATCTCTCAACAATCTCCTAAAGCCTCAAAAAAAAAACATTTCCGTGTAAAGGTTTGGGAGCTTGTAGTGTGATCAAAAATTCAATTTCATAGCAAGATACAGAAATCTTTGAAAGATCCTTGAGGGATCACTGAGGGACCATTGAGAACTTCTTGGGCTACCAAGGAGGTCGCTGAGCATTTGAGAGGTTTCCAGTGCCGTTGTGTTTGTAGAGATCGTTGCGCAATGAAAAAAATGGCCAGATCTCTCAACGGTCTTTCAATGATCTCTGTGATCGCCAAGATCTCTCAGTCATCGCTCAGTGATCTTCTAGTGATCACCATGGTTGCCACAGTTTCCTCAAAGTATTGACTCCAATACTCCAATACTCCAAAACAATCTATCAACAATCACCAAAGGGAAGCAATCTCTCAACAAACTCTAAAGGAGTGTGCAGTGATCTCATCAATCTCGCAGTGATCTTGCAGCAATCTTTCAATGAACTCTAATGGTCTTTCATCAGACGTTCTCTTAGCCATCTCTACCATCAGGGTGGAAAAAGTTTGCATTCACTGAAAGATCACTGAGAGGAGATCGATGAGTGCTTCTTGAGGGCTCAGCAATCTCAATCTTCCAATGATCTCCCAGAAATCTTTCAGTAATCGTTCAGCAATCTTTCACCCCAAAGGTAGAGATGGCTGAGAGATCAATGAGGGACCACTGAATGTTTGATGAAAGACCAGTAGAGATCATTGGAAGACCGTGGCAAAGATCACTGCAAGATCATTGGGAGATCATTGAAAGAGCTGGCCATTTTTCATCTCTCAACAATATCTCAACAATCTCCACCTCTGTGTAAAGGGGGTATAAAAATAAAGGGTCAATGTACAAGAAAAAGTCACAAATTTACACTCACAATCATAAATGCAGATTTATGTGATAAAACTTAAAGAGTTTTGGAAAAAGTTTGAAATTTATTAAAAATGTCAGAAAGAAAAAACTCACAGATGTTCAATAGTTAATCACTACCCAAATAGCGTTTTCAATTACTTTCTTACTCCTAATCAAGTAACTTTTCGTGACTGCTGTTACTTAATTTCATAAGATATTGCCATTTTTACTTGTGTATCATATCTGGATACTCTACCCACCTCTGAGAACCTTTGGAAATTTTGTTTTTATTGCATTACCTCTCTTCATTCCTGAGGACTGCAAGCCAGATTCTTTGCCACGGCATCTGAGGTGGTGATGTGTATGAATGGAGTCAATGACATTGCAGTTCCATGCAGTATATTTAAGCTCAAAGAACCTCAGTATCAATGTCCAGCCTCACTGAGCTACCACTATATCAGAGTATAATGTACAGTAGATAAAATACATGCTTTATCTCTCATAAACAACAGAAATGCTGAATGTGTTAATAATTGCCTCACTAACCTCAGGGCAGGCTGCTGGTGGACTGGAAGCCCACTGAGAAGCGAAAAGTGTCCTCTGGGAGTCTAACACCCCGTTTTGCCATTCAGAAAGAGATCTCTGATCCCACTGTACCCAAGAGTCCTCCATCTGCCACTAAATCCGATGATGTTTCAGGTCGAAACCTGAACCTGGCCCCAGCCACAGGTGTGGCCAAACCTGTGCCCAGACCACCTACTCAACAGGCCCCCTGTACAGCAGAGATTAAGACAATTGGGGCTTTTCCTCCCCTAATGAGAGCCGTTTCCTGGGATGCTGTAGGCAGCCTTAATACTAGAAATGGAGCCCCTGGTTTTCCTCCTACACCTGAAGACACTTTGTCAGACAAGCCCAGAGACATCTTCAAGTCTGCAGGGTACAAGGACGTCCCCATCCAGCCCGGAAGTATACAGAAACTGTCTAAACTCAGAGAGGTAAAGCATCTCATTTTGCTTCACATAGATACATTGTGTTGTAACTCATTCTGGCAAAGGTGAAGTGAACTAATGTCATGGCACTGCATCCCTGCAGTCCCTCTCTCCACCCATTCATCTGTCTGTTCGCCATCTGCCCATCTGTCCACATTTGTGGATGTCACCCTGCTCATGCCGTGATCCTCAGGTGGATATGCATCCAAGTTGTGCTCAAGGTCAAGGCACTTAGCTAATTTGACAAAAACCGCTGCTCCTCCTGGGCAATTGCCAGATGCTCACCAAAGTCACACATAAAAATCTTCAGGTAGGTCTGCATCCAGGCTGTGTTCAAGGTCAGGGTCAAAAGTCACAAGTTATGAGTATGTGCCTTTTCAACTTTCATCAGACTTACACTATATACAAGTCATCATCATCATAGCAGTCTGTCGTGGGTGAAAATGACTGTTTCATTTAGGTTTGATCAGATTCCTCCACACAGCTCTGTCCTTAGCCTTCCGCTGCCAGGAACTCCTGTCTATATCCAGCTTCTTCAAGTTTCTTTTTACAGTGTCTTTAAATCTGAGCCTTGGTCTACCCTGATTGCGTTTGCCCTCGCATAACTGTGAGTAGAGTAACTGCCGAGGGAGATGCTGGTGGTCCATCCTCTCAACATGTCCGAGCCATCTCAGGTTTGTCTGTATTAACATGTCCTCCATTGATGGTAGACCAGCTCGTTTCAACACTTCTATATTGGTTATCTTGTCTTTCCATGAGATGTTCATTATGGCTTGAAGGTGTCTCATCATGTACGCGTGGAGTTTGTTTACCTGAACTCTGTAGACAGTCCAAGTTTCAGCACCGTACAATAGAGTAGCCAGTACTGTCGCTCTGTACACTTTGCATTTCACATGGATAGACTCATGTCGATTGTTCCACAGTCTCTCCCTTAAGTTTCCAAACACAGCGCTCGCTCTTCCCATTCTGAGAGATAGTTCATCCTCCAGCCTAGCATTCTCTGAAACAGTACTCCCTAGATACTTGAAAGTCTTGCACTTGACTAGTGGCTCTGTACCAATACTGATCTCTTCTGGTAGTGATGCCAATAATTGGAACTTTGGTGGTTGATAAAGGCACTCTGTCTTCTTGATGTTGATTTGGAGGCTGAATTGGCTAGCTGCTCTTGCAAATTTCTCCACTAAAGATTGCATATCTTCCACACTGTGTGCAACTAGAGCACTGTCGTCGGCAAAGAGCATTTCTCTTACTACCTTTATCGATGTCTTACTCTTGGCTTTAAACTGTGCCACATTGAACAACTCTGCTTCTTTCTTTGAATGTATACTCCTTCTGAAGTGTCTTTGAAGGCCACCTCAAGCATGGCTGCCAGATATAGCGAGAAGAGTGTAGGCACCAGCACACACCCTTGTTTCACCCCATTGCTTACTGAAAAGTCTTTAGATACTGAACCACTCATTGCCACATTTGCTTGCATACCTGTATGGAGTGCATCGATCAGGCTGACAAACTTCTCTGTACAGCCATATTTCTTGAGTACCTGCCAAAGTCCTTGTCACGAAACGGTATCCAAGGATTTATTGAAGTCTATGAAGACTACATAAAGCGGCATGTTCTGTTTGATACACTTTTCTTGAACCTGTTTCAAGCAGAAAATCATGTCCATTGTGCTTCCCCCACTTCTAAAGTCACACTGAGTTTCCGATTGTACATTCTGCGAAATGTGTTCATTGAGTCTGTTCAGTAGTACACGTGAGAGAATCTTACCAACAGTGGCTAGCAGTGATATACCTCAGTAATTTCCACAATCTTTCCTGTCACCTTTCTTGAACAAAGGCACAATACTTGCATCCTTCCAGTCTTGAGGTACTTTCTGGGCATCCCATATCTCTTGGATGAGCTTGTGCAGGCAGTTGGTCAGCTGAACACCACCAAATTTCCACACTTCTGATGGAATTCCATCCCTTCCTGGAGCTTTACCGTCCTGTGTTGTCCTGATAGCTGCCATTAGTTCATCAAAATTTGGTGGTTCATCCAGACTTGATCCAGCTGGTCGCTGCACTAGAGCTTCTTTAGCCTCTTCAGTGAGATCTCCAGGGTTGTTTAGTAGTTGGTCAAAGTGGTGTGCAAATCTGTCCAGGATCTTGTCTTTCTCCTGCAAAACCGTTTCACCATCCATAGCCTTTAGTTGGATCAGTCCTCTTGGTTTAGGGCTGTAGATTTCTCTCAAACCTGTGAAGAATGTTTTCATGTCCTTCCTGTCTGCTGCAGTTTGAAGTTCCTCCGATTTTTCATCCCACCAGTTGGACTTCATCTCTCTGGTGTACTTCTGTAGCTCACTCTGAGCATTTGAGTGTTTCTTCTTCTTCGACCTTGTGTTACACTGTAGGTTTTCCTGCCTAGCTGTATTCCTCGCTTCTAGTAGTTTCTTCAGGTGTTCATCATGCTCATCAAACCAATCTTGATGTTTCCTTTCAGGGTGGCCTAATACATCACTCGCAGTCTGATATACCATATCCTTCAGTGTTGCCCATTTCTCTTCTATGTCATTCTCTGAGTTGTTGCTGTCCCAGTCTTTCAAGTTTTCATCCATTTCCTGTGTAAGTTCTTCCTGCTTCTTTTGGCCTTTCAGTGCACTAGTGTTTAGCTTCTGTGGTGGCTTCGCACCCATCCTGCAGTACTGTTTTCATCTCCAAATCCTTAATCTAGATCTCAGCATAACATGATCAGTACCACAGTCCGCACCTCTCATTGCTCTGGTGTCAAATACATCCCATATGTCTCTCTGCCTGACTATTATGTAGTCTATTAAGTGCCAGTGCTTGGATCTTGGGTGCATCAATGTCTTCTTGTGTGTGTCCTTGTGCTTAAATAGAGTGTTGGTTATCACAAGGTTGTACTCTGAACATAGTGCAAGTAGAAGTTCTCCATTAGCATTGCACTTGCCTACTCCATGACTGCCTAGCACTCCTTTCCATTTCTCAGTGTCCGAACCAACTCTGGCATTAAAATCTCCAATGAGCATCAGCCTGTCATCAGTCGGTACACGCCTGATAGTCTCACATAAATCACTGTAGAACTCTTCCTTCACCTCCTCTGTGTTGGTCATTGTTAGGGCATATACACTGATGAGTGTGGCATACATCTTCCGCTGTAGTGGGAGTCTCATAGTCATTATCCTGTCGTTGATTGGCACCAGTTCCTCATCAAGCATCTCCTTTCTAACTGCAAAGCCCACTCCTGCTTCTCTCCTTTCTTGAGTTGATTGCCCACTCCAAAAGAAGATGTACCCATGGTCTTCCAAGCTGTCATATCCAGGCAATCTTGTTTCACTAAGTGCAGCTAGGTCTACATTGTACAAGTATAGTGTACGTATATATAGGGAGAGGTAGGAAAACAAAGGCTCTTTGTGATCTTTGGTGTGTTCTTCAGTCCAGAATGAGCTATTCATCATTGATGTTCTGGTTTATTACAGTGGATATCAAAAGTGTACACATCCGTGTTAAAATGCCAGGTTTTTGTCATGTAAAAAAATGATACTGCAATAAATCATTTATAAACTTTTTCCACCACTAATGTGGCATGTAACTTTTACAATTCAATTGCAAAACAATCAAAATTTGTTAGAGTGGAAAATGTTTTCTTTTAACTACACAATAAGGTGGTTGCATAAGTATGCATACCGTTAAACGAGTATGTTGTTGAAGCATCTTTTCATTTAATTACAGCATTCTTCGGGGTACACACAAGCCATCAATTAAAGTGACTCTTATCAAAACCTAATAAAGTTCTGCCATCCTAGAAGAATTTCACTGACATTTCCTCAGTTGCTGAAAAATTTCCACAGCTTTAGATAGACCATGAAACACAATGACTGACAGTCATCCAGAAGTGGGGGAAACATGGGACAACAGTGGCGTTATTGAGAACAGGACACCCCTCCAAAATTTATTAAAAAAGCCAAAAACAGTTCAAGGAGTCTGCCAAGAGGCCTACAGCAACACTGAGCAATCTCCTATATACTTCATATGTCTGGAAGGATTTTCTTAAAAAAAAAAAAGTTTCTGTTGCTGTTTGGTTCAAAAACAACAGTGAGCATCATCAAAACAACACCATATCCATGGCAAAGCATGTTGGTTGTACCATCATGCTTTTTGGTTTCTTTTCTTCAGCTGGAACTGTTGTTTTAGTTAAGGTGGAGGGAAATATGAACAGTTAAACATACCAGAGCATTTTGGCCCAAAACCTTCAGGTTTCTGCTAGAAATCAGTTGATGAACAAGAATTCCACCTTTCAGCACAAAAATGGCCCTGAGCATAGTCTATGGGGTGACCTGAAGAGCTCTGTGCACAAGATATACACTCATAATCTGACAGATTTGGAGCGGTTTTGTAAGGAAGAGTGGGTAAAGACCCTGACAAGTGAGTCAGTAAATGTGTTTTGAGTTTACCAGACCAAACAAAAGTGTGTTATTAATTGTCCAGCCAAATTTGAATGTTTAAAAATGTTGCCAATTATGTAAAAACAGCTTTAAAAATCTTGAAACATCAGCCAGCCCTCTTTGCTCTGAGATAGTGGGGGCGTGTCTGCAGCAGGCACTGAAACCACGCCTACTCCAGGAACAGTGTCAAGTGTCAACTGTCAGTGCCTTGTTTATGATGTTCTCATAATTTGATTTATGCCACTTTTTTGTAAAATTTTCTTCAATAACAAAAAAGTGTCAGCTGTCAATCTAACAGCTGAAACTTGGGAAAATAATCTGAAATCTACAGTATCTTTTTGAGCTAGAAGAGCCACATAAGCTGACATTATTTCTAAACAGTCCCTCCAGGATTTCATGATGTTGCAATCGCAGCAATTCCGGCAAAATTTGAACTTTGTCCAATCACCGCAACTTTCCCGCAATTTTGGCCAATTGCCATCAACTTCCACCAATTTTGCCAAATTTGTCCGTGAGTAGCACTCAAGCATGTTACGTCATCAGTCTAACCAATCAAATGCATTGCTGCACCACACTCTCTTCCGTGTTTACAGTGAGTATAAACGGAACATATCAGCAAAAAACAGTGTGTATGATTAAACAAAATCTCTCACCCGCGAGTTTTCCTACACCATCCCTTCCTCCGTCTCCCCCAGCCCGCCAGTGAATGTCTTCTTGAGTCTCCATAATGACTGCATGTACGAAGTGCCTGGTTTGTGTTGAAAAAAAGTCTGGCTGTCGGAAAGCACCCCTGCCGCGGGAGCACGCATGAGGAGAGATGCCATTAAACCACAAACAAATGAGTGAATCTAATACTACAGCCAGTGTTGTAACATTTTATACATCTTTAGAGGTAAAATCATTACTACATCTTGTCAGTGAGTTTTAAAACTGTGAATCTCCAATTTGGACACGGGCCAACACGCGATTCAGGCAAATCCCCAGGATAGCCCCGCATTTAGAGCCACACTATTAAAGAAAATCCTGCGAAATCCTGGCGCGCATGCGTGGCTGGTATTGGGTCATTGACAGGGCGAGGTTAGGTCTGTATTACATAGAGCAGACCCATTTTAGACCCGCCTAAAAAATCCTGGCAAGAGAACTGCCAGAAAACTGTTCAACAGTTGAACTCTGCTGTTCAGCTCTTACATACTTATAAGCCTTTTACCATAATTTAAGCACCACATTTGTTATATATAAATATTATGTTTAGAAGAAAAATGCTAAATTCACTTTTCAAAGACTTTACCTCTTAACCCGCCCAGGCGCCAAGCTGCACCATAACCCCCTAGTGGTCAAGATTTTTTTCAAGAAAATATTCAGTTCAGATGTCAGATTTCCAAAGCTATAACTTGAAAGTGGTAAGAGATAATGGCTTACTGACAATTAGAAAGATGTAGAATATGATCCAAAGTTTGAGATAGGAGTAAATTTACGCATCTAATTTGCATAATGCCATGACAGCCATATCGAATTACATAACTTTCAATCAAAAGGGGACTTTGGACATATTTACACAAAGAATGGTTCTGTTTTTTGTCACCGTTTCTTGTTTTGGACATTTTGTTATCTTATCTTCAAAGTATATGAACCAGAATATCAGTACAATGCAATACAATATAAACAAACAGACATTCGTCACTTACCACTGGCGAAGACGGCTTGCTTGCTTCGTCCTTTAGCAGCATCCTGGTCGGTATTTTCTCTTCTGTCGGTGATTTTATTTTTCCCCCTCACATCAGAAACTGTTATGATTATTCCACCTCAATTTTGCTTTTATTCTGCCGCAATTTATCTGATATGATTGTTGTCTAGTCACATGGCGCTGGGGGCGACAGCAGGTGAACATCAGGCAGCTTTGCGCACCCTCTGTCAGGAACCGAGCTGGCTTGGTTTCCCCCGGCTCGGTCCTGGCTGCTCTATGGGTACGTGCCACATTTTTATGTATGTTTGTATGTATTTCTGTGTGCTTTGCCGTGCCCATAGCCACTGCCTTCTGGCCGGCAGCAGGGAGGCAGCCTCTTGCGCTTACGCTGGAGCGAGCACTGTCTAACTGTCTGCCGGTCGGACCACGCCCCCTCTCTATTGCTACCAGCTGTTCCCACTCCCGTATGCTATCTTCCACTCCTCGCCCAGGTGTAACCAATCTGTAAAACCAGCAATGCATGTTCTTAAGGAGCCTGTCTCCAGTCATGCATTGCTGGGTCATTGCACTAGACATGCGGTTGTTACTCGCCGTATGCTACTCAAAGTCATTAAAGGATCGTGTTTCTCTCGGTGCCCTATTTGGACTTACTCGGACAGCTCCAGCTCTGTGAGTATGAACTGTGTGTGTTTTTCCCAGTGCTCCTCACCCTGAGACTGTTGAGTGTCCTGGAGGACTCCTTTAGCGTCTGAAGAAACTATTGTTGAAACTGTGTGTTCGTATCTTGGTGTTTATGAAATGTGTGTTGTGTAAATCCCTGCGCGTAAATCCTCATCCTTTGTCTCCTCCTCTGTGCGCTGGTGAGAAGCGCTCGGAGAGCTCATGACACCCTCTGTTATAACAAAATGTAAACATTTTCCTTCATAAGCTAAATAATCTCTTTTTAGAATCATAGTTGGCAAATTCAGGAGCAAATGCTCCTCTGCCTGCGACCGAGTACATCCACAGAGATCGTTACGTTCATATGTGTTTGTCTAAAAACTTCTTCCTCTCTGGTGTAAAGAAGGATGCTTCTATGTCTGCCATGATTCCTCCAAGGCAAGAGCAGTAAGTTACACGTGTCTGCCATCTTGTGAAGTGGAATCCTTTGTACAACTTAAATCAACTGGGGAGTTTTTTGGCCACGTCATATAACATCATCTGACAGGTGCAGCGCTGTGCTGTGCCGGAAGGGGCGCGATCCATCCATGAAATCTTGCCAGTTAAAGGGTTGTAAAATCAAGATGTTAAATGCTTATAGGCTCCTACTCAAAAACACTGAATGCTGTTATAGTCGAAAGAAGTGTTGTAGTCGAGACCAGAGTCTCCCAAGCCCAAGCCGAGACCAAAACCACTGTGCACTGTGTATGTAGGTCTTGGTCTTTCCTCAATCTTGGTTTTGGGAGACTCTGGTCTTTGCAAGGGCTTGACAAGAGCTTGACTGCAACAAAGTACTTCATCAAAGTATTAGTTTAAGGGTGTGTAAACTTCGGTTTATTGTAAGTTTTCTATATACTTTTATTTTCTTCCCTCAACAAATTTGTTTTTTCACTTGAATCAGACAGATTACACAGGGTTACAAAAATAATTTTTTTGTAAGTTGTCTGTGTTTTTTTCAACTGATTTAAGACGATTTTGCACCGCTTAATCCGAAAATGACATCCGTTTCTCTCGATCAGGTGCTAAGTACAAACCTGTACTTACTTAGTACTTACTTAGTACTTACTTAGTACTGTGCACGTACTTACCTTTATATAAAGGCAAGTACATGTAAATTGAATGTTACGTCATCATTGTTCAAAATTCAGAGAATTTCAAGACATAAAAAAGAATTTTGCATCATATACAGTAAAGCAAAAATACCCATACATGTAAACAAAAACATATAAAACAATATGTGGCCATAATTCAAAACGTTGAACTGATTGAGCAAAACCAATGTGATTTTTGGATTCAGCACATCAAAATTGTCCTAAATCAGCTAAAAAAAAAAACTTGGACA
This sequence comes from Pholidichthys leucotaenia, assembly GCA_020510985.1. Lineage (NCBI taxonomy): Eukaryota > Metazoa > Chordata > Actinopteri > Cichliformes > Pholidichthyidae > Pholidichthys > Pholidichthys leucotaenia. The sequence goes on along the minus strand of CM035837.1, from coordinate 311,733,293 downwards.
AAAAATTTGGTGTTGACCAGTATTATTGGTCACAATAATGGTAGGAAAAGTTTAGAAATTATTTATTGTGGCCTCATTTTTTTACACTACAAAAAAAGTGTGTACACTTTTTATATCCACTGTTTACTGTTACAATGTTTATCCTAAAAAGGTAAACATTTTTATCTTTCTAGCCCCAAAAAATCTTTCAAATAAGAGCTACTAAGTGGAGGAAAGTTGAACATTTGAACTGGCACACCTTTGCTGGATAAAGAAAATATTTTCAATGGGAGAAAATTTAAAGGAAAAAGATTTGTATCTTACTTGGTACTATTAACCTTCCATTGTCAGTTCTTCTTTTAGTAAAATGTAATAAATTGTTCTTTTTCCTGTGTGTCACAGGAGCACAAGCTGATTCGTAACCAAAGCATAGTGGGGCCCAAGTTACCAGACTTGAGTGAAGCTGCTGAACAGGAAAGAGGTATCACTCCTCCTTTGCCCTCAATGTTATGTAAGACAGAAAGTACTTCCAGCAGCACACTCAGCAATGTCACCGAGGGAGTGCACTTCCTGAATAAAGCAATCATGATGATGTGCTGTTTTCTCAGAACAAAGAGAAAAATGCTGTTTTTATTTTTTTATCAGCAGAGGGCAGGATTGTTAAAGCACATGTGCCAAATACAACTGATAAAATGAGAAGGTTGTTTCGCAGGTTTAGCGAAACATTTGCAAGAATAAAGCCAGTCACCTTAAATTTAAGATAATCACAAATTTGCAATGAGCAGGTTATTCGTTTGCAAAAATAGATTCAAATTTGTGAGGAAGAAAAGCTGTAAAAAAAAATTATGAAAAATAGCAAATTTGTGATTGTAAAAAGTTTCCCCATTATGATGACTCCACTGATAAATGAAGTCACAAATGAAAAATGAATGAAATCACATGTTTACAAAAAAGTTGCAAATATAATAGTAAAAGCTCAGAAATTTGTGTGAAAAAGAGGTAACTTGCAAGTAAAAGAAGTAACAATGAGAAAAATCATGCAAATTTAAAAGTTAGCTAATAGTAATGCTGACTCCTTTGTTAGTGAAAGGACTAATTGGTTCTTACTCTCTTAAGTTAGTGTAAAGCCTTGGTGTTTGGTGTTTTGAAAAGTGACAGAACTACAGTCTAAAAAAATGGTTTAACAAATGAAAAGCCAGTAACTGCTTATTGATTCATATCAGTCTTCTGGATTTCTGCATTTCAGTGTTTTATTCATCATTTAAAGGTGTAATTTTTACTCACTTTGCAAATAAGGTCTGATATTATTTGAGCCTAATTCATATTCCTCTGTGGAAAAAACAAGAAAAAGTCCTCTTCAGAGTGGATCAATGCAGTGATGTGTCTGCAGGTTCGTCATCTTCTCCAAATACACCAGAGACAAAGGAGAAATCTGACGCCATGCCACACATTTCAGACATCATGCTGAGAAAACTCAAACTTCATCGGGGTCTGCCAGGCTGGTGAGCAACAAACTGATTCTAAGTTAACTTTTAAAACATAACATTCATTTTCCTAACAGGAGAAAGCAACCCTCTTTATACATGCTTCTCAATTACTGCTTTGTAATATCCAATTTTAAAATTATTGTTAAATAGCTGTTATTCTCTGTTGTCATTCCAGTGCTCCCCCACTCACTGAAAAAGAAGTTGAGGTTGGTATCAGTTTAAGTAATTTGTCAAACATTACTAACAAAAGGAAGATTTCCAAATGTACTACCTTTAAAAAGATTTCATGTTCTAGCATCAACTCACCCAGGGCTCTGCAGCCTGCAGATCCAGAGCCACATGGAACTCTTCTGCCCATATTCAAGAGACCCCTGTGGATTCGACAAGAGCTATAAAGACTCACAAACATGCATGAAAGTTGCAAATTTATGGGAGTGAGTTCTTAATACTGTGTATTGCCGCCTTTAACATCAATGACAGCTTGAAGTCTTTTGTGGTAGTTGTGGATGAGGCACTTTATTTTCTCAGATGGTAAAGCTGCCTATTCTTCTTGACAAAAAGCCTCCAGTTCCTGTAAATTCTTGGGCTGTCTTTCATGAACTGCACGTTTGAGATCTCCCCAAAGTGGCTCAATGATATTGAGGCCAGGAGACTGAGATGGCCACTCCAGAACCTTCACTTTCTTCTGCTTTAGCCAACGATAGGTTGACTTGGCCTTGTGTTTTGGATCATTGTCATGTTGGAATGTCTAAGTGCGTCCCATGTGCAGCTTCCAGGCTGATGAGTTCAAATTTTCTTCCAGTACTTTCTGATAACATGCTGCATTCATCTTGCCATCAGTTTTGACCAAGTTTCCTGTGCCTTTGTAACTCACACATCACCAAAACATCAGCGATCCATCTCTGTGTTTCATAGTAGGGATGGTGTACTTTTCATCATAGGCCTTGTTGACTCCTCTCCAAATGTAGCGTTTATAGTTGTGGCCACAAAGTTCAATTTTGGTCTCATTGCTCCAAATAACTTTGTTCCAGAAGTTTTGAGGCTTGTCTCTGTGCTGTTTGGCGTATTGTGACTGGGCTGCTTTGTGGCATTGATGTAATAATGGCTTTCTTCTGGTGACTCGACCATGTAGCCCATTTTTCTTGAAGTGCCTCCTTATTGTGCATCTTGAAACAGCCACACCACTTTTTCAGAGAGTCCTGTATGTCAGCTGAAGTTATCTGAGGGTTTTTCTTTGCGTCCCGAACAATTTTCCTGGCAGTTGTGGCTGAAATGTTCATTGGTCTACCTGACCGTGGCTTGGTTTCAACAGAATCCCTCATTTTCCACTTCTTAATTAGAGTTTGAACACTGCTGATTGGCATTCCCAATTCCTTGGATATCTTTTTATATCCTTTTCCTGTTATATAGAGTTCAACTATCTTCTCCCGCAGGTCCTTTGATAATTCTTTTGCTTTCCCCATGGCTCGGAATCCAGCAATGTCAGTGCAACACTGGATGAAACATTCAGGGGTCTGTCAGGAGCCCAGAAACTCACTGACTTTTTATACACACATACTGATTACAAGTAAGCAAATCACAGGTGAGGATGGTTACCTTTAGTAGCCATTTAAACCCATGTGTCAACTTGTGTGTATGTTATCAGTCCAAAATTTCCAGGGTATGTAAACTTTTGATCAGGGTCATTTGGGTAGTTTCTGTTATCATTTTAATTTAAAAAGAGCAAACACAATTGTTTGATAATAAATGGCTTCACCCAACCACTAACTATGAGTGAAAGAAAAGTTTTTGTATTATCATTCATATTTTCTGAAAAAATGGGCAAAAAAATCACACAAATTCCGCCAGGGTATGTAAACTTATGAGCACAACTGTATATGTCAATATTGTTGAAAAAAAATAATAATTCAATTTCATCACACATAAAGTGAGCTATTTTGGGGGGTTTTGCCATCCAACCATTCATCCATCTTCTACTGCTTAATCCTTTTCGGGTCGCGGGGGGCTGGAGCCTATCCCAGCGTCTTTGGACGGGAGGTAGGGTACACCCTAGACAGATCGCAGGGCCAACGCAGAGAGACAGACAACCATTCACTCTCACATTCATACCCAAGGACAATTTAGCATCCCCAGTTGATGCCAATTAACCTAGCCTGCATGTCTTTGGCCTGTGGGAGGAAACCGGAGTACCTGGAGAAAGCCCATGCAGACATGGGGAGAACATGCAAACTCCACACAGAAGAAGGGTCACCAATGGTCAGGAGGTGGGATTGAAGCCACGATGGTCAGAGGTGGAATCGATCCCATGACCATCTTGCTGTGCTGCCACAGTGCTAACCACTGTACCATCGAGCTGATGTTTTGTTATACAAATTCTGATTATTTATTGTACTACCTTTAAAAAGTTTCCAAGAATCTGAATTTTTTTGTTATAAATTCTGATTATTATGACTCAGCTTTTTTAATTTAATTACCGTTTCATATTTTTAGCTGCACTAGTAAAAGAAAAAGCAGTGAATTCATGAGTAAATTGTTAAATTTGAGAGAGGAAAAAATTGAAGAAAAGAACTGAAAATTTCTGGGGGAAAAAACAAGAACTTTAGAGAAAATTTTGTATTTTTAAGAAGAAAAAAATGACTTGTTGGCTTTTACAAATGTTGATAAACTATTTTATTCTAGATTGAAGTTACTGTTTTAACATCATTTTAAAGCTCGAATATATGTGGATACATGCAGGTGTTTTTTGAACAAAAAGGCTCAAAATGTCATTTTCTCTAATGGAAGTTTCCAAACGGGCAGCGCGGTGGCAGAGTGGTTAGCACTGCGGCAGCACGGCAACTCACCCTTGGCCGGGGGATCCTGGGTTTGATCCCAGCCCCCGACCAACAGTGATCTGTGTGGAGTTTGCATGTTCTCCCGTGTCTGCGTGGGTTTACTCCGGGATTTCTCCGGTTTCCTCCCACATGCCAAAAACATGCAAGTTAGGTTAATTGGCATCAAACTGGGGATTCTAAATTGTCCTTAGGTATGACTGTGAGAGTGAATGGTTGTCTGTCTCTCTGTGTTGGCCCTGTGATGGACTGGCGATCTGTCCAGGGTGTACCCTGCCTCTCGCCCAAAGATGCTGGGATAGGCTCCAGCGCCCCCCCCCCCCCCCCCGCAACCCAAAAAGGATTAAGCGGAAGAAGACGGATGGAAGTTTCCAAACTAGCCTACTGAGAGAAAGTAACCTAAAACTACTATTTTTTTTCTTTTTTCCCATGTTGGATATACTTCTCCAGTGATGTGTTCTTACTTTCACTGGGTTTTTAGACTTTACATCATTTTACTGCAGAAAAGTGTCAGCGCTGAGACAGAAAGTGGGAATGTATTTATTGACTAATCTGAGGTGCCACTGTGTAAAAACATTTTATATATATATATATATATATATATATATATATATATATATATATATAATGATATACAATGATATAGTCAGATTGTTTTGATAATGTTCCAGTTTAGCCATTTCACAGATTTTTTTTCCTTTTGTTTTTCAGCCAAAGTTAACTACCATTGATTTTGCCTGCATATGACTGTCATTCACCACTACAAAGACTCATAAATTTCTGAGTCTTTTTGAAGCACACATTTCATGTTTAATCAATCAGTGCAAAAAGTACAATATATAATAAAATAAATAGTTTTAGTGTCTCCCGTTATTTACTAAAGCGTATTTAGCAAGTCATTTTGATTAATGGGTTACATGAAAGCCTGCATAATAATTAAAAAATACACAAGATAAAAAAAATAGCTCTTTAGGACTTCAGGGACTCCATAATAGACTTTTTGGTATGTCTTCATTTCCAAAATAAGCATACTCCATCCAAAAGTGCTTCTTACACTTTGATATCATCCACAGTGATAAACTGTATATACTGTAAGTGATGAAACTCTAATCTGTAAAACAGACTGTGGCACTAAAAGTTGATTACTTTTTCCACTAACTTTTGAACCACTGCCATGTGTTCTTGTGCTCTGTGTGCGTTCTCTTTCCAAAGTGGTTAATTGGAGTCATAAAAACGGTATTAATCTCAGCAGGGAAATTGTCCTGTAAATGTTGTTTATAAAAGAGTGTTGGAAGTGCAGAACAATTACTATTCCATCAGAGGTTGATGCCTGCCTGGGTTTGGTGGTGTTCTGTCAACACAAAATTGTTTTTCTGTTCCTGATCAGACCAAAGAGACAGCGATTTCCTGTGGAGAAAATGCAAACATTAGTGACGCTATCAGGCTCAGGCTGTGGTCCCTCTGGGATGCGTCTGGATCAGGACAGGACATCCATTTCCTTGCAGCTATGACATCAATATTTTGAAAAACTGCACAGAATGGATCAACATGGCAAAACACCATAAGCTCCAAGAATCAGGCTCACACTATATTCCCTAGGTTCACATGTCGTGTCACAGGCTTAGACAATTATTAGATACTAGTGACCATGCTGCCTCTTGGAGTGTGTTTCTGCTGTACTGTGAACAGGATTTATGCTGTTTATCTGTGAAGGAATGTGTTGTCTAGTCCAAGTATTATATTGCAGTCCTTTGCCCTCCCCAGAATGCATTCATTCAACTGTCACTGGCATTTCGTAATGACAACTACACTCTGGAGACCCGACTCAAGCAGGCAGAGAGGGAGAGGAACCTGACTGAGGAAGACACCGAGAAAGAGCTAGAAGAGTTCAAAGGAGCTCTGAAGGTCAGCCCCCAAAAACAGCAGCTAGTGTTAGAGCCACACCCTAGAAGAGAAGAAATCCCACTTGTACCTCAGCGCTCATTCGTCTGTTTAATATTTCCTGGAAGTGTCCCAAAGTAAATATTTGTCTTGTGTTAGTACAAACCCAGGTTCATAAAGGGCACAATATGTGTTTTTCCTGAAGTTTGAAAGAAACATTTTTTTCTTCCTTTTTTTTTGACCAGATGACTGCACCACAGTGGCAGAACCTGGAACAACGTGAGGCCTATCAGCGCCTCATAGAGACGGTAGCTGTGTTGCATCGGCTGACTACACGGCTCTCCAGCAGAGCGGAGTTAGTTGGAGCAGTTCGGCAGGTGCAGTTACACACACATACAGTCTGGTATTCATAACTTAAGGGGGCATTACATAGACTTAATTAGACTTACATTCATTTCCTGGAGACTTAAGTACTACTGCCAAACCCTAACCCTTAACCTACTCTTAACATGATATGAACCTAAAATTGTCAAGCTCTGCCTTCGGCAGGTGTAGGTGGGAAGAAGAGGACCCAGCAGTGCAGGCAGGACTCCGGTGCAATGATGGTTTCTTTAACAAAACACAAAATAACAAACAAACAACAGCACGGGCTGAAAATTAAATTGAGCCACAGAGGCAAAACTCACTTAGAACTAGTGATGGGAAGCCAGGCTCCAGAGCTCCAAGGGGTGCTCCGAGCTGATCCAGGAAATATTTGGTGAGGTACGTTTCGTGACGTATGTGTTGACGTCGGACCACGTGACTGGGTCAGGAAGCCGTTCATGATTTTGCACGCAACATGAAATAAAGTGAGCAGCGGTACGCAATGGAAATCCCCGTCCCTCACGTTTTGTTTTGCCACGTTTGACTGTGTAAGGCAGACCTGGGCATTGTACGCCCCTGGGCCATATACGGCCCTTTGGTTGACTCCGACCGGCCCGTGTGAGGTTAATTGTAAATTTCAAAATAAACACATTTTCTAATTTTACCTAATGCATGGACTAAAGCTGTGCTGCTTTTATTTTGAAGTTGTTTTTTTTAATTCACGTGCATAATGACGCAATACGTAAATCAATACTGCGCATGATTGAATCTACCTTGTCACAAGCAGACGACTTTAGCCCTCAAAAATGCCCGTGCACGCTAAAAAAAAAAAGAAAGGTAGCTGCCGAATGCAGGGTTTTCAATGAAACATGGACTGCTAAGTATTTGTTTACTTGGCTATGGATGAGAGTTGTGATGTCCATGACACAGCCCAGTTACTCATATTTGTCCGTGGGATAACAGACTTCAAAATTACATAGGAGCTGGCAGCAATGCGGTCAATGAAAGGGACGACGGCAGGGAGCGATCTGTTCACAGAGGTAAAAGCATGCATGGACACACTGGGGCTGAAATGGGACAGACTGGTCGGTGTCACAACAGACGGTTGTCCAAATGTAACGGGGAAAAATGTCGGACTTTTGAAACGTATGCAAGATAAAGTGACTGAAATCGACGCAGATCAGAAAGTGGTATTTTTGCATTGTTATACATCAGCATGTGTTGTGCAAGTCAGTGCTAAAAATTAACCATGTTATTGATGTTGTAACTAAAATAGTTAACTTCATCAGGGCACAAGCATTGAATCACAGACAGTTTGTTGCATTTTTGGAGGAGCATGAGACTGAACATAGTGACATCGGCTACCACACAGCTGTCAGATGGCTCAGCCTGGACAAAGTGCTAAAAAGAGTTTGGGACCTGAAAGCAGAGATTCGAGGGTTTTGTGAGAAGAAAGGCAAAGGCATCCCAGAGCTCTCAGATGAGGACTGGATGGCAGATTTTGCATTTGCTGTTGATGTGACTGCACTGATGAATGAACTGAACATCAAACTGCAAGGCAAGGACCTTTTTGTTTATGAAATGCACAGCCTGGTGAAGGCTTTTTAGATTAGACTAGATTAGATTAGATTCAACTTTATTGTCATTATACATGTATGAATACAAGGTAACGAAACACAGTTTAGCATCCAATCAGAAAGTGCAAAGGACAGCAGTGCAGTATATACGGTAATTAGCAGTATGTGCAATTTAAGCAAATATATGCAAATATATGCAGCAGTGCAGAAAGTTAAAAGTACTGTTATGTGCAAATAATGTACAATAAGTTAGATGTAGTTATGCAGTTATGTACAGGTGAGGATGGTAAGAGAGTCAGCGGGGAACTAAGTTCAATAACGTGACAGCTGTTGGAAAGAAACTGTTCCTAAACCTGCTGGTTCTAGTCCGAAGGCTTCTGAAACATCTTCTGGAGGGGAGAAGTTGGAACAGTCCATGAGCAGGATGGTTGGAGTCCCTAAGAATGCTGCGTGCCCGGCGCAGACATCTTTTCCTGTAGACGTCCTCTATAACTGGAAGTGGAGTCCCTGTGATGCGTTGGGCGGTTTTCACCACCCGCTGCAGCGCCTTACGGTCAGCGACAGAGCAGCTCCCATACCAGACTGTGATACAGTTGGTCAGGGTGCTCTCTATCACGCAGCGGTAGAAGTTGCCCAGGATGTTAGTTGACAGATGGTTCTTCTTCAGTGTCCTCAAGAAGAAGAGGCGCTGATGGGCCTTCTTGATCAGGCTGGTGGTGTTAACTGACCAGGACAGGTCCTCCGAGATGTGGGTCCCCAGGAATTTGAAGCTGGGGACACGTTCAACAGCTATGCCATTGATATGGATGGGGTCATGTGTCTCTTCCCTCTCCTTCCTGTAGTCCACTATGAGCTCCTTGGTTTTGCTGGTGTTAAGGAGCAGGTTATTGTCAGCGCACCAAGTAGCCAAGTGCTCAACCTCTGCCCTGTAATCTGACTCGTCGTTGTCCCTGATGAGTCCAATCACCGTGGTGTCATCTGCGAACTTTATGATGGAATTGGATCCATACATAGGCCTGCAGTCATGGGTGAAGAGGGAGTAGAGGAATGGGCTGAGCACACAGCCCTGTGGTACACCAGTGTTGAGTGTGATGACGGAAGAACGGTTGGGGCCTGACCTAACATGCTGGGGTCTGTTGGTCAGAAAATCCATGATCCAGTTGCAGGTGGAGGTACTGATTCCCAGGTCCCCAAGTTTAGTGAGCAACTTGGAGGGGATAACTGTGTTGAATGCTGAGCTGAAGTCAACAAACAGCATTCTTGTCATCCAGGTGTGAGAGTACATAGTGCAGCGCTGTAGAAACCGCATCCTCTGTACTCCTGTTGCTCCGGTAGGCAAACTGGTGAGGGTCCAGTGTAGGGGCAGGCCTTTTTTGAGCTGTGCCAAGACCAGTCGCTCAAAGCACTTCATGACTATGGGCGTCAGTGCCACAGGGCGATAGTCATTTAGGCACGATGGTGTTGAATGTTTCGGCACTGGAACTATTGAAGTGGTCTTGAAGCACGCTGGTACCACGGCCTGGGCCAGGGACAGATTGAAGATGTCTGTGAAGACCCCTGCCAGCTGCTCAGCGCATGCCCTCAGCACACGCCCAGGAATGCCGTCAGGGCCAGCAGCCTTACGTACGTTGAGATGACTCAGTGAGTTACGGACGTCGGTGTGGGTGAGTGTGAGGTGGTGGACGTCATCAGAGGGTGGGAAATTGATGTTCTTTTTATTATTGTCCTTGTCAAAACGAGCATAGAAGTCATTTAGCTCATTGAGAAAGGGCACAGTCATGGCTATAGGTATGGAGTTGCTGGGCTTATAATCAGAGATAGCTTGAATGCCCTGCCACATGCGTCGGGGGTCAGAGTCCCTAAAATGTTCCTCCACCTTCAGCTTGTAGCTGTGCTTGGCCTTCTTGATGCCCCTCTTCAGATCTGCCCTGGATGAACTGTAGGCCTGTGCATCACCAGATCTAAAGGCATTGTTACGTGCTTTTAGCAGAAGCCGCACTTCTCTGTTCATTCACGGCTTCTGATTTGGGTACATGGTGATCTGTCTTTCCGTGGTGACACTGTCAATAGTGGTGTTGATATGGTCCAGGACTGAGTGGGTGTAAGAGTCGATGTTTATGTGGGAGCCACAGGTAGCCTGAGAGGTGAACATACTCCAGTCTGTGTTCCTAAACTTCTCCTGGAGTACAGAGTCAACTCCCTCTGGCCACACTTTGATGGTCCTCACTGATGGCTTCACCCGGTTGATGAGCGGTACATACTTGGGGGTAAGGAACAAAGATAAGTGATCAGACTGACCTAGGTGGGGGAGGGGAGTTGCTGTGTAGGCTCCCACAATATTGGTGTAAACATGGTCCAATGTTTTGTCCCCTCTTGTGTGACAGGAGACATGCTGGTAGAATTTAGGAAGCACTGTCTTGAGGTTAGAGTGGTTAAAATCACCCGCCACAATAAATGCTGCCTCTGGGTGTGCAGTTTGTTGTTTGCTAATAGCTGCATGCAGTTCTTTCATAGCAAGCTTAGCATTAGCATCCGGAGAAATGTAAGCGGCTGTTATGATGGTACAAGTGAACTCGCGTGGCAGATAGAAAGGTCTACATTTAACCATGAGAAACTCCAGGTTAGCTGAGCAGTGTCTCTCAACAGTGACAGAGTTCGTGCACCAAGCCTTGTTAATATAAATGCACAATCCCCCACCTCTTTTCTTACCGGAGTCAGCTGCTGCTCTGTCTGCCCGGAGCGTGTGTAGGCCGGCTAGCTCGATAGCATTGTCGGGTATTCCACTGTGAAGCCATATTTCCGTAAAAATCATGAAATTGCAGTTCATAAGTCTCTTATTGTTGGTGATCCGAAGCCGTAGTTCACTCATTTTGCTCGCCAGTGAACGTACATTAGCAAGGAAGATACTGGGTAGAGAGAGCCGGTACGATGTTAGCTTTAGCTTAGCTCTTAGCCCACCGCGCTTACCCCGCCTTTGTTTACGGTTCTTACGCCGCCTGCGAGCACTTCCGGTCGGCCGGGAAGCCTGCCGAGCGTCGGGTGTTCTCTGGAGCTCAGGGATGAGACATAGGTTGAGGCGTAGGTTGCTGATAAAAAGATCGTTATCGTTGCTTTGTAATCCAATGTCCAAAAGCTCATCTCGGGTGTAAGATGTAAAAGCAGAGCTGTTCTGAACGAACATACCCGAAATGAGCTTTCATGAGAAAGTTGCAGTTTCTTTCAAGCCAACTGGAGAGCAACACTCTCACTCACATGCAAACCCTGAAAAAAGTCACACCATCAGCTGATCACCTCCGCAGGTACTCATCCATTTTAGTAGCACTGCATGGTGAGTTTTCAAGGTGATTTGAAGATCTCAGAGCAATCGAGGATGAAATGCACATAATTTCCTCTCCCTTTACCTGCAGTGTGGATAATGCACCCAGTGATGTTCAGCTGGAACTAACTGACCTGCAGTCTGATGCCATACTGGCAGAGCACTTTAAGTCAGGATCACTGCTGGATTTTTACTCTTCTCTCAAGGAAGAGAACTTTCCAAACATGAGGAGACGTGCTGTTGGTTCTCTTTGGCTCTACCTACATATGTGAACAAACATTCTCAGTGATGAAGTTTACCAAATCCAGGTATAGATCCTCTCTCACTGATGATCATCTGTCAGCTGTGCTTCACATCTCCACCTCAGACATTCAACCTGACTTTGATGCACTCGTTAAAGCCCAGCAAAGACTAGATTTCTCTCACTGAACAAGAAAAAAGAACTGAAAAACACCAAGTGAAGTAGTTAGACTACAAATGTAGGCATATAAATGCACCAACTAGCAGTGAACTGGGACACTTTCTTTGGAGGCCTTTTTCTCAAAATCACAGTTCAGTGACATGATGTATCTTGCTCAATATTTGGAGTACAAAGACAATATTGTGATGTCTTTAGAAAGCTAAGAACCTCTTTCCAACAGTATATGAAACTCAAAATGTGTTCTGGGGTCAATGCGACTGAAAATGATCACTAATATAATGAGTTACAATGATAAAAATGTTCACATTTTGTTTACCATTGTTCTGTGAAAACTGATTGAATAAATTACATTTTTTGTAAGGCAACTTCACTTTTTCATTGCTTAATCATAACATATACTCTTACCAGTCTTACCAGCTTGTCAAAACAATGCTATGTGCTGCTTTTTATAAAGAAATACAATTAATATTATGTAGAATTGAGTTCAGCCTTTTGTTCCGGCCCGCCACAATATTTTCTGTTTCTCATGTGGCCCCATGGAAAAAATAATTATCCACCCCTGGTGTAAGGGATTAATCACAGCCAATTTTCAGATGGAGCCAGCACCAAAAACACGGACTTCTACTGTTTGGGAATAGTTTGAGCGCATTTCTTCCATTGATGTATTTTTGACAAATAGTGGCTATTTATTATAACTGAGGTGATGGCATAGTGGTAATGTATCTGTTTTGCAAGTGGGAGACCTGGGTTCAAACCCAGCTGTGTTGTTCTTTTAATTTCATTTTTATTTGCAAGGTGAAGTGTCTGTTGTGTTTCAAAGAGCTTGGATCATTATTACACATCATTATGCTGAGGCACTATTGCCATTGTGCCCTGCATGAGAATAAGGCCAGAGCTGAATGTACTGGGACAGTATAAGACTGTTGAAAATTTATTATTTCTTAATAAAAATGGATAAGTAGTACAAGCACACCATGTAACACAGGCACATTCACTGAAGTCACCTCAGTTTTATTATTTTTTTGCCTTATGATCACAGATATTTCTCAAAAGACAGTGCATTTATTGAAATGAAAAAAATACGCATTAAACCAATCATGCCCTTGTAAAAATCAGCATGTTGTATACGTTTTGTCCACTAGATGGCCTGGTAGAGAAAATGAAGTCCCACATGAGGCCTCATCTATATGAGCCATTTTGATGAAAGGCCTCAAGTCCTCCAGAAAGCCTCATTTGGCCATCACTACTTGGAACACAACGGGAGGAATGACTGGATGAATGACAACCAACATTAATGACCCAACAAAGAGCACAATCACAGACTCACATATATAGGGAGACTAATCACCACAGACGCAGGACAGCTGGGAGAACAATCAAGGGCTGAACAGAGCACACATGAGGGAGAGTGGCTATGGGTATGGAAACATAAGGAGCTGGAACAATACTAACTAACTAACTAACTAACCTGCAGATAAACAGAAACACACACAGACCCAGGACCAAAAGGGATGACACAGAAGACAATGACAAGGGACTCAGGGGAACACAGAGGGCAATAAATGCAAATGATAATCAAGAATAATCACAGGGAGAACAAAAATAAACACAAAGCGTGGGCAAGGTCAGAGGGCTAAAGCCCAGATCATAACAAAAACGTAATAATCATTTACATCATGGGGGCCTGATTTTTAGTGCCGACGCTATAAGACATCCCCATGATGTGAGTGTGTTAATAGATTTAAGCCCCTGCAAGGTAAGGTAAACCTAAACCTACAAGTTAAGCACTTCGTTTTTTTGTTTTTTTTGTAATTTTCTCTTTATTGACATTCTTTAGAAAGTAGGTTTAAGCCATCATTTCATTTGATAATTACATTTGAATGTCCCTTTTTTTAAAAAAAAAAAATTAAAAAGAAATAAGAAATAAGAAAAAAAAGGGGAGGGTCAGCATAAACATCTGCATATAGGGAGTAACTGTTAATGTACACACTCTTGTATATATATTAACAAAGTCTGCTATATCAATTCTGCAAATTGAAAGTCCGGCCTGAGTGGTGTTACATATTCAGTCCATTTTTCCCATTGTGACATAAACAAATCCTTTTTGTAATTGACATAAGCTGTTATTTTCTCCATCTTATAAATGTCCATTGTAATGTCCATCCACAAATCAAGAGATGGGCTCTCCTGTGAAAGCCATTTTTTTTGAAATTGCCTTTCTGCTTGCAATCAGTAGAATACATAATAAATATTTGTCCCTCTTTGACCGCTCTGCGGGCACAAGCCCAAAGAATAGAGTTTTGCTTTCCAGTGGTAACTAACATCCAAAAATATCTTGTATAGCTTTATGAATTTCCTTCCAATAATTTTGAATAACATGACAGAGCCAAAATATATGATAATGATTTGCATTTGTACTACTACATTTTCTCCAACAAGTTGGGGAGTTCCCTTTGTACTGAGCCTTCTGGGAAGGTGTGATAAAGTATCTAATTAGGCTTTTCCAGCCAAACTCCCTCCAGCTCTGTGAACTACTGCATTTCCATTGATTTGACCATATTAATGTCCATTCCTCTTCCGATATTTCTATTCCTCCTTCTTTTTCCCATTTTGTTTTAACATATAGGGTTGAGTGTCTTTTCAGGTTTACAGTGGGGTAAAAAAGTATTTAGTCAGCCACCAATTGTGCAAGTTCTCCCACTTAAAAGATGAGAGAGGTCTCCAATTTTCATCATAGGTATACCTCAACTATGAGAGACAAAATAAGAAAAAAAAAATCCAGAAAATCACATTGAAGGATTTTTAATGAATTAATTGGTAAATTCCTCGGTAAAATTAGTATTTGGTCAATAACAAAAGTTCATCTCAATACTTTGTTATATACCCTTTGTTGGCAATAACAGAGGTCAAACGTTTTCTATAAGTTTTCACAAGGTTTTCACACACTGTTGCTGGTATTTTGGCCCATTCCTCCATGCAGATCTCCTCTAGAGCAATGATGTTTTGGGGCTGTCGCTGGGCAACACAGACTTTCAACTCCCTCCAAAGATTTTCTATGGGGTTGAGATCTGGAGACTGGCTAGGCCACTCCAGGACCTTGAAATGCTTCTTACGAAGCCACTCCTTCGTTGCCCGGGCAGTGTGTTTGGGATCATTGTCATGCTGAAAGACCCAGCCACGTTTCATCTTCAATGCCCTTGCTGGTGGAAGAAGGTTTTCACTCAAAATCTCACAATACATAGCCCCATTCATTCTTTCCTTTACACGGATCAGTCGTCCTGGTCCCTTTGCAGAAAAACAGCCCCAAAGTATGATGTTTCCACCCCCATGCTTCACAGTAGGTATGGTACTCTTTCTCCTCCAAACACGACAAGTTGAGTTTTTACCAAAAAGTTCTATTTTGGTTTCATCTGACCATATGACATTCTCCCAATCCTCTTCTGGATCATCCAAATGCTCTCTAGCAAACTTCAGACGGGCCTGGACATGTATTGGCTTAAGCTGGGGGACACGTCTGGCACTGCAGGATTTGAGTCCCTGGCGGCGTAGTGTGTTTATGATGTAGCCTTTGTTACTTTGGTCCCAGCTCTCTGCAGGTCATTCACTAGGTCCCCCCGTGTGGTTCTGGGATTTTTGCTCACTGTTCTCGTGATAATTTTGACCCCACGGGGTGAGATCTTGCGTGGAGCCCCAGATCAAGGGAGATTATCAGTGGTCTTGTATGTCTTCCATTTTCTAATAATTGCTCCCACAGTTGATTTCTTCACACCAAACTGCTTACCTGTTGCATATTCAGTCTTCCCAGCCTGGTGCAAGTCTACAATTTTGTTTCTGGTGTCCTTTGACAGCTCTTTGGTCTTGGCCATAGTGGAGTTTGGAGTCTGACTGTTTGAGGTTGTGGACAGGTGTCTTTTATACTGATAACGAGTTCAAACAGGTGCCATTAATACAGGTAACGAGTGGAGGACAGAGGAGCCTCTTAAAGAAGAAGTTACAGGTCTGTGAGAGCCAGAAATCTTGCTTGTTTGTAGGTGACCAAATATTTATTTTACTGAGGAATTTACCAATCAATTCATTAAAAATCCTTCAATGTGATTTTCTGGATTTTTTTCCCCTCATTTTGTCTCTCATAGTTGAGGTATACCTATGATGAAAATTGGAGATCTCTCTCATCTTTTAAGTGGGAGAACTTGCACAATTGGTGGCTGACTAAATACTTTTTTGCCCCACTGTATAAGACCTTTATATAAATCTGAAATTAAGCTTTTATCTTTATTTGAGTTATATGCTCTTTTAAATAAATTTAGCAATGGTTTACATGATTCTGCTATCCATTTTAACCTGTTATTGACAAAGTGTCTCATCTGCAAGTAGCGATAGAAGTCTTGTGATTCCAACTGATACTTCCCTTTAAGTGTTTCAAAACTAAGTAGTGCGTCATCTTTCATTATCTTACATATGGCTGTTATCCCTCTATTCGCCCAAACTTTAAATCTTGTGTCTGACTTATTTGCAGTGAAATGTGAGTCATATGCGCACCACTTTAAAATTACTATGTTCTCTTCTAAATTATATTTTGATACTACTCTTTTCCAGATTTTAAGAGTCCACTTAACCCATGGATTTTCTATGTTCTTGATAATGTCTTGTAGGTTACCATCAGCTATTGTCGCTTGTATAGGAGTGGGGATCATTCCCTCTTCAGTACTCTTCCATTGGGCAGTATATGAAGGATTACACCAGCAAATTATGGGTCTAAGTTGTGCTGCCCAATAATAGTTTCTCAGGGAAGGAAGGCCCCACCCCCTTTTTGTTTTGACAATTGTAGAGTTTTAAATCGGATTCTAGGTTTCTTACCTTTCCATATGTGCCTGGACAGCATCTTGTCCCATTCATTAAATTGTTTTCCACTTATCTCTATTGGCAAAATTTGAAATAAATATAATAATTTGGGGAGTATATTCATTTTAATTGAATCAATTCTTGAATTTAGGTTTAAATATGGAATTAGATTCCATCTTGCAATGTCCTCTTTGATTTTTCTTTGGGTTGGTGAATAATTGCATTCTAGTAGTTCAGAGAGGTCTTTTGGTATTATGACTCCCAAGTACTTTAAGAATTCTGTTTGCCAAGCAAATTGAAAATTATTTTTAATTTCTTCTGGTGGATTATAATTACAGCGGGGTAAAAAAGTATTTAGTCAGCCACCAATTGTGCGAGTTCTCCCACTTAAAAGATGAGAGAGGTCTCCAATTTTCATCATAGGTATACTTCAACTATGAGAGACAAAATAAGAAAAAAAAATCCAGAAAATCACACTGAAGGATTTTTAATGAATTAATTGGTAAATTCCTCGGTAAAATAAGTATTTGGTCAATAACAAAAGTTCATCTCAATACTTTGTTATATACCCTTTGTTGGCAGTGACAGAGGTCAAACGTTTTCTGTAAGTTTTCACAAGGTTTTCACACACTTGTAACGGAAATATGGAATATTAATAAATAATAAATATGATCAGGTATGAATTATTTAATTTATATTGATGAATTGGAATCTGAGCTCAAATCTCATTTCATATACATCAGAAAAGTTAATAACACTCGTAAGGGGCACCAGCTTCTATCTTTAAGAAGCAATTTGATCTTTAATTTCACTTTATACCTGTTTGATCACTCAATAAATTAGTCAATAATCAGTCTCAAAAATTTTTCGTGAATTCGATACCTGGGCTTGAAACAGACTCAGAATGAAATAAATTCCCAACAACTTCTCATTTTTAAATATTTATTAAATGAAATGATTAATAGACATTGAAATAATTTCATTAATCATAAAATCAATCTTGTAAATGATAGATTAACAATGTCAATATTTTCGGAACCAGGGTTAAACTGAGAGATGAATTTCTATCAGTTTGAGTTAACAGATTATTAAAAACAACGCAAATTTATGGAGAAAGTTTATTAATTATGAAAAAGTCCTAAATTAATCTTAAGAAAATAAAAACGGAATTTTAATGAAAAGAAGAGTTATGTTAAGGGCTTCTTAATTTGCATCTGATTAGATATACAAATTATTACCGAACCTCAGAAGTTAATTCAGCAGTGGAATTAAAGTTTGCAGCTCACGTGTTCCTCGGTCGATGATAGTTCTGTCGTCCGTCCTCAGCCCAAGATTTCGTGGAGGTTAGGGGAAATATCTGCCCGCAGATATTTCAGGGTCCACAGTTCGACCTTTAGATTCAAGCGGTCGAAAGGGGCTGGATTCTGGACTGTATGACCCAGAGTTGAAACTGAGTTCTAGCCAGATGGTGACGATGCTTCTTCAGCGTGTGATGAACAGCTGCGCGTTGATTCCTCAGCTGCGTCTTTTCTTCCTGGTAGACAAACGGCTGCAGAGGTCTTCGATAATAATTAAAAGATATCTAATCCGATTTCAAATTAGAAAAGAAAACTTTCGGACTTTAGATAAAAATAGTAGCTTCTGGTGGGTGCTTGGTCAAGAAAAATATAAAAATAAAGTCAAGATTAAAGTTTACATTAAAATTAAACAAACGGTGGTTTTACAGAAAGTTTAACAAAGAAAAAGTGATGAATAAAAATTGGAGTTTGACTCCGATTAAGAATTGAGCTCAAAGAAATAGGAATTCTTAGGTATTTAAGAGGAAAAGAAAATACAAAGTGACAAACAAATTACGAGTTATCTGCTCTGTGTTCAGAAAAGCGACATGTGGTCGAAGTCCTTTTGTTCTTCCTTGCTGTGTGTAGACAATGGAGGAGATCAGAAATCTGCAGAGTGTCCGGAGCAGAACAAAGGTCTGACGAAAAAGAGTGACGAAAAGAGGCTGAAGCCGGAGTCTCTCTCCTTTATATAAGCTCTGTTGAGTTTCGCGGGTTTCTGGCCTGACCGGAATCTCAGCCAATGAGCGTCCTTCGTGGGCGGGCTCGATGAACCTTTAGTCCAATAACAGGCCTTGTCTGTGAGAGACCAATAGGATGAAGAAGCTGGGGTTCTATGAAGACTGGTGACACGTGATATCAGTCCACAGGAATACACAGTTTTAAATACATTGGAATGTACTGTTACACACTTATGTATAACTAAACTAACCTTAGTGTAGCTTATAAGCAGTGCTTCTAAATCAACATGCAGGAATAAACATTCATATAAGCATTAGCATGCATATATATGAAATCACAGATTAATGCATTTCACACATATTTTCCACAAAAACATCAGAGTCCATCTGCATTTTCATAGTCCTGAAAAGAATGAAGGTTTAGAATTGAGTTTGTAATAATGTACTTTAAAGTTGTTTAAATCCAGCATGTCCACAGTTTAAGGAAATTAGCTGAGTCGTGAATCTGTGTAGGTTTTATGGGGGCAATAAAAGTGAAGCCGGACATTGGGGAAAATTCCTTAGGCTGGTTTTAACAAAAGAAGATTTCAGCTGTGGCCTGGGGGAAGAAAATCCATTTCTTTGCGTTATTCCTGGGTGAACAAAAATGTCTTTAAGCAGAAAAATAATTGTTGCTGAGCCAAAGTGAGATGATGCTACACACTGTTGCTGGTATTTTGGCCCATTCCTCCATGCAGATCTCCTCTAGAGCAATGATGTTTTGGGGCTGTCGCTGGGCAACACAGACTTTCAACTCCCTCCAAAGATTTTCTATGGGGTTGAGATCTGGAGACTGGCTAGGCCACTCCAGGACCTTGAAATGCTTCTTACGAAGCCACTCCTTCGTTGCCCGGGCGGTGTGTTTGGGATCATTGTCATGCTAAAAGACTCAGCCACGTTTCATCTTCAATGCCCTTGCTGGTGAAAGGAGGTTTTCACTCAAAATCTCACGATACATGGCCCCATTCATTCTTTCCTTTACACGGATCAGTCGTCCTGGTCCCTTTGCAGAAAAACAGCCCCAAAGTATGATGTTTCCACCCCCATGCTTCACAGTAGGTATGGTGTTCTTTCTCCTCCAAACACGACAAGTTGAGTTTTTACCAAAAAGTTCTATTTTGGTTTCATCTGACCATATGACATTCTCCCAATCCTCTTCTGGATCATCCAAATGCTCTCTAGCAAACTTCAGACGGGCCTGGACATGTACTGGCTTAAGCAGGGGGACACGTCTGGCACTGCAGGATTTGAGTCCCTGGCGGCGTAGTGTGTTTCTGATGTAGCCTTTGTTACTTTGGTCCTAGTTCTCTGCAGGTCATTCACTAGGTCCCCCCATGTGGTTCTGGGAATTTTGGTCACCGTTCTCATGATAATTTTGACCCCACGGGGTGAGATCTTGAGTGGAGCCCCAGATGGAGGGAGATTATCAGTGGTCTTGTATGTCTTCCATTTTCTAATAATTGCTCCCACAGTTGATTTCTTCACACCAAGCTGCTTACCCATTGCAGATTCAGTCTTCCCAGCCTGGTGCAAGTCTACAATTTTGTTTCTGGTGTCCTTTGACAGCTCTTTGGTCTTGGCCATAGTGAGGTTTGGAGTCTGACTGTTTGAGATTGTGGACAGGTGTCTTTTATACTGATAACGAGTT
Source organism: Pholidichthys leucotaenia (assembly GCA_020510985.1). Classification (NCBI taxonomy): domain Eukaryota; kingdom Metazoa; phylum Chordata; class Actinopteri; order Cichliformes; family Pholidichthyidae; genus Pholidichthys; species Pholidichthys leucotaenia. Next base: position 311,712,892 of record CM035837.1, on the reverse strand, counting down.
CAAACAGGTGCCATTAATACAGGTAACGAGTGGAGGACAGAGGAGCCTCTTAAAGAAGAAGTTACAGGTCTGTGAGAGCCAGAAATCTTGCTTGTTTGTAGGTGACCATATACAGTACTTATTTTACTGAGGAATTTACCAATTAATTCATTAAAAATCCTTCAATGTGATTTTCTGGATTTTTTTTTTCTCATTTTGTCTCATAGTTGAGGTGTACCAATGATGAAAATTGGAGACCTCTCTCATCTTTTAAGTGGGAGAACTTGCACAATTGGTGGCTGACTAAATACTTTTTTGCCCCACTGTGTATTTAAGCAATTGTGTTTTACTTATGTTAATTTTGTATCCTGATAATTGACCGAACTAATTGAATGATTCCATAAGTTTAGGTAGGGAATCTGTTGGTTTCCCCAGGTAGATCAAAATATCATCTGCGTAGCAGGCCAATTTATGCTCCTTCCCATTTATATTGATGCCTTGTATTCCTTTGTTCTGCCTAATATACTGGGCAAATGGTTCCAGATACAATGCAAATAATAACAGTGAACATGCACAACCCTGTCTAGACCCTCTTTCTAGGTTAAAACTATTTGACAAACAGCCGTTAACTTTAATTCTTGCAGTGGGTTTATCATATAATGCCTGCATTGTTTTGATCATTTTTTCATGTAAGCCAAATCTGTATAAAACTTGATTAAGAAAACTCCAGTCCACAGAATCAAAGGCCCTTTCTGCATCAATACTGATTACCATTGCTGTGATGTTATTTCTTTGTATATGACTGATAATATGGAGAGTTTGGCGTATATTATCTTGTGTTTGACGCTCTCGGATAAAGCCTGTCTGATCGTTGTGTATCAAATGTGATATGGACCTTTCTAATCTTCTAGCCATGATGGCAGTGAACAGCCTATAATCAATATTAAGAAACGATATTGGCCTATAGGATCCACATTCTAATTTATCTTGTTTTCTTTTGGTATAGCAGAAATTATTGCTTCATTCCAACTAGGTGGTATTTGTGCCTTCTTTAAAACCCAGTTGAATGTGAATAGTATCACCGGCATCAGTTCTTCTTTAAACTCCTTATACCACTCTGCAGTGTACTCATCTGATCCTGATGATTTGTTTAGTTTAAGTTTACTTATTGCTAATTGTAATTCCTTTTCTGTGATATCCTCGATCATTATTTTACTTTGTTCCTCGTTTAATACTGGGAAATCCAAACAGTCCAAAAAAGAGTTTGTCAGTAGTACTACATGTTGTGGTTTTAGAATACAAAGTCTTATAAAATACTTCAAAGGCCCCCTGAATTTCATTTAATTTACTTTTTATCTTTTTAGTATTTGGATCTTTAATTTTATGAACTGTGTTCTGTGCTATTTTCTTTTTAAGTTTCCAAGCTAAAACTTTCATTGATTTTGATCCACTTTCATAATATCTCTGTTTAAGGAACATTAATTTTTTCTTAACTTCATTAGTAGTCACAAGTTAAGCACTTTGAGTGGTCTTTGCGACTAGAAAATGCTCTACAATGCCTATAAAACTATTCACCCCTGGTGGATATTTCAACCTTTTACTGCTTTATAAAATGAAATCATGGTCAAAATAATTTGGCATTTTTGACAAAAATTTGCTAAAAAAAGCTTCTTTCAAGTCAAAGTGAAAACAGATTTTTACAAGCTAATGTCAATTAATTAAAATTATATAACATAAAGTAAATGACTGCATAAGTATTCACCCCCTTTAAAGTGACTGACCTAATTTAACAGAGGTCCAGCTAGTTGATGCCTGCAGTCTCACAATTAGTGAAATGGAGATCACCTGAGTGCAGCTGATGTGTCAAGTGATTGTAGTATAAAGACAACTGTGTCTGGGAGGTCCATTCTCTGGTTCATCAGTATTCCTGCTATAATTGCAACATGAAGACAAAAGAACACTCCAAGCAACTCAGAGAAAAGTTCATTGAAAAGTATAAGACAGGAGATGGCTTCAAGAAGATTTCCAACTCACGGGGCATCCCACAGAGTTCAGTTAAATCCATCATTAAGAAATGGAAGCAGTAAGGCACTTGTCTAAATCTGCCTAGAGCCGGCTGTCCTCACAAACTGAGTGATCGAGCAAGAGAAGACTGGTGATGGAGGCCACCAAGACACCTACAACCAAACAAACAAACTCTGAAGAAGCTGAGAGCTTCAGTGACCCAGATGGGAGAGACTGTACATGCAACAACTGTTGCCCGGGTTCTTCACCAGTTGAAGCTGTATGGAGAGTGGCAAAGAGTAAGCCACTGTTGAATAAAGGTCACATGAAATCTCGCCTGGAATTTGCTCAAAGGCATGTGGGAGACACCAAGGTGAATTGGAAGAAGGTTCTTTGGTCTGATGAGACAAAAATTGAGCTTTTTGGCCATCAGACTAGGCGCTATGTTTGGTGACCACCAAACACTGCACGCCACCACAAACGCACCATTTTCACCATGAAGCATGGTGGTGGCAACATCATGCTCTGGGGATGTTTCTCAGCAGCAGGCCCTGGAAAGTTAGTAAAGGTAGAGGGGAACATGAATGCAGAAAAATATCACCAAATCCTGGAGGATAATCTGATTCAGTCTGCAAGAGAACTACGACTTGGGAGAAGATTGTCATATGGGTGAGACGCTGTGTTATCTGGCGCTCAGGCCATATTCCTCCTCAGCCCAGCTCTTATTGTGACAGTGTCTCAGCAGCCTCCCAGCTGTCAAGCTCTACGGGACGGCTGGAGCCCAATTACCTCTCATCAGCTGAGGCGCTGTCAACCAGTATAAAAAGGAGCAGCTCCGATCATTCGGGGCTGTGACCTCGCACCATTATCCACGCTCTTCTCCTGCGTGGGTAAGGCTGGAACCCCTTCGTCTGGTGCCAGCCACCCGCTCGTCATTCAACATCGTGTGTAAGTGTTTACCATTGTTGGATCGTTTGTGTTTTGGCCCCACGAGGCCCTGTTCCTTTGCTCCTTTCCCTTATAACAATAAACATCGCAAACTCACTGGTCTGCCCTTGGCTCTCATTGTATGGCTCGCAGAGCCATACGTAACAGTAGGTCACAGCCAAGCGAGTTGCCAGCGACCGTGAGTTTAACAGTTCCTAAACTCACGCTAAACTGTGAGCTGTAACAACTGTGAGCTGTAACAACAGCTAAACTGTTGCTTTTACCTGTCTGGGTACCATTGCTGAAGCATGCCATCGCGGAGGTCCCGCACTCAGAGTCCAAGTGATGTCCTCGCTGACGCCCTCGAGTGCGTGGACGAAATCCTTAACACCGCCTCCCTCCTCGACTTCAGCAGCAACGTGCACCGGTACCTGGACCAAGCTGAGGAGGTCCTCGACTATCTCCCCCACTTCGCCGACCATCCTGAGGTGAGCACGAGGAGGTTGGATATTGCTGCACAGTGCGAGATACTCCGTGGGCTGGAAAGAAATCCCGGCAGGAAGCCGAAGAGGAGGAAACGCCGTCCCTCACTTCGGGATCCCGCTCCTGCCTCCGTTCCAGCCCGGGAATTCGCACCATCCAGAGGTCTTTCTCCATTCAGCACGACGTCACTCAGGATTCCCCCGGAGGAGCTGCAGCTGACAGCAATCAAGGTCTAGGACCGAGTGGCTGCTGCTCGCTCCGCTGTGCATCCCTCTATAATCATTAAGCATGTGACGGCGGCAGTTAGACTGGTGGAGAGGAATCCAGGGCTGCGTGTTTTCCCCGAGTTCGACGGCCTCCTCGCCTCTGTCTCTGCACAGGAGCGGCGATTTCCGGGTCTCACCTTCGCTTCGCCCCCTACAAGTAGCCGTTGTCACACTGCCTGTCCACCTCAGCACGAATCCCGTCCGGATCCAGTTCCGGGCCGCCGTAAGGTCTCAATCCCCCACACAGCTGTCACTCCTGCGCCTCATCAGAGGGGAAATCCCGCAGCCTCGTCTCCCGAGCCATCTTCCCCCGCTGTTACATCAGCGCTCCGGGCCCGGCTCATCTCGGCTGTCACCCCCTCCTCCTCGACGCATTCCCCGGCTGCTGTGTGCACCCAGAGTCCTGGCCTGGCGAGCTCCGTCCCGGAATCATCACGAGCGGCTCCCCGACGTCATCCCAGGGGGTCCTCTGTTACCGTCCGGCAGGGAAAGGGAGGAGCAACGTTCGCCACAGCGGTCACCATCCAGCCTCCAGGAGACAGGCAAGTCCCAGTTCATTCACACTCTCCTTGTGATTTGCTCTGTCAGACTCCTGGAGGTGGAGTTCGGGGTTTGCAGCTCCCCGAGCTCCCACCACTTGCTGTGGCTGTGATTATTAACCCCGCATCCTCTGTGTCTCCCTCTGCTGAGCGGTCCTCGACGCCAGGCCAACGTCGTGGGATGAGGAGGGGGCCTGCGGTTCTGGAGAGCCCGGTTCCGGTTCCGCAGCTACGCCGTGGGCAGAGGAGGAGAGCAGACTGCAGCGTGGAATCAGCGCCGACGATGAAGCGTCCCCGGGTCTCCACGGAGGAGCAGTCCGGTCCAGCAGGTCGAGGTTCTCCTGCCACCACGCCGTGTGGGCCATCGGCGTGGGCACCGGTGCCGGAAGACTCACAAGCTGCGCACACCATCATGCCAGCTGCGGAGCCTGACGCAGCTGAGTGGGAGCCTGAGGACGACCTTCTACCGTCTGAACCTGGATCTTCGCAGTCCTGGATGGCGTCAGAACCCGAGATCAGGCAAGTGCTCTACTTTGTCTTTCTCTTTCTTATATTAAAGCATTTTAGCCTGTCTCTAGGGGAGATGAGCCGGGCGGAGCCGCCCGCTGCATCCGAGCTTATCTCGCCGGGTTCTGGCGCTGCCGGTGATCCTGATCCCGGTTCTTCTCTCTCTCCTGAGCCTTCTCCCAGGGTCGCCGGCGAGGAGCTGCTGTCGCCCGCTGTGCCGGAGGTTCCAGGTTCGGGGTTGGAGGTCAGTTCTGGTGTGGCGCCGACCCAATCGGGGTCCGACGCGGGTGCTACCGAGACCCAATCGGGGTCCGTCGCGGGAGCAGCCGCGACCCAATCAGGGTCCAACGAGGGTGCACCACCAGAGGTATCCAGGTCCGGTGAGGGAGCTGCAGATCCCCTGCCATTGGACACTGGACCGGCTCATCATCTTCACCCCACTCTTCACCATCGTCACCTGAGTCGCTCTCATCTTCCCCCCAAGCCTTCTCCACCAGGGCCCATATGGACCTCTCACTGTAGGCCCGGCTCGCCCACACTATCTCTCTCCACAGGGAAGCCGTTGCCCCTCTCTCCCCTACGGGCTTGGTGGCTGGGCGATGCGGGTCGGCCACCTGAGGGACTGCTGTGCTCATTCAGCTCTTTAGTTCGGCCGCCCGACCTATTGGACTTTCTGTTCGGCGATCTGGTCCGGCCGCCCGAGATACTTTTTTCTGGCCTGGGATTCGGGCAGGCCGCCCAAACATTTCCCGTCACCCCTGTTGGCGGTTTGGACGCTGGGTGCGGGGAGACCCCCCCCGAACTGAATTATCTCTGCTGTGCCTAGTCTTGTGTGTTTTTGTGAGGGTACAGCCATGTAATTTCTTGTTATTTCACATTTAGCGTGCCTTTTTTTCCTTCCCCTCCTGTTTGAGGGACACCATGTATCTGTTAGATTTCGCCCTAGGAGCCTCTGCTCTCGTTTCAAGGTCCCCTGGGTTGATTTTCTTTGTCTGTCTATATATCGTTGTGGGCATTTCATGGAGTATTGGGTTTCTTTTTTTTTTTTTTCTCCTCTCTCCCATGCTTTGTGATTACTTCATTTGTTCCCAGCCTAAGTAGTGTTTTTTTTTTTTCCTTCCGTCCGCATGTGATTGCCTGTTTTGGAGTATTGTGTGGTGTTCTCCCCCATGCTCTGTAATGGTTTCATGTATCCCTTGTCAATATTGTATTCTCCCCTTTTTTCTTTTCTCTCAGGCTACACATTAGCATTTTATGGGGTATTGTGCTTCTTTTCCTCACACTCTGTAAGTGCTTCATTGGTTCCCTGTTTAAGTTGGGTTTTTTTTTTTTCCCATTTACGCCCTCCTGGCCTACGCCCCGTCCGCCCACCCTAGGTGGTGGTGTGTGGGGGGGGGGGGCTTGGGTGTTACTTGCCATTCAGAGCCCGGCCGTGAGGGGGGGGGGGGGGCTGTGTCATATGGGTGAGACGCCGTGTTATCCGGCGCTCAGGTCATATTCCTCCTCAGCCCAGCTCTTATTGTGACAGCGTCTCAGCGGGCGCCCAGCTGTCAAGCTCTGCGGGACGGCTGGAGCCCAATTACCTCTCATCAGCTGAGGCGCTGTCAACCAGTATAAAAGGGAGCAGCTCTGATCATTCAGGGCTGTGACCTCGCACCATTATCCACGCTCTTCTCCGGCGTGGGTAAGGCTGGAACCCCTTCGTCCGGTGCCAGCCACCCACTTGTCATTCAGCATCGTGTGTAAGTGTTTACCATTGTTGGATCGTTTGTATTTTGGCCCCATGAGGCCCTGTTCCTTTGTTCCTTTCCCTTATAACAATAAACATCGCAAACTCACTGGTCTGCCCTTGGCTCTCATTGTATGGCTCGCAGAGCCATACGTAACAAAGATTTATTTTCCAGTAAGACAATGGTCCCAAGCATACAGCAAAAGCTACACAGAAGTGGTTCAAAAACAACAAGGTGAATGTTCTGGAGTGGCCTAGTCAAAGCCCGGAGCTCAAGTTTGTGGCTGGACTTGAAAAGAGCTGTTCTTGCCCAATCCCTGAGCAACTTGACAGAGCTTGAGCTGTTTTGCAAGGAAAAATGGAAAAAAATTGCAGTGTCCAGATGTGCCAGCTTGATTGAGACATATCCACACAGACTCAGTGCTGTGATTGCCGCCAAAGGTGCCTCTACTAAATACTGACCTGAAGGTGGTGAATACTTATGCAGTCATTTATGTTACCTTATATAATTTTAATTCATTGATAGTAGTTTGTAAAAATCAATTTTCACTTTGACATGAAAGAAGCTTTTTTTGCATATTTTTGTCAACAAAGCCAAATTATTTTGACCATGATTTCATTTTACAAAGCAATAAAAGTTTGAAACACCCAAGGGGGATAAATACTTTTTATAGGCAGTGTATACAAGTACAGGTCCTTATCCCATTATCCTCAAATTTTTTTTTTTCCCAAAAGCTGTTCTTTGCCCTCATAGAAGCTTGTTGCATCCTCAAATGTTTGTTTTTCTGATGATATAAAAATGGGGTCACGTGTTCTTTCAACTGAGCAGGCTCATGATTGCTCACAATTAAGGGAGCTGCAGATGGGCTGTTACATAGGCTGTGATGTGTGGTTGTTTGAGTGGAAAGTCAATACTGCAGCTCTTCTTCATGGTCACTGCTCTGCAAACAGTGGCTTCAAGTGATGTCAAGAGCAAAAGAGTGCCCTAAATCCAGGAAATTGAGCTTCACTTTTCTACAGTGGAAATAAGTGGCAGCATGTACTTCCAAATTCATATTCAGTCCACGTGGCCAAACACACTGGAATGTGGAACTGTTCTTGCTTTAAAGATGCTGCCTTCTTAAGGGTGTCTTTGGGCAACTGGAATGTCTGGCTGAAGGATTTGTCTGATGTCATTGCTGCCCTCAGGCTGACCAAACCAAACATCAAAAAAGAGCAATGGTTTCTGCCATTTATAAACACAAACTAATCAGACAAATCGCTGCCTTTCTGAGTCTTTTCTCTGTGCAGATACCAGATATTTGCTAATAATCATTTTGCGGCAACCCTATTTTTGTCCAAAAGCTCACAGTTTAAATGATTTGTTTTCACAAATGTATTTATAATTTGGCATCTAGGCTCCTGCTCATTAGTCTCCAAGATTAAGATTTACACAGTAGTTAGGGAGTGATATTAAAACATTTTAACTCCCCAGAGCCTGTAGGCGGATTGTGGGGTGGTGGTGGGGTTTAAACAGCAGGAAACAATGTAGGACAGCACAGCACCAACGTAGATGGGAATAGTGGCCAAGTTTTGTTTCCAAAATTAGAAGGGTGCATCTGGAGCATGATCAGTGAGGCTGCTTATTTATAATTAGATTTGAATTGCCTGCCAGAGCTACATCAGAACTTCACTCCATAATCATAATGAGAAATTACAGGTTCCCATCACAGTACATGGCATAGAACGGGGGTGTCAGATCATGCGCCATGGAGGGCCACAATCCTACAGGTTTTCTTTCATATCAGCCACTGAGCAGATGTTTTCACTGATTAGTCATCAGAATAGAATAGACTTTATTGTCATTGTACAGTTGTACAGTACAACGAAATTGTGGGTGCTCCACCAGGCTACTGTGCAATAAAGTACGAGAGATGGATTTGATCAAACAGTTACAGAATACACAATTAAACATACGCCTGAAAAATAAAAACAGCCCACAGATATATACACAGGTATGGTAGTGGGTTCACAGATGGAACTGTGTACATAAGAGTGTGGAGTGCAGAACACACAATTGCATAAAATGGCCCAAGGATTATGGAAAATATACACAGAAATGGTAGTGGTTTCACAGATGGGTCAATGTACATGAAAGTGCCGAATGCAAAGACAGGTGTGTTATAAGGATAATTAAAAAGGTCCTCAGTTCTGTGCATGAGAGCGTTCGGAGAGAGAGGAGTGGGACCTCTGACTGTTTGCAGTTTGGATGGCCCAGAGGAAGAAACTGTTTGTCAGTCTGGAGGTGTGGGACCTGGTTGATCTGAACTGTCGTCCAGAGGGAAGCAGTTCAAACAGGTGGTGGGTAGGATGTGAGGGGTGTCCTGTGATGGCCTTGATCTTTCTGAGACGGGAGGATCTGGAGATGTCCTCCAGGGAGGGCAGAGGGCCACCACTGGTTTTTTTGGGGGCGCTGTTAATGACCCTCTGCACAGCCTTCCTGTTCTTGGCCATGGAGCCGGCGTAGCACACACCCAGACAGTAGGTGAGCATGCTCTCCACTGAGCAGCGATAGGAGGCCAGCAGCAGCTTCTGGTCCAGGTTGTTCTTCCTCAGGACACGGAGGAAGTGCAGCCACTGCTGGGCTTTCTTCACCAGGGCCTTGGTGTTGACAGCCCAGGAGAGGTCAGAGGAGATGTGGGTGCCCAGGAACTTGAAGGTAGCGACGGTTTCCCCGTGGTCACCATTTATTGGGGGGGGGGGGGGTCCTGTCTGTTCTTCCTAAAGTTCTGTATGAGTTCTTCGTTTTTTTTGGACATTCAGTTTAGAGTTGTTTGCTTGGCACTGCAGCAGAGTCTCTTCCTCCGCCTGTATACCTTGTCATCGTTATCAGTGATGAGCCCAACCAAGATGGTATCGTCTGCATACTTCACGATGACGGTGGTTGGGTGGGTTGGAATACAGTCAAAGGTGTACAGGGAGTACAGTAGTGGGCTTAGCATGCAACCCTGGAGGGAGCCAGTGCTGAGAGACACTGTAGAGGAGTGGTGGGGCCAAGTCTGACTGTTTGTGGGCGGTTGGTGAGAAAGTTTGTTTTTTTTTATCCAGGAGCAGGTGTGGGAAGGGGGGGATCTGGAGGAGGTGCAGTTTATTGATCAGGATGTCCGGGATGATGGTGTTGAAAGCTGAGCTGTAGTCTACAAAGACCATCCTCACATAGCTCCTTGGGTTCTCCAAATAGCTTAGCGCTCTGTGGAGTGTGGTGGCGATGACGTTTTCCGTAGACCGGTTCTCCCTATAGGCGAACTGGTGGAGTCAAAGGAGTGGGGAAGACAGTCCCTGATGTGCTGGGACACCAGTCGCTCAAAACACTTCATGACTACAGACGTGAGTGCTAGTCATTTAGGCTGTCAATTGCGGACTTTTTGGGAATGGGGATGATGGTGGAGGCCTTGAGGCAGGAGGGGACGGTGGCGTGTGTCAGGGAGAGGTTGAACAGCTTGGTTAGGATCTCTGCTAGCTAGTCTGCACATGCTTTGACCACCGCTCCTGGGATGCCATCAGGACCAGCAGCTCTGCGTGGGTTCACTGCTCTCAGTTGCCTCCTCACCTCACGCACCTGTAGAGAGAGGGGGGGAGGGGGGAGGAGGGGGAGATGGATTGGGGGGGAGGTAAGCTCAAACCGGGCAAAGAAGCTGTTAAGCTCCACTGCCAGTGTGAAGCTGCTGTCTGATGTTGGGGGGCACTGGCCCCTGTAGTTGGTGAGGGCCTGGATACCTCTCCACATCTGTGGGGAGTTGCTGTCTGTGAGGAAGCCTCTCCTCAGGTTGGCTCTTGCAGTACTGTACAGAGAGCTGTCCCTCTGCCTGAAGGCTGAGTTGCGGGCCCTGATCAAAGCCTGGACCTCACTGGTCATCCAGGGTTTCCGGTTTGGAAAGACCCGGATGTGTTTGGTGACTGTCACATTTTCTACACAGCATTTAATGTAGAAAAGGACAGACTTGGTGTAGGAGTCCAGGTCCTGCTGTTCAAAGATGTTCCAATCTGTGCAGGCAAAGCAGTCCTGTAACTGGAGGAGGGAATTTTCAGGCCAGGTTTTAATTGTTTGTTTGGTTGAGGGTGGGGATGGAGACTCTTCCTAAGAGGGGTGTAAGCAGGGAGAGATGGTCTGATTGTCCAAGGTGAGGGAGTGGGTGGCTCTGTAGGTGTGCTTAATGTTGCTGTAAACATGATCCAGTGTTCTTTCCCCTATTGTGGGACACTTAACATGTTGGTGGAATTCAGGGAATTCATTGACATCACCTGCTGTGTAGAATGGTTGGGAAGAAAATCTGCTGTGAAAAATGTCTCAAATTCATGAACAGTACCTCACAAATTTATAAGAGAAAAGTTTCAAATGTATATGAAAAAGTCAGGAATGTACAAAAAAAACCACACACACACACAAATTTATGTAGAAAAAGTTGCACATTAATAACCAAAAAAGTTCCAAACTTATGAGGAAAAAGTAGTTGATTGAAAAGAAAGCACCACAAATTCATGAGAAAAACCTCACAAATTTGCAGGAGTAGAGCCATTACTCAGCAGTATACAGTGGTGTGAAAAAGTGTTTGCCCCCTTCCTGATTTCTCATTTTTTGTATGTTTGTCACACTTAAATGTTTCAGCTCATCAAACAAATTTAAATATTAGACAAAGACAGCACAAGTAAACACAAAATGCAGTTTTTTAAATGAAGGTGTTTATCATTAAGGGAAAAAAATCCAAACCTACATGACCCTGTGTGAAAAAGTGATTGCCCCCTAAACCTAATAACTGGTTGGGCCACCCTTAGCAGCAACAACTGCAATCAAGCGTTTGTGATAACTGGCAATGAGTCTTTTACAGCACTGTGGAGGAATTTTGGCCCACTCATCTTTGCAGAATTGTTGTAATTCAACCACATTAGAGGGTCTTCGAGTATGAACCGCCTTTTTAAGGTCATGCCACAGCATCTCAATCAGATTCAGGTCAGGACTTTGAGTAGGCCACTCCAAAGTCCTCATTTTGTTTTTTGTTCCAGTTTGTTCATGTAAATAATGAGTTTTGTTTCAACTCAAAGCTTAGTCATGGAGTTCCACAAGGATCTGTGCTAGGCCCTACTCTTTTTAGTTTATATATGCTTCCGTTAGGCAACATTATTAGAAAGCACTGTATACATTTTCATTGTTATGCAGATGACACACAATTATACCTGTCAATGAAGCCAGATGATAGTAATCAATTAGCCAAGTTAGAAGCCTGTCTTAAGGAAATCAAAGCTTGGATGACTTGTAATTTCCTGCTATTAAATTCAGATAAGACTGAAGTCATTCTTGTTGGTCCAAAAAACCTTAGAAATTCCTTTCCAAATCAAACTTTCAGTTTGGATGCGGTTACTCTTTCTCTTAATAGCTCTGTGAGGAACCTTGGAGTTATTTTTGATCAGGATTTGTCCTTCAATTCACATATTAAATTTGTTTCTAAGACTGCCTTCTATCATTTGCGTAATATTGCCAAGATTAGGAGCATCTTGTCTCAGAGTGATGCTGAGAAGCTGATCCACGCTTTTGTTAGCTCGAGATTAGATTATTGTAATTCTTTATTATCAGGCTGTCCTAAAACATCTTTAAAAAGTCTTCAGCTGATCCAAAATGCTGCAGCAAGAGTTTTAACAGGTACTAGAAAGAGAGATCATATCTCTCCGGTTCTGGCCTCCCTTCATTGGCTTCCCATAGAGTTTAGAATTAAGTTTAAAATCCTTCATCTTACTTACAAAGCTCTAAACAATCAGGCTCCTTTTTATTTAAAAGATCTGATACTACCGTATTATCCTAACGGAGCACTACGCTCCCAAAATGCAGGATTACTTGTAATACCTAGAATCTCCAAAAGTACAATGGGAGGCAGAGCCTTCAGTTATCAAGCTCCTCTCCTGTGGAATCAGCTGCCAATCTGGATTCGGGAGTCAGACTCGATCTCTGTTTTTAAGAATAGGGCTAAAACCTACCTTTTTGATATAGCCTACAATTAGGGAGGGATCATGTGTTTCTGAACCCTCCCTTAGTTATGCTGCTAATAGGTTTAGTCAGCCGGGGGACCTCCAGTAATGCACTGGGCCTCACTCCTTTCCTCACTCTCAATGAAATATTTTTTTTGCTGGTCATTAACATTTGTTTGTTCTCTCCCATAGATTGAGTCCCCATCGTGCTGTTTGCTCTCTACATGTCTGTTCTTTTCTTCTTCTCTATCCCCTCACCCCCCAGCCAGTCGCAGCAGATGACTGCCCCTCCCTGAGCCTGGTTCTGCTGGAGGTTTCTTCCTGTTAAAAGGGAGTTTTTCCTCTCCACCGTCGCCAAGTGCTTGCTCACAGGGGATCGCCTGATTGCTGGGGTCTTTCTGCAACTGTGGGGGTTCCTCCTACAGTTGATAGTGCTATGAGATGACTGTTGTTGTGAAATGGCACTATATAAATAAAGTTGAATTGAATTGAATTGAATTAAGCCATTCAGAGGTGGACTTGCTGGTGTGTTTTGGACCATTATCCTGCTGGAGAACCCAAGTGCACTTCAGCTTGAGGTCATGATCAGATGGCCGGACATTCTCCTTCAGGATTTTTTGGTAGACAGCAGAATTCATGGTTCCATTTACCACAGCAAGTCTTCCAGGTCCTGAAGCAGCAAAACAGCCCCAGACCATCACACTACCACCACCATATTTTACCGTTGGTGTGATATTCCTTTTCTGAAATGCTGTGTTACTTTTATGCCAGATGTAATGGGACACACAACTTCAAAAAAGTTCAGCTTTTGTCTCGTCAGTCCACAGAGTATTTTCCCAAAAGTCTTGGGGATCATCAAGATGTTTTCTGGCAAAACTGAGAAAAGCCTTTATGTTCTTTTTTCCTCAGCAGTGGTTTTTGTCTTGGAACTGTGCCATGCAGGCCATTTTTGCCCAGTCTCTTTCTTATGGTGGAGTCATTAACACTGACCTTAACTGAGGCAAGTGAGGCCTGCAGTTCTTTGGATGTTGTTGTGGGGTCTATTGTGACCTTTTGGATGAGTCGTTGCTGTTCTCTTGGGGTAAATTTTGGTCGGCCAGCCACTCCTAGGAAGGTTTACCACTGTTCCATGTTTTCGCCATTTGTGGATAATGGCTCTCACTGTGGTTCGCTGGAGTCCCAAAGCTTTAGAAATAGCTTTATAACCCTTTCCAGACTCAATTACTTTGTTTCTCATTTGTTCCTGAATTTCTTTGGATCGCAGCATGATGTCTAGGTTTTGAGGATCTTTTGGTCTACTTCACTTTGTCAAGCAGGTCCTATTTAAGTGATTTCTTGATTGAGAACTGGTGTGGCAGTAATCAGGCCAGGGTGTGGCTAGAGAAATTGAACTCAGCTTTCCAAAGATGTGATAAACTACGGTTAATTTATATTTTAATGGAGAGGAGGGCCACTTTATCCCACAGAGCCATGTATATTTGGATTTTTTTTTTTACTCTTAATAATTAACACCTTCATTTCAAAATTTGATGATCTGAAACATTTAAGTGTGACAAACATACAAAAAAATGAGAAATCAGGAAGGGGCCAAACACTTTTTCACACCACTGTATATTTTCTTACTCTTGCTCAGGTTTTTTTTTTTTTTTGGTGACTATTCTTATTTTCTTACTTACTATACTTGTATACTTCAGTAATAGTTATCACAAGGTAATACTACTTTTTTGCTTCCTTTTCCTATGCTCTCACATTGTAATGCAGGGCTGTTTTGCTTGGGTTTTGACAGGAAAAACGCATGAACAAGGCCACAGAGGTCATGATGCAATATGTGGAAAATCTGAAGAGGACGTATGAGAAGGACCACGCAGAACTGATGGAGTTTAAAAAGCTGGCCAATCAAAACTCAAATCGCTGTTATGGAGGGTCTGTTGACACTGGAGGTAAGACGAAAATTCTTTTTCTTTCTTTCTAGCATCGCTGCTGGGTTAATCTATAAATCTTTAGAAAGGTATTTTTAATAATCAAAATAACAATAATATAATAATGATGATAATAATATATGAAAATAAAAGGAGCTTATTTTATTTTATAATGCTGTATTCTCTGATTCTGTGTATTTGTTCATAAAGATGATGGAGTTGCACGACCATCAAGATCAATGTCCCTGACCCTGGGAAAGGTAATAAATTAAGTTTTAGAGAAGTATTCTTATAGCACTTTGTAATACACTTTGCAAATTCTAACAAAAAAATACTTACAAATACGAAAAAAAAATTGTTCAGAAATCACACAGGACTCACCTGGATTGGGGATTAATTTCAGTCGCACAGAGAAAAAAAATTCCCAGAGGGGAGAAGAAATTTCCTTTGGATAAAGGTTTTATCTGTTTATTCTGTCAATTTTGGCCAGATTCATCCTGGTTTATGTTGGGTCAGAGCAGCTGTAGAAGTCTGAGTGCACACAGCAGCAGCAGTTTCTGGAATTTTAGAGTGCAGTGGACAAACCTCCCTGCCCCCGGCAGAGATTCTTGTTTTTTGTGGTCAAACTGAATCCAAATCAGCAGACAGATTAAGCTCCAAAATTACAAAGAATTAAAGTTAGGAGTTAAATCGCAATCCGTCAAAATGACAGACGGCTTTAAAAATTATCCGTCAGTGAAGGAGAATCCTCGGTTAACGCCACCACTGATATATAATATACACACTGGATGTTGCAAATACGTTTTTTAAACTTGTGCCTTTCCACCTGATCTACTACAGGCTTTGCCCAGACGCAGGGTGAGCGTAGCAGTGGTGCCTAAGTTCAACCTCCTCAACATCCCGGGTCAGACCCCAGCCACAGCTGCTGCTGGCCCCAATGCAGGACCCACAACTGGTGCTGCTCTTCCTGCGCTGGTAGGTCTTCCTGTCCTGATGTGATGGGAAACCACTTATCGAGCAATTCTTCCCACACACCCAGATGGACAGCCGAATTAAAGTTCATGTACTGGTCAGCAACATACTCAACATTTTTAGAAGTGAATCTGTCATTTTTGTTATATCAACAGGTTGTTAAAAGCTGTTTTATAATTGACAAGACTACAGATTCCATTAAGTATATTGTTTATATTTCTTTTCATAAGTATTACCTAAAGCACATGTTTTAAGCCCCCAGAATGTAAAATCACAAATAAAATTTTGCTTAGAAAATAGTATAAAGTCAATGACATGTTTTGAATTCCTCCTCTTTAGTGTGAAGCAAGTGATATGAAAGCCAACACTCCCACAGAGGTGACACAACCAGCATCAGAATGGTATGTTTTCTGTCCAAACACACACCCACACACGCTTGTTTGATTTTCAAGGTCATTCCATAGTCATCGAAACAATAGGCCCCTAAAAAGCCCGAACTTTCTTATCAAAAGCATTTTGTGCTGCCGGGGGGAACTTTGGCTTATTTGTGTGACCTTCAGGATATTTTACAGTGCAAAGGGAAAAAATAACCCTGACAGCATAGAACAAAAAAAATTCCAATCTTCGTGAAGTTGAGGAATATTCTTTCATTGGCCGTAATCTAAACATTTACGGCTGATTTTGACAAAGTGCAGGTATGGGGCTCCAGTCATATTGTGGTTATAAAGTGCGTCTGAGTGCTGTGCTCTCTCAGGACAAAAGCAATAGCAAATGTGCAAGAGGCCTGCTTCTTTCTTTTAATTTTTTTTTTTGTTGTTGTTCTGCTGGGGGTGTTATTAATGCACATCTTCATTCAACCATCCCAGCAGTTTGTCCATTATGTGGCAGGCCCACATCACTGTGATGGAACCAGTCTGCTCTCTGTTTCATATTGTTGGCTGTTACCGTGGTGGTGATGGTTATCGCTCTTTCCCATCTGAAACAATGCAGTGGAAAGAGTGGGTCTGAGCAGGAAAACGAGCTAGCCAAACCTACAGTAAACTTAGAAGAGATCAGAGCGGAGATGAAAGCAAGAATCGAGGAGGAGGCGTACCAAAAAGGGTGAGTCGTTTCTCTCCTGCCTGTTACCGCATATAAACAGACACGTTTTTGATGCCAGTTTTGTCAGCCATAAATCACTGTGCTTACATTTTTGCTCAATAAGTTTGAATCTTTTGTGTGCAGCTACCAAGAAGGACTGAGGCAACATAAAGCACTCCTGGAGGAGAAACAAGAGGAGGAGGAGAATGCTTCCGAAAAGTTGCAAGGAAAAAACAAGGATGAAGAGAGTGGAAAGAGGTTTAAGAGCAGCAGGTAAACAGACTACATCACAGAGGGCATGGTAATACTTTATTTTACTCTGTAAGTTTTGCATCAGTCTATATGATTGGAAAGATAATTAACCAAAACAGAGGTGGGCAGAGAGCCAGAAAATGTAGTCGTGGCAGTAGCATTAGCTTATCATATTAATTACTCAAATAAGACTAGTCAATAATATATTTGAGTAAGAAAGTTCCCACTTTAAAAAAGTTACTTTCAGTGTTTTTTTCCCTTGTATGTTTGTTAATATTTTCACTCTTAAAGCCACACTCCGGTGGATACAAATCCCCTATAAAAACAAATCTACATTGTCTAAAATGGTATCTTATGCCCTTTTTTTCCACAAAGAAAACCTTTTATTGTCTTACAGTTTCATGTCAAAATCTTTTCACTTTCCCCCCTCCCTCAAACGCCAGGATCGGTGATTACTAGGCCTAACCACATACCACAAGGGTAATAGTGGCTAGCGCTACATTATCTATCTATAAGTGCACAGAATCTGTCTGTGTCTGTTCCATGCATATCTCTTGAACCGTTTGTTAGACTGACCGAAGGTTTTATACGTGTTTTGCTGAGGTTACAAGGGTGTGCATCCCCAAGTATGGAGTCGCTCAGTCAAAATATGTAATTTTTATCAATAGAAGTGTAGCCACCGCTCTGTCACTGCTCTGTGTCTCTTCATGCCCTGGCTTCAACAAGTGTGGGCGGGGTTTTGAATTGACTCCGTGCTGATTCGATAATATGCGGCATCACGGCAATGCTGACTGGATAATACACAGCACCACGACCATGCTGATTGGATAATACACGGCATCACAACCTGTCAGTCACCACAGTCTTCCCTGGACAAAATAAGGAAGTGAAAAACAACAACTTTGACTAGCAAAACAATACTGAAGATTTAATGCTTAAAAAAAAATTATACCATAAAGTTGCCGTGATTGCGTAGGCCTAAAGGATAATTCAGCATATGTGGAGAACATGAGGTGTGTGAGCAGACTGGGTGGAGCATCAGCAGGACCGGGTCTGACAAATCAACACAGAACATGCCAGGAGAAGCAGCGGCCAGACACAACCTGGCTCAAAGGCACGCTAAATGACGGCGATAAAAAAAAAAAGTTATTTTCAATAAAGTGAAAAAAAAAAAGATAATGCATGTAGTGTGCTTTTGCCCTGAGGTTGATTTATCATGGAAAACAGCTGAGCTCTGTTCTTCCAGCGATCAGCTGATTGGCTCCATCTCCTCCGGTGTTCTGACATTTTGGCATATCTATCAGAACAGCATGGACAACTGATGATACAGACTGCAAAGATAAAAAAAAAACAACAACATGGGGGTAAGGCCTTACAACCTGCGGGATGTATCAGCCATACGCTGGATACGTCGGAAACTTTTCAGCATGGGGCACATATTTTTTCCAGTTTATAAAATTTTTCACCAGGTCTGAGGTGTATGTGGAAAAAAAATGCATTTTGGTTAACATTTAGAGGGTCAAAAATGCATTTGTTTAGGTGTAATAATAATAATAATAATAATAATCTTCTCGCATCAATAAAACACAAACCACTTACAATAAAGCCATGGCGCTCACATTGTTAGTCTTTGCCAGTTACACCCTCAAGGTTCAGATCATTACTTGACCTCAGTATCGCCCCAGTGTGATGATATGAGCACCACCTCAATCTTGGCATTAAAGTTTTTTAAAAAAAACTTTTAATGACAAAATATTGCTAAAATATAAAATGATGCACTACAATGGGTCTCAAATATTTGCAAACGTGTCTTGTAGTACTGCATGAGTTTACTGACAATACACAGAAGAAATTCACTATTACACTGAACTCCACCACTGAACGGTGATATAAACTAAAATAATTATGATGACTGAACAACTCCTATTCCTCAAAGTGCAAGATACACTATTATCTTGAATATAAGTGATAAAAGATCACACAAATAAGCGATCTGACAAACAAATAAACAAGGGTTCTTAAACAGTTGCTACTATTGGATGTCCCATTCATTCTCAATAACTCTGTAATTAATATTCACTATATCAAATATATCTTAGTGCCATTTACTCCCTTTTATATTTGCCAATGTCTAACATGTGATTGCCTCCATATAGGCTACACCTCTTTTTATTCCACTTTCAAACACAGCTTACATTTGGGCCTGTAAAGCCTGATTGGGATACCTGTTTCAGACAGGAATACTTGCGTTCTATGGGCATGCACTAGTCTGAATAAATCCTGTGATAAAAAGACTTACCGGGTGAAGGACATGCTCAGTTGTATGCACAGTGGTCCAGAATAATGACTGAAACTGCATTAGTCCTTAAGCAGTTTAATGGTAACAAAATAAATAAATAAATAAATCATAATTTGGGTCAAAGTTTCAAAGCAGTTTGTTAAAAAAGTACTAACTAGCCTGGATGATAACTTCAGTTAGGCCAGAGTCCTGACTGGCTCAATACTACCCACGTGCCAGCACCAGGAATAGTTACATCACCAAAAAATGCTTTTTTTTTTTCAGGGGCGGGGCTTAAGTGAAACTTTACAGCAAAAAAAACAGATATGAGATGTTTGAGCGATTTCACTCTTGATGTCTTGTAAGTCATAAAAACCATGTTACAGACACGTTAAAAAAAAACAGATTTTTGGCAGTGTGTCACTTTAAATTTGCAACTTTTTTATTGTAAATTTACAGTTTTACTAATAAGGTTTGCTAGCCTGAGAAAAATTTAAAAATGAACTAACACCATCTAATATAATTCAAATTACATCACAGAAGAATCAATAGAAATAACAATAGCACAAAAGAACAATGTTTTCAATACATTAAATAAGAATATAGATTCACCAATGAAATTGGTAAGAACAAGTTATTGCAGTTTTCAAAATGCACTTTTCTAACACATTTTCTAGCACATTTTCAAATTGAAATGAAAAGTAACTCAAAGAGTGTGAGCAAATTTACCTGAGCAAGAGTACTTTTTATATACAGAAATGTGCTCAAGTAAGAGTGATAAGTATTCTGCGATAAAACCACTCACAAACAGCCCACATACATCAGGAGCACATCTTATAGAGGTCATTTGCACATTGGCGACCACAAATTTTAATCTTGCAGCTGCTCCCTTTTGGAGTCGCCACAGCGCACTATCATCTGATACTGTGATGGTCTACATATTTGGTTTGGCAAGGATTTTATATTGTCTTTGGTATGACCCGGTCATTAGCCCACAACCTTCCAGCTATGGCGTGGATGCTCTACCACCAATCATCATTTAGCCGTAGTGTTTTTCACCTTGAATAATAAAATAGTTGCGGTCTTAAAGATCCGGTCCTAATAAATAAAGGTTGTGATTAACATTTAACTGCAGAAGACTGGAGTGGTGGAGCATCTGCCCCACAGTCTGAAGGTCACGGGGTCATGACTGAGTCAGGGAGGGAATCGAGCATAAAATCCCTGTCAAATCAAATATGCGGATCATTGCGATATCAGATGATGATATGCTGTGGTGAACCCAAAAGGAAGCAGCTGGAAGAAGGGTGCCATGTGGCTGCAGCTGCTGCAGCTTTGATACGTCCACAGATGGCCGTCGCCAATGTGCAGTCTCTATAAGTAGTGTTCCCGATGTAAACTTGCCGATGTTGGTGTGCTGCTGGGCTACTTACTGCACACCTCTGTTAAATTTGAAGAAGTTAATGTAATAAAGTCACTTCAATAAACTTATTTCACAAACTTTTAAAGTTGGAATATCTGTTTTCCTTTTAAACTAAAGCAGCGTCCCTGAATGAATATTGTCATTTCACAGCACCACATTACTGCAGCATATTAATAACTATCTTCACAGGAGCATGGAGGAGGTCCTGGTTCTGGTTCGCCGGGTTTGTCCAAAGATCTCCTTGAGTCGGCGCCTTCTCTGGATTGCTCTGACGCTGTTTGTGGCCCTTTGTGTGGTTATTAGTATTTGCACATTCTTCAGTGATTACTACAATCGACGTGAAGATACGTAAAAATGAGGGGGATGTCATGTGATAATGAAGAAGACGACGATGATCTTTGGACTTCAACTGAAGAACTCAGTGACAGAATCTTTGTGATTTTACCTTATTACACTTGGACTCACTTGAATTATGTGACTCTGATGCTTCAGGGTCAGAGACCATTTGGGAGGGGTTTTGGGTCATGTTACCGTTTTGTGTGGTTAACAGCATTAAGTTATGACCTTGAAGGAAACAGAAAGTTTGTTTGCTGCAGCAATAAATAAGATCATTCTGTTTAGGGACCAACTATATACCATATGATGATTTATGTAAATTAAGTATTTAATTAATATAGATGCATATGTTATGATGAACTGTGGTTCTGGTACATTGAATATAGCATTTTAAATGAAGTATTAGTAAAAGCTTATATTTATCTACACTTTAACTTCTCAGGTCTGATAGATGATGAAACACCTTTTGGTTTCATACTTTCAGATTTGTTTTGTGTTCAGTTTCTATACAGGATATTGAAAGACTAGAATAGAAGTGCATTCCACTGAAGGTTCTGTAAGTGCAATATTTTACATCTGACAGTTTTCCTTTGTGCCTTTTTTGGACCTTCAGCGCACTCAAGAGAATTTCTTCTCACTGTCACTTATCTTTATCTTTGCACACGTGTAACTGCCTATGTTGTTTGGTCCTTGTATATTTTTATGGTCTGCCACTTCACCTTTAAATAAAAGGTGCCTTAACACGTTTCCTCTAAACAGTGTAAGCTGGTGCTAAAGCAGCACCATGTAACTTTCTTCTTCTTGGTAGGAACACTGAAAAGACTACAACTGTGGAGACAGTCCCAACAGGCAATCGCAGAGCACGACTTCAGCCACAACAACGAAGCACCTTGTGATTGGGACTGAAGTCATAGTCACCATAAGCCGTTTCCTTTACCAGGAACCAATCGAGGGGGCCTGGGACTTTTTAATGGCCATTCCTATGTTTGGCTTTCTCACCTGTTGCGTCTCCACTGCGGGGCAGGAAATGTTGATCTTGGTGAAATCATACAAAAACAGCTGTGTATGGAATTAACGTGTAGTGGAGTGTATGGGACCAACTTGTCATTGTTGTTTAGGAATTGCAGAGAGGACCAGAGCTGCACCAGCAGCATCAGTGGGACCCTCTTTCCCCAGCTGGCTGACCATGTATGTTGCGTCATGTTCGTGCTACTCCAGTGTATATGTGGCTGCATATGATATACAACTAACCTGGCCATTCTGTGCCACAATCATGGCGGTATTAACTTTTAAATTTTTAGGTATGATATGATGGTGCACCAACACACCAGCGGAGGACTTGCAGCTGCTGCTGGCCGACTATATGAACTCATATCCTGGCAAAGGACAAAGGTAGCAGCAGATGTTCTGCACCGTACCGCCCACAGTAATGCTTGCCGAATAGTCCTTTAGACCCCCCACAACCACAGCAGCATTATATTATAATTTTTAAGCATTATATCTTCACTACCATCTTTTTCTGGTCAAATCTTTTCATTTCCGTATGTTTTGTTCACAAAGTCAGCGCAGCACAAAGCGCTCTGACTGCATTTTATCCAATCGCCACAGAGTCAATCCTAAACCCCACCCAGCAGTTTTCTGAGCTGCTCTGAAGTACCTACTCCTAACCAGGGCAGTCTTTTGGTCACTAAAAGTTCTTGAAAACTCCCCCTCATAGGGGAGGTTCTTGTAGTGGAGACACACATGGGAGAAAGTTCCTGCAAAAGTGGCTCCTGGTAGTGGAAATGGATTGATAGTTTTAGTCCTTTCAGTGTTCCTAAAAGAGAAAAGAGCTGTTGCAGGCAATGAGGGCCCACTCAGGCTATGGGCGAAGTGACATTCACCTGGTCAAAGCTTGATGTACCAACAAAATAATTTTGGAAACATTATTTTAAGATGAAAAGCTTACATAGTGTTGCTTTACAGAAACCATAATTGTACCAAATGGTGTTTTCATGGGTTTTAACCTGATAAAGTACGGCGATGGGTCACATGTATACTGTTAAAATATTAAAAGAGCTCACTTCACAAAGAAAAACATTATTTTTATATAAAGACACAGATTTCACTTCTTGGGTAATATGAAGTCACATTACAACAAGCCCCGCCTTCAGTTCCCACACCCGTGGGACATCACCCACTGATCTATAAGCAAAGCTTAGCAGGCTTATTTTTACCAGCTATCTGACAGTTAGGGCTAACACAGCATCACTCACCAAACCTGGAGACAGGCGTCTTTGACAGGCTGTCCCCATGGATGCTGTAGCTGTGACATAAAAACTCCCATTAAACCAGTCCTTAAGCTGAGTACTTGTTGATTCAGACCTGACAAGCAAAATAAAAGGGAGGCGGGGAGCTGGGTTAGCGGCTTTTTGTTTTTAATTAGAATAAACATCCTTGCCGAGTCCAACAGGAACTATTAAAATGATCAGATCTATTTATATGAGATAAAGTCATGATTTAGGCTTTTCACATCAGCAAAAAGCATAAAGCAGGAAAGAGAAAATATCAAAGAAAAAGTTTTTGAAGTGTTCAAAATTCAGAATGAACTTGCTTGCAGAAAGTTTTAAAAAAAATCCCTTCCACAGGATATGACACCATGTGGTGTACAGGGGCAGCACCCACCTCCATTTCTATGACCTTAGGCCGCACAGCTGCTGCAAGTAGTGAAAGCTAAAGTTTTGGGGGGGACTTTCATTTCCCCATTCTATTATGCTGAGCACCAAGCTAGAAGGCAGAAAGTACAATTTTTATCTGGCCTTTGGTATGACCCGACGGGTGTGAACCCACAACTTCCTAGAGCTCGGAGAAAGCCTGCAGATCAGCACTGTGATCCACCATTTTGCCACTGCTGTGTTTGCTTCCACATCCCTGAGAGCTGAGCAACACCCTCCTTAAGTAACAGAACTTGGGTTCTTCTTAAAATTCTATGAACACGAGGTGGTGCACCCAAGAGCATTAAGGTTCAGAGACTCCAGAATGGGATTTGGCATGAAGCATTGCCAGTGTGAATGGTGTAACAGAGGACATAAACATGCTGTATGTGTCAGTGTATGAGAGCCCATACGCCTTTATTTAGAGATTTCTACAAAGCTGGAGATCTTTTGTACCCATGCATTTCACCATCTGCCAGGAACATATAAGGCACATTTGCTTCATTTTTCAGACTCTGGGAAATTACATCCTAACAGTCTATGGCTTTATCTTTATCTGCAGCAGGGTGAAATAGCAAGATTCCTGTTAATTATACCTAAAAACATGTTCCCGCTGCCTAGAGGACTCAAATAATCATTCAGAATTTGCAGGCATTTTACAGCCCTCTTGATTTTTTTTCAGTCCCCAATGATTTGCTGATTAATTCTGGCCTTGTTGTGTTCCATTATAAGCGTTTACATTTGGTATACCAAGACAAAAAAAAACTCCCAGTCTTAACTAGGCCATAACATTTATTTATTTATTTTAGATAAAATCTTAGCCAGGTTCCATTCACATCAAATGCTTAATGTAGCCTTTGCTTATTCTTTTGTGCTCCTCCTGACTCGCCTCACGACACCTGAAACTGCCAGCACTGCTGCGTGCCGGTCAGCAGCAGCTCTGCGTCATTTCCCGCCGTCAGGGCGCGTGAGGAGATGTTTTTGTTGAAGTGGGATATGATGTGCCAGAAGCTCAAAGGGTGAATCAGTGATGCCCCGAGAGAGGAAATCATTAGAAGAATGCCCAGTTAGATGCCAGGAACAGTGAGAATCCCTTCATGTGTTGCACAATTATTTTCATAAACACTTTATATAATAATCCTAATAAAGGATTATTATGATATATTTACTTCTCGAGTGAGTTATTTTCACTTGTGACCAATAAATTCCACTCATACACTTTACTGGAAGCACTCGTCCAAGAAAATCAAATATCAGTTGCACTTCAGATGACATTTCTCATGATTTATCGCCCTGTGTTAGTGGGTAATGAGTTATGTACTGTATATACTTAAGTAGATACACTCAAGCAATTTTATCACAAACTCTACTGAGCAGTTGAATTGCACAATACCTGAGTGTATTCATGAATACAACACTTTGACTCCAGCACATTGTTGATTTAATGACTGGGTGATTTTAAATACTGGTAGAAATGTGGGTTCTTATACTGTAACGGTTTGTTCTCAGCAGAAATGGCTGCATATTTAGTAATTTTTTTAAAATATATTTTGGATTGCACATGTGAATAGTTTGTGTTTTATTTTCATCAAACACATGGTGTCAGTTTACAAAAATAGTCTCAAATGTAGTAGAAAAATGTTAAACTTGTGGGAGAAAAATGCATTTATGAAGGGAAAAAAATTGCCTTTTTGTGAAAAGTTTATGCCAAAAAAGGTTGAAATTTACAAGAAAAAAAAAAGTCACATTTATGAACAAAAAAAAGTTATGAGAGAAGAGTCCCAATTTTAAAAGAAAAAAACATCACAAATTGGCAAACTGTTACTGAAGTCACTTTTTTGGTGATTACTCTTACTTCCATCCATCCATCCATCTTCTTCCACTTGATCCTTTACGGGAATAATCAAAGTCATAAGGTAAAGCTGCTTTTTCTTGAGAATTTCTGGCTACTCTACCCAACCTGTGGTCATATCTCTGTCTCGTGAGCCCTACTGCTAGAACATACGATGACTCCTGAGCTGACCTGAACTTCCTTCTTCCTTTTCCTCTACGTTCTGCCAAATGACAGCGTCCTCATACCCCAGAGAACAGTTTCACCTCTATTTAACCGAGAACTGCAGCTCAGAGCTCATAAACTGTTCAACACGGCTCGTACAGTTTCCCCAGCTGTGGTCACGATGAACATTCTCTGTCTCTGCATCACATCAGTGCTGACCATCACTTCTGTCTTCTCAGCTCAAGATATTGACATGGACAACATCAGAGGTAAGTAAAGTTTTTTGAACTCCTATAGCTGTGGGTACAACATGCTTTGAATCTAAAACCGTTTAATATTTCAATTTCAGTTTTCCCAGCAGTAAACCAGACTATTGCAGGAGTGGTACTGGTGACACAGTTAGACAGCCTCAACCAGCCTCAGTACGCCTTCAACGTCACTGACGCTCGCTGGGTTTGCTCATCTCTCGGACTGACCATGGCCTCAAAAACACAAGTAGAGGAAGCCCTCTCCGGAGGACTGGAGACATGCAGGTAGGACCAGAGAAGGAAATACAGAAACATCACCTCAGTGGAATTCAGTCAAGACCATCTGCTGTAATGAGTTTCTTTTTTTCCAGGTTTGGATGGATTGATGAACATTTTGCAGTCATTCCCCGCATTCACGCACTTGCTAAATGTGGTCAAAACAGGACCGGTTTGGTGTCGTGGAGAGCTAATGCAATGCAAAAGTTTGATGTGTTTTGCTTTAATGAGTCAGGTAAGAACTGTATCTGTATTGTGCCATAAGAGACGAGACAAACCATACTGCACCCTTCGAAAGCTGCTAAAGAAATTAATTCAAGTTAGCATTCCTGTGTGAGAAATTTTTACATTTAAGAATTTATCAGTGGAGACAATTTTTTCTTGGTACACAAAATTTGTTTACATGATTTTGAAATACAAATGTATCCTTTTCAGTATTTTCCTACTCATTTTTTAAAGCTAGTTTAATATGGATGTTATAAATGTTGAAAAACTCCATAGTTTATATAGTCAAAATAATGATCTAATCTTTTATACACAGATGCAGCGACACAATTGAAAGATGCAGCGACTGATATCCCTTTGACCAGCCCGTATTCCTCAGAGCACACAACCTCCACCCAAACAACACACTACATGGCTCCTGACAACCCGAGTCCCACAATTAAAGAAGAAGAAGCAGAACCAGCCCGATTTGTCAGCAGTGCCCAAAGGTCTACTGGAGGCAAGCCAAACTTATAGCTCCTATTCCATTACACAGCGTAATATAGCACAGTAAGCAAAAATATTAACATTTTACCAATGCATTTTTTACCACTGTATTTGACATCTTGTTTATCATTTTAGCAAAGGCTGTGATCATCGTCTGCACCTGTGGCCTTCTTCTCACTGCAGTAATCATCACTGCATACCTAAAACTGTGAGTGGGTTTCAAAATAAAACACAATGCTGATATTCCTGTTTATTAATGCTTATTATAAATAATATCTGAAGTGCATAATATTCAGACACAGTCGAAATACTTAGTGAGCTGCAAGAAGAACAGACTGCAACAGGCCATTTTCCCTAGGTACATTCATTTTTTCTGCTTTGTCTCTAAAAAAGGAGACGGTGTTACTCCAGCACAGACATGACGCAGCAACAAGAGGACATGGAGACAGCAGAGTGGACATGTGTGAAGGACAACAAGGAAACAAAGACAGCCACCGGGGAAGAGGAGAGGATAGAGATGTGTGACACTGCACAGTAGACATACTGAGATTAGAGTGAAAGAAATGTAACAGAATGGCTGTAACATGAAAATATTTTGCATGCCAGTTATTTTCAAATCAACTCTGCAGTTTAACCACTAGAGGGCAATGTTTGCTCTTATCTTTTATAACTTGTTGGTGCTTCCTATCCTGAATATGACTGTAAAGCAAATGTCTAGAGTTGCAGAGTGAAAGATGATGTGGAGACATGCTGCTGTCATTTTTACACAATCAAGTGTTATCATCTTTTTTATTATTTAAAGATTTTTTATTTATTTTCCCTTAATACTCAATGAAACTTTTCAAAATAAGATACATTTTTATATCTGGAATACACTAGAATTCTGGATTTATTGCGGATATGTGTGTGTGTGTGTTTTCTTTCATTCACTGTCTGAGTTCATTGCCTCAGCCTTCACAAGATCAACAATGAAGCTAAGTTCGTTGCACAGGGTCTCATGTCTGTAGGCCATACGGATCTGGGCAACGTTGGTTCGATGGATATCGTTCCCTTCAGGTCCATCTTTCAGATAGTTTGCCCCTAAGAAGTGCTTCTTATCCTTCGAATGAAAATAAAGATAGATGCTATAATGGTTGCATTACACAGATTTGGTGGCACCTGCTGTAACAGAAAAAAAGTGACAAAAGGGTTATTTTACCTCATGAGACAATCCGCTTTGCAGCACACTGTTCCTGGCTATTTCACACACGTCGCATGTGCTGAGCTTCCACAGCTGAGCTGCAATAGCGTACTCCTCCATCAGCGGTTCCTGGATTTAGGACACAAAATCTCATTATTAGAATTATTTTCACTAAACTGGTATAGCAATACAAACCTAAACACTGACTCAAACATCTGAAGGACACCCTAAACACTGTTTCACCTTGGTGTAGTGGAACTGCATGGGGTCATCAGTAGACAGGGACACACATAGACCTTTGTGAAGGAACTCCCTGAGGGGATTTTTGGAGTACTCCAAGAACAGACTGTTGTTGCTGAGGGGAGACATCGCAACTGGCACTTGGGCAAGGTAGTACAGGTACTGCAGCACGGGGCTCTGAGGACAGAGGGAAAAATAATCGCTGGATACAGTACGCAATGCAGGAATTAAATGGTGCTATTGTTTGATCATGTGTATAATTGAGTTTTTCTCTTGGATTAAGAATAATAATCATGTCTCCACCCAAATTCATGCTAACATGAGAAATACCCCATATGCATTTTTGAAGTATTTTAGTAGCAAGTTCCATTTATTTTCATGCTGACTACTGAATTTTGTAACGGCAGAGCTAGTCATTCCATTTCTGAGAAGGCCTGCTAATCTGCAGACCTCGTCTTATTCTTAAAAATACTTGCATTCTCATTTCTCAAAAAAAAAAAAAAAAAAAAAAAATTCCCCATAAAGATCATATAATTTGATATACAACTGGAAAACATTAAGAGGCCAAAGAGACTAATGCAAAATTATCACTATCTGGTTTTACTATTTATACGTATAATGTCTGAGTAAAATAAACAATTATGTTTTATTCTCCAACCTGCTGAAAACAACACACTCAAATTCCAAGTCAAAATATTGTTATTTAGAGCATTTATTTACAGAAAATGACAGCTGGTCAACAAAGAAGATGTTGCTTTTCGATGTGGCTTTTAGATCAAATAATACAAAGAAAACAAATTCATGTTCATTCTTAAACACTGCAATAAGTCAAGGCACCTTTATTGCTCTCCTTTAGGAGAGATTTGTCTTGGACAAAAGGATCTGCTGCACAGCAAAAACACATACCATACATACAACCAATACATAAATAACCACCAAAGTAAAATCATCATAATTCATCAAGGTGCGAATACAATGCTATTATCTACTCAACCTCACAGTCTCCCTAACTTCTGTTCACCTGACTTATCCGCTCATTAATGAGCTTCACCAACAAGGGAATAAATGAATGCTTATACTGATTATATTTACAAAAAGGAACCCTGTACCTTCTTCCCGAATTCATTAAGACATATTCAGGATACAATACATGAGAACCATCAGATAAAAGGCAGTTTGCCTGTCTGAGGGTGGCTTGTTCAAACAGATCTTGGGGAATTGGAAGTGCTGCCATGTCCATGGTCTTCTCTGCTATCTTTATCAGATTTAATATCTGAGCTTTTGATTTTACTGTTAAATTGCCAAACCAGCTGGTAATACCATACCGTAACACAGACTCAATGGTTGCCCTGTAGAAAATCAACATAATATTTCCACAGACGCCAAACACTCTGAGCCAGCGAAGAAAATGCAGAGTCTGGTGGATTCGGGCACAAACACTACTGGCCACTTGTGTGTGCCAGCTCAGATCACTGTGAACACCAAGATAGTTCAGTACTCAAGTTTTAACTTAGAAAGTGTCAGGAACCGAGCCGGCTTGGTTTCCCCCGGCTCGGTCCTGGCCTCTCTGTGGATACGTGCCGCATTGTATGTATGTATGTTAGCATGTATTTCTGTGTGCTTTGCTGTACCCATAGCCATTGCCTTCTGGCTGGCAGAGGTGAGGCAGCCTCTTGGGCTCACGCTGAAGTGAGTGCTGTCTAACTGTCTGCCGGTCGGACCACGCCCCCTCTCTATTACTGCCAGCTGTTCCCACTCCCATGTGCCATCTCCCCACTTCTCGCCCAGGTGTGCTCAATTTGTGGATCCAGCAATGCATGTACTTAAGGAGCCTTTTTCCAGTCATGCATTGCTGGGTCATTGTGCTTCATGTGGTCATCTTCCACCATTTGAAGCCAAGGTCAACTAAGGATCGTGTTCCTTCAGAGCCTTATTTGAACTACTTGGACTGCCCCGACACCGTGAGTAAAAACTGTCAGCGTTTCTGTGCGCAGTTGTGCTGCTACGCTTTATTGTAGCATTTCCTCCCGTGCAGCACAACTGATACACTTTGGCTGTCGCCTGGTTTAATTCCTCCCGTGTCTGTTGGGCGTCCTGGAGGACTCTTTATTACTCTGAGGGCTAATGTCTGTTGGAACTGTTGGTCTGTGCCTGTATCTAATAAATGTGTGTGGTGAAACCTGTGCTTAAATCCTCATCCTTTTCCCCCTCCTCCGTGTGCTGTGGAGAAGTGCACGAGGAGTTTGACAGAACTCAACTCTGAATTTGTAACATAACTGATTTTTATTTAAAGCTTTCATGCAGCTTACCATGCTTAGATGACCACCTAATCAGTTAATCTTAAGTAGACTGAGGTGGCCTTGTGTTGGAATTCAACAGATACTCAAATTACGTAAATGACTGCCATACATATTACTTACTTACTTACTACTCCTGCGGAGTGAGGGCTGGTGGCCATCACCATGCGTAGAGCCAATCAAGTTAACCAGTGCATGCCAACATTGCCAGTTTTGGGCCAGCTCCTCTGCGTTGTCAACAGACGACTCCAAGCTGTTGGAGGTCACGCTCCACCACATCGAACCATCTGGTGCGTGGCTTGCCCCGGGGTCTTTTCCACCCTGAGGCCCAACATGAGGATGACTTTTGTAGGGTGTTCTGGTGGGAGGGGGAGGATATGGCCAAACCAGCGAATGCGTCGCTGTGTAATAAGGTGGGATGCTGTCAGCTGATGTGTGTGGGCTCGGAGCGCATCATTAGAAGTGCGCTGGGGCCACCTAATGTTCTTGATGGTTCTGTGGGCCTGACTATCAAACCCATCCACTCTTGAGGCCAAAGTCTTATTCAGTGGCCATGTCTCTGACCCATAGAGTAGAATGGAGAGGACTGACGCATTGTATATGCGGAACTTCGTCTTTCGGGAGATTGAGCGATGGCGCCATAGAAGTTTCCATAGTGCCTGCAGGGCTTGCAGCGAGGCCATGTCTGCGGTTGATCTCTGGTTTCATGTTCCCATTGTTGGTCACTATGGAGCCCAGATACACAAAGGAATTGACAAGTTCAATGGCATTATTCCCGATCTGTAACAGGGGTGGGTCCAGTCCATCGCCAACATGCATTAGCTTAGTCTTCGTCCAGCTCACCTGAAGGCCCAGCTTCACTGCCTCTTCATGGTAGACAACTAGAGCATCTCTCAGCTGGCTAAAAGTTGGGCTCAACAGGATGGTATCGTCAGCATATTCAAGGTCAGCCAGATGGTAGTTGCCAAACTGCATGCCAGGGACCTGTTCGCAGACCTTGGTCATCAGATTGAAGAGATCAGGAGTGGCCACACACCCCTGTTGGACCCCATTGTTGATGGGAAACCAGCCGGACTCCTTTCCGTTCACACGGACACAGCTCTCCATGCTGCTGTAAAACTGCTTAAACAGGGCTACGATCTTGGGTGAGGCTCCGAGGGTCTGCAGGATACTCCAAAGAGAAGAGTGGTCCACGGTGTTAAAGGCAGCCTTAAGATCAATAAAGGCTATACAGAGATGGCGGTCCTTGCGGAATTCATAGGCCTTCTCTATTAATTGACGAACAGCAAAGATGTGGTCTGAGGTCGAGTGGTTGGGCATGAAGCCTGCCTGCTGAGGGCAACAGCCACCTCTGATGGCTGGAAGGGCACGACTGAGGAGGATCCTGGTGAAGAGCTTACCAGGAATGGACAAAAGGGTGATTCCTCCGTGATTGCTGCAGACAAGTTTGTCGCCCTTTCCCTTCCAGAAGGGGAGGATAATGGCCCTGGTCCAGTCACTGGGGAGCTGCTCTGTCACCCAAACATGATTGATAATGTGGGTGAGCTACTGGATTGTGCAATTTCCCCCCATCTTCAGCATTTTGGTGGTTATAGCACAAATTCTAGGGGCTTTCTTGTTGTTTATCTTGGTCATACATATAGAGATGTTAATTTGGGAAAGATTTTGCAGTGGTCTTTTAACTTTTTCCAAAGCTGCTCAAGAATTTGCAGTCCTTAACCACTATGTGAAGATATAGCATAGTGACATGCAGTTAGATTAATGAGTTTTGCCTCCCTATTTGGCTAAATAAAAGCAGTGACAAGTCACTATTATAATTTCTATTAAATTACTTTTGAATATTTTGCCATCTAGAAATTTAAAACTTTTCATCTGTCCCAATTTCAGTTGTGCAATGAATCCCAGCTCTAACAGCAAACATTCACAAAAACCTTTTGGTTAAATAAGACGCAAGTAATAAAAAGAAAACAAGGTTCATATTTATTGACTATCCCCCATTATGTGCTTAAATTAAGACTCATTAAAGGAAAAACAGACCATGCCATGACAAGAGAACGTACACCACCATTCCATGTTACCTTTTCTCTCCCCCATACATTTCGCCATTTGAAATATATTGATTCAGCAGGAGTAAGGATGGAAGATAATAGCAAGATGTTTTGCCAGATACCATTTACTCAATAAAGGGAGGGGAAAAAAACACATACAAGCTCAATGCTAAGCCCGTTTCTCTGAGGGGATGGGGTGTTACAGATAAAGACATCCACATAGACACAGCACAAGGCACTCTGAGGCGAATGCAATATCCCCCACCTCTGTTTTCTTTGAAGATCTCAGTGTCACTGAAGGATAGCAGTTTTCAACTTTTCCATATAATTATTGGGACAGAACCAAATTATGATAAGCGTATTGTAGCAGGGTCAATAAAAGCATTCCTACTTGGCTTGCAAAGTGGGTCGACCCTCTTGGCGACACAGGTAGAGTGCTGGACTCTGGATGTGGAGG
Source organism: Pholidichthys leucotaenia (assembly GCA_020510985.1). Classification (NCBI taxonomy): domain Eukaryota; kingdom Metazoa; phylum Chordata; class Actinopteri; order Cichliformes; family Pholidichthyidae; genus Pholidichthys; species Pholidichthys leucotaenia. Next base: position 311,680,058 of record CM035837.1, on the reverse strand, counting down.
TTGTGAGTTTGAACCCCCGGCTGGATGCCATCAGCTGGACTTAACTGCCTGTCCACTCTGCTACACTACTGTCTATGAATATACAACAAAAATAGTTGTATACAACCCATAACTGTAGGGCAGGATCCCAAGGTGAACCTGTGTAGCAAGTTTGGTGACTGGTTTACTCTTTCTATAGTAATTAGGCATAGGGAATACCAACCTTGACATTTGACCTTTTGACCCCAAACCCATAGTCAGAGGTCATGGTCAACATGTGTACCAAATTTGCTGACCATAGCTTTACTTGTTCTATAGTAATAGTGCAAAGGGAATGTTAACGTTGACCTTTGACTTTTTGACTTTTTGACCCCAAACCCATAAATGTAGGTCATGGCTCCAAGTTCAACCTGTGTACCAAGTTTGATGGCCCTAGCTTTACTTGTTCTTTAGTATAACGTATCGTCACTTCCTGTGTTGCTGGCCGTATGTGGTTTGCTCTTCTCATTCTCCCGAGGATTTTGCCTTTAAATGTATTTTAATCACTTTTTTCCATCTACCGTTAGCTCTCACTTCTGTTTATCAAGCCTCTTGCACCTGTGTGCACACTCAGTGTCATCTAATCACCCTCTTTAGCCTTCTGTTCACCTTTCATCTGTGTTTTTGTTAGCTTCGGGTTAGCCACTAGCTATGGCTACTAGCTCTCCTTCCCCTCCTCCTCTGGTGTGCTCTCTCTGTCAGATGTTTAGCTACACCTCTGCCTCCTTTAGTGATAACGGTAAATGTAATAAATGTTGTCTTTTTGAGGCGCTCAAGGCGAGGTTGTCTAATTTGGAATCCCAGCTCCGCTGTATTGAAACACCGTCTGCGCCAGTTAATCTTGACGGACGTCCCTTAGCTGCAGCGGAGCTCCCTAGGAAAAGGCGGCCTGCTAGCGGTCCTCCGGTCCTCCTCAGCAGCGAGGAGACTGGGTGGGTGACGGTGAGAAGGAAGCCTAGCCGCAAAGCCCCGGTTAACCACCAACCTGTTCATGTTTCTAATCGTTTTTCCCCACTCAGCGACACACCTGCTGAGGAAAAAACTCTGATCATTGGCGACTTTAGTCAGAAACGTGAACCTAGAGACTCCAGCGGCCATAGTCAAATGCACTCCTGGGTCCAGAGCAGCCGACATCGAGTCAAACTTGAAAATGCTGGCTAAAAGTAACTGTAAATACTCCACAAGCGTTATCCACGCCGGCATTAACGATGTCCGACGCTGGCAGTCAGAAGTCTCAAAACTTAACATGGAATCGGTGTGTGACTTTGCCAAAACAATGTCTGCCTCTGTAGTATTCTCTGGGCCCCTCTCCAATCTGACCAGTGATGACATGTTTAGCTGCTTGTCATCCTTCAAACGCTGGCTGTCTGTGTGGTGTCCTGCAAACAACGTGGGCTACATTGACAATTGGAACTCATTTTGGGGAAAACCTGGTCTTATGAGACGAGACGGCGCCCATCCCACTTTGGATGGTGTGTCTCATTTATCTAACAATCTGGCATCATTTTTATCCAAATTTCCAAAACCTTGACAACTCATTGGGACCAGGAAGCAGAGTCGCAGTCTTACACACCTCTCTGCAGCTCCTCTTCATCCACCACCCCTCAACTTAGCCCCTGTCTTCCCCATCAGAGAATCATTGTCTGCTCCCTCCAAAGAAAATAAAAATATTTTGTATAAGCATCCCAAAGTGATAAAACAAAAAGTTGGTAAAACTCAAATTAAACATGAAGCCTCTAACTTTAACCATTTGGCCTCTGTTCCTCCTCATAATTTAAAAATTAAATGCGGTTTGATGAATATTAGGTCTCTAACTCCCAAGTCTCTGCTAGTCCATGATCTGTTAATTGATCATCAGACTGATTTAATATCCCTTACAGAGACTTGGTTAGGGCAAGAGGATTATGTTGGTTTGAATGAATCAACTCCCTCTGGTTATTTAAACTGTCAAAATCCCAGGAGTTCTGGTTGTGGAGAAGGAGTAGCAACAATTTAACATTCCAAATTGCTAGTTAATGTAAAGCAAAAAACATGTTATAATTCCTCTGAGGGCCTGATCCTCAGTATTAGGCATTTTAGCAATTTTAGGCTAAACCCAATTTTATTTGCCATAGTTTATCGTCCTCCATCAACCTACTCAGAGTTTTTATCCAAATTTGCCGAATTCCTAGCTGATTTAGTGCTGAAATCAGACTTTAATATACATGTAGATGTAGATAGTGATTGCCTTAATTTGGCATTTAATTCAATATTAGACTCGATGGGGTTTTCTCAGAAAGTAGGAAATTCTACCCATTATCTCCACCATACGTTGGACCTTGTTCTGACATATGGCATAGAAACAGAAAATCTGGTAGTGTCTCCTCATAACCCTGTACTGTCAGACCATTGTCTGTTAACCTTTGATTTACTATTTCTGACTATTTGGCTCCTAAGGAAAAATATTACTACAGTAGATGCCTCTCAGATGATGTTAACATATTTATGCAGATTGTTTCCTCTATGCCATGTGTCAACACAACGGAAATAAGCTATAGACAGCTTGCTCCTTCTGTAATTGATAGCATGGTAGATAGTGTTACAGCTTCTCTGCATCAGACTCTAGACATGGTGGCCCCTTTAAAAAAGAAAAAGTCTAATCAGAGATTTCTAACTCCTTGGTTCAACACAGAAACTCGTAGCTTAAAACAGAAGACTCATCAATTAGAAAGAAAATGGCGCTCCACTAATTTAGATGAAATCTATTAAGCTTGGAGAAATCATCTTTTAATTTATAAAAAATCTCTTAGAGAAGCTAAAACGAGTTATTATTCTGCATTAATAGAAGAGAACAAGAATAATCCCAGGTTTCTTTTCAGCACTGTAGCCAGGCTGACAAAGAGTCAGGACTCTGTCAATCCTAGCATTCCCTTAGAGCTTACTAGTCAGGACTTTGTGAACCTTTTCAATAATAAAATTTCATCTATCAGAGATAAAATCAGTCAGATTCTTCCCACCGTTAACTTAAATACAGTAACTACTACAACTCCTTCAGTTGACATCTGTTTGGATCAGTTTACTCCAATTGACCTTTTAGAGTTAGACAAAATAGTTTCCTCATCCAAGCCTTCAACTTGTCTTTTAGACCCTATTCCTACCAGGTTATTTAAAGAAGTCTTCCCATTTATTGGTAGCTTTATTCTTCAAATAATCAATTCTTCACTAACTTTAGGCCATGTACTGCAGGCTTTTAAAACTGCTGTAATTAAACCCTTACTCAAAAGCCAACGCTGGATCCAGGAGTTTTAGCTAACTATAGACCAATCTCTAATCTCCCTCTCATTTCAAAAATCTTAGAAAGAGTTGTTGCTACGCAATTATTTGACCACTTGCAGGGAAATGGTTTATTTGAAGAGTTTCAATCTGGGTTTAGAATCCATCATAGTACTGAAACAGCCTTAGTGAAGGTCACTAATGACCTCCTGATTGCATCTGATAATGGACTTGTTTCTGTACTTGTCCTTTTCGACCTTAGTGCAGCTTTTGATACTATCGATCATAATATTCTACTTGATAGATTAGAACACTATGTTGGACTTAATGGAACTTCGTTGCAGTGGTTTAGATCTTATTTATCTAATAGATTCCAGTTTGTTCATGTCAATAATGAGTTTTCTTTCAACTCAGAGCTCAGTCATGGAGTTCCACAGGGATCTGTGCTAGGCCCTACTCTTTTTAGTTTATATATGCTTCCGTTAGGCAACATTATTAAAAAGCACTGTATACATTTTCATTATTATGCAGATGACACACAATTATAAGTCTCAATGAAGCCAGATGATTGTAATCAATTAGCCAAGTTAGAAGCTTGTCTTAAGGAATTCAAAGCTTGGATGACTTGTAATTTCCATCCATCCATCCATCTTCTACCGCTTTTCTGGAGGTCCGGGTCGCGGAGGCAGCAGTTCAAGCAGAGAAGCCCAGACTTCCCTCTTCCCAGCCACCTGCTCCAACTCTTCAGAGAGGATACCAAGGCGTTCCCAGACCAGCTGGGAGACATAGTCTCTCCACCGAGTCCTGGGTCTGCCCCGGGGTCTCCTCCCAGTGGGACGTGCCTGAAACACCTCAAGTGGGAGGCGTCCAGGAGGCATCCTAATCAGATGCCCATACCACCTCAACTGACTCCTTTCAATGTGGAGGAGCAGCGGTTCTACTCTGAGCCTCTCCCGGATGACTGAGCTCCTCACCTATCTCTGAGGGTGAGTCCAGCAATCCTACGGAGAAAGCTCATTTCAGCCGCTTGTATCCGCGATCTCGTTCTTTCGGTCATTACCCAAAGCTCGTGACCATAGGTGAGAGTAGGAACGTAGACTGACTGATAAATCGACAGCTTTGCCTTAGAACTAAGCTCCCTCTTCACCACAACAGACCGGTACAACGTCCGCATCACTGCAGATGCTGCTCCAATCCGTCTGTCGATCTCTCGCTCCATTCTCCCCTCACTCGTGAACAAGACCCCAAGATACTTAAACTCCTCCACTTGGGGCAGGAGCCTGTCCCCAACCCGGAGAGGACAATCCACCTTTTTCCGGCTGAGGACCATGGACTCGGGCTTGGAGGTGCTGATTCTCATCCCAGCCGCTTCACACTCAGCGGCAAACCGTCTTGTAATTAAATTCTTGTAAATTCTTGTAAACTTGTAATTTCCTGCTATTAAATTCAGATAAGACTGAAGTCATTCTTGTTGGTCCAAAAAACCTTAGAAATACCTTTCCAAATCAAACTTTTAGTTTGGATGCAGTTACTGTTTCTCTTAATAGCTCTGTGAGGAACCTTGGAGTTATTTTTGATCAAGATCTGTTTTTCAATTCACATATTAAATTCGTTTCTAAGACTGCCTTCTATCATTTGCATAATATTGCCAAGATTAGGAACATCTTGTCTCAGAGCGATGCTGAGAAACTGATCCACACTTTTGTTAGCTCTAGATTAGATTATTGTAACTCTTTATTATCAGGCTGTCCTAAAACATCTCTAAAAAGTCTTCAGTTAATCCAAAATGCTGCGGCAAGAGTTTTAACAGGTACTAGAAAGAGAGATCATATCTCTCCTGTTCTGGCCTCCCTTCATTGGCTTCCCACAGAGTTTAGAATTAAGTTTAAAATCCTTCTTCTCACTTTCAAAGCTCTAAACAGTCAGGCCCCTTTTTATTTAAAAGATCTGATACTACCGTATTATCCTAACAGAGCACTACGCTCCCAAAATGCAGGATTACTTGCAATACCTAGAATCTCCAAAAGTACAATGGGGGGCAGAGCCTTCAGTTATCAAGCTCCTCTCTTGTGGAACCAGCTGCCAATCTGGATTCGGGAGTCAGACTCGATCTCTGTTTTTAAGAATAGGGTTAAAACCTTCCTTTGTGATATAGCCTACAATTAGGGAGGGATCATGTGTTTCTGAACCCTCCCTTAGTTATGCTGCTATTAGGTTTAGACAGCTGGGCGATGATTGCACTGGGCTTCACTCCTTTCTTCACTCTCAATGAAATTGTTTTTTTTTTTTTTTGCTGGTCATTAACATTTGTTTGTTCTCTCCCATAGATTGAGTCCCCATCGTGCTGTTTGCTCTCTACATGTCTGTTCTTTTCATCTTCTCTATCCCCTCACCACCACCCCCCCAGACAGTGGCAGCAGATGACTGCCCCTCCCTGAGCCTGGTTCTGCTGGAGGTTTCTTCCTGTTAAAAGGGATTTTTTCCTCTCCACCATCGCCAAGCGCTTGCTCACAGGGGATCACCTGATTGCTGGGGTCTTTCTGCAATTGTGGGGGTTTCCCCTACAGTTGAAAGTGCTATGAGATGACTGTTGTTGTGAAATGGCGCTATATACACTACCATTCAAAAGTTTGGGGTCACTTAGAAATTTCCTTATTTTTGAAAGAAAAGCACTGTTTTTTTCAATGAAGATAACTTTAAACTAGTCAGAAATACACTCTATACATTGCTAATGTGGTAAATGACTACTCTAGCTGCAAATGTCTGGTTTTTGGTGCAATATCTACATAGGTGTATAGAGGCCCATTTCCAGCAACTATCACTCCAGTGTTCTAATGGTACAATGTGTTTGCTCATTACATCAGAAGGCTAATGGATGATTAGAAAACCCTTATGCAATCATGTTAGCACAACTGAAAACAGTTTAGCTGGTTAGAGAAGCTATAAAACTGACCTTCCTTTGAGCAGGTTGAGTATCTGGAAAAAATTATTATTTCAAATACAAATCATTATTTCTAACCTTGTCAATGTCTTGACTATATTTTCTATTCATTTTACAACTCATGGTGGTAAATAAGTGTGACTTTTCATGGAAAACACAAAATAATTGTCTGGGTGACCCCAAACTTTTGAACGGTAGTGTAAATACAATTGAATTGAATTGAATTTAAAAAAAGGCATAGGGAATTCCAACCGTGACATTTGACCTGTTGCCCCAAAACTGACACAAAAATTATCTGATTGGAGCCAAACTGCAATATGCACATCATCAGTATATATATCAAACCCTGGTATCAACTTTCAAAACAATCTGAACATTATTGTAGGAGGAGCTGATTTCACAAAAGTGGGACAGACAGACAGACCATCCCCTGACATAACCCCTATTCAGTCTTCGCCCAAAGGGGTCTTCAACCAGCGAGGGACAGAAATGAGAACAATTTTTGGAAAAAAATTCCTAGGAATTCTGTAAGGTGATATTTATTTAGGTTTTCTTTCCAACAATTTTGTCAATGAGATGTAAAAATTTAAAGCTTTTTCTATTTTGTATTACCCAATTTATTTGTTCAAAACTGGCCAAAGAATTTAGCTGTTTGTTCTCCCGTAACACTCAAAGCTTTTGACAGGTCAAAATTAAGATTTTATTTTAATTCCTTTTTATTTTATGTGAAATACAGTTGTTACAGCCACTGAGGTGAGAGTGATGGATTCATCGTGTTATAGACTTTCCCATCTGGCAACCCAGTGACTACTAGGAAAGACTAGTTGGCAATTATGGAAGAATGGTGACAGCAAGGAGAGACTGCTGGCATCTGGGAAAGACCAGAACCAGGGGTGTGGCGGCTTGGCAGGCCAAAACACATACTCTGTGAGGAGGAACCCGAAGCACTCGCTATGGACAAGTATGTGATGATACCCCCAAGGTTGGGTGAGAGCGGGGGAGGATGATCGACCAACAAGACGGACTATGGCAATGACTTTGGAAAGTGTAAACCCTACATCGGCACATGCTGACACCACAACTGCGGTTTACACATGCGGGAAAGTCTGTAAGAACAGGAAAGGCCTTAAGAGCTGTCAGGCAAAGATGGGTTGCCTACACTCTAGCAGTGTGCAATGCACAGGGCAACCTGGTGAGGCGGAGGAAAGGCTGGGACAGGTAGTCAACCACAGTACCCAGAATCTCCAGGCACATAGCAGAGAGACCATTGGCAACACCACCCCTGACGCATCACCAGGGGAATCATATGGGCAGAGTGGAAACATCGAGCAGCAACTTCAAGATAGCCACAAGGCAGCAAAGCATGCAATCAACTGGCCAGCAGCTCAAGCAAAGAAGGAGTGGGAGAGATTTGACTGAAGTGGATGAGGTGTTGGAGCATGTTCTGGCAGAGGAGCTGAAGCAGAAAATAAAGGCAATGGCGAGGATAATCTGGAACTTCGGTGCTGAGCGTTTCAGAGTGAAACAAACAAGTCCTTTTCAATCAAGACCTGCACAACAGAGGGAAAACCACAGGACCAAGGAGATTAAACAACTTCATGGTGATCTCCAGAGGCTCAGAAAAACATTGATGCAAGCTGAAGAGGAGGAGAAACAAGCTTTGAAGGAGATCTTGGACATTCTGAGAGAGCGTATTAAAACCTCATATCGAGCAGAGTGCCACATAATTGACCGTGCCACATAAGAAACCGAAGACGCCAGGCTAAGCAAAGGGAGCAGTTTACCAAAAATCCATTTTCCTACCTGTCTAAGCTCCTGGGGGACAAGCTATCTGGCTGACTCCAGGCATCAAGACAAGAGGTGGAGGAGTACCTCCCCAGCATGCATAGTGATCCAGAAAGGAGCGCAGAACTAGAGATCAGGGAGGCCTTGATGACCCTTGACGGGCCAACATCCATGTTTGTTGAACAAGAACCTTCATGGAAGGAGGTCGATGACTTCCTGAAAAGGGCAAGGGCCTGCTCATCACCAGGACCCAATGGGATCCCATACAAAGTGTACAAATGGTGTGAGAGATGGAGAAGGAGGCTCTGGAAGCTGCTGAAGGTGGTGTGGAGGGCAAATCGCCTTCCAGATGAGTGGCTTTTTACAGAGGTGTGTTTTATCCCCAAAGAGGAAAACTCATTGGATATCAAACAGTTCTGCACCATTTCTCTTTTGAATGTAGAGGGAAAGATATTCTTTAGAATTTTGGCAAGCAGACTCACCAACTTTCTGGTGAGCAATAAGTATATTGACACTTCACTTCAGAAGGGGGGAGTCCCAGGAGTTCCAGAGTGTGTGGAGCACAGAAGTGTCATCTCAAAGATAATCCAGGATGCAGAATGCAATCACGGAGATCTTGCAGTTCTGTGGCTTGATATATCCAACCCATATGGAACCATCCCCGCAAGCTGGTGGAGCTCACACTACAAGCGTACCATGTCCCAGGCAAAGTTCAGCATCTTCTGCAAGAGCACTTCAACTGCTTTAAGATGCGGTTCACTTTACCACCAGCTGGCAGTGGTTGGAGAAATGCATTGTTACTGGATGCACAATTTTGGTCATCCTGTTTGCAGCTGCAATGAACCTCTTGGTCAAGTCAGTGGAGAAGCCAAGAAAAGGTGCAGTTTTGGCAAGTGGTATTCAGTATTCTCCAGATAAAGCATTCATGGATGATCTGACAATAACTGCAAGATCATTCCCAGAGGGGCAGTGGATTCTGGAAGATCTCTGCAAGATTATTACAGGCGCCAGGATGGAATTTAAGCCATCAACGTCACGGAGCATTGTGCTAAGGAAAGGATGCATCCAGGACCAATCCCGCTTCAGGATTGGAGAAGAACTTATCCCAACTGTTAGCCAGAGACCCATTAAGAGCTTGGGTAAAAGGTACAGAGCAGAACTGAATGACAGAGAGAGAGTGTGAAGGAGATGCTTGGGCAGGCTGAGGCGTGGCTGCGAACCTTGGACAGGAGTGGGTTCCCTGGTAGATTTAAAATCTGGGGCTACCAGCATGGAGTGCTTCCAAGACTCCTTTGGCCACTGCTCATGTACAAGGTGCTATTAACAACATTCGAAGCCCTGTAAAGGCGGATTAACACCTTTCTTCGAAGATGGCTGGAGGTACACAAAAGCTTCCCTTCAATTGGCCTGTACAGCTCCGGAAGCAAGCTACAGCTTCCATTAACATCAGCTGTTGAAGAGTTCAAGGTGGCTGAAGCCCGGCAGGTGATAATGCTGTATGACAGCAGCGACCGACTCATGCGCCAAGCAGATATTACCATCCGCAAAGGACGAAAGTGGGCAGTAAGCAAGGCTGTGGCTGATGCAGAGGAAAGGCTACGCCACAAGGACATTGCGGGAACAGTCAACCAAGGCAGGCTGGGCCTAGGAGTCATAACCAGAGCAAGATGGAAGGAGGCAGATGCCAAAGGCCGCCGCAGTCTAGTCCAAGAAGAGCTTCGCATGATGGAGAAGGAGGGCAGACAAGCCAGGGCTGCATCCATGAATAGCCAAGGGAGGTGGACATGATGGACAAGCGTTCAAGGAAGGTCATTGGGGTGGAGGGATATGTGGGGCATGGAGGACCAGTGAATAAAGTTCCTCCTATGCTCCACATACGATGTCCTGCCAACACCAGTAAACCTCCACTGTTGGGGGCTGGTTGAGAATCCAGGTTGTATGCTGTGTGGAAAGCCAACAAGGCTTGAATACGTGCTGTCATCATGCCAAGCCAGTCTGGTAGATGGCAAGTTCAGATGGAGGCACGATCAGATACTGTCTGAGCTTGCCGCAGGTCTGGGGGTGGAGAGGGAGAAGACCCACAACGCTACCAGAACAACAGGGCCCCACCTGATTAGGTTTGCTAGGGCAGGGGAAGCCTCTAGTGGGACACAAACAAGTGTAGGAATCCTGACATCTGCTGCTGACTGGGACATGAGAGTTGACCTCAGCAGACAAGTTCCAGAGGAGATTACATCATCAACACTCAGACCAGACATAGTTTTGTGGTCCAGAGCATCAAAACAAGTGGTGCTTCTTAAATTGACTGTGCGATGTGAGGCGAGGATGGAGGAGGCCCATGAGAGGAAACTTGGAAAGTACCAACCCCTCATTTATGAGTGCCAGCAGAGGGTATGGTGAGCGTGGAACTTGCCAGTGGAAGTGGGCTGCCGAGGATTTCCTGGGCAATCATTCTGGAGTGACCTATCCAGACTCAGAATTAGAGGTTACAATAGAAGAAGACTAGTGGTTAATATCATCAAGTGAGCCAAGGCAGCATCGAGATGGTTGTGGCTGAAGTACTGGAACAACCCATCGGGCATGAAGGAAACACCTTAGAGCAGTGGTGATGGAACCCATGGGGCCGAGGGCGCTGCCTCAGGATGCCGGGGTCAGCTGTAAAGCCCTGGAGGTGTTGTAGGCTAATTGACGAAACACCAATGAAGGAGGGTACCCACCTGATGACCCAAGGAAACCATCATGGGGCCCATGCCACAAGGCTCAGTCACTTTATTTGCAAAGCATAAGTGCGAGCCATCATCCTCAAGAACATGGCTGGGAGCCTACCCAGCCATTGAGGTGAGAGCGATGAATTCATTGTATTATAGACGACTATCATGCTCTACAGTACCTTTGTCATGTTCAACTTCTGACAGCAAATAAATAATATTTAAACCTGGATTACCCATATGATAGCTTCATATCTCAGGAGTACAAAAAAAACTTTAACCTTCCCAAAAATGGAGATTTGAATTAGGTCCTGTTATAAATATATCAGTCTCAGTCAATATGGGAAAAACTCTACTGTAATATATTTTTTTTCCCATATCGCTCATTCCTAAGCAGGGAACATCTGGATTAATAATGTTTAGTGCACTAATGGCACCCTGCCAACAATTTTAAGGTACCTTCTTTAAGTTGAGTCCATGTGAGATGTTGTCAGCAGTGAGAAATGAAGAGACAAGGTGAGTAACTGATCCAGATTCTCCACAATGAGGACGAAATTGGAAGGTGTTTAACCCACGTTCTCTGTAGAGGACATAAAAAGGTCACGCTAAAGATCAACATGTATGCAAACCAGAGCACATCATTGTATTTACCAGAGTATTGGTCAGCTGAGTATTCAGAACTACTTCTGCATTCATTCTGCATGGTAGAAAGAAGAACTTGAATTTCTGTTTGTGCCAATAGACCATTACCATGAGGTACATAACTATTAGAGAATACAAAATTTAATTTTTTTTATTTTGCATCCTCAAAGACATACGGGTGTGTTTTTAAAGACCACAAATCATTGCTGTGCTGTTTTATAACTCACCAGAAAAGCTTTGCAGTCCAAAGTAGCAAAAATCAGCTCTTTGCCTCATACTGGAACATCTTATATGCATTATCCTTTCCAAAGGTAAGCAGTAAAATTATACTGAATTGAAGCATTTCAATGTTTCTGAGCCACAAATGTAAAACTCAGATTTATAAAATGTCACTTCAGTCATAACACTTAAAATGGATTTGATTTAGTTTGTATGCTATACTTCTGTGGTCGCTTCTTGTATGAAGAAGTGACTGCAAATGTAATTTTAAAAAAAAGATCCCAAAATGTAGGGTTTCATAAAACTATTTCAGTAAAACCATTGTCATCACAATAAAACCACCTGTAGCTTCAACTGGAAATCTAACTCTGATGACACATTTCCTAGACTCTGCTGCATCAGTTTACAAATTAAAACTAAACACTGACTTCACTGACCCCAACGTTGGCCCTACTGTTTACTTCTGTAAAACAGCATGAAGTGTTCAAAATCTGCTATGGTTTGCACATGTGGGTCAGGTTAGACGCCACATCCGAATGTGCATACAGACAAAACAAACCAACACAAGAGGACAGTTTTAATCTTATTTTTGACTGTTTTTTTACTTTAAGGCTCAAGTGTAAACTGTCCTGTTAGTACTGCACACCAAATATCAAGTCAAGTCATCCACTGACATTTTTAACCTCCCTTTGGCTGTAACATGGCAAACTCCAGCTGATTTTGCTCTTCTCAATCTTTCTGTCGCTCCTCCATAAATATGACTTACTTTCTGAGGTTGTTGAGGACCATGATGTTGGCATACATGTGGAAGATGTAGTAGCTGTATGGGGGGTTTTCGTTATCTGTCCACTGCTCTGGCTTAGGGCTCCTGATGGAGAACAGGTGCTGGCTGTGCTTGGACTCATCATCAACGCTATCAAAGCCAGTCACCTGTATAGGCACAGATAATACATTTGCCATTTTTACTTTGATCGTGGAATTATGGGCAAGCTGCTATTGATAAATTACTAGTTTTAGCAATTAATTCAATCTTTCAGCTGGCAAAAATGGAGTCCACATGGATACATTTTATTAGGAAACTTGTTCGTAATGGCTTTGAGTGTGTAAATGCTCCATTAAGACAAAGGAGCAGCTGCAAAGCAACACCCACCGACGAAGATGATGTGGACTGGCGTTATAGATACTCCCATAGCAACATACAGTGGTGTGAAAAAGCGTTTGCTCCCTTCTTGATTTCTCATTTTTTGTATGTTTGTTACACTTAAATGTTTCAGATCATCAAACAAATTTAAATATTAGACAAAGATAACACAAGTAAACACAAGATGCAGTTTTTAAATGAAGGTGTTTATTACTAAGGAAAAACAATCCAAACCTGCATGGCCCTGTATAAAAAAGTGACCCCCTCCCCCATTAAAACATAAATTAACTGTGGTTTATCACATCTTTGGAAAGCCGAGTTCAATTTCTCTAGCCACACCTGTTCTCAATCAAGAAATCACTTAAATAGGACCTGCCTGACAAAGTGAAGTAGACCAAAAGATCCTCAAAAGCTAGACATCATGCTGCAAGCCAAAGAAATTCAGGAAAAAATGAGAAACAAAGTAATTGAGATCTATCAGTCTGGAAAAGGTTGTAAAGCCATTTCTAAAGCTTTGGGACTCCAGCGAACCACAGTGAGAGCCATTATCCACAAATGGCGAAAACATGGAACAGTGGCGAACCTTCCCAGGAGTGGCCAGCCGACCAAAATTATCCCAAGAGCACAGCCACGACTCATCCAAGAGGTCACAAAAGACACCACAACAACATCCAAAGAACTGCAGGCCTCACTTGCCTCAGTTAAGGTCAGTGTTCATGACTCCACTATAAGAAAGAGACTGGGCAGAAATGGCCTGCATGGCAGAATTCCAAGACAAAAACCACTGCTGAGCAAAAAGAATATAAAGGCTCATTTCAGTTTTGCCAGAAAACATCTTGATGATCCCCAAAACTTTTGGGAAAATACTCTGTGGACTGATGAAACAAAAGATGAAGGTTTTGGAAGGTGTGTATCCCATTACATCCGGCGTTAAAGTAACACAGCATTTCAGAAAAGGAACATCATACCAACAGTAAGATATGGTGGCGGTAGTGTGATGATCTGGGGCTGTTTTGCTGCTTCAGGACCTGGAAGACTTGCTGTGGTAAATGGAACCATGATTTCTGCTGTCTACCAAAAAATCCTGAAGGAGAATGTCCAGCCATCTGTTTGTGACCTCAAGCTGAAGCGCACTTGGGTTCTGCAGCAGGACAATGATCCCAAACACACCAGCAAATCCACTTATGGCTTAAGAAAAACAAAATAAAGACTTTGGAATGGCCTAGTCAAAGTCCTGACCTGAATCCAATTGAGATGCTGTGGCATGACCTTAAAAAGGCGGTTCATGCTCGAAAACCCTCCAATGTAGCTGAATTACAGCAATTCTGCAAAGACGAGTGGGCCAAAATTCCTCCACAGCACTGTAAAAGACTCATTGCCAGTTATCGCAAATGCTTGATTGCAGTTGTTGTTGCTAAGGGTGGCCCAACCAGTTAATAGGTTTAGGGGACTATCACTTTTTCACACAGGGCCATGTAGGTTTGGATTTTTTTCCCCTTAATAATAAACACCTTCATTTAAAAATTGCATTTTGTGTTTACTTGTGTTATCTTTGTCTAATATTTAAATTTGTTTGATGATCTCAAACATTTAAGTGTGACAAACATACAAAAAAATGAGATATCGGGAATGGGACAAATACTTTTTCACACCACTGTACTTCTGCTCACCCACTCGATGTCAATCCCTAACTTCTACCTGTCTCAACACCTAAAATATGTAGCCCATATAACTAGACTCCCTAACTCAGCGCTGCAAAAAGAAATCCTTTTCTGTTCAAACAAAAAGCCACAACACAACTGCAGAGAGAGATGCAAGACAAAGGTTCCAGCCGTTGTTGGATCGCATCCTTGGCACCCAACCTGCTGCAGCAGCGGATGGGGAATTTTGATGATGATGATGATGATGATGATTATCCCAAATCAATAATGACCAAGCCATTAAATCTTGGAAAAAACACCACAATTTAGATCAGGGGTCACCAAGTGGACTCCGGTCCGGATCTGCACCCCGGGAGTCTTCCATCCAGATCCCGAAGCCTTTTGATACAATTTGGAAAACAAATTAGATGGAATACAAAAGTAGAACTGAAATGCTGAATCGGCAGCCGCCCTGACATTTTATGACGTGACACCTTGGATGAGAGCCAGCGGGAGGAAAATCACCGTTTGTTGTGGGTGTCACGGGAGGCAGACAGCCAGGATATCCACCATGGACAGATACGCTTCGTTCCCGGTTTGTGCCCACAGAATGAAGCACTGTTTTGAAGCTGTATCTACCACCGCTCTGGCTGTATGTGTCCACTTAGGCGTCTGTTGAAGGAAGGTCCCCACGCCTACTCGGCATCTCAACGATTCTGCAGAGAGTAGTCCGTGCTGGGATGCAGGGGGAGGTGGCGACCCCCAGGACCACATCCGCATTCGGCCCGCATAGTAATGGATGCGATTTCTGTGACCCTCCGATATCACATAAAAACAATAATGCTCTGTGTGTTACTGAACATGAAAAGTTCCACACACACCCACCTCCTCTCTCCCTGTAACAGTGTTACCCAAACAGACACAGGCAGATAAGCAAGATAAGAACATTGTTGACATTAAAAAACAAAACTCAGGAATTCTGTAGTGTGGGATTATATTTTATGCCCACTTTTTAGGCTTACAGTTTGAAACAGTTTTTTCTATAATGAGAATATAATATAGTGGTGGACTTTCTGTGAGGGTTTGTTTTATTCATTCATTCATCTTCTTCCGCTTAATCCTTTTCGGGTCGCGGGGGGCTGGAGCCTATCCCAGCATCTTTGGGAGAGAGGCAGGGTACACCCTGGACAGATCGCCAGTCCATCGCAGGGCCAACACAGAGAGACAGACAACCATTCACTCTCACATCCATACCTAAGGACAATTTAGAATCCCCAGTTTTGATGCCAATTACCCTAGCTTGCATGTTTTTGGCATGTGGGAGGAAACTGGAGTTTTAAACCTATGTAATTTGGTTTGTGGTCTCCCGTAAAATTTCACATTTTCAGGATTTAAGTTGTAGATTTTAGAATTTTGGAGATATTTATTTAGAGTTAAACAGGTTTAGTGTTCTCCTGTATTGTTATGGTTAAATTATTGCATATTTTGTTTGAAATTGTGCGAAGAATTTATTTGATTTTTTTAAAATTAATGCAGAGCTATTGGGGGGGCTGAAAAGTTCATAGTGGTCAAATTTAACCATCCATCCATCCATCCATCCATCCATCCATCCATCCATCTTCTACTGCTTAATACTTTTCAGGTCGCGGGGGGGGGGGGGGGGGGGGCTGGAGCTTATCCCAGCATCTTTGGGCGAGAGACAGGGTACACCCTGGACAGATCGCCAGTCCATCGCAGGGCCAACACAGAGAGACAGACAACCATTCACTCTCACATCCATACCTAAGGACAACTTAGAATCCCCAGTTGATGCCAGTTAACCTAACCTGCATATTTTTGGCCTGTGGGAGGAAACCAGAGTACCCGAGGTAAACCCATGCAGACACGGAGAGAACATGCACACACAGAAGGGTCACCAATGGTCTGTGGGTGGGATTGAACCCACAGTGGTCAGGGGTGGGATCGATCCCATGACCTTCTTGCTGTGCTGCCACAGTGCTAACCACTGTAAGACTGTGCTGCCCCAAATTTAACCAAAAATAATTTATTTTTCAGCTGCACAGATCCAAGCACTGCAACACCAATGAAAGAAGTGTGTGAACCAAAAGGAAGACTATGCTGAAAAATAAACCATATTTGGTCAAATTTGACCACTATGAACTTTTCAGAGTATGAACTTTTCAGCCCCCCCTCGTAAGAGCAGCTATAACTTCCTTTTAATAATAAAATAATGTTTAAAAGCAAATGATACTGGCCTGCCTGCAGACTTCTGAAAGACTGTCCATGAAAGGATGGCAGTTTTTAAAAGCACATTTTAAGATAAATTTGTCCATGTGACTCGCCACATTTTCTCTTCCATTTGTTTTATTTAAAAATGTTAGAAATAAATTCATGGGTCATTGCAAACACTTTGCTTTAAAGTATCAAGTTGTCACACAGTGGGAGCAAAGAAATCCTCAATAGAAAAAAGATTCATCAAGAATAATTTTAGAATCAAATCGGAGATCCTGAATTGTAATTGAATCATGGTGCCTAAAGATTCCCACTTCTAGTTTGGACCTCAGCTGGGGAGGAGGACTGACTGACTGACCTCTTGCAGTTTTAGTTGGTGACCCCTGATTTAGATGATATGTAATCAGTTTTACCTTTCTGCTATGATATATGGTTTGGAGACAGTGGGGAAAAATATAGGAGGTGGAGTTAGAGGTGGCAGAGTTGAAGATGCTAAGATTCTCATTGGGAGTGACTAGGAGGGACGGGATTAGAAATGAGTATATCAGAGGGACAGCTCAGGTTGTGTCATGAATTGCCTCTCAGGGCAGAGAAAGACAGATCCACGCGCCAACTGCAGTTTGTGGAATTTAATAACAAAAACACAAAGTTCCAAAGAGTGCACAAACACAAAATCCAAGCACAGATAATAAGGTAACTTACACGCAGGGATGAATTTGTAATAAACTCACCAAAGCGGAGAAAGGGCTCTGGTGGCAAGCAGAAGGAATCACTATCAAGACTGCGGCAGTAATGAAAAGAAAATGCAGTCCTAAAATAGGGTCAGAATAAACAACATAAGTAATGACAGGAGTGGGTTCACATGAGCAGGCAAAAAGGTAACAATGAATAGTGATTGGGATCAGCTGGAAGTAATGAGAGGAGAGAACACTGGCTGGCAGCTGACAGAGCTACGCCCACATGGGGCACAAATCAGGAAATGCCCTGACAGCTGTCAACCTCAATAATAAAGAGTAGAAATAAAATATAAACAAATACAACTGAGAAATAGTTAAAAAAAATACAGAATCAGAATATAGTAGAACTAAGACATAAACAGGAAAATAGAAAACATGCAGGGATAACAAAAACCAAAAGGCACAAAAATACAACAAATATATAAATACAGAGAAAAGGCCACGAGACTGAGCTTGGCAGAACCGCCAGTGCTCAGCTCGTGAAAGATTGAACGGTTTGGAGACAAAGTAAGAGAGGCAAGGCTGAGATGGTTTGGACATGTGCAGAGGAGGGGTAGTTGATATAGTGGACAAAGGATGTTGAAGATGGAGCTGCCAGGCTGGAGGAGAACAGGAAGACCACAGAAGATTCATGGATGTAATGAAGGAGGACACGGGGAAGGTTGGTGCTAGGGATGTAACGATATTGACGTTATCGCGATATCGCGGTAGTAAAAGTGTCTCGATACCGTCGTGGTTGTGTTACGATATTAAGAGAGCGGGTATCTGTCAAAAAACAACAAGAAATAAGCAGGCTCCCGCGCAACAAAGCATTGTAAACTACACAGACCATGATCCTTTGCGCTGCGTCGTCACAAGAACTGTTGTTGAGCCAATAGGAGTGCATGCTGCACGCTGTCCACACAACAAACATGGCGGCGGACAGCGGCGGACAAAGTTCGGCTCACGTAAATACTGAAGAAAACACCCCTGAAGTTGAGATTGTGCAAGCCCCAGCAACTTTTAAATCAGATGTGTGGAGGCATTTTGGTTTTGCCGTGTCTAAAAACACTAAAGGAGAGAGGGTGGTGGACAGACAATGGACCATGTGCAAGCACTGCCACACTACAGTGCGATACAACACGGGCAACACGAGCAACATGCGGAGTCATGTGACGACCCATCACCCCGAAAAGTTTACGGATTCTCTCCCAAAGAAAGTCCTGTCCGGTCAAAAAACCTTAAAGGAGGCATTTTTAACAACTATGCCACACAACAGCGCAAGGGCTCAAGAATGTCTTGTCATGATCCATAAATATAAAAATAAATGGCCTGGTGACTGGCAAAAACAGATTTAATGGCAGTTTTTGGTTATTATCATCACAAACACAATATTATGAGCTATTTTACAATACCGTGAGCCTCTCCACAATATCGCAACAAATATCGTACCGTGAGATCAATATCGAAATAGTATCATACCGTCAGATTTTGATATCGTTACATGCCTAGTTGGTGCTATAGAGGAAGATGCAAGGGATAAGGTGAGATGGAGGCAAATGATCAGCTGTGGCGACCTCTAAAGGAAGCAGCTGAAAGAAGAAGTAATCCATTATACTGTGGAGTGTGTGAAATAAGAGTCGGGCTCATGGCACACAGTTTATTACACACTACACATCTCTCAAGCACAGAACAGACTGAACATTTCAGCAGACACTCTCCTCTTAAGTTTCATGGCATTTCTCCACACACAACATGACATTTGCATCACACTGCATTCAACCTGCTACGTCCCTGACTCCTTCCTGCTGTCTCGCCAGGAACCTCCTGAGTATTGTTCTCCCATGTTTATCCACTGTCTCCTGTCTGAGATGCTAAATAATCTGGCTCCCCCAAGGTGCTAAAATACTTTTATTTACGGAGCCAAAACCAGAAAGCACCTTGAGACCTCAAACCTCCACCAAGGTTGGTTAATTTTCTCTTTCATATTTTCATCTCTAAATCAGGGGTGCTCAATACGTTGATCGCGATCGACTGGTAGATCGCAAAGGCACTGCGGGTAGATCGCGTGACATTAAAAAAAAAAAAAATTTAAGTTTTTAATTTTATCGCCTATCCTCCCATCTGTCCTATTATTGGCACTTACCATTTGATTGATGTACAGGGCAGCAAATCAGGACAGGTCCTGTTCTCTATGTGTCATAGGTCACCCTGCATGCTCAGTCAAACACGCTAGCTAGCTACTGCTAAACTCCAGCAAGCTGTGACTGTGTTGGCGCTTCCAATTTCTATCAACTAAAGAAGGGATATTAAAAATGAGTGGGGGAGCTGAACCCAGTAAGAAGACAAAAACTTACCCCTTCCATGCGGAATGGGAGGAAAAATTTTTTCACAATGTCACTTTCGAAGTGTATTTTTCTGATCTGTCAATCTATTGTTGCGTTTCCAAAGAAGGGAAATGTGGAGAGGAACTTTTGAACCGTTCATAAAAACTACGACACTGACTTTCCCCCGAAAAGTTAACTGAGAAAAAGAAAGGTGAATGAACTGAAATCTCAGTTAATCGGACAGCAGTCATTTTTCACACAGTTGAATTCAAAGACAAAGGCAGCCACTGAAGCATTGTTCCGGGTGAGTCATTGCATTATTAAGCATAAAAAGTCCTTTCAAGAAGGAGAGATGATAAAAGAGGCCTTCGTTGGGGCAGCGGAGTCATTGTTTCAGGATTTTAAAAACGAACCAGAAATATTATCTGTTGGATAGTAATATTGTGTATATAGTTAGGGTGTACCAACATGGCGGTGCCCTGGGTGTAGTGGGAGGTGATGCCCGCCTTTCCGGTGGTGGCGTCACGGGGAGTATAAGAGGACACAGCGGAAGTGGCGCTGTCTCTTTGCTGTGGACTCTATCTGTACGGAGTGACTCCTGTTAGTTCCTGTTTATTATTAATAAAACTAGTAAACTGTCACCTCGCCTCCTCCTCATTTCCAGACGTAACATTTGGCAACAAGGACAAAAGGGTATGGAGCGAGCTGCTACCACTTTCCGGCCATTCTTGGAGGCTCCAGGAGAACCGCTCATCCCCTGGGCCAGGTGGTATGCAGCCTTTGAGAATTATCTCATCGTTCTGGATCTTGGCGACCTCAAAAAGTTGCGTACGAGGGCAATTCTGGTCCGCAACTTAGGAATGGAGGGCCAGAGGATCCTGAGTACGTTGGGAGGTGATGACTCATTCGACGACGTGGTGAGACTGATGGTGGGCTATTTTCGCACCCCTGAAAACACCATCATGAGGCGAATTCAGTTCAGACAGCGACGCTAGCAGCCGGGTGAGTCGGTGTAGCAGTTTGTTGCAGACCTGCAGCAGCTGGCGGGAGAGCGTCGATTTGGCGCCTTGGAGGAAGAGATGGTAAGCGACCAACTGGCGGAGCACATACTATACTCCTCCGCAAAGGTTTGTCTCCTCACACATGCTGGAGAACTAACACTTTTAGCCACCATGGACTTAGTACAACAACACGAGGCAGTGGAGATGCTGACCAAAAACCTCGGTGAGGAAGAAAAACTGCCAAGGAACGAGAAACAGTGGAAGGCACTGGCCGTGGATCCAGACAATGACAGTGACGAAGAATACGCCTCCGCCATGAAAATTAGGTCCGCCCCGGGGACGCCAAAATGTTATGGCTGTGGATCCGCCAGGCACCGCTACAAGGTGAGAGAGTGTCCAGCGAAGGGGAAGCATTGTGGAAAGTGCAGTCTGTTCCACCACTATGTAAGAGCCTGCAAAAACTTTGGGCAGGGGGACCAGAATCCAGAGAGGGGCTCTTCTACGAGGAAACCCACAGTGGTTCACACAGTCTCACCTAACACAGATGGATGCATTTATTGCAACATCGAATTGGACGGGCTGGTGGTGCTGATGATGCTGGACACGGGATCGGCAACCTCCATCCTGAATTGGGCTACAGTGAAGAACTTTTTCCCGCATTATAGAGTGGACAGGTCTGACATAGCGTGTTATGGTTATGGGAACAATCCCTTGGACATCGTGGGCTGATGCTCTCAGTGAGATACAAATCAGCGTCGATGTGTGCAGTAGAGTTTATGGTGTCCACTGAAGGAGCTAACCTAATGGGCTGCAACCTGTTTTAAGGACTTGGATTCTCCATTGCTGCAGCGTAGGAGAGGAATGGTCTGGCTGCGGGCTGTGGGATCGGCCCTTTTTTGTGGGAAATGACAACAAAGTGTGGGACTTAAACCTGCCCAGGACAAGTGGCGACAGGCGTGACCAACACCATGGAGCACCATCACAGGGAGTTTCAGGTGCCAGTGTTCACGGTACCCTGGACGAGGGACCTGAACAGCACAGTCGGACTCCTGTGGGGGCGAGTAGAGCCAGCGAGCAGGCACAGCGTAGTTTCGGTGGCCGACCGAATACCACTGTTGAACCAGGCGCTGCTGTAGCTAGTTCAGTGCAACAAATGAAAGAGAGCGGGGTGAGACCGAGTGGCGCAATCCCCAGGTGTGCCTATAAGCGGGACCAGAGTCAGATCTCGGACTGGGTCGGCGGGACCTTCCGACACAGTACAGAAACCCAGTCACGGCGCCGTGGACCACGAAGGACAGTGAGTACTCCCCTAGGAGTTGGCAATAAAGTCCGCCCTAGGGTTGAGTCTCGGCTTGGTGGGGTCCGCAAATTGCGAGAACAGCGGGATGACCAGGGACAGCTGCGGATAGTGAGGACCCGCGAAGATGGTTATCTAGAACTGTCAGACGGATCCAGAAGGCACCCAAATGAGCTGCGGCGTATGGGAGAGAGGAGACACCCGAGCAGCCCGTCTCCGGTGAGGGAGAGGCGGAGACGCTCTGGGAGCAGGCCGCTGGACGGACGTTCCACAGGGGAACCTCCAGTGGGTCCTTAGTATGACTTTAAGAGGGGTTAGCAGTGTGTTCTGTTGTGCTGTGTTTATGTTATTGCTATTTTTTGTGCTTTGGACAAAAAAAAAAAAAAGCCAATAACTTTTGTGTAAGTTTCCCCTGTGTGTGTGTGTGTGTGTGTGTGTGTGTGTGTGTACATATTGTTTATAAGTGTTTATAATTCAAAGTGCTTTAGAAATATATATATATGATAACATTGGGATTAGTTTTTTGTGTGTGACCCTTTTACGTTCACAGACTGTAATAATTATAATGGTGGAATTAAATTGAATCACCCTTTATTGTCATTCAACTGTACAACCAATCATGTACAGTAGAACGAGATTGTGTTTTACCTATCTACAGTGTCAATCACACACACCCCAAGTGTAGAATCAGAGGGCCGCTGCCATGCAAGGCGCCACCACAGATTTCCCTCCTCCATTCCATTATTGCTGAGCACCAAGCTGGACGGCAGGAAGTTCCACTTTTATATGGTCTTCGGCATGACCCGGCCAGGATTTGAACCCCTGCCTCCCGGGTGTGGGGCGGATGCCCTACCAACTGAGCCACCACTCCGGTATGGAATAGTCTGCTGGGCCTCTGTCTTTTTGCTGTGGACTCTCTATCTGTATGGAGTGACTCCTGTTAGTTCCTGTTTGTTATTAATAAAACTAGTAAACTGTCACCTCGCCTCCTCCTCATTTCCAGACGTAACATTATCTCCAATCAAAGCTCTTCAGCTATCAAGAAGTACAGTTACACAGCGCTGTGAAGTAATGGCCTATGATTTGACACAGCAGCTTTGGAAGGACATCGCAGAATGTGAGTGTTTCTCACTGCAATTCATCTGAACTCGTCTGCAGTGGAGGATGACATTTTGACACTACAGGCTGACATTGAGCTTAAGTCCAGGGCTCATGGACAGTTTTGGAACTTACTCACAGAGGAAAAGTATCCAAACATGAGGAAATATGCTACCCCCTTGACTGCATTATTTGGCTCAACTTATTTGTGTGAATCAGCCTTTTCCCACATGAAGATTACTAAATCCAAATACTGTTCCACCATGACTGATGATCATTTGGAAGCCTGCTTGAGACTAACTACCAGCAGCTACTGTCCGGACTATGCAACCCTGGCTGACTCCATCCAGTGCAAGTCATCAGAGTAAGGTAATGATCATAAATGTATTGAATTGTATTGTGCCATAAGGGTTCACGCAGTTATATAATGTACAGCGTACATTGTACGCCAACATATATTGCAATATTTGGCATTTTTTAAATGTAGGTAGATCATTTTGACCTGGTCATTTCAAAAGTTGCTCACAAGCCAAAAGTGTGGGCACCCCTGCTCTAAATAGTCTGCTAGATGTCGGCAGACAGCACCCTCTGCTGGTGACCAGCAAAATATCTCAGAAAGATTTTAGAAATTCCTGGATCCAGATGAAGATCAGACCACCCCAACATCTAACTGATTAGTCCTTGGTCCATTTCCAAACTGCTCCTGAAAATTTCCTCAAAATGCAATGACTGTAAAATTTTTGAGCCACTTTTGATGTTGAAAACTAGAAGGCACTTAGAGAGTGCATACCTCCACCAAGACCCTAACTCACAATGTTAAAGAAAGTGGATAAAGGTGATACAGAATGCACATCCTGACCCAGATCACTTCCAAAATCTAATGGGTTAAGCCGTAGCCCAAAGGCCATGTCTGGTGAAAATTTAATCAAAATCCATAGTTTTTGTGTAATCCTGCAAACAGACCATCAGAAACAGACAAACAAACTGACATGATCACATTACCCCCTTGGCGGAGGTAATAAGTTGACTGATGGTGATTGTTTTTTCATCTATTCCATCTTCATTGTCAGGGAGACAAAAAAATATGCATTATCAAAAATAACTGAAGTGAAATGTTTTGAAATGGTTCAGTACTGGATGTTTTTTGAATTTGGACCCGTCGTTTACTACTGTCATTATCTTATTTGCTGATATCCAATATCAGTAAAAGGTGAATATGAACTGATGCCGGTGTTAAATAGATGCATCTGTGCATCCCTAAGTCTGTTATTTTAAGCACAACATTTTATGTTTTAAACATCACAAGCCAAGTGCCTTTTAAAAAAAATCTCAAGGCAAAAACAGCAGCTCCAGATACAGAGCTCTGAAGAAAAAAAAAAAAAATCTTACATATTTGAGGAAGACGTGAAGCTCCTTGTGCTTCTGTGGGTTAACAGTTGCCTCAAACAGAGGAAGGAATATGTTCTCCAGCATCTTGGCAAAATTAGGGACCAGATTCTTTGCCTTGAAGATATCACTGAAAATAAAACATTTTTTATTTGACTAAACAATTTTATAGAAGCTCATCTATTTTTTTCTGTTCTTTAAAAAGTGGCACTCACTATATTCTGGGCACTTGAATCATCCACCTCATGTATGGAGAGTAAAGCTGGTGGTCAATAAACCACTTGGACAGATCGTTCCACTCATTGGGAGAGCGTCCGTAGATGGACAGGCGTGGCTCTGCATACTGATATTTACCCTCCTCCAGGTCATGGGCCACTTCCTATGGAAAGGTCAGAGGAACACTCTACTTAACAGTCTCTTGCAATATTTCAAATATAAAATATGAGTAAATAATACGTTACTTTTATGATGTGAGCAAAATACTCTCCATTTATGAGATTGTCTGTTTTCAGGAAGATTTCTCGAAGCTCGTTGGCTCCCATTGGGTTATACTTGGAGTTAAACTTATCAAAGCGGTGAAAGGTTTGTCGGCCCTGTAGGAGTTAAATATACAACTGTCTACTTTAAAATGAAGAGAGCCAAGTATTTCTTTGCTCTAGCAAGTAACTGAAGCAATGGAAATCAAGGAAGTTTAAGTGCTCAAGTTAAAACCCTAAAAAAATGAGAGTGGTGCTAAAAACAGATTTCTTTTCTTTTCTTACTGCGTGTACATCCAGAGAGTCCACAGTGAGGTCATATGGATCCTTGTTGAGGCTGCGGAAAACCTGTTTGAGTGTCATCTTTTCTCCACATGTTTCCAAAACTACACGGTCTTTATCGGCTTTGTATGTTTTTTGGATGAAGGTCAGCAGGTGTTTCTGTGACATGCATGCAGCTGCATGAATGTGTGTGTCCACCTATGAGAAACAAACAGTATGTCAATATATTAGACAATTTTATTGATTAAAGCTTCATTGGGTAATCCATTCTAGATGCATCTTTTGTCAGATATCTTAAAATTCTTTTCACATCCCAACAGCTATGAATCATTAAAGTAGCAGAAGAAATAAAGAAAATAAATCCTATGGGGCAGTCCCAGGACTGTTGCTGTTGTTCGTCCATCGTTCTCGACAATGACCAAGGACATCACAGGGAAGAGGACTGGGTGCGATGTGTCTGGCTGTGGCTGATCAGTCCAATGCGGGCACGGAAGGTTCTGCCACAGGTCGGGCACAGGTGGTCTGCGCAGGCAGAAGATACAGGGGTGGCTCTGGATTTGCAAAGCTCACGTTTTCTCTGGGCCTTGGGAATCCTGTTCAGCTCAAAGGAGGCAGCACCTTTGCTGGTACGGCTCCGCCAGTCTGGTCGATCTAGCGCTAGGGTCTCCCAGGTGTTAGGACTGATGTCAAAGCTCTTCAGGGAGGCCTCAAGAGTGTCTTTGTAGTGCTTCTTCTGACCACCTTGTGAGCGCTTGCCCTCTGCTAGTTCACCGTAGGACAGTCTCTTTGGTAGGTGTGAGTCAGGCATACAAACAAGGTGGCCAGCCCACCTAATCTGGGCTCTCTTGAGCAGGGTAAGGATGCTAGGCAGCTCAGCTCAGGAGAGGACCTCTGTGTCAGGGATTTTGTCCTGCCAGATTATCTTCAGGGGCTTTCTGATGCAGTTCAGGTGGAAGTGGTTTAGCTTTCTGGCATGGTGCTCGAAGACTGTCCAGGTCTCGCAGGCATACAGTAGGGAAGGTAGGACAACTGACTTGTACACCTTCAGTTTTGTAGTCAGCCTGATGCCTCTCCTGTCCCACACTGTTGCATGTAGCCATCCAAATGCTGAACTTGCCTTGGCAATGCGCGAATTGACCTCATCATCGATGGTGACAGACCTGGAGTGTGTGCTGCCAAGGTACGTGAACTTGTCGACAGCCTTGAGGGTCTCCCCGTTGACAGTGATGG
This sequence comes from Pholidichthys leucotaenia, assembly GCA_020510985.1. Taxonomy (NCBI): domain Eukaryota; kingdom Metazoa; phylum Chordata; class Actinopteri; order Cichliformes; family Pholidichthyidae; genus Pholidichthys; species Pholidichthys leucotaenia. The sequence goes on along the minus strand of CM035837.1, from coordinate 311,653,667 downwards.
TTGATTCCATGTAATTCTTCTGCGGTGCGGGTTGGTGCAGGACCTCGGTTTTCTTCTTACTGATTGTGAGCCCAAAGTTCTTGCAAGCAGTGGAGAAGCAGTTCATGCTCTGCTGCATCTGGGCCTCTGTAGCGGCATTGAGTGTGCAGTCATCTGCGAACAGGAAGTCATGCACTGAGTCCCCTTCCACCCTGATTTTGGCTTGGAGCCTCCGCAGGTTGAAGAGCCTGCCGTCCATCCTGTACCTGACCCTGATGGCGCTTTCTTCACCGTCGCAGAAGGAATCAGATAGTATGGCTGTGAACATCATGCTGAAAAATGTGGACGCGAGTACACAGCCCTGCTTGACCCCGTTGGTGACTGGAAAACCTTTGGAGGAGTCTCCATTGTCCAGTACTCGAGCAAGCATGCCGTCGTGGAACTGGCGCACCATGCTGATGAACTTGTCCAGGCAGCCGAACTTCGCCATAAGCCTCCACAGCCCCTCACAAGTGACGGTATCAAAAGCCTTGGTCACCTCTACAAATGTTGTGTAGAAGTCCTTGTTCTGCTCTTGACACTTCTCCTGAAGTTGGTGTGCGGTGAAGATCATGTCAGCAGTTCCACAACTGTCTCTGAAGCCACACTGGCTCTCAAGGTGGCAGGTGACCACCTCCCATGTGCTCAGTCAGTACTGAGCAGTGGTCATGTTCCAGAAGACTGAGGCCCGTAGATGGTCTTAAGGACAACATAGAAGCATTTGGAGTTGTTGTTGTCAGTGTACTGCTGTATTTCATCTGCCTTTTTGCTGAGCCAGAAGTCCTGCATCTCTCTGAGCTTTGCCTGTACCTTTCCTTTGGTGGAGTTGAAGGTTCCCTTCTTAGAGGCAGATCTGCTGTCTTGCTGGTACGCTCTGTGAGCTTCACGCCTCTCATCAAGTAGCTTTTGGATGTCCTCATCATTTTCATTGAGCCAGTCTTGGTGTTTGTGCATGTTCTGGCCCAGATGAGTGAGTGAGGTGTCGTACACCATGTCTCTGAAAGCTGCCCAGTCTTCTTCTGCTCTGTATGCCCCGAGGTCGAGCTGACTAAGTTTGCTGTCCAGGTCCTCACTGAGGTTCTGTCGCACAGAGTGCTGTTCCAGCTTGCTGACATTGAGTCACTTGTTTGCCTTTTTCCCCTGTGGATGCCATTTGGGCTGGATGTGCATGTTGAGCTTTGAGAGAATGAGTCTGTGATCCGTCCAGCAGTCTACGCCACACATCGCCTTCATCACTCTAACGTCCTGCCTGTCTCTCCTTCTCACATTGATGTAATCGATCAGATGCCAATGCTTGCTGCGTGGATGCATCCAGGAGGTCTTGTTGCGATTAGGCAAGCGGTAGATGGTATTAGTGATCAGAAGATCACGAGAGGTGCACGTCTTCAACAGGAGAGGATCGTTGCTGTTGCACTTTCCAACTCCATTTCTCCCAAGGACTCCCTCCCATCTCTGGTAGTCTGTACCAACTCTGGCATTAAAGTCTCCAAGAACAATAAGTTTGTCCTCCTTTGGTACGCCTTCAATGAGAGTCTCTTAAGTCCTCGTAAAACTTGTCTTTGATCTCATCTGGGTTCGTCATGGTGGGGGCATAGGCACTGATGAATGTGGCATGGTGTTTTCCTTGGAGGGGGAGCCGCAGGGTCATGAGGCAGTCATTGGTTTCTTTGGGGAGGCTGGTAAGCTTGCTGATCAGATTGGATCTGATCGTGAAACCCACTCCTGCTTCACGGCATTCTTTGCTGCCTCGGCTGCTCCAGAAAAAGGTGCAGCCAGCTTTGACTTCTGTCAGCTGACCTTTGTCTGCAAACCTGGTCTTGCTCAGACCTGCGATGTGGATGTTGTACCTGCTGAGTTCTCTTGCGACAAGTACTGTCCATCTCTCAGGTCTGTCCGCTTTGGAGCTGTCCATGAGTGTTCATACATTCCAAGTGCCAGCGGTGAGTGATGATCTCAACCACTAGGTTGGGATCATCAGGTTGGGATCACCAGGCCATGGAGGTGAGCAGAGAGAATCCTAAAGAGGGCTGCTCAGACACCCAGCGGGCTGCCGAGCTCCACTGCTGCTTCGGTTCAGTAGAGAGCGACCCTATGCCCTGAGCCGTCTGTGTGTGGGATTGTGGCTACAGCTTCCAGTGTATCCGCACCTGCTGCTTCGTCACTTGCCCACTGCCATAGGACTTGGGGGAGGGGGGAGTTGTGCAGGGTCGTCAGCCTCACTCTCTCGTCCCAGCCTATCTGGATCCAGTGGCAAGACGTAGTCAAGACAGCTGGAGATAAGTTAGGATGCAATGGATGGCCAGCAGTGTCCTATGTGTCTCACTGTGCTTTAGTTGCACTCCACAATGCTTTGCTGAGTCTGCCTTCCTGCCCGTTGGTTCAATCTGGTGGTTTCCTCCACGCAGTCTGCCAGGTCCAGTCTATGCATGCGTAGGTAGACAAGCCCTACCTCACCGAGGGTTTCAAACCCATCAGCTACCCTCACCTGGTTTTGCCAGCCAGTCAAAACGGTTTACCGGGGCGTGGCCACTGTTGCATGCAAACAGCTACTTGGAGACACAGGTGAGAGCTGAGTCCCAAGTGGGAACCAAAGCGGACCGACCACCAAGAGGTGTGACTGTTGCCCTGTCAGAGGTACTATCCCTCCCTGACACTCCATACACCCCATAGTATTTAGACCAAAATCAATTATTGGACCATCTACCTTTTTTTCTGCCTACCTACATGCACTCTGACTGTGCAGTCATAATGTCTTTGTCCAGTGGATCTATGGTTTCTCCACTTCCCATTCATTGCCTATGTAAAACATTTTGCAGTGCATTCTGCTAGCAGTGCAGCACAGTTCTTTAAGTTTAAACTAGAAGTTGCTGATGTCAAAGACAAATTCAGCAAATAGTTTATTTCTCTCCTCAAATGACTATTTATTGTCCTTTAACTGTCATTCTCTAAGAAAAAAAAAACATTAGTATTATAAAATAATGCATTGTCCCCACTAGTTTATTTAGCAACACAATAAACCAAATTTAAAGGTAGTGTTGTAGTCAAGACCACCCAAGACCAGAGTGTAGAAAGACAGAGCTGAGACCAAGTCAAGACAAAGACCAAGTAGGCAGACACCAAGTCAACACCGAGTGCTATGTATATGTAGGTTTTGGTCTTGAACCCTTAGAGTCTTGGGACACTCTGGTCTCAATCTGGTTTGATGAGGTCTTGACTACAACACTATTTAAAGGTGACAGTAATAACATTGTTACCTCCTGATCAATAGGTGTCATACTCGCTCTTGCTCCAGTTGCCAGTTTGAGATAAATATCCACACATTACATGTATTTTTCAAGTTTACAGTATCTGGTAACCAATGAGCTTCCTGACAAATGACGACACATGATATCACCTTAATTATGCTACTGGTTTTGGGAGCCTTACTGTCTGCTGAAGTCTTTATCAGCCAACTAGTTAAATGTACATATTATGATTGTTTGAAGCCCATAAAATGTTTTAAAATAAGTATTTCCTGACTGCATTCTTTAAAGAAAACATAGACCTTCATTTGGCACGTTTCTAAAAGTTTTATGGATGTATTATTTTTAGAAAATTGTTTTCATGGAAATGTCATCAATATGCCCTTTAAAGCAACTCTATGGAAGATTTTAAGCTCACAATAATGTTTCCAAAATCATTTAAAATGGTAAATCAACCTTTGATCAGATAAATGTCACTTCCCCCATAACCTGAGCGGACCCACATTGTCTGCCACAGCACTGTTTTTGGTAGGAACACTGAAAAGACTACAGCTATGTCGACTATGACCTCAGCTCAGTCCCAACAGCCAATCACAGGACATGATTTTAGCCATCAACATCTAAGCACCTTGTGATTGGCTGTTGGGAGTGATGTCATAGTTGCCACAGTTGTAGTCTTTTCAGTTTTTCTGCCTAGAACAAGAAAGTTACCTAGTGTTGCTTTAAAGACAATAAAAATAAGACCACTATGCTCTGTAGAAGAGAAATTGGAAACATGTATTACAGTTCTAACTTGACCTCATCTAATTTAACCCCTTTAATCTCATCTAACTGGGGTAATAAAAATCAATCCATTCTTTCTAGCACTAGTCATGTTTTTCCCCCAAGTCTCAAATCAACTGTTAATTTTTCCATTAAAAAAATCATGCATAACAATGAATCAGTCTTCTAAAATGAGAACTGGATGTTATCAAGCCAAGATATAAAATTTTTAAATTATGCTTGATTTTAAAGTTGCAGAGTTACAGTTCTACACACAAATACAGTATGCACCTTACAGTAGCTGTGGAACGGATACTAACCTTCCTAACATTGTAGAAATCTCTGTGAGGCACACTTTTAAGTTCCTTAAGTTCAGCCATTTCATTGAGCATCTCATGAAGGTGGAACTTTGAACTTAAGAACTTCAGTCTTCTGTGACAGTAAGTCTTCCTGAAAATTAAGAGGGGTTAAGTATATAGACAATGAAACTCTGAAAAGTCTAAGTGCTGTATGTACTTCAATAGCCGGTTTTTCAACCAGCATAGCTGTAACATCTTTGTTTTGCCAACTTACGTGGGTCCATCAGTGATCATTGTCAGCACGTATCCAAGGTCTACGACAAATGTCTCCAGGTCTGGGTAAGGAAGGTCATGTGGCTGTTCATTTCTGAGAGCCTCCCCATCATCATAAACATAGATTATCCCATCCTTCATCTTCAGCTCATAGTTCAGGTTCTCAGGGATGTTGTCCATGTGGTAAGGATCCTCACCCTCTGCTGGACATGGACACAAGTCTGACGGACACAACACCATTCTGTTACTGTCACATAAATCAGAATTAAACATCAGTCATCATATATACAGTTTAATATACACTTCGTACCAGGCAGAACTTCATCATCCTTGCTCCATGTTGTTCTCTCAGCATTACGGAGGTACTGGCTTGTGGTTCTGCAGAATCTGTGATAGGCCAACTTTGCATATTTCTCACGAATAAGCAGAGCCTTATACAGACTTTTGGCTGCTTGTTCATAATTTTCCCATGTGACCTGAGAGGAAATGGACATAAATATAAATCTTATTTAAGCAATTTAGTAATTGCCACTAATAGCATAAATTGTGAGATCAAGAGTCTCTAACCTTTATTAAGGAAAGATCTGTTTCAAGCAATTTTTTTTTATATTATATAAATATTTTTCTAAATTCATAAAGTTTTTCTTTTAATTTTGCAGCTTCTCTCATAAATTTGAGACATTTTCTTGCACATTTTCAACATTTTATGAGAATTTGGTGGCTTTTGTGCATAAATTTGACATTTTTTCATTTTTTGCAGTTAATCAGGGACCAACTGATTATAGGGAAAAGAGCTGCAGGTTGGTCACCCCCGTGCTAGGCCAAAAGAAGGAGAAGGAAAAAAAAGGTACACATATACCCAAGTGAGTATTTGAAAACGAAAGTAAAACAATACCAGTTGCCTTGTTGAACAGGGAAGGTAATGTTGCCACACCCAGTGCACATGTTGCACTTATCACAGTACAATGAAGTCTTTCCAGCTAAGGAGGATGCATTTTTGTGTTGATAGGAACACTTGCTAAATGTACAATATGCAAGAATGCAAATGCATTTTTTTATTATACGTGAGTACTTACTCCAGCTGAGTAATCACCACAAATAGTGACCCTTTGGAAATCAGGGCAGTCTTCTGTGACAGGTGCCAAAACAGATGCCGGGGACAGTAATGGAGTACCTGCTGCTGAAAGCACCCAATCTGTTGTCATGGGAATGTGCATGGACTGTGAACGAATCATTTTAATGCTCTTCCTCCTGAAAAAGATTACATATTTGCCACAAAATTTGCTTAAACTGAACTTTAAAGTCCTGGTTGTTCTCATTATCAGCGATTTCATTTATTTGTGATAGGACATTCTTTGGATCAAAATCAAGGATTACCTCTTGCGAGTAAGCTCTGACATCTCCTCTGCCATCTCTTGAAGAAGTTCATGGTCTTTGGCTTGCTGGAGGCCGATCGGGCAGTCTTCAGGCACGGAGAACATTGATAATGCATCCTTGTTGTCTTCTTCTTTCAGTGCTGATGCATAAACTTGCTCTGCCTGTAGCTGCTTCTCCTCCACCTCATTCAGATTTACTTTTTGAAACTGACGAGGCATGACTGCAAAAAGGCAGAAGCTTCAGCAAAATGACAGACAAGAGTCACCTTTTATGCTCTGACACAAACAGGCCCTGCCTTCTTTGTCACATCTTTATATAACCTGAGTACTTTGTTATTTTGTAAACACAGAAATCTCTCTATGTGGGGCTTCATGTGCAGAGCTTTCAAGATCGTATTACTGCACAGCCTCACCACCTGGGCAACTCTGAGAATTATCTATGTAGGCTCAAACGGCTTTAAAGATTGCATTCCTATCCTGCAAAATTACTTCTTAAAGCCATTTTCCCTTCAACATTTTCCCCTGAAACTTTAAATCATATAAAATTGGTGGGCCATAAACAAATTTAAATACAAGATTATTCGTTATCTTTAATAATTCTAAGAAAGTCAAACATATTGATTTTTAGGGAGCACCCAAGTTTCTTTAACATCATTTTTCTGGCACCTATGCAGCTTAAACTATTCTTCCATCTTTCAGTCACCCTCATGGAGCCAAACAGCAGCTACTCCACAGTATCAAACACAAAGCTTCTTGAGCAAGAGAGAATCCGGGATAAAACTATATGATATTTTTGGTCATAAAGAGTCAAGTTGTAGAAGAGAAGACTCATGTTTGCTGTGTCTCACACCACCAGAGTACTTCCAGGAATCACACAACACTAACAGACAGGATCATGAGTTTGAAGCTAAAAGCTGAAGGTGTGATGTTGAATGTTGTTAGCACATATGCCCCACAAGTTGGATGTCAGGTAGAACAGAAAGAGGAATTATGGAGTAAGTTGGATGAAGTGGTAGAAAGTGTTCCCAGGGGGAAGAGAGTGATGATTAAAGCAGACTTTAATGGGCATGTAGGTGAAGGGAACAGAGGTGATGAGGCGGTCGTGGGTAGGTATGGTCTTAAGGAGAGAAATGTGGAAGGACAGTTGGTTGTGGATTTTGCTAAAAGGATGGAAATGGCTGTGGTGAACGCATACTTCAAGAAGAGAGAGGAACATAGAGTGACTTACAAGAGTGGAAGAAGGTCCACACACGTGGACTACATCTTATGCAGAATGAGAAATCTGAAAGACAGGAAACTGTTAGGTGGTGGCACAGGAGAATGTAGCTAGGCAGCACTGGATGGTAGTCTGTAGGATGACTTGGGAAAGCAAGAAGAGGAAGAGAGTGAAGGCAGAGCCAAAGATTAAGTGAGGGAAGTTACAGAAGGAAGAAGGTCGCACAGAGTTCAGGAAGGAGTTGATACAGGCTCTGGGTGGTAGGGAAAAATTACCAGACTACTGGGAAAGTACAGCAAAAATATTGAGGGAAATTGGTAGAAAGGTATGTAATGTATGTTCTGGACAGAGTAAGGAAGACAAGGAGACTCGGTGGTGGAATGAGGAGCTACAGGAAAGAATTCAAAGGAAGAGATTAACAAAGAAAAAGTGGGATAGTCAGTGAGATGAAGAAAGTAGACAGGAGTATTTGGAATCTAGGCGCATGGCAAAGAGAGGTGGCAAAGGGAAAGGAAAAGCCATAAAGTGAGTTGTATGAGAGGCTGGACACTAAGGAAGGAGAAAAGGACTTGTATCGATTGCCTAGACAGAGACATCAAGCTGGAAAGGATGTGCAGCAAGTTAGGTTGCTTAAGGACAGAAATAGTAATGTGCTAATGAGTGATGAGAGTGTGTTGAGAAGGTGGAGGAGTACTTTGAGGAGCTGATGAATGAAGAAAATGAGAGAGAGAGGAGGATGGATAAAGGAAAGATAGTGAATAAGGAAGTTCCAAGGATTAGCAAGGCAGAAGTGAGGGCAGCTTTGAAGAGGATGAAGAATGGAAAGGAAGTTGGTCCAGATGACCAACCGTTCAAAAGTTTGGGGTCACTTAGAAATTTCCTTATTTCTGAAAGAAAAGCACTGTTTTTTTCAATGAAGATAATTTTAAACTAATCAGAAATACACTCTAATATCTAATATACATTGCTAATGTGGTAAATGACTATTCTAGCTGCAAATGTCTGGTTTTTGGTGCAATATCTACATAGGTGTATAGAGGCCCATTTCCAGCAACTATCACTCCAGTGTTCTAATGGTACAATGGCAGCAGTATGGTTTCATGCCAAGAAAGAGTACTACAAATGCAATGTTTGCTCTAAGAGTGTTGATGAAGAAGAATAGAGAAGGTCAGAGGGAGTTGCACTGTCTTTGTGGATCTAGGGAAGCATATGATAGGGTGCCAAGAGAGGAAGTGTGTTTACTGTATGAGAAAGTTAGGAGTGGCAGAGAAGTATGTGAGGGTGGTCCAGGACATGTATGAGGACAGCAAGATGTGGTGAGGTGTGCTGTAGGGGTGACAGGTGGATTCAAGATGGTGGTGGGGTTACATTGGGGATCAGTTCTGAGCCCCTTCTTGTTCACCATGGTGATGGACAGGCTGATCGATGAGGTCAGGTAGGAGTCTCTGTGGACCATGATGTTTGCAGATGACATTGTGAACTGTAATGAAAGTAGGGAGCAGGTGGAAAAGAACCTGGAAAGGTGGAGGTATACTCTGGAGAGAACAGGAATGAAAGTCAGTCGAAGCAAGACAGAATACATGTGTGTGAATGAGAGAGAGGCAGGTGTAACAGTTGTAGCGTCAACCCCTTTGGTTCCAATCTATAAAATCACTCTTCACTTTAAAGAAATTGTTTTACCCATAAGCCTGGTCATGAACTGCTTCTCTCACCCAAGGACCAGAGTTGTAACACGACCCATCGGCCATAAAGTGGAAGTTAATCCCTCCCTCAGCTGCACTGTCTGGTGCTCACACACATACACACACCCACATGCACACACACACACACACACACACACACACACACACATACACTCACTCCATTCATTCTCATTTCTCACACTCTCACACACCTGGTGTTAATCAGTTCTGCCCATGCATTCGCACACCGGCAATCTCTTTCCTCGTTAGCTTCTGGAGTATTTGTTGGGTGCGCCAGAGGAAAGAGATTGTCGGGGCATTCGCCTCTATACGCGGCAGCTCGTACTCCCCGTATATTTCGTCACTTCCTGCGTTAGTCTCCAGCCCGTCACTTCTGACCTGTTTGTCCCATTGGTGTGCAGCTGGCTCAGCATCTCAACCCCTTCCTCCAGACTGCACAGTTTGCCTCGGATAGCTCCAGTCCTGTAAGTGTTTTGCCTTTTCTCCAGTGCTAGTAGTCTGCAGCACTAAGCTGTTTGCCTTTCCTGTTTCGTGCGCTAAGCAGTCCTGCAGCACCCAAGGCTCTATATTCACCAGGCTGTAGAGCATTCAGTTGGCGCCCTGTATGTTTGGTGGCCAACCCGGTCATTGCATCATTCTGTATTTTTGTGGTGATCTGAACTGGTGATTTTGTGAACTCTAATAAACATGACACTCTCTACTCCTGCAATTGGGTTTCTTGTTCTCTCCCTCGTGCGCCGTGTAATGGCACACGGGGTTTATGACAGAGAGTCATTCTCCCTTTTCATCTATTCGCCAAAGGATTGCCCCAAATGACAGGTTTATGGTTGATATAGTCCAAACGGGGAAGTCAAGATTCTTCATTAAACAACCAGACAGTTTTACAATGCCATCTGGTCGACAAATCAGGAATATTTCATTTTTTTTCTCTTTGCACCGGAATTCATGCATTATGGACATATAAATTAATTCATGTTCTTTCTCTCAAGACAGTATCTGCTACTGAAGACCTGGCTGAACTCTGGAATGGACAATTGTGATTTGAAATGCTTTTATTAATATGATTTGATATGTTCTGCTTTATTTTCAGGAGGAAATTAACTTTTGCGTGCTTACTGTCACAAATTAATCAGTTACAATGTAGACACATTGTTTGTTCCCTTATTATTGAGTAGAATATCTTAGTTACTAAAAGTTTAAGGAATTTTTGCTTTCATAGCCAACATATGTGTTTTAGGGTGATCTCACTTTTCATATCAAATGTCTCTCCCCCTCCTCCCTCTGCTCTTTGGGAGACCATAGCTGGACTTTGACTGACCAATTGAGTTCCAGGCTTCACTGCATCTTCTTTTTAGGCCGTTTATGGCTTTTGCTGAATAAACGAAACTCCATGTAATTGGTTCAGCTCAGTTTTCATGAAAGCCAGTGAAATTCTGCCACACCCGAAAAGAACGTTCCCTTTGTTTCAGTTTTTGGGCGGTGGTCAAGCTGTAAGGAGCAGACTTCTCTGCTCTCCCATTTATTTTTTTTTTTAAGTAGGCCCAAAGTATCCCATGCTCTCTGAAAATTCTTTTTCTTTTCTTTAAAGTTCACTTTTCCTTATTTTAATTATTTTCTTTAAATCACCGTTCAAGAAGATTTTGTTTGATTTTTTCTAAGCTTAAACCAATTCATTCAAGCCACATACATTGGAAGAAAAGGATCTGTGATGTGTTTTTGTCCCAATTTGACTTTCTGATCAGACCTTGTACAATAAACAAATTCCTTTTTCAGTGCATAAGAGAGACCTCGCCCAGCTTTGCTGAAGAATCAGCCGATGTGATCTCACGAGCAGGCCATAACTGTGGTAAAGAATCTGTCTGCCAGTTATCCCATCGAAATCCACACCCATCCAGATGGAACAAGATCCAAATGGACCACTTGCTGCCACGGGACACAATATGACTCTGTTTGGCTGATGGTCTGTTGTTTAATTTAAACTTACTTCTTCAGAATATTCCTGGTGTAAGTTCTTTAAAAATTTCATGCAAACTCCCATTAGAATTTCAAAATGCATTTTGTCCTTTCATTAATTTACATTCTTTTTAAGAGTAACACCAATTTTCCATTTTTCTAGATAGTTTACTCATCATTTTCTTCATAAAATTGCATCCACTTTTCTTGACCAATGCTATTTTATGGTTTTCCAATTTCCACTATATTGCCAAGTTAAACTATGGTTTATTTGGTTCCACAAATGTTTGATTCACATGTGATGCTCAGTAATTCTATAACCATCTATGATGCCCATGATACATGTTGAATTCTTTGTTTTAAAATCATCCAAATGTGTTAACCTATTCTGACATTTCTTATTAAACTACTGAAAGACATATGGGAATTATTGTTTGATCTCATGTCCATCTTCTTGATTATCAGCAGACAAGAACTCACAAGGGGTTTTTTTTTTGTTTGTTTGTTTTTTTTTTAGACTGATTCATAATTGGTACAAATAAAGAATTGTTAATAAAATTGTCCATCATCTGGACTGGTGCCCCAGCGAGCTATAAGTGTGTAATGAAAGGAAATCTTCATTCCTACTCACACTCATATTTACATTAAAACTTGTACCAACAATAAAACACCTATAAACCCATTAATCTAAATCCACTACACAGTGAAGATGCAAAGAGTAGCGGTAGTGAAAGTAGATGAGTTTAAATACTTGGGGTCAGCCATCCAAAGCAATGGAAAATGCACAAGGGAGGTGAAGAAGAGAGTGCAGGCAGGGTGGAGACGGGTGTCAGAGGTGATTTGTGACAGAAGGATAGCAGCTAGAGTGAAAGGGAAGATTTACAAGACAGTAGTGAGACCTGTTCTGATAAGATAAGATAAGATAAGCCTTTATTAGTCCCACAACGGGGAAATTCCAGGATTGCAACAGCACAGGGATAGCAACACTCAGAGCAACAATCAGAAGGCAAGAAAAAACAAGCAAGCAAGAGCAGCTAATATACATATGTACATATTACTATAAAATATATATATACACACACACACACACAGACACACAGTGCAGAGCATTGTAGCTGGATGGAATAAATATATGAATATATGAACACACAGTGCAGAGCATTGTAGCTAGATGGAATAAATATGTAAATATATAAACACCCACAGTATGGAGCATTGCAGCTAGGTGGAATAAATATGCAAGTATATAAACACACACAGTGCGGAGCAATGTAGCTAGATGGAATAATATGTAGATATATAAAAACACAGTGCGGAGCATTGTAGCTAGATGGAATAAATATATAGATATATAAATATAAACACACCCAGTGCTGAGCATTGTAGCTAGATGGAATAAATATGTAAATATATAAACACACACAGTGCAGAGCATTGTTGCTAGGTGGGATGAAACAGCATAACCGTCTATTTAGTTATCCTACATGGTATGATTATGTGCCCATACATATTCTCACCCTCCATAGCGACCGGTATGTTCCTAGTTGTATGCCGGAGAGGACCATTGTGTAAGTCTATTGCATCTTTTGCATTCAAAAAAAAAAAAAAAAAAAAAAAAAAAACTATTAGTTTGTTACGTCTTTTTGCTATCTCTGCGAGCAGCCCTGCTTAGGTTGTACAGTCTGACAGCCGTTGGTAGGAAGGACCTACGAAACCTCTCGGTTGTGCACCTGGGATGATGTAGTCTGCTGCTAAATGAGCTCCTCGGTGCATCCAGTATGTCCTGCATAGGGTGGAACTTGGACTCCAGCAGAGATGACAGTTTAGCCACCGTCCTTCTCTCTCCTATCTCCTCCATCGGATCAAGGCGTTGCCCCAGGACAGAGCTAGCTTTCTTGATCAGTTTGTTCAGTCTCTTCCTATCGGCTGCAGTAATGCCACTGCCCCAGCAGACCACTCCAAAAGTGATGGCTGATGCCACCACCGTGTCATAGAATGACTTCAGCAGCGCCCCTTGTACACCAAAAGACCTGAGTCTCCTCAGCAGGAACAGCCTGCGCTGTCCCTTCTTGTAGAGTGCGTCAGTATTGTGTGACCAGTCTAGTTTATTGTTCAGATGAATACCCAGGTACTTGTAGGATGTCACCATCTCGATGTCTGTTCCCTGTATATTTACTGGTGCTGTGAGGGGCTGCCCATGCCTGCGGCAGTCCACCACCAGCTCCTTAGTTTTCCTCGCGTTGATCTGGAGGCAGTTCCGATGGCACCAGTCCACAAAGTCCTGGATAAGCCCTCTGTACTCAGCTTCATCTCCGCTGGAGATGAGACCAACGATCGCAGAGTCATCAGAGAACTTCTGTAGATGGCAATGTGTTGTGTTGTGTGAGAAGTCCGCAGTATAAAGAGTGAACAAGAAGGGAGCCAGCACCGTTCCCTGGGGGGCCCCCGTGCTACTGATGATCGTGTCGGAAACACAGTCCCGGGTTCTCACAAACTGAGGCCGGTTCGTGAGGTAGTCCAGGATCCATGATGACAGGTGCTGGTCCACCCCTGCGCGCAGCAGCTTGTCCTTCAGGATCATCGGTTGGATGGTGTTGAAAGCACTGGAGAAGTCAAAGAACATGATCCTCACCATATTCCCGGGCTTCTCCAGGTGGGACAGAGAACGGTGAAGGAGGAAGATCACCGCATCCTCCACCCCAATGCCATGCTGGTAGGCGAACTGGAGTGGATCCATCGCTGGTTCCACCAGGGGGCGGAGATGAGCAAGGAGCAGTCTCTCCAGGGTCTTCATCAAGTGGGACGTCAAGGCCACCGGTCTGAAGCTGTTCAGGTCTTTGGGGTGGGAAGTTTTTGGTACAGGTACCACACAAGATGTTTTCCACAGCTGTGGTACCCTCCCCAGTTTCAGGCTCATGTTGAAGATATACGTCACAATCCCACACAGCTGGTCTGCACAGGACTTGAGGAGCTTTGCGCTGATGCCGTCCGGTCCCGACGCCTTCCTCGGCTTGATCTTCCTCAGCTCCGTCCTCACCTGGGTCTTGGTCAGGGTCAGGATGGGGGGCTGTGTGTTGGGAGTGGGGGGGGTGTCGGTGGAGTGGGGAGTGGGTAGCAGGACTTGATTTCTTAGAGGCAGCAGTGGTTGTTGTGCAGACAGGGGGGAGGGCGGTTGGTCAAATCTATTGAAAAACAGATTCAGGTTGTTCGCCCACTCCCTGCCCCCCGTGGCCTGGGGGGAGGTATTCTGGAGCCCCGAGATGGTTTTGAGGTTTCTCCAGACCCCGCTGATGTCGCTCTGTTGCAGCTTGTCCTCCATCTTCTTCCTGAAGCTGTCCTTGCCTTCTCTGATCTTTCTCCTCAGCTCCCTCTGTACGGACTTCAGCATCTCCCTGTTCCCCGACCTGAAGATCCTCTTCTTCTCTCTCAGAAGTGTTTTTATCTCAGGGTTGATCCAGGGTTTGTTGTTTGAGTGACGCCGTATGGTCTTGGTGGGAACGGATTTGTCCACACAGAAGCTGAGGTAGCCCGTGAAGGTGTGAATGAGGCCATCGATGTCCTCACCATGTGGATCGCAGAGCTGCTTCCAGGCAGTGGCTTCAAAACGGTCCTTTAGAGTGTCCATTGTCTCCTCAGACCATAACTCCACAGTGTGCATGGCCGGAGGTTGTCTGTGCACTAGGGGTTTGTACACCGGTCGGAGATGAACCAAGTTGTGATCCGATCTCCCAAGTGGGGGGAGTTGTGATGAGGTGTACGCCTCCTTAGTGTTTGCGTAGAACAAATCCAGTGTTTTATTGTCTCTAGTGTGGCATGTGACATACTGGGTGAAAGTGGGCAGAATGGGAGACAGTGAAACGTGGTTGAAATCGCCTGAGATGAGGAGAAGAGCATCTGGGTGTTCTGTCTGCAGCCTGCTGGTTACTGAATGGATGACGTCACGCGCTGTCCCAGCGTTCGCCGTCGGATTTGCATAAACAACAATGCAGATCACGTGTGAGTGTTCTCTCGGGAGATATGTAGGCCTCATGCTAACAGCTAGCAACTCAATGTCTTTGCTGCAGTGTCGTTGTTTAACAGTGATATGTCCCGGTCTGCACCAGTTGTTGTTAACATACATGATCACTCCACCGCCCCTAGTTTTGCCACTCTCTGGTGTTCGGTCAGCTCGTATCGTGTGAAAACCCTCCAGCTCAATGTTAGCATCTGCTGCTAGTTCAGTTAGCCACGTCTCAGTAAACAAAAGGAGAGAGCACTCCCGGTAAGTGCTATCATAACGGGAGATAGCCGCTAGCTCATCTAACTTTCCCAGTATCGACCGTACATTTCCCATGACAACAGATGGAAGGGAGGGTCTGTACCTTATATTTTTTGTCCTCCGCCTTACTCCAGCCCGGCAGCCGCGGCGTTTTCGCCTCAGTTCTCTCGGTATGTCGAGTTTTTCCAGTGGGACCGGGTGGCGGTTAAATGCTAGCAGCTCTTCCCTGTTATATCGTATCCTGCTATAAACAGTGGCTCCGTCCACCGGCTCAGGAGACATTTGGGATGATTTGTGTGTCCGTGATATAAGTGAGGTGAAAAAAAAAAAAAAAAAAAAGTGATCAAAAGAGAGAGGAAGGGAAAAAAAAACTCGGAATCGAGCCGCTGTTGCAAAAGGCAGCCGACTGGTGTGGCGCCGAGAGGAAAAAAAAAAAAAAAAAAAAAAAATGTTTTTTTTTTTATGTATGGTTTGGAGACAGTGCCGCTGACAAAAAGACAGGAGGTGGAGCTGGAGGTGGAAGAGTTGAAGATACTAAGATTCCCATTGGGAGTGACTAGGAGGGACAGGATTAGAAATGAGTATATCAGATGGACAGCATTTGGACATTTTCAGAGGAGGGATCGTGGATATTGGACAAAGGATATTGAAGATGGTGCTGCCAGGCAGGAGGAAACGAGGAAGACCATAGACCATACGGTGTGGAGACAGTGGGAAGAATACAGGACATGGAGCTACAGGTGGCAGAGTTGAAGATGCTAAGATTTTCATTGGGAGTGACTAGGAGGGACAGGATTAGAAATGAGTGAAATGTCATGGGTGGCGGGAAGCGCCCCTCCCCTCCGGCCTCACCTTCTCTAATTCATCACTGCACCTGAGGCAGAAGATACACCTGCGCCCGTTCATCAGCCAGTGTACTTAAGGAGGTCTCCTCCGCGCAGTCAACACTGGCTCATCTGGGTTGCTGCCACCATGTAGGTGTGTCACCTGGACTGCGCGCGCTGTCCTGCCCCACCACACTGTCCTTCAGCGATCTCATCCACCCGGTCAGGCACCATCAGCTCATCTTTCCCCCCTTACCCAACTGGTTCGTCAATTCCCCACTGGATCCTGCCAGTCCTCTCTGGATTTCCCAAGTAAGTGGCAATTTGGCTCGCCTATTTCCCCTTACTCCACTCCTCAGCTCACAGCTCTCGTCTTCTCTCCACAGGTCCTTTCCTCTGGTGAGTGACTGTTTCTGTAGCTGTGCGCTTTGGATTTTGCTATTAATAAAACTGTCAAACATGCCCTTCTGTGTGGTTCCTTCCTGTGTTTGGCATCGTGCACGTGAGCTGTCAAAACTTAATACGTCACAACAGAACGAGCCAGCCAGGACGGTAGCTCAGCCGGTGCCTCACCACAGGAGCAGTCTGCTATGGATCGTCTAGTGGTGACCTACCAGCAGCTTGCTGCACTGATGCAGCAGGTATCCAACATGATGACCTTGTGGTCCACAGCACATCCCACGGGCACGCCCCCTCAGCCTGCTCCGCGCACTACGATGTGCTGTACCACCTCCGTTCCCATGCCTTCCCTGTACGCGGGGGAGGTGGGGAAATGTAAGGCTTTTCTTCTCCAAGTGCAAATGTACCTAGAGCAGGTTGAGGAGGAGTATCCGGGGGATGTCGCTAGGATCCAGTTTTTCACCCTGTTGCTCAGGGATCGAGCTCTGGAGTGGGCTCAGTCCACTCTAGACAACACCGAAGGGTGCCGATATACGTTTGACCAATTTGTGGCCACTTTCATTTGCACGTTTGGCCGGACTGAGAGTCAGGGCAATGTAATGAGCCGCCTAATGACCCTCCGCCAGGGTACCTGGTCTGCGGCCGAGTACTTAGTGGAGTTCCGGGTTGTGGTCTGGTGTCCGAGTCGGAGTGGAACGATACTGCGTTACGCAGCGCGTTCCTCCACGGATTGAAACCAACTCCGTGACGATCTGGCGGTTCATAGATCAGGCAGTAGGGCTGGACAATCGGTACCGTGAGCACACAAAGGAGCGTGGCCACACCCCACCACACCCCACACCCCACCCCTCGCGCACAGGCAAGGGGTGTGGCCACGGATACACGACGGATACCACAACGGATACACGCGAGTGTGTATCCATTGTGGTTACTGGCACTGGCAGTGCTGACTCCTAGCCTGAACCAAAGGAGCTCTCTCGGAGGCTAACTGATGATGAGCACCGGAAAAGGTGGAGGGCTGGAGCGTGCATGTACTGTGGTTTGTCTAACCACAGTCTGGACGAGCGCCGCCAGTGGCCAAAAGATGCGGCCTGTCAGTAACCATGGGGGGTCTGGCAGGTGGGACCAAATCTACTCCCCCCGGTAATTTTTCAATTTCACCCTCGTTCAGTTGCCAGGAGTCGAGAGGAGGGTTATGGTGCTGATTGATTTGGGGTCGGAGTATAATTTCGTGTCTGCTGCTTTCATTAAGCAGGTGGGCATTCCCACCCGTAAATTGCCCTATAATCAGAGAATCACCGCCATTTCTGGCAGTGAGGTCACGGTGGTCGCTCTTAGCACAGTGCCCATATCCTTCCTTCTTTCCAGGAACCACCGGGAGGAACTATCGTTCCTGGTTCTCCCCACTTCATCATCCCCAGTGGTTCTAGGTCTTCCGTGGCTCCAGAAACATAACCCAACGATCAACTGGGCCAAAAGTACCATCTCTGCCTGGAGCCCGTTTTGTATGGCCCACTGTATGCATTCAGCTGAATGATCCCCTTCTCTGTCAGTTCCTCCCTCTCGGGCCAAGCTGCTGGACCTCTGGGCGAGGTCTTTAGCAAGTCAAGAGCGTTGTCGCTGCTGCCTCACCACTCTTATGATTGTGCTATAGACCTCATCCCAGGGGCGAGGCTGCCGTCCAGCCGACTGTATAGTATTTCTGGCCCGGAGAGAGAGGCGATGGAGCAGTACATTAAGGAATCGCTGAACGCCGGCCTTATTCAGCCATCTTCGGCTCCTCTCGGGGCCGGGTTCTTCTTCGTCAGTAAAAAGGATAGCTCGCTGCGCCCGTACGTCGACTACCGGGAGCTCAACACTATCACCATCAAAGACAAGTACCCTCTGCCATTGATCAATTCAGCGTTCGAGCTCCTTCAGCGCTCACGGGTTTTCACCAAGTTAGACCTTAGGAACGCGTATCATTTGGTCCGCATTCACGAGGGCGATGAATGGAAGACGGCCTTTAAAACACACCAGGGCCAATTCGAAAACTTAGTGATGCCATTCGGGCTCACTAACACCCCCGCCGTCTTCCAGCGGTTAATAAATGATGTCCTCCGCGATATGCTCTATCAATTCGTGTTTGTCTATCTTGATGATATTCTCATTTTCTCCCGCTCGCCAGAGGAACATGAGGGCCACGTAAGGGCCGTTTTACTACAGCTCTTGGAGAACCAGCTTTACGTTAAAGCCGAGAAGTGTGAGTTCTCCACAACATCCACCACCTTCTTGGTCTTCATCGTGGCTGAGGGGTTGCTGACAAGATAAAGGCAGTGTTAGATTGGTCAACACCCCACTCCCGCAGGGAGCTCCAATGTTTCCTAGGGTTTGCGAACTTCTATCGCAGGTTCATCAGGAACTACAGTGGGATTGCACTGCCTTTGGCACAGCTGACCTCTGTTAAAGTCCCCTTTCGGTGGACTGAGACAGCTGAATTGGCGTTTAACAAATTAAAGCGCCAGTTCACAGGGAAACCAATCTTGGCTCAGGTCGACACGCAGCTTCCATTTGTCCTTGAGGTGGATGTGTCTGATTCGGGGGTTGGCGCTGAACTGTCGCAGCGCACGCCCCCCGATCAGAAGCTTCACCCATGCGCATATATTTCTCTCCAGCTCACGCTGGCTGAGAGGAACTATGACGTAGGGGACAGAGAGCTGCTGGCCATTAAGTTGGCATTAGAAGAGTGGAGACACTGGTTAGAGGGGGCCATTCACCCCATCGTTGTGTGCTCCTGAGCTAAGCTCCCGAGTTAGCTTATCTGCCGCTTCCAGCTGTAGCACTAACTCAACAGCCCTAGTCAGCATCAACTCCCCAGGGAACGTGAGCAGCTTGGAGCAGACTGCAGCACAGTTGGTGTGTTCTGCCAACTGGTCGCGTACAATTTCTTCTTCCAATGGCCCCAACTGGCACTCAACGGCTAACTACCTTAAGTCCGACATGAGCCACTAGATTGGTTCGCTTACCTGTTGGCGGCGCTGTCTGAAGTTAATCCGCCTAACGATGACGTTGTCCGGCACCCTGAAATGGTGGGCCATTAACTCAACCACTTCTTCATACATGTGCGCATCTCCAAGCATGCACAAAATTCTTTGTCCCTCCATTTCCAGGTTGTGTACTAATAATGCACGAACTTGCAGCTTCTCCCTTCTTCCCAGGTCCAACGCTACCATATACGTCTGGAAAGCCTCATACCAACGAGGCCACGGGACAGGCGGCTCCCCCGGGAGCTCAAGGAATGGAAGAATTGGTGTTCCACACACCTCCATGAGGTTACCTCTCATCGCCAAATGTTATGTCGTAACTCGTAGACAAGGATGAGGCCAAGAATGGAGCTGAACACTACTTTATTAAACAAGCTGGGCTCTGTACACACAACCGCACATGCAGCCACTTGGCAGAGGAAAAGCAGAAGAGTCTGCCCCCCTACCAGCAGCCCCTCTTTTACCATCAGAGATGGCGAAACCGGAAACCGGGGCCGTCATCCCGCACCACACAAATAAGAGCTCCAGCAATAACAGTATATGAACACTGAACAAATACATAATACCATGCTTGTTAACAAGTACTAAATAGTTATATTAAATTAATTACATGTATTCAAGTAAGTTTGAGTAGTGCAGTATTTCCTGTGAGGTGTAACAAACCTACCAGGAAAAAAAAACTAAAGTTAAAAAAGTGTCAAGTATATGTAGAAGAAAGTAGCACATTTTACCAAAAAAAAAAAAATCATTTGGGCGGAGGGAGCACAAAATAGTCAAAATTTAAGACAAAAATAATTACAAATTGGCAAAGTGTAAATTTGTTAATATAATAAACTAGAAGTCTTTATATATATTTTTATTTTGCCAAAGATTTTAAATTCTTTTTATTTATTTATTGGTGGGGTGGAGCAGGGGCGAAGGTCAGTAGTGATGAATCGAGCCTTTCCTTGAGAAACTCTGCCATGGCACTCTGAACTGTGGGTAACTGTGGCCCTGTCACACCTTGACGATTTAGACAGCATTTACCAAACGTATAAAAATTGGTCTAAACCGCTGGCATACACTGAAATTTTCGCTTTTGGTAGTATGCATTGCATAGCCATAACAAGTTGGACGTATACATAACATATTAGTAACTTACATAGAATATTTCCATAACTTATAAATAACTTAAACCAAAGAGTGCTTAAGGTGTTGCCGGCATTCACAACTTATGCGCAGCAATAGTCTAACTTATGCATAACTTATGCATAGCTTATCCTAACTTCTGCATAGCGTGGTCATGCCAAACTGCCATTGCCTCCCAATCCATGAATCCTAGGTGCTAGCGATCATCTCTCCATCCATCCATTCTCTACCACTTTTCCGGAGGTCCTGGTCAGTTCAAGCAGAGAAGCTCAAACTTCCCATTCCCTGGCCACCAGCTCCAGCTCTTCAGAGAGGATACCAAGACGTTTCCAGACCGGCTGGGAGACGTAGTCTCTCCAGCATGTCTTGAGTCTGCCCCGGGGTCTCCTCCCAGTGGGGCATGCCCAGAACACCTCAAGTGGGAGGCATCCAGGAGGCATCCTGATCACATGCCCAAACCACCTCAACTGACTCTTTTTAATGTGGAGAAGCAGCGGTTCCACTCTGAGCCTCTCCCGGATGACGGAGCTCCTCACCCTATCTCTTATGGTGAGCCCAGGAGTCCTATGGAGAAAGCTCATTTTAGCCACTTGTATCCATGAGCTCATTGTTTCAGTCGTTACCCAAAGCTCATGACCATAGGTGAGGGTAGGAGCATACAGTAGCTTGACCAGTAAATCGACAGCTTTGCTTAAGAGCTCAGCTCCCTCTTCACCACAATAGACCAGTACATTGTCCGCATCACTGCAGAGGTTGTTCCAATCCGTCTGTCAATCTCTCACTCCATTCTCCCCTCACTCGTGAATGAGACCCCAAGATACTTAAACTCCTCCACTTGGGGCAGGAGCTTGTCTCCAAGCAAGAGAGGACAATCCACCTTTTTCCAGCTGAGGACCATGGACTCGGACTTGGAGGTGCTGATTCTCATCCCAGCCACTTCGCACTCAGTAGCAAACTGTTCGAGCAAGGCCTGTAGGTCATTGCTTTCTGAAGCCAACAGAACAACATCATCCGCAAACATCCATCCATCCATCCATCTTCTACCGCTTTTCCGGAGGTCCGGGTGACGGAGGCAGTAGTTCAAGCAGAGAAGCCCAGACTTCCCTCTCCCCAGCCACCTGCTCCAGCTCTTCAGAGAGGATACCAAGGTGTTCCCAGACCAGCTGGGAGACATAGTCTCTCCACCGAGTCCTGGGTCTGCCCCGGGGTCTCCTCCCAGTGGGACGTGCCTGAAACACCTCAAGTGGGAGGCGTCCATGAGGCATCCTAATCAGATGCCCATACCACCTCAACTGACTCCTTTCAGTGTGGAGGAGCAGTGGTTCTACTCTGAGCCTCTCCCGGATGACTGAGCTCCTCACCCTATCTCTGAGGGTGAGTCCAGCAATCCTACGGAGAAAGTTTATTTCAGCCACTTGTATCCACGATCTTGTTCTTTCAGTCATTACCCAAAGCTCGTGACCATAGGTAAGAGTAGGAACGTAGATTGACTGGTAAATCGACAGCTTTGCCTTAGAACTAAGCTCCCGCTTCACCACAATAGACCGGTACAATGTCCGCGTCACTGCAGATGCTGCTCCGATCCGTCTGTCAATCTCTCGCTCCATTTTCCCCTCACTCGTGAACAAGACCCCAAGATACTTAAACTCCTCCACTTGGGGCAGGAGCCTGTCCCCAACCCAGAGAGGACAATCCACCTTTTTCCGGCTGAGGACCATGGACTCGGACTTGGAGGTGCTGATTCTCATCCCAGCCGCTTCACACTCAGCGGCAAACCGTCCCAGCAAGAGCTGTAGATCATTGCTGGATGAAGCCAACAGGACAACATCATCTGCAAACAACAGAGATGAGATCCTGTGGTCACCAAGCATGACACCCTCCATTCCCTGGCTGCGCCTAGAAATCCTGTCCATAAAAATTATGAACAGGATCGGTGACAAAGGGCAGCCCTGGCGGAGTCCAACTCTCACTGGGAATGACTCCGACCGAGTGTTGGCAGTACGAACCAAACTCTCACAATGGTCGTACAGAGACCGAATAGCTCGTAACAACAAGCCCAATACCCCATACTCCCGAAGCACTCCCCACAAAAAACCACGAGGGACGCGGTCAAATGCCTTCTCCAAGTCCACAAAACACATGTAAACTGGTTGGGCAAACTCCCACGAACCCTCAAGAATTCTCGAGAGGGTAAAGAGCTGGTCCGATGTGCCACGGCCAGGACGAAAACCACATTACTCCTCCTGAATCCGAGGTTCGACCAACGGCCGGACTCTCCTCTCCAGTACCTTGGCATAGACCTTCCCAGGGAGGCTGAGGAGTGTGATCCCTCTAAAGTTGGAGCACACCCTCCGGTCCCCTTTTTTGAAGAGAGGAACCACCACCCCGGTTTGCCATGCCAAAGGCACTGCCCCCGACCTCCACGCAATGTTGCAGAGGCGTGTCAACCATGACAGCCCAACAACATCCAGGGCCTTGAGGTACTCAGGGCAAATCTTGTCCACCCCCAGGGCCTGGCCACCAAGGAGATTTTTAACCACCTTGGCGACCTCAGCCCCTGTGATAGGCGAGTCATCCCCCTCGTCCCCAAACCCTGCTTCCTCTGTGGAAGGCGTATCAGTGGGATTGAGGAGATCCTCGAAGTATTCCTTCCACCGCCCGACAATATCCCCAGTCAAAGTCAACAGTGTCCCATCTGCACCATACACAGTGTGGACAGGGAGCTGCTTTCCCCTCCTGAGCCGCCGGACAGTTTGCCAGAATCTCTTCGAGGCCGAACGAAAGTCTTGTTCCATGGCCTCACCGAACTCCTCCCATACCCGGGTTTTTGCTTCAGCAACCACCCGAGCTGCACTCCGCTTGGCCTGCTGGTACACCTCAGCTGCTTCGGGAGTCCCACAAGCCAACCAAGCTTGATAGGACTCCTTCTTCAGCTTAATGGCCCCCCTCACCACTGGTGTCCACCACTTGGTTTGGGGGTTGCCACCACAAGATGCACCGAACACCTTGCGGCCGCAGCTCTGGGCTGCTGCTTCAACAATGGAGGTGGAGAACATGTCCCATTCAGACTCCATGTCTCCAGACTCCCTCGGAATGTGGTTGAAGTTCTTCCGGAGGTGGGAGTTGAAGACCTCCCGGACAGGGACGTCAGCCAGACGTTCCCAGCACACCCTCACTATACTTTTGGGTCTACCAGGTCTGAATGGCTTCCTCCCCTGCCATCGGATCCAACTCACCACCAGGTGGTGATCAGTTGACAGCTCTGTACCTCTCTTTACCCGGAAGTCCAAGACATATGGTCTTGGACACCCTGTTTGCGGACATCCGCAAACAGCAGAGATGAAATCCTGTGGTCATCGAGCATGACACCCTCCAATCCTTGGCTGTACCTAAATATCCTATCCATAAAAATTATGAACAGGATTGTGACAAAGGGCAGCCCTGGCGGAGTCCAGCTCTCACTGGAAACGAGTTTGACTGGGTGTTGGCAATAGGAACCAAACTCTTGCAACGGTCATATAGGGACTGGATAGCTCGTAACAACGAGCCCGATACCCCCATACTCCCGCAGCACTGCCCATAAGAGACCACGAGGGACACGGTTGAATGCTTTCTCCAAGTCCACAAAACACATGTGGACTGGTTGGGCAAACTCCCATGAACCCTTGAGTATTCTCAAGAGGGTGAAGAGTTGGTCTTCGTCAACCATCTCTGACCCTCGTGGAAGGTATGTAGTGGCCACGGGCAATATATTTGGTACACGAGTGGTCTTAGCGAATATCTATGGGCCAAACTGGGATGATCCCTCTTTCTTCAGTAATTTTATAACAACCCTCCCTGATCTTAATGACTATCTACTGATACTGGGGGGAGACTTTAACTGTGTATTACACCCTTTTTTAGACAGGTCCAATCCAAGACCCAACAGTAAGATTTCAAGGGCAGGTAGTGTCATCCAGTCATTTATGGACTTGTATGCTCTTTTTGACCCCTGGAGGAAAAATAATCCAACTATGAAACAATTCTCTTTTTTCTCCCCTGTACATCATTCTTATTCTAGAATTGATTTTTTTCTTTTAGATGGTAGAACCTCCTCCATGGTTAAGGGGTGCCAATATAATGCTATTGTTATCTCTGATCATAGCCCCGTACAATTGGATATGAGCTTCCCAGATTGCCCCAGACCCCAACGTACCTGGCGGTTTGACCCTCTCCTGCTTTCTGAGGACTCCTTCAAAAACTTCCTTTCACAACAAATCATAGATTTTATGAAGCTCAACCAAACTCCTGATGTCCAGTTATCTGTGATTTGGGAAGCACTCAAACCTTATCTCAGAGGCCAGATAATTTCATATACCACATGAGAGAAAAACAAACAAACAACGTATGATAGAACTATCTCCGAATATAGCAGAAACAGATCGCCTATATGCTGTTTCTCCTACCCCTGAATTATATAAAAAAAGTTACTTTTAAAAACAGAATTTGATAATATGTCTATTAAACATACAGAGTGATTGTTTTTCAAATCTAAACAGACTTTTTACGAACATGGAGAGAAAGTGGGGAAATTATTGACGCACCAGATGAGACAATCTGCGGCTGCCAACGCTATTCTTAAAATCCACACATCATTAGGAACAGAAACCACCACCCCAGATGATATAAATGACCAGTTTAAACAATTTTATATTAGTCTCTATTCTCCGGAAACCTCCAGAGATTTTTCACATGTATCCGAATTTCTAGATGGTCTGATTATTCCAAAAATTACACCAGAGGACCACGTACAAATGGATAGAGAAATATCGACAGCAGAAATATTACAAGCAATAAGATCTATGCAGAGTAATAAAGCCCCAGGCCCTGATGGCTTCTCTATTGAATTTTATAAAGAGTTTGCACTCAAGTTGGCTCCAATTCTTAAGCAAGTATACACAGATATTTTCCTTCAACAGAAATTACCCCAGACTATGATGCAGGCAATTATATCGATTTTGCTTAAAAAAAGATAAAGACCCCTTGCTATGTGGCTCATATCGTCCAATAAGTTTGTTAAACTGTGACTATAAAATCCTTACAAAAATTCTGGCCACTCATATTGAGACAGTTATAGCATCAATTGGGAACAATGACCAAACTGATTTTTATACCCGGCCGGCAATCTTTTTATAACATGCGTCGTCTTCTGAATATTCTGTATATACAACATCCATCCGAAGAAACAGAAATAGTGATTTTGTTAGATGTCAAAAAGGCGTTCGATCGTGTCGAGTGGCAATACTTATTTGCTGTTTTAGAAAGATTTGGTTTTGGCCCATCATTTCAAGCTTGGATCAGAAAATTATATGACTCTCCCGTGGCAGCAGTACGGACGAATACCACACTCTCTGATTATTTCGGGTTTTACAGGGGCTGCAGACAAGGCTGCAGCCTCTCTCCTTATTTATTTAACTTAGCGATTGAACCACTGGCCATAGCTATGAGAAAAGAAGACGGGGTGAGAGGCATTTCACGGGGCAATAAACTTCACAAGGTATTGCTGTATGCAGACAATCTGCTAGTGTATGTATCTAACCCAGAAGGAACCATACCAAAATTATTATGTATCTTAGATAATTTTGGTTATCTCTCAGGCTATAAAATTAATTACTCTAAGAGTTTGTTATTTCCTATTAACGATGTAGATGGTGATTACTCTGGATTTCCATTTAAATTAGAAAAGAATACATTCACGTATCTAGGCATTAAGATTACTCGTTCAATAGGTGGATTGTATAATCATAATTTTAGAAAATTAATTGAACGGACACCTCAAGACATTAAAAAATGGTCGAACTTACCCATTTCATTAGCAGGCCGGATAAATATAGTAAAAATGACAATTCTGCCTAGATTTTTATGTTTATTTCAAATGATCCCCATATTTATATCTAAAACAGCTTTCCAACAACTAGACTGGCTGATTTCATAATTTATTTGGAACAGTTCCAATCCTAGGATGAAAATGAAATACTTGGAGGTACCAAAGGAGGCAGGAGGTTTGGGCCTACCTAACTTTATTTTTTATTATTGGGCAGCAAATACGGTAAAAAAATTTTAAATTGGATTGATACATATAAGAACTAGAAAAGCACTCATAGAGCGCATACCTCCGCCAAGGCTACTTTCGTTTCTCATGGATCACCTCCAAAATGTAATGGGTTTGTGTGTAGGCCTATAGCCACTTGTGGTAAAAATTGCATCAAAGTCTGTCCATCAGTTTTGGAGTATTGTTGCTAACACACTGTGAGAAGATAAGAGCCTTGGCTGAGGTATGCATTCTCAGATCATCACCAAAATAAATTGGGTTCCTCTCTAGGCCAAGAACCACCTCTGGTGAAAATTTCATCCAAATCCATCCAGTAGTTTTTGTGTAATCCTGCTGCACAAATACAAACAAAGCCCTTGGTGGAGGTATGCACTCTCAGATCATCACCAAAATCTAATCATCTGTTCCCTGTGCCATTACACACCTTTCCTGAAAATTTCGTCAAAATCCGTTCATAACTTTTTGAGTTATGTTGGTAACAGACAGACAGACAAACAAACAGATAAACCCCGGTAAAAACATTACCTCCTTTGCGGCAGTAATAAGGAGGGCCTGAGTTGGGCTGAGATGGAGCTTCTGTCCAACCCGTTACCCATCTTATCCTCACCGTTGCCATATACGTACTTGTCGCATACAGATATTGAATCCGGTGGTTAGATCCTCTCTAAAAATGTGGCTCCAGTTCAGAAGGCACTTTGAGTTAGTTCAGGCTAACACGCTCTGCCCAATAGTAAACAATCAGTTTTTCACACCCTCTGTGCTTGATGATGCTTTTCACCTTTGGCGTAGACAGGGATTAGTTTTGTTAAAGGATTTATTCCTTGGAAACACTTTTTCTTCTTTTAATATGCTTACAAAACATTACGACATACCTAGATCCCATTTTTTTAGATATCTTCAAATTCGTAGTTTTGTAAAAAAAAGTGTTTCCCTCTTTTCCTTTGCTGATACCGACAAATCATCTAGATGAAATCCTAGACTTGGATCCCTGGGCCAAGAAACATATCTGTACGATTTATGGGATTATACAAAATTTAGTGGCGATACCATGGGATAAAACAAAAGCAGAGTGGGAAAAACATTTAGGGATAAAATTCTCTGAAGGGCAGTGGCGTGAAAGTCTGACACGCATACATACTTCTTCTTTGTGTGTCCGCCATGGGCTTATTCAATCCAAGGTGCTCCATCGTCTCCACTATTCAAAGGATAAGCTTGCTAAGATTTTTCCCACTATTGACCCTAGCTGCCCAAGATGTAGTCATGCCCCAGCCTCGGTAGGACACATGTTTTGGCTGTGCCCCACTCTCACAAACTTTTGGGGATCTATATTTGAGGTCTTTTCATATATCTGCAAACAAGAAATAATTCCCAGTTTCCATATAGCTACTGTATTTTTGGCATAATACCCCCAGATTGCAAACTCACAACTTATCAAGGTAACGCTCTGGCATTTGCTTCCTTACTTGCCCACAGGCTTATTCTTTTCCAGTGGAAGTGCCCCATCTTTCTCGCATTGGCTAAAGGAGGTGCTTGTAGAAGAGCTTGAAATAACGAAACGATGTGATTTTATAAATCAAAGTTTAATTTCAGCTTCACTCCTCTAACAAGTCTCATCTCGGTGCAGAAGCAGAATAAGAGGTCGAACGCAGTCAGACCTTCATATTTATACCCACACTCAACAAAAGACATTGCATATCAAAGCTGACATCCCGCATTACATAATCTCCCCTCCATTGTCCTCCGTCTCCTCCACCTGACCCTGGGTGGTCAGGGAGATCGATCCGGTCTCCACTGCTGCGACTCTGTCTGTTCTTTGATCCTCGCTGGCGGTTGAGGCCTCTTGTCCTGTTCTGAGGCTTGAGGTCATTCCACATATGTAATCACTAAACATTCTAATATGTCTATACATATGTAGGTATGGAATATATGATTAATATAAGCCACAGCCCCCCCCCCCCAAAAGACTAAGAAAAGGACAATCAAATTAGTTTTACAGTTTAAGATAATCTCTATGACATATTATACTGTTAACCTCTTGACAGGGAAAACAAGGAAAAATCTTTCCAGCAGTCATGCTCCTGTAGAGAATTCAGTGGTAACCACAACAGTATAGTAATATCACAAAACAGCCTTAAAACTGTCACGGCACAATCTGATAACACCGTTAACCACTCTTGTCAATTTTGCATCAGTCCCTGTGCCGTCTGGGTTTTAATCTTCTCCCGAATCTGCTGTAGGTCCGCTTTGGCGTCGTGGTGGGACCCTCCTGTAAGGAATCTGCAGCTTGGGGAGGAGAGTGGTTATTTGTTCCCTGCAGGGGGGCTGAGTTTTTTTTCTTGGGGGGTCTACCCTGCCGAGGTGCTCTCGCCACCCGTGCAGGTTCGTCTCTCAACAAGAAGGCAGGTTTAAGTCTGACAATGCTGACTGTTTCTTTTCTGTCCCCTAAATCAAGCACAAATGCTTATCACCAGGTTCCAGCACTCTGAATGGTCCGTCGTATGGTGGACGGAGGGTTGATTTTAAAGCTTCGTGTCTAACAAAAACGAACTCGGCGTTTTTTAAAGCTTGGGGGACAAAAACCCGTGGAAAAGAGTGATGTGCCGGTCCGGGGAGAGAGTCCGGTCCGGTGCTGCCTAAAGGCCTCAGGGCTGGAAGATGCCCGGGCTCTGGATTCTCTGGTAAAAACTCACCTGGGAGTCTGAGAGGTTGTGCAAAAACTAATTCTGCTGGGGAGGCGTCTAGATCCTCTTTAGGTGCAGAACGCAACCCCAGTAAAACCCAGGGAAGTTTATTCACCCAATTTGTATCCATTAGTGAGGCCCTGAGGGCGGCCTTTAAAGATCTGTGAAAACGCTCGCATAACCCATTAGCCTGAGGGTGATAAGCGGTGGTGCAGTGAATTGTCGCCCCTAAGCTGCTGGCCATGGCTGACCAAAGCTCTGAAACAAATTGAGGCCCCCTATCAGATGTGATGTCCGATGGGACGCCGAAACGTGCCACCCAGTTTGTTAAAAAAATGCGAGCGACTTCCGCAGGTGTGGTTGACACCAAAGGGACCGCCTCAGGCCAGCGCGTAGTACGGTCTATCATCGTTAACAGGTGTGTGAAACCCTGAGACGAAGGTAGTGGTCCCACGACGTCGACATGAACGTGGTCAAACCTTCTGGCTGGGATTCAGAAAGGCTCTAGAGGAGCTTTTGTGTGTTTGTGTATTTTGGCGTGCTGACAAGACATGCAAGTTTTTGCCCAGTCCTTTACATTTTTGCGCAGGCCCGGCCAAACAAACTTTTCCACGACCATTTTGACCGAGGCGCGCACCCCTGGGTGCGCGAGGGAGTGAACCGAGTCGAAAATGCGGCGGCGCCATGCAGCTGGGACTACCGGGCGAGGTCGACCGGTTGAAACGTCGCAGATTAGGGGGGGTACGCCGTCACGTAAACCCCTTTCCTCCAGTCTTAACCCTGTTGGTCCAGACAGGAGCGCGCGCACGTCCGCGTCACTGCTTTGTTCCTCTGCCATGGCTGCGTAATCTATCCCTACGTGAATTGGGGCCGCGTACGCATCCGCGTTGGCGAAGAGTTCTGTGGCTGAGGTAGTATAATCTGTCTCCTCGTGCTCTGGCGATGTCACAGCGCGAGAGAGGCAGTCTGCTACCACGTTAAGTTTGCCTGCCACATGTTGAATGTCTGTAGTGAACTCTGAGATTGCCGCTAGGTGTCCTTGTTGCCTGCCTGACCATGGTTCTGAAATTTTAGCCATCGCAAAAGTGAGCGATTTGTGGTCTACAAAAGCCGTGAAGCGCCGCCCTTCTAACCAGAACTGGAAGTGGCGGATGGATAAATGAAGCGCTAGCAGCTCCCTGTCAAAAGTGCTGTATTTACGCTCGGTTTGGTTTAAAGATTTGCTAAAAAATGCTAAAGGTTGCCAGGTTCCGCCAACATGTTGTTCCACGACTGCCCCTATGGCCAGGTCTGAAGCATTTGTGGTTAGCGCTATGCGGGCCGAGGGATCAGGGTGAACCAACAATGTGGCATTCGCTAGAGCACTTTTTACTTCCGCGAAGGCGCGTTCGCGCTCCGGGGTCCATTCGACCGCGTTGGAAGGCTTTTGTTTTCTGAGCGCGGCATACAGGGGCTGCATGAGTTGAGCTGCGCAGGGGAGGAAACGGTTGTAAAAATTCACCATTCCCAAAAATTCTTGCAGCGATTTGACCGTCTGTGGTCATGGAAAATTTTTTACCGCGTGGATTTTGTCCGGCAATGGGACTGCCCCCTTCGGTGAAACTCTGTGTCCCAAAAAATCAATTTGTGACACGCCGAATTTGTATTTGGCTGGGTTGATTATTAACCCGTGCTCTTCTAGTCTCTGAAAAACTGTAGTGAAGTGTTGTTCGTGTTCTTCCTCTGACGGTCTGGCTACCAGCATATCGTCGAGGTAGACGAACACGAAGGGGAGGTCGCGTAATACCGCGTCCATCATCCTCTGAAAGGTTTGAGCAGCGCCTTTGAGGCCGAACGGCATCCGCAAAAATTCAAAAAGACCGAAAGGGATTATTACAGCCGTTTTAGGAATGTCTTCCGCTCGAACGGGGACTTGGTGATAGCCGCAGACCAGGTCTATTTTAGAAAAAATGCGCGCACCCGCCAGATGTAGTGAAAAATCTTGGATGTGAGGAATTGGGTAGCGGTCATGCGCTGTTGCATTGTTTAATCTGCGGTAATCGCCGCAAGGTCTCCAAGAACCGTCGGTTTTCGGGACCATGTGGAGTGGCGATGCCCAGGCGCTTTTCGAGCGTCTAATAATGCCTAATTTTTCCAGGGTGGCAAACTCGTCCCGTGCTATGGCGAGCTTGGTCGCGTCTAAGCGCCGAGCTTTGGCGAACACGGGTGGGCCTGTTGTGGGGATGAAGTGTTCAACCCCGTGTTTCGCTACTGTTGCTGAAAATTTTGGAACTGTGAGTGCTGGAAATTGGGTGAGGAGTTGGTCAAACTTACCTCCTGCTGTTGTGACGCTGGCCTGCACGGGTGGTGGAGAAACTCGAGCTGAGCAGGGAATAGAAGAAAATGACAATGCATTAACCAAGCGCCTATTTGCTAGATCGACTAACAACACGTGCACACAAAAAATCAGCGCCCAACAAGATAAAGCTCACCACCGCTACAATAAATGTCCATCTATAGTTGCGGCCGTGGATGCAAAGAGGCAGGTTCCTTTCACCGAAGGTGTCGATGATCGAGCCGTTGGCTGCCATCGCTCCATTTCCCCGGGGACCCATGGCCCGGTCTGCGTGGGAAGGGGTGATAAAACTCAGCTGAGCTCCGGTGTCGATCAGGAACTGTCTCCCGGTGTGTCCGTCAGTCACATACAGTAGCTTGTTTTTCTCGCTGAGAGCCGCAGCTGTTAACTGTCTCTCGGCTTTGGCGTTTCCCGAACTTTTGAATTTGCAGGGGGGCACGCACTTGTACGCCCTCTCGGCGAAACGGTGGTGGTAATAGCAGAGGTCGTTCCGCCTGCTGCGCCTTGGTCGTGTTGCCGCCATGGTGGGCGGGCTCTGCTCGGTTGTCTGTGGTTCTCCGCTGCTCTGGGCTTCCGCGCTGAGACCTGCGGATGATGCTGTGGCCATCTGTTCCCTGCAGGCGTTGATGAGCCGCTGTGCTTCTCGGGCCAGCGCGCGGAAGTCCTGCTGGGTGCTGCACCGCATGTTGACCAGCGTCCCTCTCATGTGTGGCAGCAGAGTGCTGAGGAAGATGTGTTGGAAGAGGAAGTTGTCGTTGTCCTCTTCCTTGAGCTGCAGCATGTCCTTCATGAGGGCCTTGGGTCTGCATCCTCTGTGGCCGTAGATCGCCAGGATCTTCTCTGCTCTCTCCTCGGCTGAGGGGACGAAGTTCTCGACGATGGTCGCTTTAAGCTCTCTGTATTTGTCATGAGCGGGCGGCTGTTGGATTATGCTCCGTGCACATCTTGACGTGGCCGCGTCGAGTTTGGCGACGATGTGATAAAACTTCGTCTCGTCTGCCGTTATGCCCGCCAGTGCAAACTGAGCCTCAGCTTGCTGGAACCACGAGCTCGGGTCTTCTTGCCAGAATTCTGGCAGCTTGACGGTGACGCCGCTTGTGTGGGCCGTCCCTGATGTGTCCGCCGGGTGAGAGCGCCTTTCTTCTGCTCTCACGGCGGGGCTGAGGATGGTGCTCGGTTGAGCCCTCTCTGTAGCTTCTGCCGTGGGGGAACGTCTTCCATCCGTTTCCCTGTCTGCATGGGCGCCGGCGCTTGCCTGGGTCGCCTCTGATGAGTTAATCGCGGGAGAACGTCTCTGTTCCATCCTCACGTCTGGTCACCAGTGTAGAAGAGCTTGAAATAACGAAGCGATGTGATTTTATAAATCAAAGTTTAATTTCAGCTTCACTCCTCTAACAAGTCTCATCTCGGTGCAGAAGCAGAATAAGAGGTCGAACGCAGTCAGACCTTCATATCTATACCCACACTCAACAAAAGACATTGCATATCAAAGCTGACATCCCGCATTACATAATCTCCCCTCCATTGTCCTCTATCTCCTCCACCTGACCCTGGGTGGTCAGGGAGATTGATCCGGTCTCCACCGCTGCGACTCTGTCTGTTCTTTGATCCTCGCTGGCGGTTGAGACCTCTTGTCCTGTTCTGAGGCTTGAGGTCATTCCACATATGTAATCACTAAACATTCTAATATGTCTATACATATGTAGGTATGGAATATACAGTATGATTAATATAAGCCACAGTGCTTTCCTTTCTACCACTAGAAAAACTCAGATATAATGTTTATAGAACCCGTAGGAGCTTTGCCTTGACCTGGAGTCCCTTTATAGATTATATTGAGGGCTTTTCTTTTTGTTGAAAACTATGTAATAAAATAATAATAATAATAATAATAATAATAATAATAATAATAATAATAATAATAATAATTAACAAATGTTTGGTTGGAAAATCATAAGGTGATTATAAATGTGTTGGTCTGGGACAAGCTAAAACATAGCAGGGCGACCCTGTCTCTTCCCCCCCTTTTTTTTTAGCCTTGAGGAATTGGGAGGGAGGGGTTTTCTGTATATATGTACAGTATGTTTTCTTTTTTGTATACTGTATGTTTTAAAAAAAGTAGAAAATAAAGTTTATAATAAATTTGCCATAGACAAAATACAATAAATTGATCAGGTCACTGATAATGACATGGTACCACATTTATATGTGAAAACAATGACATTTAATGTAAGAATATTTAAAAAAAATAAAATCTAAAAAAGAGTTGTTCCGATGTGCCACGGCCAGGAGGAAATTGCCTCTGTTAGGGTCTCCCAAGACAAACTGGACCTGCGTGTAAGGCCAGAAGAGGAGTGATCCAATAGACTCTCATGATGGATGTACAACAAAGGATTCAGTGTACCCCGCCCAGTATGTGTCACGCCGCGCCATTCATCAGCGGCGCCACCTGCTCACACACCTGATCCTCATCAGCGGCGAGGGATAAAAGCCGCCTCGCCCGGAGGCTCGGCCTGAAGCCGTCAGACTTCGTTCCCTCACCGTCGTGAGCATTCCTTTCTTCAGCATCACTATTCTGGGTAAGAACCCTTACCTCCTTTTCCAGTCTGCTCCCCTGTGCACAGGTGGATTCCCCGGCGGCGGACGTCTCCGTTCCATCGCCCATCCTTCGCTGCTGCACGGAGCTCTCCAGGTGGCTGTCTCCCGGGCTACGTTCCCCTTGCTGTGCCAGCTATCCTGACAACTCAAGTAAGATCTTCTCTTGCCATAATTCATCCTGTGTTGGTGTATGCCCGTCACCCTCTCCCTGTGCTCTCTCCATAGGGTTGCTCGGCCGAACGGTCATCTGCCTCTGTGCCTGAAGCAGACGCCACCACCAACACATCTGCATCCCGCAGACACACACTCATACACTCCTGCTGTTAATAAACTCTTTGAACTACTCTAAGCCTGTGTGTGCGCGTCTCCTGAGCCGTGCGTTATGTCAGTACAGCTTCAGCAGAGCGGCTCGGCGGACGGCGGGCTCGCACACCGGCTTACCACTCTCGAGGCTAGAGTGGATCAAATTGCTTATCAACAGCAGGTCATCCTGAACCAATTGGTAATTATCACTGGCCGATTGGACCGCCTGGACCCCCAGCAGCCGTTCCCCCCGGCTCCTCAGGGTGGCGCAGCTCCTGCTGTTCCGGTGGCCGTCCAGCCAGCTCCAGTGGCACCGGCCCGACTCACACCAATTCCGACCCCCGCCCGCTTTAGCGGAAAGCTCGGCGGGGCGCGGGGGTTTGTGATGCAGTGCGAGTCCGTGTTTGACCGTGTGCCCGGAGACTTTCCCTCAGATCACAGCCGAATCGGCTACATAGGGAACCTCCTGGAGGGGCGCGCTTTAACTTGGGCCCACGCTATTATGGCGAGACCCAGTTATGCCACCCTCACCTATGCCGAGTTCGTGAGGCGCTTCCTGGAGGTGTTTGATCACTCCCGTTCCGAGGCGGTCCAGGTCGATCGGCTTCTCGCTCTCCAGCAGGGAAGCCGGTCGGCCGCGGATTATGCCATCGAATACCGGGTAGCGGCGGAGGAACTGGGCTGGGAGGAGCGCTCCCTCTGCGGCCTGTTTCTCCGCAGCCTCAATAGTGATCTGAGGGATGAACTGGCTGGACGGGATATCCCCGGAACGTTAGCGGAGCTAACCTCATTGGCAATCAGCTTGGACAACAGGCTGCGCGAGCGCTCCTCAGGACGGAAGCCGTCTGCTTCTCGCCCTCGAGGAGTCCCGCTACGCCTGCCCCAAGCTCGCCCCCTGGCGACGCCGCCACCATCGTGCCCCGAGGAGTCGGAGCCGATGGTGACGGGCTGGGCAAAGCTCTCCCCGGCAGAGAGACAGCGCCGCCGTGAGTTGGGTCTCTGCATGTATTGCGGAGACAGTCAACACACGGTAGAGCTTTGCCCACAAAAGCCAAATGGCGGGGTCCGCGAGTCACTGTAGGGGGCCTCGCGGACGTCAATCGGCAAAGTCCCCTCAGTCAATTAAAGCTGCCCATCCGTTTTTGCCACAACCCCACTGGGCACCTCACCCACGCACTGGTGGATTCGGGCGCAGAGGGCAGCTTCATTTCACAAGGCCTGGCAACCCGATTGGGCATCCGCTGTCAGGCACTCAAACACCCCATCTCCCTGGTCCATCTCTCCCGTGCCTCCCTGGGGAGGGTTACCCATCAAACCATTCCTGTCCCAGTCATCATCTCGGGGAACCACCGGGAGGAGATGGTTTTCTACGTCCTGCCCAACTCTGTGTCGCCCGTCATCCTGGGGTATCCCTGGCTACGCCTCCACAATCCTGTCCTGGACTGGAGGTCAGCTGGGGTGTCGGCGTGGAGTACCTTCTGCATGGGCACCTGCCTTCAGTCCGCTGCCTGCTCCCCGTCCGCGGCTCCTCCTGTGGCGGATACAGCACCCCCGGACCTGTCTCTGGTGCCCCCAGATCTTCACGACCTGGGTATGGTATTCAGCAAGTCGAAAGCTATGTCTCTTCCCCCGCATCGACCATATGACTGTGCCATCAATCTCCGCCAGGGGGCCCCCCTGCCATCTGGTCGGCTCTACAGCCTGTCGGCGCCGGAGAAGGAGACTATGAATACGTACCTGAAGGAATCACTGAGCGCTGGGATTATCCGCCCATCGTCATCTCCCGTGGGGGCGGGGTTTTTCTTTGTAGGGAAGAAGGACGGTTCCCTCCGTCCCTGTATTGACTACCGAGCACTTAATGACATCACTGAGAGGGACCGTTACACCCTGCCCCTCATGGACACTGCCTTCCACTCCCTCCAGGGGGCGACCTGGTTTACCAAGCTGGATCTCCGCAGCGCTTACCACCTCGTCCGGATCCGGGAGGGAGATGAATGGAAAACAGCCTTCCGTACCCCGAACGGCCACTTTGAGTACCTCGTCATGCCGTTCGGGCTGACCAACGCTCCTGCCGTCTTTCAGCGCCTCATCAATGACGTCCTCCGGGATTTCATCGGCCTCTTCGTGTTCGTCTACCCAGACATTCTGATCTTCTCTAAGTCCAGAGACGAGCACCAGGTCCATGTGAGGCGGGTCCTCCAAAGACTGCTGGAGAATCGTCTGTACGTGAAGGCTGAGAAGTGCGAGTTTTACGCTAGGACCACATCCTTCCTGGGATTCATCATCGCCCAAGACCAGGTGCTCCCGGACCCAGAGAAGGTGAAGGCGGTGGTGGAGTGGCCTACTCCCGCATCCCGGAAGCAGGTGCAACAGTTTGTTGGCTTCGCCAATTTTTACCGCCGTTTTGACCCGAATTTCAGCTGGATCGTCGAACCACTGACCCACCTCACGTCCCCGAAGGTCCCGTTCCGGTGGACCGAAGAGGTCGATGCTGCCTTCAAGGCGCTGAAGGCGGAGTTCTCCTCCTCCCGGGTCCTTCGCCAGGTCGACCCCGTGCTGCAGTGCATTGTGGAGGTGGACGCATCGGACACGGGGGTGGGAGCAGTGTTATCCCAGCAATCACCGGACGATGGCGCCAAGCGACCGTGCGCCTTCTTCTCCCGGCGCCTGTCCCCGGCGGAGAGGAACTATGATGTGGAGGACAGAGAGCTCCTGGCCATTAAACTCGCCCTACAGGTGTGGCGCCACTGGCTAGAGGGGGCGGACCTGCCGTTTGTGGTCCTGACGGACCATAAGAATTTAGAGTACCTACGATCTGCCAAGCGCCTGAATGCCCGCCAGGCGCGTTGGTCTCTGTTCTTCGCCAGGTTCCGGTTCTCTATCACCTTCAGGCCAGGCTCCAAGAACGGCCTGCCTGACGCCCTCTCTAGACAGTTCACCCCCGTGGAGGCTGAGGAGACGCCCCACACTATCCTGCCCAGGTCGTGCGTCGTGGGAGCTATCTCTTGGGACATTATGGACAAGATCCGGAAGGCACAGGAGGTGGAACCTGATCCTGGCGGCGGACCGGAGGGAAGACTGTTCGTTCCGTCTGCGGTCCGAGGAGAGGTCATCCACTGGCTCCACACCTCCCGGCTCACCTGTCATCCCGGCACCTCTCGGATGATCAGCCTCCTCCAACGGTCCTTTTGGTGGCCGGGCCTGCGGAGGGATGCAGCCCGCTACGCCCGGGCTTGTCCAATTTGTGCAACCTGCAAATCGGGAAACGCCCCTCCAGCGGGTCTGCTCCAGCCCCTGCCCGTCCCTGGCAGGCCATGGTCGCACATCGCACTGGATTTCGTCACCGGGCTCCCAGTCTCCAACTCATTCGACACCATCCTGACCATCGTGGACCGTTTCTCCAAGGCGGCACACTTCGTCCCCCTGCGAGGTCTCCCTACCGCCCTGGAGACGGCGGGCTACCTCGTCCAACACGTGGTCAGGCTGCATGGGATCCCGGTGGACGTGGTCTCGGACCGGGGCCCCCAATTTTCATCCGAGGTTTGGAAATCCTTTTGCAACGCCCTCGGAGCCAAGGTGAGCCTCTCCTCCGGCCATCATCCCCAGTCTAACGGGCAGTGTGAGAGGACCAATCAGGAGCTGGAGGCTGCGCTCCGCTGTGTTGCAAGATCCAAACCGACATCATGGAGCAACCATCTCGCCTGGGTGGAGTACGCCCACAACACCGCCCGCTCTTCTGCAACGGGGATGTCCCCCTTCAAGGCGTCCCTGGGTTACGACCCCCCGCTGCTCCCAGCGCAGGAGGGCGAGGTAACTGTTCCGTCAGTTAGGGCGCACGTGAGGCAGTTCCGCTCCACCTGGGCCGCCGCGCGTCATGCGCTTTTACGCACGGCGGAACGCAACAAGACCGTGGCGGACCGGCGCAGAAGACCTGCCCCGGCGTACAGAGTTGGGCAACTTGTCTACGTTTCCACCCAGGACGTCACCCTAAAAGGCGAGAGGAGAAAGCTGGCACAGCGCTTCATGGGTCCCTTCCCCATCACCCGGATCATCAACCCGGTGGCTGTGCGCGTGGCTATTCCCCCCTCCCTCCGCATCCATCCCACCTTCCACGTATCAAAGGTGAAGCTGGCAGTCACCGACCCCCTTTGCCCTCCTCCTGCAGCGCAACCCGCGCCCCGGATGATTGGTGGCCACCCGGCCTGGTCCGTCTCCTCCATCCTGGACTCCCGGCGCCGGGGTCGTGGGTTGCAATACTTGGTGGACTGGGAGGGCTATGGGCCCGAGCATCGACAATGGGTGCCCTCGTCGTTTGTGTTGGACCCATCGCTCATCGCGGACTTCCACCGAGCGCACCCGGATAAGCCATCGCCAGGAGGCGCTGCTAGAGGGGGGAGTACTGTCACGCCGCGCCATTCATCAGCGGCGCCACCTGCTCACACACCTGATCCTCATCAGCGGCGAGGGATAAAAGCCGCCTCGCCCGGAGGCTCGGCCTGAAGCCGTCAGACTTCGTTCCCTCACCGTCGTGAGCATTCCTTTCTTCAGCATCACTATTCTGGGTAAGAACCCTTACCTCCTTTTCCAGTCTGCTCCCCTGTGCACAGGTGGATTCCCCGGCGGCGGACGTCTCCGTTCCATCGCCCATCCTTCGCTGCTGCACGGAGCTCTCCAGGTGGCTGTCTCCCGGGCTACGTTCCCCTTGCTGTGCCAGCTATCCTGACAACTCAAGTAAGATCTTCTCTTGCCATAATTCATCCTGTGTTGGTGTATGCCCATCACCCTCTCCCTGTGCTCTCTCCATAGGGTTGCTCGGCCGAACGGTCATCTGCCTCTGTGCCTGAAGCAGACGCCACCACCAACACATCTGCATCCCGCAGACACACACTCATACACTCCTGCTGTTAATAAACTCTTTGAACTACTCTAAGCCTGTGTGTGCGCGTCTCCTGAGCCGTGCGTTATGTCAGTATGGGGTTACTGGGGCCCCGCCCTGGAGCCAAGCCTCGGGGAGGGGCTCAATGGCAAGCATCTGGTGGGTGGGTTTCTGCTCATGGGACCTGGCCGGGCTCAGCCCGGAGGAGCTACATGGGTCCACCCTCCAGTGGGCTCACCACCTGCAAGAGGGACCATGGAGCCCCGGTACTATGTGGATCAGGTGGCGGTCGAAGGTAGAGACAATGGTGGTTTGATCCCTGGCTTTCTAAGCTGGTTTTATCCCCTGCGGGTCAAAGCCCAAAGGGGTCAAAGAGCTCTTTGGGCAAAGACTGACGGGGGGATGTTATGAGTCAGTCCGTCTGTCCATCTGTCCCACTATTGTGAAATCAACTCCTCCTACAGTTTTGGTCCTATTGTTTTGAAGATTGGTACCATGGTTTGATATACACTGAGGATGCACATATTGCAATTTGGTTCTGATCGGATGATTTTTGCAGGAATTGACCTCTTATTTCACTTCACTTCAGTAACTGTCTTGTGAAATCAGCTCCTCCTACAGTTTTGTTCTGATTCTTTTGAAACTTGGTACCATGATTTGATATACTCTGATGATCTACATGTTGTCGTTTCACTCTCATTGGATGGCCTTGAGGTCAAAGGTCAGAGGTCAGATTTTTTCCCCAAATCTTCTAAACACAATAACTACTGAAGAAATGATGTAGGCTTTTCAAATTGATACAGTAGTTGTATCTAATACACATCTTGGACAACTTACACCCTCACCTCACAATGGGTTTGGGGTCAAGGGGTCAAAGGTTAAAATTCAAAGTTAATTCAAAATCAAAGTTAATTCAAACATTGCAGTTGCACTATGGTAAATGCTGCATTTACTATTACTATAAAACAAGTAAAACTAGGGTCACCAAACCTGGTATACAGGTTCACCTTGGGATTCTGACCTCTGACTATGGGTTTGGGATCAAAAATTCAAAAGTCAAAGTAAACATTGTTTATGCCTTATTACTGTACAACGCATAGAGCTAGGGCCACCAAACCTGGTACACAGGTTCAACCTTGAAATCCTGACCTCTGACTATGGGTTTGGGGTCAAAAGGTCAGAGGTCAAGAGTAGCATTCTATTTGCACTATTACTATAAAATGAGTAAAGCTAGACTCACCAAACCTGGTACAGAGGTTCACCTTGGTATCCTGACCTCAGACTATGGGTTTAGGGTTAAAAGGTCAAAGGTCAAGGTTAACATTCCCTATGCCTTATTACTGTATAGCGAGTAAAGTTAGGGTTGCGGCGGCATGAAATAAAGCGGCGTTAGTGTTGGTTTTAAGTAGGTTTATTATCATACCGCCGTCACGGAGCTCGCCCCATGGGCGAGTCCGGAGGCTCTCAGCAGAGAGAGAGAGAGACACAGAGTGCGTGTCCAGCAGCAGCAGTTGAAGAGAGAGAATGAGAGAGAGAACATGGATTTCAGTGCAGTACTTATACCCAACTCAGACAATACATCAAAGGGTATTCACAGCAGTTGAGACATTTGCATTTAAGAGACATACATAACAATAGGCAGATTGCTGGCCTCTGCTCCAGCTTGCAGGACAAAGAGGTTACAAGGCACATCTACATATTGATCTCAGTCTCTAGGTCACAGTAAGGACAGGACGCATGAACACTATACATGAATGGCACATTAACATCTCAATGCATATGGCACATTACATCTCAGTAGTGCAGTGGAAAAAACCAGGAGTAGCGAGCTGTCTGTCCTTAGTCTGTTGTGGGGGTTTTCCCAAACCGCCACAGGGTCACCAAACTTGGTACACAGGTTCACCCTGTGACCCTGAAGTGTGACTATAGTTTTGGGATCACAAGGTCAAAGGTCAACATCAAAATGGCTTATAAACTATATCTCAACAACAAAGAAATCTAGGGTCAGCAAACTTGCTACAAAGAATCACCTTGGGATCCTGACCTCTGACTATGGATTTGGGATCAAAAAGTCAAAGGTCAAGGTTAACATTCCTTATGGCTTATTATTGTACAGCAAGTAAAGTTAGGGTCACCAAACTTGGTACACAGGTTCACCTTGGGATCTTGACCTCTGACTATGGGTTTGGGGTCAAAAAGTCAAAGGTCAAGGTAGGGCTGTGCGATATGACGATATATATCGGATGATGATATAAAAACGTGTATCGTTTCTTAGAACACTATCGTTTATATCATGATTTAAAATACACAGAACTCCCATTACTTGTCACTGCTCCGTCTCTCCCCCGCAGTGTGCGCAGCGGAACAGGTGTGTGGTGGTGTCTAGGCTTCAATCCAGTGGTTGCATACTCTAAACTACTGGTTTGATCAAATAGCTGCTACTCCTGTTTGCCAGGGATGTGGGACTGTTTCCCATCATACTGCATCAAAGAGGATAGTCTGCTAACCTGGTTTTAACGTTAACACCATGTCTAATTATAAAATGCTAAATGATGATGCTAAGTTGTGCTAATTGGAAACATTATAGTGTATCAGACTGTCGTTTCTTTGATTTAAATTATGGCTGACTTTCTTAGTTTTGTCTGAAAAAAATTAATAACAACAATAATGCGTCAGATTTATATCGCGCTTTTCATAGACACTCAAAGACACTTTATAGTGGATACATTAGTCATTCACTCCACAGATAATTAGAGCTGCAAAAGTGTATGATAGTGGCATAAACACGCAAAATAAATAATAAATAAATTAAAACAGGTCGGAGGAGCAAGTTGGCATTTAATGTAATTTATTTGATTTCTAATAATTTCAATTAGTTAAGTAACAATAATGAATAAAAACCCAGCCACAGGGGGTGCATAAGCCAGTGTACTCATAGTGTCGTTCCCAAGCCCGGGTAAATGGGGAGAGTTGTGTCAGGAAGGGCATCCGACGTAAAACCTTTGCCAAATCAAACATGCAGATCATGATGAATGAGACTTTCATATTGGATTGGTCAAGGCCCAGGTTAACAATGACTGCCACCAGTACTGTTAACCGACAAGGTGCCGGTTGAAATTGGGCTGCT
Source organism: Pholidichthys leucotaenia (assembly GCA_020510985.1). NCBI lineage: Eukaryota > Metazoa > Chordata > Actinopteri > Cichliformes > Pholidichthyidae > Pholidichthys > Pholidichthys leucotaenia. The sequence continues at coordinate 311,611,182 of CM035837.1, read as the reverse complement.
GTTGGTCGAAGATTGAGGAGGAGGAGAGGAGGAAGGTGTGTTAGGAGAGAAAAAGAGAAAAGGAAAGGTAGAAGTGAGAGTAGGGACATTAAATGTAGGGACTATGACTGGTAAAGGCAGAGAGTTGGCTGATATGATGGAGAGAAGAAAGGTAGATGGCGTTCACTTACAGTATGTAGCGCTTTTTTTCATCTCTAGATGGCCAAAGCGCTTTACAGATCCTGCTATCCACCCATTCACACACACATTCACACAGTGATGATGGCGGAGCTGCCATATATTATATATATGGCATATACTATATATATATATATTTATATTAATATGTACATATGTATACTAGCTGCTCTTGGGGTTTTTTTGCCTTCTGATTGTTGCTCTGAGTGTTGCTATCCCTGTGCTGTTGCAATCCTGGAATTTCCCCATTGTGGGACTAATAAAGGCTTATCTTATCTTATACACAGGTGCTGGCCTGACCCGCCAGAAGCAACTGGGGATTCAGTGTCTTGCTCAAGGACACTTCGACATGTAGACTGCAGACAGAGCGGGAAGCAAACCCCTGACCCTCTGATCAGTAGTTGGCCACACTACACTTGCACCACAGCTGCCCCTGTATGTTCAAGAAACCAGATGGAAGGGAAGCAAGGCTAGGAGCATTGGAGGTTGATTTAAACTGTTCTACCATGGTGTTGATAGGAAGAGAAATGGAGTAGGAGTAATCTTGAAGGAAGAGTATGTGAAGCGTGTTCAGGAGGTGTAGAGGGAGTCAGACAGAATCATGAGTTTGAAGCTAGAAGTCAAAGGTGTGATGTTGAATGTTGTCAATGCATATGCTCCACAAGTTGGATGTCAGGTAGAAGAGAAAGAGGAATTCTGGAGTAAGTTGGATGAAGTGGTAGAGAGCGTTCCCTGGGGGGAAAGAGTGGTGATTGGAGCGGACTTTAATGGACATGTAGGTGAAGGGAACAGAGGTGATGAGGAGGTCCTGGGTAGGTATGGTCTTAAGGAGAGAAATGTGGCAGAACAGAAGGTTGTGGATTTTTCTAAAAGGATGGAAATGGCTGTGGTGAACATATACTTCAAGAAGAGAGAGGAACATAGGGTAACTTACAAGAGTGGAGGAAGGTGCACACAGGTGGACTACATCTTATGCAGAAGGAGAAATCTGAAAGAGATAGGAGACTGTTAGGTGGTGGCACGGGAGAATGTAGCTAGACAGCATCGGATGGTAGTCTGTAGGATGACTTTGGAGAGCAAGAAGAGAAAACCAGTGAAGGCAGAGCTAAAGATTAAGTGAGAGAAGTTACAGAAGGAAGAAGGTTGCACAGAGTTCAGGGAGGAGTTGATACAGGCTCTGGGTGGTAGGGAAGAATTACTAGATGACTGGGAAAGTACAGCAAAAGTTTTGAGGGAAACAGGTAGCAAGGTATAAGATAAGATAAGATAAGATAAGATAAGATAAGATAAGATAAGATAAGATATGATAAGATAAGATAAGATAAACTTTATTGTCCCTCAAGGGGAAATTTGTCTTGGGCTTGTCACCCGTGCTGCAACCACACAATACACACATACACAATGGATGTAGAACATAATGAATGAAATAAAACCCAATAAATAATACAAGTACATACATACATAAATATATGACAGCAGTCATTAAGAACTGGAGTTATCAGTGTCCCTGACCTATTTATCTGAGTTTAAAAGTTTTACTGACGTCGGGATAAATGAGTTCTTCAGTATGTGGTGTATCCAGTGGACAGAGGAAGGAAGACAAGGAGACTTGGTGGTGGAATGAAGAGGTACAGGAAAGTATTCAGTGGAAGAGGTTAGCAAAGAAAAAGTGGGATAATCAGGGAGATGCAGAAAGTAGACAGGAGTATTTGGAATCTACGTAGGCGCATGGCAAAGAGAGAGGTGGAAAAGGCAAAGGAAAAGGCATATAGTGAGCTGTATGAGATTCTGAGCACTAAGGAAGGAGAAAAGGACTTGTATCGATTGGTGAAACAGAGAGATCGAGCTGGAAAGGATGTACAGCAGGTTAGGTTCAGAGGCGGACTTACCATTAGGCAAAGGTAGGCGGTTGCCTTAGCTACTTACTCGTTCTGGTCGTCAAGCTGCACCCGTCAGCATACCTCTCTGAACTGGCCCATACTCTTAAACACAGTCCCCGATGTACAAACTTTTTTACACCACAGGATGGCAGACCGGTATAGCTTTCCTCCTAGCACCAAACCCGGATGTTCCCCAATTGCAAAGTTCGAGTAATTCTGGTCTGGACTGGGAGCTTTTTCATCCGCGTGATGGCGAGCACAGAGCCAAGCATGCGTGCACCAGAGAGAAGGCTATGCTTTTTTTTGGGCAGATCCTGATTCAGAAGAAGACCCTTTATCCACTAAGGAAGATTCCAAATCGGATTACAAGCCTCTGACCGTGTGGATCTAAAATCAAAAGGGAAAGTAACTGTCTGACGGCGTTGTGATTTGTGTTTTTTATGTGTTCAGTACAGTGCCAAATGGCACAGTAGCCGCTCTGAAGGTTTTTCAGTTTTGCCTAACCATGGTCAAGAGGGTTCTAGACTTGGATGAGCGGTTTGTGGGCATGGACGAATGATCCAGAACACACTGTGGTACTGGCGCATGTGCACACACCACGTGGTTGGAGAGAAAATCATGGCAGAAGGACTGGTTTCGATGGGAGATGCCACAGTAAGTACCAACAATGATACCTGGGAACTTCTGAGATATTTTTCCAATTTGCAGTCTGTCTACTGTATATCTGTTACAATTTCCAAGATACTGGCGTTTGAAATTTTGATAGTCACAATATGCAAATTAGGTCACATTATGCAAAATTATTATTATTATTAAAGTCATAAACTTTGGGTTATTTGCAATGTTTTTCCAATTTACACTGTGCTTGTATCTGTTAGAATTTCTAAGATACAGGCAAGGTCAAATTTTGCATTTCCTGCCATAAATTCTCCACAGACAAGGAGCTGCATCCTGGCCATGTCACACGAGGGCCACCTGTGCATTGTCAGGGTTAAACAATGGTGTAGGGTCTCAGTATGGTGGCCAGGAATCAACAAGGACATGGAGATCATGATGAAAGATTGTGCACCCTGCCTGGCCAGCAGGAAAACTGGCATGCACTACCCCCGCCTCTGCAACCACTGCCATGGCTATCAGCCTCATAGAAACATATCCACTTGGACATATACAGCAAACTGCATAACGCTCTCCCACACCAAGGCTTTCTACTGGTGGCCTACGATCTCCACTCAAAATGGCCCGAGGTGTTGACCACCGGCTCAGTCACCACTAATGTGGTCACCGATTTTCTAACTTCCCTTTTCGCCCACTGGGGTGAAAGTGCCACCGCCTTCTACCACCCTCTGGTGAAGGTGTGTGTGTGGGGGTGGTGGGGGTGGTGGAGAGATTCAACCAGACCCTCAAGAACGGTCTCAGGGCACACCTAGTGGATGGGCTCCCATTTTCAGCCGCACTACAGAACACCCTACTACATTACAGAGAAACCCTCACGCCATGACGGGTAGCTCCCCGGCCCTACTGATGCCTGATGCTGGGACACAAGATGAGTTTTCCCCTGGACTGACTGTGCCCCCCCCATCAGCCGCTACCCTGCCGGAGATGCCCTCATCTAGAGGGAGGGTGGTCAAATAACAACAACGGATGAAGCAAAGGTTTGATAAGAAGTGGAGGGCGAGACGACCCAGACCCAGTGTTGGACTGGGTTCAGATCTGGCGTCCCAACTGCGCCCAAAAGTTGCAGTCCTTTTGGACAACACCGATACAGATCACAGCGCAGTTGGGCTCAGCCACCTTTCATCTTGCTGATGGGTCACGGTGGCATACCAGCCGCCTCTGAAAAGGGACACTGACTTCGGCCCCAGATCAGGAGACGGCTGCGGACATGACGAGATCAGGCTGGGACTTTGGTGACACAAGACCCACAAACCCCGACAAACGTCCACTAGAGCCAGTGACGGTGACAAAGCCCGAGCACCACTCGGCCCAGATTTGGCAGAGACCCCGCTACCTTAGGGACTTTGTAGCTAAATGTTGAAATAGTGGACTCTTAAGGGTAGCCAGGACGTGACCGACAACAGTGACAGAATGATCCATTTGGTTACGCGGGCATACCGGTAGCCTACCCGGGTACCCAGGCAGTTGTATATAGTTCTTTGGGGTTTTTTGGGGGGGGGGGGGTGGTAAATGTGGTGTTTGGACGTGGCGGCTCGCCGTAGGTGACATCATCACGTGGTGAACTGGCCGTGACGCCATATGGCATCACCCTTCTGTATATAATTCAATTATGTGTTGAATAAAGGAGAGTACAGTTTATGCCCATTATCCGTGCCTCATTTCCAGACATAACAGAAGCAAGACAGAGTACATGAGTGTGAATGAGAGGGAGGCAGGCACAACAGTGAAGATGGGAGGAGTAGAGGTAGTGAAAGTAGATGAGTTTAAATACCTGGAGTCAGCCATCCAAAGCAATGGAAAATGCACAAGAGAAGTGAAGAAGAGTGTGCAGGCAGGGTGGAGTGGGTGGAGATGAGTGTCAGCGGTGATTTGTGACAGAAGGATAGAAGCTAGAGTGAAAGGGAAGATTTACAAGATGGTAGTGAGACCTGCTCTGATGTATGGTTTGGAGACGGTGGCACTGACAAAAAGACAGGAGGTGGAGCTGGAGGTGGCAGATTTGAAGATGCTAAAATTTTCACTGGGAGTGACTAGGAGGGACAGGATTAGAAACGAGTATATCAGAGGGACAGCTCAGGTTGAGCAGTTTGCAGACAAAGTAAGAGAAGCAAGGCTGAGATGGTTTGGACATGGGCAGAGGAGGGATAGTGGATATAGTGGACAAAGGATGTTGAAGATGGAGCTGCCAGGCAGGAGGAAAAGAGGAAGACCACAGAAGGTTCATGGATGTAGTGAAGGAGGACGTGGAGAGGGTTGGTGTTACAGAGGAAGATGCCAGGGATAGGGTGAGATGGAGGCAGATGATCCGCTGTGGCAATCCCTAAAGGGAGTAGCCAAAAGAAGAAGAAGAAGAAGAACGATAATTAATAAAGTTAAAGTCATTATATGTATTTTATCAATCCATCAATCAGATTTTGTTTATAAAGCACTTTCCATACAGTGTAGCAGCTCAAAGTGCTGTACAAAATAATAAACAACATACACCAAAAGCCAAAACATCAACCTACCATATAAAACCATGTTAAAAAAAACATATAAAACATTAAACCTGAACTGAGGAAGTAGTATCAGTGAGGAAAAATCAGAGATAATTAGACATAAAACCAAGTAATAACAAGTAAAAAAAAAAAGTTAAAACAGGATAAATGCAAACAAAACAGGATAAAAAAAAAAAGTTAAAATAGGATAAAAAGGTGTAAGAAAAGGTAAAAGGGGGAAAAGCAAAAATAAATTTAAATAAAAGCCAGGTCAAAAAGGTGGGTCTTTAGTTTGGTTTGAAAAGTATCAACATTCTCTGCTGCCCTCACATGTTCAGGAAGGCTGTTCCACAGACGTGGACCATAATGACAAAGCCATGTCACCGTGAGTTTTAGTTCTGACTTTAGGAATGATTAACAAACCTTGACCTGAAGACCTGAGGGTTCTTGAAGGTTTCTATTGTAAAAGCAATTCTGATAAATAATTAGGGCTAACACCATTAAAACCCAATAAAAGAACCTTAAAATCTATTATTACATTGTGGAGGGAAAAGATCAGGCGAGGGGCGCACCATATCACGTCAGGGTCACCAGTGTGGAGGAAAATAAGTTCAGGCGAGATATGACGAGCTGGAAGGTTGCAGAGTTTTATTTCCTCCATCAAAATGAGACGCACTTGTAGTGCTGTGCGCTACAGTGGTCCTGTGCTGTGCTGTGTGTGCTGTGTTGTGTTGAGTTTCGTTGTCTGAGCTGAGTCAGGGTCGGGGAGCTTGGTGGAGACGAGAGAGAATGACCGTCTGCTCCCTCTCACTGCGCTGTGGACCCCAGAGGACCAGAGAACGCCTGCAGCCTCTTCATCCTCACCGGAGCGCACTCCCCGGAGCGGGCAGCGCTTGGACCGACATGCACCATGAACGGCGACACAAGCGAACCAAAGGAAGCAGCTTGAACGGGGAAGGACATCAACGCCGACTGTGATGATTTCCACCAAGCTCCCCGACCTTGACTCAGCTCGCGACAACGAAATTCAACACAACACAGCACACACAGCACAGCACAGGGGACCACTGTAGCGCACAGCGCTACAAGTGCGTCTCATTTTGATGGAGGAAATAAAACTCTGCAACCTTCCAGCTCGTCATAACTCACCTGAACTTATTTTCCTCCACATCATTATCTTTTATGTCTGATTTTCAGATCATGACCAATCTGAAATATTTTTTCTAAGAAGCAAACGTGTTAAATCAGTCTTCAGGCTGCAGGTCGACACTTAAATTTTCAGTGATTTAAACTAACGCTAATTTACATCTGTAGATCACAGCGATGGGCAATTTTCTCATTTTCAGACATTTTTTTTTTAATATTATGTGGTTTTTTTGGGGGGGTTGCTGTTCTCCTCTGGCTCAGGAAATATGTAACTTATTGATGTTTACTTTTTATTCATATAATATGATTTAGAAGAAAAACCTTAAATTTATGAGACTCAATATTATCAAATGCACATTAAAAAACTATAACACTGCAAAATTATGAGGGAAAAAGGGATAAGGACCTGCACTTATATAGCCTCAAAGACCACTCAAAGCGCTTCACTAGTACTAACCCTCTATTCTAAAGGCCTATAGGAGACAGATATCTAGGGACAATTTAGAACAACCAATTGACCTAACATGCATGTCTTTGGATTGTGGGAGGAAACCCACCCAGCACAGGGAGAACATGCAAACTCCACACAGAAAGGTTCCTACCCCTGCCAGCCTGGGGATTTGAACCTGGAACCTTCATGCTGTTAGGCAACAGTGCTAACCACTGCACCACTGTGCTATCCAGGGTACATGTAAAAGTTTTAAAAAAGAGATGGTGTGGGGAACCCACTCAGTAGTTAGTAGTTTTCCCTCAGACTGAAGTGGTAGATCAAAGGTGGGGAGTGGGGGAGTGATATGTTAATGCAGCACCCCAGGTAGCAGAGAAGTGTTAGCGCTGTGATATAAAAGAGAGTGCCTGCAACCTGGGGGAAGTTTTTCTGATTCTGGAGAATGTGAGAGAGTGGAATAAAGCTTCATCTGCTCGGAAAAGTTTGGCCTGGTTATTCTCTCCACACTGGTGACCCTTGACGCACAATGGAACGCGAGGCGAACACCCCAGAGACGACTCGGACGGGAAGTGCCAGCAACGCATGCGCCATTTCAGTCAAACTCCCAGACTTTTGGCTACACGACCCGAAGTTTTGGTTCCTTCACACTGAGGCCCAGCTCGCGCTCCGGGGAATAACAGCAGATGACACCAGATATTACTACGTGGTCGCAGCGCTGGACACACGCACAACTCAGCAGGTGGCGAGCCTGCTCCAACAGCCCCCAGCCCGCGACAAATACGGTGCTCTCAAAACCGCGCTGACCCAGCGCTACACGCTCTCGGACTGCGAGAGAGCGGAGAGGCTCCTGACGCGCTCCGAGTTAGGAGACGGGTCGGCGGTCGAGTTGATGGAGAAGATGTTGGCGTTGATGGGCACAGATGACGGGCATTTTCTCTTTGCCCACCTTTTTCTCCAGAACCTCCCGACAGCGGCCAGAGCGGTCCTGGCCAATTCGCTGCTGTTGGCCGCGCGCAACTACCAGCCGCTAGCCCAGAAGGCAGATCGGATTATCCTCTCTTCCAGAGCCCTCACAGTGAACGCAGTGGTGTTGGAACCCAGCGAGACGGCCAGCGGAGGCGAGGAGCCAACGATGGTGGCTGCAGCAGGGGCCAAGAAGCACTGGAGAGACATCCTCTGTTTCTACCACCGCCGTTTTGGAGTGGACGCACGCCAATGCATGCCACCGTGCCAATTCAAGCATTCGAGAAACGCTGGGATAGGCAGTCGGTAGCAGCTGCGACCGCCGGTGAAGCAAGCAAGCTGCTCTATGTGACAGACTCACGCTCGGGGAGACGGTTACTTGTGGACTCCGGCTCCCAAAAGAGCCTCATCCTGCCATCCTACGCAGACCGGCTGGCGGGAACTAGCGGCCCCGAGCTGACGGCCACAAACGGCTCAGACATTAAGACTTTCGGAAAGAGGACACTGACTGTATCCTTGCACAGCCGTACATACCAATGGATATTCGTCATAGCGGCATGCAGCTTTCCCATTTTGGGCACTGATTTTTTGTGTGCACACGGACTACTAGTCGATGTTGCTAACAGACGCCTGATTAACACAATGTCTTTTAATTCTCTCCCCTGTACAGCTAGAGGAGCCGGGCCCACAACACTAGCCAACGTCACAACTTCAGGGGGTAAGTTCCACACACTACTCAACCAGTTCCCAGCACTCACAGTCCCAACTTTTTCGGCGACCGTCACTAAACATGGGGTGGAGCACTTCATTACCACTACGGGGCCGCCCAGTTTCGCACGACCGCGGTGCCTGTACGCAGCTAAACTGGCCATAGCGCGCGAGGAGTTTGCCATCTTGGAAAAGTTTGGCATCATCAGGTGCTCAAACAGCCCACGGGCATCCATGGGCTGTTAATACTAATAATATTTATTATTAGTATTATTATTATCATCATAATTTGGATCTGCCACAGTTATTACAAGTTGAAAACTGCTCTCCGTCAGTAAGTATTGGGATCTTCAAAGAAAATGGAGGCAGGGGAATATTGCACTCGTCTCAAAGTGCTCTTGTTGATAATGTTGTTGTTTTTTCTGAGGGGATACATTTTTTTTCTCAATTTTTAAAGGTTTGAACTCTTTCCCATTACAAAAATAGGGGCCACCAAATAAAGTCTTGCATAGGACCTCCAAAAAGCTAGAAATGGCCGTGAGATAGATGCAGATTTATGAGAAAACTGTCTCCAAATTAAAAGAAAACTGCCCAGTTTAAAAGGAACTAAGTCAAAATCTCAGGTGCAACTTTTCCTTGAAGAATTCTATTTGAGACTATTTAAAATAATCTTTCTTAACCAGTGGTTTTCTTTTTGCCACTCTTCTGTAAAGCTTTGACTGGTGAAGAACCTGGGCAACAGCTGTATCAGTTTCTCCCATCTCAGCTGCAGATGTTTTTATTTCCTTTAGGAGTCATATGAGTCTTGGTGGCCTCCCTTGCTTGTCTCCTCCTTGCATGGTCAGTCAGGTTATGAGGATGGCCTGCTCTGGGCAGATTTAAACATGGCATATTCCTAGCATTTCCTAATCTGGATTTAAATGAAGTCCGGGGGGGGTGTTCAGTGACTTTGATTATTTATTTATTTAGTATCCTGATGTGTACTTTCAGTAACATTTTCTTAGCGTTCCTTTTTTGATCTCTGACTGGACATTAATCCAGTGGTGTCTTTATACTATAATCACTTGAGATGCATTCAGTACACTTAGGTGATCTGAATTTCACTGATTGTTAGACTGCTAGCACTGAAGTAACTAGTTGGTTGCATTTCTTCAAGTTCATGTAGGCTTCTTGTGTAACTTCCTCACAAAATTGCACTGATGTTAGTTTTGTTTCAGGATACTTTTTACTCTTATGTACTTTGCTACATTTTTGAGAAAAAAGCTACTTTTACTTAAGTACATTTAGTGGCATTCTCTGAGTTTTAATGTTATTAATTTAAAAACTGGTTAGAAATGTGGTTGCTTATACTATAATAACTTATTCTCACCAGTAATTACTGCATTTGGCCACTATATTAAATTTTAAAATAGGATCAAAGTATATTATTGTCGATAATAATGGTATTACATTCAGATTGGTGTTGATGTCATTGTTTTTCTGTTCAAGAACAGTTGCAAAAGAATGAGAAATAAAATGAAAAATGTTACAAATTTATGAGAAAAATATTGTAAAATTTAGATTTTCTTTAAAAAAAAGCCAATGTTATCAAAATTGGTCACAAATTTATGATAAAAAGTAATACATGTCAAATAAAGATATTCAAAATATATGACGAAAACCTAAAAATTTATGACAATAAAGTCTCAGATGTATAAGAAAAAAGTTTACATTTATGATAAAAAGGCAAATTTGTGAGTCGTGAATTTACATGGTAAAAAATCCCATATTTATGTGGAAAAATGTAATTTTCTGAGTAAAAAGTTGTAAATGTCCTATATTCATGAGGCAAAAAAAACTTGCAAATTTAGGAGAAAATATTCATAAATTTAAGAGAAAAACCTTGGCACCTGTCATTACTTTAGTAGATACTTTCTTAGTCTTACTGGAGGACTTTTTTGCTGGACACTCTTACTTTTACTTGAGTGAAAAATATGATATAGGTAACACTACTTTTACTTGAGTACAATTTTTGGCTTTACTCTTCTTATTTCTGGCTAGCATCAGCTAACTGGACTGATACTGAATCAGGCCAGCCACTTAAAATGAGATGAATATTTATGCAATCACTTATTTTACATTATATAATTTTATTCACTTACTTTATTCACTTTATTCGCATTACTTTGTAGAAATCTGTTTTCTCTGACATAAGGATAGGTGTTTTATTGTTGTTGCAAATGTACAAGAAAATTTTTGAAAACGTGAGGGAAAAAAGTTTCAAATTTATGTATGTAGCTGTAAATTTGTGTGGAAAAAGTAACACTTTCATTCATTCATCTTCTTCTGCTTAATCTTTTTCGGGTCGCAGGGGGGCTGGAGCCTATCCCAGCATCTTTGGGCGAGAGGCAGGGTACACCCTGGACAGATCGCCAGTCCATCGCAGGGCCAACACAGAGAGACAGACAACCATTCACTCTCACAGTCATACCTAAGGACAATTTAGAATCCCCAGTTTGATGCCAGTTAACCTAACTTGCATGTTTTTGGCATGTGGGAGGAAACCGGAGAAATCCCGGAGTAAACCCACGCAGACACGGGGAGAACATGCAAACTCCACACAGATCACTGTTGGTCGGGGGCTGGGATCGAACCCAGGATCCCCCGGCCAAGGGTGAGTTGCTGTGCTGCCGCAGTGCTAACCACTCCTCCACCGCGCTGCCCACACATTTATCTCAAAGAAGTGTCAAATTTATAGGTACTAAAAAGGTACTACATTTATTAGAAAAGGTCACAAATTTGCCAGAAAAACTGTCAAATTTATTAGAAAAAAAGAGATATAAATTTCCAAGAAAACTGTCATAAGTTTACAAGTAAAGCATCTCAAATTGGCAAAAAAGAGTGAAATTTGGGAGGAAAAAAAGACAAAACTGAATAGAAATCCAAAGCTATTTATCATCTTTTATCATATTTTTGCACCCTTATTACCTCCGCCAAGGAGGTAATGTTTTTGCCGGGGTTTGTCTATCTGTCTGTTTGTCTGTCTGTTGGTTAGCAAGATAACTCAAAAAGTTTTGGACGGATTTCGATGAAACTTTCAGGCATTGTTGGAAATGGTACAAGGATGAACTGATTAAATTTTGGTGGTGATCCGGATCACCGTCCAGAAGAAAACCGCCATTACGGAAAATGCCATTTTTGTGAATAACTACTGAACCACTAAACCTATCATTGTCAATCCAATTGCTAGTCATATGTTTTCGTGGTCAAGGAATCTGAAAACGTACACACAAACAGTGTATGGGGGGAACTGTGGCGCTTGGCGGAAGTCTGCGCTCTCCGAGTGCTTTTCTAGTTCTTACAAGTGTTTATTAATTTACATTTATATGTTTGTACCTGAATTTGTGAATACTCCCCATCATCACCATCATCTTTGTTAAAAAAAAAATAATAAATTGCCTACTGCCTGTATAGTTGTACCCTTGTCTCTTCATTCATTCATTTCACTGCTGCAAATCTGTTCCTAACGTGAAAATATTTTTCAAGCGCTACAATGGGAAAATATTTTATTCAGTATTATTGCAGCCTCTCGAATTGCCTGGGATAGCAAACATCAGATCACTTATCATGGTTAAGGTCTGCATAAGATATTATTTGATACTAATGTAATGACGCTCATGCTTGGCTGTGCTAATGTGGCTGTGAGAGCCCTACTCTAATGTGGAAATCTGGGGTCTAACTGATATCATCTTCACAGTTTGGATTATTATTTCCTACTCCATGAAGAAATCCCAAAGGAAAATTCCTGATGCCATTACTGGACCACTCTCGTAGGCCTGTCCCAGCAGCTCACTCTGTCTGTTTTTAGCTTTCCTGTCATGATTTTGCACAAACACCTCACTGTTCTTGGTTGTTGAGTCCCCAAGTTGGCTCTTTGTCAACGTCTTAATTGAGAGAGAGGACACCAGAGCAAAGGGAAGCCTTTTACTACATTACAGAAAGATGATGATGAAGCTCTTTCCCAAGCAGGAATTTGACTGCTGCTTTAAGAGAGGCGTGCCCTCGCCTTTCATCTTTCTCAGTGAAGAAAAGTCAAAGTAAAAGCAAACTCAAATCTATTTTACCTGTCAGTTAAAAATCCAGTGAGTCAGAGACTACACTTCTTTCTTGCAATGATTGCAAGGTTTATAAAATAAAAAATAATGAAGTTTTGAAGGTATAAAATGTGTAAAAGTGATTGGTTTCTGTCATTAATTACTAGTGGGCATCCATATTCCTTGAACAATATGTTAAACAATAAATCCACTCACCTTTTTTCAGGCTCTGCTCTCTGAAGTACTGTATGTACACAAGTTTCCTCAAGTCATGCTATATTTGATATCTGATGCACCACCCTGCAGCACCATCCCTGCATCCTTAACTCTTTCGTGTCCACAGTGCAGAACAGCAACAGCCTGTGGTTACAGAATAATGATGCATAATAATGTAACAAGGATTTGTTTTGTTTGCTTTCTTGTTGACTCTTTTGGCATTTATTTTGGCATTTGGAATTAGGAAAGCTGAAACTGTGGTTTGATTCAAAACAAATTAACGCTCAATTTAAGCAAGACAAAATTTATAGTCTTTAACAACCATCACAACTACCCAGTACCCAAACTCAGTGTAAATGGTGTAGAGATTGAAAGGGTATCCGAAACTAAATTCCTTGGAGTAATAATTGATAACAAACTGTGTTGGAAGCCACATATTAATTATATAAAAGGTAAAGTATCCAAATCAATTGCAATATTACACAGAGTGAAAAATTTGCTGAATCAACCCACACTATACACCTTGTATCATTCATTAATACTCCCATACATGACATATTGTAATGAAGTATGGGGAAATACATATAAAACAAACATATATCCACTCTTTATGCTTCAAAAGAGAGCTATTAGAATAATCAACAAAGCAGCTTACAGGGAACCAACAAACCCACTTTTTCTTAAACAAAAAACTCTCAAGTTGAAAGATCTGATTGACTTTAAAACCGCAATAATAATGTTCAAAGTGAAGAATCTATCACTGCCCGCAAATATCCAAAAGTTGTTCCAAACAAGGGAGAAACGATATCACTTCAGAGGAACATGTATATTTCAAAAGCCTACAGTGAGAACAACCACCAAGCAACACTGTATTTCAGTGCAAGGAGTCAGATTATGGAACGATTTTGGACCTGAATTAAAATCATGTACAACGCTTGGACAATTTAAACAAAAACTAAAGGAAGAAATATTCCAAACGTATTTACAAGACGACATGTAAACTCACATAAGGATTGACATTTCCAGCCTGTGTTGTGTTGTAGCTTAGTTTTTTTTCTTTTTTTCTTTGTGACACTATGTCTTAGATTTGTTTTTGAATAGTAACCGCTTAACTTAGACTAGCTCAGTTTTTCTTTTTCTCTCAGTCACATGTTGTCTTAGCCTTGTTTTAAATTCTAATCGCTCTTGTCTTGTTTTCTCTTTTTTCTCCTTTGAATTCTTGGATGGAATATGGGTGGGCAATATAAGCTGCGGCTTCAGCCATCACCCATTTCAGATAACTCACGTGGAATTGTATAGTAGAAGGAGTCTTTGTCTAATTTGACCTTGTTGTTATATTATACAGTTTCTTTTAACCTGTAATGTACTATCCGAAATAAAATAAATTCATTCATTCATTCATTCATTCATTTGTTTGTTTCAAGAAGGCTACGCCTTTTACAACATATTTGTTCCAGCGTTAAGCCCCTGATTTGACCTCTGTTTTTTATCTGTCAAAGGAAGCAGTTCTAGTAAATTTACCTCACAGATGTATAGGCTATACCAGGACAACTTTGAGTGTCTCTGTTGCTCCTTGTGGCCTGCAAATTTTTCAGCACTACATCATACTGACATTGTAATCATAAGACTCTGGCTTAAATTTCACAGAATTTAAAGTGCTGTGGAGAGAGGAATAACCAGGCAGAGCGGTCCAGAACAAAGCAGGCTTTATTAATTTCTCTCTCTCACATCATCCAGAATCACAAGCATCAGAAAAAAGGGACAGGTCACAGGCACCTCTCCTTTTATAGCCTACGACCCGCTCAGTCACGTGTGGTGCTGCAGTAACATGAAAGACTTTGCAATTCCCATTCTCTTAGTCACTGTTTGCATCAACACACAAACCCCCACATCAACACACAAACCCCCCCATGACAATTCCCCTTGTCCTTCCGTCTGAGTGGAAACATACTGACATACTTGGAAACATACTGACATACTGAGTGGGTTCCCCCACACCGCCCCCCCCCCTCCCAGAAACTCAGACCGAGCCTTAACCCTCATGTCCTTTGGGCTTAAGCCTACGTCCATAGCGGCTGTAACCAGGGGTCTGCGGCTCCGAGGTGCTGCTGTGCCGGTGGGGGGCTCTTGGGGGTGCGTCTGTCTGTGGGGGGACATTGGGAGGGGGGGGGGAACATCTTTAGCATGCCATTGTGACTGATCTGACAAGTCATTTACATGGGGAGTTCTCAGTGAGGGTTGTCCTCGCCGAGGAGCTCGGGCCAACACCACCTGCTCGTCTGCTAAAACAAAAGCGGGCTTAAGCCTGTCTATACAGACTGTTTCCCTGCGTCCCCCCAAGTCTAACACAAAATGTTTCTCCCCAGGTTCCAGCACTGTGAACGGGCCATCGTAGGGCAGGCACAAGGGGGTCCGGTGGGCATCGGGCCTGACAAATACGAACGCTGCGTCCTTCAAGGCCTTTGGCACAAAAACGCGTGGAAAACAGTGGTGGACCGGACCGTGTACCATCCCTGCCACTGCGCTATGCAGCGGCTGGGACAAAACAGCTCTGCTGGGGAGGCTGCCAAATCCTCCTTCGGTGCTGAACGCAAACCTAATAGAACCCACAGCAACCGGTCCACCCAATTTGCATCTGTAAGTGAAGACCTGAGTGCTGCTTTAAGTGACCTATGGAAACGCTCACATAACCCATTGGCCTGGGGGTTCTACGCGGTCATGCAATGAGGTCGGAAACAAACTGCAGGCCCTGATTGGACGTGATATCCAAAGGGGCGCCGAAACATGCCACCCATGTCGTCAAAAAAGCACATGCAACGTCTGCGGACGCGGTGGAAGCTAGTGGGACTACGTTTGGGCCAGCGCGTGGTGCTATCCACCACTGTCAGGAGGTGCATGAACCCCTGTGATGGCAGAAGGGGGCCCACAAGGTCCACGTGAACATGGTCAAACCTCTTACCCAGGATATGGAACGGCTCCAAAGGGGCCTTTGTGTGCCTGTGCACTTTGGCTCGCTGCCACGCTACACAGGCTGCAGCCCACTCTTTCACCCGTTTGCGCAGGCTCGGCCAGACAAACTTTGCTCCCACCATTTTGACTGACGCACACACTCCTGGGTGTGCCAGGGAGTGAATGGACTCAAAAACGCAGCAGCGCCAAGTGCATGGGACCACCAGGCACGGGCAGCCCATGGAGACATCACAGATTAGGGGGGTGGGGAACATCTTGCAGTACTCTGCTCTCCAGCCTTAACCCTATTGGTCCAGACTGGAGTGCGCAAACGTCCGCATCGCCCATCTGCTCAGCAGCCATGGCCGTGTAATCTATCCCCACGTAGACTGGGACCACTAATGCGCGCGAGAGGCAGTCTGCCACCACGTTGAGCTTACCGGCCACATGCTGAATGTCGGTTGTAAACTCCGAAATCACGGCCAGCTGTCTCTGCTGCCGGCCCGACCATGGTTCCGAAACCTTGGCCATAGCGTACGTTAGCGGCTTGTGGTCCACGAACACAGTGAAGGTGCCCCCTTCCAGCCAGAACTGGAAGTGGCGTATGGCCAGGTGGAGAGCCAGTAACTCCCTGTCGAACGCGCTGTATTTACATTCACTGTTGTGCAAAGACCTGCTAAAAAAAAAGCAAGCGGCTGCCAAGAACCTGTGACGCGCTGCTCCACGACAGCCCCTATGGCCACGTCCAACGCGTCAGTAGTGAGTGCTATCCGAGCCGCCGGGTCCGGGTGCACCAGCAGTGCGGCGTTCACCAGGGCTGTTTTAACCTCGGAAAACGCCTGCTCCCACTCAGGAGTCCAGTCGACTCTGTCCGCCGGTTTCCGTTTCTTAAGCACGGCGTACAACGGCTGCATGAGCTGGGCTGCGCGGGGGAGGAAATGGTTGTAAAAGTTAACCATCCCCAAAAACTCCTGCAGTGCCCTGACTGTCTGAGGCCGGGGAAAATCTGCCACTGCGCGCAATTTGTCCAGTAAGGGTATCGCGTCCTCCGGTGAGATGCGGTGGCCCAAAAAATCGATTCCCGTCACCCAGAACTGGCACTTTGCTGGGTTGATTATTAATCCGTGCTCCTCCAACCTCTGGAAAACTGTCCTGAGGTGAGCTATGTGTTCGTCCTCGGATGCGCTGGCCACCAGGATGTCATCCAGTTAGACGAACACAAACGGCAGATTGTGCAACACCGCATCCATCATGCGTTCGAATGTCTGCGCCGCGCCTTTTAACCCGAAAGGCGTGCGTAAAAACTCAAAAAGACCAAACGGGGTTATTACTGCCATCTTAGGTATGTCTTCAGCGCACACCGGGACCTGGTGGTAACCGTGGACCAGGTCTATCTTGGAAAAAACACATGCCCCGGTGAGGTGAATGGAAAAATCCTGAATATGGGGGATCGGGTAGCGGTTGTGCACTGTGGCATTGTTCAATCTGCGGAAATCTGCGCACGGTCGCCACGATCCCTCGGCTTTAGGAACCATATGTAGCGGGGATGCCCATGAGCTGTTTGATCGTCTGATGATGCCAAACTTTTCCAAGTTGGAAAACTCCTTGCGCGCTATGGCCAGTTTAGCTGCGTACAGGCGTCGAGGTCGTGTGAAAACGGGTGGCCCCGTAGTGGTAATGAAGTGCTCCACCCCGTGTTTAGTGACGGTCGCCAAAAACGTCGGGACCGTGAATGCTGGGAACTGGGTGAGTAGTGTGTGGAACTTACCCCCTAGAGCTGTGACGTTGGCTAGCGTTGTGGGCCCGGCTCCTCTAGCTGTGCAGGGGAGAGAATCAAAAGACATTACGTTAATCAGGCGTCTGTTAGCCACATCAACTAGTAGACCGTGTGCACACAAAAAAATCAGTGCCCAAAATGGGGAAGCTGCGTGCCGCTATGATGAATGTCCGTTCGTATGTACGGCCGTGCAAGGATACAGTCAGTGTCCTCTCACCAAAAGTCTTAATGTCTGAGCTGTTTGCGGCCATCAGCTTTGGGCCGCTAGTTCCCGCCAGCCGGTCTGCGTAGGACAGTAGGATAAGATGCTTTTGGGAGCCGGAGTCCACGAGGAACCATCTCCCCGAGCATGAGTCTGTCACATAGAGCAGCTTGCTCGCTTCACCGGCGGTCACAGCTGCTACCGACTACCGGCCCTGGCATTTCCCGAGCACTTGAATTGGCATGGTGGCACACATCGGCGTGCGTCCTCTCCAAAACGGCGGTGGTAGAAGCAGAGTGTGTCTCTCCGATGCTTCTTGGCTTCCGCTGCAGCCACCGTAGTTGGCTCCTCGCCCCCGCTGGCTGTCTCGCTGGGTTCCGACGCCGCTGCGTTCACTGCAAGGGCTCTGGTGGTGAGAATAATCCGATCCGCCTCTTGCGTTAGCGTCCAGTAGTTGCGCGCGGCCAGCAGTGGCGAATTGGCAAGGACCACCCTGGCTGCCGTAGGGAGGTTCCGGAGGAAAAGGTGGGCAAAGAGGAAATGCCCATCATCTGTACCCATTAGCACCAACATCTTCTCCATTAACTCGACCGCTGACCTGTCTCCCAAATCGGAGCGCATCAGGAGCCTTTCCGCTCTCTCACAGTCTGAGAGCGTATAGCGTCGGGTCAGCGTGGTTTTGAGAGCCTCGTATTTGTCGTGGGCTGGGGACCGTTGGAGCAGGCTCACCACCTGCTGCGTTGTGCGTGCATCCAGTGGTGCAACCAGGTAGTAGTATCTGGTGTCATCTGCTGTTATTCCCCGGAGTGTGAACTGGGCCTCGGTTTGGAGGAACCAAGACTTTGGGTCATGTAGCCAAAAGTCTGGGAGTTTGACCGAAACGGCGCACTTGTTGCCGGCACCTCCATTCTGAGTCGTCTCCGGGGTGTTCACCTCGAGTTCCATTGTGCGTCAAGGGTCACCAGTGTGGAGAGAGGAATAACCAGGCAGAGCGGTCCAGAACAAAGCTGGCTTTATTAATTTCTCTCTCTCACATCATCCAGAATCACAAGCATCAGAAAAAAGGGACAGGTCGTAGCCACCTCTCCTTTTATAGCCTACGACCCACTCAGTCACGTGTGATGCTGCAGTAACATGAAAGATTTTGCATTTCCCATTATCTTTGTCACTGTTTGCATCAACACACCAACCCCCGCATCAACACACAAACCCCCATGACGATTCCCCTTGTCCTTCCGTCTGAGTGGAAACTTACTGACATACTTGGAAACATACTGACATACTGAGTTGGTTCCCCCACACCGCTCTCTTAATTTGCAGATTACAACTAGAAGTGTACTCAACAGAGATACAGACCCATAGCTCTCTTTTACATTCCCCACCAACAGCTCTGAGTAGATTCCCCATCTCTTTCTTGCCCTTTGTAGGATATGACTAATCATGCATAATGCATGTACAGGTACATCTCAAAAAATTAGAATATTATGAAAAAGTTCAATATTTTTTGTCACTCATTTCAGAAAGTGAAACCCATATACAGATTCATTACACAGAGACTGATATATTTCAAGTGTTTATTTATTTTAATTTTGATGATTATGGCTTACAGCCCATGAAAACCCCAAATTCATCTTCTCAAAAAATTAGAATATTACATAAAATTAATTTTAAAAAATAGTTTTTTAATAGAAATGTTGGCCGACTGAAAAGTATGTCCATGTACACACTCAATACTTGGTCGGGGCTCCTTTTGGATTAATTACTGTATTAATGTGGCGTGGCATGGAGGTGATCAGCCTGTGGCACTGCTGAAGTGTTATGAAGGTCCAGGTTGCTTTGATAGTGACCTTCAGCTCATCTGCATTGTTGGGTCTGGTGTCTCTCATCTCCCTCTTGACAATACTCCATAGATTCTCTATGGGGTTTAGGTCAGGAGAGTTATCAAATACAGTGATGCCATGGTCATTAAACCAGGTTTTGATACTTTTGGCAGTGTGTGTGTGTGGGGGGGGTGCCAAATCCTGCTGGAAAATGAAATCAGCTTCTCCATAAAGCTTGTCAGCAGAGGGAGGCATGAAGTGCTCTAAAATTTCCTGGTAGACGACTGTGCTGACTTTGGTCTTGATAAAACACAGTGGACCAACACCAGCAGATGACATGGTTCCTCAAATCATCACTGACTGTGGAAACTTCACACTAAACCTCAAACAACTTTGATTCTGTGCCTCTTCACTCTTTCTCCAGACTCTGGGACTTTGATTTCTAAATGAAATGCAAGTTACTTTTATCTGAACAGAGGTCATCTGCTGGTGTTTGTCCACTGTATTTTATCAAGACCAAAGTCAGCGCAGTTGTCTACCAGGAAATTTTAGAGCACTTCATGCTTCCCTCTGCTGACAAGCTTTATGAAGAACCTGATTTCATTTTCCAGCAGGATTTGGCACCTGTCCACACTGCCAAAAGTATCAAAACCTGGTTTATTGACCATGGCATCATTGTGTTTGATTGGCCAGCAAACCCTCCTGACCTAAACCCCATAGAGAATCTATGGAGTATTGTCAAGAGGAAGATGAGAGACACCAGACCCAACAATGCAGACGAGCTGAAGGTCACTATCAAAGCAACCTGGACCTTCATAACACCTCAGCAGTGCCACAGGCTGATCACGTCTATGCCACGCCACATTGATACAGTAATTAATCCAAAAGGAGCTTCGACCAAGTATTGAGTGTGTACATGGACATACTTTTCAGTCGGCCAACATTTCTATTAAAAAACTATTTTTTTTAATTAATTTTATGTAATATTCTAATTTTTTTGAGAAACTGAATTTGGGGTTTTCCTGGGCTGTAAGCCATAATCATCAAAATTAAAATAAATAAACACTTGAAATATATAATTCTCTGTGTAATGAATCTATATAATATATGGGTTTCACTTTCTGAAATGAGTGACAAAAAATATTGAACTTTTTCATGATATTCTAATTTTCTGAGATGTATCTGTATGTATAAATGGGATTTCCCGATTCATTTCCCATGGACTGAGAGGAACCAAACTTGGCAGTTATTAGTTTTTCTCTGCATAGGTACCACCAAGGGTGACACACTTCTTCCATCACTTTATGCAGCTGTGGAGACCTTACCTGTAGAAGTTTGCAGGTTGCATCAGAAGCCACGACTTGACCTCAGAAATCAGTATTTCATCATCTTGGAAGTGTTTGCCCTTCAAAAATGACTTCATAGTTGTAAAGAGGTTGAAGTCAGGTGGTGCAAGTTTGGGAGAATAAAGGGTTGAGGAAGGATTTCATTGCCGCAGGGTCATGCTTCTGTGTGGGCAACATGTGAGATGTGAACCAGGGCATTGTGTTGGAGGAAGTAGACACCTTTGGTCAGCATACCACACCTCTCGGTTTTGATGGCCTTCCCACAATTTCTACAGTGTGCAAGGTGTGAACAACAGGGGAATTGATCGCGCAGACAACTTCTGCATGGGGACATGGTCATGGATGATGATCTTGACATCTTGGGCTTGTTGACGAACAGTTATGCGGTGATCCTCCAAAATGGTAGCCTCCACTTGCCGGATGGTGTCAGGCAGGTGCTCTTTCCACTGATGTCTGACCACACTTGAACTGTCGATACCAGTGCTTGACTACATCATACAATGGGGGCATCCTCCCCATAAGTCTCTTTCATCCCTTCGAACGTCTCTGGTAGTGTGCAGCCTTTCAAGTACAGGAAGCTGATGACCGTTATTCAACCGGCTTCATTATCACACCTTACTCCACTTTGCACCTGGAAAAGAGAAACTCTTAGGAGTTCAGAGCTGCAAATTACTATGTGACCGATAGAGATATGTAATATTTTACATGTGGGGGCAATGGATCAGCGTTCTCGTCGCGCCCTCCGCCAGTACCCGGGCTCGCCTGGGGAAGCTAATGATCCTACCAGCAGACTAAATTCGAAGAGACGACGCCTCTGTGCCAAGTCAAAGAAGAATCCTAGTCACAGTCCTAAAGCCGAAAGCAAACAGCCCCAAGAGCACTTTGTGGTAGGATCTGCCCTTCGCATATTACAACTAAACGTTGAAGGCCTATCTGCAGCCAAGCGAAGCCTTATTGAAGTCCTCGCCTTCCAACATTCAATTGATGTAATCTGCCTCCAAGAGACTCATACTGGCACAGAGGAAGCTGGCCGCTTCACCATCAAAGGCTTTGACCTCCTGTGCTATGTTCTACATGCTAAACATGGACGTGCCACCTATGTGCGTTCTGACATAGTTGAAGCAAATCACCTGATAACAACACATTTCTCAGACACCATAATCATTGGTGGCTTCCATATTGTCAATGTGTACAAGCCCCCTAATGCCAACTGGGATCTGCAGGTCTTACCCACCCTACCCCACCCTGCCATCTATGTGGGGGACTTTAACAGCCATCACCCTGACTGGGGGTACCCAGCAGTGGACAGTGATGGGGAGGCACTTTCAGACTGGGCATCCAGAAATGACCTTGCTTTGATATATGACCCCAAACAAAGAGGAACCTTCCACTCTGCTAGGTGGAAGAAGGACTATTCTCCTGACCTGTGTTGGGTCAGCTCTTTGAATGGGGAGCCATATCCTACACAGATCCTCATTCTTGATGATTTTCCACACAGCCAACACCGGCCCCTGCTTGTACACATTGGCCTACAACTTCCAGTCATATACAGCCCAAGGAAGATGCGCTGGAACTTCCGCAAAGCCAACTGGAAGAAATTCAGTGAAACTCTGGACCGGAGCGTTGTTACCATCCCACTCCACACCATCACTGTAGATGAAGCATACAACCGCTTCTGCAGCGCAATCTTCAAGGCTGCCCATACTGCAATCCCACGAGGCTACCGACCCCTCTATGTCCCATGTTTGGACGGAGAAAGTGCTGCCCTCCTACAATCCTATCAAACATCAGGGGACCCAGAGATAGCAGACCATCTCATTGAATCGCTAAATACAGCCCGGCGAAAGAAATGGGAGGAGACAGTTGCTGACCGGAGCTTTACCCACTCTAGCAGGAAATGTTGGAGCCTCATCCGTCGCCTAGGAGCTGCACAGAAGCCCCCTAGCCAAAGCCGAGCATCCGTCACACCCAACCAAGTTGCATCCCACCTACTGACTATCGCCAAAGCACCCCAAGACAAAGACACCAGAAGAGCAGTTACAACTGAGCAAAAAAAACACCAAAAAATGCCTGTAGAGGAAACGAACCCTGAACCCTTCGAGGCTGCTGAACTGGAGAAAGTCCTACAGGGCCTGAAATGTGGAAAGGCAGCAGGATACGATAACATCTTCCCAGAATTCATGAAAAATCTTGGCCCCCGAGCCCTAACCTGGTTGACACAATTCTACACAAGGATCACACAAACGAACTCGATCCCAAAGAAATGGCGGGCAGCAAAGGTCATTGCCATCCCAAAACCTGGCAAAGACCACAAACTACCAGCAAGCTACCGCCCAATCTCCCTACTCAGCGTTCCTTACAAAATCATGGAGCGCCTAATACTGCAACGCATTTCCCCAGAAATAGAGGATATTCTAAGTGTGGATCAAGCAGGTTTCCGCAAGGACCGCAGTACAGGAGAACAAGTACTGGCCCTAACCACCTTCATTGAAAATGGCTTCGAGAGCAGACTGAAGACAGGGGCTGTGTTTCTCGATCTTACAGCCGCCTATGATACGGTCTGGCACAAAGGCCTCCTCCTGAAACTTATAAAGGCGATCCCTGCTTGGGCAACAGCAATTATAAAAACCCTGCTGACCAACCGAAGGTTCAGAGTCCACCTCAGTCAGAACACAAGTGCATGGAGAATGCAGAAAAACAGACTCCCACAAGGCTCAGTTCTAGCTCCAACTCTGTTCAACCTCTACATAAACGACCTGCCTACTACAAAATCCCGCAAATTCATCTATGCAGACGACATCTGTTTGGCATTCCAAGCACCAGACTTTGAACCACTGGAACGGGTGCTCACGGAAGATCTTGCTAAACTGGACCAGTTCTGCAAAATCTGGCGCCTAAAACCAAGCCCAGCAAAAACCGTCTCCAGTGTATTTCTTCTCCACAATGCAAAAGCTGCCAGAGAACTAAACATCCACCTGAGCGGACTCAAGCTTAAGCATGCCCCAAATCCAACTTATCTTGGAGTGACCCTTGATAGGACCTTATCCTTCAAGGAACATCTAAAGGGGATGGCTGCTAAGGTGAAAGTACGAAACAACCTGCTCTGCAAGCTTGCTGGTGCAAAATGGGGGGCGGCAGTCTCCACCCTGCGCACCTCAGCACTGGCCCTTTCATACTCTGTAGCAGAATATTGTGCCCCTGTCTGGTCCAGGTCATCTTACACACACCATGTAGACACCCAGCTCAACCCAACCATGAGAACTATAACTGGAACAATCCGCTCAACACCACTCCCCTGGCTCTCTGTACTGTCAAACATAGCCCCTCCACACATCCGGCGAGCAGCATTAACTCAAAGGATGCTCCAAAAAGTTAAAGATTTTCCTCACTTACCAATCCATGCAGATATCTACACCCCACCCACTGCCCGACTTTCATCCAGACGGCCGATTTGGAAAAACCCTCCCCCAGCTGACTTTACCATCCAGACAGCTTGGCAAGAGGAATGGGAGACCAAGGAGGTCCCAAACAAACAGCTGGTGATAAACCCCAACCAACAGGTCCCGGGCACCAACCTCCCAAGGAGACAGTGGTCTACACTCAATCGCTTCAGGACTGGACATGGCCCCTGCTTGGCCAGCCTTCACAGATGGGGCAGTAGCCCTAGCCCACTGTGCGCATGTGGAGAGGAGCAAACTATGGAACACATCATAGAGGCTTGCCCGCTCCAAAGACTGGAAGGAGGATTACACACCCTCCATACCGCAAACCAGGAGGCAACTGCTTGGCTTAAGGACTTTGCATTCGCTAAATAAATAAATAAACTCCACTTTGCACCTGGAAAAGAGAAACTCTTAGGAGTTCAGAGCTGCAAATTACTATGTGACCGATAGAGATATGTAATATTTTACATGTGTGCAATGTCAGCCTCCTACAATAACTAGAAGTCGGTCAGGGGAAATCTTTAATGAGCTGCCCTTGTATGTCCTTGTTTGCCTTCCAGGCTCATGGACAAAAAGGAGTGTAAGACATGCACATCTTACAAGACTGGCACATCCATCCATCCATCCATCCATCTTCTACCGCTTTTCCGGAGGTCCGGGTCGCGGAGGCAGCAGTTCAAGCAGAGAAGCCCAGACTTCCCTCTCCCCAGCCACCTGCTCCAGCTCTTCAGAGGGGATACCAAGGCGTTCCCAGACTAGCTGGGAGACATAGTCTCTCCACCGAGTCCTGGGTCTGCCCCGGGGTCTCCTCCCAGTGGGACGTGCCTGAAACACCTCAAGTGGGAGACGTCCAGGAGGCATCCTAATCAGATGCCCATACCACCTCAACTGACTCCTTTCAATGTGGAGGAGCAGCGGTTCTACTCTGAGCCTCTCCCGGATGACTGAGCTCCTCACCCTATCTCTGAGGGTGAGTCCAGCAATCCTACGGAGAAAGCTCATTTCAGCCGCTTGTATCCGCGATCTCGTTCTTTCGGTCATTACCCAAAGCTCGTGACCATAGGTGAGAGTAGGAACGTAGATTGACTGGTAAATCGACAGCTTTGCCTTAGAACTAAGCTCCCTCTTCACCACAACAGACCGGTACAACGTCCGCATCACTGCAGATGCTGCTCCAATCCGTCTGTCGATCTCTCGCTCCATTTTCCCCTCACTCGTGAACAAGACCCCAAGTTGCTGGCAAAAAAGAAAAAAAGTTAATCAGCTAATCAGCTGTTATTAGACCTGATTGAAGAACAGCTCTATTTATAAGATAATGATCATTTATAAGATCATGGATAGGTTGGCCACATTTATATACAACATTTATATTTATATAAAATTTTATATACAGTATAATTTATATACTATACTTTAAAATTATTTTACCAGAAGAAAGTATTGTGCAGAGGGGACATCCACTATCAGAATCAACCCATCTTTTACTGAGGCATTTACTTTGACTCACATTCATCAATCTTTCTGCAGCATTTTAGATCCAACCTTCCTCATATTGTCATTCCCTAAATCTTTCCATCTTGTCCCTACTATGTTTAGTATAGGATGCACCTGAGCTACAGATGCAATGTAATCTGTTAAATTGGTAGATGAGAATTAAAACAAGCAAAAACAAAACAGTTATGATAGAAGCTTTTACCATACAATATTGTATTTTCAGCTGTCAGTTTCTTAGATATCCATGACCAGTTTAGCTTGTTTTTCCATAAGCAAAATGTCCGGAAAATGTATTTGTGAAATCTTCATAACCAACAGTGAATTTAAGATGATGGCTAGTTTTAGAAAACATGAATATCCAATAATTTCTTAATAATACTTGACCATTCCTGTTCACCCTTTATACTGCGGACTTCTCACACAACACAACACACTGCCATCTACATCTGTAATAAATGTTGTCTTTTTGAGGCGCTCGAGGCGAGGTTGTCTGATTTGGAATCCCGGCATTGAATTGAAACACCGTCTGCGCCAGTTAATCTTGACGGACGCCCATTAGCTGCAGCGGAGCTAGCTAGCTTAGCCCCCCCTGTCAGCGGTCCCTCGGCTCTCCTCAGCAGCGAGGAGACTGGGTGGGTGACGGTGAGAAGGAAGCCTAGTCGCAAAGCCCCGGTACACCACCAACCTGTTCACGTTTCTAATCGTTTTTCCCCGCTCAGCGACACACCCGCTGAGGAAAAAACTCTGATCATTGGCGACTCTGTAGTCAGAAACGTGAACCTAGAGACTCCAGCGGCCATAGTCAAATGTATTCCTGGGGCCAGAGCAGGCGACATCGAGTCAAATTTGAAAATGCTGGCTAAAAGTAACTGTAAATATTCCACAATTGTTATTCACACCGGCATTAATGACATCCGTCTCCGGCAGTCGGAAGTCACGAAACTTAATATAGAATCGGTGTGTGACTTTGCAAAAACGATGTCAGCCACTGTAGTATTCTCTGGGCCCCTCCCCAATCTGACCAGTGATGACATGTTTAGCCGCTCGTCATCCTTGAACTGCTGGCTGTCTGTGTGGTGTCCTAAAAATGACGTGGGCTACATTGACAATTGGAGCTCTTTTGGGGGAAAACCTGGTCTTATGAGACGAGACAGCATTCATCCCACTTTGGATGGTGCTTCTCATTTATCTAACAATCTGGCATCTTTTTTATCCAAATTTCCAAAACCCTGACTACTCAGAGTTGGGACCAGGAAGCAGAGTTGCAGTCTTACACGCCTCTCTGCAGCTCCTCTTCATCCGCCATCCCTCAGCTTAGCCCCTGTCTTCCCCATCAGAGAATCGTTGTCTGCTCCCTCCAAAGTGAATAAAAATATAATGTATAAGCATCCCAAAGTGATAAAGCAAAATATTGGTAAAACTCAAATTAAACATAAAGCCTCTAAATTGAATGATTTGGCCTCTGTTCCTCCTCATAATTTAAAAATTAAATGTGGTTTATTAAATATTAGGTCTCTAACTCCCAAGTCTCTGTTAGTCCATGATTTGTTAATTGATCATCAGATTGATTTAATTTCCCTTACAGAGACTTGGTTAGGACAAGAGGATTATGTTGGTTTAAATGAATCAACTCCCTCTGGTTATTTAAACTGTCAAAATCCCAGAAGTTCTGGTCGTGGAGGAGGAGTAGCAACAATTTACCATTCCAAATTACTAGTTAATGTAAAGCAAAAAACATGTTATAATTCCTTTGAGGGCCTGGTCCTCAGTATTGGGCACTTTAGCAATTTTAGGTTAAACCCAATTTTATTTGCCATAGTTTATCGTCCCCCATCAACCTACTCAGAATTTTTATCCGAATTTGCTGATTTCTCAGCTGATTTAGTGCTGAAATCTGATAGAATAATTATAGTAGGGGACTTTAATATACATGTGGATGTAGATAGTGACTGCCTTAATGTGGCATTCAATTCAATATTAGATTCGATTGGGTTTTCTCAGAAAGTAGGAAATTCTACTCATTACCTCCACCATACATTGGACCTTGTTTTGACATATGGCATAGAAATAGAAAATCTTGTAGTGTCTCCTCATAACCCTGTACTGTCAGACCATTGTCTGTTAACCTTTGATTTTACTATTTCTGACTATTTGGCTCCTAAAGAAAAATATTATTACAGTAGATGCCTCTCAGATGATGCTGTTTCCAAATTTATGCAGATTGTTTCCTCTATGCCATGTGTCAACACAACGGAAATAAGCTATAGACAGCTTGCTCCTTCTGTAATTGATAACATGGTGGATAGTGTTACAGCTTCTCTGCATCAGACTCTAGACTTGGTGGCCCCCTTAAAAAAGAAAAAGTCTAATCAGAGATTTCTAACTCCTTGGTTCAACACAGAAACTCGTAGCTTAAAACAGAAGACTCGTCAATTAGAAAGAAAATGGCGCTCTACTAATTTAAGATAAGATAAGATAAGATAAGATAAGCCTTTATTAGTCCCATGACGGGGAAATTCCAGGATTGCAACTGCACAGGGATAGCAACACTCAGAGCAACAATCAGAAGGCAAGAAAAAAACAAGCAAGCAAGAGCAGCTAATATACATATGTACGTATTACTATAAAATATATATATATACACACACACACAGACACACAGTGCAGAGCATTGTAGCTGGATGGAATAAATATATGAATATATGAACACACAGTGCAGAGCACTGTGACTTAGATGAAATCTATTTAGCTTGGAGAAATCATCTTTTAATTTATAAAAAATCTCTTAGAAAAGCTAGAACGAGTTATTACTCTGCATTAATAGAAGAGAACAAGAATAATCCCAGGTTTCTTTTCAGTACTGTAGCCAGGTTGACAAAGAGTCAGGACTCTGTCAATCCTAGCATTCCCTTAGAGCTTACTAGTCAGGACTTTATGAACTTTTTCAATAATAAAATTTCATCCATCAGAGATAAAATCAATCAGATTCTTCCCACAGTTAACTTAAATACTGTAACTACTACAACTCCTTCTATTGATGTCTGTCTTGATGAGTTTACTCCAATCGACCTTTGTGAGTTAGACAAAATAGTTTCCTCATCCAAACCTTCAACTTGTCTTTTAGACCCTATTCCTACCAGGTTATTTAAAGAAGTCTTCCCACTTATTGGTAGCTTTATTCTTCATATAATCAATTCTTCATTAACTTTAGGCCATGTACCGCAGGCTTTTAAAACGGCTGTAATTAAACCTTTACTCAAAAAGCCAACGCTAGATCCAGGAGCTTTAGCTAACTATAGACCAATCTCTAATCTCCCTTTCATTTCAAAAATCTTAGAAAGAGTTGTTGCTGCGCAATTATTTGACCACCTGCAGGGAAATGGTTTACTTGAAGAGTTTCAATCTGGGTTTAGAATCCATCATAGTACTGAAACAGCCTTAGCGAAGGTCACTAACGACCTCCTCATTGCATCTGATAATGGACTAGTTTCTGTACTTGTCCTTTTAGATCTTAGTGCAGCTTTTGATACTATCGATCATAATATTCTACTTGATAGATTAGAACACTATGTTGGACTTAATGGAACTTTGTTGCAATGGTTTAGATCTTATTTATCTGATAGGTTCCAGTTTGTTCATGTAAATAATGAGTTTTCTTTCAACTCAAAGCTTAGTCATGGAGTTCCACAGGGATCTGTGCTAGGCCCTACTCTTTTTAGTTTATATATGCTTCCGTTAGGCAACATTATTAGAAAGCACTGTATACATTTTCATTGTTATGCAGATGACACACAATTATACCTGTCAATGAAGCCAGATGATAGTAATCAATTAGCCAAGTTAGAAGCCTGTCTTAAGGAAATCAAAGCTTGGATGACTTGTAATTTCCTGCTATTAAATTCAGATAAGACTGAAGTCATTCTTGTTGGTCCAAAAAACCTTAGAAATTCCTTTCCAAATCAAACTTTCAGTTTGGATGCGGTTACTCTTTCTCTTAATAGCTCTGTGAGGAACCTTGGAGTTATTTTTGATCAGGATTTGTCCTTCAATTCACATATTAAATTTGTTTCTAAGACTGCCTTCTATCATTTGCGTAATATTGCCAAGATTAGGAGCATCTTGTCTCAGAGTGATGCTGAGAAACTGATCCACGCTTTTGTTAGCTCGAGATTAGATTATTGTAATTCTTTATTATCAGGCTGTCCTAAAACATCTTTAAAAAGTCTTCAGCTGATCCAAAATGCTGCAGCAAGAGTTTTAACAGGTACTAGAAAGAGAGATCATATCTCTCCGGTTCTGGCCTCCCTTCATTGGCTTCCCATAGAGTTTAGAATTAAGTTTAAAATCCTTCTTCTTACTTACAAAGCTCTAAACAATCAGGCTCCTTTTTATTTAAAAGATCTGATACTACCATATTATCCTAACAGAGCACTACGCTCCCAAAATGCAGGATTACTTGTAATACCTAGAATCTCCAAAAGTACAATGGGAGGCAGAGCCTTCAGCTATCAAGCTCCTCTCCTGTGGAATCAGCTGCCAATCTGGATTCGAGAGTCAGACTCGATCTCTGTTTTTAAGAATAGGGCTAAAACCTACCTTTTTGATATAGCCTACAATTAGGGAGAGATCATATGTTTCTGAACCCTCCCTTAGTTATGCTGCTAATAGGTTTAGTCAGCCGGGGGACCTCCAGTAATGCACTGGGCCTCACTCCTTTCCTCACTCTCTATGAAATATTTTTTTTTTTTTGCTGGTCATTAACATCTGTTTGTTCTCTCCCATAGATTGAGTCCCCATCGTGCTGTTTGCTCTCTACATGTCTGTTCTTTTCTTCTTCTCTATCCCCTCACCCCCCAGCCAGTCGCAGCAGATGACTGCCCCTCCCTGAGCCTGGTTCTGCTGGAGGTTTCTTCCTGTTAAAAGGGAGTTTTTCCTCTCCACCGTCGCCAAGTGCTTGCTCACAGGGGATCGCCTGATTGCTGGGGTCTTTCTGCAACTGTGGGGGTTCCCCCCTACAGTTGATAGTGCTATGAGATGACTGTTGTTGTGAAATGGCGCTATATAAATAAAGTTGAATTGAATTGAATTGAATTACAGAAGTTCTCTGATGACTCTGCAGTCGTCGGCCTCATCTCCAACGGAGATGAAGCTGAGTACAGAGGACTTATCCAGGACTTCGTGGACTGGTGCCATCGGAACTGCCTCCAGATCAACGCGAGGAAAACTAAGGAGCTGGTGGTGGACTGCCGCAGGCAAGGACAACCCCTCACAGCACCAGTAAATATCCAGGGAACAGACATTGAGATGGTGACATTCTACAAGTACCTGGGTGTTCATCTGAACAATAAACTAGACTGGTCATACAATACCAACGCACTCTACAAGAAGGGACAGCGCAGGCTGTTCCTACTGAGGAGGCTCAGGTCTTTTGGTGTACAAGGGGCGCTGCTGAAGACATTCTACGACACGGTGGTGGCATCAGCTATCACTTTTGGAGTGGTCTGTTGGGGCAACGGCATTACAGCAGCCGATAGGAAGAGACTGAACAAACTAATCAAGAAAGCTAGCTCTGTCCTGGGGCAACGCCTTGACCCAGTGGAGGAGATGGGAAAGAGAAGGATGGTGGCTAAACTGTCATCTCTGCTGGAGTCCGAGTCCCACCCTATGCAGGACATACTGAACGCACTGAGGAGCTCATTTAGCAGTAGACTACATCATCCTAGGTGTGCGACCGAGAGATTTCTCAGGTCCTTCCTACCTACGGCTGTCAGACTGTATAACCTAAGCAGGGCTGCTCGCAGAGATAGCAAAAAAACGTGACGACCTAATAGTATTGAATGCAAAAGATGCAACAGACTTACACAAATGGTCCCCTCCAGTATACAACTAGGACAATATCAGTCACTACGGACGGTGACAGTATGTATGGGTACATATTCATACCATGTAGGATAACTAAATAGACGGTTATGCTGTTTATTCCATCTAGCTACAATGCTCCACACTGTGTATACATATTTATGTGTACATATGTATATTCACTGCTCTTATTTTCTTATCTTCTAAATTATGGCTCTGAGTGTTGCTATCCCTGTGCTGTTGCAATCCTGGAATTTCCCCATTGTGGGACTAATAAAGGCTTATCTTATCTTATCTTATCTTATCTTATCTTATCTTATCTTATCTTATCAAAATAGAAAAAAATGTCATCAATGTATCATTGCCATACAGTTGTATAAAGGGAAAAAAGGCTGTGTAATGCATTAAACACAAACATTTCTTTCTTTTTTCATTCCAGGCTCATGACCTTGTGATCTTAATCTTTGTACTTTTGATCCCAAAAGCACAGCCAAGCCAACTAGTATACAAAGTTTTTAACCCTACCCATGATAATAATAATGTTATAGGTCAAAACTGATCTAGACTTTTCTTGACCTTTTGATCTTGATCTTGGCCTTTTGGCCTCAAAGCTTACTCACAGGTACCAGCCCAACCAGAAGTTATGCAAGACTTATTTGTTATTTGTCATTTTGACAGATAGGATTGTAAAAATTCTGTCATAATCTATTATTACCTGTCATTTTAATTGATTTTAATTAGATCATCCTCAGTGTAATTTGTCAAAATGACAGACAGTTTTCAGATTTTTCTGTCACTGATGAAAAAAAAAATCTGTCAATGAAGGACAGTTTTCAGTTAACACAATCTCTAAGTCACACAATCAACCTATCTGCCAAGTTTGGTGGCACAATCTGTAATACGGATCAAAAGCAAACTGGACCTTTTATGACCTTGTGGCCTTGACCTTTGACCTTTTGGCACCAGAGGCATCTGCACATGTCCTAGTTCCAGAGCCAGTCTGTCTGTCAAGTTTGGTGACTCCACCTCCAATTAAAAGGTTATTGTGGGTCAAAATGGATTTCGACCTTTTATGAGCCAACATTGTACACCAGTGTGGGTCGTGCACATCTCCACACATCCACATAAGATGACTTAAATTGGCCGGTGTACTCATAAGCAGACCAGTGTCCAAAGACCCTGATTTAGTCTGACAGTGATTAAGATTATAAGGCTAATCCTCTCACCTCAGGTTAAACACATTTAGATTTGGCTGTAGAAGTGTAGACTGTCAGTCGTGTGGCTGTGACCTTTTGATTGAGTATATTGTCAAGCCTAAATACTCCTCTCATCTTAAGTAACAGAAAATGTGTCAAAGCCAGTTTCACACGCAAATCACAAACTTTTTGGGAAGAATTAACAATACCCTGCCCCACAGTTAACACACACCAAGGGATTTTCTCAGTAAGGATCAGTTGCTTGTATAGGCAGCACATTGGTGACTGTAGGTGTGTTTGTAGTTGGGAGGTGACAGTTCAAGCTTCAACTAATGTCTGATTCAGCTTTGACATTTGCATTTTCACATGCACCTCCAGTCCCACAACTAGAGCTGCAGTACATAAATTAAAAGATTCAAAAATTTGTTTATTTAGTAAATTTTGAAGTCCTAAGTTATGTTGGAATTAGTATTTTATTTTTTATTTTTTTTTGCCCCGTTGCTTATAACAGAAAGGTTAAAATAGTCATTTTTATTCTGCAGAAAATAGCAAAATTATACTAAAAATAGCAGTCTGAACATAGCACTGGAACATATAAAAGTCCTGGAGCTTAGTGTAAAGTAACTGGGTTGCATTTTTGTTTTTTTACCCATGAGCTACACTCTGTTGATGTTATCGCTGGCGTCACTGGCTGATTGGCTTACTGCAGGAGTGACACCTTTACATAGATAGAGTACTTGGAGTAGATCCATTCAGTCTATCCTTAGAATTAATCTACTATGAAAAGAAATACACTGTATGAATACATTTTAGAATTATATTTATTTGTTATTATGCTTTTTTTTTTTTACTCTTAAGTCCAATATTGTGCATTTCCAGTTAAAATGATTTTTTTTTAAAAATTGTGTTGTTTTACTGCTCCTCAAAAATGCTGTGACAATTTTCTGAAATAGTTTTCAGCCTGCATAGTAATAAATCAGACACAAATCTGATTGGGTAAAGGTTTTTTGAGTGGGCCAATCACATGGAAGGAGGTAGTCAGGGACACTTGTTTTGGTTATAAAATTGAAAGCAGTACTTGTTGGTTTGTGATGTCATAAAATCCAGGATGTGCCATCAACTCATTTCTTTAAGGGCCTAACTAAATAATGATGGGTGTATTTCTCTGTGACAAAAGCATTTTAATATTTTAAAGGTATGCATTTGATTATGCATTTGATCTATGTCTGTATTCTTCATCCGTCCATCCGTCTATCTTCTACTGCTTTTCTGGAGGTCCAGGTCGCGGGGGCAACAGCTCAAGCAGAGAAGCCCAGACTTCCCTCTCCCCAGCCACCTGCTCCAGCTATTCAGACAGGATGTCAAAGCATTCCCAGGACAGCTGGGAGACATAGTCTCTCCAATGTGTCCTGGGTCTGCCCCGAGGTCTCCTCCCACTGGGACGTGCCCAAAACACCTCAAGTGGGACACATCCAGGAGGCATCCTGATCAGATCCCCAAACCACCTCAACTGGTTCCTTTTGATATGGAGAAGCAGCGGTTCTACTCTGAGCCTCTCTCGGATGACTGAGCTCCTCACCCTATCTGTAAGGGTAAGTCCAGCAATCCTATGAAGAAAGCTCATTTCAGCCGCTTGTATCTGTGATCTCATTCTTTTGGTCATTACCCAAAGCTCATGACCATAGGTGAGGGCAGGAATGTAGATTGCCCAGTAAATCAACAGCTTTGCTTCTTTGCATTCTATAAGGTTAAAATCCATGAAAACACTATTTTACACAATGAGGCGCCTATAATTATTCAAAGTACAGAAATACATGAGTGATCCACTAGATGGCGTCCAAGTGTTCAAATCCTCCTGAGACTGGCACACACCTGACAGCACTTGAAGCTCAAAACAAGAGTGAATACCAACAGGAGAATATTGCAGGGGATTTTGGCAAATTTTTGGGTGGTGCTATCTACACGTTTAGCTGTGTTGCTCATTCCACGAATGCACGATCCTTACAAGTTGTACCTCATTGTAAAGGTGACTAATCAGGCCTTTGAACGATATAAAATACAGTAGAAATCAATGACTGAAATAATGCTTCCAAACTTTTTTTGAGGTGTTCATATTATGGGGAGTAATCACTTGACCTACCTACAGATGAAGAGAGCACATATACAGTAGGCTCTTTCTGTAGATACACCTCTCGGTATAAGTGAATGGGGCCCATGTATGTGTGTGTGTTTTATTTATCCCTAATACAGCCATTAAGTCAAATGTATAAAAGTAATAAAATGTTTCTTGTTCTATTTCTAATGCATGAGGAGGTATCTTTTAGGTGAACATGAGCAATGAATTAGATTTTGAGGTATTCAACACAATTCATGAAAGGCATTTCAAAGAAAGCTGAACTGATGGCATAAACTTTCATTTATTATCCACAAATGTAATTCAAGGAAGACTGTTCTATTTACAGTATGAAAACCATTAATTTGAATTCAGCTAAATGAATTTACTGAATAAATCACACTAAGACAAATTCAGACTATTGCAGTTGTGCCCATCGCTTATCGCTAGATGGCAACAGAGAACACATAATCAGTCTTGACTTCACTGTCCACCAGTTTAAAATCCTAGAGCAACAACTGGAATGGCCTTATTGAACAGATATTACTGTCTTGTACAACTTGTGATTTCTAGGTTGAGACAAAATCCTTTAATCTCTGTAATATCCCACAGTTTAGATGAACTGAACTGAACTGAACAAAGAGTTGAACAAGCTATAAATATATTGTACATATTTTACATTTACTTATTTTGTATGATGTGTGCCTGTGTTTGTGTCTATGTTGAATGTAATTAGCGGCTTGTAAATATGGATGTCACCAGACTGCAAAACAAATCTACCTACGGGTACAAATAAAGTAACCTGAACCCGAACCTGCAATATCTGACGTCCTGCTGTTAGTCTTCAACCTGATGATCTTTGAATGTCATTCTTGTGATGCAGGAAGGCTATAGTCCACCTTCCATCGAATACAGACAGAACCACAGCCTCAGCCTCTTCTGGCGGCTTTACTGCTGTTGTGGAGTGAGTCAGCAAACATGAACCCCGCAGGAATGTGCCTGGCACCCCGTCTGCCCTTTTTGGGGGTGGGGGTGTGTGGGGGGGTCATAATTTAGTGAGCGGAGGGATGAGACTCTAATGAGAACCTTTAATCAGTTAACTGAGACCATCTGCTCTGTGTTTTGCCAAAACGATGAGCCCCCAGACAATAGAATTTCACTTCTATTTCACAAGAGTTGGATAAAAAAAAAAAAAGTCTCAACAAGCTGTTTGATTTTGTATGCAAAATGTTTATTGAATGACAATGTTATTGCTTTGACACAAATAAAATAAAACACATTTACAAATATATAATAAACCTATAAAATAGATATCACGTCACCACAATTTTCAAAAGAATAATGACACATAGCTAAAATGATCATATATATTTCTTCCTGTACAAAAATAGTTCTATCTGTATAGTACTTTAATGTAACTTTTTATAGTATTTAAATAAAGACATTCATATATACATATATCTGCAATAACAACAAATATAGATTGCACATGGTTTTGTACATGACAACATTTTCAAGTATAATTCAATCCATTGTGGACTGGCACATATCTCACAGAATCTAAGGCATTTTCCCTTATACAGTGTCCAAAACTTGATAATAATGGAAAGCTTAAGCACTCAGGAGCCTATCTTCCTATTTGGCATAGCGATGAGGATGCCTTTTCCTGATGATTCATTTGATTTTTAAGTCCAAATGGAAAAGTGCACACAGGTACTGATAGTTTGCTGGAACATGATAGTATGATCCTCAATAAAGCACTTATCAAAATCCTGGAAATGAGGAATATATGTGTAAAGTCCCAGAATGTCACAAGTCCGTTCCCTCTTTACACCAGAGAATGCGTCCACGTTGGCAGGAATCAGCACTTTTCCCTTCCCACTGCCAAGCAGAGAGCAGCACCTTTACTTCACTATTCGCTGTGCCATCCAGTGTCTGTAAGCCAGCTGCAGTTTTTTTGTTTTTTTGTTTTTTTTTTTGCAGGCACTGCACAACTAAGCTGCAAGGCTCAGCCTTTGGAGAAACTCAGCTGCAGTCAGCACTGCTATGACTTAGTCCTCAAACCTGGAACAAAATGTGCTGAAGAATACTTGGCTTGGAGTTTGAGGCATTTCAAGAATTTTAGAACAGAGCAGAGAGAGCACTAACTCTGAATCACTCCCTCGCGTTTGTTCCCAACTCCTCATGCAAAGTCCTTTTCAAGTCCGTCTGAGGAGCGCCTCAAGTTTGTGAACTTGTGAGTCACTCGTGCTCCACACGGCCTTCAGCCTGCCTTGCTCGAGCTTCAGTGTGACTCTGCGCTCTGGAAGAGACCTGCGCCTTCGGCCATATCCTTGTGCACCGAGCTTCTCCAAGGGAACACTCCCGATCTTCTTGTTATTGAGCTGATGCAGCCGGTGTGCCAGGTCATGCACTGTGCAGGTTCCCAGTGCACAGCCTGAATTTTTAGACCTCTTGGCTCGAACTTTGGCGTCAGTGCTGGGAGACGAAAAGAGAGGAGTTTATGTAATTAATTCCAAAGTTGTTAATGGCATATTTGTGGGGACAGTTTGTTAGTGTTTGTGACGGCATTATTTTTGTCTTACCTGGAATGTGGCAGCAAGGTGTCCCTAGTATCTTCTGGTCTGACAAAATTGTCAGATTCAGCTGCGCGCTGCAGCGACACACTGTCAAGATCCCGTCTCAGTCTGCTCCCGAGCCATAAGCTTAGCCTGTGAGAAGAGGGCAAAACCATTAGTCTTTGGTGAACAGTTTAGTAGACACCACACCTAGTGTCACATGAAAACAATTTTATTAGTAAATGAACTCACCTTTTTTTCAACTCGGGATTCACTTCAAGTTCCACACAGTGTGCTACTGTGGCCAGCAGGCAGCCATAGAGGAAGGACTGGAAAATCAGTTTCATTTCGGCTGTAAATAGTAGAGAAATATTCGAATGGTGATTTACTGGTGTTAGATATTTATATTTAACTACATGTATTTCCTTCTTTATGGGGCTGTATAACTGCCTCATACAACAATCACTTGAATCCCCCAAACTATGCTTGCTTACACAAGAGTCCAAAAGCCAAGTTATTTGCACATATCATTCATTTATTTAAAAAGCTAAACTAAGGTCAGATTTGTGGTCAGGTAAGTAAACCAACAACCATGCGTTGGGCCCCGGGCCAGTAATGTGAAGGACACAGTCTACCAATAAACGGGCCAAAATCGGCTCAGGGCACAAGTCGAATAAAACTTAAATGTAATCCAACTCAAGCACCTGCTTTAGCAGAAAGCCCAGCAAAGTCTCCTGCAACTAATTCACAAATTATGATGCAGTGCCTGTGTTTGATACTTCAGAGATTGGAGGAAATTCTTTAACAGACCGCACATTAAGCTGAACTGCTTATATAACCAGACAGATAGCCTGTTCTTGTGGCCACACTTGTGCCCTGACCTCAAAAAAGCAAGGATAAAGCCATCAGCTGGTGCCACAGCAAGTCTGAGCAAGTCAACAAAAACATGCACATACCTGCGATGTTCTAAAACTCCACTTGGTAAGAAAGCTCTTCTTGAAGTATCAGCTGGAAAAGAGTACTCCACAGATTTATTGAAATTGCCACTGGTTCTGTAAGGCAGCTGTGTGACTCTACTAATAGCTGCTCTACACCAGACAGGGAGCATTTATAGGCCTGCAGGAGGTGGGAGGGACTCATTGACTGCCACACAGGCTCTCATCCTTTCCCTCCAACCCATCCAGCACTCCACTGCAGAGCTCTTGGTGTTGGACAAAAAAAAAAAACTCAGAATGAAAATCCAAACAAAGTATTTAAGTATAATTGATTTTAAGTCACTTTAAGAATGAAGTGCTGCCAATTCTATGCATTTTCTGTTAATTCACTGAGTCAAAAATGTATTTTTTTAAAGCGCACTTTAAGTCAAAATCATTTTGTTCATAAATGTGATAGCTCCATCATAAAGATTATTACTCATGTAAGACAAATTTTAAACTTCACTGTCTCAGTAACGATGAATTATGGCCATCCCAGCTGACTTGTTTTCTATCACTTACAAAAGTGAAATGTTTAAATATTAATTTCTGTTATTTGAACTTTTTATGTCACTTTGCTTTGGTTTTTGTTCCTTTCAGTTTATCTGGCTTACTGTACACAGCAAAACTGAAGTTATGTCCCCACAGTCTGTTTTTCAAGGCATTCCCTGAAACAGTGAAGTTCCATGTCAGCTTGTAAATGCACTGGATGATGAATCTGAGACCAGCATTGAGTAACTTATTCAATATAACTGTGTGCCCAACTCTAAACCTGATATGCCCTATGTGTTTGTTTAACTTAAGCAAATATTTAACTCTGGGCTTTGTTTTTGTTTTGATATTTGGATAAATACATAATGGAATTTTACAATTGCCTAAAAATAATTCCAGAGTCAGAAAATGAAGCATGACATATGAACAATATTGGCAGCGACATCTTCCAAAATGACCCTGCTGATTTGTTTCTGTTATTGTCTGTAATCTGATTTTGCCCCCTACTTTACACACACAAAGAAACTATTGAGTGATGATGGTAGAGCCATGGAGTCCGCCAGGACGTCTCAGAGGATGTCACCCTTCACATTATTTCAAAACTTGCATCCAGCACTTTTACATGAGGAGACGAAAGGATATTTCAAATCAGAGTTTTGCAAAATAAAACAAATGAGGATAAAAAAATCCCTCAGTGGAAGAATACAAGGAAAATGACAGCAGAAATAAATCAGTTGGGAAGCTTAAAGTTTTTTGTCATTATCTTTCTGATCTATCTCTATTTGTATTCTTGAACCATTCAGAAACACAGAGTATGAGTCTAAAAACACTGAAATTCTAGCGCTGAAATTTACTGTTATAAATTACTTTTACTGAGTGCAAGTAATTCTTTCAGTTTTGATTTTTTTTTTTCAGTTTTAATAAAGGAGATGAAAAGTTCAGCGAAGGAAGAAGGCTGAAACACTTGAAATTCCACTGACTAGCCCTGGCATTGTATAATTCATATCCTATTATCATAATTAGAAAGTCCTCTGGAGTTTATTTATATCTCATGCGACCTCATTCCTTTCAATGTGTTATATTTCAAACTCAAAAAGCATAAATGGCAAACACATGTGCTGTAAACCAGCAAATGTTTTGTAAGAGCTCTGTAATGATAATTGCCTCCAGCAGACAAATAATCTCCATAGCAGAGTTTACAACAAGTGATGGGGCAATCATGACAACAAAATTCTTCTGGGACGTTTTGACTCCTTATATAGCAATCTTCTGGGTGTCCTCTGAAGTCGCAGTGATGGGGTGTTTCACTGTTTCTGTATCGCCTTTACTTGATGAGTGTAATTATGTGACATAAAACCTGAGTCACACGTGTCATGTTTGCTAGGAATACAAGAGGCTTTCAAGCACAAAGGCACACACTTAAAGAGTTATTCATACTGTATAAAGCACTGGCCAACATTGTGTGCAATGTCCCATTATTTGATAAGCACTATATGAATACATAGTCTGTATTCCTTTCTGCTCTGGTCCACGTCCAGCACGCTTTATGTTGTGCGCAAACAAAAACAATATGTGAACATTTTAAGGCAGGGCCAGAGCAAGAGAAAATCCAGAGGAAATCAGCTGCGGTGTTCCTGCTATTGTCGACAATAAGTGGCGGTCGGTGTGTCTGAGGCCTCGCACACGTTATATCCACACGCTACATAACTGTCCTGTTTCCATGAATAACTGATATATTTAGTCAAACACAACAGTTTTCCTCATTATTGTATGTGAAGTCATAAGCGCTCACAGCTTAATCAAACAACTTTGTTAAAATTGATAATGAGCTCAAATTTGGTGGAAAACTAAGAGAATTTAACAGAAGTGTCGGTTTGCGAAATGGCTCTAGTGTAGAGGATTGACAAGACGAGACACGAGCATTGCAGACACAGACTTTATTCCTCCGTCATCAAGTCAGGCTGAACTCCGGGTGCCACAAGTGAACCTTTTGTACAGCGTCCACTCCCTTCTGTGGCACCACGGGTACACACATTACAACAGAGCACACCACAACACAGTACATTCACACCTGGCATCCCAGGTGTGAAGGCACATTCTTCACATAGTTTTCTCCCCCCTGGCGTTCTGGCGCCTACCTTTACGTCTTCTCCTTTCTCCTCCCGTGTTTCCACTTCTCACCCCCTTCCCCCTATTCCCCAAGCCACTGGATGGGAGTAAGACCGCCCGTTGTGCCACCACACTAGATGATTTTTACTGTTGCAGTTGGAGCAGTTTATAAATCAAAGAGTAAAATTGACTCCTAACCCCCACCCCCCCCCCACCCACGACTTTTAGTATTTACTTTTTTCCCACTCTTCTAAAATAAGGGCCACTATGGGAATTCATTCTTGCCAACAGCTGTTAGACTTTACAACTCCTTTCTTTGCAAGAACATAATTCTAATTTTTCGTTTATTTACTGTATCATAAATTCCATGATTTTTGCTCTGCTGCATTATTACAATGACATATTTTATCAAAGCACTTGATCTTCTTCTTTTTATCGTTCCCTTTAGGGATCATCTGGCTCCATCTCACCCCATCCCTCGCATCTTCCTCTGTAACACCAACCCTATCCATGTCCTCTTCCACTCCATCCATAAATCTTCTCTGTGGTCTTCCTCTAATCCGGACCTTCAGAGTCACTCCCAGTGAGAATCTTAGCACCTTCAATTCTGCCACCTTCAGCTCCACCTCCTGTCTTTTGGTCAGCGCCACCGTCTCCAAACCGCACATCATAGCAGGTCTCACTTGTAAATCTTCCCTTTCACTGTCACTGCTACCTCTCTGTCACAACCCACCCCCCAACACTCACTTACATAACTGTCTTTATTGTACATTATT
Organism: Pholidichthys leucotaenia; assembly: GCA_020510985.1. Lineage (NCBI taxonomy): Eukaryota > Metazoa > Chordata > Actinopteri > Cichliformes > Pholidichthyidae > Pholidichthys > Pholidichthys leucotaenia. Next base: position 311,569,311 of record CM035837.1, on the reverse strand, counting down.
ATTACAATCAGTATAATTTACTACTACCGTTCTACCCAGTCAAATTTACCTTTGCTATCTTCACATTTCTGTGAGCATTATTTTAGCAGTTTTTGTCAGTACTGGGTTCCTGCGTAATCTGAGATCAGCACTAAGTGTGGATTATTTTCCCCTTACATTTATCTATTTAAACTCTCAAATTTTCAAGAAAACAGTTGCAAATTTACAAGAAGTAGATCCAAATATATGACAAAAAAAAAGACTTGCAAATTTGGTAGAAAACATCAATTTTTGAGGAGAAAATAGCAAAAGTTGTAGATTTATGAGGGGGAAAATGAAAAATGTATGAGTAAACATTTATAAAAGCATGAGAAAAAAGCTACAAGTTTTTAGGAAGGAGTTGGGAAAATATGAAAAAAAGGTCACGTGTATGCAGAAAAAGTAGAATTTACAAGAGAAAAGTGCCACATGTGCAAGTTAACAGTTGTATATATCTGACAAAAATGTTAATTTATGAGAAAAGTGAACAATTTAACATAAAATTGGACAAATTTACATGAAAAGGTTCTCAAATTTAGAAAAATAAGATAAAATGTTCTAGACCAGAGGTTACCAAACTGTACTAAGGGGAAAAAAAACATTCTGAACAAATTTTGGTCCAAAAAATCTGCATAGAATAACAAAACATACAGTATGAGACCCTTAAAAATAAAGGTAAAACAGCTGAGTTATAAGAATGTAACTGGCATGTCAACATTAACATTTTTGAAACATGAAACTTTTATCTCTGAAATTTTGGGACTTTTTACCTCCTAAATTAGCATTTATTTTTTTTTTTTTTAATTGGGGCTTCTGTCAAAAATCCCCCCCCCTCCAAAAAAAAATCAAAATAATTTTTTAAATTTATTTTTTTTTTAATTTCAACATTCTTGTAAATATTTTTTCTTATGAATTTGCATTTTTTTCCAGCATAAATTTAAGATTTTTTTTTTTTTAAATTTCAACTTTCTTTCTTGGAAATTTCTGACTTTTTCAAATGATGTTTGAGACTTTCCCTTGGTACAGATGAGACTTTTTGCTCATCAATATAAAGCAGCACTGTGCAACTTCTTGATCCAGGTTGGAACACTGAAAAGACTAGAATTATGGCAACTATGACCGCAGTCCCATCAGCCAATTATAGGGGGCTTAGTTGTTGATTGCTAAAGCTCTGCCCTGTGATTGGCTGTTAGGACTCAGGTCACAGTTTCCATAGTTTTACTCCTTTTCAGTGTTCCTACTACCAAGAACAGAACTGTTGCAGGCAATGTGGGCCCACTCGGGCTCTTGGAGAAGTGACATTCACCTGGCCAAAGGTTGATGCACCATCAACATAATTTTGGAAAAATAATTTTCAGGTGAAAATCTTAGATTTTATTTTATTTACCTTTATACTGTATATACAGGTAATCCCACTGAGACACAAATCTCATTTTCAAGAGAGATCTGTCAAGACATAGTGCTGCTTTTAAGACTCTCTCTCTCTCTCTCTCTTTGCATTTCCCCCATATATTTGCCTTTTTTAGCCAAAGTCACAAGAATCCGGAGTGGTGGCTAAGAAGTAAGGCATCCGCTCCACAACCGGGAGGTCGGGGTTCAAGTCCCAGCCGGGTCATGCCAAAGACTGTATAAAAATGGAACTTCCTGCCATCCACCTTGGTGCTCAGCAAAAAATGGAACAGAGGGGGGAAATGTGGGCAGCAGTGGATTGGGAGGTAGAGTGGGTTGTCCAATAACCAGAGGGTTGGCGGTTCAAATCCCGCTCTCCCCAGCCATCCTGCTGTTGTGTCCCTGGGCAAGACACTTTACCCACCTTGCCTCCAGTGTCCATGACACTGGGTATGAATGTATATAAATGTTCAGTAGTGGTCAGAGATGCCCTTGGCGTGGATTGGCAGCCTCGTTTCCATCAGTCTGCCCCAGGGCAGCTGTGGCTATAGATGTAGCTTACTACTATCAATGTCTGTCTGGAGTGAATGAATAATGGACTCACTGTAAGCGCTTTGAGATGCCACTTGACATGTAAAGCGCCATATAAATCTAATCCATTATTATTATTACTATTATTTTCACACAACACACCACACTGCCATCTACAGAAGTTCTCTGATGACTCTGATCGTCGGCCTCATCTCCGATGCGGATGACACAGAGTACAGTGGACTTATCCAGGACTTTGTGGACTGCTGCCTGTGGAACTGCCGTCAGATCAATGTGAGGAAAACCAAGGAACTGGTGGTGGACTGCCGTAGGTGTGGACAACCCCCCACAGCACTGGTAAACATCCAGGGAACAGACATTGAGATGTGACGTCTTACACGTGCCTGGGTGTTCACCTGAACAATAAACTGGACTGGATACACAACACCAACGCACTCTACCAGAAGGGGCAGCACAGGCTGTTTCTCCTGAGGAGACTCAGGTCTTATGGAGTGTGAGGGGCACTACTGAAGACCTTCTACGATTCAGTCGTGGCATCAGACATCACGTTTGGAGTGGTCTGCTGGGGCAGCAGCATCACGGCAGCCGACAGGAAGACACTGAACAGACTAATCAAAAAAGCTAGCTGTGTTCTGGGGGACGCCTTGACACAGTGGAGGAGATGCAAGATGGCACCCACAGTGGTCGCCATGGTGCTTCGCTGTGCCCTTTGTTTGTTTTTGTTTGTCAATTGTGTGTCTGCCTGCTCTTATACCCGTGAAGAGCTTCTAAATATCAGGACTTTCACTCCCATGGACCTACTCCCAGTTTTTTTAGCTCCTGCCGCCGATCTGGTTCATTGCTTGGCTCAAAAAGTGAGACGGCGAAAGAGAGGAAGACGAGCGGGCGCTCTCGTCCGGCTCCGCAGGAGAGGCACGCGCACGGCTTTGCCTGGCATATTTCTGTCCAATGCCAATTCTCTCTCTAACAAGGTAGATGAACTGAGACTGCTGATGCGTTTTAAGGACCTCTCTTCCTCGGCTGCCCTCTGTTTTACCGAGACCTGGCTCAGGGAAAATACACCGGACAGCGCGCTGCGCCTCGAGGGATTTCAGCTGTTTCGTGCTGATCGTGACACAGAGCTCTCCAGTAAATCCTCAGGAGGCGGAGTCTGCTTCTACATCAACAGCAGCTGGTGCTCTGATATAACGGTAATTTCCAAACACTGTTCTCCCGCCCTGGAATTTCTTTTTATTAACTGCAAGCCATTTTATTCCCCGCGGGAGTTCGCCTCATTCATCCTCGTTGCTGTGTACGTCCCTCCCGACGTGGACGCGCGCATAGCTCAGCGCGCACTCGCGGATCACATCCAACACACGGAGCGCACTTTTCCAGACTCTCTGGTTATTGTGGTTGGCGACTTTAACCAGAGCAATCTGAGCCACGATCTCCCCCGCTACAAACAGTTTATTAAATGCCCCACCAGAGGATTAAACACGCTGGATCACTGTTACACTACAGTGAAGGACGCATATCGCGCTGTTCCCCGCGCTGCGCTCGGACTATCTGATCACGTGATGGTCCACCTCATTCCCACATACAGACAGAGATTGAAGCTCACTAAACCTGTTGTGAGCACTACGAAGAAATGGACCAGTGAAGCTGAGGAGAAGCTGGAAACGTGCATGGAAATAACTGATTGGGGCATATTTAAAGGAGCCACGCATGATCTAGATGAGTACACGGACACTGTGAACTCTTATATCCACTTTTGTGAGGAGAGCATTCTTCCATCGCGCACCAGGGTGAGGTACTCTCATGATAAGCCCTGGTTCACTGCTAAGCTCAGACAGATCAGGAAGGAGAAGGAAGCAGCACTGAAAAGTGGAGACAGGGGCTGCTACAGGGAGGTTAAATATCAGTTTAACAGAGAGCTGAAGAGAGCTAAATCTGTGTATTCAGAGAGACTCCAGCAGCAGTTCACTGCTAATGACTCGGCTTCTGTGTGGAGAGGACTGAGGCAAATCACCAATTATCGGCCTCAAGCTCCTAAAGGTCAGGATGACAAAGCCCTTTGTCAAAGACTGTCCCAACACTATGCCCGTTTTGACACCTCGTCATCTGTGTCCAACTCCCCCCTCCCTCCAGCTCCACAGCCTCCACGATCCCTACTTCATCAAAGGCGCCCCCCCTCCTCCCCCGCTGCCCTTGTCATCAGTGAGCAGGACGTGCTCAAACAGTTCTCCAGACTGAACCCGCGCAAGGCCCCCGGTCCGGACGGCGTGTCTCCCTCCACCCTGAGACACTGTGCGAAAGAGCTGGCTCCTGTCTTCACAGACATTTTTAACACCTCCCTGAAGTTATGCCACGTGCCGACCTGCCTCAAATCCTCCACCATCATCCCTGTCCCCAAGAAGCCACGGATCACTGGACTTAACGACTACAGACCTGTAGCGCTCACCTCTGTAGTCATGAAGTCCTTTGAGCGCCTGGTCCTGCCCCACCTCAAGTCCATCACCACTCCCCTCCTGGACCCGCTGCAGTTTGCCTACCGAGCCAACAGGTCTGTAGACGACGCAGTCAACCTGGCCCTCCACTCCATCCTGCAGTACCTGGACTCCCCAGGAACCTACGCCAGGATCCTGTTTGTGGACTTCAGCTCCGCATTCAACACCATCCGCCCCGCTCTGCTCCGGGACAAGCTGTCCCTGCTCAACGTGCCTGACTCCCTCTGCAGGTGGATCACCGACTTCCTGACGGACCGGAGGCAGCATGTGCGGCTGGGAAAGACTGTCTCAGACTCTGCTAGCATCAGCACCGGATCACCCCAGGGCTGTGTACTTTCCCCCCTACTCTTCTCCCTTTATACCAACTCCTGCACCTCCAGCCACCAGTCCTGTCAAGTTGATCAAGTTTGCGGACGACACCACCCTCATCGGGCTCATCTCCAACGGCGACGAGTCCGTCTACAGGAGAGAGGTGGCCCAGCTGGCGTCCTGGTGCAACAACAACAACCTGCAGCTGAACGCTCTGAAGACAGTGGAGATGATTGTGGACTTCAGGAAAGTCACAACCCCTCTGCCCCCCCTCACCCTCACAGGCTCTCCCATCACCACTGCTGATTCCTTCCGCTTCCTAGGCACCACCATCACCAGGGACCTCAAGTGGGAGCCGACCATCAGCTCCCTCATCAAAAAGGCCCAGCAGAGGATGTTCTTCCTGCGGCAGCTGAGGAAGCTCAAGCTACCCACCAAGATGTTAGTGCAGTTCTACACAGCCATCATCGAGTCCATCCTCACCACCTCCATAACCGTGTGGTACGCAGGAGCCACTGCCAGGGACAGACTAAGGCTGCAGCGCGTCGTGCGCACTGCTGAGAAGGTGATCGGCTGCAAGCTCCCATCTCTCCAGGATCTGTACATCTCCAGGACCCGGAGGCGTGCTGGCCGGATCATAGCCGATCCCTCACACCCTGGTCACGTACTGTTTGCCCCTCTCCCCTCAGGTAGAAGACTTTGGTCCATCCAGACTAAAACCTCCCGTCACATGAACAGCTTCTTCCCCTCTGCCATCAGACTGCTGAACACTAAGTGACTTATTGACTCTCGTGCACTATGTACAGCAGCTCAACCAGACTCATGTCAATCATCACTGTTTTCTTCCTGCATTACCGACTACACTATATGGTTCTCCACATTATCTGCTGCTCGCTAATATATTTAAACTGCTGACTAGTATTACTCACTCTTATTCTACACTTTATTGCATGTATAGTTTATTTTTTTATTTTATCGTGTTTAATGTTGCAGCATTGCACCGAGACAAATTCCTAGTTTGTGTACTACATGAACAATGGCAATAAATCTGATTCTGATTCTGAGATAGGAGAGAGGAGGATGTGGTTAAGCTGTCATCTCTGCTGGAGTCTGAGTCCCACCCCATGTGAGAGACGCTGAATGCACTGAGGAGCTCATTTAGCGGTAGGCTGTGCCATCCTAAGTGCTTGAGGGAGAGGTTCCACAGGTCCTTCCTCCCTACAGCTGTCGGACTTTATAACCTAACCAGTGCTGCTCATAGAGGCTGTATTAAATGTCACAACTTTGCACAATAGAGATTATCCCCTCCACTACACAACTACAGTGCATCCGGAAAGTATTCACAGCGCTTCACTTTTCCCCCATTTTTTTATGTTACAGCCTTATTCAAAAATGGATTAAATTCACTTTTTTCCTCAAAATTCTACACACAGTACCCAATAATATTTTTTTTTTAGATTTTTGCAAATTTATTAAAAATAAAAAATTAAGAAATCACATGTACATAGGTATTCACAGCCTTTGCTCAAGACTTTGTTAATGCTTCTTTGGCAGCAGTTACAGCCTCAAGTCTTTTTGAATATGATGCCACAAGCTTGGCACACCTATCTTTGGGCAGTTTGGCCCATTCCTCTTTGCAGTACCTCTCAAGCTCCATCAGGTTGGATGGGAAGCATCAGTGCACAGCCATTTTCAGATCTCTCCAGAGATGTTCAGTTGGATTCAACTCTGAGCTCTGGCTGGGCCACTCAAGGACATTCACAGAGTTGTCTTAAAGCCACTCCTTTGATATCATGGTTGTGTGCTCAGGGTCGTTGTCCTGTTGAAAGATGAACCATCGCCCCAGTCTGAGATCAAGAGCGATCTGGAGCAGGTTTTCATCCAGGATGTCTTTGTACATTGCTGAATTTATCTTTCGTAAATGTATTAAATTATATGCATTAAATTATTGTAATCGCTTTTGTTTTGTTTTTCTTTTGAATTCTTCGATGGAATATGGGTGGGCAATATAAGCTGCGGCTTCGGCCATCACCCATTTCGAATAACTTATGTTGAACTGTATGATCAGAGGAGTTATTGTTTAATTTGACTTTGTAAGATGTTTTTTCCCCTTTGTTGTATTATTCTGTTCCTTTCTTTTAATCTTTACTTTTAATCTATCCGAAATAAAGATTCATTCATTCACTCCCTCTATCCTGACCATTCTCCCAGTTCCTGAAAAACATCCCCACAGCATGATGCTGCCACCACCATTGGCGTGGTTATGAGCGGTGTCTGGTTTCCTCCAAACATGACACTTGGCAGTGAAGCCAAACAATTCAATCTTTGTCTCATCAAACCAGAGAATTTTGTTTCTCATAGTCTGAGAGTCCTCCAGGTGCCTTTTGGCAAACTCCAGGCAGGCTGCCATGTGCCTTTTACTAAGGAGTTGCTTCTGTCTGGCCACTCTACCATACAGGCCTGACTGGTGGATTGCTGCAGAGATGGCTGTCCTTCTGGAAGGTTTTTTCTCTCTCCACAGAGGAACGTTGAAGCTCTGACAGAGTGACCATTGGGTTCTTGGTCACCTCAATGACTAAGGCCCTTCTCCCCCAATCGCTCAGTTTAGACACCCGGCCAGCTCTAGGAAGAGTCCTGGTGGTTCTGAATTTTTTCCATTTACGTATGATGGAGGCCACTGTGTTCATTGGGACTTTCAAAGCAGCAGCAATTTTTCTGTACCCTTCCCCAGATTTGTGCCTTGAGACAATCCTGTCTCGGAGGTCTACAGACAATTCCTTTGACTTCATGCTTGGTTTGTGCACTGACATGCACTGTCAGCTGTGGGGCCTTATATAGACAGGTGTGTGCCTTTCCAAATCATGTCCAATCAGCTGAATTTACCACAGGTGGACTCCAATTAAGCTGTAGAAACATCTCAAGGATGATCAGTGGAAACAGGATGTACCTGAGCTCAATTCTGAGCCTCATGGCAAAGGCTGTGAATACTTATGTATGCGTGATTTCTTAGTTTTTTATTTTTAATAAATTTGCAAAAATCTCAAAAAACCTTTTTTCACATTGTCATTATGGGGTATTGTGTGTCGAATTTTGAGGAAAAAAATGAATTTAATCCCTTTTGGAATAAGACTGTAACATAACAAAAAAGTGGAAAAAGTGAAGCTCTGTGAATACTTTCCGGATGCACTGTAAGACATTTACAATTGTTATCAAGGGTGGCAACAACACTGTTTATTCAGTGTGAAATATACTGTCTGGATCCATATTTAAATTTTGCCGGGAATTTAACTAACTGTAATGCTGCTGATACCATCTAACTGCAATGGCTCCTGCACTGTGTATATAACTGTGTACATCCATCCATCCAACCATCTTCTTCCGCTTAATCCTTTTCGGGTTGCGGGGGGACTGGAGCCTATCCCAGCATCTTTGGGCGTGTGTCCTCCCAAGTCGTGCAGAGCTAGGAGCTTCCTAGCTCTCTCCTCGGCTGAGGGCGTGAAACGCTGGATGAGGGCAGCTTTCAACCCGCTGTATTTGTTGCGAGTGGGCGGGTGCTGCACCAGTCTCCGCACGTGTCGGGCTGTGCGGTTGTCGAGTTTGGCGATGACATGGTAGAATTTTGTGTCATCTGCTGTTATTCCCCCGAGTTCGAACTGGGCTTCGGCCAGGAGGAACCACGAGTCTGGGTTGTCCTGCCAGACCTCTGGAAGCTTGACTGAGACCGCGCTTGTTCCAGCGGTCCCTGGCGAGTCTGGCTCAGGGGAACTGTCTCTAGTCATTATACGTCTTCAGGTCACCAATGTGGAGAGCGTGAAATGAAGAGGCTGAATTTATTTCTCAATTCAGATTTATTAAACATCTCACATCTCCAACCATCTCTCAAACAGGAAAAGAGAACGAACTACTCCAATTCCCCACTTTTATACCTGGGACATCAAAGTACAGCATCACATGTCATTAAACCCCCCATCGACAATACTTCTCCCCCAGGCCTCTTCTTCCTCCACCTGACCCCAGGAGGTCAGGAAGTCCTTTCAGAGTCCTTGCTAAAGGTACCTCCACCTCCTACTGTTATCCCCAGGAGGTCCAGACTTATTGTTCCTTCTAAGACGTGAGGTTACAAAATACATATGCAGTCTTAAGCATCCCAGTCACTGTGCTATACATATGCAGTCAAAGCATCCAAAATATGTGTGCTACACTTTGGTTAACCAGTTCTTATCTTATTGCTCTGAGTACTGCGATCCCTGCGCTGCTGGAATTTCTCAGTCGTGGGACTAATAAAGACTTACATATTATTATTATTTTTAATAATCCACCTGGCAAATGAGCTGCAGGGTGCTGACGGCTGTCCTGCACAAAAGTTAGCTGTGCACTGTGCAATTGCTGACACTGCCAGAAGGCTAGTTTATTCTTATAACTCAGAAAGTTTGCCTCCATTTTAAGACTCAGATGTGTCTGTGGCCCCACACAGATTTTTGGACAAACATTTTCAGCTTTAGGTGGTGCCCCCTCCACTGAGGCCCCTGGGTAGTCTGACCTCCTTTGTTTGTCACTATATATAATCATTATGATTAGATAAAATAACATTTTCCTCATGAGTTTCCTTCCATTTCTTTAACACAGTGTTATTGTGCGTTGGCTGGCCTCGATATAAAACAGGTTTCTGTGTTTTAGTTGCCAAAAAAAAAAGCCTTTCTGTTGGTTTAGCCGCACAGTGGTGTGTTTGTAAACTCCGGGGCCCACGCCCATGGATGGATCCCGCTCCCGCACGCAGGCGCAGTGGCACTCCTGTCAAACATGGCTGTGCTTTGGGAGAAGGAAAAATGCTGAATTGTGTTGGTATAGCTCGGGAAACACAGCAGACATGGCGAGATTTGCTGACTATTTCATTGTGGTGGGATACGATCAGGAGAAAGCCGGTAAGTGTGGCGGCGGGGAGGCTCTCAGATGGCAGTGTGAGGCTGAGGTTTGAGTCCAGGCCGTCAGTCGGTGTGTGATGATGTTGATGCTACATAGCTCCACGGCTAGCCTGACGTTAGCCTCAGCGGCTACCGGGCGACTCTGGGAACACGTTCCCTGTTCTCGTCACCAGCCGGACGGAGACCGGATATCACACAGCGTATGTGTAATTACAGATAAAAACTCAGGCCTTGTTTTAATTCATTAGTGGGTGTTTACACTCGGATCAATATAAACTTGTCCAGGATCCAAAATCTGTCACATCCTGTCCCTGTTGATCAACACTCTCCTCCTACATCTAAGCGGCTGCAGCAGTGACCCGCTAATGGGACACACTTTATCCAAAATTTGGCCACTTGAGCAAAACTAGCTCCTCCTTTATCACATTTGTTAGTTGTCTCAAATCCAAAGCAGGTTTGTTATTATTAACGAGTGTTTGCATCCATGTTTGGGGATCTTACGGAAGAGGAGACACATTGACTTGTGCGTGCTTTTTTTTTTCCTTTTTCTTTTTTTGTGTCACGCTCGTCCACGATTTGTTGACATCTATTTGTTTTGTGCCGAACTTCTTCATGATGGGCGTCAGCACTGCAGCTGCAGCCGCTGCCCACCTCTCCCTCTCCTCTGTTGCTCTCCAGTCACAGGAAGCTCCTCGTTGCTTCAGGTCCAGCCTCACATTCTTTTCATCCAAGACAGGAAACAGCTTTGCACACACAGCCAGGCATTTATAGATTCATAGATGGAAACACGCGAGCATTGCATGCGTGCTAAAGTTGCACATTAGATCAGTTGTGCTTTGCAAAATAATTAAACCTCCATCATTGTTCAGCACTCAAGACAGCCGCTTTTGGGGATCTGCAGAGGCTGGGAAAAGCAGAGATATTCAGCTTATCTCCCTTAAGGGAACAAATGGAAGTTTGAAGACTCTTTCGGTGTCAGGGCGCTTGCTGTGTTTAAGAGGGGCCAGAGCAGCTGAATCCTCTCAGTCACCATAGCTCGCTTTGCACATTAGATAAACAGCGCTTTTCATCATCAACTGACAAATGAATATTCTGTGCTCCAGGGACAAAATGTTCCTGGCGTCACCAGACGAGTTGAGATGGATTTGCGGTGAAAAGGTTTTGCCACTAAAAGACATAGAAATCACGAGTTTTCTGGAGAACAGGGCAGTACACAAATACTTGATTATCCAGATATTTGTTCATTACATTGGTATTCTGTTTTCAAGTTTGTTTTTTGGATACTGACCTTTTCTCTTGCATACTGCTTGAGTTATTAAAAGTAAATTATGACTGCAAAATTAGGAGAAAAAGGTCACACATGTACAAGAAAAAGTAACAACTTGCTGATAGTCACAAAATTACCTAAAAAAAGTCACAAATTTATGTAAATAAATTTACAAATTTATAAGAAAATCAAAAGATTAAAATTTAGGTGGCAAAAATTGCAGTTATGAGGGAAAAAAAAGTTTTAATTTTACACAGAAAATTGCATATTTATAGGAAAGATGTAATAAATTTACCAAAAAAAAAAGGGCCCAAACGTACGAGAAATGCAGCAAATTTAGGAGCCAAATTTCTGATGCTGATGCAGTTCACTGAGCGAGAAGAAAGACTGTACAGAATATTTGGATATTCACTTTGGATTCTTGCTGAGTACTCAGAGCCCACAAACTCGTATTCACTACAGCCCTAGGGGAGGATAAACAATAAAAGTCTGTCATCATAGCAAGCTTATGTTTCATTCACACGCAGTCATCTCTAGAGAACACCCCCAGTCGATTTCCCATTCAATTTAGTCTACTTTTTAATGCTTTTTTTCTGTGTAGAGCAATGAAATAATTGGTTTGGGCAGCAGCTCTGCAAAGGTGGCTTTGTTTCTGAGTGAAAGTCATTTTCTTGTTTCTGTCTTAAAGTTTTAAAATGACGGATTCAGAGCAATATCTTTCTTTTGTGAAGCTTGTCACTGAAGGCATGCGCTAGTCACAGCAGTGTGCAGTATAGTTGTCTAGACAACAGATTTCTCCTAACCACCTTGCTCATTAATTCAAACCAGGAATCCCTTCATGGGTCATCATCAGTCCCGCTGTGCTGTGCTGCGCTGGCTTCTGCTTTGCAGGCCTGACCCACTTCTCAGATAGATTACTATGCTGGATCAGTTGGAAATTACACGAAGCATGCACTCTGATGAGCAATTTATCCTGAATCAGAATTGCACTTTAAAGACAAAACCAGACTTCATCTATCATTCAGACAAAAGCAAAACAGATTTAAAATCAGACAAATGTGCACTGTAGCTGGATGAGCTGACAGTATCCGGGGCATTACCACAGCTTCTTTCTCAGTAGTGTTGTTTGCCGTTTAAGTGGGATTACCAGCAGATGCTTCACTGTTGGTTTGATGTTGCAAAGCTGTATAGTAACAATGGTGATCATTACTTTTTACAGCGTACTGTGTAGTTTATGCTGTGTGTATTTCTTTGAAATAGTATGACTCAGTTTGTAATTCTTTTTTCTTTATTTAGCTTTATGCCTTTGGGATTGACAAGAATCCCAGGTATGGGTCTCCGGGAATAACATTTGTTATATTCTTATTGTGAAGCTGGTGACTCATTTAATTGTTTACTGAATGACTTTCATTCAGTGTTCTGCGTCCATCAACTTAAATGATGTTTAAAAAATATATTGTTGATATTCCAACCTATATCTGGTAAATAGTTTTGCCTTTAAATTCATCCAGTATGTTAACATCATATGCTGATAAGAGAATGTGACCTTTAAATTCCTGTATTAGAAATCTGACCGGTGTAGGGTTCCCTGGGGGCCAATGTCATGAGCCACAAACCTTGGAATTATTTTTATGAATATGGTGGAATGTGAAAGCCCTGGTTTTGATGGATCCAGGCTGCACTGAACCCATGCCGTCCCCCGTATTAGTTCTTATGCATGAAGAAATTGTTTCTTTGCTGACAAGGTTTTATGTATTGCCTGGAATACTGTGCACCATAAATTACAACTGACCAAGTGAAAAGAAGGAATTTGTTGAGCTGCTTTTCTCAAACAGTTTGTTAGATAGAAATCATCACTCTACCTTGAATGGAGCTGCTTTTCTAATGTGTTTCACAGACACTTCAGCTAATCGCTATGGTCTGGATTTCTTGGTTTGGGCTCAGTTAATAGCTTATGTAACAAAGTACAGTCAAGTGGGGGAAAAAAAACCCATCTCCCCAAAGAATGAAAGGCTTCCATCTGTAGATATCTTTTGGCAAAGTGGTATTGTCCTGTGTCATAGGGTGTGCTTATAGCATTCAAGTATGCAGGCTTCAGATGTGGGGTGTTTTATTTTGTCCCCTCAACCTTTATATTGAAGAAAATACATTTGAGCAGCTGTAGTTGTAGTGTAATTAGCCTAAGGTTTAAGCAATTATGTATTAAGTTTTGTATTTTTTACATCTAACTAATCTCTCTGTAGTCTTTAATAGTCTTGGGTATATCAGCACAAGTTCAGATAGGCACATTTGTGAGTGACATCACATGTAGAGCGTGTGGCAGTCTATAATGTGCTTAACGAGTTGTCTTAGGTTGGATTTTCATGGTCATGCACTAGAAGTTGTAAAATGTGATGCCTTCTGAAGCGGATTTCTGACTGTAGTATCTTGGACGCCTGGTACTATAACCAAAAAAAGCATTCAAAATGACTGCATCCAGCATCAGCAGTAAGTGGAAGCTCCAGTAAAATATATTATTTCATACTGTATATACTAAAATATATTATTTATTAGCACTTTAGGCAAAGCAAGTGGACTAGTGATGGAGGTATCTATTTTGTTTTCTGACTTTGTGAAAATGTTGTGCTGAAAAATGTTTATAGTCAGAAATCCGACTTCATAGATTAGGTCATTTGATAGCATCTTGGGGTGGGAATCACTAGAGCCCCCACAATACAATTTTATCACAGTATTTGAGTATTGCGATACCATATATTGCAACTGCCATCCTGATTTTTGTCATGTTCAAGTTGTGGCAAGATCTCACAAGTCTCTCCTTTGCTATGCTGACTCAGCAGGGCAGTGAGCATTAGCACCATGTAACGGACTGAAAAGTCAATTGTTTTTTTTTTTATTACTGTGGTACCTCAATAGGTACTTTCGTATTTGCAACATTTATTAATCATTTCTGTCATTTCTGATAAAATACCACAGTACTGGTGTCTCTAAGTCAATGCAATATTGTCACCGCAAAGTATCATGTAGATACGAGAGTGGCAAAAGACTGCACTGTTCTGTGTCACTGGATTGGGAATGCTGTGGAAGTTATAGACATGTTTATTATTGTTTTTAATCTTGGGCAGACAACATGGGATAACCTGTTGCCCCTGGAGGTGCACATGCCATTTTAGCAAAGGTTTGCATCACTTTTTAGCATTTCACTACAGGCTGTAGTGCTGGAAGGGTTCCGTTTTATAATGAACACAACATCCCCCACCAAAGCTATAATGACTGAAATACATACAGTGCAGAGACCCGACCTTTTGTATCATAAGGAGTGTAATGACTTTCTGTGCTATTCAGCAATTCTGATCCTAACACTGGAGCGTATGCTAATTGATTAGCCTCATCCCATTAGCTCTCACTGTTCTTTTCAGCACATTAACTGGCTTTTCAGTCTTTAACTGAATAACTTCCAAGTATTTATAAAAGACATATCCCAGAGAAGCTGCAGTAAAGGTCACATTGGCCAAGCAGCTGAATCAATAAGCACAGTTAGCAGCAGCCAGATATAATAGACACAATAAATGGATACACAGCCACTCATGAGCACAGTGGCCCTCATTTATCAAATGTGCGTAAGACAGAAAAGTGGTCGTATGATTATTTCAAAATGCAGATCGGTATTTACCAATCTGAACGGGATCGTACGGTGCACTAAAATCTCACGTCCTCTCTGAGTTGGGGTATGCAAATTTTCAAGGTGCTGTAGACTCCCGTGCAAGAGAGAACCTGCTGTGTGGGAGAATTATTTTATCATAACAAATTATAATGAGCAGTTCAACCTTTCAGGTGATACGTTTGCCTTGTGTTATATTTAGATGAGACAGTTGAGAGTCCACAGCCGGCTCCTCTGAAGCATGGATAATTTTTTCACACATAAGGAGTTGTTCAGAACTCCTTATAAGAATGCCTTATACAAAGATATAGAGTGATGATAATCAAGTCAGTGGCGGTAATGCACCTGTAAGCTGGTTGCCAACCGCCAATCAAATCTAAAAGAAGAAGAAGACAATTTACTAAGGAGACTAAGGAGGATGCTGCTAGTAATTATAAACGTTTTATTAAGGCTGTCACGGTGGAGGAATTTCCCCTGCGGTGATGGTGGATAGCTCAACACTGCAATATGCAGTATTATTGTGAATGTTTTTAGGACCCTGTGATTTCGTAATTTAGACAGGGTTCACAACTTATGTGGCAAATGATGGAAGCTATGTTGAGAAACGCTGCAGCTGCAGCTCCACTCTCAACTTATGTGCATGTGTGACAATTGTGTGGAGCTCAGGTCTTCCTAAAATCATGAACTGCTGATTCTGTAAAAAAAAAAAAAAAACAAGAAAAAAATACCATTTTTCATAAAGCATTGGCGGTAACTCCAGCATTTCAACTACAGGGTGTGTGGACTGGTTAGCGACAGCTGCGACATTCAGCTTATTTAAACAGGATAGAGTCCGTGCAGGACCCCCGCGTGGCTCTTGTCTCCGTGTCTCTCCATAGTGAATTCTGGATAATGCCGTTGTCCGAAAACTCACGTTCACACAGCAAACAAGCAACGCACTATGCAGTAACAGAACTTAATCATCAGGATCATAAACACTCCACTCAGGAGCCCATCTAGCCATTATTTTATTAAATTTAAGATATTTTCTCACCTCGTCCCCCCACCCCCCAATCTGCCACAAGCAATCAATCATCTCATCAAAAGTAGTACAGATAACACCCTTTATGCCCTGCAAACAGGCTGCTGGCAATAAAAATACACTTAGCTTTTAACAATTTATTTACTGTAATATTCAATAGGGGCACATAAGTGAACAACAAGATTTTATCACACACACAAAAAAGTGAACACTGTGGTTGTTGCGGTTGTTCGTTATCCTCCACGGTAGGCTTGTCCATAGCGCGGTACTACATAATTGCAGTTATGGTGACAGCCCTACCTGTTATTTAGGGGTGGGAATTGTGAGGGACCTCACAATCCGATTCAGATCACGATACTTGGGTCATGATCCAATACTATCACAATCCCATCCATATTACGATCCATCACGATACCATACATCCTCCCTCCCATGTCGGTGTCAAATTTTGTCCTGAAAGTACAACTCTCAATATCTGTTTCAACTCTTTTTAATTCACCATGGCTGCTTTTGTTGTGGTGGCTGGTGGCTCTCAGTCCTGCGGCTGCTGCGGTCCTTTCTGCTGCTGGCATTCTTCAATTCAATTCAATTCAACTTTATTTATATAGCGCCATTTCACAACAACAGTCATCTCATAGCACTATCAACTGTAGGGGGACCCCCACAGTTGCAGAAAGACCCCAGCAATCAGGCGATCCCCTGTGAGCAAGCACTTGGCGACGGTGGAGAGGAAAAACTCCCTTTTAACAGGAAGAAACCTCCAGCAGAACCAGGCTCAGGGAGGGGCAGTCATCTGCTGCGACTGGCTGGGGGGTGAGGGGATAGAGAAGAAGAAAAGAACAGACATGTAGAGAGCAAACAGCACGATGGGGACTCAATCTATGGGAGAGAACAAACAAATGTTAATGACCAGCAAAAAAAAAAAAATATTTCATAGAGAGTGAGGAAAGGAGTGAGGCCCAGTGCATTGCTGGAGGTCCCCCGGCTGACTAAACCTATTAGCAGCATAACTAAGGGAGGGTTCAGAAACACATGATCCCTCCCTAATTGTAGGCTATATCAAAAAGGTAGGTTTTAGCCCTATTCTTAAAAACAGAGATCGAGTCTGACTCCCGAATCCAGATTGGCAGCTGATTCCACAGGAGAGGAGCTTGATAACTGAAGGCTCTGCCTCCCATTGTACTTTTGGAGATTCTAGGTATTACAAGTAATCCTGCATTTTGGGAGCGTAGTGCTCTGTTAGGATGATACGGTAGTATCAGATCTTTTAAATAAAAAGGAGCCTGATTGTTTAGAGCTTTGTAAGTAAGAAGAAGGATTTTAAACTTAATTCTAAACTCTATGGGAAGCCAATGAAGGGAGGCCAGAACTGGAGAGATATGATCTCTCTTTCTAGTACCTGTTAAAACTCTTGCTGCAGCATTTTGGATCAGCTGAAGACTTTTTAAAGATGTTTTAGGACAGCCTGATAATAAAGAATTACAATAATCTAATCTCGAGCTAACAAAAGCGTGGATCAGCTTCTCAGCATCACTCTGAGACAAGATGCTCCTAATCTTGGCAATATTACGCAAATGATAGAAGGCAGTCTTAGAAACAAATTTAATATGTGAATTGAAGGACAAATCCTGATCAAAAATAACTCCAAGGTTCCTCACAGAGCTATTAAGAGAAAGAGTAACTGCATCCAAACTGAAAGTTTGATTTGGAAAGGAATTTCTAAGGTTTTTTGGACCAACAAGAATGACTTCAGTCTTATCTGAATTTAATAGCAGGAAATTACAAGTCATTCAAGCTTTGATTTCCTTAAGACAGGCTTCTAACTTGGCTAATTGATTAGTATCATCTGGCTTCATTGACAGGTATAATTGTGTGTCATCTGCATAACAATGAAAATGTATACAGTGCTTTCTAATAATGTTGCCTAACGGAAGCATATATAAACTAAAAAGAGTAGGGCCTAGCACAGTTCCCTGTGGAACTCCATGACTAAGCTTTGAGCTGAGAGAAAACTCATCATTTACATGAACAAACTGGAACCTATCAGATAAATAAGATCTAAACCACTGCAACGAAGTTCCA
Organism: Pholidichthys leucotaenia; assembly: GCA_020510985.1. Classification (NCBI taxonomy): domain Eukaryota; kingdom Metazoa; phylum Chordata; class Actinopteri; order Cichliformes; family Pholidichthyidae; genus Pholidichthys; species Pholidichthys leucotaenia. Next base: position 311,551,607 of record CM035837.1, on the reverse strand, counting down.
TTAAGTCCAACATAGTGTTCTAATCTATCAAGTAGAATATTATGATCAATAGTATCAAAAGCTGCACTAAGATCTAAAAGGACAAGTACAGAAACTAGTCCATTATCAGATGCAATGAGGAGGTCGTTAGTGACCTTCGCTAAGGCTGTTTCAGTACTATGATGGATTCTAAACCCAGATTGAAACTCCTCAAGTAAACCATTTCCCTGCAAGTGGTCAAATAATTGCGTAGCAACAACTCTTTCTAAGATTTTTGAAATGAAAGGGAGATTAGAGATTGGTCTATAGTTAGCTAAAGCTCCTGGATCTAGCGTTGGCTTTTTGAGTAAGGGTTTAATTACAGCCGTTTTAAAAGCCTGCGGTACATGGCCTAAAGTTAATGAAGAATTGATTATATGAAGAATAAAGCTACCAATAAGTGGGAAGACTTCTTTAAATAACCTGGTAGGAATAGAGTCTAAAAGACAAGTTGAAGGTTTGGATGAGGAAACTATTTTGTCTAACTCACAAAGGTCGATTGGAGTAAACTCATCAAGACAGACATCAATAGAAGGAGTTGTAGTAGTTACAGTATTTAAGTTAACTGTGGGAAGAATCTGATTGATTTTATCTCTTTTCTTATCTCTTTTATCTCTATTCTTGGGGCTTCATTTTCCGCAGAGACACGTCTGTGCTCACAGGTTGATGGTATCAGGTCTCCAAAGTTTGCTGGTCAGCGCTGCTCGGAGGAAAAGCAAGCTACACGCCGATGTGTTTTTAGCTTAGACGGTGCTAACACCACTCTGAGATGTGTGCTGGCCATGGTGCCGCGTGTTCAAGTGTTTTTTTTTTTTTTCATGCAGCGCTTCTTGCGGGTTGTGTGTCATGTCAAGATATTTCATTCTATCTTTGTTATAAAATCCAAAAAAGGCCGGACATTTGAGCTAACTTTTTGCTGCATTTAACTGCTTTTTAACTTTCAAAGCTGTCTGCAAATCTCGTGAGACAAGATATGACTTCATTTGACTGGGTGCTTGCTTCTTCCATCTAGTGGACTGAAAACGCAATTGGCTCATTAATACTAGGAATGAGCCAATACTGTACCACTTTTTCAAGACCGATACAGATACTGCGACTTTGAGTATCGGCCGATACCGATCCAAACCCGATACCGTCTCTCTTATTTAAAACAACAGTACAGAACATACTTTGGTACTGACTGGTTGCATTTTGCATACATATAAAAACATAAATTTAAAAGTCAAAGAATATATTACAAATTTTACTCAGTTCAGCAACGCTGCTGCTTTTTTTAATTTTAAACTTTGCAACATTGGCAGCATTTCACTGGTCAGCACTATGTAAACATGCATTCTGAAGTTTTAAGTGCAAGTTTATGCAAAACTTTAAAACTGAGTATTTAAGTAAACATTCAGATGAAATTAAAAGTGTCACTGTGCATGAGGTAAAAAAATGCTGTAGATCTGAAAATAAAGGAATTAGCCCTTTAAGTTGTATTTTTGTCATCCATTATTATTATTTATTATTATTATTATTATGATCATAAGTATTCTCCTGGTGCTCAGTTGATTTAGTAGTTTAAATTAAATTAAAAATTAATTAAAAATTAAATTAAATCACCCTTATTGTCATTCAACCGTACAACCAATCATGTACAGCAGAACGAGATTGTGCTTTACCTATCTACAGTGTAAATCACACACACCCCAAGTGCAGAATCAGAGGGCCGCTGCCATGCAAGGCGCCGCCACAGAGTTCCCTCCTCCATTCCATTTATTGCTGAGCACCAAGCTGGATGGCAGGAAGTTCCACTTTTATATGGTCTTTGGCATGACCCGGCCGGGATTTGAACCCCTGCCTCCCGGGTGTGGGGCGGATGCTCTACCAACTGAGCCACCACTCCGGTAGTTTATTCTCTGTCCAGTGTTTATTCTGGCTTAATAAGACCTTGGCGCGGTGGCAACATAGTAAACATACCAGAATATGTTAATTTTATACTATTTATTTCTTTTTAAAATTTTACACAGTAACATTGCATATGGAACTTACCATTTGAAGTATTGTACAACCGAGGCTTGAATATTGGGCCAGTTGGGGTTCCACCCAGACATCCTGTGTTTAGACTTTTTAGTGGTGTTATCCTTCTCTCTTTCCTCTGCCTGAACACTTTCCTCTCCTTGGCTCCTCTCTTCTGTCTCATCTTGCCCTCTCTGAGCTCTGTCTAATTCAGGTTCTCTCTCTGTCTATGGTGGTATACAAACAGGTTAGAAAATGTCAAGTGTCACGTTTTGTCCTGCAGGATTTTTTTTGTCATGGTTTACATAAATGACAAAAATATGTGTATTTTTTGTATTTTTATTCTAGTGTTTCTTTTTTCCATTGAGAGAGTAGCGGAGGGAAAGAAACATTCATAATAGTAATGTACTCATGCATACTTAAATTATATGATCAGGTGGGTATAGTAATCAGAAATTCTACTCATGTAAAAGCAGTGCTTTGAAATTAATAATTAAAAGTAGACAACCAAAATTTTCTATTTGAGTTAAGGGTACAAAGAGCACCCACTTAAAAACTTGAACAATGACTTCAGTCTTGAAGGTTTGAGGTTTTTCTCCAAAATTTATAACAATTTTCTTACAGTTTCCTACTTTTCTCTGTAAATCTATCTAAAGTTGAAACCATGTTCCTCAAATTTGTACTTTCCTCTTGTAAAATTGACTTTAATTGTACATTTGAAACTTTATTATAAATTTGTGGATTATTTTATGACTAATTTTTGTCTGTTTTTTAAAATAAAATTATTTTGTTAAGATAAGTTTGAAACAGACTGTGGTAATTTTTTTTTTTAACTTTTTCCTTATAACAGTTTACACTTTTGACCATAATTTTGCAGTCAGAACAGAACAATAATTTAACTCTGATTACAAAGAAAAATATTAATAAAATTGTATTTAATGAAATAAATTAACTTAAATGAAAAAAGTTGAATCTCAATCTCTCAATCTCAAGGATGCCGTTATTTCTGTTTTAATTTTTCTTTATATTTATAGTTTGGGGTTTTTTTGTTTGTTTTTTTTTAGTCATCTCCTCACCACCCAGACAGCAGGAAAAACCTGCCTTATTTTGAAATCAAATGTTGACACGTTTAGTTTGTCTGAAGGCTGCTGATGGATTAAAGTCATTGACTTCGTGAATTTCGGTCATCTTAGCCTGCCAAGTACATAATAGGGAACTGTAGCGGACTCTAAAGATATAATTCACCACAATATGTGTTCATGTACAGAATGATCTGTTTAGGCAGTTACAGTTGTGCTCTCAGGCTTTCTCATCAGGCACCTCTCTAGGCAGCCGCTGAAGGACCTCAGTTTAGAGCTAGCGTTTTCAGCTGTTGCTTTTTGTCACTGCCACTGGAGAATAAAAACGGCACGCCTGCTCGTGCGAGAAAAGAGAGAAATTACCAGTCTCTTCATTCCTGCAATTCGTACAGAACATAACTTAATATTGTAGTGGCTAGTGAAATATATCCTCAGCAATTCATCAGTTCCCATTGCCTTTCCCTTCATGTGAAGCCGGCTGCATATGAATTCTAACCACATCTCTTAGCTAAGCGACTCTTCCATTATTGCTCCTGTTTCCAGCGGGTTAAAACCACGATAAACGCCTCCAGTGCTTACATACCTCTTGTAATTTTTTTCCACGTTTAAAGTACTTTAATAAACTCATGTTTCTGTTGCACACTCACGCTTAGTGAGACACTGCCTGCTGACTGACTGGAAAACTCATGTGAGAGGAGCGCTTCTAAACTCCACGCGAATGACGGCCATGCGCGTTGTTCGTGTGCGTGCTTGCGGAAAGTCATTGCTTCATATATTTTTCTTCATAAATTCATATCTCCTTGGCGAAGCGGTAAAATTTCTGGCGAGGCGGCCCGCCACCGAGAAATGTTGCCAGAGAAAACCCTGCTCTGTCCATAGTTTTTAGATTTGCTCTTATTTTGAAGTCATCCCGGTTTCATTTCATGTAGCCTTGTTAGTCCTTGTTAGTCCTGCTTCCAATTCACTGGTTATAATTTGCTATTTATGTTTCTGTCACCTACCTCTCATCAACTGTAACTGTCATCTAAAGGTAAACCCACGGTATGTCTTCATTCCTGCTCCTCTGGTTTTTACTTTCAGTTTCCTTCTTTTAGTTTCACTTTTAGCATGTTTCAGCAGTACAACAGTGGCTGCTGCTGCTGCACGACACACTTGAGCCTGTTTTCCACTAGCCCAGCACACCTCGGTACGGCTCGATTCACTTCAGTACGGCTCGCAATGCTTCTGTCTCCATTAGCACGGTGTTGTGCTTGTGCTGTGATGGTTTGTGTTAGGAGGTTTTAGAAGCGAGGCGGCGCCAGATTCCCAGCGAGGCGGGGCCACACTCCCGTGACGTTACACACCCGACTGAGTCCTTATTTACACGAGACAAAAAATGGAGGATCCAAGGATTATTGCCTTGCTCCCTCTGTGGTTTTATTTCACAATTAATTTTATCTCATAATTAAGCTGCAACAACACAAGTCACTTTTGTTTTGAATTAACTGCCAAATGACCTAGAAATAATGAGCTGAAACTTGTTTTTATTCGTATTAAATAATGAGACAGTGGCACACTAGCCAACACCAAATTGTATTATTTTTTTACATCCTAGGGCATTTTGGATGTACTGAATAAAAAAAATTCATGTTTTTCACCTTCAGGTCAACGTTTGGAACAACAGTATTATTATTTTCCGTTTAGATGATGCTACACTCCTTCTAAAGTATTGTAATTCTCTGAATTTGGAATGCCGATAGAACATTCAATTTACATATACTTGCACCTACTTTGACTTGGTGCTAATTTTTTATGATATTTCAATAAAAAGAACAGAAAGCTTACAGAAACATTTGTTTTTTGGTCTAGTTAAAAATTACATTACCTTTACAATGGTTGACCCCTGACAGGATGATCAGCATCATTTTCATCAGACTAGGCAATGGAATTTCTATGTAATTATACTGTTTTATAATTCAGTGTTATAACAGACAAACCACACTTTCCAAAACAATTCTATTTTATTATATACAAAATATTAAAATAAAAAAAAAACTTTGCAACACAACATGAAGGTTAATCGACATTTTATACACGCCGACCACTGAGTGCCTCTACACCAGCTTCCCAAACTGGGTCAGGAAGGCTCAGTTGAATGAATCCGGGCGGGCTGGCACGGCGGACGCGTGGGATGATTCTATAAGGAAAATGCACACAATAAAATACAGCACGAAAGTGCAAGATATACAGAAAAGACAATAGTTTTTAACAAGAATACATAAGCTTATTTCAGCGTATTGTTCACATGAATAATTAAAATAAAAGCTTTAGTCCGCGGTGTGCTGCAATAAAGCAGTGATCATCATCCACAAATGAACAGCTTTTTTATTGCATAAATAAACTGAGCGTCTTACCGAATATATTTGCGAAAAAACGCACAATAAAAAAAAATGAAAACTCACCGTTAAAGGACTCCGATGTCGAGACCTCCCGGTATATTTTTTCATTCCGGGCGGCTCCGTCTAACTCGCGCTGGATACGTTCGTCTGACAATGCAGTGAACAGACACTGCACCTCCTTATTGGTCCATGGAACACCCTTATTACACGAAGCCGTTTTTGATAGAGAATAAATGAAAATAGCACAGCAATACACTGAAAATAAACTGCCAACAGTGGTTGCGTGCTGAGTAATGGCGGTCGTGAAGATTCTTTTTTTTTTTTTTCAAAAACTTTATTGAGAAGGTCGTGAAGATTCGGTAGAAGAGGAGGAGGAGAGGGGCGGTTACAACCTGACCAATCAGCGCCGGTTACGACCTGACCAATCAGCGGCGACCAGTCTGTTAACGTCACAACACGGCACAGCTCAGCACTGCTGTACCCTGCCCTGGAGCGGGGCTGAGAATCGCGGCTGTTAAACCGTGTTGGGGCTTGTGGAAAAGCATACAAAGCGTGCTGAGCCGTCCCGTGTCACGCTAAAGCGTGCTAGTGGAAAAGGGCCTTTGGTTCTGCTCGGTTCTTGACAGAATTCAGTATACTTTTTTGCTGCTGTGATACTTTTGCAAGTGTTTTATCAAGTTGGTGGTGTAAAATTGTAAATGCTGGTAACACACAGCAACATACTGAGGCCAGTCCCACAGACAGGCTCCAGTGATTTGACACTCATTGCCTCTGCAGTGTTTCCTCTGTCTTAAAGACCTTGGCGCGGTGGCAACATATTTTTCCCGGGGTGTGTGTGTGTGTGTGGGGGGGGGATAAACATACTGGAATATTTTAATTTTATACTATTTATTTCTTTTTTAAAATTTTACTCAGTAACGTTGCATATGGAACTTACCATTTGAAGTATTGTACAACCGAGGCTTGAATATTGGGCCAGTTGGGGTCCCACCCAGGCATCCTGTGTTTAGACTTTTTAGTGGTGTTATCCTTCTCTCCTTCCTCTGCCTGAACACTTTCCTCTCCTTGGCTCCTCTCTTCTGTCTCATCTTGCCCTCTCTGAGCTCTGTCTAATTCAGGTTCTCTCTCTGTCTATGGTGGTATACAGACAGGTTAGAAAATATCAAGTGTCATATTTTGTCCTGTAGGATTTTTTTGTCATGGTTTACATAAATGACAAAAATATGTGTATTGTATTTTTATTCTAGTGTTTCTTTTTTTTTCCATTGAGAGAGTAGGGAAGGGAAAGAAACATTCATAATAGTAATGTACTCATGCATACTTAAATTATATGATCAGGTGGGTATAGTAATCAGAAATTCTACTCATGTAAAAACAGTGCTTTGAAATTAATAATTAAAAGTAGACAACCAAAAATTTCTCATAGAGTTAAGGGTACAAAGAGCACCCACTTAAAAACTTGAGCAATGACTTCAGTCTTGAAGGTTTGAGGTTTTTCTCCAAAATTTATAACAATTTTCTTATAGTTTTCTACTTTTCTCTGTAAATCTATCTAAAGTTGAAACCATGTTCCTCAAATTTGTAATTTCCTCTTGTAAAATTGACTTTAATTATACATTTGAAACTTTATCATAAATTTGTGGATTATTTTATGACTAATTTTTGTCTGTTTTTTAAAATAACATTACTGTTTTTTTAAGGTAAATTTGAAACAGACTGTAGTAATTTTTTTTACTTTTTCCGTATAACAATTTACACTTTTGACCATAATTTTGCAGTCAGAACAGAACAATAATTTAACTCTGATTACAAAGAAAAAATATTAATAAAATTGTATTTAATGAAATAAATTAACTTAAATGACCAAGGGTGCCATTATTTCTGTTATATTTCTTTATAGTTTTTTTTTTTTTTTTTTTTTAGAAATCTCCTTACCACCCAGACAGCAGGAAAAACCTGCCTTATTTTGAAATCAAATGTTGACGCGTTTAGTTTGTCTGAAGCCTGCTGACAGATTAAAGTCATTGACTTCGTGAATTTCAGTCATCTTAACCTGCCAGGTACATAATAGGGAAATGTAGTGGACTCTAAAGACATAATTCACCACAATATGTGTTCATGTACAGAATGATCTGTTTGGGCAGTTATAGTTGTGTTCTCGGGCTTTCTCATCAGGCACCTCTCTAGGCAGCCGCTGAAGGACCTCAGTTTAGAGCTAGCGTTTTCAGCTGTTGCTTTTTGTCACTGCCACTGGAGAATAAAAACGGCACACCTGCTCGTGCGAGAAAAGAGAGAAATTACCAGTCTCTTCATTCCTGCAGTTCCTACAGAACACAACTTAATATTGTAGTGGCTGGTGAAATATATCCTCAGCAATTCATCAGTCCCCATTGCCTTTCCCTTCATATGAAGCCGGCTGCATATGAATTCTAACCACATCTCTTAGCTAAGCGACTCTTCCATTATTGCTCCCATTTCCAGCGGGTTAAAACCATGATAAACGCCAGTGCTTACATACCTCTTGTGGTTTTTTTCCACATTTAAAGTACTTTAATAAACTCATGTTTCTGTCGCACACTCACGCTTAGTGAGACACTGCCTGCTGACTGACTGGAAAACTCGTGTGACCGGGGCGCTTCTAAACTCCACGTGGATGACGGCCACGCGCGTTGTTTGTGTGCGTGCTTGCGGAAAGTCATTGCTTCATATATTTTTCTTAATAAAATCATATCGCCTTGGGGTGGCGGTACAATTTCTGGCGAGGCAGGCCGCTACAGAGAAATGTTACCAGAGGAAACCCTGCTCTTTTTACAGAAGCCGTGCGTAGCGTGGCTGAGAACAGGATTGTGCCTTAATTTTATTATTATTGATGTATTGGATCGGTAAATTACTTTTATTCCTTACCGATACCGAACCGGACATTTTGCCTGGATCGAATCCGATACTGATACGGTGGATCGGCTCGTCCCTAATTAATACCCAAGAGTATGCAATGTTGCAAAAATACAGTATATCACATCTCTCTCGGCGCCACACGAGTAGGCTGCCTTTTGCAACAGCGGCTCGATTCCGAGTCTTTTTCCCTTCCTCTCTCTTTTGATCCGTCTTTTTTTTTCACCCCACTTATATCACGGACACACAGATCGTCCTAAATGTCTCCTGAGCCGGTGGACGGAGCCACTGTTTATAGCAGGATACGATACAGCAGAGAAGAGCTGCTAGCATTCAACCGCCACCCGGTCCCATTGGAAAAACTTGACATACCGAGAGAACTGAGGCGAAAACGCCGCGGCTGCCGGGCTGGAGTAAGGCGGAGGACAAAAAATATAAGGTACAGACCCTCCCTTCCATCTGTTGTCATGGGAAATGTACGGTCGATACTGGGAAAGTTAGATGAGCTAGCGGCTATCTCCCGTTATGATAGCACATACCGGGAGTGCTCTCTCCTTTTGTTTACTGAGACGTGGCTAACTGAACTAGCAGCAGATGCTAACATTGAGCTGGAGGGTTTTCACATGATACGAGCTGACCGAACACCAGACAGTGGCAAAGTTAGGGGCGGTGGAGTGATAATGTATGTTAACAACAACTGGTGCAGACCGGGACATATCACTGTTAAACAACGACACTGCAGCAAAGACATCGAGTTGCTAGCTGTTAGCATGAGGCCTACATATCTCCCGAGAGAACACTCACACGTGATCTGCATTGTTGTTTATGCAAATCCGACGGCGAACGCTGGGACAGCGCGTGACGTCATCCATTCAGTAACCAGCAGGCTGCAGACAGAACACCCAGATGCTCTTCTCCTCATCTCAGGCGATTTCAACCATGTTTCACTGTCTCCCATTCTACCCACGTTCACCCAGTATGTCACATGCCACACTAGAGACAATAAAACACTGGATTTATTCTACGCAAACACTAAGGAGGCGTACACCTCATCACAACTCCCCCCACTTGGGAGATCGGATCACCACTTGGTTCATCTCCGGCCGGTGTACAAACCCCTAGTGCACAGACAACCTCCGGCCATGCACACTGTGGAGTTATGGTCTGAGGAGACAATGGACACTCTAAAGGGCTGTTTTGAAGCCACCGCCTGGAAGCAGCTCTGCGATCCACATGGTGAGGACATCGATGGCCTCATTCACACCTTCACGGGCTACCTCAGCTTCTGTGTGGACAAATCCGTTCCCACCAAGACCATACGGCGTCACTCAAACAACAAACCCTGGATCAACCCTGAGATAAAAACACTTCTGAGAGAGAAGAAGAGGATCTTCAGGTCAGGGAACAGGGAGATGCTGAAGTCCGTACAGAAGGAGCTGAGGAGAAAGATCAGAGAAGGCAAGGACAGCTTCAGGAAGAAGATGGAGGACAAGCTGCAACAGAGCGACATCAGCGGGGTCTGGAGAAACCTCAAAACCATCTCGGGGCTCCAGAATACCTCTCCCCAGGCCATAGGGGGCAGGGAGTGGGCGAACAACCTGAATCTGTTTTTCAATAGATTTGACCAACCGCCCTCCCCCCTGACTGCACAACAACCACTGCTGCCTCTAAAGAAATCCATTCCTGCTGCCCACTCCCCACTCCACCAACACCCCCCCACTCCCAACACACAGCCCCCCATCCTGACCCTGACCAAGACCCAGGTGAGGACGGAGCTGAGGAAGATCAAGGCGAGGAAGGCGCCGGGACCGGACGGCATCAGCGCAAAGCTCCTCAAGTCCTGTGCAGACCAGCTGTGTGGGATTGTGACATATATCTTCAACATGAGCCTGAAACTGGGGAGGGTACCACAGCTGTGGAAAACATCTTGTGTGGTACCTGTACCAAAAACTTCCCACCCCAAAGACCTGAACAGCTACAGACCGGTGGCCTTGACGTCCCACTTGATGAAGACCCTGGAGAGACTGCTCCTTGCTCACCTCCGCCCCCTGGTGGAACCAGCGATGGATCCACTCCAGTTCGCCTACCAGCATGGCATTGGGGTGGAGGATGCGGTGATCTTCCTCCTTCACCGTTCTCTGTCCCACCTGGAGAAGCCCGGGAATATGGTGAGGATCATGTTCTTTGACTTCTCCAGTGCTTTCAACACCATCCAACTGATGATCCTGAAGGACAAGCTGCTGCGCGCAGGGGTGGACCAGCACCTGTCATCATGGATCCTGGACTACCTCACGAACTGGCCTCAGTTTGTGAGAACCCGGGACTGTGTGTCCGACACGATCATCAGTAGCACGGGGGCCCCCCAGGGAACGGTGCTGGCTCCCTTCCTGTTCACTCTTTATACTGCGGACTTCTCACACAACACAACACACTGCCATCTACAGAAGTTCTCTGATGACTCTGCGATCGTTGGCCTCATCTCCAATGGAGATGAAGCTGAGTACAGAGGGCTTATCCAGGACTTCGTGGACTGGTGCCATCGGAACTGCCTCCAGATCAACGCGAGGAAAACTAAGGAGCTGGTGGTGGACTGCCGCAGGCATGGGCAGCCCCTCACAGTACCAGTAAATATACAGGGAACAGACATCGAGATGGGTGACATCCTATAAGTACCTGGGTGTTCATCTGAACAATAAACTAGACTGGTCACACAATACTGATGCACTCTACAAGAAGGGACAGCGCAGGCTGTTCCTGCTGAGGAGACTCAGGTCTTTTGGTGTACAAGGGGCGCTGCTGAAGTCATTCTATGACACGGTGGTGGCATCAGCCATCACTTTTGGAGTGGTCTGCTGGGGCAGTGGCATTACTGCAGCCGATAGGAAGAGACTGAACAAACTGATTAAGAAAGCTAGCTCTGTCCTGGGGCAGCGCCTTGATCCGATGGAGGAGATAGGAGAGAGAAGGACGGTGGCTAAACTGTCATCTCTGCTGGAGTCCGAGTTCCACCCTATGCAGGACATACTGGATGCACTGAGGAGCTCATTTAGCAGCAGACTACATCATCCCAGGTGCACAACCGAGAGGTTTCGTAGGTCCTTCCTACCAACGGCTGTCAGACTGTACAACCTAAGCAGGGCTGCTCGCAGAGATAGAAAAAAGACGTAACAAACTAATAGTCTTTTGAATGCAAAAGATGCAATAGACTTACACAATGGTCCCCTCCGGCATACAACTAGGAACATACCGGTCGCTATGGAGGGTGAGAATATGTATGGGCACATAATCATACCATGTAGGATAACTAAGTAGACGGTTATGCTGTTTCATTCCATCTAGCAACAATGCTCTGCACTGTGTGTGTTTATATATTTACATATTTATTCCATCTAGCTACAATGCTCAGCACTGGGTGTGTTTATATTTATATATCTACATATTATTCCATCTAGCTACATTGCTCCGCACTGTGTGTGTTTATATACTTGCATATTTATTCCACCTAGCTGCAATGCTCCGTACTGTGGGTGTTTATATATTTACATATTTATTCCATCTAGCTACAATGCTCTGCACTGTGTGTTCATATATTCATATATTTATTCCATCCAGCTACAATGCTCTGCACTGTGTGTCTGTGTGTATATATATATATATATATTATAGTAATATGTACATATGTATATTAGCTGCTCTTGCTTGCTTGTTTTTTCTTGCCTTCTGATTGTTGCTCTGAGTGTTGCTATCCCTGTGCTGTTGCAATCCTGGAATTTCCCCGTTGTGGGACTAATAAAGGCTTATCTTATCTTATCTTATCTTATCTTATATATAAATAATAAAAGCTCGATCCATGTGTTTAGGGATCGGTGGATCGTCTTTAGTGTCAAGTATCGTAATGCATCACTGAATTGCTCGTCCCACCCACAAGTACAGTAACTAATCCTTCAGTCATAAATACTCAATTTCTAACAGAAATGTTAAACTGCTAATGAATGTTCTCCTATTAAGTGCATCCTTCAGTCCACAAACCCAGAACATTTTGCTGTATCAAAATCACATTTACCTTTTATACAAAAATGTGCAGTTACTGTTATAAATGATTCAGTGACAATGGATGTCCCTGCATCACATGTGATAGCAATCCTACCTGCTGTCTTCAGCGATTGCAAGACTTTGGCTTTGGTCTCGTTGAGGAGAGTGGGGATGACTGTGTCGGAACAGATGAAGTGGACACCTGACCAAGTGATCACCCCAAGTGGACCCCGGATTCCAATCTGTAGAAGTACATTTTCAATCTAGTGATTTACAAACTGATTCATAATTTTCTTAAGCCTCATTCAGAACATTATAGTCCCACATACCTATCCTGTGGATTTTCATCTGTGGGTAGCCAGCAGTGATGAGCAGCTACGGTAGAGAAGAAAAGTCTTTTGAAAGCAGAAATGGAGCCCAAACCTTCTCCGGGTCAGCTTAGTTGTCTTCTTACATATACAGTGGATATAAAAAGTCTACACACCCTTGTTCAAACGCCAGGTTTTTGTGATGTAAATAAATGAGACCAAGATAAATCATCACCTGTATAACCCAATTGAAAAAACAAACTGAAATCTTTTAAGGGAGAAAATAATAAACTTACAATAACCTGTTTGCATAAATATGCACACCCTTAAAGTGCTGATGACATGTTTTTGACATTTTTTAACATGTTGTGTAAACCCAAAAGTCATTGTCTATGATCAATGTAATATTTACAACAGCGCCTGCATAAACTAGTTATCATCAAAAAACCGCAGCCGCTGACTGGACTGTGGTGCTGCCCACCAAATTAAGGGCGGCACCCCAGTGACGTAATCGACAGAACGGACCCCGTTGTTGTTAACTAGAATGACAGCAGCTTTGTAGCTCACAGTTTCTCTGGTTTCTTGTTTTAATTTTACGGCTATGCCTTCGCGTTGTGTCTCAGGCTTAGATAAACAGCAGACCATGAAAGACCACATCACACGCTTCAGCTCCAACTGTCATAAGCCTCCTCGTGCGCTTCTCGTGCACTTTTAGGCAGGAGGAGCATACAAGGAGGGGAAGGATTAATGGATTTACGCGCAGCTTTGACCTACTTTCTGTGATCCCATGCTGACATCTCACTGATCCGGCCACGTCCCCTCTGTCATTATCACCAGCTGATTCCCCTTCCGCTGATCATGTTTCCCGGTCCTCGCCCAGGTGCTTCTCATCACACCATCACCAGCAGTCCGTTACTGGCAAAGGGCCATGAAGTACACGCACTGCTGGTCTATAGTATTGTCATCTTTGCTGTTAGTCTGCCAGTATTTTCAGCACTCTCACGACATTAGACACTCCATGTTTGCCGTGGTTCTCGTGCATTCTTGAAGCGATGTCGGCTCTGGGGTGCACCTGTAGCAAACATGTCTCTTCTCATTTGTTCTCTGGACGATGCCGGCCCCCGAACGCCATCAGTAAGTGTGTTTGTGTTTTTTGTACGTCTTCACCTTTTTGGGAATTGTCTGTCGTTCTATATTAAATGTGCTGTGGTGAACCCTGCACGTAAATCCTCATTATTTCATGGAGAGGGATCTCCGTGCCCCGCATAAGAGCTCATGGAGATGGAGGATTTACACGTAAATAACAAGGATTTACACGAGGATTTACGTGCAGGATTCAACACAGCACATGTATTGAACATAAAGACTGACCCCAAAAGGTGAAGACTTACAAAAATACACAGAAACACAAAGAGTAGGTGTTCGGGGCCGACATTGCCCAGCGAACACGGAGAGGAGACGTGTTAACCATGGTTGTGTCCCAGAGCCGACATCGCTACAAGGGGCGCGACAGAACCACGGCTGTGTGGAGTGGCTAACATGTTGTGATAGTGTTGGCAATATTGGCTGGCTGACAACACGGCAGATGATGTACACAAAACATGAACAGCTGACTGTCACTGAGTCTGACTCGCTAGGCACAGTGCCCCCTTGGCATGGCTCAAACGTATACGATTTGATGCCCCCAGATTCTTCATTGTCATCCCATTCTTCGGAACTATAATCGTCTGAAGATTGGACAACACAAACCAATTTCCGACTACGTACATGTGCTGGAACCATCGTTGATGTTTTCCACCACTTCTATCCTGTGTGTACAAAGGGCAGCCAAGCGCTGTGTTCCGTCGATGACGTTACAACATGGTCGGGAGGTTTTCCAGCCACTGACGCAATGGGTGACGTGGCGCTCATGAAAACGTTGGATATTCACGTGAAAAAAAGCCTGTTTGACTTAGAACTACACAGACCAACCTATTTCTTTATATTGTATTATGTGTTGAAAAATTAGAGGAAGTCAAAAACGTGTCATCAGCACTTTAAACTAATACTTTGTTGCAGCACCTTTGGCTTTTATTACAGCATTCAGTGTTTTGGGGCAGGAGTCTGTCAGCATGGCACATCTTGATGTGGCAATATTTGCCCACTCTTCTTTGCAAAAACGCTCCAAATCTGTCACATTGCGAGGGCATCTCCTGTGCACAGCCCGCTTCAGATTACCCCACAGATGTGTGATCAGATTCAGGTCTGGACTCTGGCTGGACCATTCCAAAACCTTCATCTTCTTCTGGTGAAGCCATTCTTTTGTTGATTTAGATATGTGCTTTGGGTCGTTGTCATGTTGAAAGATGAAGTTTCTCTTCATCTTCAGCTTTCTAGCAGAAGCCTGAAGGTTTTGTGCCAACACTGACTGATATTTGGAACTGTTCATAATTCCCTCCACCTTATCTAAGGCCCCAGTACCAGCTGAAGAAAAACAGCCCCAAAGCATGATGCTGCCACCACCATGCTTCACTGTAGGTATGGTGTTCTTTTGGTGATGAGCAGTGTTGTGTTTGCACCAAATATACCTTTTGGATTTATGGCCAAAAAATTCAACCTTTGTTTCAATGGACCATAATACATTTTCCCACATGCGTTTAGGAGATTTCAAGTGTGTTTTTGCAAAATGTAGCCAGGCTTGGATGTTTTTCTTTGTAAGATAAGGCTTCCGCCTTGCCACCCTACCCCATAGCCCAGACATATGAAGAAGATGGGAGATTGTTGTCACATGTACTAAACAGCCAGTACTTGCCAGAAATTCCTGCAGCTCCTTCAATGTTGCTGTCGGCCTCTTGGCAGCCTCCCTGACCAGGTTTCTTCTCATCTTTTCATCAGTTTTGGTGGGACGCCCAGCTCTTGGTAGTGTCACTATTGTGCCATATTTTCTCCACTTGATGATGACTGTTTTCACTGTGTTCCATGGTATATTTAATGCCATGGAAATTCTTTAATACCCTTCTCCTGACTGATACCATTGAACAGTGAGATCCCTCTGATGCTTTGGAAGCTCTCTGCAGACCATGGCTTGTGCTGTAAGATGTGATTACAAAAATGTCAGGAAAAGCCTACTAGAACAGCTGAACTTTATTTGGGATTAATCAGAGGCACTTTAAACGGTGGCAGGTGTGTGCTGACTCCCATTTAACATGAGTTTGTGATTGGTTAATTCTGAACACAGCCACATCCCCAGTTATAAGAGGGTGTGAATATTTTTGCAATCAGGTTATTGTAAGTTTTTAATTTTTTATTTTTCCCCTTAAAAGATTTCAGTTTGCTTTTCAATCGGGTTGTACCGGTTATAGGTCACACTAATGATGGAAAAAGTTTTGAAATGATTTATCTTGGTCTCATTTAAAGTCCTTTTTCCCTTTGTCTTCATAAAAACTGAAGTACTGATACGTTTGCTTTTAATGAAGAGTGCGCCGCCATTTTGTTTCTTTTGTGTCATGCCATAAAGAGTCCAGGCAGGTACCGGTGGCTGACTTTTTCTTTCCAGCGGCCAACATTTTTGTTCCGGCCAAATTAATTACGTTATTAATAATATTTAACAATTGGAATCTTGACATTTGGGCATCGATTCAGAATTGTTAAGGTCCACATCGAGATGCATCGGAAAAATGATTTTTTCTCCCACCCCTACTCATAAGGCAACATTTTGTTAATATTTGTGCTAATTAGTTATTTTATATCTGTGAAATTAAATTTACATTTTAGTCTCTTATTTATATCCCTGTTACATTAATTGAGTGGTTAGCGCTGCGGCAGCACAGCAACTCACCCTTGGCCGGGGGATCCTGGGTTTGATCCCAGCCCCCGACCAACAGTGATCTGTGTGGAGTTTGCATGTTCTCCCCGTGTCTGCGTGGGATTTCTCCGGTTTCCTCCCACACGCCAAAAAACATGCAAGTTAGGTTAATTGGCATCAAACTGGGGATTCTAAATTGTCCTTAGGTATGACTGTGAGAGTGAATGGTTGTCTGTCTCTCTGTGTTGGCCCTGTGATGGACTGGCGATCTGTCCAGGGTGTACCCTGCCTCTCGCCCAAAGATGCTGGGATAGGCTCCAGCCCCCCCGCGACCCGAAAAGGATTAAGCGGAAGAAGATGAATGAATGTTACATTAATGAAATGCAATGGGCTATTGGATTAATTACTGTTCCTGTGTTTAGACAGTTGAGTCATCAGGATTATACTGTGCAGATTGTTAGTAATATTCATAAATTGTGTTGAATCATGCTGATATCAACAGGTGCATCTCAATAAATTAGAATATCATCAAAAAGTTAACTTATTTCAGTAATTCAATTCAAAAAGTGAAACTCGCATATAGATTCATTACACACAGAATATTTCAAGAACTTGTATATAGATTCATTACACACAGAATAATATATTTCAAGCGCTCATTTCTTTTAATTTTTATGATTATTCAATTCAGTTCAATTCAACTTTATTCATATAGTGCCATTTCACAACAGTAGTCATCTCGTAGCACTTTCAACTGTAGGGGAAAACTCCACAATTGCAGAAAGGCTCCAGCAATTAGGCAATTCCCTGTGAGCAAGCACTTGGCGACGGTGAAGAGGAAAAACTCCCTTTTAGCAGGAAGAAACCTCCAGCAGAACCAGGCTGAAGGAGGGGCAGTCATCTGCTGCGACTGGCTGGGGGTTGAGGGGATAGAGAAGGAGAAGAAAAGAACAGACATGTAGAGAGCAAACAGCACGACAGAGACTCAATCTGTAGGAGAGAACAAACAGATGTGAATGAACAGCAAAAATATTTCATTGAGAGAAGAAAGGAGTGAAGCCCAGCGCATTGTTGGAGGTCCCCCAGCTGTCTAAACCTATTAGCAGCATAACTTAGGGAGGGTTCAGGGTCACCTGATCCCACCCTAACTATAGGTTATGTCAAAAAGGAAGGTTTTAATCCTATTCTTAAAAACAAACATCGAGTCTGACTCCTGAATCCAGATTGGCAGCCGATTATGGCTTCCAGCTCATGAAAACCCAAAATTCAGTTTCTCAAAAAATTAGAATATTACATTCAGTGATGTGAAAAAGTGTTTGCCCCCTTCCTGATTTCTCATTTTTTTGTATGTTTGTCACACTTAAATGTTTGAGATCATCAAACAGTTTTTAAATGAAGGTGATGATTTCCCCCCCCCCCCATTAAAACATAAATTAACTGTGGTTTATCACATCTTTGGAAAGCTGAGTTCAATTTATCTAGCCATGCCCAGGCCTGATTACTGCCACACCTGTCTCAATCAAGAAATCACTTAAATAGGACCTGCCTGACAAAGTGAAGCAGACTAAAAGATCCTCAAAAGCTAGACATCATACTGTGATCCAAAGAAATTCAGGAACAAATGAGAAGCAAAGTAATAAAGATCTATCAGTCTGGAAAAGGTTATAAAGCCATTTCTAAAGCTTTGGGACTCCAGTGAACCACAGTGAGAGCCATTATCCAAAAATGGTGAAAACATGGAACAGTGGTAAACCTTCCCAGGAGTGGCCAGCCAACCAAAATTACCCCAAGAGCGCAACGACGACTCATCCAAGAGGTCAGAAAAGACCCCATAACAACATCCAAAGAACTGCAGGCCTCACTTGCCTCAGTTAAGGTCAGTGTTCACAACTCCACCATAAGAAAGAGACTGGGCAAAAATGGCCTGCATGGCATGAGTTCCAAGACAAAATCACTGTTGAGCAAAAAGAACATAAAGGCTTGTCTCAGTTTTGCCAGAAGACATCTTGATGATCCCCAAGACTTTTGGAAAAATACTCTGTGGACAAAAGTTGAACTTTTTGGAAGGTGTGTGTCCCATTACACCCGGCGTTAAAGTAATACAGCATTTCAGAAAAGGAACATCATACCAACAGTAAAATATGGTGGTGGTAGTGTGATAGTCTGTGGCTGTTTTGCTGCTTCAGGACCTGGAAAACTTGCTGTGGTAAATGGAACCATGAATTCTGCTGTCTATGAAAAAATCCTGAAGGAGAATGTACGGCCATCTGTTCGTGACCTCAAGCTGAAGCGCACTTGGGTTCTGCAGCAGGACAATGATCCAAAACACGCCAGCAAGTCCACCTCTGAATGGCTTAAGAAAAACAAAATGAAGACGTTGGAGTGGCCTAGTCAAAGTCCTGACCTGAATCCGATTGAGATGCTGTGGCATGACCTTACAGAGGCAGTTCAT
The DNA here is from genome assembly GCA_020510985.1 of Pholidichthys leucotaenia. Lineage (NCBI taxonomy): Eukaryota > Metazoa > Chordata > Actinopteri > Cichliformes > Pholidichthyidae > Pholidichthys > Pholidichthys leucotaenia. The sequence goes on along the minus strand of CM035837.1, from coordinate 311,532,666 downwards.
GCTCGAAAACCCTCTAATATTGCTGAATTACAGCAATTCTGCAGAGATGAGTAGGCCAAAATTCCTCCACAGCGATGTAAAAGACTCATTGCCAGTTATCGCAAAGGCTTGATTGCAGTTGTTGCTGCTAAGGGTGGCCCAACCAGTCACAGTATTAGGTTTAGGGGGCAATCACTTTTTCACACAGGGCCATGTAGGTTTGGATTTTTTTTTTCCTTTATAATAAACACCTTCATTTGAAAACGGCATTTTGTGTTTTCTTGTGTTATCTTTGTCTAATATTTAAATTTGTTTGTTACACTTAAATGTTTCAGATCAAACATACAAAAAAAAAAAGAGAAATCAGGAAGGGGGCAAACACTTTTTCACAGCCCTGTAAGATCATTAAGAAAAGAGAGTCTGGAGCAAACTGTCCAATTTACAATTCAATTCAACTTTATTTGTATAGTGCCATTTCACAACAACAGTCATCTCATAGCACTTTCAACTGTAGGGGAAACCCCTCAATTGCAGAAAGACCAATAAAGGCTGTTAATTCGACAGTGTGCTCCAGATTTTCTTTTCTTAATGAGTTTGATGTCCTTGAGCTTGATGTCCTTGAGTTTGATGTCCTTGAGCTGAGAGGCACCTGCTACAGCTCCAGGTGATTGGGGAGGAAGCGCAGAAGCTCCTTTTTCCACTGGATTACATAAGATCAATTAGAAACAAATATTTTTTATAGAAAGGCTGGCCGACTGAAAAGTATGTCCATGTACACACTCAGTACATGGTCAGGGGTCCTTTTGCATGAATTCCTACATCAGTGCAATGTGGCATGGAGGCGATCAGTCTGTGGTACTGCTGAGGTGTTGTGGAAGCCCAGGGTGCTTTGGTGCAACATGTATCAGTGTCAACCTGCTGCCCCCTAGAGGAGCACATGTAGTTTTTTAGCAAAGGTTTGCATCATTTTTCAGCATTTCACTACATGTTGTAGTGAAATGCACTGACTGGGCACATTTAACACTGGACCTCAAGCAGCTTGGGATCTGTGCTTCTCCACTCTTCATCTAGACTCTGTCGCTGTGATTGGTCCATTGTGTTTTATCAAGTCCAAAGTCAGTGCAGCTATCTACCAGGAAATTTTAGAGCACTTCATGCTTCCCTCTGCTGACAAGCTTTATGGAGATGCTGATTTCATTTTCCAGTAACACTTGGCACCTGCTCACACTGTCAAAAGTACCAATACCTGGTTTAATGACCATGGTATCACTGTGCTTGTTTGGCCAGAAAACTCTCCTGAAATAAACCCCATAGAGAATCATTGGCATATTGTCAAGAGGAAGATGAGAGACACCAGACCCAACAATGCAGACGAGCTGAAGGGTGCCTTCAAAGCAATATGGGCTTTCATAACATCTGAGCAGTGCTACAAACTTATTGCCTCCATTCCACACCACACTGAAGCAGTAATTCATGCAAAAGGAGCCCTGACCAAGTATTGAATATGTACATGGATATGCTTTTCAGTTGGCCAACATTTCTATTAAAAATCCACTTTTTAAAATTGATTTTATGTAATATTCAAATTTTTTGGAGAAACTGAATTTTGGGTTTTCATTAGGTATAAGCCATAATCATCAAAATTAAAATAAATAAACACTTCAAATATATCACTCTGTGTGTAATGAATCTTTGTTATATAGGAGTTACACTTTCTGAATTGAATTTGCAAAATAAATTTACTTTCTGATGTTATTCTAATTTATCGAGATGCATCTGTAGAGCAGTGATCTCAAACTCTTGGCATTGAGAGCAAAAACCCGGCAGGTTTCCGTTCCAGCCAATCTCTTCAGTGGGTGTTTCACAGAATTTCTTCCCACTGATTGGTGATCAGGAGAAGAAAAAAAAAGACACTTTTTTCGTAACTGGCTGAAAACAAAACCTTCTGGGTCCAGGTTCTCCATACAGTGAGTTTGAGATTCCTGATCTAGAGTAAGCTGCTGGTCCAGACTTTATCAGTAATAAAATATAGGGTGTTTTATATGATTAAGGCAAGTGTAGAGTCATTTTTCCAGCCATAAAAATAAATTATTGGGATATTTGGAAAGAATAAATGTAACAGAAGTCCACCTTATTTTAACAGCTTTCTAATCATTCATAGTGTTTTATAAGTTAAACTTTGTTTTAACAAATGCAGTCAAGCATTGTTTCAATAGTAATATCAATTACAAGTCTCTTCTCAACATTTGTATTTGCTCTACCACTCATGGTGCACCCTCAAGAAAAGTCTTTTGGCAACACAGTGGCCATTTCTTTAACCATAAAAAAGGGCATTTCAGCTTTTTGAGAATCCTGTTTACCTTCTCCATTTTTTTTTCTTTGCCATGGAAAAATGACTTGTGTTGCTTCTGTGGTTTATCTTTATTACTGTCCCCCTAAATGTGTTCCTTAACATTGTCATTACCATTTTTTGATGTTCAATTTAAGCTCTGAAGTAGTTTGCAAAACTGTGTCAGCCTGCACCAGCTTGGGTCAATAGGTTTACTCAATGAGCTGAGTAGTTTTTATGAGCTTTTATCGCTGCTTTTTTCTCAGTTGCATGTTGGATTTTATTTGATGACTTCTACACAGTTAAGCTGGGAATTACAGACAGCATAAATACAGTATTATGATTGTGTAATATGCAATTGGGTAATATGAAGAGTGTGCGCATTGGAATTATATTTTAAAAAAGGTCCAACTCTTGAACTGTGAAACTGTGAAAATTAAACCCTGGACTTTACCGTACATTAAATAAGATAAGCTTTAATTTTGAATTTGTTTGAAATATTAAAAAAACGTACTTGTGCAAAATCAAAGTATTTAAAAAAAGTTACATATTTCACGCTGTTAGATTTAAGACACTTAAATGTTACTTAATAACTGTGAACTATTATTCAGTAGAAAGTGTATATGCACATTCCATGTTCAAAATGTTTTAATTATGTATTAAAGCCATCAACTGATTCTAATATTATTTTGGATGCATAGGAAAGATGAGTCACACTCCTCAGTTTCAACCAACTCACTCTGCGTAGTGTCTGACCTGCTTTGAAAGCTGGACACAGCAGTTTGAAATGAACACATACTTTTAAATTTATAACATTTGCAAACACTGAAAGTAGGCTGCATTTTCACAAAGTTTCCAAACAATCTTATAAATATGAGGCATAAACAAAGTTCAGATAAAAACAGGAGCTTGTCATAATCAGTTAAATATTATATCTTTTTGTTTATGCTTAGGTGATGGCTAAAAGCCACATCGTACATAACTAAACAAAATTTGGCTAAGTAAAGCCATAAAAGACACAATTTTGAATCCATGTACGAGGGAGGGCTGAAAAGTTCATAGTGGTCAAGTTTGACCAAATGTGGTTTATTTCTCAACATAGTCCGCTCCACCGAGAATAATCCTTCCGCAGGTTCACCTACTACGATACTCGCCTGGCCGTTGCGCCACGCACACCAGGGCCATCTCCCCCAACTTGCAGGCTGCAAACCCGTGTCCTCTCCGGTATTTTAGCAGGGACACCTGAGGTTTTTCTAAATAAAATTAATCATTGCTGTCATATTTTCATGTCTGTGAGTAAGGTATGTAATTTAAAAGAGAATTTCTTGCTCACACAGCCAAAAACTGAACACGTACGTGGGGCTGAAAAATTCATAGTCGTCAAATTTGACCAAATGTGGTTTATTTTTTAACATAATCTCCCCTTCAGTCCACACACTTCTTCCATCAGTGTTGCAGTGCCTGTGGGCGAAAAATAAACCACATGTGGTCAAATTTGACCACTATGAACTTTTCAGCCCCCCCCCCCCCGATATTTAGCTTTTCTAACACCTGGAGATGTTGATTTCATGTTATTCATGCCAGATCCTTAAGTCCCACCATGTGTTGTTCTTACTGGTTTTCTAAATCGTTAGTTATTCAAGTCAAGTTGTGTACATTTTTGCTTCTTGGCAAAAATAAGAGAACAGGTGCTGAAATGTAGGCTGACCCATTACTTGTGAAATGATGTGAGAAGGAAAAAACACAGAATAATGAAACAAGCAGTGTCAAGTCTTCTTTTTCCCTGAAGTTAGCTTATATATGATTGTGTCAGAGGTGAACTATGCAAATTTCATATTGTACTGCAGGTTCTGCAAAAAGTACAGACATTACATTTGAATATCAAAATCAGTTTTATTCTGTCTGTTAATCCTTTTGCTTTTTAGGTTGCTTTTTATCACCCGCCAGTCAAAGCCCAACGGAGTCGAAGAGGCCTTTTGGGCGAAGACCGAAAGGGGATTATGTTATGGGTCAGTCCGTCCATCTGTCCGTCTGTCCCACCTTGGTGAAATCAACTCCTCCTACAGTTTTGTTGCGATTGTTTTGAATCTTGGTCCCGTGGTTTGATATACACTGAGGATGTGCATACTGCAGTTTGGTTCTGATCGAATGATTTTTGCAGGAGTTATAGCCCCTGACCTATGACCTCCTATTTCACCTCACTTCATAGACGGTAACTGTCTTGTGAAATCAACTCCTCCTAGAGTTTTCTTTTGAAACTTGGTACCATGGTTTGAAAGACTCTGATGATGCACGTATTGCTCACTCTCATCGGATTACCTTCAGGATAGAGGTCAGATTTTCCATAAATCTTCTAAACACAAGAACTACGTACATACGTACATATGTATATTAGCTGCTCTTGCTTGCTTGTTTTTTTTTTTTTTTTTTTTTTTCTTGCCTTCTGATTGTTGCTCTGAGTGTTGCTATCCCTGTGCTGTTGCAATCCTGGAATTTCCCCGTTGTGGGACTAATAAAGGCTTATCTTATCTTAACTACTGAAAGAAATGATGTAGTCTTTTCAGATTGGTACAGTAGTTGTATCTAATACACATATTCTACGATTTACACCCTGACCTAACTATGGGTTTGTGGTCAAGGGGTCAAAGGTCAGAGTTCAACATTAACATTGCAGTTGCACTGTGGTAAATGGTAAATGCTACATCTGCTATTACTATAAAATGAGTGAAGCTAGGGCCACCAAACATGGTATACAGGTTCACCTCGGGATCCTGACCTCTGACTATGGGTTTGGGGTCATAAGGTCAGAGGTCAAGTTTAACATTCCCTATGCCTTATTACTGTACAACGGGTAAAGTTAGGGTCACCAATCTTGGTACACAAGTTCACCCTGTGACCCTGAAGTGTGACTATGGTTTTGGGATGTCAAAGTCAAAGGTCAACATCAAAATGGCTTATAAACTATATCTCAACAACAAAGACAGCTAAGGTCACCAAATCTGGTACCCAGGTTCACTTTGAGACCGTGACCTCTGACTACAAGTTTGGGGGCAAAAGGTCAAGGTTGACACTCCCTATGCTCTCTTACTAGAGTGTGTAAAGCTCTCTAGAGTCACCAAACTTGCTGCACGGGTTCACGTTGAGATCTTGCCCTACAGTTATTGGTTGTATACTTTGTTATATATTCATGGACGATGGGCTTATCATAATTTGGTTCTGCCACAGTAATTACATTAAAAAGTTGAAAACTGTTCTCTGTCAGTAAGTATTGGGATCTTCAAAGAAAACAGTTGCAGGGGATATTGCACTTGCCTCAGAGTTCTGTTGTAACGTTTGGTTAGGGAACTTGGGTGTGTTTTACATTGTATTAAAATGTTCATACACATAATATCTATTGTACCTGTTATAAATAAATAAAAGGGGGGTTGCACTATTGGACTTTAACTTTTGCATAATGTTCTCCCTGTGTCTGCGTGGGTTTACTCCGGGATTTCTCCGGTTTCCTCCCACATGCCCCAAAAACATGCAAGTCAGGTTAATAGGCATGAAACTGGGGATCCTAAATTGTCCTTAGGTATGACTGTGAGAGTGAATGGTTGTCTGTCTCTCAGCGTTGGCCCTGCAATGGACTGGCAATCTGTCCAGGGTGTACCCTGCCTCTCGCCCAAAGATGCTGGGATAGGCTGCAGCCCCCCTGCGACCCGAAAAGGATTAAGCGGAAGAAGATGGATGGATGGATCGTTAACTTGTTTTAAAAGTAACACAAGTAAACCAACTGTGTATTTTTCTCTTTTATTTTTTACTTTGACCCAGTAATGGCTCTGGGTTTTAACAGGAAAAAAAAGTCTCTCATACATCCTAAATGTCAGTATTTGTTATTTCAGCCACGGGGTATTTGTTTTGACATTAATGCTGTTACTCAAAGTAGATGGCAGATGTGAAATTGTTTATCTTCTGTTTTGCATTTTAAATATGCTGCCTATATTAATTGTTTTCACATTTGGAAACTACTCACTTGGATTCAAACTTTTGTGGTGAGATGGATTCTGACCACAATGTCGGAGTTCCTTCCTCTGACATTTAAAACTGATATGTAGGGAAACTCCACTGGCTACTGTTGCTCTTGTCACAAGCTGTTGACAGGTGTTAAACAGTCACAATGTGGTGGTTTTTGAAGCTATGCAAATTGCTTCAAAGTTCATGACAGGAAATATTTTAGTCAAAGCATGTTAAAAGTAAGTGATATATGACAAATGAAAAAGTTTGGCATGATGCAGCTGGAGCAGTTCAAAAAATTATAAACATTAAGGCCATGCCCTTAATCTGATGTCATTCTATGACAGTGTTTATATGATCTTTATCATTTAAACTGATTGAGTATTGAACCACAATAAACTCAGGCTGCATGTATTTACATTGTTCTGAATAGCAATAAGGAAGACAGCTGTAGCCTGGGTCTATGAAATGAACCAAATCTGAATGTAACTGTTAACCACTCCATGCACAGACTGAATGATGATTAAATACAGTGATATAAGTAAACAGGGCAAATCATTTAGGTGGTGAAAAGATTAGTTTTTTGTTTTTTTTTAACATTGTCAAAGTTTTGGAAACCCAGTTGTGGAGTACAAGTTGGTGGAATTGAAAATTAGTTTAATGGGAACAAACTGTGAAACAGGAACTGCTTCAGACTTGAAGATTTATTCTGGGGCTTCAGAAAGTAGGTTTTTAATTAAAAGAATCCACCAGACTTTACCTCTGTGGTATAATCTCACAGTTCTTCAACTGCCTGGAACAGCAGTTTAGCTTCACTTTTAGCCAAATTTGTTGTTGCTACTGCTCATCGGGCACAGTAGTGCCACCCATCTGAAATTATTACATTAAAAGCAGTTTCAAACTCTGTGTTTAAAGCTGACCTAACAGTGTTTTCCTCATTGAGATTTCTTTTCTTTTAACTTTATTTTTATGTTTTCACATATACAGTAAGTACAAGAAATACAGTTGTACATACTTGGAACAGAACACACAGGTCACCTTGAAAGTTATGATACAGGTTGTCTTCTCTGTAACCCACTCTTACTTTCAGGGCTACTTTTCCAACAGTCCTGGTAAAAGAAGGATATAAGAGAGGACCAACAGGGCTTCCAGAGTGTTATAAGATCATCCATGTCCTTCTCATTCTTTGTAGTCTATATAGCCAGCCAAAAAGAAAAAACTTGGTTCGTGATTGCCTTCCGTCAGGTGTGATTATGTTCACTATGTTAGTCTCGGGCATATCCAGAGCCTACAACAACTTAAAATATCATTGAAGATGAAAAGGGTCAAAGTTTTCACACATTTAAAACAAAATATTCTATAAACTATTCCTATGCATCATCCATTTGGACCAGTACCTATGAAATTTGTCAATACAAAGTCTGAGGGAAAACGTGAACTTCTCCATCTCAAAGATCTCCTTCACGACTGTTGCCTATTCTTTTTTTGCTGGTGGCTCTTTGTCTAGCCTGTGGTGACCCAGCACAATGCAGACTGATACTGTTCACGCTCAGCAGGGACTGCATACGGACAGAGAACCCCTGGGGGGACAACCAGAACAATGGACTATTGTTTATACATCCCCGGATTAAGGAGAGGACGTCTGGGCGCCAGTGGTCATGCTAATCATATGTATTGACTGATATGTATACAATATGCTACTGTACCATGCATTCTCTCTGTCTGTATAAAAGAGCTTACAATACATGCCTCACAGCACACACAGCGCAACACAACACAGCACAACACAGCGCACAGTGCTACAGTGTGTCTCATGATGTTAGAGGAAAATTAAACTCTGCAACCTCACAGCTCGTCGTACCTTTCCTGAACTTACTTTTCCTCCACACTGGTGACCCTTGACGAAGAATGGAACATGAGGCGAACACCCCAGAGATCACCCGGATGGGATGCCCCAGCACACGTCATGGTGTGCCCCTCGCCTGCTCTTATCCCCCCACACTGGTGACCTGACGAGAGAGAATGACCATCTGCTCCCTCTCACCGTGCTGTGGACAGCAGAGGACCAGAGAACGCCTGCAACCTCTTCATCCTCACCAGAGCGCGCGGCCCGGAGCAGGCAGCGCATGGACCGAGACGCACCATGAACCGCGACACGAGCGAAACGAAGGAAGCAGCCTGAACGGGGAAATCATCGACGCCGACTGCGTTGATTTCCACCAAGCTCCTCGACCCTGACTCAGCTTGCGACAAGCGGACCTCCCGCGCACAGAAGCCCCACACGCACACCGCAGGATTACGAGGACAGTGCAGCTGCCAGCTAAGTGGTCACTGCGCCACGCGCACGCCACACACAGGGTCAAGCCGGCTCCACAGACCGATACAGCGTCCTCCACCGCCGCACATGCCCGAGAAAAACGGCCGATTGCCACCCTTGGAACCTTCAGGGCTGCTCACGCACCTGAAGCAGATGTGCAGCCCGGACACAGGACTTTGTAAGGGTTTCTCAGCCATGGCGCACAAGGGGAATTTAGCCGATTGCTGTCCCCGATGGCTTTAGAGCTGCTCCTGCACCTAAAAGCCAAACCACCAAGTCCCTCACACAGCTGCAGTTGTTTCACAGCCGCTACGAATCCTCGAGGAATTTGGCTGCTCGCCTTCCCCACATTCTCGCTGGATTGAGCCGCGAGAAGAGTCAGAGACTTAATTTTTTTTTTTTTTCCACAGCCGCTGTGGATCTCCGCCAGGTTTACCGGGAAAGTCCCTCACCATCGCGGATCCACACGCAATTTTTGTGCGGCCCAGACACCTTTGACGTCCCAGGCCGGCACTCACTTACTCCCACCCCCCTCCCCCTACTCATCCACAGCGCTTTTCCCGCACCTGACTCCCTAAAGCTGGCCAATCGCCGTCTGGTTCCATTACGCACGACTGCACACCAGCCCGTGCGCCCACGATCCACGGCCGTTCAATGTGCTGGAACCCAGAGCGGAGCACACTGTGTTTTCCACCCCTCCCCCGTCCCTCCACGGACCGACATACCCTCCGACAGTTCTACCGGAGCTGGAGCCCAAACGACCGGGGGGGTGGGGGTGGGGGTGGGTCACAGCCCCTTTTGAGCATTCTGGGGGGAGCCGTGTGGTGACCCAGCACAATGCAGACTGATACTATTCACACTCAGCAGGGATTGCATATGGACAGAGAACCCCTGGGGGGACAACCAGAACAATGGACTATTGTTTATACATCCCCGGATTAGGGAGAGGACATCCGGCCGCCAGTGGTCATGCTAATCATATGTATTGACTCATATGTATACCAATATGCTAATGTACCATGCATTCTCTTTGTATAAAAGAGCTTACAATACATGCCTCACAGCACACACGGTGCAACACAGCGCACAGTGCTACAGTGTGTCTCATGATGTTGGAGGAAAATAAAACTCTGCAACCTCACAGCTCGTTTGCTCCTGGTGGTGGATCCTCTGGACCAACCATTGAGGAAGTTGATTAAACATTCCGTAACTCCAGCAACTACCTCTGAGATGTTTTGAAAGAAGGAACCCTCTTATAGCACATGTTAAAACGTTGTACCTCGCCTGAACTTGTTTTTCCTCCACAAGCCATTTCTTAGTTATTGCTTTCTTGCCAGCAACTAATAATATTTTAAGGAGGTACTTGTCTTGCTTATTAAATTCAATTGGTTTATTTCCCAAATATGTCATTCAAAACTATATTCAATCTCAAAACCCATTATAGAGTTTATTTCAGATACTATTTCTTGCCAGTAAGGTTGGATTATTGGGCAATTCCAAAATATGTGAAAATGATCAGCCATTGAGTTGTTAAATTGTCTCCAGCATTGTCCTGATCCTGGTCTGCCATTTTGTAAATATTTTATTCTTGAGGTAATAAAGAACCTGACTGTATTCTTCCATGAGAATTCTCTCCATTGGCCAGAACTAGAGGTGGTGGATTGATTTGTACATATATTTGACCATTCTTCCTCAGTTATTATAATGTTTTCCTCTTTCTCCCATTTATATTTTATGTATAATGTGGAATAATTCTTGGAGAACTGTATACAGGAGTCAGTGTTTGACACAATTTTCTTATGACCTCTGCCCTTATATACATCCATGAAAATTGTAATGATATCCATTTCATCTTGTTCATTTATTTTGATATTACTGGTAAAGTATTGCCTAAGTTGTAGATAAAGAAAAAAATCTTGTTTTTGTAAGTTGTAGATGTCAGAAACGTTTTCAAAGGATTTTAAGTTTGTTTCACTCAAAATAGAGCAGTATGATGTAATTCCTTTCACAGTCCACTGCTTAAACGTTGAGTCGAGCTCTGCGTGTTTAAAATCATAATCATAGGCCATCCATCTTAATAGCCGTGGCTTTCTCTCTAATTTTTGAATCTTACACTCTTTAAACCAAATTTTTAGAGGGACTTTAATCCAAGTATTTAATTTATTATGACACATTGCTTGATACGTTTTATCACCTAGAACGGCTTGTATGGGAATGCCCAACTGATTTAATTTTATGTCTTTCCATTTGGCACTAATCGAGATTACTCCAACAAACCAAGTATCGTAACTGCGCTGCCTTGAAGTAGTAGATTAGTTTATTTGACAGGGACAGTGCAATAAACATAGACAATTAATCAAAGACAATCAATCTGATGTGTTGCACATAGAGTGTATAGCTATTAGCTAATTTGCAACTCTTGTCCCTGGATGGGCTTTAGAAAAAAGAATCAAGATAAAAATATACACAATAACCACATACATCAATGCAGAAAAATTATAAATACACAATTATAAATATTATAAATATTATAAATACACAAATATAACAGCCTGACTCACATTTAACATAAATATTATAAATATTATAAATACACAAATATAACAGCCTGACTCACATTTAACACATATAACATAACTCACGTTTGCCTATTTCAGGCCTCCCTCCCTTCGTCACTCACTATAAACAAACACATTTATTCCTTCCCTTCATTCACTCTCACTTTGCAGACAATTAATTCATACATGAGTACATTCTTGTTTATTTTTCAGCCAGTTTTTAACCTTTTTAGTGAATGTTTTAAAGTCCGTTATTATTTTAATTTCATTTGGCATTGTGTTCCAGATGTGACTGCCCTTTATAGAGAAAGCTGTTTGTCCAAATGTGGTTCTGCGGTGGAATATTTTACAGTTATTGTTAACAGAACTCCTGGTGGCTCTGCTGCTGTCCTGTCTTTGGACGAAACCAGCAAGTGACTCGGGTGCTGATTTATGGAAACATTTGAACGTTAATTTCAGAAGACAGAGGTCAATGAAGCTCTCAAAACTCAATAGGTTGTATTTTTTTAAAACATTACAGTGATGCCACCTAATGGGCTTTTTGTCCAAGATTTTTAGGGTTTGATTATATAATGAACCTATATGTCTTATTTGTGGAAGGGGAAGTAATCTTCCAGGCAGGGGGGTGACAACCCTCCTTCTCCTTTTGGTAACTGTAATGTTTTAAGCCATACCCTCGGTTTCTGACCCTTCCAAATGAATCTGGAAATCATTTTTTTCCATTCATTAAAATGTTTCTGTGGGGTCTTTACAGGCAGGGATTGGAAGAGGAGCAGCAGGCGTGGTAGAACATTCATTTTTATGACCTCAGAACGGTTATACATGTTCAAAGTTATGGGTAGCCATCTATTTAAATGTTTTTATTTCTTCTATGAGGGGGCCATAATTAATATTATATATATTTGTCATATTTACAGGTATTTTAACTCCAAGGTAATTAATATTGTGCATTTTCCAATTAAAGTCATATTTTCTACGTATGTTTTCATGGGGTGAATAATTAAAGGAGAAAGTTTGGGTTTTCTGTATGTTTAATTTGTATCCAGAATAAAAACCAAATTGTTCTAATCTTGTCATGAGTTTGGGTAAACTGGAGTCTGGGTCAGAGAGAGTTACCAAAATGTCATCAGCATAGAGATTTATTTTGTGTTCCGTTTTTTTGATGGTCATTCATGTTATTTCAGTGTCTTATTTAATTACTTGAGCCAGAGGTTCCATAAATAGTGCAAAGAGGGAGGGGCTTAGGGGACATCCCTGGCGACACCCTCTTTTTAATGGGACTGTTTCTGAGAGGCTTCAGTTTATTTTAATCTTGGCAGTAGGTAAATGATATATAGATTTGAAACATCTTATGGGTCTGTACGAGCTACATTCAATTCTTTCTTTCCTCTCCTTAGGAATCACAGATATTATGGCCCGTTTCCAGGATGCTGGTGTTTCCCCTCCTTTGAAAACATAATTAAAACACAGTGTTTCCTCTGGCTTAAAGACCTTGGCGCGGTGGCAGCATATTTTTCCCCGGGAAGGGGGGGGGGGGCAGTAAACATACCGGAATATGTTAATTTTATACTATTCTTTTCTTTTTAAAATTTTACACAGTAACGTTGCATATGGAACTTACCATTTGAAGTATTGTACAGCCGAGGCTTGAATATTGGGCCAGTTGGGGTCCCACCTAGACATCCTGTGTTTAGACTTTTTAGTGGCGTTATCCTTCTCTCCTTCCTCTGCCTGAACACTTTCCTCTCCTTGGCTCCTCTCTTCTGTCTCATCTTGCCCTCTTTGAGCTCTGTCTAATTCAGGTTCTCTCTCTGTCTATGGTGGTATACAAACAGGTTAGAAAATGTCAAGTGTCATGTTTTGTCCTGTAGGATTTTTTTGTCATGGTTTACATAAATGACAAAAATATGTGTATTTTTTGTATTTTTATTCTAGTGTTTCTTTTTTTCCATTGAGAGTAGGGAAGGGAAAGAAACATTCATAATAGTAATGTACTCATGCATACTTAAATTATATGATCAGGTGGGTATAGTAACCAGAAATTCTACTCATGTAAAAGCAGTGCTTTGAAATTAATAATTAAAAGTAGACAACCAAAAATTTCTCATAGAGTTAAGGGTACAAAGAGCACCCACTTAAAAACTTGAGCAATGACTTCAGTCTTGAAGGTTTGAGGTTTTTCTCCAAAATTTACAACAATTTTCTTATAGTTTTCTACTTTTCTCTGTAAATCTATCTAAAATTGAAACCATGTTCCTCAAATTTGTACTTTCCTCTTGTAAAATTGACTTTAATTGTACATTTGAAACTTTATTATAAATTTATGGATTATTTTATGACTAATGTTTGTCTGTTTTTTAAAATAAAATTACTTTTTTTTTTTGTTTTTTTTTTTAGATAAATTTGAAACAGATGGTGGTAATTTTTTTTACTTTTTCCTTATAGCAATTTACATTTTTGACCATAATTTTGCAGTCAGAACAGAACAATAATTTAACTCTGATTACAAAGATAAAAATTAATAAAATTGTATTTAATGAAATTAATTAACTTAAATGACCAAGGATGCCGCTATTTCTGTTACAATATTTCTTTATATTGATAGTTGGTTTTTTTTTTTTTTTTTTTAGAAATCTCCTCACTACCCAGACAGCAGGAAAAACCTTTATTTTGAAATCCAATGTTGGCTCAGAGTAGAACCGCTGCTCCTTCACATTGAAAGGAGTCAGTTGAGGTGGTATGGGCATCTGATTAGGATGCCTCCTGGACGCCTTCCACTTGAGGTGTTTCAGGCACGTCCCACTGGGAGGAGACCCCGGGGCAGACCCAGGACTCGGTGGAGAGACTATGTCTCCCAGCTGGTCTGGGAACGCCTTGGTATCCCCTCTGAAGAGCTGGAGCAGGTGGCTGGGGAGAGGGAAGTCTGGGCTTCTCTGCTTGAACTGCTGCCTCCGCGACCCGGACCTCCGGAAAAGCGGTAGAAGATGGATGGATGGATGGATGGATGTTGGCACCTTTAGTTTGTCTGAAGGCTGCTGATGGATTAAAGTCATTGACTTTGTGAATTTCGGTCATCTTAACCTCCCAGGTACATAATAGGGATCTGTAGCGGACTTTAAAGACATAATTCACCACAATATGTGCTCATGTACAGAATGATCTGCTTAGGCAGTTATAGTTGTGCTCTTGGGCTTTCTCATCAGGCACCTCTCTAGGCAGCCGTTGAAGGACCTCAGTTTAGAGTGATAATAGCATACCCCTGCCTGCTGCAGGAACAACCAGATGTCTGGCCATGGCCAAGACGGATCATTTTTTCACACATAAGGAGTTGTAACTCCTTATACAAAGATATAGAGTGATGATAATCAAGTCAGTGGCGGTAATGCACTGGTAAGCTGGTTGCCAACTGCCAATCAAATCTAAAAGAAGAAGAAGAAGAGAGCTAGCGTTTTTAACTGTTGCTTTTAGTCACTGCCGCTGGAGAATAATAAACGGCATGCCTGCTCGTGCGAGTGTCTTCATTCCTGCAATTCCTACAGAACACAACTTAATATTGTAGTGACTGGTGAAATCTATCGTCAGCAATTCATCAGTCCCCCTTGCCTTTCCCTTCATATGAAGCCGGCTGCATTTGAATTCTAACCACATCTCTTAGCTAAGCTCTTCATTATTGCTCCCATTTCCAGCGGGTTAAAACCACGATAAACGCCAATGCTTACATACCGCTTAATGATTTTTTTCCACATTTAAAGTACTTTAATAAACTCATGTCTCTGTCGAACAGTCGTGCTTAGTGAGACACTGCCTGCTGACTGACTGGAAAACTTGCGTGAGCGGGGCGCTTCTAAACTCCGCGCGGATGACGGCCACGCGCGTTGTTCGTGTGCACGCTTGCGGAAAGTCATTGCTTCATGTATTTTTCTTCATAAATTCATATCTCCTTGCCGCGGCGGTAAAATTTCTGGTAAGGCAGCCCGCCACCAAGAAATGTTACCAGAGGAAACCCTGAAACATTTCATAAGCACTGGTGTCAGTAAGTCCCTAAATTTTTGATACCAGACTGCCGGGAACCCGTCTCCTCCCGGTGCCTTCTTTGTCTTCAGTCTTGATATAGCATCAGTCCCTATTGATGGGAAGGCTAGAGAATCCAGGAAACTTTTAGTAACCTCTGGCTCTGCCGCTTTAGGTTGAGAGTATAGTACCTTGTAATATTTTTCAAAAGCTTGTTGTACTTCTTTGGGTTTGTTACACAGCTTATTAGTTTCGGGTCTCTGATTTTAAAACTTGATCTTTCAGATTGCTGTTTATGTAGTCTCCATTCCAATATATATATATATATATATATATATATATATATATATATATATATATATTTTTTTTTTAACTCTAGGCCCATTCTCATAATAACTCTGTTTAATATATTTCAATTTAAGTTCCATTTGTTTGTCTAGTATGTCATTTAACGTTTGCTTGGTCTCATTTATCTTTTTTGGTATTTGTGGGTCCTTTGCCTCGCAGTGTTTTTGTTCTAATATTTTCAGTTTATTTTGGAGATCATTCAAATGCTGTTCCTTTTTCAGGCCCACATTATACATTTTCCTCTAAGCACTGCCATAGCTGCATCCCACAGAACACTTGGGGATGTGTCTGTATTACTATTAAATTCCCAATAATCCTTAATTTCATTTTTAATAAATTCTTCATATTGTTGACAGTTGAGGAGGCTGGTGTTAAGCCTTCAAGTGGTTCTCCTGGTTTGAACATTTAAATGTAGTTTAAGATGTACTCCTGCATGATCAGACATATCTTTGGTCCCTCTGTCACAATCTAGAATCTGATGTTTCTCTGTGTTAAACGTAAAAAAATAATCAATCCTAGAGCACACCATGGGTGGGAGAAAAAGGTAAACTGTTTCACAGCAGGATGAAGTTCCCTCCATATACCAGACATACCTGTACCTTTAAGCATCTCATTGAGATTTCTTGTACATGTGCCCACCTCTTTATGCGGAATTTGGCCATCTGTAATGTAAACATCCACCACTGTAATGGTGTATATATATTTCAAAACTTAAGAAATGAAGAATCGGCCATCTTTAAGTTATGATTTTAATATCTGGCTAGAGAAACTCTGATCTCTCTGTAAGTTTTTAGTTTGAACCTTTCTCCTTGCGTGTTTTTTTTTTCTCCTCATAGAATGATGTGGGCATGATTGCAAGGGAGGGTTGTTGTTGTTTTATATTTTTTATTTTGCAGCTATCTTTGGATTATGGAAAGCTTCCAGTATTGGATATTAATGACATCAGCAGTTTGCTAATCTTTGGTACCCTTTTGCCGTGCAAACCACAGACTAATATTTTGCATGGCATTCACATAGAACATCCAGAACAGGGGTCACCAACTGGCGGACTCCGGTCCGGATCCGGACCTCGAGCGTTCTCTATCCGGACCCAAAGCCTTTTGACACAATTTTGGCAAAAGGGAGACTGTATTGTTTTGATGAAGGAAAAAAGTGGAAATGAAATCCTGTATTTATGGCCCCTGAACAGTTTATGGTGTGAGCACTCTGGTGCTGTCCACTCTTCGCTGTCCCACCGACACTTGCTCCTTGCAGAGACTCTGTGGGTCCGACTGTCAGACCCCTATCAAAATCATGGTTCGCTGCGGGCACCACACACACAGGCCAGGATATCCACCCGGCAGAGATGCTTCGTTCCCGGTCTGTATCCATGAAATGAAGTGCTATTGTGAAATTTAATGTATCTACCGTGGTGATCTTGCCACCGATTCTGCCGAGAGTATTCCATGCTGGGATGCAGGAGTGAAGTCGCTTCACCTGGGACTGCTATCCCGTTGGGCCCGTGCTGGTTATGGAGGTCCTTTTCGTAACCTCTGATATCACGTAAAAACTCCATAAAAGCTCTGTGTTATTGAACATGAAATGTTCCACCTCCCCTCTCCCTGTAATCAAGGACTTATCGCTCCATCCATGCTGGAACAGAGTTTACTGTTGAAATTAAAAAAAAAAAAAAAAATGTCAGAGGAATTCTGTAATATGGAATTATTATTTTTTGTCTTTTTTTAGGCTTACAGTTTAAAACAGTTTTTTTTAACACTGAAAATAGAGTATAGAGGTGGATTTTTTTTTTTGTGAAATTGTATTTGTTTTGTTTTTTAAACACAATGCTATGTAGTTTGTCTCCCCTGTAAGACTTTACATTTTTATAATTTTAGTTGTAGATTGTAGAATTTTATATCTGTTTATTTGGAGTCAACATGCACATTTATTGTTCTCCTGTATTATTAAATTTCATATTACATTGGGGTTTTTTAATTGAGCAAATAATTCATTTGATTTCTTTTGTTAAAAAATTAATATAGAGCTAAAAGCATCTGAAATATGGGCTTAATGAAATATTGCGTGAAAGCAAGTTAAATGATACTGGCCTGTCTGGAGACAGCTGTGGTCTTCTGAAAGAATGTCCTTGAAAGGATGACTTTTCATAAAACCACATTTTGAGATAAATTTGTCCATGTGACATGACACATTTCTCTTCCATTTGTTTAATTAAAAGGTACTGGAAGTAAATTCATGGGTCATTGCAAATACTTTTCTTTAAAAGTACTAAGTTGTCATACAACTCTTGACTAGAAAAAAATGCATGAAGATGCATTGAGAATCCTTTTTAGAATCAAATTGGAGCCTTTGAATCATAATTGAATCATGAGATGCCTAAAGATTCGCACACCTAATTTGGACCTCAGCTGGGGAGGAGGACCGACTTATCGGACCTCTTGCAGTTTTAGTTGTTGACCCCTGATCTAGAACATTCAATTTCCCGACGGAGCAACTCTGGGACTTCCTTGTGGGGCAACAGTCCATTATAAAAAGTAATTCAAGGAGCCTTTGGCAACCACTTTATTAAATCATTGTTGCTATACAAAAACTACTAATTTACTGATTTAGATAAACTTTCTAAGTTGCAAATAATATTTGATGAATTGTGCTGAAAAAGTAATGTTTTATCATAATGGCAGTCATGTCAATTTAATCTGTGTATGTGATTTAAAATTTCTGCATTCGTTTATTTGAAACAGTCTCTAAGTTATAGTAACTTGGTTGGTTTGACAACCAAGTTGACAACCAAATGTTCAGATTTTAAGTCCTTTCCTGTACTACTTAATATGCCTAGACAAATTTAGACAGTTAAGACTGTTGTCAGATGACAGATAAGCTAAAAAATAGGATAAAAACATACACAGATAATTTTATTTACAAATGACATCTGTTATTTGACAGATCTGCTCAATTTGTGAGAAACTTTAGGTATGGCCCAGTTAGAGCGCTTACCTGAATCCAAAAGAAAATCTGTGGGCTGGCCTCAAGAGGCCTGTGCACAAGAGTTGCTCTCTGAATCTGACAGATTGGAAACACGTTTGCAAGGAGGAGAGAGCAAATATTGCTAAGTCAAGATGTGGCATGGTGATAGACAAATGAAGAACCCTAACTTGCTGTGCTTTTGTATTTTTCTCTTTTCACTTGATTTGGTCACGCTTGTAGGTCACATTAAAGGTGGGAAAAGTATGGTAATAATTTATTGTGGTGTAATTTTGTTAATGACACAAAAACCTGACACTTTATTAGTGGTGTGTACACTTTTTTATCCACTGCATCATGTGTTCAATTAGATTTTAATGCGTAAGCATGTAAAAACATTTCACCTCAAGTGTTAACTGAGTGATTAAGGTAACAGTAGTTTTCAGATAATTGAAAAGGCTTCATATGGACTCAACTGATATGGGATCAATACATTCAGCCTAATCTCTCTTGAATGTAGTGACTTGTAATCAGTTTATGTGGTCTGAACAGCTAATTTAGTCTGTAATTGCAATAATGAAGAGAAGAGAGGTGGTAATCAGCGAGCAGCAGAATGATTCCATGGCAGAAAGAGTACTACAGATGCAGTGTTTGCTTTAAGAGTGTTGATGGAGAAGTATAGAGAAGGTCAGGAGGAGTTACATTGTCTCTGTGCATCTAGAGAAAGCATATGATCGGGTCCCAAGAGAGGAAGTGTAGCGCTGTATGAGAAAGTATGTCGGGAGGGTGAGTTTTGCTGTAGGAGTGACAAAAGGATTCAAGGTGGGGGTAGGATTACATCAGAGATCAGCTCTGAGCCCCTTCTTGTTTGCCATGGTGATGGACAGGCTGATAGACAAGGTCAGGTAGGAGTCTCCATGGACTATAATGTTTTCAGATGACATTGTGAGCTGTAGAGAGAGTAGGCAGCAGGTAGAAGAGAACTTGGAAAGGTGGAGGTATGCACTGGAGAGAAGAGGAATGAAAGTTCGTAGAAGAGAGACAGAATGTGTGAGAGGGAGACAGGTATAACAGTTAAGATACAGAGGTAGTGAAGGTAGATGATAGGGCTGGTGATACAAAAAAAAATCCAGTCACGCTAAAAAAAAAAAAAAAAATCATATTGATCGATATCGTTTAGGGTTGGGAATCTTGAGGGACCTCGTGATTGAAGCTGAATCGCGATACTTGGGTCATGATACGATCCTGTCATGATTCAACAGTAATCATGATATTGTGATAACGAGTATGGTGATACCATAGCTTTCAATTTTTTTTCACCTTATTCACCCTCAAATCATTTCCCAAAGTAAAACTGTTGACATCTCTTTCATATAATAAAGTATTCTCACGGCTTCATTTTCCGCAGAGACGTGTCTCTGCACACACGGAGGGCAGTGGGTGGCGTTATTTGGAATAGATTCTCACTCAAGCTATGTTTTTCTGACTCTGTGGACTGTTTTAAAAAGCAGCTGAAAACGTTTTTGTTTAAGGAAGCTTTCCGTTGAGTTTCAATTCAACTGCTTTTAACGGCAAGTCTGATATTTTTGAATTATTTTAATCTTGTGTTTTAACTTATTTTTGTATTTTTATTTATTTATTTTTTTTTATTTAAGTTTTTGTAAAGGGTATACAGGTCGTTACAGCAATGCAGTGTTTACATTTTCATCACATGTTCCCTTATTTTCTGATATCTGACAACATTGGAAGATTAATTCTTACAACACCCCTTTTTTTTTTTTTTTTTAAGTGAAAGAAAAAGTGAAATTAAAGAGAAAAAAAAAAACAAAAAACAAATAACAAAAAAAAAAACAAACAAACCAGTAAAAAACAAACAAAAAGAAAAAGTAAGTAAATAAAGATAAAAGAGCATCTGAGTAGAGTTGGAACAAAGAGCGGAACCATTATTGAAATGGTATTTGTCAAAGATTAGATCTAATGGAAGACACATATGCGGTCCAGGGTTGCCAAAAGTTCATGAACCCATCCATGTCCTGTCTCAGTGCGAATGTCAACTTTTCCATCGAGTAAATGTCTTGGATCACGTTAGTCCAATCTTCAGGTGTAGGACAGTCCTTCAACATCCATTTTTTAGTTAGAGCTTTTTTGCTTGCCAATATTAAAACATTGAATAAGTATTTTTCTCCTCGTCTTTCCAGTGAGTCCGGTAGTAAACCCAAATACAAAGTTACAAAAGAAAAGGGAACTGTAATTTTGAATATTTTCCCCAATATTGTCTGTACCTTGGTCCAATATTGGTGGATAACTGGGCATGACCAAAACACATGAAAATGATTTGCAGTCTTTTCACCACACAAGCGCCAACAGTTCAATCCCTTATGGGTAAATTTGTTTTGTGCAGGTGTTCTGAAAAATCTTGCCAAGTTTTTCCATCCAAATTCTCTCCACTGCAGGGATGAGGTACTTTTCCATTGCTGTTTATTTAGCTTTTCCCATATTTCCAGTTGTAAAGTGAAATTCCCCTCTTTTTCCCATCTCTCTTTTATATAAGATGTGTTGTCTCCTTTTAAGTCTTGAAGACCTTGGTATATTTTAGAAATTTATCTGATCCCTGGGATCCCTTTATATGCCATTAAGAAGACCTTCAGAACACCTGACTGGGCCCTTTCCAAAACCTCCTTTTTAAGTATATTGTTTATGTGGTGTCTAAGCTGGAAGAACCTGTAAAGGTCTTGATTTATTAGGCCTTGTTTTTTCAAATCTTCAAAACTTCTTAAGATTTGCCCTTTAAAAAAATCGTAATATTTTATCAGCCCTTTCTCCTTCCACTTTTTAAATCTGGTGTCTGTTTTATTAGGAGTAAAGTCCTGATCATAGGCGATCCATTGCAGAAGTCGATAGGGCTCTTTAGTTTGATTCTCTCTGACTATCTTAAACCAAATTTTTAGCGGGGTCTCTATCCACGGGTTAGTGTTATTCAAAAGCTTAGGTAAGGCATTGTTCCCTATTATCGCCTGTAGGGGGATGTCACTTGTTATTTGGCATTCGATCTCCTTCCATTGTGCAGTGTAGACTGGGTT
Organism: Pholidichthys leucotaenia; assembly: GCA_020510985.1. Lineage (NCBI taxonomy): Eukaryota > Metazoa > Chordata > Actinopteri > Cichliformes > Pholidichthyidae > Pholidichthys > Pholidichthys leucotaenia. The sequence goes on along the minus strand of CM035837.1, from coordinate 311,511,090 downwards.
ACATATCTCTACTAAAGTTTTAATTTGTGCGGCTTTAAAGTAGTCCCTGATATTTGGCAGCGCGAGCCCACCTTTGTCTTTGTTTAGCTGTAGGGTTCTATATCTGATTCTAGGTCTCTTGCCCTGCCATATGAATCTTGAGATCCTTCTGTCCAGCTCCTGCCATGTTTTTTTGGGAGGTTCTACCGGTATTGTTTGGAAAAGGTATAGAAGACGTGGAAGTATATTCATTTTGACTGCTTCAATTCTTTGTGCAGTACCCAAGAATGGTATCATATTCCATCTTGCTAGGTCAGATTTTATTTTTGTCACCAGTGGATCATAGTTTAGTGATATAATTTTGTTGAGTTGTTTCGGGATATTGACCCCCAGATATTTCATAGATTCCGACTCCCAGTTAGTTTTGAGTTTGCTTAGTGAATAATGATTTGGGTCATAGTTGAATGTTAAAACTTGGGTTTTATGCATATTTAATTTGTACCCCGATAAATCTCCATACTCTGAAAAAACTGAGGTTAGTTCTGGTAAAGAAGTGTCCGGCTGCCCTAGGTATATTAAAATGTCATCAGCAAAGAGTGCTATTTTATGTTCCTTCTGACCAAGTGTAATACCTTGAATTTTTTGGTTTTGTCTTATCCATTGGCTCAGAGGTTCTATGAAGATTGCAAAGAGCAGTGGAGACAGGGGGCAGCCCTGACGACATCCTCTTTCCAGTTCAAAAGATGATGATAAATTACCGTTAATCCTTATTTTAGCTGTTGGTTTTTTATATAATGCCTGTATAGTTCTAATGAAGTTGTTATGAAAATTGAAACTGGATAAGATTCTATATAGAAAAGACCAGTCAACCGAATCGAATGCTTTTTCAGCATCTAATCCCAATATGACTGCATTTAAGTTATATTTTTTTATATGATGAATTATGTGTAAAGTGCGTCGAATGTTGTCTTGTGTCTGTCTTTGTCTTATAAAACCTGTTTGGTCTAAATGAATTAGGTCTGTCAGTATATTTTCTAACCTTTTGGCAAGGATAATGGTAAAAAGCTTATAGTCCTGATTTAGTACACTGATTGGTCTGTAGTTGGAGCACTCTAGTTTATCCTTTTCAGGTTTAGGTATAACTGCAATGACCCCTTCTCTCCAGGAGGGGGGGATTTCCCCTGTGTGGAGGACATAATTAAATGTTTTCAGGAGGAGAGGAGATAGTTGCTGTTTAAAGGTTTTGTACCACTCTGCTGTATAGCCATCAGCTCCTGGGGATTTGTTAGCTTTAAGTTTCATAATTGCTTTTTCCAATTCTTTAGGATGTATTTCTGACAGTAGTGTTTTATTTTGTGACTCCGTAAGTTGGGGAAGGTTTAATGTGTTTAGGAATGCCTCGGATGCGTTTTTATGTTTTTTGTGGGAGTATAAGTTCTTATAGTAATTCTCGAAGTTTTTAAGAATATCCTGAATTCTGAATTTTATTTCCTTTGATACTGGGTCTCTGATTTTGTAGATTGCTCTTTCTGTTTGATGTTTCCTCAATTTATAGGCTAGCAATTTTGCCGATTTACTGCCTGCTTCATAGTATTTTTGTTTCAGAAATGTAAGTTTCTTCTGGATTTCTATTGTGTAGATCTCATTTATTTGGTTTTTAATTCCCTTAATCTTGAGCGAGTCAGTAGAATGAGTGTTGCCTTTGTGTTCTTTTTCTAGGTTCCTAAGTTCTGACTCTAATGTGGATAGTTTTTCTTGTCTTAGTTTCTTTTGGGTTGCCAGTTTTGCAATAATCTTTCCTCTTATTACAGCTTTACATGCATCCCACAGTATTAAAGGGGATACTTCTCCATTATCGTTATCTTCCAAATATCTGAGAATATCTGATTCCAATTCATCTTTCAATGGTCCTTTCAGGACATTTGAATTTAACCTCCAAGAAAATGTATTATTTGTGTATTTTTGGATATTTAAGTCCATGTAGATCGGACTGTGGTCGGAGAGATCCATCAGTCCTATTTTACATGTTTTTACTCTTCCAATGTCTCTATTAAACATAAAAAAATAGTCAATCCTTGAGTAAGATGAATGTGGAGTTGAGTAAAATGTATAGTCTTTTACACTGGGGTTGAGTTCCCTCCACACGTCACAGATTCCCAATTCTTTTAGTAGCATCCGAGTCTTCCTGTTTTGGGTGTTATTTTGATGTGGGGAATTACCAGAAGCATCCCAGTATGGATTCAGTCTAAGATTGAAGTCCCCACCACATATCACTAAACCTTGAGCTTTAGTTATCATTAGGTCGAATACATTTTTATAAAATTTCCAGTTAGCCCCTGGGGGAGCATACACATTCAGCAGGGTGATATCTTCTCCCTCTAGCCGCCCAGTTACCAAACTGTATCTCCCTTCTTTATCTTTGTGTTCTGATTTTTTTTCAAATGTAATTTTGGTTGATATCAATGTCGCTACTCCCCTCCTCCTCCCTGATTTATATGAAGATGAAGAGATCATTTTAAACCCTTGTCTACTGAGTTTATTGTGTTCCACGTCTGTTAGGTGGGTTTCTTGTAAAAGTATTATTCCTGCTTTGTCTTTTTTCATTTTGCCTAGAATCTTGGATCTTTTAACTGGATTCAGGATTCCTTTTACATTATATGAAATTATTTTGGTTACACCCTGTTTCTCCATTGTGTTGTTTTGTTTAGTATAACTGTGTGGTGGCCCTCTTTTGTGCTACTCAGAAACTGAAAGAACATTAAAAACAAGAAAAACATTAAGAACATAGTGTAAAAAACTTTAAAACAAAAAGCTGTCATAAGAACTTCCTGAGCTGAGGTCTTTTTAAAGACCCTGTAAGAGCCTTGATGGAGTGAAGGCTCTGAGGGAAATTCCTCAAACTCTGTTACGTGTTGAGGGCCCTCTCTTACCACTGAAAGTAGTCCCATGCTTTTAACGTGAGTTTCAGAACCCAATCCAAACTTGTAATGATTTTTTTTTTTTCCTTTTATGCCTAAACCCTGTGAAATTGTGTGCACCCTCCCACCCCCATCACATCAAACATTCACGCAAAAACAGTATTTGTTAGTATGAGGAGAACATGTGGATTATTGTCACATTTCTATTTTAACAAGTTTTTTTTTTTTTTATTACAAAGACTTATTTGTTTCAAATAATATGATTGTTCCATGAAATGTTTTACCACATGCTGAATATGCATCTCCTTTAATGTTTGTTACCTTATATGAGGGGGGTTGGATGTGCGGATTGATTCAAGAGAAAAGAAAAAAAAAAAAAAAAAAAGGTCGCTATTCCAACCTGAAAACGGATAGTTTATCCGCGACGCTCTGGTGCTGGGTTTCCCGCTGCTGGTCCGTGGATTTTGAGGGTCTTTGTGTTGTCCATGTTTGCGCTTTGATCTTCTCACTCGGGTCTGCTGCGGGTTTAAATACCGTTACCGGGAGCCCTCTTTTCGCCATGTCAGCTGTTGCTTCTTCCGCCGAATTATAGAGACACGTTTCATCGCCGTAGAAGACCCTTAACTTCGCAGGAAATGGTGTCTGAAAGCGCAATTTCTTCTCTCTTAACACCTTTTTCGCGTCATTGTATTCCCTGCGCTTTTTAGGGACCTCCGGGGCGTAATCGTGTTCCACGTAGACTTTTCTCTCCTGGTGCATAAATCCTTTTTTCTGCCAGGCCAGTCTTACAACCTCTTGTTTTATTTTGAAATTGGAAAATCTTACCAACACCGAACGTGGGGGCGCTTCCGCCGCCGGCCTAGCGGCTAATGAACGATGTGCCTTTTCTATCTTCAAGTCGGTGGTTTGTGGAATATCCAATTTCTCTCTTAGTAAGGATTCCACGCATTCTGCCATTGAGTTAAAACCATTTTCGGTTCCTTCTATCTGACCATGAATTCTTATGTTGTCTCTTCTTTGTTTTCCTTCTTGGTCGGTTAGCTTAGCCTCTATAGCTGCTTGTCTTTTGCGTAGGTCTAGCACAGAATCTTCGAGCACTTTTATTCGATCCTCTGTTTCCAAGATTCGGTTCTCGGCCTGGTCCACTCTGCTGTTTGTCCTTTTCAATTCTTCTCTGAATTCCCGAAATTCGGCCGTAACATCTCGGCGAAATCGTCGTAGCTCCTCAAATAGTGATTTCAGGCTAACTCTTTTGTTAGCTATCACCAGTTCCTCGTCTTCTGAACGGAGATCTTCCAGTTCAGATTCTCCGGCCGATACGTGTCCTGGCCTGGAGAATTTCAGTTTCTTCTGTTTTCCTTTAGACATGTTGATTTTGTCTTTTGATTTTCACTCCTCCAAAAATCCGTTAAGTTTGATTTTCAAGGTGTTATCCTGGATTGGGTCTGAGAGCTTCAGTGTTAAGCTGCAGTCGCCATGGCGTCCAGACCGGAAGTCATTTTTGTATTTTTTTTAAATTATTTTTATCTATCAATTACTTTTATTCTATTTTATTGTACAGTGCCTTGTGAGTATATGTCTCTGAAAAGTGCTTCATAAATAAACATTACTTACTTTTTCTCCAAGCACTGCTCAGAAGCTCCATATCTGTGTGTTTTTAGCTTAGCCATTGCTAACGCTGCTCTGAGATGTGTGCTGGCCCACATGTTTGTTTGTTTTTTTCGTGCAGGTCTTGCGGGTTGTCTGTTGTGTCAAGGTCTTCCATCTTTGTTATAAAATCCAAAAAAGCCCCGACATTTGAGCTAACTTGGAGCTAACTGCTTCCTAACTTTCAAAGCTGGCTGCAAATCTTGTAAGACAAGTGATGGCTTCACTTGACTGGTTGCTTGCTTTGCGCCATCTAGTGGACTGAAAATGCATTTGGTTGAATACCCAAGAGAGTATGCAACGTATACATACATACATATACATAACTGATAAAAGATCAATCCATTCGTTTAGGGATCGGTGCGTTGTCGTTAGTGTCAAGTATTGTGATCTATCACTGAATTGATCTTTTGTCCCACCCCTAATATTGATATATATATCCATCCATCCATCCATCCATCTTCTACCGCTTAATCCTTTCGGGTCGCGGGGGGGCTGGAGCCTATCCCAGCATCTTTGGGCGAGAGGCAGGATACACCCTGGACAGATCGCCAGTCCATCACAGGGCCAACACAGAGAGACAGACAACCATTCACTCTCACATCCATACCTAAGGACAATTTAGAATCCCCAGTTTTGATGCTAATTAACCTAACTTGCATGTTTTTGGCATGTGGGAGGAAACCGGAGTGCCCGGAGTAAACCCACGCAGACACGGGGAGAACATGCAAACTCCACACAAAAGGGTCACCGATGGTCTGGGGGTGGGATCGGACCCACGATGGTCAAGGGTGGAATCGATCCCATGACCTTCTTGCTGTGCTGCCACTGTGCTAACCACTGCGCCACCGTGCTGATATATATATTCCGATATAAATCAAATCACTATTTCTGTCAAGCGAAAAGGTTCCTTTTTTTACCCCTAAGCAGTGTTGGGCAAGTTACTAAAAATTAGTAACTAATTACAGTTCCTAATTACATCTTTTCAGAAGTAATTGAGTAACTTTAACAATTACTGCATGATTAAAGTAATTAGTTATAGTTAGTTGGAAAGTAACTTTTACACTACTTTTAAATGCATACTTAAATCATCTTGCACACATAGCAAGATAATTAATGGATTACATTATGGGCTTATTATTGATGGCAGGCTGAAAACGGACTGTTTCAGACAACTTCAGACAGTTTTTTTAAATTTTGTTGTAGCTGAACATGGTGTCAGTGTGTGGGACATAAAACTGTCCATGTTTATCTTACCTTTATGATTGTTGATTAATACAGTGTGCACTGATCCAAAGAAAATATTCATTATCCACAGTCCAAATGTCTGTTGTGACAGAGACATGATCCAGGCCGTCCCTCAAATGTCTTTTGGATATCAAAATCCATTATTACCTCCGCCAAGGAGGTTATGTTTTTGCTGGCATTGGTTTGTCTGTCTGTTTCTCTGTCTGTCTGTTAGCAACATTACTCAAAAAGATATGAACAGATTTTGATGAAATTTTCAGATAAGGAATGGGGAATGGATGATTAGATTTTGGTGATGATCTGAGAGTGCATACCTCCACCAAGGGCTTTGTTTGTATTGTGCAGAAGGATTACACAAAAAATTACTGGATAGATTTGGATGAAATTTTCACCAGAGGTGGTCCTTGGGCTAGAGAGGGAGCCATTACATTTCAGTGATGATCCGAGAAGGCATACCTCCTCCAAGGCTCTTATCTTTTCACAGAGTGTTAGCAACAGTACTCCAAACTACTGGATGGATTTGGATGAAATTTTCACCAGAGGTGGTTCTTGGGCTAGAGACAAACCCAGTACATTTTGGTGATGATCTGAGAATGCATACCTCAGTCGAGGCTCTTATCTTCTCACAGTGCATTAACAACAATACTCCCAAAACTAATGGACAGACCTTGATGTATTTTTCACTAGAAGTGGCTCTAGGTATACACACCAAACCATTATATTTTGGAGGTGATCCATGAGGGATGGAAGGAGCCTTGGTGGAGGTATGCGCTTTCTGAGTGCTTTTCTAGTTGAATAATCTTTACCCAAGTAGCAGGTAAATGCATTTTAACTTCAGTGGATCACAGTCTCAGCTGCCTGAAGGAAAGTGACTGTTGATATCATGTCTTCAGTCTTTAACGGCATATCTGGCAAGCAGTCTGTTCAATTGCTGGGTCACAAACTGTCCAGATACATACCCGGGTTTGAAATCCAGCCGTGGATGTTCGTAGAGCTAATTCACTATGTTAGCTGTTAGCATAGCTAGCCGTTCCTTAGCACTAGCTTTGTCTGAACTTGTTGCAGTTTAATCAGGTGCTTCTGAAGATCGCAGTAATCACCACCAATATGCTTTTGTCCTTAACTGCGAGAAAGGAAAAATAATCTGTGTTGTGCTGTTATGTGCGTCAATCAAATGTGACTAATTGTATTCCAGCCACATGATTGGTTTGGTGCAGTGTATTGTCATTTTCATTAGCTTTTCATGTTGTCTGTCAAAACATGGAACCAACGAATTCCATCGACGTTCTATCGGCCATGTTTTATGTCTGTATCGAGGAAAAGTTATTTTGCGATAATACTCGTTATCGTTTTATCGCCCAGCCCTATTAGATGAGTTTAAATAGCTGAGGTCAGCCATTCAAAACAATGGAAAATGCACAAGACAGGTGAAGAAGAGAGCGCAGGCAGGGTGGTGTGGGCAGAAATGAGTGTTGGGTGATTTGTCACAGAAGGATAGCAACTAGCGTGAAAGGGAAGATTTACAAGATGATAGTGTGCCCTGCTATGATGTATGACTTGGAGACCGTGGCACTGACAAAGACAGGAGGCAACGCTGGAGGTGGCAGAGTTGGAGATGCTAGGATTCACATTGGGAGTGACTAGGAGAAACAGGATTAGAAATGAGTATATCAGAGAGACAGCTCAAGTTAAGCAGTTTGGAGACAAAATAAGAGAGGCAAGGCTGAGATAGTTTGGGCATTTGCAGAGGAGGGATAGTGGATATATTGGACAAAAGAAGTTGAAGATGGAGCTGCCAGGCAGGAGGAAAAGAGGAAGCCCACAGAGAAGATTGGTGGATGTAGTGAGAGAGAACATGGAGAGAGTTGGTGTTACAGAGGAAAATGCAAGGGATAGGGTGAGATGGAAGCAGATGATTTGCTGTAGCAACCTATACAAGAAGAAGAAGAATTTCAGTTAGTCTATTTGGATGGATTTTGTCTTTTTGGTATTGTCTTTATATGAAAGAGGATGGAAGTGAATAAGTGAACTTGTTACCAGTGAACTTGTTCCAGGGCAGCCCACCTGTCTGCATGACTGAAATCAAGTTACAGTGTATCCGAAAAGTATTCACGGCGCTTCACTTTTTTCCCCATTTTATGTTACAGCCTTATTCCAAAATGGAATAAATTCATTTCTTTCCTCAAAATTCTACACACAACACACCATAACAACATGAAAAACGTTTTTTTGAGATTTTTGCAAATTTATTAAAAATAAAAAACTAAGAAATCACATGTACATACATACATATTCACAGCCTTTGCTCAATACTTTGTTGATGCATCTTTGGCAGCAATTACAGCCTCAAGTCTTTTTGAATATGATGCCACAAGCTTGGCACACCTATCTTTGGGTAGTTTGGCCCATTCCTCTTTGCAGCACCTCTCAAGCTTCATCAGGTTGGATGGAAAGTGTCGGCGCACAGCCATTTTCAGATCTCTCCAGAGATGTTCAGTTGGATTCAAGTCTGGGCTCTAGCCAGGCCACTCAAGGACATTCACAGAGTTGTCCTGAAGCCACTCCTTTGATATCTTGGCTGTGTGCTTAGGGTCATTGTCCTGCTGAAAGATGAACCATTGCCCCAGTCCGAGGTCAAGGGTGCTCTGGAGCAGGTTTTCATCCAGGATGTCTCTGTACATTGCTGCATTCATCTTTCCCTCTATCTTAGCTAGTCTCCCAGTTCCTGCCTCTGAAAAACATCCCCACAGCATGATGCTGCCACCATCATTCTTCACTGTAGGGATGGTATTGGCCTGGTGATGAGCGGTGCCTGGTTTCCTCCAAACATGACGCCTGGCATTCACGCCGAAGAGTTCAATCTTTGTCTCATCAGACCAGAGAATTTTGTTTCTCATGGTCTAAGAGTCCTTCAGGTGCCTTTTGGCAAACTTGAGACGGGCTGCCATATGCCTTTTACTGAGGAGTGGCTTCCTTTGGCCACTCTACCATACAGGCCTGGTGAATTGCTGTAGAGATTGCTGTCTTTCTGGAAGGTTTTTTCTCTCTCCACAGAGGAATGCTGGACCATCGGATTCTTGGCCACCTCCCTGACTAAGGCCCTTCCCCCCCGATAGCTCAGTTTAGATGGCCAGCCAGCTCCAGGAAGAGTCCTGGTGGTCCCAAACTTATTCCATTTATGGATGATGGAGGCCACTGTGCTCATTGGACCTTCAAAGCAGCAGAAATTTTTCTGTACCCTTCCCCAGATTTGTGCCTCGTGACAATCTTGTCTCGGAGGTCTACAGACATTTCCTTTGACTTCATGCTTGGTTTGTGCTCTGACATGCATTGCCAACTGTGGGACCTTATATGGACAGGTGTGTGCCTTTCCAAATCTTGTCCAATCAACTGAATTTACCACAGGTGGACTCCAGTGCAGCTGTAGAAACATCTCAAGGATGATCAGTGGAAACAGGATGCACCTGAGCTCAATATTGAGCTTCATGGCAAAGGCTGTGAATACTTATGTACATGTGATTTCTTAGTTTTTTTTATTTTTAATAAATTTGCAAAAAATCTTAAAAACTTTTTCACATTGTCATTATGGGATATTGTGTGTAGAATTTTGAGTTAAAAATGAATTTAATCCATTTTGGAATGAGGTTGTAACATAGCAAAATGTGGAAAAAGGCAAGTGCTGTAAATACTTTCTGGGTGCACTGTAGATGATAATGATGTGAATGTTATGTAAATTGGCAGTCTGCTGGGGGCCTGTCCATAAATGATAAAATAAGAATTTAACTCCTTTAATCAACGGTGACAACAGTAAGCTAAATCAGGAAGATGAATTGAACAGGAGAAACATCTGCTCTAATCATGAAAGGCATAACAGTCATTCTACTGTGGCTTTTCAGTAGTTACTGAGACTATATTACATCGTGCAATTTTGTAATAAATTAAGTTCAGTCAATCAAAGTTAAGTTTATATACAGCTTACAGTAATGTTTTGCCGATGTTACTGATTGAGGGGACATTAAATTATTTTCTATTCAGTATATGCTGCCTTCCCAACCAGTGTTAGACAGTTCAGAATGACATTACAATGGTGTTAACTGCCCTCTAGCAAAATATATCAGAACAGTGTTTTATATGTACATTATTGCATATTACTGAAGGTCAGGTTAAAACCCAGGAAGTACAATTCTTTCTTTTAGAGCCTAACTAAATAAAGGCAGTTTATATTCCTTTCTAAAGTGAGCATTTTATATATTATTTTTAACTTATGTAGTTCTTCAGTTTTTCACAAAGTTTGTAAGTGTAGTATATAAGTTTAGTTAAAAGCTATATCTGCTCACTGGAACACAAAACATAAAAAAATAAAAATTTAATAAGGAAAAGAACACATAAAGGAGTGACAGTGGATAATAAATAAGCAGATAATTATTAGGTTAAGAAGAAAACAGGTGGGTTGTAATAGGGATTCAGGGCTGTCCGATACTACAGGAATATATCTTTTTTATTGGAGAAGAATGTACATTGTGCCCATCATCTGAGAAATATATCTTTCTGAAGTGGTAGGGAATGCGTTTTTAATTCTTTCTGATTTCTTGGACCTTCTCAGTGCAGATGTAGTAAGTTGGAGGGTCTACCTGTAGAAACCTAACTGCAACAAGAGACATTGTCCGGAATATAGCCCAGTGGTACCACTTTATGTCTTTTATCAAGTTTTAATGAAAATTTTGTCCTAGTGTATTGAGCACTTCCTTCCAAAATGTATCTAATTTAGGCATTTTAATAATATTAACTGTGTACATGTGACCCCTGTCTCTATTTTATAAGGTCATAAAAACAACAAAAACACATTAAGAATGTGTTTTATGGTTAATTTTAACAGAGTTATATTTAGTTTTGTAAATCATAGTCATGCTTGTTCTCTAAAAATGGAATTGAGTCCCGCACTGAATAATATGCAATATGTGCAGCGTATAAACAAGTTGGAATAATGTCTCTCATTTTATTTGCCTCTTGTGCTCATTTGAAATAGTTTGTCTGACTGGTATTTCGCAGTGGTTGTGTGAAGTTATTTTTAATAGCCTCAAATTTGCCACAATCCTTGGACAAGAATTTGCACAGGCATCCTAGTACATGTTTGTTACATGTTTCTGTAACCTATAAAATTTGTTCTGAATAGAAAGGAAAACTTTAATAAAGAAGCCTAGCATTTTTACTGGATTGTACATCTATTAAAAACTAGCTTTTTCTGTTTTTATTGGTCCTTATAAACATGTCCATAAAGCTACATTTAATTGTTCAGAATGTATGCGTATCATACTTTATCAAAAATCTGGGTCCAAAAAACATTTTGGTGAAGCATTTCCCTTACATTGTTCAGCTGTAGCACACACAGCTTGTGCTTTATTGAGCTGGAAATGAGCCATATGATTAAATGTACGTATGTGTGCCACAGGCCTGGAAAGGCTTCATTCTTATTCTTTCATTAGCTTCTGCCAGCACATAAATGAATAACTAAGCTTGATTTCAGACTTCACTCCGCTTGTGTCGTGCTAGCGGATGCTCAAATTAGCATGTCGCCTCTCAGACCTGGGTTCCATTATCCTCTCTGATGGGGTTCTTTATAGTCATCGGGGGGTAGTATTTGAAAACACGGCTTGTTTTAATACAGAGTGCAGGCTCATGGAATGTGAGGAATCCTGTCATTTATTTTCATCCCTGGTTGAAAATTAGAACCTGGAGCACTCAGGCCATGTGATTTTGATTAGAGGAGTTGTAAAGACTTACCTCCTTCTAACATCAGTCTCAATGCTGTCTGTAGATTTTTCTTTGCTCACTTCTATTGTTAAACAAAGGCAATTTAAGTTTAAGTGACTATTTAAAGTAGGGCTGCAACTAACGATTATTTTGGTAGTCGACTAATCACGATTATTTCTCACATGTCCGTCATCTCTGCTTCCTGTCGGCACAGCTCCTGATTGGGACTCCGGGTCATGTTTTTCCTCACCTGTTTAAGCGCTAACTTTACTCGCTAAAATTCACTAACCTTACCGGTGCAGTATTTAGAAGTGGGCCAACTCCAGTCATTTATTACTGGGGTGAAGCACGGTGGAGATCTGCTGACAGGTGGCCGTGGATTGGGGGGGGGGGGGGGACGAATGGACAAATGCATTGCTGTAATGCAGTTGTGACATGACAACTCTGCTTTACCGTCTACAGTTAACTTGTTTCATTTATTTATTTTCAGTAAAATCCTCCCTTACTTTAGAAGGTTTGGGCCTTCTTCATGATTTTCTCTCTGTGTGGCCATGATGTGTTCCTCTCCTTGACTGGAGCAGTTAAACTGAACATTTCAAGTGTAGTATTGGAAAAAGACGCATACAGTAGATAAGTCTACACACTCCTCCCTGTTCAAATGCCAGGTTTTGTAATGTAAAAAAATGAGACCAAGATAAATAATTTTAAAACTTTTTCCACCATTAATGTGACCTATAACCTGTACAACCCAACTGAAAAGCAAAGTGAAATCTTTTAAGGGGAAAAATAAAAAATAAAAAACTTACAATAACCTGCCACATCCCCTGTTACAAATGGGGATGTGGCTGTGTTCAGAATTAACCAATCACATTCAAACTCATGTTAATGGGAGTCAGCACACACCTGCCACCATTTAGAGTACATCTGATCGACCCCAAATATAGTTCAGCTGTTCTACTAGGCTTTTCCTGACATTTTTGTAGTCACATCTTACAGCACAAGCCATAGTCCGCAGAGAATTTCCAAAGCATCAGAGTGATCTCATTGTTCAAAGGTATCAGTCAGGAGAAGGGTACAAAAGAATTTCCATGTGTAACACCCACTAACACCTACTCACTTTAGGTGTAGTACTCTTTTTTGGTTCTACCTGGGCAAAAGGGATATTTGGGCCAGGTCAGGAGACCCTAGATTCGTAGGAGCCTGGAGGACTTAACAACAGATAACACTTACACACCGTGCATGAGCTTGCAACTATATATATTTCAAAAATATGTACATACTAGAAAAGCACTTGGAGAGCGCAGACCTCCGCCAAGCGCCACAGTTCCCCCCATACAGTGTTTGTGTGGACGTTTCTTCTGGACGGTGATCCGGATCATCCCCAACATTTTCCGTAATGGCGGCCACAGTTCCGCCCATACAGTGTTTGTGTGTATGTTTTCAGATTCCTTGACCACGAAAACTTTTGACTAGCAATTGGATTGACAATGATAGGATTAGTGGTTGAGTAGTTATTCACGAAAATGGCATTTTCCGTAATGGCGGCCACAGTTCCCCCCATACAGTGTTTGTGTGTACGTTTTCAGATTCCTTGACCATGAAAACATATGACTAGCAATTGGATTGACAATGATAGGATTAGTGGTTCAGTAGTTATTCACGAAAATGGCATTTTCTGTAATGGCAGTTTTCTTCTGGACGGTGATCCGGATCATCCCCAAAATTTAATCAGTTCTTCCTTGTACCATTTCCAACAACGCCTGAAAGTGTCATCGAAATCCGTACGTTTTTGAGTTATCTTGCTAACCAACAGAGTAACTAACCAAGAGCGGCTGCCCCGGCCTTGGATGCGCTCTGCAGAGCGTGCCCAAATGCCAAGTCACGTTTCGTTACCTTGTATTCATACATGTGTAATGACAATAAAGTTGAATCTCATCTCATCTCATCTCACAAACAGACAGACAAACCCCGGCAAAAACATAACCTCCTGGCAGAGGTAATAAACAACCACAGCATCTGTAACAATAATAAAAAAAAAATTAAAAAAATTAAAAATACTCCCAATATATTTATAATATATACAGTTCTCTAGTGTCCGTTCCAGGTGACTAGTGGAATCACCTCTAGCAGTTCATAGAGTTCGGGCTTCGGCTCGCCATCCAGATCCGGAGAATCCACTTCTGGTCCAACCAGTCCAAACAAAAAAAAAAAACAACCTGACCTATAGGATAGGTCAGAACACAAAATATAAGCTATTGCTCTATAACTTTTTACAAAATGTTTCCAGGTTGTACAACAAATATTTTTTTAAACACCTTTAAATCACCGGTTCAACATTCACCATTAAATACATTCAATGACAAGGGAGTTGGGACCCCCGCCAACCGCTACAGCTCAGAAACGGACTTTTTCTGATGAAAAACTAGCCGAAAATTAGCATCGGCGGTTAGCCTAGCGATTAGCATTCCCATACACAATAATGGCACTTACTAAGCTAAGTGACACGTGCGTCAATGGGGTTCCCGCGCTCAACGGCGTCGAAAGCCTTTGGATCCCAATCTTAGAATTTAATAAACGGGCATTAGAATTTGCTAGTACAGCAATGTCTCATTGCGGGTATTAATTTAGGCTTACCAATCTCAAATTTTATCTGGGCAAAGGCTGCTATTAGCACATCAGGGTCTCCATCTCAGCGAGTGATCGTCTCTCTCGGTCGTGTCTCGGCAGTGTCTAAGAGCGTTCTGCGGATTATGCACAGACAGAGGGAGAGAGTGCGTGACCCCGTTGGCTGGCGGGACCCCATTGGCTGTTGCTGCCAAACTAACAACGCAGCCATTGGTCGCTTAAAATGCCAAATAAAAACGTTTGGGAACTTTATCAAAACTTTCCAGAAAATGTTCCTAACTATTTATGAACATATTTTATGAACTTATATTTATCTATATATTTATCTTCAAAATATCCCTTCCCATTGTGAAATGAGTGTCCCCTGTTCTTCTTAAAGCGGTAACGACATTCATATTTCTATTCGCGTTTTTAACACTGGGTTACACATGGCATTAATTATACCATGGAACACAGTGAAGACAGTCATTATCAAGTGGAGAAAATATGGCACAACAGTGACATTACCAAAACTAGACATCCTCCAAAATTGACGAAAAGTGGAAGAAACCTGGTCAGGGAGGCTGCCAAGAGGCCGACAGCAACATTGAAGGAATTGCAGGAATTTCTGGCAAGTACTGGCTGTTTAGTACATGTGACAGCAATCTCCCGTCTATGGTGGGAAGACGGAAGCCTTATTTTACAAAGAAAAACACCCAAGCCTGGCTACATTTTACAAAAACACATTTGAAATCTCCTAAACACATTTGGGAAAATGTGTTATCGTCCAGTGAAACAAAGGTTGAACTTTCTGGCAATAATTCCAAAAGGTATATTTGGCGCATACACAACACTGCTCATCACCGAAAGAACACCATACCTACAATGAAGCATGGTGGTGGCACCATCGCATGTTGGGGCTGTTTTTCTTCAGCTAGAACTGGGGCCTTAGTGAAGGTGGAAGGAATTATGAACAGTTCCAAATATCAGTCAGTGTTGGCACAAAACCTTCAGGCTTTGCTAGAAAGCTGAAGATGAAAAGGAACTTCATCTTTCAGCACAACAGTGATACAAAGCACACATCCAAATCAGCAAACGAATGACTTCACAAGAAGAATAATAAGGTTTTGGAATGGCCCAGCCAAAGTCCAGACCTGAATCCGATCAAACATCTGTGGGGTGAGCTGAAGAGGGCTGTGCACAGGCGATGCCCTCACAATGTGACAGATTTGGAGCGTTTTTGCAAAGAAGAGTGGGCAAATATTGCCACATCAAGATGTGCCACACTGATAGACTCCTACCCAAAAAGACTGAGTGCTGTAATAAAAGCCAAAGGTGTTACAACAACGTACTAGTTTAAAGGTGTGCATATTTATGCAAACGGGTTATTGTAAGTTTTTATTTTTCCCCTTAAAAGATTTCAGTTTGTTTTTCCATTGAGTTATGCAGGTTATAGGTCACATTAATGGTGGAAAAAGTTTTGAAATGATTTATCTTGGTCTCATTTTTTTACATCACAAAAACCTGGCATTTGAACAGTGGTATGTAGACTTTTTATATCCACTGTATGTATTGGTTTCCATGGGATTGGTGATTCTACACAACTTTAGAAACTTGTCATTGGTCTTCATACTCATTTTTGCCTTCCATCTCGTACTATAAACTGGAGCTGGGGAGTTTAACCTTGTATCTGTCCATGACCCAGATCCCCAGAAAAGCAGTATAAAATGGGTGGGTGGATGGATGGATAAAATAAAGAAGTAACATAGTCCTTCAGTAAAGAATATGCAGAATTACTAACATAACATTACAACATTACAAACATTACAAACTAATAGTTTTTTTTTTTTTTTTTTTTTTTTTTTGAATGCAAAAGATGCAATAGACTTACACAATGGTCCTCTCCGGCATACAACTAGGAACATACCGGTCGCTATGGAGGGTGAGAATATGTATGGGCACATAATCATACCATGTAGGATAACTAAATAGACGGTTATGCTGTTTCATCCCACCTAGCAACAATGCTCTGCACTGTGTGTGTTTATATATTTACATATTTATTCCATCTAGCTACAATGCTCCGCACTGTGTTTTTATATATCTACATATTATTCCATCTAGCTACATTGCTCCGCACTGTGTGTGTTTATATACTTGCATATTTATTCCACCTAGCTGCAATGCTCCATACTGTGGGTGTTTATATATTTACATATTTATTCCATCTAGCTACAATGCTCTGCACTGTGTGTTCATATATTCATATATTTATTCCATCCAGCTACAATGCTCTGCACTGTGTGTCTGTGTGTGTGTGTGTGTATATACTGTATATATTTTATAGTAATATGTACATATGTATATTAGCTGCTCTTGCTTGCTTGTTTTTTCTTGCCTTCTGATTGTTGCTCTGAGTGTTGCTATCCCTGTGCTGTTGCAATCCTGGAATTTCCCCGTTGTGGGACTAATAAAGGCTTATCTTATCTTATCTTATCTTATAAATCAGAGGTGCCCAACTTTTTAAAGCTTGAGAGCTTTTAGATTTTTTAACATCACAAGAGCTACCATTCAAAAAAGTTAGAAAAAATTACCAGAAAAATTTTCAAATTTAGTATGCAAAAAGTGGTTAATTTACAAGAACAAAGTTGTAAATTTACAAATTAATATAATACATTAATAAGAAAAAGTTACAAATTTATGAGAGACGCTGCAAATTTTAAAGAAAAAAATATGCATTAATGCTAAGCATTCATGCTTCAAATGCATTTTGTTCAGTTGTGTAGCATGATATGGAGGGGGTTGTGGTGATTCCAGGTATGGGGCATGCCCCCCCACCCCTTTATTTTTGTATATGGTATGCTGAGAGAGATCCAGGTCACCACTCTGCCTGTACCATGGGAGAGACTGAGTGAATGAAACCGCTTTTTATGGAGGTGATATGCTCTCAAATCAATTCAGTTCAGTTCAGCTTTATTTGTATAGCAGCTAATCACAACAAAAGTCATCTCAGTGTGCTCGATACATAAGCACAAATCACAAGTACTTCAGAGAAAAAACCCAATGATCAAACAATCCCCTATGAGCAAGCACTAGGTGACAGTGGGAAGGAAAAACAGAGCAGCACGGTGGTACAGTGGTTGCACTGTGTCCTAACAGCTAGAAGGTTCCAGGTCTGTTCGAAAAATCCTTCTTAACCTTCAGTCAAGAATTAGACAGGATAAAAGTTTCAGCAAATTTAATTACACTGACCAGTGGAGAACAATACAATAATAGTCTCAGAGCCTATTCGCGCATCATTCTGACTCAAACACACATTGCTCAGTCCTTTAAGCTCTCTGTTATCCGAGAGCTGGAGGAGAAAATGTCCATGGTGATTGGTTCAGTACGCCTGGTCAAAACTTGGTGTACAGATTATCTCTTTCTCAGGAACCATCACACTCTCTCAGTACCAGTCACACCAGAACAGTACATGTGAACCAAAACAAAGTGATAACAAAGTACAGCTGCATCAGTATCTTTAGCACTTTCACACAGATGCTGAGACAAAGCAAATTACAAATATGAAACTCTTCTATCATTTTCCCTCCTTTGATACCATGCAAGGCATCATAAAAGAACAATTTATGGCATCTAAAACCCTATCTGGCAGCTATGCTAAGCTCCAATGCATGTGCGTGCAGCAGATCATAACTAGCTAGTGACAGGGAAAGTCCGCCATTGGCCCTGCTGCCCCAGGCACTGGCTAACGTTTTAATCCTTTAGGAGGAAGAATGGAACAATAAACTCATTAATTAATGGTGAAAGTAATTAATGGTAAAAACAGCGAAATTAGAATGATGATAAAGTAATAGTAAGTACATGTGTTATTGCAGCTTGTATAAAAACAACATAAAAGATAAAACAAAACAGCAATAACAATAACAAAGTATCAAAATAGAAATAAGAGTAATATAAAAACAAAAAAGTAAAAATATTGTTTCAAACTTCATAGATGTATTCACAGGTAGTACATTTCAACTTCACATCATGATCATGCAACTCCTTTCGGTTTTCTGCATGCCAATCATACTTTCACTCTGTACTTGGGTCATGGAGAGACACCTTGAGCTCACACTGTTTTGTTCATCATCCTCATCAACCCCGGCAACTGCTCATGGTACATCATTAAGTTAACATGCACAAGTCTTATCATCATACTACAGATGCAGAGAATGATACAAGAAAAGACCAAAAATATTACCACAAAAATCATTAACAGGCTCATGATGAGACTTCTCCATGAAGAGAGTAACCATCTTATCCAGGTATATTCATCAGTGACATTAGCTATGTTTACATGGATACAAGTAACCGGATTAAAAGCCTGATCAGAATAAAAATGCTTCATGTAAACACGCCAATCTGAATATTCTAACCCAATCACGCTCATTCGGATCAAAATTTCTTTCCGATTGAGAGGGGTGGGTTATGCCGGTTGTTAATCCAAATGGTTCGCATGAAAACACTTATTCTGTACACCAGCCGCATGTCGATGTGACATATTTCCGCCTTAGCAGCAGCTAGCGGAAAACATAGCTGGAGTAAAACAAAACTGGTCTGTATCGTCCTGCTGTCTCCCTCTGTTCGTCATATGCAGAAGTATGTACTTGTAGCTTCATTACGGAGACCCGCAGAAACAAAAGTACAGTCTGAATAACAATACAAGTCAATTTCGACACGAAGCGGGGCTTGCTAACACCGGAAGTTGCTTCTTCTTCTACTATTTTTGTAATGTCGAAATGTCAACGTGTGCATGTCAAAATGATTTATTCCGTTCAAATGTGTGACACATGGAAACGCACGTCCTAATTGGATAAGCTTCTTCAGGATCCATGTAAACAGCAAAATTCTGATCTGAATTGTAATCATTCATTCATTCATCCATCTTCTTCCGCTTAATCCTTTTCGGGTCGCGGGGGGGGGGGGGGGGGGCTGGAGCCTATCCCAGCATCTTTGGGCGAGAGGCAGGGTACACCCTGGACAGATCGCCAGTCCATCGCAGGGCCAACACAGAGAGACAGACAACCATTCACTCTCACAGTCATACCTAAGGACAATTTAGAATCCCCAGTTTTTTGATGCCAATTAACCTAACTTGCATGTTTTTGGCATGTGGGAGGAAACCGGAGAAATCCCGGAGTAAACCCACGCAGACATGGGGAGAACATGCAAACTCCACACAGATCACTTTTGGTCGGGGCCTGGGATCAAACCCAGGATCCCCCGGCCAAGGGTTAGTTGCTGTGCTGCCGCAGTGCTAACCACTCCGCTACCGTGCCGCCCACGTGTCAATTGTAATCAGATTGATGAAATTTTGCCCATGTAACCGTGGCCATTGTCCCTGGCCATGGCAGCCTGCAAAGCGGTCAGGTTCTGTATGGCTGAGGCAATCACATGACCATCTGCATCATTTTCAGGGATAAAAGTACAGCAATAATCACCCACAACTGCACACACACACCCTCGGTCAGCAGTTATTTGATCAAGAACCATTCTATTTTGGATCAGCATAAGTCTAAGAGCCGTTAACCCCTTGCACTCCGGTCAATTTCCCTAAAAACGCCAAAATTAACGTGCCCAAATTAAATCAAAAGCTGTTCTTCAACCCTTTGCAGCATCTTCATGGGGTTGGTCTCATTTAAAAGAAAACACTTTGAATTTTTTGGCAAAACAGTCATAATCTCATTAAGTGCTCCGGCCACTGAGTTACAGTCATCTAAACATAGTGAACTTGAAGAAAATAAATTTGGCCTGGGTTTTTTTTTGGATACAAATGCTTGCAAATAACACACAGCTTCAGATCCGGGCTGGAAAATGCAACAGAAATGTAGAACCAAGTGTTATCCAGCTGAGGTCCAAATTTTGTAACAATACCACAAAAAAATGAACACAGCTTTTTACTCAGGTAGTTCCCAGGCGTTTTGGAACTGTGCCAAATTGTGCCAAATGGCACAGTTTGGAAAAACGTCTGTAACTTTTGAATGATTCAATGTAGAAGCTTCATTGTGGGCTCTAATGAAAGGTCACACTCAGGGCTGTCTGTGTGTGTGGGCGGGGGGGGTTTGTCCCCCCCCCCTCGCTACAGAGGATGGACATCGGCCATCGCTACACAACGGATTAGCCTCATGTGGCGATGTAGGACAGCAGCGCAGTCACCGCGGCTTCCCCCCCCTCGCTACAGAAGAATAGCGGGGGTGGGGGGGTGGCGTTCACAGTCTGTACGTGGCGAACAACCCCTTGTACCGCGGCGTACGAACTTCAGACTTCGTGCGCCACACAGTTGTAATTTACCGATCGGTCAAAAGTCATTTTGGATTACAATTTTCAGGGATAAATAATACTTTAGCTTATAACACCTTACCTCTTCACAGCAGCAGAGTCCTGGCGAACTTCTCTTCCTCACTGTCAGATGAACGCGACGCTGGTCCGCCCGGGGTTCTGGTCTCGCGACCCGATCAAAACATAATTCCATTATTGCGGTTTTGTGCTTCCATGATTGTGGTTTTTGGCGAACGATTTTTCAAAACAAATAACAGTAGTAATTAAAAAAAGACTGGCGAAGGCATGTGTGTCACTCAGCCTTCGTCGTCAGCCTCCATCGGTCTATAATGACCATGGAAGAAATTATAACGTCTACTCTGCTGGAACCAAAACAAAATAAGCACCGCCTGTGGCCGAACATGCCGATGCGCGAATGGCACTCCCTGTCACACAGGTTGCATTTGTGGATGGTCTCCGTGCTGCTGGGTCTGTGGGGTTCTTCCTGCGGGTCCTTTTTTGATCCACTGCAGCAGCCAGTCTTCACCCAGCCTTAAAAAAAACAGCTCGCGAACTTCTCTGCTTCAATTGGCTCACTGCATTCACAACGTTGGGAGGCGGGTCCTTCTGGCTAGGTTTTCAGTCATTGGCTCTTCAAGGTTTCAGAAACCCAATTCAAGGCTCTTATTAGTCGAATGAGAGGTCAATCAGATGAACTAATCTGTTCGCGGCTGTGTCTGCAGCTTTTATTTTCAGTGCGCACTTGGACGCCATACACCACCTACATCACAATCTCCATCATGCGTCCTAGAGTGCACGAGAGCGCCCTTGTGCGCTCTAGGACGCAGAGACTTGCCCGTTAACTCCTCATTTATACCAGAAAAAGCAGACAAAGAAAAATTCACAAATGATTGTAATCTATAATTAGTTGTTTCAATCCACAATGTACCCTGTAATACCTGTGACACTTAATTGTCTCGCCAAATTTTGTAACAATATGTACCACACAGTGACACAGTGTACAATATATACCTGTACTACACAGGGGGTAATACAGGGGGGTAATTGGGTACAGTAACAGGGTAATACACACTAACACCTGCGCTCGCCAGATTTTTGTGTGTAACCCTTACTAACACCCACTCACCCTATTCACTTTAGGTGTAGTACCCTTTTGGTAGTGTTGTGTTATGGCAATGTATTTACCTTAACTTTACTACCTGAGGGAAAAGGGATAATTGGGCCAGGTCAGACCGACTCTGGGTTCGTAGGAGCCTGGGAGGTACAGCAACAGACGACACATACACAGCCACACGGTGTATGGAACTTGGAACTAAGTATATTTCAAAATATGTACATATATAAACAAATACACAGCGCGATTAAAAAAAAACCACAATCCATAAACTCAAATTATATTTACAATGTTCACAGTTCTGTTTGTCCTTTCCAGGTGACTAGTGGAGTCACCTTTAGCAGTTCATAGGGTTCGGGTTTTGGCTCGCCATTCAGATTTGGAGAATCCATGCTCTGGGCAAACCAGTCCAAAGGAAGAAAAAAAAAGAAAAGAACCTGACTTATAAAACAGGTCAGAACACAACAAATGAGCTACTGCTCTAAGCTTATCACGTGTCAAATATTCTAAAATATACAAGTCAATTTCCCCAAATCAACAAATGTGCATAAAACAAACACATCTACCATTCAAATTTATCAAAATGGTGCTATCACGATGAGTAAAGTGCATTTGGAACACTTGACATCAAGCTAACGTCACATCTAGCACAATAATTTATCACAATTTTGCACTTTAAACACACATAAACCACAGATATAACTTTCATCATCAAGTAGCAATTAATGGCAAGGGAACTGGGACCTTTGCTAACCGTTACAGCCTTGAAAAATAGCTTTTTCTGATGAAAAAACTAGCCGAATTTAGCATCGGCGGCTAGCGTTTTTAAGCTAGCGATTAGCATCCACAGAGTGCCAAGTGGCTCATGCTTCAATGGAGTTCCCGCGCTCAACGGCGTCGACAACCTTTGGATCCCAATCTTAAAATTTAATAGACAGGGCATTAGAATTTGGCAATACCGCAATGTCTCATTTCTCATTTTGGTTTAGGCTTGCCAAGTTCAAGGATTTTATCCAGGAAAAGGCTGCTATTAGCACGTTAGCGTTGCCATATCACCAAGGACCGTCTCTCTGGTCTGTGTCTTTCGGCGTCTGGCGTAACTGAGCCAAAAATGCAAGTCATCCCAGACCCAGGGAGAGAGTGCTTAACCCATTGGGTGGCGTGACCCAGCAACGGCGCACCCATTGGTTACAATAAATATCAACACACAATACTAGGAACTTTATCAGAATATTCTAGAAAACGTTCCTAACTAGTTATGAATATATATTTATTTAAATATTCATATTCAAATTATGTATTCCCATTGTAAAATGGGTGTTTTTCTTTTTAAAAGCGGTATCAATATTTCTAATTTAATTCACATTAAACTATCTACTCCCATTGTGAAATGAATGTCCCCCCCTTCTTCTTAAAGCAGTATCGACATTCATAATTCCAGTCACGTTTTTAACACTGGGTTACAACAAGGTGTTCTTAGCCACTCCCACCCAAGGAAACAGAGAATGAAGTACCTTCATGCCCAGTAGTTTCTAACTTGAATTCTTTTGGCACATCTGTGCCCCAGATGGGATCATGCGGTGCAATAGAGACATCTCTCTTTACCCTGCCTGCCTGTCCTGCCGACAATATGATGGTGTGGTCAGTCACAACTACGGGGGCACACACCCCTCCCCAATTCATGGGCAGGTGTGAGTAGACATGATGGCCACACAGCCACCAACCCCCTGCCACCATATGCGTGCCGTACTTGTGAGAATCACAAACTGTGGCACTACAGAGCTCCTGCAGGGTGACATCGTCTTCCAGACTTCTAGACTGACAATAAGGATCTTCAGGACAGCTTTTGCCCACTACACCAGTCTAGGCAGGTAGCAGTACAGGGGAGAGACATACTATGTACCACTGCACACCTGGAAAATGATAAACTGCCCAAAGAGACATTTACACACCCTTTTAGACAAAAGGAAAAATTCCCCGGTGAAGTTAACCTTGCCTTCACCGAGTAAGGGGTGTCATCGTGTCTCCGGTCAGTGGAGTCATAGACAATATGGCAGGTGTGATTCAAATTAATGCCTGCTGTACTATTTCCATACATAGCCTCTTGCAAGAAACAAACAGCTTCTGACAGTTCCATTCGTTTAGCAGTAACAGATATTTGGCCAGCTGAGAGTGGGAGCAAAGAACACATATAACAATTTGAATGATTAGCTGTTTTGGCTGTGTAGTTAGCATATTTCCACCACACATTACCATCATAAACATGGTCTTCATAGCCAGTCATGATGCATGTGAGTGACGTACCTAGCCCTGCGATAAATAGGTAATGGTCTCCCTAAAAGCAACCAAAGCAAAAGCGTCACTACAAGGATGATGATGATGATGAAAAAACAGGTGTACCATTCACATCCTTCTGCTGCTAACCTTCTCTCTCTGGCATTTTGCCTCTCCATGATAAACAACAGTTGTTTCGCTAAACAAGCCGTTGTTGGACACCACAAAGGGCACCGTCAGTCGACATTTGTATAGAGAAACAGTTAAAACAGTCACTTGTTGAGGATTTTTAGTGGGATATAGTTTGCAATGTGGATTAAACAGTCTCTTGCTGAGGGTTTTCAGTGGGGTAAAGTTTACAATGTGTCAGATGCACCCAAGAATCATGTCCTTAGACTTTCACGGCTGTTGGCATTGCCAGGATGATCTTGTATGGTCCTTGCCAGGGAGCGTTGGCCCAGTTTTTCTTTTTGATGACTTTGATAAGTACCAGATCCCCCGGTTTGGCCAAGATGGGTGCTTCACTGTGGTCCTTCCTGGGAAGAGCAGTATGAACAATATCTCTGTCAGTCAACATTCTTTGCATGTAATCAGCTAAGTACACTTCCTCTTTACCTAAATTGAATGGCTTTAATGGTGGGAGTAGGTAAGGGTTACCATACATTATTTCAAATGGTGATAACCCCCCTTTGGTGGGAACTGTTCTCATGTAAAACAGAACTAAGGGTAGGCAATATATCCAATTTTGTCCTGTTTCTGCCATTGTTTTTCTAAGCCTTTCTTTAATGGTCCTATTTGTGCGTTCCACCAATCTTGCAGATTGTGGATGGTAAGCTGAGTGGTTTTTCAAGTTAATGTTAAGTGCTGTGCATAAGTGTGATATAATCTGATTTACAAAATGTGTTCCATTATCTGAGTAAATCTTTTCATGTATTCCAAATATGGGCACGATTTCTGTTAACAGTTTTTTTTTTTCCGCTGTAGCCGCATTTGTTTGAGTGCAAGGGAAGGCTTCTGTCCATTTGGTAAACGTGTCACAAATAACCAAGCAATATCGTTTGCCTTCACATTTATCTAATTCAGTGAAGTCCATGGAAATGTTTTGAAATGGATAAGTTGATGCAGGGAAGGTGCCTTTTTTCAGGCCTTAAGTTCCCTTGAGCATTGTTTTCTGCACAGATTAGGCAGTTTTTTTTTACAAAATTGAGTAGCAAATTGGCTAAATCCATAAGCAGTAAAGGATTTGTTCAGCATAGAGATCTTACCCCCTGCTGGTACATAGGAAACCCCATGTAGCAGAGTAGAGGCCTGCTGAAACAGTTTGTGTGGTCAAATGGCTTTATTGTTGCTGCATTTGTAAAGGTTGGAGGTGTTGTCAAAGATTGCACCTTTTTGGATCCATCAATAAATTTCGACTTGTGGTGCTGTTTTCTGGGCCTCAGTGAGACTGTCATGTGATAAGTTTTCTGCTAGTGTTAAAAGAAGACCTGGTGATGAGTCCTTTCCTGTATGACTGAGTGCAGCAGCCTTGGCTGTTTAATCTACAAAACTGTTGCTCTTGGAAACCGGATCTGTGCCATTGGTGTGTGTAGCACATTTACATATGGATAATTTAGAGGGAAGTTTTACACAGTCTAACAATTTCAAGACGAGGTCTTTGTTTTGGATTGGCTTTCCTGTTGATGTAATCATGCCTCTTTTTTTCCACAGTTGTGCAAAGTAATGGGTGGTAGAAAAGGCATACTGGCTGTCAGTATACACTGTGAATGCTTTTCCCTGGCCTAATTTACAAGCTTCAGTTAGAGCAACTAATTCAGCTACTTGTGCATAATAATGTGATGAGAGTCTTTGTGCTCATAAAACGGTGTTGTGGGTGACTACTGTAAAACTGGACAAGTTTGAACCAGTACAGTCAACGTTTGGAGGAGCCGTCAACGAACAATGTGAGATCAGAGTTCTCCAAAGGTGTGTCCTGCAAATCAGGGTGTGGCAATGTTTCACTTTGGATTTCTGCCAAACAGTCATGAGGTTCACCTTGTGTTGAGATGGGCAAAAAGCTTGCGGGATTTGTTACCGTGCAACATTCAATGGTTAGATGAGGTTGTGATAATGACACTGTGCTGCGTGCACTGTGCATGCAAGGTGTCTGGATGGTGAGAGGACTGATATTTTACTTTGTGACAAGATAACTGATACTTCATGTGTGACCTTTAGGGCCAAGGGATGAAAAAGAACAAGCCCTGCTGAGGCCTGTACTGCCATAAAGGCAGCTATGACAGCCTGCACACATGGCGGCATTGCCCTCGCCACAGGGTCAAGTTGTGTGGAATAATATAAGATAAGATAAGATAAGATAAGCCTTTATTAGTCCCACAACGGGGAAATTCCAGGATTGCAACAGCACAGGGATAGCAACACTCAGAGCAACAATCAGAAGGCAAGAAAAAACAAGCAAGCAAGAGCAGCTAATATACATATGTACATATTACTATAAAATATATATATATACACACACACACACACACAGACACACAGTGCAGAGCATTGTAGCTGGATGGAATAAATATATGAATATATGAACACACAGTGCAGAGCATTGTAGCTAGATGGAATAAATATGTAAATATATAAACACCCACAGTATGGAGCATTGCAGCTAGGTGGAATAAATATGCAAGTATATAAACACACACAGTGCGGAGCAATGTAGCTAGATGGAATAATATGTAGATATATAAAAACACAGTGCGGAGCATTGTAGCTAGATGGAATAAATATATAGATATATAAATATAAACACACCCAGTGCAGAGCATTGTAGCTAGATGGAATAAATATGTAAATATATAAACACACACAGTGCAGAGCATTGTTGCTAGGTGGGATGAAACAGCATAACCGTCTATTTAGTTATCCTACATGGTATGATTATGTGCCCATACATATTCTCACCCTCCATAGCGACCGGTATGTTCCTAGTTGTATGCCGGAGAGGACCATTGTGTAAGTCTATTGCATCTTTTGCATTAAAAAAAAAACAAAAAAAAACTATTAGTTTGTTACGTCTTTTTGCTATCTCTGCGAGCAGCCCTGCTTAGGTTGTACAGTCTGACAGCCGTTGGTAGGAAGGACCTACGAAACCTCTCGGTTGTGCACCTGGGATGATGTAGTCTGCTGCTAAATGAGCTCCTCAGTGCATCCAGTATGTCCTGCATAGGGTGGAACTCGGACTCCAGCAGAGATGACAGTTTAGCCACCGTCCTTCTCTCTCCTATCTCCTCCATCAGATCAAGGCGTTGCCCCAGGACAGAGCTAGCTTTCTTAATCAGTTTGTTCAGTCTCTTCCTATCGGCTGCAGTAATGCCACTGCCCCAGCAGACCACTCCAAAAGTGATGGCTGATGCCACCACCGTGTCATAGAATGACTTCAGCAGCGCCCCTTGTACACCAAAATATGCTACCAGATGCTACCAGATGCTACCAGTCATCTGGTAGCATATTGCTACCGTCAATATGCTACCAGATGCGTTTTTGTGCCACTTGGCTGAAGAAGGACTGACATCATGTGTCCTTCTCTACAATCAACCGTTTGCACAAACGTTTTTTTGTAATTGGGAAGTGCCAGGACGTCAGTGCTGACCAAAAGTTTTTTCATTTTAACAAATGCCTCTTCTGCCTCAGGTGTCCTCTCAATTTTGTCGACCTGGGCCATGGGTGTTTTGTAAATGAGATCAGATAAGGGTTGCACTTCAAATGAATAATTAGTAATCCAAGAGTGACAATAATTTAGAGTACCCAAAAATGACATCATGTCTCTTTTTGTGATGGGTTTTGGTGCTGACAAAATAACTTGTTTTCAAGCTGGATCAACATGTCTCCCTGCTGCTGACAAAATATGCCTTAAATATTTGACCTCTTTTTTCCACAACTGTAATTTTTCCTTCTTGACTTTGTGACCTTGTTCTGCTAAAAATTGCTGAAAGGCAATGGTGTCTTGTTTGCATGTTTCTTCATCAGGTGATGCCAGCAAAATGTCGTCAACATAAAGGAGCAACTGGCTCCCATTAGGAGGAATAAATTGTGCCAAATTTGCTGACACTGCCTGTGAAAAAATGGTTGGTGATTCACAGTAACCATGTGGTAACCTGGTGAACGTGTACCTTTTGTTTTCAAATGTGAATGTAAACCAAAACTGATGATCTGAATGTATTGGGATGCTGAAAAAAAGCATTGCTGTTGTCTATCACTGTGAAATATTGCATGTGTGGCTGTAGGTCATTTAACAAAGTGTGTGCTTCTGGGACAGAAACAGCTCTTGGGATGACTGCTTTGTTTACTGCTTGAAGGTCCTGGACCATCCTCCAGCCGGAAGACGGTTCAGCCTTCTTTACAGGAAACAAAGGTGTGTTACATGGAGAATTTGGGCATGGTACAATGACGCCACAGAGAGTTTGGGATTTATGAGAGTGTGTGTTCCTCTCCTTGTGTTAATGTAAAAAGTGATCACATGGGTGAGTTGGGAACATCAGTATGGACTTCTTTCTACACTGTGGTCACCCAGTTCAAAGGCAGTGAGTAGGTGTCAAGTTTTGAGGAATATTGAACCTTTGGAGTAGGAGTTTGTTTCCAAGATTGAGCATATTCCTCTGCTGTGGTTAAACCGATCTGTATCCTTCCAGTGCATATGTTTGGGTTTGACCAATGGGATGTGGGGTGCCTCCCAGTCTTTAAAATGTCTGGTATCCTCATCACACAATGCAGCAGATTCCCCCACATAGCCCCTTGGTGACCAATACAGATTTTTAATGACCAGTCTGGAGGATGGATTTGCAATGAATGTTTTTTCATAATTTGGGTCTGGGCCACTCACATGTTTGTCATACATATTGCAACAATACTGATCTGTGGCTCGATGTGTAATGGGGATTTTGGACTCAAAATAGTCCATAGTTTTTGTGTACAGGTCTGATGTCATTGAGTGTGGTCCGAACAAAACCAAACGCAGTGAGTAGCAGTACCTTGGCACATTGAAATCCTGCATTACATTTACTCCTGCCACATGTGGAAAATGTGATGCTGTCATACCTTTCTCCATTGGGATTATGGCAATATTGAGGGCTGTGAGCAAATCCCATCCCAAAAGGTTAATGAGGCATACCTGTGATAATATGAAAGAACCTTCTGCAATGTCACCTGTGACAGGATCTTTTACCTTTTCAGTTTTGGAGAGGTGCTCTGTTTTTAGCTTACCATTTGTGGATTTGACAGTTACTGTTAGATCTGATTTTGTGAAACCCCTGACATCTGTCCCTGCAATGGACACAAGCGTGATCTGCACGCTCCTGTGTCACAGAGAAACTTTACTGGGATGCCTTGAACCTCCACCGTCACTTCAGGTAAACACTGCATTGTCAACATCAAGTCAAAATCAGGTAAATGAAAAATGTCTGTTGTGTCATTTGTTGTACTTGGCTTTGGGTTGCTTAGTCACATGTTGTGGG
This sequence comes from Pholidichthys leucotaenia, assembly GCA_020510985.1. NCBI lineage: Eukaryota > Metazoa > Chordata > Actinopteri > Cichliformes > Pholidichthyidae > Pholidichthys > Pholidichthys leucotaenia. Next base: position 311,481,733 of record CM035837.1, on the reverse strand, counting down.
CCTGTGTGTGTGGCGGCGACTGGACGTGGGGTCCTCCCCTCCATCCCCACTGTGGCAAGCCTTCGGGGCAGTGCCTTTGCCACTGTCCTTGTGGGCAAACATTGCGCACCCATGGCTGCTGGTAGGTGGCTCTGCGACCACGCCCCCTCCTCTGCCCTCGTCCTCCTCCTCCTCCGCGTGGTGCACCCTGGTAAAAGACAGAGGTGGGGAAAGCCTTGGCCTCCTCCCGGGGTCAGCAATCATATAAACCGGGGTTGGTTTTGCTTTTGATTTTTTATCTTCCCTTTCCTTCCTTTCCTCTTCCAATCGTTCTGCATTTTTAGCATACGTTAACACATCACCAAATGCACAAGTGCGGTATGTAACCAGATGTATGTGGATGTATTTAGTCAGATGTAGGAGCATGTTTCGCAAGAAAACACTTTTCAAATGCTGCCAATAAGGTTCTACACCTACGTCATTAGCAGGCTTAGTTAAACTGGAATGGCTACCAAAAATTTCTTGCAACCTGGTCCTGTAAGCTTTCACACCTTCACCGTTATTTTGAGTTGTATTTTGAATTCTTGTCCAATCATGCTTCACTCGCCATTTATTTCCAGTGCAGTCATTCAGTTCTCTCACCCGTTGTAACTCAGCATTTTTTGGGGGCAAAATATTAACTGTAGCATCTTTTGAGCTCCAATTACCTGACACAGTACACCAATCAACTTTTAAGCTTTTCTGTAAGCACGTTCTGTCTCATGCCCATTTAATTTAAAGCTGTCAAGGAGATTTGCCATCCCTTCAAAAAACTGTGTGGGTTTGTCTTTTCGATGTGGGATTTCTTTCACTGCTTCAGAGAAATCAGCGTCAGTCCATGGTCTGTAAACTAAAATTGTGGGTTGAAACTGCGGGGCCTCTGGGTGCTCCTCATCATGTCCGGGTGGCCCTACGTAAGCTGGATTTGAAAGTTCAATCATAGGATATTGTTCGGGGACAGCATACAGTATATTTTATAATTTTCAGGCTTAATGGGTTGAATTGTTGGAGACTGTGCATAAGGGTGTGCATATTTACTTAACTCTTTGGCGCCTATGTGTGGCTGCTCCCTGGTACTCCAGTTCTTGTTGCTCTTGACCTTGGGTCTGACATCGGTGTGTTGAGGAGGAGGAGGAGGAAGCTCTTCGGTGGAGGATGTGGCCGCCGCCATCTTGGTGAGGTCAGGATATAACCGTGGGGAAGCAGCAGGGGTTGGCACATAGGGAGGAGGGGTCGGGGGAGGAGCGTGACCCAGCGCCATGTCGTCACACTCGTCCGCACGGAGATTGGCGGAGATAGGACACATGTTAGACAAGTCTCTCTTTTTTTTTTTTTTACCGTTGTCAGAATGCTGAGAGTCTTGAATTTTGTTTTTTACCGTCACAAGTTCTAAGTCAGCCTGTCGTTTCCTCGCTGCCTCAAGCCATGTCTGTGCCTCCACCAGATCACATTTCTCTTGGTTTCGTCTGCTGCCATCTGCTGCCTGTTTTGTCATCAACAAGAGCTTGGCAGTCAGCCACTTTAAGTCTGCCTGTAAACCCAAACTTTTTTTTCCACCTTTCCAAAAACCGTGTACTATTGTTGTCCTTCCTATGCATAAATTTACCATCGCCTGACAACACAAAAATGCCATTCTCATCCTCTTGCGCTGCACAACAAGAAAAACAACCTCGGCTTCTGCCACGCTGCCTGACTTCCGGGTTCTCGCGGTCTGTCCCTCTGCTACAACAATTACCCATTTTTTACCAAAGTACTTCTGTAAAAACATTAAAAACACACAAACATGCAAATGACCAAACTGCAGTTATTTATTTAATGTATTTATTTTATTTTATTTTAATTAGAGGTTATTTTATCTTATATTTTTTTTATAGAAGTTATTTTATTTTAAACTTATTTTGAGTTACACCTTAAGGTATTTTTGGCTATTATCATGTTAAAGTTAATCCTTATTATATTAGTGCTATTTCTCTTTATTTTAGGGTTATTTCTTGTTATAACCTTTATTCTCTATTTTTTGCCTTTTATATTTCTCTCTCTGTGTCTCGCTCTGTCTCCCTCTTTCTACTTTAAGGTTATTTCTTATTATAACCTTTATCTTCTGTATTTTTTGTTTTTTATATTTTTTGCTCTCTCTCTCTGTCTGTCTGTCTGTCTCTCTCTCTCTCTCTCTCTCTCTCTCTCTCTCTCTCTCTCTCTCTCAGCCGTTTATATCACTCCGTGGTAACCTGCCGCTGTATTTTTTCCGGGGTATCCTGTCGTGATATCCCCCCGCGTGCTATTTGTTCCCACTTACGCAGTAGAAATGCACTTCTTTTGACGGACTCTAACCACGGCACATTCAAGCCTTACCGAACCGGACCTATCTGGACCTATGGTAACTAACGCTTAACTCTCAATTCTCAACTCTTTACTTGTACAATATTTTCACACCGACCACGGACTCTGACCAGGACGAAACGCTTTTAAATCATTAATAATTAAATTTACACACTTCAGTCCGCCTGTAGGTCAGCTCCGTCACTCTCCGGTTCTGCTCCCGGCACCTCCGGACCATGCCTCACTTCCACAAAGCCGACCCTTTGGGGCCGGTGGGGGAGGGCTTCTTCTGCAGCTGTGCACTAGCTGTCTTGGTCCCAAAACGCCTGAAGCAGGAGGAGAGATATCTGGAGTCCCTGTGCTTTGGGCACCAAGTATGTTAGAAAAATCCTTCTTAACCTTCAGTCAGGAATCAGGCAGGATTAAAGTTTCAGCAAATTTAATTATACTGGCCAGTGGAGAACAATACAATAATAGTCTCAGAGCCTATTCATGCATCATTTTGACTCAAACACACATCGCTCAGTCCTTTAAGCTCTCTGTTGTCCGAGAGCTGGAGGAGAAAATGTCCATGGTGATTGGTTCAGTACATCTGGTCAAAACTTGGTGTACAGATTATCTCTTTCTCAGGAACCATCACACTCTCTCAGCGCCAGTCACACCAAAATAGTACATGCAAACCAAAACAAAGTGATAACAAAGTACAGCTGCATCAGTATCTTTAGCACTTTCACACAGACGCTGAGACAAAGCAAATTACAAATATGAAACTTTTCTATCAGAACCTTTCTGTGTGGAGTTTGTATGTTCTCCCTGTGCTGCGTGGGTTTACTCCAGGAGCTCTGGTTTTCTCCCACAATCCAAAGACATGCATGTTAAGTTAATTGGTAATTCTAAATTGTCCCAAGGTATCTGTCTTCCCTAGGCCCTTAGAATAGAGGGTTAATGTACCTACTAGTGAAATGCTTTGAGTGGTCTTTGAGACTAAAAAAAGTACTATATACAGTTAGGCCCAAAAATATTTGGACAGTGACACAAGTTTTGTTATTTTAGCTGTTTACGAAAACATATTCAGGATACAATTATATAATCAATATGGGCTTAAAGTGCAGACTCTCAGCTGTAATTTGAGAGTATTCACATCCAAATTGGAGCAAGGGTTTAGGAATTACAGCTCTTTAAAACGTAGCCGCCTCTTTTTCAAGGGACCAAAAGTAATTGGACAATTGACTCAGAAGGCTGCAAAAAAAAAAAAAAACAAAAAAAAACAAGGCTGCATGGGCTCTTCCCTCGTTAACCTGTCATCAATTAAGCAGTTAAAAGGTCTGGAGTTGATTCCAGGTGTGGCGTTTGCATTTGGAAGCTGTTGCTGTGAACACACAGCATGTGGTCAAAGGAGCTCTCAATGGAGGTGAAACAGACCATCCTGAGGCTGAAAAAAAAGAAGAAATCCATCAGAGAGATAGCAGAAATGTTAGGAGTGGCCAAATCAACAGTTTGCTACATTCTGAGAAAAAAAGAGTGCACTGGTGAGCTTGGGAACTCAAAAAGGCCTGGACGTCCACGGAAGACAACAGTGGTGGATGATCACAGAATCCTTTCCTGTGAAGAACAACCCCTTCACAACATCCACTCAAGTAAAGAACACTCTCCAGGAAGTAGGAGAAGTAGGAGACTAAGTCAACCATAAAGAGAAGACTTCATGAGAGTAAATACAAAGGATTCACCACAAGGTGCAAACCATGAATCAGCCTCAAAAGTAGACAGGCCAGAATTGACCTTGCCAAAAAACACCTGAAGAAGCCAGCCCAGTTCTGGAACAGCATTCTTTGGACAGATGAGACTAAGATCAACCTGTACCAGAATGATGGGAAGAAGAAAGTTTGGAGAAGAATTGGAACAGCTCATGATCCAAAGCACTACATCTTCTGTAAAACATTGTGGAGGCAGTGTGATGTCATGGGCATGCATGGCTTCCAATGGCACTGGGTCACTTGTGTTTATTGATGATGTGACAAAAGACAGAAGCAGCCGGATGAATTCTGAAGTGTATAGGGATATACTTTCTGCTCAGATTCAGCCAAATGCAGCAAAGTTGATTGGATGGCGCTTCACCAATGATCCAAAACATACTGCAAAAGCAACCCAGGAGTTTTTTAAAGCAACGAAGTGGAATATTCTGCAATGGCCGAGTCAGTCACCAGATCTCAACCCAATCGAGCATGCATTTCACTTGCTCAAGATAAAACTTGAGGCAGAAAGACCCACAAACAAGCAACAACTGAAGACAGCTGCAGTAAAGGCCTGGCAAAGCATCACAAAGGAGGAAACCCAGCGTTTGGTGATGTCCATGGGTTCCAGACTTCAGGCAGTCATTGCCTGCAAAGGATTCTCAACAAAAATATTGAAAAGTAACATTTTACTTAGGGTTATGTTTATTTGTCCAATTACTTTTGAGCCCCTGAAATGAGGAGCGTTTGTATAAAAATAGCTACAATTCCTACATGTTTAATCATATATTTTTGTTCAACCCCTTGAATTAAACCTTAAAGTCTGCACTTCAATTCCGTTGTAGTTGTTTCATTTCAAATCCAATGTGGTGGCATGCAGAGCCCAAATCATGAAGATTGTGTCACTGTCCAAATATTTCTGGGCCTAACTGTAAGTACAGATCCTTATAGGAAGAAACCTCAGGCAGCACCAGGCTCAGGGAGGGGCAGTCATTTACCATGACTGGTTGGGGAGCGGAGGAGAGAGAAAAAGAAAAGAAAGAAGAGACACACTATTCATACAGATAACAACAACATACAGGTAGAACAATGTTCATACAGATACGACGTGCAGCGTTGCGTCAAAGCTAGGATAACCTAGGATTACAGCATTTTTATAGGCTTTTTTCAGGCTTAGCTAACAAATCTCATAGGTAGCACTGCAAGCAAACGCATGCATAGCTGGACCTAGTGGTGTGTAATACCCAAACACTATGCACACCATGCATAATTAGCAGTGTTTTTAGTGGACATAGTAAATAGTAATAGTAAAACTCAAAATATGACATGTGAAATCCAATCTAAACTTGTGAATAACATTCAATTAAACATGATACCATCTAGCTGGTCAGCTGTCACATAGCTTATGCACACAATCAAACACAATCAAATGGATGCACGGTGGGCTCCATTGATGCAGACTTTAAATCAGAGGAAAATGCCCTTGGCTTTATGACTGAAAATAACTTTCATACACAACCGGATGCTCATTCAACAACGGCGCAGCATGGTGGTTTGGGTTGGTCAGAGAAATGGCCCTGTTTGCTTGTAGCCAGTGCATTGTACCTGCTGTCTACGAGGGTGTGATGGGATGTTTTCATATCCTCAGCTCGTGTTCTGGATGATTCTGTTCTTGACCACGACGAGACCAATCATGGTCTCAGAGTAAACCAAACTGAGAAGAAACAGCTAAGTCAGGCATGCTTCAGTGGTGGGTCAATTAGTTTCTCACAGATCATCACTTTTTGGAACGGAAACTGTCAGGCAGCTCTGTGAGACTACAGTCACGGCAGAGCGACAGAGAGTGGAAAAGAATCTGAAGGCTGCCTGTCATTATTCTGATAAATTGGATTAATTTCGAAGCTGCAGCAGACAACTGTGTGTGTGACAGCTACAAATATCGTGGCATCTGAGAATGAGAAGGAAAAACAGCATTTTTCAGTTATCCCGCAGAGTCTGCAGCATCTCTGACTGTCTCCGGGCTCCGGCTACTGTGGGAGATAAGAGTTTAGTGCGGGGCAGTGTCCTCTGCTCAGCACCGCTAGGTGCTTGTTCGTGCATCCCGTTTCACTTCGCGCTCATATACACCTCTGCTTCTCTTTCTATCTGTGACAGCCTCCTCCGAAAAAAAAACAAAAAACAAAAACAACACACACCACATCTCTTTTTGGAGATATAAAGCTATTTATAATCCTTTATTAGTCCCACAATGGGGAAATTCCAGGAGCATCCACCTGGATGGATGAGGCAGCCACGGTGTGGCGCCAATCCTTTCACCATTCTCTCTCTCTCTCTCTCTCTCTCTCTCTCTCTCTCTCTCTCTCTCTCTCTCTCTCATGCACGCACGCACGCACGCACACACACACACACACACACACACACACACACACACACACACACACACACCCCTGGGGCCACTTTAGTGTCTCCAATTAACCTAATGCATGTTTTTGGCCTGTGGGAGTAAACCGGAGTACCCGGAGTAAACCTACGCAGACACGGGGAGAACATGCACACTCCACACAGAAGGGTCACTGATGGTCAGGGGGTGGGATCGAACCCACAGTGGTTAGCGGTGGAATTGATCCTGTGACCTTCTTACTGTGCTACCACAGTGCTAACCACTGTTCCACCGAGCTGCCCATTGAGTGCCAATATGAAAAAAAAATTACAGTAATTATGTGAAATGTCAGGTGCACTTTGAAAAATGGAGGACAAAGAGTAGCGACCATTGAACTATCAATAGATGGGTGTATTTGAATCAACCACTGACCTGCACCGAGTTTGATATGGGGCGGCAAAATTTGAAGACTTGTAAAAATGCCGGTGACGCTCAACTAATCATTATCGGTCGGTGTTGGAATATGGGCATCCAGCAGGGAGAATGTTGCCATCTTTGCCACCCTTGGAATGATTTAAAGACCCTGACAAGTGTATTCAGCATTTTTCTTCTAGGTATAATATATATACTGTATGTTACAAATGTGGTGCTTAAATTGTGGTAAAAGGCTTATACGTGTGCAGAGCTAAATAGCAGAGTTCCACTGCTGAACAGTTTTCTGGCAGTTATTCTTCCCAGAATTTTTTGGGTGGGCATAAAACAGGGCTGCTCTACATAATGCAACCCTAACCCCACCCTGTCACTGCCCCCAGGGATATAAATACCAGCCACGCATGCGCAGTGGTTCTCTGCTTGCTCTTGTGTTTACACAACTTGCTAACGTTTGCTTGCCTGCCGGTTAACTAGATCCCTCCTCAACTACAAAAATGCATCTTGGCTGGATATTGTAGGGTAACAAGTCTATCTCAGCTGCAGCTGGGGTTTTTGAGAGCCTGTTGGTGCTGATAGATGGAGCCAGGCCTTCCCTCCTCTGCCTCACCAAGACACCTCCTCCTGCCCAGCAGACAGCAAGTGTCAGCAGGGCTGGGACTACAAACACACCGTCAGAGTGTAAGTAGTCTTGTATGCTAATTATAGTAAATAATAACTAGTCTGCCAAGTGCTAAAGAAGTTCAGATATCTAACGTAAGTTTATAGAGTATTATTTAGGAGTAATGTTAGCTTATGGTTAGAAATACTGTTACATTGGAGCATGAAATCTTGACAGTTTCAGCGTCATTCTGTGATCGGAGTCATATCAGACATCACAGGACTAATTCGTGGTTAATGATCCATGTTGTTTAATGTACCAGCTGTTGTATGTGTAGATTAAGCTTTTTACTTTGTGGATAATGGAAACTATGGATGGAGACTTTACAGACAGCCTATGAATATAAAAGCCAGTGGACCCCCCCCCCACCACCGTAATATTGGTGGGTAACTTTTAAAAGTTTTCCATTAAAATTGTACAGAGGGAGATAGTCCCCCCCACACTATGGTTAGCTGCTTAAATGCAGTATATTAAGAGTGGGAGTGAGGGACCATTGCATCTATTTGCCAAGATCGCTACTTTTATATTTATTTGAGGGGGGTGGTGTCATGTTATCTTCTGTACGCATTTCTGTACACTAAACACGGATTTGTATTTGTAGTAGAGCTGCAGGTAACAACTATTTTACGGCTCGGGTATTCACTCACTCTAATCGAAGATTAGTCAAGTAATCTGATACTTTTTTAAAAAAACTTGCATTGACCAACATTTGCGGAACTTTCTTTCCTAAAGAGCAGTAGTAATTGTACCAGACACTCAATAACACAGGTACACATTTATTACAGTGCTTATTGCACTGTAATATAATGTTTATTGCATTGCAATATAAATGCAAACTGTTATTATTATTATTTGGAAGATTAGTAATTGTACCAAACACTCAATAACACAGGTACACATTTATTGTAATGCTTATTGCATTCCAATATAAACGCAAACCATTATTATTATTATTATGATTAGGAAGAAACCTCCAGCAGCACCAGGCTGAGGGAGGGGCAGTCATTTGCCATGACTGGTTAGGGGGCTGAGGGGAGAGAGGAAGAAAAGAAAGAAGAGACACACTCTTCATACAGATACAGTAACTACAACATACAGGTAGAACAACGTTATCACCCACTCTTATCGAAGATTACTCGAGTAATCTGATGCTTTTTTTAAAAAAAAAGAAACTTGCATTGACCAACATTTGCAGAACTTTCTTTCCTACAGAGCAGTAGTAGTTGCGCCAAACACTCAATAACACAGGTACACATTTATGTTTATTTATGTTTATGTTTATTGCGCCAAACACTCAATAACACAGGTACACATTAATGTTTATTGCAAAGAGCGTAACTTTAAAGTGTCTGTGACATGATGTAGGAAGTATGGCTCAATATTCAGTATGAATTTATCTTCAGTCGTCCACATAGTTGGTTCTGTTAACTTAGAAATATTTTTCCACTTGTTTAGCATGAATATCCAGAGGCGATTCTCCGAATATCGTGTTACTGCAACACGGCACTAAATTTAAATTCACTTAGAAATATTTTTCCACTTATTTAGCGTTCTAAGTAAACTTAAATTTAGCGCCGTGTTGCAGTAATGCAATATCCGGAGACTCGCCTCGTTTCCGGATATGACGTCATGAGAAGAGTTTAATCTTGACTGATCTGTGTGCTATCAATGTAAACAAGCTGTTTAGCTTCTGTATCAGCGAAGAAATGCTGAAACATTGCGTGGTGGTTGGATGTTCTAGTTGCCCCAGTGAACATATAAGCCTGTTTGCATTCCCAAAAGATCCCGATCTTCTTAAAAAATGGGCAAAGCAAGTACAGAGAACAAGGGACAAATGGCATCCAACACCATCTTCTGTACTCTGTAGCGATCATTTCACAGCAAACAGTTTTGAGAAGGTGCCTGCTATACAGGAATTTTTAGGCATGAAAGTTCGTTACAAACGAGTTCTAAAGCCGACTGCCATACCTACGGTTTTTAAACGAAAACCCACAGCTCAAGACGATGTCAACATATCAAAACAGCGCAGAGAAGCAACATTGTCAAAACTCGCCTGGAAAAGGGTAAGTCCCTTTGTTTATGTTTTAGGGTGTTATAGAGTTGTGTGTACACATCAGATCTGCAAAACAATTGGGGTGTTTAGTTACAATCTGAAAACAAGAAACACATTATGGATATTTTATCTGTAGTTTTGTCATTAGTGTCATTATTTCTTTAACCTGTAAACCCACATATATGTGTGTGTGTGTGTGTGTGTATATATATATATATATAGTTTGTATTCTGGGTGAAATATTTTGGGCTTTTGTCCCTGCTTAACAGTGTGTAATATTGTAATTAATTATTTCATTTAGGAAGTCTCAGAACTGCTGACAAAAAGCCAGAAGCAACGATCACTAGTGAAGAACTTCAAGAGGAACATGAAGACGCAGGCTTATCTTCAAGCAGCATTTTTCAGCCTACATATCTGCACATTATGAAGGTAAAGACCCATAAGTAATGTCGTATAACATATGATTCAAGACCTTTAACAATTAGGCAAGACCGACTCTCGGCCGTCTAGCCACTTTGATTTACAACATAGCAAAGGTACATGACCAAAGTTGCACATCCAGTTCTTTTAGATCTATCTGTATATTACCATTCAGTGTTTTGGAGGCGACCGATGTCCATCTCTAACCCTTCACCGTCGGACCCTTCATCCTCTGAAACGTGCGAGTCATCGTCGCTTCCTGAACGATATGGTTTAAATAAATAGGGTTGCAGTCCTTCATTAGAACCAACTCGGTCTTCTTCATCACTCGGTCTTGCTTCTTCCTCAAAAGCTATCGACAAATCGCTCAGATTTTCACACAACTTCCTCCGCTTCAGTGTACTCAGCCATGCTTGTTTACATATTGGGTTCCTCTCATGACGTCACAATATGGCGGCACCGTTTGATCCAATTTCGACAAACAAGCATCGCAATCTGCTACGATGCAATTTTTGGTAGTATATGGGAAAAAAAATTTAGTGAAATTTTTTTGTCTACACAATAAAAACACAGTAGTTCTTTCTAATGATATCTTGGTTGAATTATGTCACAGGCTCTTTAAACGGTTCGTTACACCATAAAGTTCCTTTCGCTAGCCATTAGCATCCGTTAGCGTCTGTTAGCGGATGCCGTTAGCTATATGTTTTTTGGTCATATAAACATAATTAGCGTCACTGACTACATTCTATTCATCTTAATTTAAAATCTCAATCACATACCTTGTCTCAGGTGCACTGGCTGTGCATGATGTGGGATGCTTTCTGCCGAGACACTGTAACCTCCGATGTTGTAGCATGCTAGCTCGTCGCTCGGCTTTAGCATGTACACACTGCACAATGTTTTCCTTCAATTTGAGCTTTAAATGTTTCCGGACTTGAGATACTTTTGTCATTTTTAGAAAATCTTCTTTATCTTTGCCGGCCCAACACTATGCTGCTATGACACGGCGCCTTTAAACAAATCTGTGTTTTGTTTAGATAGCGTGACTGGAAGAAGGTCGCACCTGAAGAAAGTCATATAGACCGGAGGTGCTACATTAAACGACACGTCGACGCATAAATTTTGAATCAATAATTTTTTGTAACTGAATTATTTGAGTAATCGTTGCAGCCCTAATTTATAGTAATCAGAAAATACTGCATATAAGTAAGATGTCCCTAAAATTTCACTAGTCATTAAAAAAATCATCTGCCAACAAAATGTGCCTGTAAAGTAAAAGCAGTAATTCTGTTTTTTAAATTTAATGATTTAGCATCCTTAAGTTTAAGCTACACTTTTGCTTGTATTCAGTGACAAAAGTTTTTTCTGTTTTGTGAAACATATTGATTAGACATTACATTTTATACCAGCCTGTTTTTTTTTTAACTATCAAACTGTTCCAAGTTTATCATTAATTGAAGACTTTGTTTTTTTTTTAAATACTGTGTTATCTGTCTTCATGAAGTGTTCCATTCCAACCAGTGTCTCCACACAGTTCTGCTTTCCCAGGAACCACCAGCCCCAGGAAACAAATGATCTGTAGGCATAAGTATCAAGCATGCCCGTAAATATAAAAAGAGCATAAATAAGTCATTTGTTTTATTTTATGGACTTGTTTTGTGGTCTTATCTGATGACTTAACATCTGACATTTTGAAGTTGGCTTTCTTAAATGCCAGTATCTGGTGTTTTTGGAAAAGAACCACTCTAAAACCTGGTTTAATTTGTCTGTTGGTGTGTTTGTCACATTAAATTAAAACTGCTCTAGAGCCTTACTTTTTCTTTCCCTTTTGTTCCTCATGTCTTGCAGAATCAGACCCCCCAGAAGCTGTCTCCTTGATTCGTCAATGTTTTGTCTGGATCATTTCAGATGTATGGATGTAAGGAGATAAGGACATGTACTTGTATAACGCTTTTCTAGCCTCAAAGACCACTCAAAGCGCTTCACTAGTACTTAACACTCTATTCTCAGCGCCTATCGGAGACAGATACCTAGGGACAATTTAGAATCACCAGTTAACCTAACATGCATGTCTTTGGATTGTGGGAGGAAACTGGAGCACCCATAATAAACCCACAGGAACAGGGAGAACATGCAGACTCCACACAGAACGGTTCCTACCCCTGCTAGCCTGAGGATTTGAACTTGAGACCTTCTAGCTGTTAAGCAACAGTGCTAACCACTGTACCACTGTGCTGACCACCAAGCAGGACCTAAACAGCATTTTTAAAAATGTATTTATGTCTTCATTGAATTTTCATGATAAGGTTTTCACCTTTCAGATGTATTCCACTTTTCTGTGACATACAGTGGTTGCCAAAAAAAAAAGAAAGTGTCTCAGTGGTATTTCTTTATAAAGCTTATGAAATGTCACATTTATTTCCATCTATTGTCAATATTTCCCATAGATCTTGTATTGATAATGTAAAATGATGTGATCATGGGACACGTCTTCAGTGTGGCTGTTAAAGAAATAAGCTACTCACTGCATCAGTTAGGTTTCCGTAGCTTGTTAAATCTGGTGACTTTTTTTAATGGGTATTGTGTAGTTGTACCCTGCTGTCACCTCCTTGGAGGTTTCAATTCTCCCCTTCAGAAAAGACAAAATGGGTCTACAGTGGGCCTCAGTGTTACAGACTGCACCACAAAGTTTGATATTTCAAGCATTTTAGTCTAAATCACAGCACTTATACAACATTGAAGACATTTAAATTCAACAGTTAAATGACTTCCAGCATCTGTGATCAAATTCTTTTTGTTGTTGTGATAAATGAAAATAAATAACTTCTTCATCTTCATGCCATATACATACAGTGGTGTGAAAAAGTGTTTGCCCCCTTCTTGATTTCTCATGTTTTTTGTTTGTCACACTTAAATGTTTCAGATCATCAAATTTAAATATTAGACAAAGATAATACAAGTAAACACAAAATGCAGTTTTTAAATGAAGGTGTTTATTATTAAGGGTAAAAAAATTTTTTTTAAACCTACATGGCCCTGTGTGAAAAAGTGATTACCCCCCATCAAAACATAAATTAACTGTGGTTTATCATATCTTTAGAAAGCTGAGTTTAATTTCTCTAACCACACCCAGGCCTGATTACTGCCACACCTGTCCTCAATCAAGAAATCACTAAAATAGGACCTGCCTGACAAAGTGAAGTAGACCAAAAGAGCCTCAAAAGCTAGATGTCATGCTGCGATCCAAAGAAACTCAGGAACAAATGAGAAACAAAGTAATTGAGGTCTATCAGTCTGGCAATGGTTATAAAGCCATTTCTAAAGCTTTGGGACTCCAGTGAACCACAGTGAGAGTCATTATCCACAAATGGCAAAAATATGGAACAGTGGTGAACCTTCCCAGGAATGGCCAGCCGACCAAAATTACCCCAGTAGTGCAGCAACGACGCATTCAAGAGGTCACAAAAGACCCCACAACAACATCCAAAGAACTGCAGGCCTCAGTTAAGGTCAGTGTTTATGACTCTACCATAAGAAAGAGACTGGGCAAAATTGGCCTGCATAGCAGAGTTCCAAGACAAAAACCACTGCTGAACAAAAAGAACATAAAGGCTGGTCTCAGTTTTGCCAGAAAACATCTTGATGATCCCGAAGACTTTTGGGAAACTACTCTGTGGACTGACGAGACAAAAGATGAAGTTTTTGGAAAGTGTGTATCCCATTACAGTACATCCGGCGTAAAAGTAACAGCATTTCAGAAAAGGAACATCGTAGCAACAGTAAAATATGGTGGCAGTAGTGTGATGGTCTGAGGCTGTTTTGCTGCTTTAGGACCTGGAAGACTTGCTGTGGTAAATGAAACCATGAATTCTGCTGTCTACGAAAAAAATCCTGAAGGAGAATGTCCGTCCATCTGTTCGTGACCTCAAGCTGAAGCGCACTTGGGTTCTGCAGCAGGACAATGATCCAAAACACACCAGCAATTCCACCTTTGGATGGCTTAAGAAAAACAAAATGAAGACTTTGGAGTGGCCTAGTCAAAGTCCTGACCTGAATCTGATTGAGATGCTGTGGCATGACCTTAAAAAGGCGGTTCATGCTCAAAACCCCTCCAATGTGGCTGAATTACAACAATTTTGCAAAGATGAGTAGGCCAAAATTCCCCCACAGTGCTATAAAAGACTCATTGCCAGTTATTGCAAACACTTGATTGCAGTTGTTGTTGCTAAGGGTGGCTCAACCAGTTATTAGGTTTAGGGGGCAATCACTTTCTCACACAGGGCCATGTAGGTTTGGATTTTTTTCCCCCTTAATAATAAACACCTTGATTTAAAAACTGCATTTTGTGTTTACTTGTGTTATCTTTGTCTAATATTTAAATTTGTTTGATGATCTGAAACATTTAAGTGTGAAATTGTGGCACCAAGTTAGGAAGTACTTTAAAGAAGATGACTCTCTCATTATTTATGTCATGAATCACCCCGAGGGGCAGAGAGGAGAGACCTACGCACTGGACTGCAGTTTGTGAGATTTATTGAAAACAACAAAACACAAAATCCAAAACAGTGCTCCAACGAAAATCCAAACAAGCCAGCAAACTTACAGGTTGGCGTACCAGAACGAGGGCTGCATTCTGGTCGAGACGAAGAAAGGGAAACTCAAGACTGCAGTAACCAGAAATGAAAATAACAGCCCTTAAATAAGGCCAGAAACAAATGAAACAGTTGTGGGTCACATGAGCGAGCAGAAGGTAACAATAATTAATAATTTGGACCAGCTGGGAGCAATGAGAGGGGAGCGACTGGAGCTGACAGCTGACAGGGGCAATGCCCACATAGAGCAAAAACCCGGAAATACCACTGAGAGCTGTCAACCCAGAGGGAGAACACAACAGAATAAAAATATAATGAGATGGCAAAAATAAAGACAAGTAACCTCAAAAATGTAATTAACAAACTATAATGAATGTAAACAGGAAAATAAATCATACTAAGAAACAATACAGAATATGTGACAAATCAACCAAGAATAAAATAACAGGAATTGCAACTCAAAACGACAACACTGTACAAATATGAAAAAAGGCAAAAAGACTGAGCCTGGTGGAATCCCCCCACGCTCAGATCGTGACAGTTTAGTCCGATATGGGGAAATGACCTCTTCCCTACCGGAGGAGGAGAGGGAGGATTTAAAGAGCGGGCTGAACATGGGTTGCAGAAAATAGGAAACGTCTACAGTTCTAATAATAAACAGTTGATGTCATTTGATGAAATTGTTGTTAAACATAATATAGCTTGCAATCAATTCTTTACATAGCTACAACTCAGAGATTTTATTAGAACACAACAAAATCAGTCACTATCCATTCCTAATCGATCAATACTTGAAGAAATGTTGATGAAAGACTGCCAGGGAAGGGGCTTAATCTCTAAACTCTATAGTAAACTGGTTAATGAATCCTCAGAAACATCTATAAATAAGCTCATGGCTTGGAGAGAGGACTTACAGGAGAACATTTCCACTGGGGACTGGGAGATGGCCTTTCTCAAAGCACAATCACAAACGGTAAACGCTCGTCTCAAACTCCTGCAGTATAATTGGTTAATGTGCATTTATATAACCCCTGATAAACTTAATAAATTCAATAGCGCTATTCCAGGTGTTTGCATAAAATGTGGAAAAGAAAAAGGTGCAATCTTTCACTGTTTGTTCGGAAATAAAGAAATTCTGGGAGGAGGTGAAACAGAGTATTGAGGCAATATTAGAGGTTGCAATACCTTTAGAACCAAAATTTTTCCTGTTGGGCATTTACCCAGTTAACTGCAATCTAAGAAAGAACCATCAACTATTTTTGGATATGGGCCTGTTGTTGGCCAAAACAGTTATTGCAGTAACTTGGAAGGAAGTGGACAGGCCGAGGATAGGTAAATGGATCTCAGAGTTAACTACAACTCTGCCATTAGAAAATATGACATATACAGTCAGGGGTAAGCAATCAACATTTTACATTTGGGGACTTTCTGAAGAGTTTTTAGCAAATAAAAAGTTATCCCAATTAATGGAAGTACCTGGGGAGGATATATAAAGTGGCCCTCTGCAGTCCCATTCTGACATGAGTTGTATACTGATGTGTAAAATGTAATTTATATTGCCCACTAACCAATATATGTGTAAAATATTTACATGAATAGGTATGTGTATGGTGCTTTGTTTTGTGTTAAACAAGTGTCAAGTGGTGAATGTGTGCGATAGAGGGTTATGTTTTACATTGGTGGGTGTTGGGGGCACTATGTTTCAGTGGCTTTGTGTATTTGTTAAATGTTTGAAAATGAATAAAAATACTGTTGGAAAAAAAAAGAAAAATCAGGAAGGGGGCAAACACTTTTTCACACCACTGTATTTTTATCCAGTATTTGTGCTGTGACTACTGGGTAAACACCCTGTAGATAATGGGGGGGGGGGGGGGAATGACAAATTCAAAGAGTTGACTCAGATAGTGTTCTGTATTTGTATGCTATTGGATGTTCTGAGATTTTTTTTTGTGGATCTTGTACTGCTTAGCTAGTTTATTGTTAATGTAAAGTTATACTTGGTTTTTCAATATATTAAATGTAAATAATAGACATTCTAAATAAATAATTTATTATCTAACTTACACTGCTTTCTCCTTGATCTCCGGCGGCCCATGGTCTGTTTGTAGATGTTTAGGGTTGTCTGTAGAGAATAGGGGCTCAGGTTCAGACGGGTTCCAGGCCTGGATGAAGGATCATCCACTGTCGACCTTCAGGCAGCTCTCCACATCTATCCTGAACCTGTTGAAGTGTTTGTTATAAGACATTTTAGTACTTCATATCTATTGTAGTGGACTCTGTTTTCTTAATGCATTAACCGTCTTCTGTACCTGTACAAGTCATTTAATTTGTGGAACTATAGAGCCATTTGAATTTTCAGAGGTGAGAATAAAGTTACATTTACTCAAGTAACTTTTTCAGAAAAAACTTTACCAAGTACTCATACTGCAGGATACCTTGTGCTCTTACTTGAGCAGAATTATGAACAAAACCTTGTATTTTTACTGCAATATATCTGGTTTACTGTTACTTTCACTGATTTTGAAAAATGTTAAGAAATATCTGCGTTGTAATATTTGACCTTACTATTAATAACTGCATCATTAATCATTTTATTCTGTACTTACTTACTTACTACTCCTGTCGGGTGAGGGCTGGGTGGCCATTACCATGCATAGAGCCAATCAGGTTAACCAGTGCATGCCAACATTGCCGGTTTGGGGCCAGCTCCTTTGCATAGTCAACAGCAACTCTCAGCTGTCAGAGGTCTCTCTCCACCACATCGAGCCATCTGGTGCATAGCTTGGCCCGGGGTCTTTTCCACCCTGAGGCCCTGGGGTCGAACATGAGGATGGTTTTTGTCGGGTATTCTGGTAGGAGGTGGAGGACATGGCCAAACCAGCGGATACGTCGTGTATTAAGGTGGGATGCTGTAGGCTGATGTGTGTGGGCTCGGAGCACATCATTTGAAGTGCGCTGGAGCCACCTGATGTTCTCGATGGTTCTGAGGGCCTGACTATCAAACCCATCCACTCTCAAGGCCAGAGTCTTATTCAGTGGCCATGTCTCTGACCCATAGAGTAGAATGGAGAGGACAGAAGCATTGTATACGTGGAGCTTCGTCTTTTGGGAGATTGAACGATGGCGCCATAGAGGTTTCCATAGTGCCTGCAGGGCTGATGCAGCAAGGCCATGTCTGCGGTTGATCTCTTTTCATGTCCCCGTTGTTGGTCACTGTAGAGCCCAGATACACAAAGGACTTGACAAACTCACCGGCATCATTCCCAAGCTGTAATGGGGGTGGGTCCGGTAGGTCATCGACATGCATTAGCTTAGTCTTCGTCCAGCTCACCTGAAGGCCCATGTTGCAGATGAGGAAGAGAAGGATGCTTTCTTTGACCAGCTTCATCAGGTTGTTGGACAGGTTCCACCGCACAACATCACCATCATTCTCACCGATGCCAACGCTACTCTCTCCTCCAGAGATTTGCTCCCTGCCCAGACTCCCGGTCCACTTGTTGGCACCACCTTTGCCGACCCATCGACGAACGACAATGGTAACAGTCTCCTTCTGGTTCTGTCACTCCCACAATCTCTGCATAGCCAACACCTGGTTTCCTCGGAAACTCATCCATCACTGGACTTGGTACAGCCCGGATGGCAGAACCTGAAAGGCCCTCAACCACATTATCATCTCCCGCCGCTGGAAGTCATTTGTAACAAACTGCCATGTGTTCAGAGGAGCAGAGCTTGGTAACACTGACCCTCGCCTGCTGATCGTGCAGCTTAAGCTGAAGCTTTGGGCTGATCCTTCTGCCAAGTACCAGTCCCACCTGGACTCCTCCCAGCTCCGCGATCCCAACATCGCCACTGAGTTCTGATGCTCTATCAACAAGTGCTTCAGTGCCCTGGCCACGGACAAAGTGAGCAACTGGGAGATTTTCAAGAAAAACATCATCCAGTCTGCCCGCAATGCCCTGGGACATTTACAGTCTCCCCCAAAATGACCTTGGATCTCTCAGTGGATTCTGGATATCATCGACCATCGCTGAGAGGCCCACCTCCGAGGTGACCTGATGGAGTGCCACAGATTAAACCATCTACGCAATGTGGCTGTCAGAGAGGACAAAGAGAGGTACTAGTCGGAAGGAGCCGAGCGCCTGGAGTCAGCATCCAGAAATAACAACATGTGCCGTGTGTTCAGTATGCTCCGTCAAGCACGCAAATAGCCCACATACCAAGACAGCCCAGGTGAAAGACATCAGCGGCAAACTCATTAACACTGAGACAGACTGCCTCGACTGTTGGAAAGAACACTTAAGTCATCTCCTGCATCATCCTTCTGTTCCCGTTGACCCCAGTCTCTTAGCCACTGCCAATGCCACTGCTTCCTGTGATTCCTGCAGGACCGATCTAGTCGCCCCCGGAGAAGTCGTGGCTGCCCTGACCAAGATAAACAAAGGAAAGCCCCTGGAATTTGTGCCGTAACCGCCGAAATGCTGAAGATGGGCGGAAATTGCACAATTCAGTGGCTCACCCACATCATCAATCATGTTTGGGTGACAGAGCAGCTCCCTAGTGACTGGACCAGGGGCATCATCCTCCCCTTCTGGAAGGGAAAGGGCGACAAACTCATCTGCAGTGATCACAGAGGCATCACCCTTTTGTCCATTCCTGGTAAGCTCTTCACCAGGATCCTCCTCAGCTGTGTCCTTCCAGCCATTGGAGGTGGCCATTGCACTCAGCAGACAGATTTCATACCCAACTGTTCGACCTCAGACCACATCTCTGCTGTTCCCCTATTCATAGAAAAGGCCTATGAATTCCGCAACAACTGCCATCTCTATGTAGCCTTTATAGATTTTAATCTGTGCAATCTGTAATTGTGTACTGTTTATTTATATGATATTTGAGTTATATTAGAATAGTACATATAGGATACTTAAATGAGGTTGAAGAAAAAATCCACTGTAGGTGAGAGTAAACTCACAAATCTACAAGAAAAAAGGTTGTAAATTTATGGGGGGGGGGGGGGCGGCAATTTTATCACAAATACAAATTTATGCAAATTGCAGGTTTATAAAACCAAAACTTGTAAACTCACAAGAAGTCTAAAATTTGAGTAAAATTTCACAAATTTTGAAATTATTAAATTTACAAGACAAATTCCAATTTATGAGAAAGTTGAAAATTTAGCAGCAAAAAGTTACAGTTAAGATAAGACAAACCTTGTGCGGCTGTGGGGCAGGTGTAGTGTGGCTGACTACTGATCGGAGGGTGAGGGGTTTGATTCCCGCTCTGTCTGCAGTCTGCATGTTGAAGTGTCCTTGAGCAAGACTGTGAACCCCCAGTTGCTCCTGGTGGGTCAGGCCAGCGCCTGTGTATGGCAGCTCCGCCTCCATCAGTGTGTGAATGTTTGCGTGAATGGGAGGATTGCAGGATCTGTAAAGCGCTTTGGTCATCTAGAGATGAGTACATTGCACTATATAAATGAACGCCATTTACCATTGACCATTTATTAGTCCCACAATGGGAAAATTATTGGGGAAAATTAATGGTGAAAAAAATTCAAATTGGTGAGACTATAATCATGACTCTTGACTAATTACTATCTTAAGGTAATGCTACTTTTACTGGAGTACAGTTTGTATATCCCCCCACCTCTGCTGTTATTAATTCATATAAACAATCTTAGTTCAGAGCATAATCTAAAACTCAGCTTATGTTTTAATGACGTTCAGCAATCAACACAGTAGTCAGAAGACCTGTAAAAGACTGCCACATTATATGCGTTTTCAGTCTATAAAGAGTGTATATTTGAGTGATATTTAAATTTTCTTTGTAAAAAAATACAGCTTTTATTTCCTTTAAATCTGTTTAAAGTTACGTTTAAGCTTCAGGCAGCCCTCCACATGTCTCAAACTGACAATAATGTGACACCACCTGTTAAATTTAACTCAAGTGTAGGCAAGATAATTTTGAAAAATGAAAGCATGATGGCGCCTACCCTGATCTATACAGAAAAATAAAACTACAGATGAAAGACATTCTTTTCTTTGCTAGTGTTGCCAGTGCTCATGCTCGGTTAGCAAAACACTAGTCTCTAATACGTAGTGCTAATTCTCATAAACAAAGATTTTTTTTTATTTTTTTTTTTACCATTCTGTTACAGACAGGTTGGATGGGGTTGATCCTCTGATGAATCATTGTTCTGTGGCCCTTCTGGCTGAAAAAAGTTAGGCTGTAGAGTTCAGATTCTTTCCCCAGGTTTCAGCCGTGTCTGATTGACAGCTGACATTTGACACTGTCCCGGGAGTGGGCATGGTTTCAGTGCCTGCTGCAGACATGCCCCCACCATCTCAGAGCAGAGAGGGATGACTGTTTTTTCAAGATTTTTAAAGTTGGTTTTACATAATTAGCGATATTTTTAAACATTCAGATTTGGCTGGACAGTTGATAATAGACTTTTGTCTGGTCTGGTAGACTCAGAACGCATTTACTGATTCACTTGTCAGGGTCTTTAAAAAAAAACACTGATGTTTTTGTCTGCTTCTCAGGTGGTTGATGCAAAACATTTTCTGACGCACAATCTCTGTCCACTGGTGGGAGTGTGCTCATCTACAGTATGACACTTTGATACAATGTAAAGTAGTCAGTGTACAGCTTGTATAACAGTGTAAATTTTCCTCCTACAGGCCAAAAACATGCAGGTTAAGTTAATTGGAGACTCTAAAAGTGGCCCTAGGTGTGAATGTGTGTGTGTGAATGGTAAAGGGATAGCGCCGTACCGTGGCTGCGTCATCCATCCAGGTGGATGCCCTCAATTTACCCTCTGGGGATCAATAAAGTATACAAAATCAAAAAAAAAAATGTCTATTTTCAAAAGACAACCTCTGGATATGACGCTGAGCATGTGCATTCAACTTTTTTGGTTGACCATGGCGAGTCCTGTTCTGAGTGGACCTGTCCTGTTAAAGTGCTGTATGGTTTTGGCCACCCTGCTGCAGCTCAGTTTCAGGGTGTTGACGGTCTTCTTATATCCTAGGCCATCTTTATGTAGAGCAGCAATTCTTTTTTTCAGATCCTCAGAGAATTCTTTGCCATGAGGTGCCATGTTGAACTTCCAGTGACCAGTATGAGAGAGTGTGAGAGCGATAACACCAAATTTAACACACCTGCCCTCCATTCACACCTGAGACGTTGTAACACTAATGAGTCACATGAGACCGTGGAGGGAAAATGGTTAATTGGGCACAATTTGGACATTTTCACTTAGGGGTGTACTCACTTTTGTTGCCAGCGGTTTAGACATTAATGGCTGTGTGTTGAGTTATTTTGAGGGGCCAGCAAATTTACACTGTTATACAAGTTGTACACTGACTACTTTACATTGTATCAAAGTGTCATATCTTCAGTGTTGTCCCATGAAAAGATAAAATAAGATATTTGCAAAAATGTGAGGGGTGTACTCACTTTTGTGAGATACTGTATGTGTGTGTATTTGCGCGTGCATGCATTGGGTCGATACAGAGAACAGAGGAGATTTGTAAACGTGTGACCATGTAGAGATGGAAGTGACATGCCGTTGTGTAAATAAGATAAGTAAGGCTATTTAGTTTGTTGAAGAAAAGAACAAGGTATAGAACTGTTTTACAGGAAAGGTAACCTTAAATGAATTTTGTTGCGATCTGGTGCTGTATAGAAAATAAAATTAAATGAAACTAGTGCATGCCCGTAGAAAGCAACTATTCTTGGCTGCACGGTGGCGCAGTGGTTAGCACTGCGGCAGCACAGTTTACCCTTGGCCGGGGGATTGTGGGGATCGTGGGTTCGATCCCAGCCCCCGACCAACAGTGATCTGTGTGGAGTTTGCATGTTCTTCCCGTGTTGCGTGGGTTTACTCCGGGATTTCTCCGGTTTCCTCCCACATGCCAAAAACATGCATGTTAGGTTAATTGGCTGTTCTAAATTGTCCCTAGATATCTGTTTTCTGTAGGCCCTTAGAATAGAGGGTTAATATTAATGAAAGCGCTTTGAGTGGTCTTTGTGACTAGAAAAGCGCTATATAAGTGCAGGTTAGTTAGTTAGTTAGTTAGTTAGTTAGTTGTGTGAAAACAGGTAGCCTAATTAGACTTTACAGGCCCAAATGTAGGCTGTGTTTGAAAGTGGAATACAGAGGTGTAGCCTATATGTAGGCAATCACACATGTTAGACTTTGACAGATATAAAAGGGACTTAACACTAAGATTTATTTGATTGTGTGAATATTAATTACAGAATTTTTGAAAATGAATGGGACATCCAATATTAGCGACTGTTTAAGAACCCTTGTTTATTTATTTGTCAGACTTATTTGTGTGATCTTTAATGAGTTATATTCATAAGTGTTGTATCTTGCACTTTGGTGAATGGGAGTTGTTCAGTTCATACCTGTCAAGGCATACCTCATGCCTCCCTTATTGGGGGGGCTTTCACACCTGTACTGAGTACTTAAAAACTGTATTTATCGGCAGGTGAAAGTAAACTGAAGCAAAAAAAAACCCAAACAAAAACCAAACAAACAGCAATTGCAACATGAACTATTTCAAACATATTTATTCAAATGTACACTTATATGAACACAATCTTGAGCCATAACTTTTTGGTAATGTGAAAATAATAAGCCAAGTAGCACAAAAAAATAAATAAAAATAAATAAATAAATAAACAAATTAAAAAAATAAATGATATTAATAATAAATAAATTAAAAATAAATTAAAAAACCAATATTTTTCAAATTTATATTAGCACAAGGTAGTTTGCTTAATTTGAAAGTACACAATAAGAATTATTCTGAATATAGTTCTTAATTGTCAGCTAGATACACTACCGTTCAAAAGTTTGGGGTCACTTAGAAATTTCCTTATTTTTGAAAGAAAAGCACTGTTTTTTTCAATGAAGATAACTTTAAGCTAATCAGAAATACACTCTAATATCTAATATACATTGTTAATGTGGTAAATGACTATTCTAGCTGCAAATGTCTGGTTTTTGGTGCAATATCTACATATCATTATTTCTAACCTTGTCAATGTCTTGACTATATTTTCTATTCATTTTACAACTCATGGTGGTAAATAAGTGTGACTTTTCATGGAAAACACAAAATAATTGTCTGGGTGACCCCAAACTTTTGAACGGTAGCGTATATACACTTGGAATTAGAGTTTTTAATTGTCAGCTTTGTTACACTAATGCACTTGGATGAACTTGAAACAAGAAAATGTTCACTGATGCTGCTTGTTATAGTTCCAAGTAGCAGCCTTTGCTGACTCTAGCATTTCTTTTGAAGGCTTGACCTTGAAGCATGGAGTGTCACAATTCATTTTCACTTGCGTGAAAGAAGTCAGAGTTTCTGGGAGCATACTTTTTCTGAAGTCGGTGTGAATTTTCCTGACCATTCTGAAGATAAGATAAGATAAGCCTTTATTAGTCCCACAACGGGGAAATTCCAGGATTGCAACAGCACAGGGATAGCAACACTCAGAGCAACAATCAGAAGGCAAGAAAAAAAACAAGCAAGCAAGAGCAGCTAATATACATATGTACATATTACTATAAAATATACTGTATATATACACACACACAGACATACAGTGCACAGTGCAGAGCATTGTAGCATTGTAGCTGGATGGAATAAATATATGAGTATATAAACACACAGTGCGGAGCATTGTAGCTAGATGGAATAAATATGTAAATATATAAACACCCACAGTACGGAGCATTGCAGCTAGGTGGAATAAATATGTAAATATATAAACACACACAGTGCGGAGCAATGTAGCTAGATGGAATAATATGTAGATATATAAACACACAGTGCGGAGCATTGTAGCTAGATGGAATAAATATATAGATATATAAATATAAACACACCCAGTGCGGAGCATTGTAGCTAGATGGAATAAATATGTAAATATATAAACACACACAGTGCAGAGCATTGTTGCTAGATGGGATGAAACAGCATAACCGTCTACTTAGTTATCCTACATGGTATGATTATGTGCCCATACATATTCTCACCCTCCATAGTGACCGGTATTTTCCTAGTTGTATGCCGGAGGGGACCATTGTGTAAGACTATTGCATCTTTTGCATTCAAAAAACTATTAGTTTGTTACGTCTTTTTGCTATCTCTGCGAGCAGCCCTGCTTAGGTTGTACAGTCTGACAGCCGTTGGTAGGAAGGACCTGCGAAACCTCTCGGTTGTGCACCTGGGATGATGTAGTCTGCTGCTGAATGAGCTCCTCAGTGCATTCAGTATGTCCTGCATAGGGTGAAACTCGGACTCCAGCAGAGATGACAGTTTAGCCACCGTCCTTCTCTCTCCTATCTCCTTCACCGGATCAAGGCGCTGCCCCAGGACAGAGCTAGCTTTCTTGATCAGTTTGTTCAGTCTCTTCCTATCGGCTGCAGTAATGCCACTGCCCCAGCAGACCACTCCAAAAGTGATGGCTGATGCCACCACCGTGTCATAGAATGTCTTCAGCAGCGCCCCTTGTACACCAAAAGACCTGAGTCTCCTCAGCAGGAACAGCCTGCGCTGTCCCTTCTTGTAGAGTGCGTCAGTATTGTGTGACCAGTCTAGTTTATTGTTCAGATGAACACCCAGGTACTTATAGGATGTCACCATCTCGATGTCTGTTCCCTGTATATTTACTGGTGCTGTGAGGGGCTGCCCATGCCTGCGGCAGTCCACCACCAGCTCCTTAGTTTTCCTCGCGTTGATCTGGAGGCAGTTCCAATGGCACCAGTCCACGAAGTCCTGGATAAGCCCTCTGTACTCAGCTTCATCTCCATTGGAGATGAGGCCAACGATTGCAGAGTCATCAGAGAACTTCTGTAGATGGCAGTGTGTTGTGTTGTGTGAGAAGTCCGCAGTATAAAGAGTGAACAGGAAGGGAGCCAGCACCGTTCCCTGGGGGGCCCCCGTGCTACCGATGATCGTGTCGGACACACAGTCCCGGGTTCTCACAAACTGAGGCCGGTTCGTGAGGTAGTCCAGGATCCATGATGACAGGTGCTGGTCCACCCCTGCGCGCAGCAGCTTGTCCTTCAGGATCATCGGTTGGATGGTGTTGAAAGCACTGGAGAAGTCAAAGAACATGATCCTCACCATATTCCCAGGCTTCTCCAGGTAGGACAGAGAACGGTGAAGGAGGAAGATCACTGCATCCTCCATCCCAATGCCATGCTGGTAGGCGAACTGGAGTGGATCCATCGCTGGTTCCACCAGGGGGCGGAGATGAGCATGGAGCAGTCTCTCCAGGGTCTTCATCAAGTGGGACGTCAAGGCCACCGGTCTGTAGCTGTTCAGGTCTTTGGGGTGGGAAGTTTTTGGTACAGGTACCACACAAGATGTTTTCCACAGCTGTGGTACCCTCCCCAGCTTCAGGCTCAGGTTGAAGATGTACGTCACAATCCCACACAACTGGTCTGCACAGGACTTGAGGAGCTTTGCGCTGATGCCATCCGGTCCCGACGCCTTCCTCGCCTTGATCTTCCTCAGCTCCGTCCTCACCTGGGTCCTGGTCAGGGTCAGGATGGGGGGCTGTGTGTTGGGAGTGGGGGGGTGTTGGTGGAGTGGGGAGTGGGCAGCAGGACTTGATTTCTTTAGAGGCAGCAGTGGTTGTTGTGCAGTCAGGGGGAGGGCGGTTGGTCAAACCTATTGAAAAACAGATTCAGGTTGTTCGCCCACTCCCTGCCCCCCGTGGCCTGGGGGGAGGTATTCTGGAGCCCAGAGATGGTTTTGAGGTTTCTCCAGACCCCGCTGATGTTGCTCTGTTGCAGCTTGTCCTCAATCTTCTTCCTGAAGCTGTCCTTGCCTTCTCTGATCTTTCTCCTCAGCTCCCTCTGTACGGACTTCAACATCTCCGTGTTCCCCGACCTGAAGATCCTCTTCTTCTCTCTCAGAAGTGTTTTTATCTCAGGGTTGATCCAGGGTTTGTTGTTTGAGCAACACCGTATGGTCTTGGTGGGAACGGATTTGTCCACACAGAAGCTGAGGTAGCCCGTGAAGGTGTGAGTGAGGCCATCGATGTCCTCACCATGTGGATCGCAGAGCTGGTTCCAGGCGGTGGCTTCAAAACAGCCCTTTAGAGTGTCCATTGTCTCCTCAGACCATAACTCCACTGTGCGCATGGCTGGAGGTTGTCTGTGCACTAGGGGTTTGTACTCCGGCCGGAGATGAACCAAGTTGTGATCCGATCTCCCGAGTGGGGGGAGTTGTGATGAGGTGTACGCCTCCTTAGTGTTTGCGTAGAATAAGTCCAGTGTTTTATTGTCTCTAGTGTGGCATGTGACATACTGGGTGAACGTGGATAGAATGGGAGATAGTGAAACATGGTTGAAATCGCCTGAGATGAGGAGAAGAGCATCTGGGTTTTCTGTCTGCAGCCTGCTGGTTACTGAATGGATGACGTCACGCGTGTTGCATAAACAACAATGCAGATCACGTGTGAGTGTTCTCTCGGGAGATATGTAGGCCGCATGCTAACAGCTAGCAACTCAATGTCTTTGCTGCAGTGTCGTTGTTTAACAGTGATATGTCCCGGTCTGCACCAGTTGTTGTTAACATACATTATCACTCCACCGCCCCTTGCTTTGCCACTGTCTGGTGTTCGGTCAGCCCGTATCATGTGAAAACCCTCCAGCTCAATGTTAGCATCTGCTGCTAGTTCAGTTAGCCACGTCTCAGAAAACAAAAGGAGAGAGCACTCCCGATATGTGCTATCGTAACGGCAGATAGCCGCTAGCTCATCTACCTTTCCCAGTAACGACCGTACATTTCCCATGACAACAGATGGAAGGGAGGGTCTGTACCTTATATTTTTTGTCCTCTGCCTTACTCCAGCCCGGCAGCCGCGGCGTTTTCGCCTCAGTTCTCTCGGTATGTCGAGTTTTTCCAATGGGACCGGGTGGCGGTTGAATGCTAGCAGCTCTTCCCTGCTGTACCGTATCCTGCTATAAACAGTGGCTCCGTCCACCGGCTCAGGAGACATTTGGGACGATCCGTGTGTCCGTGATATAAGTGGAGTGAGAAAAAGACGGATCAAAAAGAGAGAGGAAGGGAAAAAGACTCGGAATCGAGCCGCTGTTGCAAAGGGCGGCCGACTCGTGTGGCGCCGGGAGAGAAAAAAAAAAGCCCTGAAAGCCCTCTCACTGTCAGCATTGCTTTGAGGAAGGCAAAGCAGTGCTGAGTACACTTTGAGGAGCTGGGGGAAGCGGGGCACATCAAGGGCTGTCTTCAAGGCCATCACCTGACCCCAGTGGACATCAACACGGACAGGCTTACCATCCTTGTCTTGTAGAGGCACTGTGTTTTCTGGCAGCAGTTGCAGGTCCTCCCATTCTTCTTTCAGCTCTTCTGTATCAACAGTGGGGCAAAATGCAGCAGCAAGCTCTGCAATGGGGCCATAGGTCAGGGACTCTGTTTTCCTGGGGTCGAGGACAGAGAGGTGTGGCAGAATTTTGTCGTCAAAGGGGAACTTGTTGAGCATCTTTCTCACTACAGCTTCATAGAAGCCTCTTACTGCTTCAAAGAACTTCTGCTCTGTGCCTGGGTCAAGTTCATGGGTTTGTAGGGCTTCTCTGGTTTCCAGTCCAATGGCGATAAACTCCTCAGAGTGCTTCAGGTCACTGTCCAGGAAATCCAGCCTTCTTAGGTCATTGGTCGCCTTTACATACTTCGTTTGAACAAATTTGACCAATAGTTTTCTCAAGAGACGATCCATTTCAGGGAGGAGACTGTCTATCTTGCTCTCGTCTGCTTGAAAGATGGTGTTGAAGTTGTTGATGATAGGCAGGATGAACTTCATGAAGAGCAGAAGAAGTTCTGTGAGGGGGTCATGTAGCCTCTCGTTGATGGACTTGACTTTGCCTGGCTTCTCAACATCCTCATGGCTGGCAAAGTATGACCTGAGGGCAGGAAGCTGTGATAGCGTTCTGTTGCCAACTTTCTCCAGTGACAGCCAGCGAGTCGGGCAATGCTTGAGTATTTTCTCTTCTTCTACCTGAAACATATTATAAAGAAATATTGTAAGTCTACCTTAGCACTACATGTAGTGTTTGACAAATAATGAAAGCATATTAACGGCACTGTTATTATGTTGCCTGTTATCATGAAATGCAGGTTTCTCATTAAACTCAATTTTACTTTATGGAACAAATACCTTGGATTTAACATCTAACTTACCTCAGTGAATTGCTGGAATTCCTTGAAGTCCGTCAGTTTCTTGGAGCTGTTGTGGAAGAAATAGAAAATATCGATGAGGAAATCATCCAGCTTCATGGGCAGCGCTTTCACTCCAGCTTTCACGCACAGGTTAGCCAGATGACATATGCAGCCAATGCTGAAACAAAAGCAGAATGGTTTTTTGTTTCATAAGTTAAGTACCAGAAACAATTCTCTTTGAAATTGTGTTAATAATAATAACAATGAAAATATCAATCTTATTCAGCCCTTTCAATATAATGCTATACATTCAGATGTAAAGCAAAGTTCCAAGATACAAAATAACAGTACACTATAGGGGATTTGGGCTACCTCTAAGCATGTTTGTTAAGATTTTAAAGCATTTTTTTTTTGTTATATTTAGGTAATATTTGAAGGTGAATAATACTGCCCATACCTGAAAACATTTGGAGATTTCTCCTTCAGTCTGGAAAGGACAGAATTGTCTCGACCCACCATCGTGTTGCAATTGTCCGAAGCAAAGCCCACAACATTCTTCCATGGAATATTGTGCAATCTAAAAATAATTAAATAAATAAAAGAATTTGGTCAAAAGTGGTCTGGATGCAAGCAAAAAAAAAAAAATCCATTTCGTACCTCATAAAGTTGTCAATTTCCGCAAAAATGTCAGTGGCTTTTCCCGATGCTGGAATGGGCATGTCCAGCAGCCTGGTCTGGGACATCTCCCCATCGAAAATTCTTGCAAGGATGACGAGACGCTTTTCGGTGTTCTTGTCGTTGCTCTCATCGACCATGATTGAGAAAGGCCCCTTCCTGCATGCTTCTATGACTTTTTCTGTGTAGGCAGGTGCCAGGCTCTCTTTGATGATCATGGTCATTTTGGTTCTTTTGCAAGCAAAGTCTTGAGCGCTCTTGCTGTCAAGAAACAATGTTGACACCAAATCACTGAAGTGATCTGCCACCAATGGGGGTAGATTGTGCTCTGCCACAAAATGACAAAACATCACATCTGCTAGTGATGCATTGGATTTGGAAGGTGTCGGTTCTCTCACTGGCTGAAAATGTTCATCCATCCATCGATACGTTTTCGATTTGGCTACACAGTTTTTGTGGCCCTGTGTAGCGAAGTGCGGCTGCAACTTCAGGTCGAAAATCCCCGATGCAGTCACTTTTATGCTCCTCCATGGAACACAGAAGGAGTGTGTAGGGCCCTCTGGAGAAGCCTTTATCCATCCAGCGTATTTTCCCTTCTCGAAGCTAAGACTCTCCCATTCTTTTTGGTGACGTCCAGTCCCTCGATTTCCCTTTTCTTCAAGCTTTGTTTTCTTTGCCGGCGGCGCGCTGCATGAAGCCATTTTGAAAATCACAAAAACACTGCTTAGGTGTGCTTGTGGAGGATCGAAATAAGTGCAGGCGGACACGGCGAACTGAAGTTTAAAAAGGTGCTTCATGCAGACAGTCAGCTTATATACCTGGCTACAGACAATGCATGCATGGCACATTAGCATCACAGTATACAGCAGGAAAGCATGGACATTTGCATTAGAGTCACACATATCAGGTGCAGGATTACTGGCACCGGAATTCCTCTCTGTTCCGGAGCTGCAGGACAAAAGAAGGTGCGAGGCGCATCTGCATAATGATCAGTCCACACCTCTCACTGTTCTGATAATTGCTCACGCTGAGCGCTCTGCCAGCCCGGTAGGCTGTGGGGGTCACCACACGCTCAATTTCGCCAGGCATTTTTTTTTTCGCTGTATATTTTGTTTTTGGCGTACAGAAATGGCAATACGCCCGTATTTGCTAAAATTGCATTTTCCCCGTATTAAAATACGGCAAAACTGTATCACTTGACAGGTATGTCAGTCATTATTATTGTTATAGTTTATATGTGTAGTTTATAGTGTATTGTCAATAAACTCATGCATTACTATAACAGGACACGTTTACAAATATTTGAGACCCATTGTATTTTTATTTATTTTATTTTATTTATTTATTTATGCAGGGACATGCATAATATACATTGACCTTAAAGAGGAAAGATGCATTGTACCAGGTTATAGCACAAGTGCTAATTTCCACCTGTAGTCCCTGAGCAGGCTGGTGTTAGCATTAAAAAGCAGACATTTGCTGAAACTACAAGTAAGCATTGATAAAAAACTAAAACCAAACACTGATTAAAAAACTAAAACCAAGCATTGCTAAAAACTAAAACAAACATTAATATCATTGATAAGAATCCAAAACACTGATAAGAACTAAAACATACAATAATACATTTTTATAACACCATCCATATAAACAATTTTTCACATCCAACCACTGACTCTTATTGGTCCCACTGTCAACATCACATACTCTAACATCTTTACATCACAGTACATTATGGACACAGGTTTGCTTAGAGATTAACTGTTTTTTCACCAAGTGCAAAAATGTGTGATAGTCTGTTACTGCAAGTAACTCCATTGGTAACATGTTCCACTGTCGCATAGCCACACATGAAAATGTTGAATTTGCTAATGTTGTCTTGTGCTTAGGAATCCTGCACTCGCCGCGTGCTGTTGATCGAGTTGTCCGAGATGTATTTACAGAACTTAATGAAATAAACCTTTTTAAGGGAGGAGCAGCAGAGTTATGGATTATCTTAAACAAAAGACACACATTTGTATACATAATTAAATTTTCAAAGCTCAACAGGTTATGTTTGGACAGGATTGGGCAGTGATGGAACGTTCGTCTTTTCTTGTCATGAATCTTGATAGAATACTTGTATAACAATTCCAGAGGCCTCAGGGCAGATTTACACGCCTGTGACCAACTTGTCATACAGTAAAGAAAATGTGGAATTATCATAGCATTTAGATACATACTTGATGCTTCAGTAGACAGTGAATTTCTGATATGTTTGAAATTAGCACAATTAAATTTGACCGTGTTTGTCATCTTTTTAATGTGTTTTTTAAAGCTTAAATTTGAGTCAAGTGTAACACCTAAATATTTAAGTTCAGTCACATTCTTAATTTTTTGTCCTTCTATCAAGATATGACAAGAATTCTTGGATTTGTAGCGATTTGTAAAAAAAACATTGACACAGTTTTATCAGCGTTTAAGGTTAAACAAGAATTCCTCAACCAATGTGAGACTTTCTCCATTTCCTGTGTTAATTTTTCAGTCACCTCTTCAGTCGTTTTACCATGAGTATGTACCACAGTGTCGTCAGCATACATAATTATATTTGCATTACACACAGATGGGAGATCATTAATATATAATGTAAACAACAAAGGCCCTAAAATAGAGCCCTGCGGTACACCCATACTGCATGCTTTTAAGGGAGATGTAACATTATTTACAATTACACACTGCTGTCTGTCACTGAGGTATGACCTTATCCAATTTTGTGATTTTTATAGTGCACCCTTTTATATTTTAGCAGTGTTATAAGTACAAAACACCGAACATTATTATACACAGCAGAATGACCCATTTGGCTGCAACTGTTGCATCAGTGTTGCCCATTTGTCAGTAAATAAAAAATGATTTATTTTATTTGGATTAGTGGTAGAGCATCCGCCCCATAGCTGGGAGGTCATGGGTTCAAGCCCTGGCTGGGTCATACCAAAGACCATATAAAAAGGATACTTTCTGCCTTCTAGCTTGGTGCTCAGCATAATAGAATGGAGAAAGGAAAAGTTGTTTGTGGGGGCGCCTTGCATGGCAGTGACCCCTTTGAATCTAGATGTGATTAATATTGTAGATAGGAGAAACATAATTTCCTTCTTCTGTACATGACTGGCTGTATGGATAGAATGACAATAAAGTTGACTTCTTCTTATTTAATACATAAATAAAATACCCCTAGGTGTGTGTTTGTCCATCGTATGTTCAACTCATTCGAAGAAATTAGCCACTTGTCTTTATTTTCTGTCTCGTGTTAATAAGAGACCATTTTTTTTTGGACAGTGAATAGAAAGCATGTCTAAACTGTCAAAATATGACTGAGAGTCTGAAATAACAGTAGTGTGAAGTCGAGGGGTCAGATGATACATTGTTAACATAGTTCATATTCTGAAACAGACCCCAAAATGCTGCTTTTGGCATGTTAAGTGGGGTGAATTTTTATTTAATTAGATAAAAGCTCCTTTTTTATTAGCTTTCAGTACTGCTCTATAGGAATTTTAAAGTCATAAATCAATTCCTAAATACATATTGTGTTTGCAATGTCAGCATGAATTATTACATCTAATTTAGGCTTCAGAGTTTTACACAGCTCAGCCATATGTTGTCCTCAGGGATATTTATGAGTGGGTTACTTCACTGGTAAAGATTTCGATGGTCAACATTGCACATCTGTGTGTGGCTAAATGTAAAGTTCTCAACACCTGCTATTGATAAGTAACCAGCTGTCTCCCTCAGCACTGACCACGAGGCTTAAGGGATCTAAATTTTTTATAGTTTCCTTGGCATGTCAATGTTTTTCTTTTTAATGGAACTTGTTGCATGAAACTTGCAAAATACCAATAACAGTGGTATTGCATTCTTCAGCCACAAGTCTTTAGATGCTCATGTTGGTTAACAGAACTAAGTCATACACTCCTAATTTATTAGTTACACTTAGCACTTTATTACTTAATGTTACTTTACTACTTGTAGTCAAGTTTCACCGTTCTTGGAGATCACCTACCTGTTGCCTAGCAGAAACTGTGCTCTGATGGCTTTATTGTGCCACACATTTTAATGCATGAGCTCAGTGCTGCCTGTCCATATCAGTTCAACAGAAAAGCATCTGATATAGTTTGACCAGTATCACATTATATGGTCGTAGTAGTTTTTCACAAGTTCTATGTGCACACAGGTGGACTGCATCTTATGCAGAAGGAGAAATCTGAAAGAGATAGGAGACTGCAAGTTGATGGCAGGGGAGAAAGTAGCTAGACACCATTGGATGGTAGTCTGTAGGGTGCCTTTGCAAAGCAAGAAGAGGAAGAGAGTGAAGGCAGAGCCAAAGATTAAGTGGGGGAAGTTACAGAAGCGAGAAGGTCGCACAGAGTTCAGGAAGGAGTTGATACAGGCTCTTGGTCATAGGGAAGAATTATCAGATGACTGGGAAAATACAGCAAAAGTATTGAGGGAAATAGGTAGACAGGTACAGTATGTGGTGTATCCAGTGGACAGAGGAAGGAAGACAAGGAGACTTGGTGGTGGAATGAGGAAATATGGGAAAGTATTCAAAGGAAGAGGTTAGCAAAGAAAAAGTGGGATAGTCAGGGGGATGAAAAAAGTAGACAGGAGTATTTGGAATCTAGGTGCATGGCAAAGAGAGGTAGCAAAGGAAAAGGCATATAGTGAGTTGTATGAGAGGCTGGACACTAAGGAAGGAGAAAAGGACTTGTATTGATTGGCTAAATAGATCGAGCTGGAAAAGATGCACAGCAGGTTAGGTTGATGAAGGACAGAAATTGTAATGTACTAACAAATAACAATAGTGTGTTGAGAAGGGGGAAGGAGTACTTTGAAGAGCTGATGAATAAAGAAAATGAGAGAGAGAGGAGGATGGATGAGGGAAAGATGGTGAGCGAGGAAGTCCCGAGGATTAGCAAGGCAGAAGTGAGGGCAGCTTTGAAGAGGATGAAGAATGGAAAGGCGGTTGGTCCAGATGAGATATCAGTGGAGGTATGGAGATGTTTAGGAGAGATGGCAGTGGACTTTTTCACCAGATTGCTTAACACAATATTGGAGAGTGAGAGGATTCCTGAGGAGTGAAGAAGTGTTGTATCAATTATCAAGAACAAAGGGGATGATCAGAGCTGTAATAATACAGAGGCATAAAGTTGATCAGCCACACTATGAAGATATGGGAAAGAGTTGTTGAAGCCAGAGAAAGAGAAGAGATGATAATCAGTGAACAGCAGTACATTTTCATGCCAAGAAAGAGTACTACAGATGCAATGTTTGCTCTAACAGTGCTGATGGAGAAGTATAGAGAAGGTCAGAAGGAGTTGCACTCTTTTTGGATCCAGAGAAAGCATGTGATAAGGCCAAGAGAGGAAGCGTGGTACTGTATGAGAAAGTCAGGAGTGGCAGAGAAGTATGTGAGGGTGGTGCAGGACATTTATGAGGACAGCAAGATGGTGGTGAGGTGTGCTGTAGGAGTGACAGATGACTTCAAGGTGGTGGTGGGGTTACATCAAGGATTGACTCTGAGCCCCTTCTTGTTTGACATGGTGATGGACAGGGTGACAGATGAGGTGAGGCAGGAGTCTCCGTGGACCATGATGTTTGCAGACAACATTGTAATCTGTAGTGAGAATAGGGAGCAGGTGGAAGAGAACCTGGAGAGGTGGAGGTATGCTCTGAAGAGAAGAGGAATGAAAATCAGTGGAAACAAGACAGAATACATGAGTGTGTATGAGAGGGAGGCAAGTGTAGCGGTGAAGATAGGTGGAGTAGAGGTAGTGAAAGTAGATGAGTTTAAATACCTGGGGTCAGCCATCCAAAGCAATGGAAAATGCTCAAGAGAGGGGAAGAAGAGAGTGCAGGCAGGGTGGAGTGGGTGGAGAGGAGTGTCAGGGGTGATTTGTGACAGAAGCATAGCAGCAAGGGTGAAAGAGAAGATTTCCAAGACAGTAGTGAGACCTGCAATGATGTATGGTTTGGAGATGGTGGCACTGACAAAAAGACAGGAAATGGCACTGGAGGTGGCAGAGTTGAAGATGCTAAGATTTTCATTTGGAGTGGCTAGGAGGGACAAGATTAGAAATGAGTATATCAGAGGGGTAACTCAGGTTGAGTGGTTTGGATACAAAGTAAGAGAGGCAAGGCTGAGATGGTTTGGACATGGGCAGAGGAGGGATAGTGGATATATTGGACTAAGGATGTTGAAGCTGGAGCTGCCAGGCAGGAGGAAAAGAGGAAGACCACAGAGAAGATTCATGGATGTAGTGAAGGAGGACATGGAGAGGGTCGGTGTTACAGAGGAAGGTGCAAGGGACAGGGTGAGGTTGAGGTAGATGATCCACTGTAGCAGCCCCTAAAGGGAGCAGCCAAAAGAAGAAGAAAATAAAAAATATATAATTTTGCTCCATGCTGTTTCATGTCAGTGCTGGAAATTGACACCTTGGGGGTAGGGCTGGGCAATTTGACCTTAAAGACGCACTCCGGTGGATATAAATCCCCTATAAAACAAATCTACATTGTCTAAAATGGTATCTTATGTCCTTTTTTTCTACAAAAAAGCTTTCATTGTCTTACAATTTTATGTCAAATTCTTTTTAACCCCACCACCACCACCACCACCACCTTCAAACACCAGAATTGGTGAGTACTAGGCCCAAACACATAATACAAGGCTAATAGTGGCTAGCACTACATTATAAGAATAAATCCTGTAATAAAAAGACTTACCGGTTGAAGAACATGCCCAGTTGTATGCACTGTGGCCCAGGATAATGACTGAAACTGCATTGGTCCTTAAAAGCAGTTGATATGATGATAAAACCCATCTTAATTTGGGTCAGATTTTCCAAAGCAGTTTGTTAAAAAGTGCGAACTAGCCTGGAGGATAACTTCAGTTATACCAGAGAGTCTTGACTGGCTCAACACTACCCATGTGGGTGGGTGGCTTGGCTTCAGTCTGGTGGTTAGCACAGCAGCTAACTCCAAACTTCTGGTTCGGTCAAATAGCCGCTACTTCTGTTTGCCAGGGATGTGGGACTGTTTCCCACCATATTGCATCAGAAAGGATAGTCCGCTAACCTTGTTTTAATAGGAAATAAGTAACGTTAACGCCAACTCACTCTAATTATAAAACAGCAAATGGTAAATGATGATGCTAAGTTGTTGCTAATTCCAAACATTGTATTGTATCAGACCATCATTTCCTTGCTTTAAATTACTGCTGAGTTTCTTAGCTTTGTCTGAAAAAAATGTATTTAAGCTGCAAAAGTATGTGATGTTGGCACATACAAAATGAATAAATAAATATTAAATAAATTAAAACGTGTCGGAGCAAGTTGGCTCAATGCAGTTTACTTGATTTCGAAGAATTTTAATTAGTGAAGTAGTGATAATGAATAAAGTCATCACATCTATTTTATTACATTACCTTTTGTGTCTTTGACTTTCAGATCATGGCCAGTCTGAAATATTTTTACAAATAAGCAAGCAGGTTAAATCAGATTAGAATGGCTGTCTTCAGGCTGTAGCTCTCCACTTAAAAAAAAACAAACTATTTTATAGCAACACTGGAAAATGAGAAAAAGGTGCATGTAAAAAAAAAAAAAAGAGATGGTCCTTTTTATGTGATTATCTAAACTGTAGAATTTACAGAAAATGTATGTTTTGATATATGTCTTTATCATGATATAAGATTACTTATATCATGATATGAAATTCTGGTCATATTGCACAGTCCTATATCACAGTGGTCATACTGTAGTAAATGAGCATAATAAAGAATAGATCTATTGTCATTTCACACTCATGTAACCAAATTAAATATAGAGAGCCTAAGTCACACCCCCTCTATTTCCACATATGGGCCCTTAATCAGAAAAAATCTCCACTGTAGTGAATGGCAAGAGAAAAGTTTGCTTTTGATCCCAATCAAATTTTGCTACGAGTTACGAATATGATGTTTGTCAATTTGAAAGATAATTTTCCATGTAATTAAAGCTGATGGTTGTCATATAATAAAAGAGTAATATTTAGTTTTTGTGAAACTGCTTAGTGGGTTACATTTCCTTGTGCCAGATTATACATGTCACCAAACACAATTATGGCGGTTCCCCTCTCACAGCTCACTTCCTGTTTCCAGACTGATGAAAGAAGCATCCAAAGAGGAGAAAAACAACACAAATATGTTGTATTTTGAGAGCTGCTGCTGATCCACAGGACTGTTAATTACTTTCCCCTGGGCGCTCTGAAAATGATTACCTAAGTTATACGAGCCTGTGTTTGTAGTCTTTCAGTTTATGTATTTTCACAACCTAATACTTAAACAGTTAGACAACAACCTACAGAATTATTTATGTGGAAATTTATCTTTTAAATTGACAAATGTAATATGTGTAACTCGTAGTAAAATTCAATCAGGATCAAAAGATAATTTCTCTCTTGCCATTCACTTCAGTGCAGGTTTTTTCCGATTTGAGGTTGCATATGCGAAAGTAGAGGGGTCGTAACAGACTCTCTGTTGTCCATTGCAGAAGTTACTGTTTATTTACATAGCTCTTGAAGGTTGCATGACTTAACGCCAGCAGCTAATTAGCTTGTTAGCTGTATTGGGGGAGTTGTTTATGCCGCCATGATTGTTATTATTACCACATAGTGATTATGAGTCTGTGATCAGGTTCTTAAATACAGCCTTTGCTTGTCCATTTTGTCATCCATTCCCACTGTAAACGGTCGAGATGACGTGGATAGCAGTCACAGGCTAACAGTGATTTAGCTTGCAAAGTTTGCAGTAGTTTTTGCACATTTTTCTTGCTTTTTCTTGCAATCTTCAGATGAAGTAAAGAGTCAATCATGACATGCTATGTGGACGGACACTGCATTTCTTTTCAATGCAAGCCATTTTAATTTTTCCGCTATGTTCTGCTGCTTCCGAACAGCACTGACTGTGCTGCTTCCAGGGTACAAAGTCACATGAACATGCATGCAGGAGGTATTTTAAAGGGAAAGTACATGAAAGCTCTCATATACAGACATACCCAACAGGGAGAGGGACAAACAAAAATACCGACATGAACAATATTATGTCAGTTTTATGTCCCAAACGTTGGTTATTGCCCAGCCCTACTTGTGGGTCCCTAATTGAACTACAGCCCCATTCATTCCTTTCGTACATGTCCCGAGCTACATACAGTGGTGTGAAAAAGTGTTTGCCCCCTTCCTGATTTCTATTTTTTTTTGTATGTTTGTCACGTTTAAATGTTTCAGATCATCAAACAAATTTAAATATTAGACAAAGATAACACAAGTAAACACAAAACGCATTTTTAAATGAAGGTGTTTATTATTAAGGGTAAAAAACAATCCACATCTACATGGCCCTGTGTGAAAAGTGATCCCCCGCCCTTTAAAACATAAATTAACTGTGGTTTACCACATCTTTGGAAAGCTGAGTTCAATTTCTCTAGCCACACCCAGGCCTGATTACTGCCACACCTGTTCTCAATCAAGAAATCACTAAAATGGGACCCACCTGACAAAGTGAAGTAGACCAAAAGATCCTCAAAAGCTAGACATCAGGCTGTGATCCAAAGAAATTCAGGAATAAATGAGAAACAAAGTAATAAAGATCTATCAGTCTGGAAACGGTTATAAAGCCATTTCTAAATCTTTGGGACTCCAGCGAACCACAGTGAGAGCCATCCATCCATCTTCTACCGCTTTTCCGGAGGTCCGGGTCGCGGAGGCAGCAGTTCAAGCAGAGAAGCCCAGACTTCCCTCTCCCCAGCCACCTGCTCCAGCTCTTCAGAGGGGATACCAAGGCGTTCCCAGACCAGCTGGGAGACATAGTCTCTCCACCGAGTCCTGGGTCTGCCCCGGGGTCTCCTCCCAGTGGGACGTGCCTGAAACACCTCAAGTGGGAGGCGTCCAGGAGGCATCCTAATCAGATGCCCATACCACCTCAACTGACTCCTTTCAATGTGGAGGAGCAGCGGTTCTACTCTGAGCCTCTCCCGGATGACTGAGCTCCTCACCCTATCTCTGAGGGTGAGTCCAGCAATCCTACGGAGAAAGCTCATTTCAGCCGCTTGTATCCGCGATCTCGTTCTTTCGGTCATTACCCAAAGCTTGTGACCATAGGTGAGAGTAGGAACGTAGATTGACTGGTAAATCGACAGCTTTGCCTTAGAACTAAGCTCCCTCTTCACCACAACAGACCGGTACAACGTCCGCATCACTGCAGATGCTGCTCCAATCCGTCTGTCGATCTCTCGCTCCATTTTCCCCTCACTCGTGAACAAGACCCCAAGATACTTAAACTCATCCACTTGGGGCAGGAGCCTGTCCCCAACCCGGAGAGGACAATCCACCTTTTTCCGGCTGAGGACCATGGACTCGGACTTGGAGGTGCTGATTCTCATCCCAGCCGCTTCACACTCAGCAGCAAACCGTCCCAGCAAGAGCTGTAGGTCATTGCTGGATGAAGCCAACAGGACAACATCATCTGCAAACAACAGAGATGAGATCCTGTGGTCACCAAGCATGACACCCTCCATTCCCTGGCTGCGCCTAGAAATCCTGTCCATAAAAATTATGAACAGGATCGGTGACAAAGGGCAGCCCTGGCGGAGTCCAACTCTCACTGGGAATGACTCCGACCGAGTGTTGGCAATACGAACCAAACTCTCACAACGGTCGTACAGAGACCGAATAGCTCGTAACAACAAGCCCGATACCCCATACTCCCGAAGCACCCCCCACAAAAATCCACTAGGGACACGGTCAAATGCCTTCTCCAAGTCCACAAAACACATGTAAACTGGTTGGGCAAACTCCCACGAACCCTCAAGAATTCTCGAGAGGGTAAAGAGCTGGTCCGATGTCCCACGGCCAGGACGAAAACCACATTACTCCTCCTGAATCCGAGGTTCGACCAACGGCCGGACTCTCCTCTCCAGTACCTTGGCATAGACCTTCCCAGGGAGGCTGAGGAGTGTGATCCCTCTAAAGTTGGAGCACACCCTCCGGTCCCCTTTTTTGAAGAGAGGAACCACCACCCCGGTTTGCCATGCCAAAGGCACTGCCCCCGACCTCCACGCAATGTTGCAGAGGCGTGTCAACCATGACAACCCAACAACATCCAGGGCCTTGAGGTACTCAGGGCGAATCTCGTCCACCCCTGGGGCCCGGCCACCAAGGAGATTTTTAACCACCTTGGCGACCTCAGCCCCTGTGATAGGCGAGTCATCCCCCTCGTCCCCAAACCCTGCTTCCTCTGTGGAAGGCGTATCAGTGGGATTGAGGAGATCCTCGAAGTATTCCTTCCACCGCCCGACGATATCCCCAGTTGAAGTCAACAGTGTCCCATCCGCACCATACACAGTGTGGACGGGGAGCTGCTTTCCCCTCCTGAGCCGCCGAACAGTTTGCCAGAATCTCTTTGAAGCCGACCGAAAGTCTTGTTCCATGGCCTCACCGAACTCCTCCCATACCCGCGTTTTTGCTTCAGCAACCACCCGAGCTGCACTCCGCTTGGCCTGCCAGTACAGCTCAGCTGCTTCGGGAGTCCCACAAGCCAACCAAGCTTGATAGGACTCCTTCTTCAGCTTAATGGCCCCCCTCACCACTGGTGTCCACCACTTGGTTTGGGGGTTGCCACCACGAGATGCACCGACCACCTTGCGGCCGCAGCTCTGGGCCGCCGCTTCAACAACAGAGGTGGAGAACATGGCCCATTCAGACTCCATGTCTCCAGACTCCCTCAGAATGTGGTTGAAGTTCTTCCGGAGGTGGGAGTTGAAGACCTCCCGGACAGGGGCCTCAGCCAGACGCTCCCAGCACACCCTCACTATACGTTTGGGTCTACCAGGTCTGAATGGCTTCCTCCCCTGCCATCGGATCCAGCTCACCACCAGGTGGTGATCAGTTGACAGCTCTGCACCTCTCTTTACTCGGGTGTCCAAGACATACGGTCGCAGGTCTGATGATACGATAACAAAATCGATCATCGACCTGCGACCTAGGGTGTCCTGGTGCCAGGTGCACATATGGACACCCTTATGCTTGAACATGGTGTTCGTTATGGACAGACTGTGGTTAGCACAGAAGTCCAATAACTGAACACCACTCGGGTTCAGATCGGGCAGGCCGTTCCTCCCAATCACCCCTCTCCAGGTTTCACTGTCGTTGCCCACATGCGCATTGAAGTCCCCCAGTAGGACAATGGAGTCTCCAGGAGGAGTACCCTCCAGCACCCCAGTCACAGACTCCAAAAAGGGTGGGTACTCTGAAACATCATTTGGTGCA
The DNA here is from genome assembly GCA_020510985.1 of Pholidichthys leucotaenia. Lineage (NCBI taxonomy): Eukaryota > Metazoa > Chordata > Actinopteri > Cichliformes > Pholidichthyidae > Pholidichthys > Pholidichthys leucotaenia. The sequence continues at coordinate 311,439,928 of CM035837.1, read as the reverse complement.
TAGGCACAAATGATGGTCAGGACCCGTTTCCCAACCCGAAGGCGTAGGGAAGCAACCCTTTTGTATACCGGGGAAAACTCCAATATAGAGGCAGCAAGGTGGGGCGATACAAGAATACCCACCCCTGCTCGTCGCCTCTCGCCCGGGGCAACTCCAGAAAAGGCCAAGCTCCAGCCCCTCTCCAGGAGACTGGTTCCGGAACCGGAGCTGTGTGTTGAGGTGAGGCCGACTATATCTAGCCGGTATCGCTCAACCTCGTACACCAGCTCAGGTTCCTTCCCCACCAGAGAGGTGACATTCCACGTACCAAAAGCCAGTTTAGAAAGCTTGGGATCAGTCCGCCAAGGTCTCCGCCTTTGACCGCCACCTAATCCACATAGCACCGGACCCCCTTGATCCCTCCTGCAGGTGGTGAACCCACTGGAGGGCGGACCCATGTAACTCCTTCGGGCTGAGCCCGGCCGGGTCCCATGGGTGGAAACCCGGCCACCAGACGCTAGCCTTCGAGCCCCTCCCCCAGGCCTGGCTCCAGGGTGGGGCCCCAGTAACCCCATACCGGGCGGGGTACACTGAATCCTTGATATACAATTTATCATGAGAGTCTGTTGGATCGTTCTTAGTCTGGCCCTTCACCCAGGACCAGTTTGTCTTGGGAGACCCTATCAGAGGCAAATTGCCCCCGAACAACATAGCTCCTGGGATCACTGGGGCACGCAGACCCCCCCACCACAATAAGGTGACGATCCATGAGGAGGACAGTGAGAGCCATTAGCCACAAATGGTGAAAACAAGGAACAGTGGTGAACTTTCCCAGGAGTGGCCAGCCGACCAAAATTACCCCAAGAGTGCAGCGACGACTCATCCAAGAGGTCACAAAAGACCCCACAACAACATCCAAAGAACTGCAGGCCTCGCTTGTCTCAGTTAAGGTCAGTGTTCATGACTCCACCATAGGGCTGTGTGCCACCAAACGTGTTTTTTCCGCTCTGGGCGACTATTTTCCATTCATTCTCTATGTGGTCCTGCGTTTACAGCGCTGAGCACCCTTGGCGCTGAAACACTCTCTGCGGTGGCCATTTTTTGTGGCGGCGCTCAGAGTTGAAAAAAGTTCAACTTTTCAGAGACTGCAGCTGAGCTCGTCAATGTCTGACCTTAAGCAGCCAATCAGAACTGCTGCATGGGTGGGACATAGGATGCTGGTACTAGTCTGTACTCAGACTCCTGCTTTCCTTATCATCATATTTTACATCCAGAGCTGCTAGAAAACGTTTCCTGTCCATTGTTATTTAGAGACTATTAAAAAATCAGTAGAAAGTCTGACAATAGGAAAAGTGGAAGTGCTGAGCTGAGAGTGACGAGCTGCTGCTGGGATACAGGGCACAGACTTTTTTTTCCCAGAGCGCCACGCACAAATGCTGAAAAAAACATGCTCAGGGCGGTCGGGCGACAAAACACGTGTTTGGTGGACACGCAGCCTAAGAAAGAGACTGGGCAATAATGGCCTGCATGGCAGAGTTCTCTGACGAAAAACACTGCTAGCAAAAGAACATAAAGGCTCGTCTGTGTTTTGCCAGAAAACATCTTGATAATCCCCAGGACTTTTGGGAAAATACTCTGTGGACTGATGAGACAAAAATTGAACTTGTTGGAAGGTGTGTGTCCCATTACATCCGGTGTAAAAGTAACACATTTCAGAAAAGGAACATCATACCAACAGTAAAATATGGTGGTGGTAGTGTAATGGTCTGGGGCTGTTTTGCTGCTTCAGGACCTGGAAGACTTGCTGTGGTAAATGGAACCATGAATTCTGCCATCTACCAAAAAATCCTGAAGGAGAATGTCTGTTTGTGACCTCAAGCTGAAGGGCACTTGCGTTCTGCAGCAGGACAATGATCCAAAACACACTAGCAAGTCCACTTCTGACTGGCTTAAGAAAAACAAAATAAAGACTTTGGAGTAGCCTAGTCAAAGTCCTGACCTGAATCCGATTAAGATGCTGTGGCATGACCTTAAAAAGGTGGTTCATGTTTGAAAACCCTCCAGTGTGGCTGAATTACAACAATTCTGCAAAGATGAGTGGGCCAGAATTCCTCCACAGCGTTGTAAAAGACTCATTGCCAGGTATTGCAGTTGTTGTTAAGGGTGGCCCAACCAGTTATTAGGTTGAGGGGCAATCACTTTTTCACACAAGGCCACGTAGGTTTGGATTTTTTTCCCTTTAATAATAAACACCTTCATTTAAAAACTGCATTTTGTGTTTTCATGTGTTATCTTTGTCTAATATTTAAATTTGTTTGATGATCTGAAACATTTAAGTATGACAAACTTATAAAAAAATGAGCAATCAGGAAGGGGGCAAACACTTTTTCACACCACTGTAGATGGTGAGTCCAACTCTAGTTGTTCTCAATAACAACAAATTAATTTTGTGACTAAAAAGAAAAGAAAAGAAAGAAAGAAAAAAACCCCACACACACGCACCTTTCCAAAAGTCCCATACTGTATCTACTGGGAGTGCCTTGAAGAGTTTGTGTAACAAACGACAACTAATTGCAAATGCACGTTGAACAATATACAGTATGCTACTCACAAAAAGTTAGGGATATTTGGCTTTCGGGGGAAATTTCTGGATGCACCTAAAATGCGCTATAACCTTTATGGTTGAACTTAATTTGCACATGTCCAACTGTTCAATGTTTCAGTACGGTTTGCATAACTTGCTGTCCTCTAACAAGGTACTTAATGGCAAAATTCACAACAGGTGTTTGATCCATGAATGTATTTTCTGGTTCAATTAGAATTGGTATTTAAACAGTCCTGTTCATCATGCTGTTCACATTTTGACATCATGAGACCAAGACAACACCTATCAATTGATCAACAGTACCTCGCCATTGTGAGGCTTCAAACAGGATGTTTTCGGAGGGAAGTGGCCACTGAGCTTAGAGTGTCACAGTGAGTCATCAGTAGGTTGCAACAGAGATACAGAGAGCCTGCAAGAGTTGCAGAAAGGCATAGAAGTGGACATCCTTTGGCCACATCCCACACTGCTGACTGCTTCATTGTGAACAGTGCCCTGTGGAACTGGATAATGAATGCGACTCAACTCCAGGCACATTTAAGGGAGGTGAGAGGCACCCAAGTGTCATGTCAGACCATCCGAAACTGTTTACATCAGCGTGGTCTGTGTGCTAGACAACCTGCAAGGGTACCTGACCACACCACCAGGCACAGGCGTCATCATCTTGCGTGGACCAGGGAGCATTTATGCTGGACAAGGGACCAGTGGGCCTCAGTGCTGTTCTCTAATAAAAGTCGATTCACGTTGAGCAGAAATGATGGCCACCAACAATGTTGGAGACATCAAAGAGCACACTGTGCATCAGCCACTGTTGTCACTTGACGAGCCTTTGGTAGTGGTGGTGTTATAGTCAAGGCAGGTGTATCTAGTCAATACAGAACTGCTCTACATCTTGTGAACGGTACAGTACTCACCTTGTTCATCTTTTTTCCACTTCTGTCCTTTCAGGTAGTGGGTTTCTGGCTGATTCCATTGTCGACCAGACCAGGCCATTTCATCCTGCTCTGCTTATTGTTTTTGTCGAGGCCCAGCCATTCGAGATCCATCTTGATGGTATCCCTCCAATGCCATTTTGGTCGCCCTCATTTTCTACGTCCTTCCTCTTCCATCTCAAACACTTTCCTGATGTCCTCCTCTGCCTCTCAGCGGCACACGTGCCTGTACCATTCCAACGTTCTTTTTCTCATCCAGTCTTTAATGGGTGTGATGTTTGCCTCTTTCAAGATGTCTTTGTTTTCTCTATGTTCTTCCAGGCTGATACCAAGGAAGTATCTTAGCATTCGCATTTCACAGGTGCTTATCTTATTGGCAAGGCGTCCCGTGACTGGCCATGTCTCATTTCCATATAAGAATGTCTTTCTAATGCCAGTTTTGTCTATTAGTAGTTTGAGTTTTGTTGGCATCCTTTTATCGTGCAACACTCCAGCCAGCTCCCGCCCCTTGTTCCAAGCCTTGGATATTCTCAGTGCAATCTCTGCATTACGCAATTCTGCATCCTACTTCCTGTTGGAGAGTTGTTCCAAGGTACTTGAACTGAGTGCATTTAGGTAGCATCTCTTCTTCCTTTCTGTTGTAGCTCCTTGGCTTGATATTCTCTATTCCCCCAGTAGGTGGTAAGTATTCTGTTTTAGACCTGCTGAGTTTTAGGCACGCCCCTTTCAATTTCCCTTTCCGGCTAGAGACATGGAAAGGGAAATTGAAAGGGGCATGCCTAAAACTCAGCAGGTCTTTTCCCTTTCCATGTTTCTAGCCCCCCCTCATGGATCGTCACCTTATTGTGGTGGTGGGGTTTGCGTGCCCCAATGATCCCAGGAGCTATGTTGTCCAGGGCAATTTGCCTCTGATAGGGTCACCCAAGACAAACTGGTCCTGGGTGAAGGGCCAGACTAAGTAACGATCCAACAGACTCTCATGATAAATTCTATATCAAGGATTCAGTGTACCCTGCCCTGTATGGGGTTACCGGGGCCCCACCCTGGAGCCAGGCCTGGGGGAGGGGCTCGAAGGCTAGCGTCTGGTGGCCAGGTTTCCACCCATGGGACCCGGCCGGGCTCAGCCCAAAGGAGTTACATGGGTCCACCCTCCAGTGGGCTCACCACCTGCAGGAGGGATCATGGAGGTCCAGTGCTATGTGGATTAGGTGGCGGTCAAAGGCGGAGACCTTGGCGGACTGATCCCAAGCTTTCTAAACTGGCTTTTGGTACGTGTAATGTCACCTCTCTGGTGGGGAAGGAGCCTGAGCTGGTGTACGAGGTTGAGAGATACCGGCTAGATATAGTCGGCCTCACCTCAACACACAGCTTCGATTCCGGAACCAGTCTCCTGGAGAGGGGCTGGAGCTTGGCCTTTTCTGGAGTTGCCCCGGGCGAGAGGCGACGAGCAGGAGTGGGTATTCTTGTATCCCCCCACCCTTCTGCCTCTATATTGGAGTTTTCCCCGGTGGACGAAAGGGTTGCTTCCCTACGCCTTCGGGTTGGGAAACGGGTCCTGACCATCATTTGTGCCTATGCACCAAATGATGTTTCAGAGTACCCACCCTTTTTGGAGTCTGTGACTGGGGTGCTGAAGGGTGCTCCTCTTGGAGACTCCATTGTCCTACTGGGGGACTTCAATGCGCATGTGGGCAACGACAGTGAAACCTGGAGGAGGGTGATTGGGAGGAACGGCCTGCCCGATCTGAACCCGAGTGGTGTTCAGTTATTGGACTTCTGTGCTAACCACAGTTTGTCCATAATGAACACCATGTTCAAGCATAAGGGTGTCCATATGTGCACCTGGCACCAGGACACCCTAGGTCGCAGGTCGATGATCGATCTTGTTATTGTGTCATCAGACCTGCGACCGTATGTCTTGGACACCCGGGTAAAGAGAGGTGCAGAGCTGTCAACTGATCACCACCTGGTGGTGAGTTGGATCCGATGGCATGGGAGGAAGCCATTCAGACCTGGTAGACCCAAACATATAGTGAGGGTGTGCTGGGAACATCTGGCTGAGGCCCCTGTCTGGGAGGTCTTCAACTCCCACCTCCGGAAGAACTTCATCCACATTCTGAGGGAGTCTGGAGACATGGAGTCTGAATGGGCCACGTTCTCCACCTCTGTTGTTGAAGCGGCGGTCCAGAGCTGCGGCCGCAAGGTGGTCGGTGCATCTCGTGGTGGCAACCCCCAAACCAAGTGGTGGACACTAGTGGTGAGGGGGGCCATTAAGCTGAAGAAGGAGTCATGGTTGACACACCTCTGCAACATTGCGTGGACGTCGGTGGCAGTGCCTTTGGCATGGCAAACCGGGGTGGTGGTTCCTCTCTTCAAAAAAGGGGACAGGAGGGTGTGCTCCAACTTTAGAGGGATCACACTCCTCAGCCTCCCTGGGAAGGTCTATGCCAAGGTACTGGAGAGGAGAGTCCGGCCGTTGGTCAAACCTCGGATTCAGGAGGAGCAATGTGGTTTTCGTCCTGGCCGTGGCACATCGGACCAGCTCTTTACCCTCTCAAGAATTCTTGAGGGTTCGTGGGAGTTTGCCCATCCAGTTTACATGTGTTTTGTGGACTTGGAGAAGGCATTTGACCGTGTTCCTCGTGGTTTTTTGTGGGGGTTGCTTCGGGAGTATGGGGTATCGGGCTTGTTGTTACGAGCTATTCAGTATCTGTAGGACCGTTGTGAGAGTTTGGTTCGTATTGCCAACACTCGGTCGGAGTCATTCCCAGTGAGAGTTGGACTCCACCAGGGCTGCCCTTTGTCACCGATCCTGTTCATAATTTTTATGGACAGGATTTCTAGGCGCAGCCAGGTAATGGAGGGTGTCATGCTTGGTGACCACAGGATCTCATCTCTGTTGTTTGCAGATGATGTTGTCCTGTTGGCTTCATCCAGCAATGATCTGCAGCTCATGCTGGGACGGTTTGCCGCTGAGTGTGAAGCGGCTGGGGATGAGAATCAGCACCTCCAAGTCCGAGTCCATGGTCCTCAGCCGGAAAAAGGTAGATTGTCCTTTCTGGGTTGGGGACAGGCTCCTGCCCCAAGTGGAGGAGTTTAAGTATCTTGGGGTCTTGTTCACGAGTGAGGGGAAAATGGAGCGAGAGATCGACAGATGGATTGGAGCAGCATCTGCAGTGATGCGGACGTTGTACTGGTCTGTTGTGGTGAAGAGGGAGCTTAGTTCTAAGGCAAAGCTGTCGATTTACCAGTCAATCTACGTTCCTACTCTCACCTATGGTCACGAGCTTTGGGTAATGACCGAAAGAACAAGATCGCGGATACAAGCGGTTGAAATGAGCTTTCTCCATAGGATTGCTGGACTCACCCTCAGAGATAGGGTGAGGAGCTCAGTCATCCGGGAGAGGCTCAGAGTAGAATCACTGCTCCCCCACATTGAAAGGAGTCAGTTGAGGTGGTATGGGCATCTGATTAGGATGCCTCTTGGACGCCTCCCACTTGAGGTGTTTCAGGCATGTCCCACTGGGAGGAGACCCCGGGGCAGACCCAGGACTCGGTGGAGAGACTATGTCTCCCAGCTGGTCTGGGAACGCCTTGGTATCCTCTCTGAAGTGCTGGAGCAGGTGGCTGGGGAGAGGGAAGTCTGGGCTTCTCTGCTTGAACTGCTGCCTCCGCGACCCAGACCTCCGGAAAAGCGGTAGAAGATGGATGGATGGATGGATGTCTCTAGCCTTCTTTCCAGTTATTCTTAGGCTTCATCACATAAAACCAGGTCATCAGCAAATAGCATTGGCCCTGGTCTGCCTTCACTATCTTCTGTTATCACATCCATGATTATTATGAAAATAAGGGGGCTAAACACCAATCCTTGATGCAAATCAACATTGATTTTTATTTCCTCTGTCCTGCCCGAATTTGTCCTGATCTGGGTGGTACAGCTTTCATAAATATCTTTTATTATATTTATGTAGCCCTCAGGGACTAGCCTCTTCCTCAAGCAGTACCATATCATATCACGTGGAATGGTATAGGCTTTCTCGAGATCCACAGACACCATATGTGGGTCTTTGTTATGCTCTCTGAACTTCTCATGCAGGATTCTGAGGCAGAACATCGGCTCTGTGGTAGATCTTCCCTTCTGGAATCCATATTGATTTTCCTTGATCTTGACGATCTCTCTCAGTCTTCCTTCTATGACTCTCTCAAGCAGCTTAAGACAGTGGCTAAGCAGTTTTATCCCGCGGTAGTTCCCACAGTCCAAGGGGTCCCCTTTTTGTTTGTATATTGGTGTTATTGTGCTGTTTCTCCATTCCTGAGGTATATGATCTCTGACAGTTCCTCTCAGGCATTCCACCATCCATTTCACTCCAGTTTCTCCCAGCCACTTTATTAGGTCTATTGGTAATTCACCAGGTCCTGCTGATTTTTTCATTTTCATCTTCTCCAACTGACTTTGACTTCTGTTCCTGTTATGTCTTCTATCAGCCCGTCTACTGGTGGCATATAGGGCAGTTTCTCTCTTGTGTTCCTTGTATTAAACAGCGTGTCAAAATATTCTTTCCATCTCTCCTTGATGTTGCTATCCTCACTCAGGATCTTTCCATCAGCGCCTTTGACAAATGTTAGTCTGTCAATACCCTTAGATCTCCGGTGTCTTGTCTTTGCCAGACGATGAATCCTCTTTGGGCCATTCTCTTCCAGATCTTTGTACAGATCCTCATAAGCTGCATCTTTAACTTTTGCTCATTAACCAAATGAGGATAATGAATATTATCTTTAGAACAAAAAGATACTATCATGAGACATGGTGGCATGCTGCTACTCGTAAATGGAAACAAGTTGATTACATCTGCACAATGAGATGGGTATCCAGATTCGTTCGATCATGCCGAGTGTTTGTTGGTCCTTCAAGTGTTGTTTGATACTGATCACAGGCTTTTGGTGATGAATATCAGATTCCCCTTATCGAAGAGAAAAGAAAGTTAAATCACAAATGTCAAGCATGGTCCGAAGAAAGTGCTACAGACTATCAGGTATTGAGAGATAGCCCACTACTGCAGCAGAAGTTAACAAAGAAGTTGGACACGGAATTTGAAGGAATGGACGTGGAAGATGTGGATGAATTAAATGAATGAATCGTTATTACAGTTAAGAAATGTGTTGAGGAAGTCCATCCTAGAATACGCTCGGATGCAAAGAAGAAAGAACCATGGGAAGATTTGACTCTCTCATAAATGGTATGTGATCTGCGGAAGTGCACTAATCAAAAGGAGGTTAGAAATCTACATAAATCATCAAGCTTCAATGTAGACAGTTAAAAAATGACTACTATAACGAAATGGCTGCGAACATAAATTCTGCTATTTTTCCTTTTTTTTTTTTTTTCCTTTGAAAGACAAAAGTAAAATAGAAAGATGTCTTTACCTTCTTTACATGTTTCAACTGCACTGCAGCCTGCACTGCAGGCTGCAGTGCAGGCACTGCAGTGCACTGCACTGCACTGCACTGCAGGCTGCACTGCAGCCTTCATCAGAAGAGTCTCTTCTGATGAAGGCTGCAGTGCAGTTGAAACATGTAAAGAAGGTAAAGACATCTTTCTATTTTACTTTTGTCTTTCAAAGGAAAAAAAAAAAAAAAGGAAAAATAATTGAAAGAAGACAAAATGAACCTGTTTGACGTATAAATTCTGCTGCTGAAGCTAGGGCAGTTGAAAAGGAATTTGCATTGGCGAAGAAGTTCAAGATATTTAAATCCAAATCTAAGCATGCAGTCTCGAAGTTCATACTCAAGCAACACTTCGAAAAGCTCTTTGAGCAGAGGGAACTAGCTACTCCACCTGAGCTTGCAAACCAGTGTGACTTCTTACATCTCAGCGATGAGGCCATGTGTATATAAATGAAGAGGTACCAGAAGAGGAGGTTTGTGACATTATGAAAAGCTTTAAGAACAACAAAAGCGCAGGAACGGATAAGCTAAAAACCAAGTATCTAAAGTATAATGAGAGTAAATACCTAATTAATGTGATCCTATCGCTGATGGTATTGATATGGACACTTTTTAAGGTCCCTGTCTCGTGGCTTCACTCCAATATTATTTGTTTATATAAAAAGGGTAAACTGAGTGTCGCTGAGAACTATCATGGTCTGTCCATTGGAGCAAATATGAGTCATTTGCACAAAAATCATCATAAACTGGTTTAAGGAAGCATAGGAAATGCACATTAGTCAACCCCAATATAGTTTCCGCCAGTATCGATCGACAACAGATGCAATATTTATTTTGAAGTCAGTAATTGACAAGGTTGGTGGCCACTTATGTTGACCTGAGTTCTGCGTATGACCATGTTCCTCGTGATTTCCTCTTTCAAGTGCTGAGTATATGAACGGGCACAGCATGGCTCACATTGATATTACAAGCACTTTACATGGACACAACAACATCCATCAGTGGGATAAAGTCCAAGTTTGATGTATGTATATGATGCCACCAGGGAGGCCAAGAATCACCTTGTCTGTTCAAGTATTACTTTGACTTTATGCTAAAAGTCGCAGCCAGTGAGATTGATAAGGCCTTTCCTGATCGATGGGGAATTAATCTCGAGTACAACATACTACATCTTTGTACTAAGAGAACAGCGCTGTCGTGGCCGGGTGCGAGGGACGGAAGTTGTGAAGTAGATCTTGTATGCCGACGATGTTACTCTGTTCTCTAAATCCTTCCGTGAGGCGGAAAAAGTTTTGAGTATCCTTAATGAGATGTGCTGGGCTAACAATATCTGTCAAGAAGACTAAGACTCAAGTGTTTAACAACCAAGCCCTTGCAAAACAGACAACCTTTTTTCTATAGAAGGTAACGCTGTTGAGAATGTGACACAGTTTTGCTATCTTGGTCAGAATGTTACCAATGCCGAGGACGGATGCATTACCGAACACCGTGTGGCCAATGCAATAGCTAAGTTCAGTGAGCTGCATAATGTGCTGACCGATTGCAGGGTATCCATGTACATGAGACAAAAGATTGTAGAAGCGTGCGTTTGGTCTGGGCTTCTGTATGCCACTCAAGCGTGGTTCCATAATGAGAAGCAAATTGCCAAACTTGAAGTATGCTGGACACATTGCCTGAGAAGTATGGTGAAAGGAGGCTGGTGCCGGAAGACACATTCCACTTTGTTTATTCCAATGAAGATATTTTTAAATTGACAAAGATTAATTGGCATCAAACTGGGGATTCTAAATTGTCCTTAGGTATGACTGTGAGAGTGAATGGTTTTCTGTCTCTCTGTGTTGGCCCTGCGAGGGACTGGCGATCTGTCCAGGGTGTACCCTGCCTCTCGCCCAAAGATGCTGGGATAGGCTCCAGTCCCCCCGCGACCCGAAAAGGATTAAGCGGAAGAAGATGAATGAATGAATGAATGAAAGACTGGCCGTTAAAGATTTTATCACAGTGCAGTATCTCAAGTGGATTGCTCATGTGTATAGGGGTGAAAACACCATTCTTACGAAAAAGGCTTTATTTGCATTGCTATTGAAGAAATATTATAGAGATCCCTGGCTGAAGATCAGCAACCTGCTGGGTGTACCATCTGAACAGACAAAAAAGGTTACCCACTCCAAATCTGAGTTCTGCAGGATCATAAACATTTGTTTTGATCTGCCCCCAGAGTGACTAATGTCATCAATTCAGGAATCAACTGTACTGTTTGGCGACCTCCTGTTTGCTGATCTTGTTTAGGTTTTTATATGTTTCTCTTGCCTTATCTGTCCTTGTTCTTTTCCATTCCTTGAATGCCTGTCTCTTGTTCCTCACTGCAGACTGTACTTCTTCATTCCACCACCTGGATTCCTTCTCTAGGTATTTTCCGGGTTTTGATTCTCCCAGTGTCTCTTTTGCCGCTTTCATCATTCTTGGGTATGTCTCCTGCCACCGTAGCTTTTTTTCCACTCTCCAGCTCCTCTAGTATCTCTGTCAGTCTGAGTACTAGCTCTTTCACCGGAGGGCGTCTTTCCTCCATGCCATCTCTCAAAGCCACCTCTTCCTGTTCCAACATGGTCATTTAGGTCACCGACAACAATGAGCTCCTTTGACTCTGGGATCTCATCTGTCACTGCATCCAACTGGTCCCAAAACTCATTCTTTTCCTCTTCCTCACAGCCTTGCTGGGGTGCGTAAGCAGACACGATGTTGTAGGTCCGCTGGGGCGTCACCAATTTCATGCTTATGATCTGGTCTGATTTCCTGCATACCTGTATCACTTTATCCTGCCATGTCTCCTTCAAACCGATCCCAACTCCATTCCGAAGTCTTGGCCCACCACTGTAATACACTTTGTAGCCATCTCCAATGTTTTGTGCCCTCCCTCCAGATTTTCCCACGGGCCATCTTGCCTCCTGAAGGCATAGAATGTCGATGTTTAGTCTCGTCATCATATCAGCTATCTCTCGACTTGTGGCAGTTAGCGTCCTGATGTTCAGGGTCGCTATTCTGATCTTGGCTGGCCTCACTCACATACTTTTCACAGCGTTGAAGCCTTTGATCCACTGTGCATCGCTTGAAATGGAGGATGCCTGAGCAGGATCTAATTGTCTTTGTAACTCAGGCATATTTGTAGTTGAAGCATAGCTTTTCCCAGCCGGAGGCCCTTCCTGATGCTGAACCCTCAGTCTTTATCCAGGCTTGGGACTGGCTGAGGCTTGTACTGGCTTGTACTTTCCCAGGCGACATTGTGAATGGTACAGTTGTGACATTGTGAATGGTACAGTGCGGTGGTGCAGTGGTTAGCACTGTTGCCTAACAGCTAGAAGGTTCCAGGTTCAAATCCCCAGGCTGGCAGGGCTAGGAACCTTTCTGTGTGGAGTTTGCATGTTCTCCCTGTGCTGCGTGGGTTTACTCCAGGGGCTCCGGTTTCCTCCCACAATCCAAAGATATGCATGTTTGGTTAATTGGTTGTTCTAAATTGTCCCTAGATATCTGTCTCCTATAGGCCATTAGAGTAGAGGGTTAGTGCTAGTGAAGCGCTTTGAGTGGTCTTTGAGACTAGAAAAGCGCTATATAAGTACAAGTCCTTATCCCCTTACCCCTTACAGTGACAAGCCGATACTACCTGAATAACGTCATTAATCCAGTCATTCATGCCCCTGCATGAATGAACAACACAGGCCTAATTTCATTGTCATGGATGACAGTGCTCCAGTTCATTGAGGTTGCATCATTTGGGAATGGCTGCGGGAGAGGATACAACCCTTTAACTCATTATTGATTGGCAGTAATTGCTCCTTTAGTCACAGATTAACATCATTCTTTTAATCTCATTAAATATTTATTTAATATAGCTTAATTTACATTGCTCACTTAACAGATTTTCTTTTTTTTCTTCTTTTTTTTGTTCAACTGTGACCTAAAATTAAATCCATACAATTTTGTTGGATAAGCTTGTTTTTTTTTTGTGTTTTTTTTAAGTTTTTGTAAAGGGTATACATGTCATTACAGTATTGCATTGTTTACATTTTCATCACATATTCCCCCTTTTTTTGTTTTTTGACAACATTGGAAAAAAATTATTACAACACCCTTTTTTTAAGTGAAAGAAAAAGAGAAATTAAAAAAAAGAACAAAGACTTCCGGTTATGGCTGCCACGTAGGACGGACGTGTCTCGCTCTGCTCTGCTCCTGGAGAAAAAAAATCGGCAAATAACTCTCTGATTTGGGACAGAACGTATCCCAGCATTTGGGCGAGGATATGTCGGCGAAGCCTAAGGCTGGAAAACCAGGAAAAGGAAAAAGCGAGCCGCCGAAACAGTCCAAATTAACGGACTTTCAGGTCTGTGACGCAGCAAACAAAACTCCATATATGGCGGAGGAGGCTGGCAACGGTGCGATTTCTGCGGGGAATGGCGCAGATGCGCTGATGGCTGCCATGAGTTCAATGAGAGCGGACTTTTCCTCTAGATTTGATGGGATTATGACAGCGCTGGAAGGAATAAGAAAGGAATTGGGTGACTGTGTAGAACGAACGGCGCAGATGGAGCTCCGTCTCGCTAGTGCTGAAGATGACGTCACCCGTCTTCAATTAAAGGTGCGCACTTTGGAAAAAAAAAATAAATCTCTGGAAGATAATATTTTGGATTTGGAATCTCGGTCGAGACAGAATAATTTGAGGCTGGTGGGTCTTCCAGAGGAATCAGAAGGTCGGGATGTATGTTCCTTTCTGGAAAAGTGGATTCCGAAGGTGCTGGGCAGCGAGGAGTTGCAATCAGCAGTGGTTCTGGAAAAAGCACATCGTATTGGCCCACGGAGAGATAAGGGACCGCCGAGGACCTTAATTATGAAGTTTCTTAGCAACAGAGACAGGATGAAGATCTTCAACGCTGCACGTGCTAAAGGAGAGATTAAACACCAGGACCAGCAGGTGCGGTTCTACCCAGATTTGGCCACAGGAATCCAGCAATTGAGGAAGCAGTTTGATCCCGTACGTAAGGAGCTGCGCAACCTTGGGATTCGTCATGGTGTAATCTATCCTGCGAGACTGCTGACCACGTATGAGGGCAGAACCCACATCTTCAAGACCCCAGAGGAGGCGCAGGAGTTCATCAAGAAGATCAAAGAAGAAGAAGAGACTGGTGGGAGCTAAGCATGAACAAAATATAAGGTAGAATAATTAAGCATTTGCACAGGCATCTGACTGACTTGAAGTAAATAGTAAGTTTACAAAATATAGATTGTATTATATATTAAAAAAACAAAACAAAACAAAAACAAAACAAACAAAAAAAAAACTATGATGTACAAAGTTGTTAAAAATTTTGGAGTTAAGTTGGAAAACTACAGAGGAGAGTTAATGTTACGTCATTAAAAGCAGTAGAGTTAGGGTGATTGGGAGGATGAAGAAGGAGTGGCTTAGGCTGTTCCCCGTGGGTGTGGAACGGTCGATGGCTATATCGGGAGACAGAATTTTTCTTTTGATTTTGGGGGGTTTGCCACAAGTGTGGGAAGGGGAAATTTGTTTGTGTGTAGTTTGTAGGATGAATGTTCAACCACTCATGTTTTTGCTTCTCTGTATGAGCATGTTTACACTGCAAGGTAATCCCAAACTCTCTATTGATCATGGACCAAAGTGTTAATCTTAATTTAACTTCATGGAATTGCAGAGGTCTACAAAATTTAAAAAAACTTAAACAAGTTATGAATAAAATAAAGGACATGGGTTCAAGAATTGTGTTTTTACAAGAAACTCATCTGATAGAGGAGGATGTTAAAAGAATTAGGAGTAGATGGCAGGGAAGTGTATTCACCTCTTCATTTTCATCCCGAGCCAGGGGAGTTATGACTCTCATACATAAATCAGTTCCTTTTCAAGTGAAAAATGTAATTGGAGACAAATTTGGAAGATATGTAATCATTCAAGGTTCTTTGCTATTAGAAAATATAAATCTTGTGAACTTATATGGTCCCAATATAGATGATCAGAAGTTCTTTGCTAATTTATTTCTCATCTTATCATCACTTACAGGGCAACATATAATAGCAGGGGATTTTAATTGTACATTGAATCCAGGTGTGGATAGATCAACAGGACTGGATTGTACGCACATTGGATGTAGGATGACTATTAATCATTTTATGAAAGAATTGAGATTGTTAGATATATGGAGAGAAATGAAACCACAAGTTAAAGCCTATTCTTGTTATTCCAGTACCTACAAGACATTCTCACGTATTGATTATTTTTTGATTTCCACAGAATTAAGGTCCAAGATTCAAAACTGCTTTTATGATAACATCGTGATCTCTGATCATGCACCCTGTTGTCTAATATATGTAGATAAAAAATTGACAAAGGAATCAGGTAGATGGCAATTTCAGCATAAATGGCTTCAGGATGAGGAATTTGTCAAGTATATAGAAAAACAGATAGACGAGTTCTTTGACATCAATACTACACAAACATCAGCATGTGTAAAGTGGGAGGCTTTCAAAGCTTTTATTAGGGGACATATTATTAGTTATACAGGATCAAAATCTAAGAAGACTCGAGAGGAGAGAGCTAAATTGGAACATAAAATAAAAAATCTTCAGGAAAAAGTGTATGCAGGAAGTGACCCAAGGTTGGAGAATGAATTACTGATTTTGAGAGCTGAATACGACAAAAAATCAGCGAATAGAGCTGCCTCGAGTCTTCTAAGATTGAAACAATCTTTTTATGAACAAGGTGAAAAATCAGGAAAATTATTAGCATGGCAGATTAAACAATTGGAAATTAAAACACCAATTACCAGTATTATAAGTAATGGACAGGTAGTTATAGATCCTTTAGAAATTAATAGAGCCTTTAGAGATTACTATGAAAAATTATATGATACCAAAAATGAACCTGATTTAACAAAACTAAATGGGTTTTTGAACGAACTATCTATACCGTGTATTCCAAATGAAAACAGGGAGATATTGGAGTCTAAAATTAGTCAAGAAGAAGTTGGGCTAGCCATTGATAATATGAAATCAGGAAAAAGTGCAGGACCAGATGGTCTTCCAGTTGACCTTTATAAAAAATTTAAGAATAAATTAATAAAACCTTTTTTGGAAATGGTTTTAGAAGCATTTCAAAATAATAATTTACCATCATACATAAATAATGCCTTAATTATACTGCTGCCAAAACCAGGTAAGCCCTCTAATAAATGTGAAAATATGAGACCAATAAGCCTATTAAACGCCGACCTTAAGATAATCTGTAAAATTTTAGCAAGACGAATACAAGAAATTTTACCAAATATTATTAATCGAGATCAGAATGGCTTTATAAAGGGTAGACAAGGCTTCCATAATGTAAGAAGACTATTTAATATTATTTATTTTAATAAAGAAGCACCGGATACAGCTCTCCTATCATTGGACGCCGAAAAGGCCTTTGATAGAGTTGAATGGCCCTTTCTTTTTGAAGTCCTACAAAGGTTTGGACTTGGAAATAATTTCATAAAATGGGTTCAAATAATATACAATAATGCTACAGCAGAAATCCTAACAAATAACAATATTTCAAAACCAATAAAAATCAATAGAGGATGTCGACAAGGCTGTCCACTTTCACCTTTACTGTTTACTATGGCAATTGAACCTTTAGCGATAGCGATACGTTTACATTCACAAATATATGGAATTAAAGTTGGACCAACAGAACATAAAATCTCCCTGTACGCCGATGACATAATTTTGTTTATGTCGAATCTAAAAAAATCAATTCCAACCTTGTTGAATTTAATAAAGAATTTTGGGGAAATATCAGGATATAAAATAAATAAAACTAAATCTTCAATATTAATGCTAAATGAGACCCAGAGAAATTACCCAGCCCCTGAGGTAAATCAATTCAATGTTGTAAATCAGTTTAAATATTTAGGAATCCAAATTATGCCTAAGCTAGAATCAGTCGCCAGTGTCAACTATGAAGCCTTAATGTCAGATATCAATGAGTTAACTCAGAGATGGATGTCACTACCAATGTCGATGATCGGGAGAATCAATATACTTAAAAGTAATATTTTACCTAAAATACTTTATTTATTTCAATACATTCCCTTATCACCACCTTTAGATCTATTCTCAAGAATAAAAAAAAAGTTAGTGGAATTTATATGGAACAACAGGAGGGCTAGATTACGTTTGTCTTTATTATATTTACCATTTGATCGTGGAGGTCTGAAATGTCCAAATTTTATGTTGTATTATTGGTCGGCACAACTGAGGTCTATGACATATTATTTTTCATCAAATGATCTCCCTCACTGGACTGAAATGGAATCATACAATTTACCTTTACCTCTTCCCATATTCATATACTCAGATTCGGCAAAAAAATTACAAAAACAAGTTAAAAATCCATTTGTAAAGCATATGATCAAAATATGGTGTGAAGCTAAAAACTATTTAAAAGAACCACAGTTATTGTCACAATTTAGTCCAATATGGGGTAATCAATATTTTAAACCAGGGAGAGCGGACGCTGTATTTAAAGTATGGAATTTAAAAGGGATACAAAAGATTCAGGATTTATATTTGCCATGTGCAGACAACATAATGTCTTTTGAAGAGCTGAGGATCAAATTTAATCTCAATAGAACACATTTTTTTAAATATCTTCAACTTAGAAACTTTATTCGATCAAATCAAAATAAAGCTCTCACTCGACCTATTTATTCATCCTTGGAAAAAATGATGATGAAAGATAGTAAAAGAAAGGGTATTATTTCAGAGTTTTATAACTCATTGACACTATCTTCAAGTGAAAACTCACTGAAAAGATTAAACTACTGGAAAGAAGATCTGCAAATTGAAATTTCAGAGGAACAATGGGAATTGGCTTGTACAGAAGCTCAAACCAAATCAATAAATGCACGCCTTAAATTGATACATTTCAAATGGTTAATGCGGATGTATGTTACACCGGAGGAGTTAAATAGATATAACAAAAATATACCAGATACATGCACAAAATGCATGGAAAGTAAAGGAACCCTATTTCATTGTTTATGGGAATGTAGATTAATAAGAATGTTTTGGGAAGAGGTGAGGGTAACAATTGAAAAAATAATCTCAAAACAAATCATATTGAATCCTAAACTGTTTTTGTTGGGTCTGTACCCAGAAAAGCATAATTTTAATAAAAGTGAAAGAACATTCATAGACCTCAGTTTGCTTAATGCCAAAAAATGTATTGCACTATTATGGAAAAAGACTCATAGACCAGATGGGACTCAGTGGTTAAGACAGATGTTAACAAACCTTCTATTAGAAAGAATAACATATATACTAAAATCAAAGGAAATTGTGTTTGAGAATATATGGAGACCTTTTATTGATTATGTAAAAAATTTAAACATAACTCTTGAAGAAGAAGGTGAATGATGTGTGTGGACCTTGTAAATTCCAAACTGGTGAACATAATATGGATACTTATGTATTGGATTGTCTAGACTAAACAGAGGAGCATTGTTGAAGACTTGATTTTGTTGGTGGTTGTTGGTGTTTTTAGTGCATTTTTTTTTTTGTAGTACTTTAGTGTTAGTGTTTGATTGTTTGTATCATGTTTGTTAAAAAAAAAAAAAAGGTTCAATAAAGATATTGTGGAAAAAAAAAAAAGAACAAAAAACAAAACAAAACAAAAAAAACCCCAAAAGAGCAGAAAAATAAGAGCATCTGAGTAGCGTTGGAACAAAGAGAGGTGCCATTATTGAAATGGTATTTGTCAAAGATTAGATCTGATGGAAGACACATATGTGTTCCAGGGTTGCCAAAAGTTCAAGAACCCATCCATGTCCTGTCTCAGTGCAAATGTCAACTTTTCCATCGAATAAATGTCCTGAATCACGTTAATCCAATCTTCAGGTGTAGGACAGTCTTTCAACATCCATTTTTTTGTTAGAGCTTTCTTACTTGCCAATATTACAACGGTGAATAAGTCTTTTTCTCCTCGTCTTACCAGTGATTCCAGTAGTAAACCCAAATACAGAGTTACAAAAGAAAAGGGAACTGTTACTTTGAATATTTTCCCCAATATTGTCTGTATATTGGTCCATTGGTGGATAACTGGGCATGACCAAAACACATGAAAATGATTTGCAGTCTTTTCACCACACAAGCGCCAACAATTCAACCCTTTACAAGTAAATTTGTTTTGTGCAGGTGTTCTGAAAAATCTTACCAAATTTTTCCATCCAAATTCTCTCCACAGCAGGGACGAAGTACTTTTCCATTGTTGTTTATTTAGCTTTTCCCATATTTTCAGTTGTAAAGTGAAATTCCCCTCTTTTTCCCCATCTCTCTTTTATATATGATGTGTTGTCTCCTTTTAAGTCTTGAAGACCATGGTATATTTTAGAAATGTATTTGATCCCTGGGATCCCTTTATATGCCATTAAGAAAACCTTCAGAACACCTGACTGGGCCCTTTCCAAATCCTCCTTTTTAAGTATTTTGTTTATGTGGTGTCTAAGCTGAAAGAACCTGTAAAGGTCTTGATTTACTAGACCTTGTTTTTTCAAATCTTCAAAACTTCTTAAAGTTAGCCCTTTAAAAAAATCATAATATTTTATCAGTCCGTTCTCTTTCCACTTTTTAAATCTAGTGTCTGTTTTATAAGGAGTAAAGTCCTGATCATAGGAAATCCATTGCAATAATCGATAGGGTTCTTTAGTTTGATTCTCTCTATCTTAAACCAAATTTTTAGCGGGGTCTCTATCCACGGGTTAGTGTTATTCAAAAGTTTAGGTAAGGCATTGTTCCCTATTATAGCCTGTAGGGGAATGTCACTTGTTATTTGGCATTCCATCTCCTTCCATTGTGCAGTGTAGACTGGGTTACATATCTCTACTAAAGTTTTAATTTGTGCGGCTTTAAAATAGTCCCTGATATTTGGCAGCGCGAGCCCACCTTTGTCTTTGTTTAGCTGTAGGGTTCCATATCTGATTCTAGGTCTCTTGCCCTGCCATATGAATCTTGAGATCCTTCTGTCCAGTTCTTGCCATGTTTTTTTGGGAGGTTCTACCGGTATTGTTTGGAAAAGGTATAGAAGACGTGGAAGTATATTCATTTTGACTGCTTCAATTCTTTGTGCAGTACCCAAGAATGGTGTCATATTCCATCTTGCTAGATCCAATTTTATTTTTGCCATCAGTGGATCATAGTTTAGTGTTATAATTTTGTTGAGTTGTTTCGGGATATTGACCTCCAGATATTTCATAGATTCCATCTCCTAGTTAGTTTTGAGTTTGCTTAGTAAATATTGATTTGGGTTATAGTTGAATGTTAAAATTTGGGTTTTATGCATGTTTAATTCGTACCCCGATAACTCTCCATACTCTGAAAAAACTGAGATTAGTTCTGGGAAAGAGGTGTCCGGCTGCCCCAGGTATATTAAAATGTCATCAGCAAAGAGTGCTATTTTATGTTCCTTCTGACCAAGTGTAATACCTTGAATTTTTTGATTCTGTCTTATCCATTGGCTCAGAGGTTCTATGAAGATTGCAAAGAGCAGTGGAGACAAGGGGCAGCCCTGACGACATCCTCTTTCCAATTCAAAAGATGAAGATAATTTACCGTTAATCCTTATTTTAGCTGTTGGATTTTTATATAATGCCTGGATAGTTCTAATGAAGTTGTTATGAAAATTGAAACTGGATAAGATTCTATATAGGAAAGACCAGTCAACCGAATCAAATGCTTTTTCAGCATCTAATCCCAATATGGCTGTATTTAAATTATATTTTTTTATATGATGAATTATGTGTAAAGTGCGTCTAATGTTATCTTGTGTCTGTCTTTGTCTTATAAAACCTGTTTGGTCTAAATGAATTAAGTCTATCAGTATATTTTCTAACCTTTTGGCAAGGATAGCGGTAAAAAGTTTATAGTCCTGATTTAACACACTGGTTGGTCTGTAGTTGGAGCAGTCTAGTTTATCCTTTTCAGGTTTAGGTATGACTGCAATGACCCCTTCTCTCCGGGGGCGGGGGGGGGGGGGATTTCCCCTGTGGGGAGGACATAGTTAAGTGTTTTCAGGAGGAGAGGAGATAGTTGCTGTTTAAAGGTTTTGTACCACTCTGCTGTATAGCCATCTGCTCCTGGTGATTTGTTAGCTTTAAGTTTCATAATTGCTTTTTCTAATTCTTAAGGTTGTATTTCTGACAGTAGTGTTTTATTTTGTGACTCAGTAAGTTGGGGAAGATTTAATGTATTTAGGAAGGCTTCGGATGCATTTTTGTGTTTTTTGAGGGAGCACAAGTTCTTGTAGTAATTCTCGAAGCTTTTAAGAATTTCCTGAATTCTAAATTTTATTTCCTTTTATACTGGGTCTCTGATTTTGTTGATTGCTCTCTCCGTTTGTTGTTTCCTCAATTTATAGGCTAGTAATTTTGCCGATTTGCTACCTGTTTCATAGTATTTTTGTTTCAGAAATGTAAGTTTCTTCTGGATTTCTATTGTGTAGATCTCGTTTATTTGTTTTTTAATTTCCTTAATTTTGAGCAATTAATTTAATTTTGTCTTTGTGCTCTTTTTCTAGTTTCTTAAGTTCTGACTCTAATGTGAATAGTTTTTCTTGTCTCAGTTTCTTTTGGGTTGCCAGTTTTGCGATAATCTTTCCCCTTATTACAGCTTTGCATGCATCCCACAGTATTAAAGGGGATACTTCTTCATTATCATTTTCTTCCAAATATCTGAGAATATCTGATTCCAATTCATCTTTCAGTAGACCTTTCAGCACATTTGAATTTAACCTCCAAGAAAATGTATTATTTGTGTATTTTTGGATATTTAAGTCCATATAGATCGGACTGTGGTCAGAGAGATCCATCAGTCCTATTTTACATGTTTTTACTCTTCCAATGTCTCTTAAACATAAAAAAATAGTCAATCCTTGAGTATGATGAATGTGGTGCTGAGTAAAATGTATAATCTTTTACACTGGGGTTGAATTCCCTCCACACGTCACAGATTCCCATTTCTTTTAGTAGCATCCGAGTTTTTCTACTTTGAGTGTTATTTTGATGTGGAGAATTACCTGATGCATCCCAGTATGGATTCAGTCTTAGATTGAAGTCTCCACCACATATCACTAAACCTTGGGCTTTAGTTATCATTAGGTCAAATACATTTTTATAAAGTTTCCAGTTATCCCCTGGAGGTGCATATACATTCAGCAGGGTGATATCTTCTCCCTCTAGCCGACCAAGTACCATGCTAAATCTCCCTTCTTTATCTTTGTGTTCTGAATTTTTTTCCAAACATAATTTTGGTTGAGATGAATGTCGCTACCCCCTTCTTCCTCCCTGACTTATATGAAGATGAAGAGATCAGTTTAAACCCTTGTCTATTAAGTTTAGTGTGCTCCAAGTCTGTTAGGTGGGTTTCCTGTAAAAATATTATTCCTGCTTTGTCTTTTTTAATTTTGCCTAGAATCTTGGATCTTTTAACTGGATTCAGGATCCCTTTTACATTATATGAGATTATTTTGGTTACACCCTGTTTCTCCATTGTGTTGTCTTATTTAGTATAACAGTGTAGTGGCCCTCGTTTATGCTACTCAGAAACTGAAAGAACATTAAGAACATAAAAAACATTAAGAACATAGTATATAAAACTTTAAAACAAAAAACTGTCAAAAGATCTTCCTGAACTGAGGTCTTTTTAGTGACCTTAGAACAGCCTTGTGGTTGGTGTGTTGGCTCTGAGGGAAATTCCTCAAACTCTGTTACGTGTTGAGGGCCCTCTCTTACCCCAGTAAGTTGTCCCATGTTTTTAACGTGAATTTCAGATCCCAAGCCGAACTTGTTATGATTTTTTTTTTTTTTATGCCTATACCCTATGAAATTGTGCGCAACCTCCCATCACCGTCACAGCAAACAATCATGATAATACAGTATTTGTTAGTGTGGAGAGTTCATGTGGTTCATTGTCACATTTCTATTTTAACAAGTTGTTTTTTTTTTAAAGACTTGTTTCTAATATTATGACTGTTCCATGAAATGTTTTACCACTTCATACTTGCTGATTCTGCATCTCCTTTAATGTTTGTTACCTTGTAGGAGGAGGGTTTGATGCGCAGATTGATTAAAAATATCTTATTCGGACTTCCGGTTATGGCGGCCACCTAGAAGGACACGTATCACTCTGCTCTGCTCCTAGAGATAAATAATCGGCAAATAACTCTGTCATTTGGAACAGAATTTTTCCCAGCGTTTGGGCGAGGATATGCCGGTGAAGCCTAAGGCTGGGAAATCAGGTGGGGGAAAAATTGAACCGCCGAAGCAGTCCAAATTAACGGACTTTCACGTCTGTGGCGCAGCAGGAAAAGCTGTGGATATGGCGGATGAAACTAGCAGTGGTGCGGTAACTGCTGATGATGGCGGCACAGGTGCAGTGCTGGCTGCCATTAGCTCAGTGAGAGCAGACTTTTCCGCTAAACTTGATGGGATTATGGCAGCGTTGGATGCAATGAGAAAGGAATTGGGTGACTGCGTGGAGCGAGTGACGCAGGTGGAGCTTCGTGTTTCCAGTGCGGAGGATGAAATCGGCGGACTTCAATTAAAGGTGCGCACTTTGGAAAAAAAAATAAATGTCTGGAAAATAATGTCCTGGACTTGGAGTCCCGGTCGAGACGGAACAACCTGAGGCTGGTGGGTCTACCGGAGGGAGCCAAAGGTCGTGATTCATGCTCTTTTTTGAAGGGGTGGATCCCGGAGGCGCTGAACAACGCGGAGCTAAATTCATCAGTCGTCTTGGAAAGCGCCCACCGAATTGGCCCACCGAGAGGTAACAAGGCAGCACCGAGGACGCTAATTATGAAGTTTCTCAGCTACAGAGACAGGATGACGATCTCCAACGCGGTGCGGGCCAAAGGAGAAATTAAATACCAAGATCAACAGGTGCGGTTCTACCCAGATTTGGCCTCAGGAATCCAACAATTAAGGAAGCAGTTTGACCCCATCTGTAAACAACTGCGCAACCTTGGGATTCGTCATGGAGTGATTTACCCTGCAAGACTTCTGGTCACATATGAGGGCAGAACACACATCTTCAAGACCCCTGAGGAGGCGCAGGAGCTCATCACGAAGATCCAGGAAGAGACTGGTGGGAGCTAAGCATGAACAGAATATAGGGTAGAATATTTAAGCATTTACATAGGCATTTAACTGATTTGAAGCATAGAGCAAGATTACAAAATATAGATTGTATTACATATTAAATTTAAAAAAAACAAAAAACTATGATGTACAAAATTGCTATAAAATTTTGGAGTTAAATTTGAAAATTACAGAAGAGAGTTAATGTTACGTTATTAAAAGCAGTAGCGTTAGGGTGATTGGGAGGATGAAGAAGGAGTGGCTTTGGCTGATCCTCGTGGGTGTGGAGCGGTCGATGGCTATAGCGGGAGACGGAATTTTTTTTTGATTTTGGGGGGTTTACCACGAAGGTGGGAAGGGGGAATTTGTTTGTGTGTAGTTTGTAGGATGAATGTTCAACCACTCATGTTTTTGCTTCTCTGTATGAGCATGTTTATATTGCGAGGTAATCCTAAACCCCCTATTGATCATAGACCAAAGCATTAATCTTAATTTAACTTCATGGAATTGCAGAGGTCTACAAAATTTAAAAAAACTTAAACAAGTTATGAATAAAATAAAAGACATAGGTTCAAAAATCGTGTTTTTACAAGAAACCCATCTAATAGAGGAGGATGTAAAAAGAATTAGGAGAAGATGGCAAGGAAGTGTGTTCACCTCATCATTTTCATCCCGAGCCAGGGGAGTTATGACTCTCATACATAAATCAGTCCCATTTCAAGTGAAAAATGTAATTGGAGACAAATTTGGAAGATATCTAATTATTCAAGGATCTTTGCTATTAGAAAACATAAATTTGGTGAACTTATACGGTCCCAACATAGATGATCAAAAGTTCTTTGCTAATTTATTTTTTATCTTATCATCACTTACAGGGCAACATATAATAGCAGGGGATTTTAATTGTACATTGAATCCCGGTATAGACAGATCAACAGGACTGGACTGTACACACAATGGATGCTGGATGATCATTAAGCATTCTATGAAAGAATTGAGATTGCTGGATATATGGAGAGAAATGAAACCACAAGTTAAAGCCTACTCTTGTTATTCTAATACCTACAAGTCATTCTCACGTATTGACTATTTTTTGATCTCCACAGAATTAAGGTCCAAGATTCAAAACTGCTTTTATGATAATATTGTGATCTCTGATCATGCACCCTGTTGTCTCATATATGTAGATAAGAAATTGACAAAGGAGCCAGGTAGGTGGCAATTTCAGCATAAATGGCTTCAGGATGAGGAATTTGTTAAGTACATAGAAAAACAGATAGATGAGTTCTTCGATATTAATACTACACAAACATCAGCATGTATAAAGTGGGAGGCTTTCAAAGCTTTTATTAGGGGACATATTATTAGTTATACAGGTTCAAAATCTAAGAAGACTCGAGAGGAGAGAGTCCAATTGGAACACAAAAATTCTTCAAGAAAAAGTGTATGCAGGAAGTGACCCAAAGTTAGAGAACGAATTAATAATTCTGAGAGCTGAATATGACAAAAAATCAGCGAATAGAGCTGCCTCGAGTCTTCTAAGATTGAAGCAATCTTTTTATGAACAAGGTGAAAAATCAGGAAAATTATTGGCATGGCAGATTAAACAATTAGAATCTCAAACACCAATTACCAGTATTATAAGTAATGGACAGGTAGTTGTAGATCCTTTAGAAATTAATAGAGCCTTTAGAGATTACTATGAAAAATTATATGATACAAAAAATGAAACTGACTTAACAAAACTAAATGGGTTTTTGGATGGACTATCTATACCAGGGGTGTCCAACCATGTGCCATGGAGAGCCAAGACCCTGCAGGTTTTCTCTTCTACCCAGTCTCTTCAGCAGGTGTTTTCACTTATCAGCAATCAGTGGGAAGAAGTTCACAGAAATCTGCTGTTGAAGACACTGGTTGGAGGTAAAACCTGCAGGGTCTTGGCTCTCCATGGCACATGGTTGGACACCCCTGATCTATACCGTGTATTCCAAATGAAAACAGGGAGATACTGGAGTCTAAAATTAGTCAAGAAGAAGTTGGGCTAGCCACTGATAATATGAAATCAGGAAAAAGTGCAGGACCAGATGGTCTTCCAGTTGACCTTTATAAAAAATTTAAGAATAAATTAATAAAACCTTTTTTGGAAATGGTTTTAGAAGCATTTCAAAATAGTAATTTACCATCATACATGAATAATGCCTTAATTATACTGTTGCCAAAACCAGGTAAACCCTCTAATAAATGTGAAAATATGAGACCAATAAGCCTATTAAATGCTGACCTTAAGATAATCTGTAAAATTTTAGCCAGACGAATACAAGAAATATTACCAAATATTATTAACCGAAATCAGAATGGCTTTATAAAGGGAAGACAAGGCTTCCATAATGTAAGAAGATTATTCAATATTATTTACTCTAATAAAGAAGCACTGGATACAGCTCTCCTATTATTGGACGCCGAAAAGGCCTTTGATAGGGTCGAATGGCCCTTTCTTTTTGAAGTCTTACAAAGGTTTGGATTTGGAAATAATTTCATAAAATGGGTTCAGATAATATATAATAATGCTACAGCAGAAATCCTAACAAACAGCAATATCTCAAAATCAATAAAAATCAATAGAGGATGTCGACAAGGCTGTCCACTTTCACCTTTACTGTTCACTATGGCAATTGAACCTTTAGCGATGGCAGTACATTTACATCCGCAAATATATGGAATTAAGGTTGGACCAACAGAACATAAAATCTCCCTGTATGCCGATGACATAATTTTGTTTATGTCGAATCTTAAAAAATCAATTCCGACCTTGTTGAATTTAATAAAGAATTTTGGGGAAATATCAGGATATAAAGTAAATAAAACTAAATCTTCAATATTAATGCTAAATGAGTCCCAGAGAAAGCACCCAGCTTCTGAGGTAAATCAATTCAATGTTGTAAATCAGTTTAAATATTTAGGAATTCAAATTGTGCCCAAGCTGGAATCAGTCGCCAGTGCCAACTACGAAGCCTTAATGACAGACATTAATGAGTTAATTCAGAGATGGATGTCACTACCAATGTTGATGATTGGGAGAATTAATATACTTAAAAGTAATATCTTACCCAAAATACTTTATTTATTTCAATACATTCCTTTACCACCACCTTCAGATCTATTCTCAAGAATTAAAAAAAAGTTAGTGGAGTTTATATGGAACAATAGGAAGGCTAGATTACGTCTGTCCTTACTATATTTACCATTTGATCGTGGAGGTCTGAAATGTCCAAACTTTATGTTGTATTACTGGTCAGCACAACTGAGGTCTATGACATATTATTTTTCATCAAATGATCTCCCTCACTGAACTGAAATGGAATCATACAATTTACCTTTACCTCTTCCCATATTCATATATTCAGACTCGGCAAAAAAATTACAGAAACAAGTTAAAAATCCATTTGTAAAACATATGATTAAAATATGGTGTGAAACTAAAAAATATTTAAAAGAACCACACTTACTGTCACAATTTAGTCCAATATGGGGTAATCAGTATTTTAAACCAGGGAGAGCGGATGCTGTATTTAAAGTATGGAATTTAAAAGGGATCCAAAAAATTCAAGATTTATATTTGTCATGTTCAGATAACATAATGTCTTTTGAAGAGCTGAGGATCAAATTTAATCTTAATAGAACACATTTTTTTAAATATCTTCAGATTAGGAACTTTATTCGATCAAATCAAAACAATGCTCTCACTCGACCTATTTATTCATCCTTGGAAAAAATCTTGACGAAAGATAGTAAGAGAAAGGATATTATTTCAGAGTTTTATAACTCATTGACATTATCTTCAAGTGAAAACTCACAGAAAAGACTGAATTATTGGAAAGAAGACCTGCAAACTGAAATCTCAGTGGAACAATGGGAATTGGCTTGTACAGAAGCTCAAACCAAATCAATAAATGTACGTCTAAAATTGATACATTTTAAATTGTTAATGCGGATGTATGTTACACCGGTGGAATTAAATAGATATAACAAAAACATACCAGATACATGCACAAAATGTATGGAAAGTAAAGGAACCTTATTTCATTGTTTATGGGAATGTAGGAAAATTAGAATGTTTTGGGAAGAGGTGAGGGGAACAATTGAAAAAATAATTTCAAAACAAATCATATTGAATCCTAAATTGTTTTTGTTGGGTCTGCATCCAGAAAAGCACAACTTTAATAAAAGTGAAAGAGCATTCATAGACCTCAGTTTGCTTAACGCCAAAAAATGTATTGCACTATTGTGGAAAAAGACTCATAGACCAGATGTGACTCAGTGGTTAAGACAGATGTTAACAAACCTTCCACTAGAAAGAATAACATACATACTGAAATCAAAGGAAACTGTGTTTGAGAATATATGGAGACCTTTTATTGATTATGTAAAGAATTTAAACATAACTTTTGAAGAAGAAGGTGAATGATGTGTGTGGACCTTATAAATTCCAAACTGGTGAATGTATAATATGTATACTTATGTAATGGATTGCCTAGACTAAACAGAGGAGCATTGTTGAAGACCTGTTCCTGTTAGTGGTTGTTGGTGTGTTTTAGTACATTTTTTTTAATTACTTTAGTGTTAGTGTTTGATTGTTTGTGTTATGTTTGTAAAAAAGGTTCAATAAAAATATTGTGGAAAAAAAAAAAAATCTTATTCCCTCCTGAAAGCGTTCAGTTTTTCCTTATAGCCCTGGCGCTGGGTTTCCCGCTGGTGGCCCATGGATTTTGAGGGTCTGTGTGCACCATGTTTGAGCCTTGATTCTTTCGATCGGGTCTGCTGCGGGTTTATACACCGTTACCGGGAGCCCTCTTCTCACCATATCCCTGGTTGCTTCTTCCGCCGAGTTGTAGAAACACGTCTCTTCCCCGTTAAAAAACCCGCAGCTTCGCCGGAAATGGAGTTTGAAAGCGCAGTTTCTTCTCTCTTAGTACCTTTTTAGCGTCGTTGTATTCCCGACGCTTTTTAAGGACCTCCGGGGCGTAGTTATGCTCCACAAAAACTTTTCTTTCTTGGTGCATAAATCCTTTTTTCTGCCAAGCCAGTCTCAAAACCTCTTCTTTTGTTCTGAAGTTGGAAAACTTCACCACCACCGATCGTGGGGGCGCTTCCGCAGACGGCCTTGGGGCTAATGAACGGTGCACCCTTTCTATCTTCAAGTCGGTGGACTGGGGAATTTCCAACTTCTCTCTCAGTACGGTTTCCACGCATGCAGCCATTGTGGTGAAACCGTCCTCGACTCCTTCTTTCAGACCATGAATTCTTATGTTGTCCCTTCTTAGTCTTCCTTCCTGGTCGGTTAGCTTAGCCTCCAGTCTTGTCTGTCGTTTGAGTAATTCCAGCACGGTTTCTTCCAGCCCTTTTATTCTTTCCTCTGCTTCCATGATTTGGTCCTCAGCCTGGTCCACTCTGTTGTTTGTCCTTTTTATTTCGTCTTTAATTTCACGAAATTCGGCCCAACACTCAGGGCGAAATTCTCTTAATTCTTGAAATATCGTTTTTAAGCTAACCGTGTTGCTAGCCTCATTCTGCTCCTCTGTTTCCGAGTGGTTGTTGTCCAGGTCAGATTCTTCAGCCGATGCGCGTCTTGGCCTGGCAAATGTCGATCTCTTCTGTTTTCCTTTAGGCATAATGACTTTGTCTTTTTATTTTCACTCTTCCAAAAATCTGTTAAATCTGATTTTCAAGGTATTTTCACGGATGGGGTCCGGGAGCTTCAACGTTAAGCTTCAACGTTAAGCTGCTATCAGCTTATCAGCTTGTTGCTCTGAGTGTTGCTATCCCTGTGCTGTTGCAATCCTGGAATTTCCCCGTTGTGGGACTAATAAAGGCTTATCTTATCTTATCTTATCTTATCTTATCTTATCACCATGGTGTCCAGACCGGAAGTCTGGATAAGCTTGTTTTAAATGATTACTCAGGCAAGGTAAAAATTAAGGAACTAGCGAGTTGTGTATTGCACACACCCAAGCTTTTTATGCATGACCTATGCTCGCTTTAATATGTTTAAAGACTTTCTGAATTGTTCCATATGATTGAAGGGATAATGGCAAAATTATGTATTTATTCCCAGTTTCTTGAATAATTTGTATGTCAACATTGAAATTAATTCAGGTAAACACATGAATTTACTGTATACCTGTATAGTGTATAATTGTAATGGCTGATTTGTCATTGTGTCTGCAGGTTCAGGACAGGGATGTGGAAAGATTATTCAGCGATTTCCGAAGAAAGACTGGGAGGGAACAGCCTTTCCCGAGGGGGTTGAGATGGTGAGTGTCAACAGTCTCCTACAAACTCAGTGTTTCACACCAAACAAAACTATCAAATCTGCCATTTAAAGTGAAACATGGTAACTTAGGCACTTCTAAAAATGAGAAGCATTGATTGGCTTATTTGATTGAGAGATCTGTGACTTGACTTCTACTCTAATCTAATGTTATTTTTCTTTATTTAATTCAAAAGAAAGAAAAGCAAATATGAAACTCCAATTGTAATTTGAAGGCTGATCTTGGAACATTCGCATGGCTATTGTTACTGGAAGCATCTCTCTTTCATATCAAGTTATTATAGGTTTGTAGTCCACATGTTGTCTTTGTTTTAGCACCCTTGTCCACCCTTGAGTTCCTTTGCATAAAATTCAGCATCATAAAAAATGTTTTCCCTCAAAAAAAAAAAAAAATCCAGCTTTTCCCTACATCATACAATGATGAATTGCACCCCAGGAACTTTTCATGTTTATAAAGCCCATTTGCCCATTAGAGCCTGTGCAGCAGATACTGGCATTTCCTGTTTCAGTGAGATTCACGATTGTTTACCCAAGTTTGTTTAACCTACTTGCACGCTCACTAATTGGGGCAACCTCTTTCTTCAGATTCCTTTTTCACATTATGGCAGGTCTGTTATCTGGTTCCCTTTGCTGTCTCCCCTCATCTTCCTCTACAGGAACATTGAGAAAATAGTTGCTGGTTTGCTCCTTCCCTGTCTGCAGGGGTCTGTCACGAGGGGGTCTGTTATCCTTATATGGACAGTGATATGGGGAATAAATATTTGCCTATCAGGATTGGGAAAAACTGTCCATCTCTGGGGTAACATTACCGGTTAAACAGTATCTTGCTGCAGATGACATTAGTGCCTGTGTTGTATCTGCTTTTTGTTCATTTATTTTGGCTACTGCAGATGAACTTTTAATGACTAAACAGAATTATTTTGGCAGCAGACAACGAGAAAACCCCAACATCACTCTATATCCTCACACAGTAATGATCCTGCTAAAGGGAAATGACATTTCTCTCCTCTTGAGTGCAGTGGTATAACTTACTCATGAAAATTTAGGCTTTGTTCATGTTTTCTTCCTCCTCAAAATTCATGATCATTTACTGAGTTTCCCTCCAGCTTATTCACATTTTTACAAATGTGAACAATTCCATTCTGTTCGTTGGCTGTGTATTCGTGTCAGAGCGGTAATTACTGTAACCTGTTGCTCGGCTGTTTCCATCCACAGTGAGTCAAGAGTTAAATCATCCATTCTAGGTGTGTAGGTTTTTAAGGCACATTTCATTAACATGCATTTCTATCCAGGAGTCATTATCTGCTTGTCCTTTCTACCTCCTTCACACAGTTGGCATTTACTTGTCTGTAGGGGGAAGCTTGATTGTTTTCTCTCTCTCTGACATTGTAGGGCATTTGCCTTGCAATTTAAAGTGCCTTGAAACTGTGAACTTTGATAATTGGTGCTTTAGTAAATTAATAGACTGTGACCATGATTAGGCCATATTTGATTTTATATTATTGAAGCATACAGATTTAGACAATGTAAAAATTATGTATAATTTTGAAAGCTGATAAAGATTAGTGCCAGAACCTTGACCCTATGATGAAAGGATCCGCTTTATCTTTTGTGCTCTTGGAGGAATTTTTCTGCAAAGATGGGTGCCTATTAGTTTTTTTTACAGCCCCTTTACACAACATGGAGATCGTTGAGAGATTAGGCCAGTTTTTGATGTTTGGGATCATTTGAGAGATCCTTGTCCATTTTGGACTAAGTCAAAACTTTGAGGAAAACATAGTGACTGTGGAGATCTTTGAAGATCATTGATAGATCAAAAATTGGCCAGCTTTCTCAACGATCTCTCAGTGATCTCCACCCCTGTATAAAGGGGATATTAGTTATAGATGTTCTGAAGTCCTACATTCTCTGATGTATAGTTTCCACAAATATTTACATGTCCAGGATGAAAATACCCCAACCAAAGAGCATGAGGGCTTACGGAGTGGTTTAATCCATATACAGTATCTATAAAAAGTCTTCACCTACTTCAGTGTTTTCCCCTTTTATTGCTTTCATAATTTGAATTATTGTTGATGTATAATTTTTTTTGACATTGTCAAATGTAAACAAAATTCTGTGCAAAACAAAATACTGCAGCTTTCTGACAAAGGCTGCAGTGCACAGTCGAAACATGTAAAGAAGGTAAAAACATCTCCTTTCTGTTTTTGTCTTTAATAAGAACAAAAGGTAAATAATTAAAAGAAGACAAATGAACCTACTTGAACTGATATAATGGAGAGATGAAAGGTAGATATGCAGTGGTGTGAAAAAGTGTTTGCCCCCTTCCTGATTTCTCGTTTTTTTGTATGTCACACTTAAATGTTTCAGATCATCAAACAAATTTAAATATTAGACAAAGATAACACAAGTAAACACAAAATGCAGTTTTTAAATGAAGGTGTTTATTATTAAGGGGGAAAAAAATCCAAACCTACATGGCCCTGTGTGAAAAAGTGATTGTCCCCTAAACCTAATAACTGGTTGGACCACCCTTAGCAGCAACAACTGCAATCAAGCATTTGCGCTAACTGGCAATGAGTCTTTTAGACAGACAGATAGATAGAGAGAGAGATAGATAGATAGATGTACTTTATTGATCCCAAACTGGGAAATTACAGTGTAACAGCAGCATGACAGTAGACAACCAAACAACAGAAACACACACATGACAGACAAAGGGATTACCTGTGGAAAGTAAAAACTAACACGACTATAAAACCTATATACATCATAGCTTAATATATGATGACCCGTATAAGCCCATTTACAGCGCTGTGGAGGAATTTTGGCCCACTCATCTTTGCAGAATTGCTGTAATTCAGCCACATTGGAGGATTTTCGAGCATGAACCGCCTTTGTAAGGTCATGCCACAGCATCTTAATCAGCTTCAGGTCAGGACTTTGACGAGGCCACTCCAAAGTCTTCATTTTGTTTTTCTTAAGCCATTCAGAGGTGGACTTGCTGGTGTGTTTTGGATCATTTTCCTGCTGCAGAACCCACGTGCACCTCAGCTTGAGGTCGCGAACAGATGGCCGGACATTCTCCTTCAGGATTTTTTGGTAGACAGCAGAATTCATGGTTCCATTTACCACAGCAAGTCTTCCAGGTC
The DNA here is from genome assembly GCA_020510985.1 of Pholidichthys leucotaenia. Lineage (NCBI taxonomy): Eukaryota > Metazoa > Chordata > Actinopteri > Cichliformes > Pholidichthyidae > Pholidichthys > Pholidichthys leucotaenia. The sequence continues at coordinate 311,406,323 of CM035837.1, read as the reverse complement.
CTGAAGCAGCAAACAGTCCCAGACCATCACACTACCACCACCATATTTTACTGTTGGTGTGATGTTCCTTTTCTGAAATGCTGTGTTACTTTTACGCCAGATGTAATAGGACACACTTTCGAAAAAGTTCAACTTTTGTCTTGTCAGTCAACTTTGTCTTGTCTTGGGGCTCATCAAGATGTTTTCTGGCAAAACTGAGACCAGCCTTTATGTTCTTTTTGCTCAGCAGTGTTTTTGTCTTGGAACTCTGCCATGCAGGCAATTTTTGCCCAGTCTCTTTCTTATGGTGGAATCATGAACACTGTCCTTAACTGAGGCAAGTGAGGCCTGCAGTTCTTTGGATGTTGTTGTAGGGTCTTTTGTGACCTCTTGGATGAGTCGTGGCTGCACTCTTGGGGTAATTTTAGTCAGCCGGCCACTCCTGGGAAGGTTCACCACTGTTCCATGTTTTCGCCATTTGTGGATAATGGCTCTCACTGTGGTTCGCTGGAGTCCCAAAGCTTTAGAAATGGCTTTATAACCTTTTCCAGACTGATAGATCTTTATTACTTTGTTTCTCATTTGTTCCTGAATTTCTTTGGCTCGCAACATGATGTCTAGCTTTTGAGGATCTTTTTGTCTACTTCACTTTGTCGGGCAGGTCTTATATAAGTGATTTCTTGATTGAGAACAGGTGTGGCAGTAATCAGGCCTGGGTGTGGCTAGAGAAATTGAACTCAGCTTTCCAAAGATGTGATAAACCACTTTTAATTTATGTTTTAATGGGGGGCAATCACTTTTTCACACAGGACCATGTAGGTTTGGATTTTTTCCCCTTAATAATAAACACCTTCATTTAAAAGCTGCATTTTGTGTTTTACTTGTGTTATCTTTGTCTACTATTTAAATTTGTTTGATGATCTGAAACATTTAAGTGTGACAAACATACAAAAAAACGAGAAATCAGGAAGGGGGCAAACACTTTTTCACACCACTGTACTGTGTGTTCAAGAAACCAGATGGAAGGGGGGATAGGAGCATTGGAGGTGGATTTAAACTGTTCTCCCATGGTGTAGATAGTAAGAGAAATGGAGTAGGAGTAATCTTGAAGGAAGAGTATGTGAAGAGTGTTCAGGAGGTAAAAAGGGAGTCAGACAGAATCATGAGTTTGAAGCTAAAAGTCAAAGGTGTGATGTTGAATGTTGTCAGTGCATATGCCCCATAAGTTGGATGTCAGGTAGAAGAGAAAGAGGAATTCTGGAGTAAGTTGGATGAAGTGGTAGAAAGTGTTCCCAGGGGGGAAAGTCTGGTGATTGGAGCAGACTTTAATGGACATGTAGGTGAAAGAAACAGAGGTGATGTGGAGGTTCTGGGTAGGTATGGTCTTAAAGAGAGAAATGTGGAAGGACAGATGGTTGTGGATTTTGCTAAAAGGATGGAAACAGCTGTGGTGAACACATACTTTAAGAAGAGAGATGAACATCGGATGACTTACAAGAGTGGAGGAAGGTGCACACAGGTGGACTACATCTTATGCAGAAGGAGAAATCTGAAAGAGGTAGGAGACTGCAAGGTGGTAGCAGGGAAGAATGTAGCTAGACCGCATTGGATGGTAGTCTGTAGGGTGACTTTGCAAGGCAAGAAGAGGAAAACAGTGAAGACAGAGCCAAAGATTAAGCAGGGGAAGTTACAGAAGGAAGAAGGTCGCACAGAGTTCAGGAAGGAGTTGATACATGCTCTGGGTGTTAGCTAAGAGGTTAGCAAAGAAAAAGAGGGATTGTCAGGGAAATGAAGAAAGTAGACAGGAGTATTTGGAATCTAGGTGCATGGCAAAGAGAGAGGTAGCAAAGGAAAAGGCATATAGTGAGTTGTTTGAGAGGCTGCGCACTAAGGAAGGAGAAAAGGGCTTGTATCGATTGGCTACATACATAGATTGAAAGATCTAGCTGGAAAGGATGTACAGCAGTTTAGGTTGATTAAGTACAGAAATTGTAATGTACCAACAAATGACAAGTGTGTTGAGAAGGTGGAGGAGTACTTTGAAGAGCCGATGAATAAAGAAAATGAGAGGAGGATGGATGAAGGAACGATAGTAAACAAAGAAGTCCTGAGGATTAGCAAGGCGGAAGTGAGGGTAGCTTTGAAGAGGATGAAGAATGGAAAGGCATTTGGTCCAGATGATGTACCTGTGGAGGTATGGAGATGTTTAGGAGAGATGGCAGTGGACTTTTTCACCAGATTGTTTAACACAATCTTGGAGAGTGAGAGGATTCCTGAGGAGTGGAGAAGAAGTTTTTTGGTACCAATTTTCAAGAACAAAGGTGATGCTCAGAGCTGTCGTAACCACAGAGGTATAAAGTTGATTAGCCACGCTATGAAGATATGGGAAAGAGTTGTTGAAGCCAGGGTAAAAGGAGAGATGGCAATCAGTGACCAGCAGTACGTTTTCATGCCAAGAAAGAGTACTACAGATGCAGTGTTTGCACTAACAGTGCTGATGGAAAAGTATAGAGAAGGTCAGAAGAAGTTGCACTGTCTTTGTGTATCTAGAGAAAGCATATGATAGGGTACCAAGAGAGGAAGTGTGGTGCTGTATGAGGAAGGCAAGGAAGTATGTGAGGGTGGTGCAGGACAAGTATGAGGACAGCAAAAACGGTGGTGAGATGCACTGTAGGAATGAGGGATGGCTTCAAAGTGGAGGTGGGATTGCATCAGGGATAGGCTCTGAGCCCCTTCTTGTTTGCCATGGTAGTGGACAAGCTGACAGACAAGGTCAGGCAGGAGTCTCCGTAGACCATGATGTTTGCAGATGACAGTGTGATCTGAGTGAGAATAGGGAGCAGGGAGAAGAGAACCTGGAGAGGTGGAGGTATGCGCTGGAGAGAAGAGGAATTAAAGTCAGTAGAAGCAAGACAGAACACGCGAGTGTGAATGAGAGGGAAGTAGGTGCAATGGAGAAGATGGAAGGAGTAGCGTTAGTGAAAGTAGATGAGTTTAAATACCTGGGGTCAATCATCCAAAGCAATGGAAAATGCATAAGAGAGGTGAAGAAGAGTGTGCAGGCAGGGTGGAGTGGGTGGAGATGAGTGTCAGGGATGATTTGTGACAGAAGGGTAGCAGCAAGCGTCAAAGGGAAGATTTACAATCCAGTAGTGAGACCTGCTATGATGTATGGTTTGGAGACAGTGGCGCTGACAAAACGACGGGTGGTGGAGCTGGAGGTGGCAGAGTTGAAGATGTTAAGATTTTCATTGGGAGTGACTAGGAGGGTCAGGATTAGAAATGAGTATATCAAAGGGACAACTCAGGTTGAGCGGTTTCGAGACAAAGTAAGACAGGCAAGGCTGAGATGATTTGGACATGTGCAGAGGAGGGATAGTGGATATATTGGACAAATGATGTTGAAGATGGAGCTGCGAGGCAGGAGGAAAAGAGGAAGACCACAAAGAAGATTCATGAATGTAGTGAGAGAGGACATGGAGAGGGTTGATGTTACAGAGGAAGATGCAAGGGATAGGGTGAGATGGAGGCAGATGATCCGCTGTGGTAGTCCCTAAAGCGAGCAGCTGAAAGAAGAAGAATGTTAAATGCTTCCATCCCTCATAAGCAGTTTGCTACTGAGTGTGAAGCAGTTGGGATGTCACCTTCAAGCCTGAGTCCATTGTTCTCAGCTAGAAAAGGGTGGCTTGTCCTCTTCGAGTTGGGGATGGACTCCTGCCCCACTTGAACAAGTTCAAGTATCTCTGGGTCTTATTCAGTTAGTCAGAGCTTTATTTATATAGCACGTTTCCTACAGAAAGTTGTAACACAAACTGCTTCACAAGTTGAAACAAAACACAACCCCCCCCCCAACATACACACACAAACAAACAAACTAACTTATTCAAAAGTGAGAGGAGCATGGAGAAAGATTGTTCAGACTGGCAGTATCTGCAGTGATGCATATGTTGTTGTACTGGTCTGTTGTGGTAAGGACAAAGCTGATATTTAAAGCAGAGCCGTCTATTTACCATCAGTCTGCCTTCCTACCCGCACCTTGGGCCACAGACTTTGGGTACTGACTGAAAGAATGAGATTGCGGATGCACGTAAGCAGCTGAAATTAGCTTTCTCTGTAGGGTGACCCTTGGAGATAGGATGAGGAGCTCAGTTTTGCGGTTGAGGCTCAGAGTAGAGCCAGTGCTCCTTCACACCGAAAAGAGCAAGCTGAGGTGGTTTGGGCATCTCACCAGGAGGCCTCCTGGATGCCTCTCACATAAGCTTTTTGGGGCATGTCCCACTGGGCGCAGACTCTGGGGCACACCCAAAATATGCTGGAGAGACTATGTGAACCTGGCTGGCCTGGGAATGCCTTGTTTTCCTTCCTGAGGAACTGCAGAAGGTGGCTAGGGAAAGGAAGTCTGGCCTTCTCAGCTTAGACTACTGCCCTTGTGACGTAAACCACCTGGTTGTCTTGGTCTGGGGATGGATTGATGGATACAGTATACAGTATAATGTAAAATAAGTGGTTACATAAACATTCACCTCCTTTAAAACGACTGATATAAATCAGAGGTCCAGTCAATTGATGCTGGTTGTCTCATAGCTCACCTGAGCATAGTCAGAAGACACCTGTGTCTGGAAGGAATAGCAGTAAAAAGGGAAAACATTGAAGCAGGTGAATACGTTTAAAGACTTCTGTAATATAGCTAGCTCCCTATACAGTCTCCAAATAACCAATTTGAATATTTGAAAACTGATGAAGCAGACGACACTCTGTGTCACTGTCATCAAAACACCAAATGAGAAAACCCTCTTCTGTTTCTTCAGTAAACTTGATGAGACTCAGAAGATTGTTGTCTATGTCCAATAAATGCATTCTTGCTGCATTTGTGACCCGGCACCTTAATAAGACACTTTGTTAACTTTGCCCTTTAATTTTTGGTTTATGTTTAACAATCAACTGCAAGTTGTATAATGTGGGTCAGATATATTTTAGCCAAGATAAACGAAGTTTGTCTAAACATTAGGCTTTACTCACAAACTTAGATGTTTAGATGAGGTAATGTCTTTACTATGACAGGATTCTTTGTCGACATGAGTATATTTGAATTTTGGTGTAATGTACGCAGACTTAGAAATTTAACATTAACTTCTCTTTCATTTGTTTTTCATGTGTGGAAATCACTGTTTCTGTTTGTAATACATAATGTCCAAGATTTGTTATAGCATCAGGAGAAATCTTTGTGTCTGTCAGTATACAGTCAAAGACACACTGCTGGCTTTTGTTTATGCAGCCGTAATTGCTGAGGACAAGTGAGGCTGTTATTCTGGGACAAATAGACATATTGTGAGTGGGTGGTTTGAATGCAGTCATCTTCCTGTTGAACTCTCTGAGTCTGTTGGTGGCCATCAAGGTTGTCTTGTTGTGAGACGAGCAGTGGTGTGTCATGCATTTAACAGTAGTGCTGAAAATGCAAATCATGCTGACCGATTCAACTATAAAACAAAAGTTAAAAGAATATTCCGGTCAGACTAAGTGTTGAGTAAGTTTTAGAATTTTTTTAAACACCCAGTTAACTTTTATTGACGCCAAGGGGATGAACCTGGTTGACTCTTCATGCTCGCCACATCATCTCGCAAATATCCTGCCATGGCTTCAGTGGGTTTAAATATAGAAACGCTGTAGCAAGTTTAGCTTCTTCTATTAGTTTAGTGTTTCCAGATGTCATTGAGTGACCTGCATACCATTCTTTTTGTGCCTTTTGTGGCTGTGTGTGAATTTTCTTGTATTCCATCATCTTGAAGTTATCCCACTAATGCTTCTTCATTATGTGTCAGCCTAGACTGAAATTGAGACATACTATGATCCCCAGTGTGTGAAGAAAGACAAGGGTTGACATTGCTCATTGACAAGCTTAAGTTCAGGATGAAACAAATAGATGCATTCAATGGAAAGCTTTTACTCAGTTATTTTCTTATATGTTGACATGTTGGTCTTCTATGATATAACTGCATGTTAGCATAGCACTGACCATAGGATAACATGCTGAATAGGATTCATATTTGCAGATTTTCTGGATGTCTTGCCCTCGGGAGTAAGCAAGGACAGAAAAGAGCGGGTTGTTTCAGAAATTAGCTTTCCTACTAAGTGGTGTGTGACAAACTTTGGTCAAGAGCCAACGGCTGAAATTCTTACTTTGAAGCTTTAATGAAGATACACCATAGCGTTTAACAGACTCACTTAGCAATTTGTATTTTGGCTTCATTTTGGGCTGTATGTAAGCCATTATCATTTTCTCTACTTCGTGAAAAGAGAAAATGACTCTTTCACAAATACTGTGGAACACATCTGTAGAGAACAGTGGATGAGGCTGAGCATGAAAAGCATTTTGTGGTCGCAACAGGCCCCCAGCAAACTAAATAGCCACAGATGAGGAATGCACCAAGAAAAAGCGTTTACAACTTGTGCTTGGAAAAATGTGTTTCTAATCTTTCCAGGCAAGTGATAATGATAGGAACCAGCCCAAATCCTCATCTGTTATGGATGAGCCAGGTCTGTATATGGAGGTCAGTGCAAACAGTACATTTCCATCACCTCCTCGTGCTCAAGCATCAAGGCCCAGTCTGTGCCGTGTACTGTAATTGGGCTGAGTACTTCTGTGGGGTCACAGGGGGAGATTTTTAATTCAAAAAGTAATAACAGCGTGAGAGAAACTATAATTATTTCTTGCTTATGTGTTAGCATATTTTCTTGTTGGAATAGAAGCTTAAGAAACATTGATTACAGACACACGCATCCTTTGGGATAAGGATTGGGGGGCTTTTTTGTGCTCTTTTGTTATTCCCCTTTTCCCCACATGCAAACTTGTTCTTTTTTTTAACCCAGATATCCACTGCCTCTAATGGGCAGGTTTCTTTCATATTTAATAGGCTGTAATTTCGGATATATTTATTTCAGATAGATTAAAGGTAAAGATTAAAAAAAGAAACAGAATAATATAACAAAGGGGGAAAGAAAATCCATCAAGGTCAAATTAGACAATAACTCCTCTGATTATACAGTTCAACATAAGTTTTCCGAAATGGGTGATGGCTGAAGCCGCAGCTTATATTGCCCACCCATATTCCATCCAAGAATTCAAAAGAAAAACAAAAGAAGAGCGATTACAATTCAGAACAAAGCTAAGACAAAATGTGACAAAAAACTAAGCTACAACGCAACACAGACTGGATATGACAATCCTTATGTGATTTTACATGTCATCTTGTATATATGTTTGGAGTATTTCTTCCTTTAGTTTTTGTTTAAATTGTCCAAGCATTGTACATGATTTTAATTCAGGTCCAAAATCGTTCCATAATCTGACTCCTTGCACTGAAACACAGTGTTGCTTGGTGGTAGTTCTCACTGAAGGTTTTTGAAATATACATGTTCCTCTGAAATGATATTGTTTCTCCCTTATTTGGGAGATAGTAATAGTTATGTATATAAAGCTTTCTTGGCAAGACAACCAAAGAGATGACAAACTGTTTGACCACATCCAAATAGCAGATGTTTTTGAAGTAACAAACACAAAACAAGCTTCCCTTTGTTGCTTTTGCCACCTGACATCAAGCTTTATTGTCATTTTGTAACTAACCTACTTTATCTAAATTAAAATTTTTAATCTTAAGAATGTGTATTTGCTACCAGTGTATGACAGGAATGTTTTACTCAATGACTTCAGAAATTAAAAAACAAAAAATGTAGGTCAGTAGTTGAAAAATTTCCCATCAAACCTTCAAATTATAATTTTATTCTGTTGCTAATATCCATTCATCCATCCATTTTCTACTGCTTTTCCGGAGGTCCAGGTCACAGAGGCAGCAGCTCAAGCAGAGAAGCCCAGACTTCCCTCTCCCTGGCCACCTGCTCCAGCTCTTCAGAGAGGATACCAAGATGTTCCCAGGCCAGCTGGGAGACGGAGTCTCTCCAACGTGTCCTGGGTCTGTCCCAGTGTCTCCTCCCTGTGGGATGTGTCCAAAACACCTCAAGTGGGAGGCGTCCAGGAGGCATCCTGATCAGATCCCCAAACCACCTCAACTGGCTTCTTTTGATGTGGAGGAGCAGTGGTTCTACTCTGAGCCTCTCCCGGATGAGTGAGCTCCTCACCCTATCTCTAAGGGTGAGTCCAGCAATCCTACGGAGAAAGCTCATTTCAGCCTCTTGTATCCGCGATCTCATTCTTTCTGTCACTACCCAATGCTCATGACCATAGATGAGGGTAGGAACGTAGATTGACCGGTAAATCAACAGCTTTGCTTTAGAGCTCAGCTCCCTCTTCACCACAACAGACCGGTACAACGTCCGCATCACTGCAGATACTGCTCCGATCTGTCTGTCAATTTCTCGCTCTATTCTCCTCTCACTCATGAATAAGACCCCGAAATACTTAAACTCCTCCACTTGGGGCATGAGCTTTTCTCCAACCCGGAGAGGGCAATCCACCCTTTTCCGGCTGAGGATCATGGACTCAGACTTGGAGGTGCTGATTCTCGTCCCAGCCACTTCACACTCAGCAGCAAACCGTCCCAGCAAGACCTGTAGGTCCTTGCTTGATGAAGCCAACAGGACAACATCATCTGCAAACAGCAGTGATGAGATCCTTTGGTCACCAAACATGATACCCTCTGTTCCTTGGCTGCGGCTAGAAATCCTGTCCATAAAAATTATGAACAGGATCGGTGACAAAGGGCAGCCCTGGCGGAGTCCAACTTTCACTGGAAACGAGTCCGACTGGATGTTGGCAATACGAACCAAACTCTTGGAAATAGGAATGCAAGTTATCATTTAATTAATTCATTAATTGTTAATTGATTCATCTTATCACTTGATTAACGATTAATTGATAAGCAGCAATTTTCCTGAGAATCTGAACTTCCCTTGGTACAATACAATAGTTCTATTTTTAACATACAAAAAGTTTATAACTGTTTTTGATATACTGAATAAAACGTGAACATCTGATTCCTCAATGATATTTTTTTTTTTTCCTACTTCCAGCGCCACACGAGTCGGCTGCCTTTTTGCAACAGCGGCTCAATTCTGAGTTTTTTCTTCCTCTCACTTTCTGATCCGGTGACAACTTTCTGATCCGGCGACACCTTACACACCTTATACATCACAGACACACAGATCGCCCCAAATGTCTCCCGAGCCGGTGGACGGAGCCACTGTTTATAGCCGGAGACGGTACAGCAGGGAACAGCTGCTAGCACTCAACTGCCACTCGGTGCTAACGGAAAAACTCGACATACCGGGAGAACTGGGGTGAAAACGACGTGGGTGTCGTGCTGGAGTAAGACGGCGGGCAAGAAATATACGGTACAGACCCACCCTCCCATCTGTTGTTATGGGGAATGTACGATCGATACTGGGAAAGGTAGATGAGCTAGCGGCTATCTCCCGCTACGATAGCATATACCGGGAGTGCTGCCTTCTGTTATTTGCTGAGACGTGGCTAACTGAACTAGCAGCAGATGCTAACATTGAACTGGATGGTTTCCACGCGATACGGGCAGACCGAACACCGGACAGTGGCAAAGCAAGGGGCGGTGGAGTGATAATGTATGTTAACAACAACTGGTGCAGACCGGGACATATCACTGTTAAACAACAACACTGCAGCAAAGACATTGAGTTGCTAGCTGTTAGCATGAGGCCTACATATCTCCCGAGGGAATACTCACACGTGATCTGCATTGTTATTTATGCAAATCCGACGTCGAACGCTGGGACAGCGCGTGACGTCATCCACTCAGTAACTGGCAGGCTGCAGACAGAACACCCAGATGCTCTTCTCCTCATCTCAGGCGATTTCAACCATGTTTCACTGTCTACCATTCTACCCACGTTTACCCAGTATGTCACATGCCACACTAGAGACAATAAAACACTGGACTTATTCTACGCAAACACTAAGGAGGCGTACACCCCATCACCACTCCCCCCACTCGGGAGATCGGATCACAACTTGGTTCATCTCGTGCCGGTGTACAAACCCCTAGTGCACAGACAACCTCCGGTCATGCGAACAGTGAAGTTATGGTCTGAGGAGGCAATGGACACTCTAAAGGACTGTTTTGAAACCACTGCCTGGGAGCAGCTCTGCGATCCACATGGTGAGGACATCGATGGCCTCACTCACACCATCACGGACTACATCAGCTTCTGTGTGGACAACACCGTTCCCACCAAGACCATACGGTGTCGCTCAAACAACAAACCCTGGATCAACCCTGAGATAAAAACACTTCTGAGAGAGAAGAAGAGGATCTTCAGGTCGGGGAACAGGGAGATGCTGAAGTCCGTACAGAGGGAGCTGAGAAGAAAAATCAGAGAAGGCAAGGACAGCTTCAGGAAGAAGATGGAGGACAAGCTGCAACAGAGTGACATCAGTGGGGTCTGGAGAAACCTTAAAACCATCTCTGGGTTCCAGAATACCTCCCCCCAGGCCACGGGGGGCAGGGAGTGGGCGAACAATCTGAATCTGTTTTTCAACAGGTTTGACCAACCGCCCTCCCCCCCGACTGCACAACAACCACTGCTGCCTCTGAAGACATCAAGTCCTGCTGCCCACTCTCCACTCCACCAACACCCCCCCACTCCCAACACACAGCCCCCCAATCTGACCCTCACTAAGACCCAGGTGAGGACGGAGCTGAGGAAGATCAAGGCCAGGAAGGCGTCTGGACCGGACGGCATCAGCGCAAAGCTCCTCAAGTCCTGTGCAGACCAGCTGTGTGGGATTGTGGAGTACATCTTCAACCTGAGCCTGAAGCTGGGGAGGGTACCACAGTTGTGGAAAACATCTTGTGTGGTACCTGTACCAAAGACTTCCCACCCCAAAGATCTGAACAGCTACAGATCAGTGGCCCTGACATCCCACATGATGAAGACCCTGGAGAGACTGCTCCTTGCTCACCTCCGTCCCCTGGTGGGACCAGCGATGGATCCACTCCAGTTCGCCTACAAGCATGGCATTGGATTGGAGGATGCGGTGATCTTCCTCCTTCACCGTTCTCTGTCCCACCTGGAGAAGCCCGGGAATGCGGTGAGGATCATGTTCTTTGACTTCTCCAGTGCTTTCAACGCCATCCAACCGATGATCCTGAAGGACAAGCTGCTGTGCGCAGGGGTGGACCAGCACCTGTCATCATGGATCCTGGACTACCTCACAAACCGGCCACAGTTTGTGAGAACCCGGGACTGTGTGTCCGACACGATCATCGGTAGCACCGGGGCCCCCCAAGGAACGGTTTTGGCTCCCTTCCTGTTCACCCTTTATACTGCGGACTTCTCACACAACACAACACACTGCCATCTACAGAAGTTCTCTGATGACTCTGCGATCGTTGGCCTCATCTCCAACGGAGATGAAGCTGAGTGCAGAGGGCTTATCCAGGACTTTGTGGACTGGTGCCATCGGAACTGCCTCCAGATCAATGCGAGGAAAACTAAGGAGCTGGTGGTGGACTTCCGCAGGCAAGGACAACCCCTCACAGCACCAGTAAATACACTACCGTTCAAAAGTTTGGGGTCACCCAGACAATTATTTTGTGTTTTCCATGAAAAGTCACACTTATTTACCACCATGAGTTGTAAAATGAATAGAAAATATAGTCAAGACATTGACAAGGTTAGAAATAATGATTTGTATTTGAAATAATAATTTTTTCCTTCAAACTTTGCTTTCGTCAAAGAATCCTCCATTTGCAGCAATTACAGCATTGCAGACCTAACATGATTGCACAAGGGTTTTCTAATCATCCATTAGCCTTCTAACGCAATGAGCAAACACATTGTACCATTAGAACACTGGAGTGAGAACACCGGCCCCTGCTTGTACACATTGGCCTACAACTTCCAGTCATATACAGCCCAAGGAAGATGTGCTGGAACTTCCGCAAAGCCAACTGGAAGAAATTCAGTGAAACTCTGGACCGGAGCGTTGTTACCATCCCACTCCACACCATCACTATAGATGAAGCATACAACCGCTTCTGCAGCGCAATCTTCAAGGCTGCCCATACTGCAATCCCACGAGGCTACCGACCCCTCTATGTCCCATGTTTGGACGGAGAAAGTGCTGCCCTCCTACAATCCTATCAAACATCAGGGGACCCAGAGATAGCAGACCATCTCATTGAATCGCTAAATACAGCCCGGCGAAAGAAATGGGAGGAGACAGTTGCTGACCGGAGCTTTACCCACTCTAGCAGGAAATGTTGGAACCTCATCCGTCGCCTAGGAGCTGCACAGAAGCCCCCTAGCCAAAGCCGAGCATCCGTTGCATCCCACCTACTGACTATCGCCAAAGCACCCCAAGACAGAGACACCAGAAGAAAAGTTACAACTGAGCTAAAAAAACACCAAAAAATGCCTGTAGAGGAAACGAACCCTGAACCCTTCAAGGCTGCTGAACTGGAGAAAGTCCTACAGGGCCTGAAATGTGGAAAGGCAGCAGGATACGATAACATCTTCCCAGAATTCATGAAAAATCTTGGCCCCCGAGCCCTAACCTGGTTGACGCAATTCTACACAAGGATCACACAAACAAACTCGATCCCAAAGAAATGGCGGACAGCAAAGGTCATTGCCATCCCAAAACCTGGCAAAGACCACAAACTACCAGCAAGCTACCGCCCAATCTCTCTACTCAGCGTTCCTTACAAAATCATGGAGCGCCTAATACTGCAACGCATTTCCCCAGAAATAGAGGATATTCTAAGTGTGGATCAAGCAGGTTTCCGCAAGGACCGCAGTACAGGAGAACAAGTACTGGCCCTAACCACCTTCATCGAAAATGGCTTCGAGAGCAGACTGAAGACAGGGGCTGTGTTTCTCGATCTTACAGCCGCCTATGATACGGTCTGGCACAAAGGCCTCCTCCTGAAACTTATAAAGGCGATCCCTGCTTGGGCAACAGCAATTATAAAAACCCTGCTGACCAACCGAAGGTTCAGAGTCCACCTCAGTCAGAACACAAGTGCATGGAGAATGCAGAAAAATGAACTCCCACAAGGCTCAGTTCTAGCTCCAACTCTGTTCAACCTCTACATAAACGACCTGCCTACTACAAAATCCCGCAAATTCATCTATGCAGACGACATCTGTTTGGCATTCCAAGCACCAGACTTTGAACCACTGGAACGGGTGCTCACGGAAGATCTTGCCAAACTGGACCACTTCTGCAAAATCTGGCGCCTAAAACCAAGCCCAGCAAAAACCGTCTCCAGTGTATTCCATCTCCACAATGCAAAAGCTGCCAGAGAACTAAACATCCACCTGAGCGGACTCAAGCTTAAGCATGCCCCAAATCCAACTTATCTTGGAGTGACCCTTGATAGGACCTTATCCTTCAAGGAACATCTAAAGGGGACGGCTGCTAAGGTGAAGGTACGAAACAACCTGCTCTGCAAGCTCGCTGGTGCAAAATGGGGGGCGGCAGTCTCCACCCTGCACACCTCAGCACTGGCCCTTTCATACTCTGTAGCAGAATATTGTGCCCCTGTCTGGTCCAGGTCATCTTACACACACCATGTAGACACCCAGCTCAACTCAACCATGAGAACTATAACTGGAACAATCCGCTCAACACCACTCCCCTGGCTCTCTGTACTGTCAAACATAGCCCCTCCACACATCCGGCGAGCAGCATTAACTCAAAGGATGCTCCAAAAAGTTAAAGATTCTCCTCACTTACCAATCCATGCAGATATCTACACCCCACCCACTGCCCGACTTTCATCCAGACGGCCGATTTGGAAAAACCCTCCCCCAGCTGACTTTACCATCCAGACAGCTTGGCAAGAGGAATGGGAGACCAAGGAGGTCCCAAACAAACAGCTGGTGATAAACCCCAACCAACAGGTCCCGGGCACCAACCTCCCAAGGAGACAGTGGTCTACACTCAATCGCTTCAGGACTGGACATGGCCCCTGCTTGGCCAGCCTTCACAGATGGGGCAGTAGCCCTAGCCCACTGTGCGCATGTGGAGAGGAGCAAACAATGGAGCACATCATAGAGGCTTGCCCGCTCCAAAGACTGGAAGGAGGATTACACACCCTCCATACAGCAAACCAGGAGGCAACTGCTTGGCTTAAGGACTTTGCATTCGCTAAATAAATAAATAACTGGAGTGATAGTTGCTGGAAATGGGCCTCTATACACCTTTCTAGATATTGCACCAAAAACCAGACATTTGCAGCTAGAATAGTCATTTACCACATTAGCAATGTATAGAGTGTATTTCTGATTAGTTTAAAGTTATCTTCATTGAAAAAAGTGCTTTTCTTTCAAAAATAAGGAAATTTCTAAGTGACCCCAAACTTTTGAACGGTAGTGTATACAGGGAACAGACATCAAGATGGTCACATCCTACAAGTACCTGGGTGTTCATCTGAACAATAAACTAGACTGGTCACACAATACTGACGCACCCTACAAGAAGGGACAGCGCAGGCTGTTCCTACTGAGGAGACTCAGGTCTTTTGGTGTACAAGGGGAGCTGCTGAAGTCATTCTATGACACGGTGGTGGCATCAGCCATCACTTTTGGAGTGGTCTGCTGGGGCTGTGGCATTACAGCAGTCGATAGGAAGAGACTGAACAAACTGATCAAGAAAGCTAGCTCTGTCCTGGGGCAGTGCCTTGACCCAGTGGAGGAGATGGGAGAGAGAAGGATGGTGGCTAAACTGTCATCTCTGCTGGAGTCCGAGTTCCACCCTATGCAGGACATACTGAATGCACTGAGGAGCTCATTCAGCAGCAGACTACATCATCCTAGGTGCACAACCGAGAGGTTTCGCAGGTCTTTCCTACCTACGGCTGTCAGACTGTACAACCTAAGCAGGGCTGCTTGCAGAGATAGCAAAAAGACGTGACAACCTAATAGTATTGAATGCAAAAGACGCAATAGACTTACACAATGGTCCCCTCCAGTATACAACTAGGAAAATACCGGTCGCTATGGAGGGTGAGAATATGTATGGGTACATAATCATACCATGTAGGATAACTAAGTAGACGGTTATGCTGTTTCATTCCATCTAGCTACAATACTCCGCACTGTGTGTGTTTATATATTTATATATTTATTCCATCTAGCAACAATGCTCCACACTGTGTGTGTTTATATATTTACATATTTATTCCATCTAGCTACAATGCTCCGCACTGTGTGTGTTTCTATATCTAAATATTTATTCCATCTAGCTACAATGCTCCACACTGTGTGTGTTTATATATTCATATATTTATTCCATCTAGCTACAATGCTCCGCACTGTGTGTGTTTATATATTTACATATTTATTCCATCTAGCTACAATACTCCGCACTGTGTGTTTATATACTCATATATTTATTCCATCTAGCTACAATGCTCCGCACTGTGTGTCTATATATATATATTTATATTTATATTTATATTTATATGTACATATGTATACTCGCTGCTCTTGTTTTTCTCTTGCCTTCTGATTGTTGCTCTGAGTGTTGCTATCCCTGTGCTGTTGCAATCCTGGAATTTTCCCATTGTGGGACCAATAAAGGCTTATCTTATCTTATCTTATCTGTATTGTACCATTTGCATTTTTTTTTTACTACAGACAATGGCATTTTTTTGTAGCTTAATAAATTTTGTACTGTGTAGTGTGTACTTACAAGTTTCAATTTTAGGCCCACTGCTGTTTATTTTGTATATTAATGATTTGCTATCAGTGTGTGAAAATGACATAAAAATTCAGATGTATGAAGATGCGTAAAGCCTTTGATATGGTCAATCACTCAGTGCTTCTTTCTAAACTATCAGGATATAAACTGTCCATGAATACCCTTAGCTGGTTACAATGACATTTTTTGTTGTGGTATACCCACTACTGTTGTTGGCTTTTGTTTCAATAATATATTGAATAATTATAGAATATAGAGTGATGATATGGACAGGGATGAGAATTTTCCACGGAAACGCGGAATTCCGCGGATTTGATCATGTCTAGGGTCATTCTCGTGAATCGTCTAAATTCGAGGAGAAATTTTTTTTTTGGGGGGGGGGGGGGTGAGGTATGTTATGACCGGCGAGTCGTATTTTCGATCGGCTGCTAAAATCCACCACGCAGAACACGCTACCCAGCGAAATCAGTAATGTAATGTAACAAGGCCACTGATTGGCTGATACTTATTGAAGCAACCAATCGGTGATTTTGTTAGATTTCCTTTGTCATATCCAGCAAGTGCCTACAGGCATGAAAAGGAAGAAAAAAGGAAAGAGAAGGAAATGAAACAGAAAGAACTCAATCTTCAACATGATTCTGTGGCAAGCAAGGCCGCCATGAAAAAGAACAGAGAAGCTGCAGCTAAGTAGGCACTGCTTGCCCACAGAAAATCAGAGAAGAGGAAGGCTACAGAACGGCTACAGGCTTTGGTAGCCAAGAAGAAGAAATCGCACAATTAGATGTGAAGAATACATTGACTTGTACATAAGTTCATAGAGTAGTAGCACAGGCATGTAAATATGGAAGTGACATTTTCTATTCATCAATCAAGTGTGACACTGAATCAAAACAGTATTGAACATGATTACACATGTGATGCAGCAGCAGATTAAAAAGGTAAACTATAAATGCATTTGTACTTACTTCTAACTTTAAATATAAGACCACATTTGAGCATTCTAAAACACCAGATTTCGTTAGCTTCTGGGGGGCATTGCCCCCCTAGACCCCCCACCAAGGCTCCACCTTGGGTCCGGCTTGGGGCCTGCGTCCCCCAAGACCCGGCTTAGTTTCCTCTTTTTTCCCCAAACCCCATTCTCATCCCTGTATGGAGTGAAGTACGTGGCAGTAATGCACCTGTAAGCTGGTTGCCAACCGCCAATCAAATCTAAAAGAAGAAGAAGAAGAATTGAATAATTATAGGCTGATAAGTATACTTCCTGTTTTGTCAAAAGCCATTGAAAAGGTGGTAGCAGACCAACTGATAGAACATCTCGAATTTGCCAAGCCATCATTTTAGACTTCCGTAAAGCTTTTGATATGGTCAATCACTCAGTGCTTCTTTCTAAACTATCAGGATATAAACTGCCCATGAATTACCCTTAGCTGGTTAAAATCTTATCAATCTGGTCACTCCCAGTGTGTGCGCATAAACAATACTGTATCCCAATCAAAGGCATGCACCATGGGAGTATCACAAGGTTCAGTTTTGGGCCCACTGCTGTTTACTTTGTATATTAATGATTTGCCATCTGTATGTGAAAATGACATAAAAATTCAGATGTATGCAGATGACACAGTCATCTACACACATGGGAAGGATGCCAAACAAGTGGCTGACAAGTTGATGATAGCAATGGAAAGTGTCAGAATGGCTTCATCAATCATGCCTCACTCTGAACATAGGGAAAACAGCTACCATGTACTTTACCAACAAACAAAATCATACGCACTATCCGAGTATAACTGTAAATGGAGCAAATATAGAAAATGTAAGAGTTTAAGTATCTGGGTGTCACATTAGATCCCCCGCTCAGCTTTAAAAAGCACATAAAAAAAACTTTTCTGAATGCCATGATTTTGACACATTTCACTTATTGCATCTCTTGCTGGTCACAAGCCAATAGTATGACTCTGAAACCCTTGGGGTTCCTGTATAAACAATCCATCAAAATTCTGGATAAGAAGACACGACAGTATCACCATTGTGGTATACTTGCCATACACAAGATGTTAAGCTTTGAAAATATGATCATGTATGCACATATACGGTTGGACTTTACAATTATCCATGGTTCTGCACCCCTGCCCCTTAAGACTTTTGTGTACCTGACTTCTGAACAACATAACCAGAATAACAAGGATTTCCTCTATTTGGCATTGTTGCATCCCCCTACATAAAACTGCTTTTGGACAATCAGCATTGTCATCCAAAGCTATAACAGAATGGAACGAGCTCCCCACTGCTTTGAAGACCAGAACAAATTAGAGACTTTACCACAGAGACTAAAAAATGGATTTTAAATAATCAAGCCTGCCAGCATTGACTCCCCCTTAAATGGGATTTGAAATTGTACTCTTAAATCATTTTTATGTTTGCCATCGCTCTTATTTGTTTTATTTTTTTTTTTTACCTTTTAAACTTACTCCCTAGTTGTTTCAGGGTTAACAGTTTCTGAAACCCTACCTGAATTGCTTTCTATATGTGCTGTTTTTATCTTCCTGCCTGCCTCAGGAACTACAGATGGAAATTAGTGAGAATGCTATAATCTGGTACAGAGTATACAATCTTTATGCAATCTGGTACAGATTACAGTTTAATGTTTTTCTGTACATGGTCCCTGATAAATAATCTAAACTTATGTGCTGGTACATCTCGGTAAATTACAAAAGTCATGATTTTTTTATTTATTTTAAAAACTATTACTAATATCATAAATGTATCATTTTTAGTTATATTACAAATAAATTACTTTCACATGCTAATTTGCTGAGATGCACAACTAGACTGTTATAACAGGAAAATAAATTGTGAGCTGCTTTATCTGTTGCATGTTCAACATTATCACAGTACCCCGGAAATCTAGCTGACCCAGAACAATCTGGGCTCTTCTGTTGTCTTTTACCTCAGTGGCAACTTGAGTCCGATCTGTTTTTTGTCTTGTGGCGTGGGGCAGCGGCAGCAGGGATGGTTTTTTGCACTCATGTAATCTTTTTCTTTGCTCCGGTCCGTTTTTCCGCTATGTTAATTTGAAGCAGGTGGACTTTCAATCTCGTGTGCCATCGGAACTTGTTGTGGCGCTCCACAGCGCATGCACTCTGAGGGCTTGGGATGTTCTTCTGCTTTTTCGGTTGAAATGCAGCAGTGGGTGACCACGTGCGCCCAAGCCCTGACAGCGACACCACAACATTTCACAGAATAAGCACTCATTGAAAAGGACTGCCAAATTATTAATTAATTGACAACTAATTTAATTTAGTTGACTAAACTCTTATCAACAGTTAATTGAAAGTCAATTAATCATTAACATCCTTACTTGAAATGGTTGTATAGGGACCCGATGGCTCGTAACAACAAGCCCGATACCCCATGCTCCAGCAGCACCCCCCACAAGAGATCACGAGGGATGCGGTCGAATGCTTTCTCCAAGTTTACAAAACACATGTGGACTGGTTGAGCAAACTCCCACAAACCCTTGAGGATTCTCGAGAGGATAAAGAGTTGGCCCGATGTACCACAGTCAGGGCGAAAACCACATTGCTTCTCCTGCATCCAAAGTTCGACCAGCGGTTGGACTCTCCTCTCCAGTACCCTGGCATAGCCCTTCCCAGGGAGGCTGAAAAGTGTGATCCCCTAAAGTTGGAACACACCTTCCGGTCCTCCTTCTTGAAGAGAGGGACCACCACTCCAGTTTGCCATGCCAAAGGCCCTGGCCCCGGCCTCCACGCAGTGTTGCAGAAGCGTGTCAACCATGACAGCCCTACAACATCCAGAGCCTTGAGGTACTTAGGGCGAATCTTGTCCACCCCCGGGGCCTGGCCACCAAAGAGTTTTTTAACCACTTCGGCGACCTCAGCCCCTGTGATGGGCAAGTCGTCCCCTTTGTCCTTAAGCCCAGTTTCCTCTGTGGAAGGTGTGCCAATGAGATTGAGGAGATCCTTAAAGTATTCCTTCCACCACCCGACGATATCCCCACTCGAAGTCAGCAGTGCCCCATCCACACCATACACAGTCTGGACAGGGAGCTGCTTCCCCCTCCTGAGCCACCGGACAGTTTGCCACAATCTCTTCGAGGCTGACCGAAAGTCTTGTTCCATGGCCTCACCAAACTCCTCCCTCACCTGAGTTTTTACCTCAGCAACCACCCAAGCTGCACTACACTTGGCCTGTCAGTACACCTCAGCTGCTTCGGGAGTCCCACAAGCCAACCAAGCTTGATAGGACTCCTTCTTCAGCTTGATGGCCCCCCTCACCACTGGTGTCCACCTCTTGGTTCGGGAGTTGTCATCACGAGATGCACCAACAACCTTGCGGCCACAACTCTGGACAGCTGCTTCAACAATGGAGGTGGAGAACATGGCCCATTCAGACTCCGTGTCTCCAAACTCCCTCGGAATGCGGTCAAAGTTCTTCCAGAGGTGGGAGTTGAAGACCTCTCAGACAGGGGCCACAGCCAGACGTTCCCAGCACACCCTCATTATACGTTTAGGTCTTCCGGGTCTGAGTGGCGTCCACCCCTGCCATCGGATCCAACTTATCACCAGGTGGTGATCAGTTGACAGCTCTGCACCTCTCTTTACCTGAGTGTCCAAGACATATGGTCGCAGGTCTGATGACACGATAACAAAATCGATCGTTGACCTGTGACCTAGGGCGTCCTAGTGCCAGGTGCACATATAGACATCCTTATGCTTGAACATGGTGTTTGCTATGGACAGACTGTGGTTGGCACAGAAGTCCAATAGTCTGTTGCTAAAATACAGTCATGTGAAAAAATTAAGACACCCTGTGAAAGCCTGTGTGTTTTTTAACATATTTGGGCACATGGATATTTAATATCAATTTTAACAATACTGGGAGATTCAAGTAATATAGCTTTTTTTTCCTTATTTTTTTTTAACCTTTAAGTAATATAGCTAAACAATTAAAACTGACGAAAAGACTTCTTAAAATTTTCTGTAAAATGTAATCCTAAAAACATACAATTTCTGGTGAGGAATAAATTAGGACACCTCCACATTTATTCCCACTTAAAATTACTAAAATCACACACGGGTGTATCACATCAGGTGCACATGATTAGAGAACATCGTTACTTAGCTTGTCTTATTTAAACCTCGGACATTTAGTTTGGTGTGCTTCTGACTGTTGAAGTGAGCGTGAACACCATGGTAAGATCGCAAGAGCTGACTGAGGCCTTCAGAAAGAAGATTGTAGCAGCTTATGAGTCTGGAAAGGGGTTTAAAAAAGATCTCAAAAGAATATGAAATCAGCCATTCCATTGTCTGGAAAATAGTCTACAAGTGGAGGACATTCAAAACAACACCTGTCAACATGCCCAGGTCTGGCTGTCCAAGCAAGTTGTCCCCAAGAGTAGACTGCAAGATGCTAAAAGAAGTCTCCAAAAACCCTAAAATATCATTATGGTACCTACAGCAGGCTCTTGCTACTGTTGATGTAAAAGTGCATGCCTCTACAATCAGAAAGAGACTGCACAAATTTAACTTGCATGAGAGGCGTGCAAGGAGGAAACATTTGCTCTCTAAGAGAAACGTGAAGGCCAGACTGAAGTTTGCCAGAGAACGTAGACAAAGACCAGGACTTCTGGAAAATGTTCTTTGGACAGATGAGTCTAAAATTGAATGATTTGGACACCAGTACAGAGGATGTTGTTTGACGTAGACCAAATACAGCATTCCAGGAAAAGAACCTTATACCAACTGTGAAGCATGGAGGTGGAATTGTCATGATTTGGGGATGCTTTCCTGCAGCAGGACCTGGCCAGCTCACCGTCCTAGAATCCACCATGAATTCTACCGTGTATCAGAGGGTGCTTGAGAGCCACGTGAGACCATCTGTAAAAAAATTAAAGCTGATGCGGAACTGGACCCTGCAACATGACAGTGGCCCAAAATATACCAGTAAATCCACCAAGGACTGGCTAAAACTAAGAAATGGAGGGCCTGGAATGGCCGAATCAAAGCCCAGATCTTAATCCCACTGAGATGCTGTGGGGTGACTTGAAATGGGCTGTACATGCAAGAAACCCCTCAAACATCTCACAGCTGAAACAATTCTGTGTTGAGGAATGGGGCAAACATTCCTCAGACTGATGTCAGAGGCTGGTAGATGGCTACAAGAAGTGTCTCACTGAAGTTATTTCAGTCAAAGGGGGTAACACTAGCTATTAGGCGGTAGGGTGTCCTGTTTCCTCACTTAGAATATGCATTTTTGTTCATCTTTTGTTTAATGAGTAAAACAAGGTTAATTTTTGTTTACCTGCAATTAAATCACCTTCTTTTCCAAAGGTAAATAAAAACAAGATTAGACATCAATATGTGAACATTTCTTAATAAAGAACTGAATATTTAATGGGGTGTCCTAATTTTTTCACATGACTGTATTTGACAAAATGCATTTATTCAGTGTTGGTCATTTCAGAACAAATGTAGCAGTAGTGGTTGTTGCCGATGAGCGGTTTTGTTGACTATACTTTATTCATATTAACCAACATTTATCTGTTTTGCATCTACAGTATTTTGCATGAATGTGTGAGGAGTGTTTTGAAATGACACCACCAAAAAAAAGTCTGTGGTGGATTTCCTTTGTCAGTGTATTGTTTCTTTCTTTAAACAATGGCAGATGAAAGTAGGTGAAACATGTTTTTTAAAACAGTTGCACTCACAAGTTTCCAAACTCTGGAGGTATGTAAACTTATGAGCACAGATGTATTTTAACTGCTACCCATTGAAAATGAATGAGTATTTGTGTCTAAACTTGTGACTGGTAGTGTATCTCCAGGGTATGCAAACTTATAAGCACAAATGTAAGCATGAATATTTTTGTGAAATTATTCCTTTGTAAGGAAGAATTGGAACTATTTGTATACAACATATAGATTACTAGAACTCTGAAATGGAGTGTGATTGGCAAATTACTGGCATTTGAATTTGAATGATGAATTTGTCCGATACAGTTGCACCTCATGACATTTATGCTTTACTGAAGCATTGTTTTGACACAAATGAGTATGCCCTGTTCACACTCTTTCATATCGGCATGCGTTGTGGTGGGGATGAGTCTGCTGTATTTACATCCCTCGGGTCATGCAGGTGTTACCCTCTCTCAATCCCCGACTCAAGGAGTAACTGAAGGATTTCAGTGTAATGTTGCAAATGTTTTGCTGTGGATTTTACAGTCGCCTGATTTGTGTGTAGTCAGTTAAACTCCCTGGTAGAAAACCTTTTGAAGATTGGTGTTCCATCTCTCTAGTTGAGTTTTATAGAGTAGGAGAAATAATGCAACCAAATCGTCACTAAAAAATCATTGATTGTTTCATTTTTAGTTTTTGACCCATCTATCACTTGACCAAACATTCCGGTTGTTAAAAATTTAAAAAAAAAAGTTGTCCTCAGCAGGATGTTATTTATGTAAAAGGATCCTGTACTATAAAATATATATTTGTGTTTATTGTTGGATCATATTCAAAACTGTATTTTGTACTATATACAGTATATGTGTTAGCTGAGGAGCGATACCCCGACAGCTCTGCCCGAGAGGTTAAACACATTCCAGAGAACCTCAAAGTTCAGTGTTTAACATGAAGGTCAACCCTTTACATGTAGCCCACAAGGCATGTTCTGTCAGCAGGATCATTTTGGCTGGTTCCCTTGTAGTCATAATTCCCAGTAGAAAAACAAAATGTCTCCTCTGAAGATGTAGTCTGAAATCAGTTTCCTTTGTTCATGTGCTAGGTATGTTGGTCACTCTGGGGAGTTTAGCTTATGGCCATGAATTCCATGCTGAAAATCACCAATTCAGAATAAATTTATTAGCAATATGTAATATTTATCATGGTTTTCATTAGACATCAGGTATGTTTTTCCAAAAGCCCTTATTTAACAGTTTGAGGAAGACAGTGAAGTTGCTGACCTCCTCCTCCTGTCCCCATGTGTTTAGTTTGAATTGATAGGTGACCTGTCCTACCCTTTAAGGCCCTGTAGCTTTTTGGTGTACAACAGTGAGTTCAGGCTCAGCCTCACATTGCACTGCTCTCCGCTGAACAATAGTCATTCTGTATCAGCCCAGTACAAAATACAGTATATTTGTTTAGCTGACTGAATGGAACAGAAAACCCACGCATCACAGAGCTGTTTCTCTGACCACATACCATGGCGGTCATTTGTTTTTTGTCCTGCTGCTTGCTCAGATATATACTGACAGCCATAATTGTTACTGAGATGAAGACTTTTCCACACGTCCCCCACCATGGCTTGAGAACTGAAGCCCATATGTACAGTAAATGCAAGGAGTTGCAGTTGAGCTTGTGGCTGTTAATGTTTTAACGAGACATGCTGGTTGTCCACTTGCTGCTTTCATTAGTGATGAGTATCTTGATGGTCTATGAAAGTACGTTAAGATGTTTCTCAGTGTGTCTGCTTCATTTACACTGACTGCGGTTCTGTTCAGTTAGGGCTGTGATGTTGACACTGGAGTGGATAGTTCCCACTCTCGTCAAGGCTCATCTTTCCTCTAGATATGATGCATTGCATCAGAGATCTGGCTCTCCGCAATGGATTGCTAAAAATTTGTATTTCACAGAATTAAAATTGACAGGCTTCTTGCTAGGGGTGGGAATCGTGAGGGATCTTGCGATTCGATGCTGATCCCGATACTTGGGTCACTATACGATCCGATCACGATTCAACAATAATCGCAATATTGAATATCGCGATACCATAGTTTTCAATTTTTTTTCCACCTTATTACCTCTGCCATGGGAGGAGGTAATGTTTTCAGAGGTGTTGGCTGGTTGGTTTGTTGGTTTGTCTGTTACAAACAGAACTCAAAAAGTTATGAATGGATTTTGATGAAATTTTCAGGTGTGTAATGGCATTGGGAACAGATGATTAGATTTTAGGGATGATCTGAGAGTGCATACCTCCACCAAGGGCTTTGTTACCTCCGCCAAGGAGGTTATGTTTTCTTTTCATTTCATCAGCTATGTTTTCATCAGCGTTGGTTTGTCTGTCTGTCTGTTTGTTTGTTAGCAAGATAACTCAAAAAGTTATGGAAGGATTTTCATGAAATTTTCAGAGATTGTCAGAAATGGGGTATCCTACAGATGATTAGATTTTGGTGGTGATCCGGATCACCGTCTGGAAAAAAAACAAAACAAACAAGCATCACAGTATAGCTAATATATGCCACTTGCGAATGGCATTTTTTTCATGGTCAAGGACTCTATAAAGTTACACAAAATAAATGTAGGATTAATATTTATGATGTTAAACACTGTATGGGGGGAACTCTGGCACTTGGCGGAGGTCTGCGCTCTCCGAGTGCTTTTCTAGTTTGTATTTGTGCAGCAGGATTACACAAAAACTACTGGATGTATTTGGATGAAATTTTCTCCAGAGGTGGTTCTTGGGCTACAGAGGAATGCATTACATTTTGGTGATGATCTGAGAATGCATACCTCAGCCAAGGCTCTTATCTTCTCACAGAGTGTTAGCAACAATACTTCAAAATTACTGGAAGGATTTGGATGAAATTTTCACCAGAGGCGGTTCTTGGGCTACTGACAGACCCATTACATTTTGGTGATGATCTGAGAATGCATACCTCAGCCAAGACTCTTATCTTCTCACAGTGTCTTAACAACAATAGTCCAAAACTAATGGACAGACTTTGATGCAATTTTCACCACAAGTGGCTCTAGGTCTACACACAAACCCATTACATATTGGAAATCCATGAGACATGGAAGGACCCTTGGCAGAGGTGTGTGCTCTCTGAGTGCCTTTCTAGTTCAACCTTAAATCATGTCCTAAAGTAAAACTGTTGACATCTCTTTCATAGAATGAAGTGTTCTCGGGACTTCATTTTCTGCAGAGACACAACTCTGCACACAGGGAGGGTGGTGAAGTCCCACTCCAGTTATCAGGTTCAGGTTTAGGTTCAGGTTACTTTATTTGTACCCGTAGGTAGATTTGTTTTGCAGTCTGGTGACATCCATATTTACAAACCACAATTACATTCAACATAAACACAAACACAGGCACACATGAAGCTGACTATGTTTAGTTGACTCTGGCCTTGCGATGGACTGGCGATCTGTCCAGGGTGTACCCTGCCTCTCGCCCAAAGATGCTGGGATAGGCTCCAGCCCCCCCGCGACTCGAAAAGGATTAAGCGGAAGAAGATGGATGGATGGATAGTTGACTCTGTGGACTCTTTTAAAAAGCAACGGAAAATGTTTTTGTTTAAGGAGGCTTTCCATTGAGTTTCAATTCAACTGCTTTTTAATGGTAAGTCTGATATTTTTAAATTATTTTAATTGTGTGTTTTAACTTGTTTTTGTATTTTTTAAATAATTTTTATCTATCAGATTCCTTTTACTCTTATTTTATTGTACAGTGCTTTCTGACTGTATGTCTCTGAAAAGCACTTCATAAATAAACTTACTTTTTCTCCGAGCGCTGCTTGCAAGCTCCATACCTCAGTGTTTTTAGCTTAGCCCTTGCTAATGCTGTTCCGAGACTTGTGCTGGTCTGCGTGGGGCTTTTTTGCGCAGCGCTTCTTGCGGGTTGTGTGTCATGTCAAGGTCCTTCCTTCCATCTTTGTAATAAGATCCAAAAAAGGCCCGACATTTGAGCCAACTTTGAGCTAACTGCTTCCTAACTTTCAAAGTTGGCTGCAAATCTTGCGAGACAAGATATGACCTCCACCGACAATGGGCGCTTTTGCGCCATCTGGCTGCAAATCTTTCGAGGCAAGCTATGGCTTCACTTGACTGGGTGCTTGCTTTACACCATCTAGTGGACTGAAAATGCAATTGGTTGAATATCCAAGAGAGTATGTAACGTTTATGTGAATATATATTATTAATAAAGATCAATCCATGCATTTTGGGATCGATACATTATCGTTAGTGTCAAGTATCGCGATCTATCACTGAATCGATCTTTTGTCCCACCCCTACTACTTGCCCATTATTAAAGCACAAATGGATCCAGATGAATGGACAGTGACACAACGTCTGTCTTGTTAAGTAAGCTAACCTTTGTGTTGCTGCCTTGTTGTCATCATCTCTTGTGTTATATCTTACACCTTGTGTAATCTTGTTTGCAAACCATCCTCAAGTTGCTCAAAATTTTGGGATGTACTTAATCTTTTAACTGTCAGATTTCACGCACACCCAGTGGCACTGCGCAACAACTGCGCCTGCCAACTCACTCTGACATCCCCGGCTGTACTGAGGATTTGTACCGATTTGTACTGATCTGCCGGTTTCAGAAGATGGCAGGCACGCGTTGGAGGACTCATGGATGACACGTAATACACCCAAGAAGAAGAAGTCCTTATTTCCTTTTCCGGTTTTCCTGCTTTTAGCCCAGAAAGCTAATATGGCCGCCATCAATCGTCGTTTTGTCGTCATATAACAGCTTCGTACTCTGAAAATAGCCGCGGAATACAAACAAAATTTACTTGGGATAATCCTAAGAGTTTGTAGATGTGGGAGAGAGCGCAAATGACTGACAGAATGCAAAATTACGACGACGATGGACGAAAACAGATCGGTCACGTGAGCGAGCGCGCGAGCCCCCCACCCCACCCCGCCACCGGTAAATGACAATTTTTTTATTTTTTTTTTTACATTGTACTGCTTTTCTGGTTCATATACTTTAAAGATAAGATAACAAAATGCAACTGTAGAAAAAAAGCCATTATCTCTTGCAACTTTCAAGTTATAGCCTTGGAAATCTGAACTATTTTATTGACAAAAAATATTTACCACTCTTGACCACTAGGGGTTATGTCGCCATATGGCGACTGGGACAGTTAGAGGCTATTTTGGCCTGACTATGGCACAGATGCAGGTGAATTTTTGTATGTTTTTTTATATTTTTGGATACATTTAGGCTTTTTGTGCAGTTAATTCCTCAACCTTGCATCGCAAGCAAAACTAAATTACATGCTCTCCTACAGACAATTAAGTCAGTGCTAATTGGTAACTAGGACCAATTGGAGTAGTGCTGAGTGATATACTGGTTTATCCGGTATACTGGTCTTAATTTCTCACATGGTATGAAATTTTAAAATACTTCCATACCGCTGCACAGCTGAAATAACAGCTGTAATCAGATGCATTGTTCCCAGTATATAAGATGAGATGCAGAAAAGGATGCAATCAGAAAATTTGAGATTTAAAATGAGCATTAGTTGGAAAAAAACAAGCATTATGAATTGTTTGTGCTATGATTGCTTTGGAAAAAACATGCAAATTTTCCCAAATTCACTTCTCCTCGCGCACGAAAAAGGAGACTCCTTCAGCAGGAGTGTGGAGCTCCTCTGGCTCACATACAGCATGTTACAGCTGGAGCTCCACAAAACAGGGTGGACCTGAGCTGGACATGCACACACACCAAGCTGCATACATTCTTCATATCCTGATGTAGATGTGTGTTGTTAATCTAAATCCTTAAATCATTTGTATGATTCGCTGGGAACGGATGACCCAAGGAACGAGGCAGTCACACACGCTTACGAAGACTGTGGGGTGTGTGTGTGTGTGTGTGTGTGTGTGTGTGTGTGTGTGTGTGTGTGTGTGTGTGTGTGAGTGAGTGAGTGAGAGAGAGAGAATGTGTGTTGTACAGTGATAGGCATAGGACTGAGACGCATTTTAGAAAAAATATGAAAACGTTTAGTCAAAATTAAACTCTGACAGGGTAAAACTATAATGTGGCATAGGATGATTTCTGTCACTACCACTACTATTTGCAAAATTAAATTTCAGTTATGTCACTCATATTGATTTCTTCATATATTGTGCCAGTTTGTGAAGCAAATAAAAGCCATCATATCCTGTAGAATAGATGGTTAAGTATTCAAAAAAATACAGTGAAATATCGTAAAACCACCAAAGTCTCAAAAAATACCATGATATAAATTTTTGGTCATACCGCCCAGCTCTAAGTTGGAGGAAGATTATTGTCTTCTGTGTTTTGTTGTCACAAATTGCTTAGCTTGTGGTAGACACTGTTTCTCTGTTACATGGTGCATCTATCTATAAATTCACGAAATCTCTGTCTGTGTGTTTGTGTATCTGTTCCACGCATATCTCTTGAACGTTTGTCAGACTGGCCTCAGATTTTAAATGTGGTTTCCTGAGGTTACGAGGGTGTGCATCCCCAAATATGGAGTCACTCAGTCAAAATATGTAATTTTTATCAATAAAGGTTTAGCCACCGTTCGGTCTCATGCCCAGGCTTCTAGAAGTGTAGGCGGGGTTGGGTTTCGGATTGACTCCTACTGATTGGATAATACGCGCATTACAGCATCAGTAACCACACGGTAAGTTCTGTGTGCAAAACAAGGAAGTGAAACGCGACAGATTTGACTAGAAAAAGGTAATACTTAAGATTTAATGCTTAAAAAATTATACCATAAAGTTGCTGTGATTGCATAGGTCTTAAGGATAATTTGGCATGGGGAGGGGGGGTGAAGCAGCAGCTGAACCGCTGGGACCACGGGTAAAGCAACAGCCGAGATTCCCATTAACCGGGCAGGCTGAGCTTGGCTCCCTGCAAAGCACTGCGATCCACCGGTTCAAGCTGCTGCTTCTCCCACCGGTGTCCAACCGGCTGCTCCACGATTGTTCGCGGGGAGGCACGCCCAGCCTGCCCTAGTCAGCGGTACACGGGAGTCCCTTGGCAGCCTGATTGGGATATCTGTTTCAGACAGGAATACTTGCTTTCTACAGGCACGATGCCGCTCCTCTCGGTGTGCTCGCACAATTATTAAAAGTTACTAATTGTGGAGCAGAATGCCCAGATCAACTGCATATCCTATGCGGCCACATGCACGGTTTGACTAAACGACGACCGTCACCAAACTGCACTCAAAAAACGCTCAGTAACTCATAAAAGATCACACAAATAAGTGATCTGGCAAAAAAATAAGCAAGCGGTTCTTAAACAGTGGCTAATATTGGATGTCCCATTCACGTTCAATTATTCTGGAATTAATATTCACACAATCAAATAAATCTCAGTTCAGTCCCTTCCATATTTGTCAAAATCTAACATGTGTGATTGCCTACATATAGGCTACACCCCTGTATTCCACTTTCAAACACAGCTTATGCAGCCAGACACAACCTGGCCCAAAAGCACGCTAACTGATGGCGATAAAAAAAAAAGTTATTTTCAATAAAGTGAAAAAAAGATAATGCATGGCGTGTGCTTTTTCCCTGAGGCTGATTTATCATGTGGTTCCAGTGATTAGCTCATTGGATCCACCTTTTTTTTATGTAGTAAAAAAAGTAGTAAGTGTGGGCTATATTAATCATATATTCCATAACCTACATATGTTGAAGCATGTGGGAATGTTTGGTGATTACATATGTAAGGCGACTTCACACCTCAGAAAGGACAAAGACTCTCAACCGCCAGTGAAGAACAAAGACGTTCCCAGACACTGCGGTGGAGACCGGAGGAGCTGCCATCACCCCCCAGGGCCATGAGGAGGAGTACGGAGACAATGGGGGGGATTAAGATAATGAGGGATGTCAGCCTTTGATATGCATGTCTTTTGTTATGTGCAAGTATAAGTTCACAGAGCCGGAGGTATTCGGTCTCTTTTCTTGCTTCTGCTTCTGCACTGAGATGAGACTTGTTAGAGGAGCTGATAATAAACTTTGGTTTATATATCACACCGCCTCGTTCTTCCAAGCTCTTCTACAGTAAGTTAAAAAAAAAAAAAATCATGGGGGGAAGGCCCTACAACCTTTGTTCCATGAATGTGGGACGTATCAACCATACACTGGATAAATTTTTAGCATGTGGCACATATTTTTTCCAGTTTACAAAATTTTTCACCGGGTCTGAGGTGTTTGTGGAAAAAAATGCGTTTTGGTTCCTGTTTAGAGAGTCAAAATGCAGTCGTTTAGGCAGAATAATAATAATAATAAATAATCTTCGGGCATCAATAATAAACAAGTGCTTACAATAGAGTGACGGCACTCAGTCTTTGCCAGTCACGCCCTCAAGGTCCAGATCATTTGGCCTCAGTATCGTCCCAGCACGACGACATGAGCACCGCCTCAATCTTAGCATTAAAGTTTTAAAAAACCTTTTAATAACAAAAGATTGATAAAATATAAACTGATGCACTACAATGGGTCTCAAATATTTGTAAACATGTCCTGTTATAGTTCTGCATGAGTTTATTGATGATACACAGAAAAAATTCAATATTACACTGAACTCCATCACTGAACAGTGATATAAACTAAAATAATTAATAATAATTATAATGGTGACTGAACAACTCGCATTCCCCAAAGTACAAGATACACTATTATGAATATAAGTGATAAAAGATCAGACAAATAAGTGATCTGACAAACAAATAAACAAGGGATCTGAAACGGTCGCTAATATTGGATGTCCCATTCATTTTCAATATTTAGGTACTCTGTAGTTAATATTCACACAGTCAAATAAATCTTAGTGCCATTTACTCCTTTTTATATTTGTCAAAGTCTAACGTGATTGCCTGCATATACAGGTGCATCTCAATAAATTAGAATGTCATTGAAAAGTTGATTGATTTCAATAATTCAATTCAAAAAGTGAAGCTCATATATAGATTCATTACACACAGAGTGATATACTGTATTTCAGGTGTTTATTTCTTTTAATTTTAATGGTTATGGCTTATAGCTCATGAAAACCCCAAATTCAGTTTCTCAAAAAATTAGAATATTTCATGAAATTATGTTTAAAAAATTGATTTTTAATAGAAATGTTGGCCGACAGTAAAGTATGTCCATGTACACACTCAATACTTGGTCGGGGCTCCTTTTGCATAATTACTGTATCAGTGCATGGAGGTGATCAGCCTGTGGTACTGCTGAGGTGTTATGGAAGCCCAGGTTGCTTTGATAGCGGCCTTCAGCTCGTCTGCATTATTGGGTCTGGTGTATTTCATCTTTCTCTTGACAATACACCATAAACTCTCTATGGGATTTAGGTCAGGAGAGTTTGCTGGCTTATCAAGCACAGTGATACCATGGTCATTAAACCAGGTATTTGTACTTTTGGCAGTGTGGCCAGGTGCCTTGTCCTGCTGGAAAATGAAATCAGCATCTCCATAAAGCTTGTCAGCAGAGGGAAGCATGAAGTGCTCTAAAATTCCCTGTTAGGTGGCTGCACTGACATTGGACTTGATTAAACACAGAGAAGAAAGTGTGAGGAGCTCCTGGTCGTGGCTGATTTATGGTAAAATGATGCTCTTTCCACTTCTAAATGATACCTCCAACAGTGCTCACTGACATATTCACCAGTTTAGAAATGCACCTGTAACCAATGCCATCATTATGTTTTGCAGCAATAAGATTGCCAAGGTCTTTGCGTCTCCTCATCATGAGTTCTTTGTGGTGTGACAATCTGTTATTGACAGACCTTTTTAAAGCCCATCAGTCAGGACTTAATCAGCTGAAGTTAATTTGCACTGATGGGGGATGGAATGGCTTCCTAAATTCTGATGGATTTCAGCTGGTTTCTTGGCTTTTTGCACCTCTTTTTTCATGTGTTTAATACTTATTCCCTGTGACAGTCTGCTTTATTGGATATAATTTGTTTTACTTGGGTTGTTACTGATATCTGGTGAAAATCTCAGGTCAGTGGCTCCATCAGAAATATGTTTAATGAGAAAAATGTTGACGTGTTCAGTACTTTTCCCTGCTGTATATATATATAGATTGTACTTCTATTGTATATACTAGTGCATTTAAAAACTAGAAAAGCACTCAGACAGCACATACCAATGCCAAGGCTCCATCCCTCCCTCCTTCCCTTTGTCCGTCCCTCTGTCCATACTTCCGTGCCTTTGTCCTTCCATACATTGCGAGATAGGGCCTTTGTGGAGGTATGCGCTTTTCAGAATCAGAATCTTTTATTATCATTATACAACAGTACAACGAAATTATGTGCAGTCCCCTTCAGTGCAGGGAAAAATGAAATATATGCGAGGTTAAAATAAGAATTTGCAGTTGCCGAGTATAAATAAATACAAGTGTAAAACTATATGTAAAGGTATATGCAATTTTATGTATATACACTACCGTTCAAAAGTTTGGGGTCACTTAGAAATTTCCTTATTTTTGAAAGGAAAGCACTTTTTTTAATGAAGATAACTTTAAACTAATCAGAAATACACTCTATACATTGCTAATGTGGTAAATGACTATTCTAGCTGCAAATGTCTGGTTTTTGGTGCAATATCTACATAGGTGTATAGAGGCCCATTTCCAGCAACTATCACTCCAGTGTTCTAATGGTACAGTGTGTTTGCTCATTGCGTCAGAAGGCTAATGGATGACTAGAAAACCCTCGTGCAATCATGTTAGGTCTGCACTGCTGTAATTGCTGCAAATGGAGGATTCTTTGACGAAAGCAAAGTTTGAAGGAAAAAATTATTATTTCAAATACAAATCATTATTTCTAACCTTGTCAATGTCTTGACTATATTTTCTATTCATTTTACAACTCATGGTGGTAAATAAGTTTGACTTTTCACGGAAAACACAAAATAATTGTCTGGATGACCCCAAACTTTTGAACGGTAGTGTATATCTCTATATATATATATCTCAACCTTGGAACCATACAACACAGAGCGCTGGGAGGACCTTGCAATGGACCGCTCCAAATGGAGAGGCACCCTGACCAGACAGCTCAAGGCGGGTGAAGAGAGACTGACTGCTGCAGCAGATGAAAAAAGGACCCGCAGGAAGAACCGCCACAGACCCAGCAGCATGGAGACCACCCACAAGTGCGACCTGTGTGACAGGGACTGCCATTCGCGCATCGGCCTGT
This sequence comes from Pholidichthys leucotaenia, assembly GCA_020510985.1. Classification (NCBI taxonomy): domain Eukaryota; kingdom Metazoa; phylum Chordata; class Actinopteri; order Cichliformes; family Pholidichthyidae; genus Pholidichthys; species Pholidichthys leucotaenia. Next base: position 311,372,723 of record CM035837.1, on the reverse strand, counting down.
TCAGCCACAGGCGGTGCTGTTCCAGCAAAGTAGACGTTTAGGATTCTCTTCCATGGTCATCATAGGCCGACGGAGGCTGACGATATCTCTGTATGAAGAGATTAGCTGCATATTCACATGTTGTTTAATAGTACAACGGCCCTAGGGTATGTGCTGTTTTTCAGTCTATTTGTCTTTGCTTTTATTGCCCTGTACCACCTGCCTGAGGGTAACAGCTGGAACAGGTGATGTGCTGGGTGGGATGTGTTCTTGTGAGTTTTTCTGTGACAGCGGGGCTTGTACAGCTCCTCTAAGGAGAGGAGAGCACAGCCAGTGATCTTTGTGCTGTGTTGATGATCCTCTGGAGAGCTGTCTTTTCCTGGACAGTGCAGCTAGCAAACCACACTGAAATACAGTAAGTCAGCTGTATTTCAGTGTGTTTTTCCCCTCCAAAATCTAATGGGTTTTTCTGTAGCCCAAGTGCCACCTCCAGTGAAAATTTCATCACAATCCATTCAGCAGTTTTTGCATAATCCTACTACTATATTGCTTGAAGACTGAGCCTTGTTGGAGGTACAGTATGCACTCATGGATCACCTCCAAAATATAATGGGTTCGTCTGTAACCCAAGTGCCACCTGTGGTGAAAATGTCCAGTAGTTTTTGAGTAATCTTGCTAACGGGGGTTGCAGCTATCGATTAATCGGATAAGCTTTTTGTCTTTTTTTTCTTTTGATTGAAGATGTTTTGACCAAAATCATCTGTTTATGTAGTAAGTAAACTTGCACTAACCAATCTGTGCTGAATCTTCTTCCCTCAAGAGTGGTATCAGGTGAATGGACCAGGAGGGAAGGGTCTGATGCAGTTGACACAGATCTACATGTTACTATAAAAGTGGAGCATTGTCAAATCAGCTGTAATTTAATATAATAGTTTTGCTTATGTTGATTGGTATATATATATATATAAATTTTTTTTTCAAAACAGTTGAGGCGTGTGCCAGAAAACATTCTAAAATTGAACTTTTATTTATTTTTAATTTTATTTATTTATTTTACTTGTTTTATTTATTTTACTTTAGCAATTGTAAAATGTTTGTAAAAACTTAACAAATTTGTTTTATTTTATCTGGTAATACTACATTAATACTGGGCACCTAATGATGTACATCGACAATTTTGTTGTCACAGTTTAAAGGCAAGATATAATGCAGCAACTGCAAATGGGGTTATATGCAATAAACGTTGCAATAAGCATTGCAATAAATGTGTACCTGTGTTATTGAATGGTACAATTACTACTGCTCTTTAGGAAAGAAAGTTCCACACATGTTGGTCAATGCATGTTTCTTCAATACAAAAAAATAAAATAAAGTATCCTTTTACTCAATTAATCGATTGATTATAGTGGCCGATTACTCGATTAGTATAAAATAATAAATAGCTGCAGCCCTAATGACAATTTGTTTTCTGTTGTTGTAACTGTCCTTCTTTTCCAGGAAGGAATACAGCTGTATTTAACAGATTTACCTACTCCCATGATGGATGTCTGCTGGATGTCATTAATTGCTGTGAAAGTCTCACAGCAAAGGAGAAATTAACTTTTTTTTTTTTTTCAAACAAGTCCCGAGCCTCTTGGTTTAGATAAGATTTGCTCATTTGAAGAGACTACTCATACGTTTAGTTCTTAATATGCATGTGTCTGACCTTCTCCTCTAAGTAGTCTAAAAAAGAAAATCATGACAAAGCTTCACTGCATTTTCATAGTTAGCAGCCGTAGTTAGTCAACTTTTGGCTCAATGCCAAACCACAGACTGACAAAAGAATGTTGGGTTATTGTAATCATCTTATGGGTTGACTCAAGTGACCAGAATCTGACATGTCGCACTGCACGTCTGTCCCATGATATTTGTAAAACTGTGAATGAAAATACTAAACAGTGCATTCCACAATGCAGGAAGCCATTCTTGCTTGGGGGAGAATAGGATCATGTGTTTGTCAGGAAGATCCACAGATGAGTAATCAATGCTGTATGTGCCAGTGAAGCTAAACACATCAGGAAATGAAGCCAGAGCTGTCAAGCAATCAGGACTTTCCATGGTGAAAATCATTGTGAGCTAACCAGGAAATGGGAAAACACAGGATGAAATCAAGCCATAGCACTCTGGAGAGTCCACATATAGTACTTAAACCTTTTGATTAATTACTGGAAGCATTTGGGATTATACCCTGATAAGAACAATTGTTCATGGTAGACTCAAGTCTGAAGATCAGAAAATGTAAAGCTATCCTCCAAATAAACAAAACTTGAAAATGGTGGCATCAAATAAGCAAGTCTGCTGCCACGGGATCCAAGTTTTGGAATACATCAGCTATTCAAGTATCCTCCCTCTTGTTTAAAGAGTTGACTTGCTCCTGAGATCTCTACTTCTTACAGGTGATCATCACAGTTGATGGTAACAATGAGCTCATTAATCTGACGCTGCAGCCTTTCTCTGGTGATGTCATTGTCACAGTGATGGTCGTGCTTTTTTTTTTTTTTTTGTCATTCACCACACCTGCACTCTGTCTGCACAGCAGTGGGGTGCACTCATGCTGTTGTTGCACAAATTGTTTGCAAGTATTGTCTGTAACTTCAGAATGAATAAAGTTCTCTCTAATGGAATCACAAAGTCAATGCCTCTGTGTAGACCAGTTATCCCCATTATTTTTCTACCTAAAATTTTTACCATAAATGTGATGTATGCAAATGTAGAAAAATAGTAGTGGATATTATTTACAAATATGGATAATATTAGTTTAGATTTGTTTTCATCAAAACTTAAATAATCAAGTTGTGGAGAAAACAGTTTCATAAATGACAAATCATTTTACCTCTTAATTACAATTTAGTTAGTTTTCAATGTCTCTCACGCCTTAAGCCTTTATAGGGCACTCATTAATATACTTGAAAATTCAGAGTTTCAACCCTAGACCATTATTGGCAGATATTAGTAAATTGTTTCAATGATTGTTATTATTACTAGTGCATGCCCTTAGAAAGCAAGTATGCTTGTCTGAAACAGGTAGGCCAATTGGGCTTTACGGGCCCAAATGTAGGCTGTGTTTGAAAGTGGAATACAGAGGTGTAGCCTATATGTAGGCAATCACACATATTAGACTATGACAAATGTGAAAAGGACTGAACACTACTGAGATTTATTTGATTGTGTGAGTATTAATTACAGAATTATTGAAAATAAATGGGACATCTAATATTAGCGACTGTTTAAGAACCCTGGTTTGTTTATTTGTCAGATCACTGTGTGATCTTTTGTGACTTATATTCATAAGTGCTGTATCTTGCACTTTGGGGAATGGGAGTTGTTCAGTCACCATCATAATTGTTTTAGTTTATGTGTGTAGTGTATCGTCAACTGTGTTGGGATTAACGCGTTACTGTAATGCCACTTCTGTTGCAGTAACATACTCTGTAATAAAATTACTGTTTAAAAATTCAGTAATGCGTTACAGTTAGTGAAATTTGATCAGATGCATTACTCGTTTTATTAATACGCATAGATATTTTTAGCGCAAATAAATGAATATACAAATTTACCCTACCGTAGCTGATGCAGTCGACTTGAACTGTTGCAGGGAACTCCGACAAAGCTAATGCCAAGTAACGGCTAGCTATGCTAACAACAGTGGATCTATGCTATCTGAACAGCCACAGCTGGATGTAAAGTGGAAATACTGCTGTCTCTACAGCCACAGCTGTAGTGCAAGCACAGGTATGCATCTGGACAGTTTGTGACCCAGCAAGAATTAAATCTGATTGTCAGATACATCGTGACAGACTGAAGATGTGATAATAGTGAGTTTCCATCAAACAGCTGGACTGTGATCCACTGAAGTTAAAACTCATTTACTTGCTACCTGGATAAAGATAAAGGAATTTGAGGAACTGGATCATGTCTCTGTCACAGCAGACATTTGGACTGTGGATATTGGACGTTTTCTTTGGATCACTGCACATCGGATTAAATCCATATCGTAAAGGTAACATAAACATGGATAGCTTTATGCAGTGTTGCCAACTCTCTCTCCAAAATGAGAAAATTACTGGCAATATCATGATTTCCTTCAGAATTTTCCTACAATAAGAGCTCTCAAGGCAAGATAAAGCAGACTGAACATGTTCTAAAAGCTCTGTCTGAAACAATCTGTTTTCAGCCTGCCATTAATAAGTCCATAATGTAAGTTTATAAGTTTATTTATTTATGAAAGAGACAGTGCATATTAATGAACATAAGACATGTAAATAAGATAAGATAAGATAAGCCTTTATTAGTCCCACAACGGGGAAATTCCAGGATTGCAACAGCACAGGGATAGCAACACTCAGAGCAACAATCAGAAGGCAAGAAAAAAAACAAGCAAGCAAGAGCAGCTAATATACATATGTACATATTACTATAAAATATATATACACACACACACAGTGCAGAGCATTGTAGCTGGATGGAATAAATATATGAATATGTAAACACACAGTCCGGAGCAATGTAGCTAGATGGAATAATATGTAGCTATATAAACACACAGTGCGGAGCATTGTAGCTAGATGGAATAAATATATCGATATATAAACATAAACACACCCAGTGCGGAGCATTGTAGCTAGATGGAATAAATATGTAAATATATAAACACACACAGTGCAGAGCATTGTTGCTAGGTGGGATGAAACAGCATAACCGTCTACTTAGTTATCCTACATGGTATGATTATGTGCCCATACATATTCTCACTCTCCATAGCGACCGGTATTTTCCTAGTTGTATGCCGGAGGGGACCATTGTGTAAGTCTATTGCATCTTTTGCATTCAAAAAACTATTAGTTTGTTACGTCTTTTTGCTATCTCTGCGAGCAGCCCTGCTTAGGTTGTACAGTCTGACAGCCGTTGGTAGGAAGGACCTGCGAAACCTCTCGGTTGTGCACCTGGGATGATGTAGTCTGCTGCTAAATGAGCTCCTCAGTGCATTCAGTATGTCCTGCATAGGGTGGAACTCGGACTCCAGCAGAGATGACAGTTTAGCCACCGTCCTTCTCTCTCCTATCTCCTCCACCGGATCAAGGCGCTGCCCCAGGACAGAGCTAGCTTTCTTGATCAGTTTGTTCAGTCTCTTCCTATCGGCTGCAGTAATGCCACTGCCCCAGCAGACCACTCCAAAAGTGATGGCTGATGCCACCACCGTGTCATAGAATGTCTTCAGCAGCGCGCCTTGTACACCAAAAGACCTGAGTCTCCTCAGCAGGAACAGCCTGCGCTGTCCCTTCTTGTAGAGTGCATCAGTATTGTGTGACCAGTCTAGTTTATTGTTCAGATGAACACCCAGGTACTTATAGGCTGTCACCATCTCGATGTCTGTTCCCTGTATATTTACTGGTGCTGTGGGGGGTTGTCCTTGCCTGCGGCAGTCCACCACCAGCTCCTTAGTTTTTCTCGCGTTGATCTGGAGGCAGTTCCGATGGCACCAGTCCACGAAGTCCTGGATAAGCCCTCTGTACTCAGCTTCATCTCCATTGGAGATGAGGCCAACGATCGCAGAGTCATCAGAGAACTTCTGTAGATGGCAGTGTGTTGTGTTGTGTGAGAAGTCCGCAGTATAAAGAGTGAACAGGAAGGGAGCCAGCACCGTTCCCTGGGGGGCCCCCGTGCTACTGATGATCGTGTCGGACACACAGTCCCGGGTTCTCACAAACTGAGGCCGGTTCGTGAGGTAGTCCAGGATCCATGATGACAGGTGCTGGTCCACCCCTGCGCGCAGCAGCTTGTCCTTCAGGATCATCGGTTGGATGGTGTTGAAAGCACTGGAGAAGTCAAAGAACATGATCCTCACCATATTCCCGGGCTTCTCCAGGTGGGACAGAGAACGGTGAAGGAGGAAGATCACTGCATCCTCCACCCCAATGCCATGCTGGTAGGCGAACTGGAGTGGATCCATCGCTGGTTCCACCAAGGGGCGGAGGTGAGCAAGGAGCAGTCTCTCCAGGGTCTTCATCAAGTGGGACGTCAAGGCCACCGGTCTGTAGCTGTTCAGGTCTTTGGGGTGGGAAGTTTTTGGTACAGGTACCACACAAGATGTTTTCCACAGCTGTGGTACCCTCCCCAGTTTCAGGCTCATGTTGAAGATATACGTCACAATCCCACACAGCTGGTCTGCACAGGACTTGAGGAGCTTTGCGCTGATGCCGTCCGGTCCCGACGCCTTCCTCGCCTTGATCTTCCTCAGCTCCGTCCTCACCTGGGTCCTGGTCAGGGTCAGGATGGGGGGCTGTGTGTTGGGAGTGGGGGGGTGTTGGTGGAGTGGGGAGTGGGCAGCAGGACTTGATTTCTTTAGAGGCAGCAGTGGTTGTTGTGCAGACAGGGGGGAGGGCGGTTGGTCAAACCTATTGAAAAACAGATTCAGGTTGTTCGCCCACTCCCTGCCCCCCGTGGCCTGTGGGGAGGTATTCTGGAGCCCAGAGATGGTTTTGAGGTTTCTCCAGACCCCGCTGATGTCGCTCTGTTGCAGCTTGTCCTCCGTCTTCTTCCTGAAGCTGTCCTTGCCTACTCTGATCTTTCTCCTCAGCTCCCTCTGTACGGACTTCAGCATCTCCCTGTTCCCCGACCTGAAGAATGTGCCGCATACAAGATTATAGCTGAAGCTAATTTCCATCTTGTGTCCCCTGGCCAGCCAATGCCAGCCACATAGAACAGATAATACAATACAACAACAATAAACAATACAACAATGATAAAGAAAATGACACAACAATAACAATAGCAGTAGGATAGCAATCAATTATCCATTTAATGTAATCCATTAATTAAATTATCATGCTATGTGTGCAAGATGATTTAAGTGTGCATTTAAAAGTAACATGAAAGTTACTTTTACAAGTAACTAGTTACTTTAATCATGCAGTAATTGGTAAAGTAACTCAGTTACTTTTGAAAAGAAGTAACTGTAATTAGTTAGTATTTTTTAATAACTTGCCCAACACTGATTGTCAATAAACTCATGCAGTACTATAACAGGACACATTTACAAATATTTGCGACCCATTTTAGTGCATCCGTTTATATTTTAGCAATATTATAAGTACAAAACACCCAACATTATTATACACAGCAGAATGACCTGTTTGGCTGCAACTGTTACATCAGTGTTGAACATTTGTCTGTAAATATTTAAATACAAATTATTTATTTCATTATTTGGGCATTTTTGTGTCCTGTTTGGTCACGGTTGTCGTTTAGTCAAAGCGTGCATATGTGTCCGCATATGATATGCAGTTGATCTGACTGTTCCGCTCCACAATCATGGCAGTATTATGATTAAGTTTTTAATGTTTAGATACTCGCACAAGAGGGTGGACTCGCGGTCCTGCAAAGAACAGAGGTACCACACGGGTGAAGCAGTAGCCGGGACTTCCGTCTGCCAGTGACTGGGCAGACTGGACGTGCCTCCCCGCGAAGGACTGTGGTCCGCCCAGTCGGGCCGCTGCTTCTCCCAACTTGTCCTGTATTGGATACACCGGTGTTCTGTGTCAGACCCCGGGTTCCCGCTGACGCTCTGCCCAGTCTGCTCATGCACCTTGTGTTCTCCACATATGCCGAATTATTATTTAGACCTACGCAATCACGGCAACTTCACGGTATAAATTTTTAAGCATTAAATCTTCAGTATTATCTTTTTCTAGACAAATTTGTTGCTTTTCGCTTCCTTGTTTTGCTCACGGAGCACTGTGGTTATTGATGCCATGATGCTGTGTGTTATCCAATCAGTACGGAGTCGGTCCGAAACCCCGCCCACACTTCTAAAAGCCAGAGCATAAGGAGACATAACAGTTAAACTTTTATTGATAAAAATTACATATTTTGACTGAACAACTCCATACTCGGGGATGCACATCCTCGTAACCCCAGTAAAGCACTTATAAAATCTGAGGCCAGTCTGACAAATGTTTGAGAGATTTGTGAGGAACAGACATACACATTGGAACACACACACAGACACGCAGATTTTGTGCATTTATAGACGGGCAGGAGCACTTTGGATTGGATTGTCCAAAACACACCTCTGAAATATTAGACTGGCCTCTTCACACCTTGCGGCCTGCGGAAAATTGGTTTCTGCACTGCTGTGATAAGGAAATGAACTTGGAAATGGCCATAAATGCGTTCTGCATCAGTGATAACTGATGACTAACCGCGTCCTTGTGATATGGCTCTGTGTGTCTGCGTTCACACCCAAAAATCCAGTGTCCTAAAATCCACCACATTCTCAGGGCAGCCACTGTGCTGTGAGGGAATGAGTGAAGTCACATGCTGATTGCTCATACTGAGCTTTGAGCTCATTTATTTTGTTATTGTTGTCTTACCTTGGACTTCAGTGCAAAAGTTTATGATGGCTGTGGCAGACTTGGATCAAATGAGGTACACCTGCCTTGAATTGCTTGTAGCAGGAAAAACATGTACATGTCCAGTTGCCCATCACATTTCAACCCCCTGCGATGCCACACAGGAGAGAGGCAAACTTCTGCTGAAGAAAACGTGATGTGCTGCAGTCATGGAAACAAACTAGATAACAAGACCAGAGATCATTTCTACCCAACCTAAAAACATTGCAAATATGTATTAGCTGAGCAGCATACTATGAGTAGTTGTGGCTTGCTGTTGTAAATTTTCTATATGTTCTCAGTGCTGGTCTCAACTTGGCAACCTGTGTGACTCTGTATGGGGAAAAGGGAGAGAGGGAACCACACTCTCCAGTGTTTTGAATTTTAAAATGGTAGTTGTAGGGCTGAGTAATTAATCGAAAAATCATTGAAACCAACATTCAGACCCTGGATCCAGTGGAATTTTGCCCATGTTGATTATTTTGATTATTTTTCCTCCCCTCTTAATACTTTCCCCAATGTGTGTGTGTGTGTTTATGCAATGTTGCTTAAGTAAGTGCTCTATTGAATTCAATATGAAATAATAGTGCTTTGTGAAAGTAACAGCAGCCATCTGGTACAAGCTGATATTTAATGTATTTAATGAGTTTCTTCATTTAGCTCACCTCTTTTCCTTTGAATTTATCCTGATTAAAAATGAGATAAACACAAATACTACACTAACAGAAGATCAGTTGAACTGATTTATAGCTGCTTTAGCTTCTCATTATGAATTTTAAACAAGATTTTAAATATATTTTTATTGAAAGTTGTTAATTCGCATACCTCTGTATACCTCCCTAAATATACATATTAATTAATTATTTGATTGACCAATTAATTCATAATTAAATTTAGAAAATCATAAAAACCAAAATCAAAGTAAATTGTTAATCGTGATGTTGATTTGAGGACACAGTTGTCAGCATTACATCATGTTCTTTTAAAATTTGTTTGTACATATGTATGTATGTATGTATGTATTTATTTATTTTTCATTTTTCCCACCTTTCTATAAACCTTCCCAGGTATTGAAAATGATAATGGGGGTGTGCCTTCCTTCAAAAGGCAGCATTAGGTGACCATCTGAGGAACTTCATTTTTGGCACTTCCACATTGGCTTCATTTTTAAGCCCTGCAGGTTTCCGCTTGTTTTCAGGCAGTGGATGTCAGGCTGGACTCGACATTTGAAATGCGTCACAGATTGACATCCTTTGTTGTTGTTATTTTAGCGCGACATCGTGTGCAGAAGACTTATGGCTGGATGCCAAGTTTTTGTTTACTTATACTGCTCTGCATATTATCCATCCCATTTAGGTTTGCATTTCTATTAAATCACTTGATTGCCTTTGTGTCTTTTTTCACTTTTGTGACAAGTGAATGTAAAAACAAAACTGCTAATGATAGGAGTTACACAGGTAAATGTGTAGTAGTCATTTTGTATTATTTCTTTGACAGGAATTCTTAAAATAAGAATTTCTGAATAAGCAAGCTCCTTCATCATTTTTTTTTTTTAAATTATGTCAAGGCTACTTGACTTAAACCCTTGAGTTCCTTAAGGAACATAGGTCATCCACCAGAGACTGCCACCCTCTTCATTATGTCAAGGCTATGTGAAGCCTGATTTGTGGAAAGGACTTTGTTGGCAGGTGTTTGGGGTTTTTTTTGTGACACACAAGAGAGCTCATATGGTAAATGGCGTTCACTTATATAGCGCTTTTTTTTTTTCCACAATATCTTTATTGAACCTTTTTTTTTTTTAAACAAACATGATACAAACAATCAAACACTAACACTAAAGTACTACAAAAAAAAAAATGCACTAAAAAACACCAACAACCACCAACAAAATCAAATCTTCAACAATGCTCCTCTGTTTAGTCTAGACAATCCAATACATAAGTATACATATTATGTTCACCAGTTTGGAATTTACAAGGTCCACACACATCATTCACCTTCTTCTTCAAGAGTTATGTTTAAATTTTTTACATAATCAATAAAAGGTCTCCATATATTCTCAAACACAATTTCCTTTGATTTCAGTATATATGTTATTCTTTCTAATGGAAGGTTTGTTAACATCTGTCTTAACCACTGAGTCACATCTGGTCTATGAGTCTTTTTCCATAATAGTGCAATACATTTTTTGGCATTAAGCAAACTGAGGTCTATGAATGCTCTTTCACTTTTATTAAAATTATGCTTTTCTGGGTACAGACCCAACAAAAACAATTTAGGATTCAATATGATTTGTTTTGAGATTATTTTTTCAATTGTTACCCTCACCTCTTCCCAAAACATTCTTATTAATCTACATTCCCATACACAATGAAATAGAGTTCCTTTACTTTCCATACATTTTGTGCACGTATCTGGTATATTTTTGTTATATCTATTTAACTCCTCCGGTGTAACATACATCCGCATTAACCATTTGAAATGTATCAATTTAAGGCGTACATTTATTGATTTGGTTTGAGCTTCTGTACAAGCCAATTCCCATTGTTCCTCTGAAATTTCAGTTTGCAGATCTTCTTTCCAGTAGTTTAATCTTTTCAGTGAATTTTCACTTGAAGATAGTGTCAATGAGTTATAAAACTCTGAAATAATACCCTTTCTTTTACTATCTTTCATCAACATTTTTTCCAAGGATGAATAAATAGGTCGAGTGAGAGCTTTATTTTGATTTGATCGAATAAAGTTTCTAAGTTGAAGATATTTAAAAAAATGTGTTCTATTGAGATTAAATTTGATCCTCAACTCTTCAAAAGACATTATGTTTTCTGCACATGGCAAATATAAATCCTGAATCTTTTGTATCCCTTTTAAATTCCATACTTTAAATACAGCGTCCGCTCTCCCTGGTTTAAAATATTGATTACCCCATATTGGACTAAATTGTGACAATAACTGTGGTTCTTTTAAATAGTTTTTAGCTTCATATAGCGCTTTTTTACTCATCTCTGGATGACCAAAGCGCTTTAAAGATCCTGCTATCCACCCATTCACACACACATTCACACACTGCTGCCATGCACACAGGCACTGGCCTGACCCACCAGCATGCAGACTGCAGAGAGGGCGGGAATCAAACACTGAACCTCTGATCAGTAGTCAGCCACACACCTGCGCCACAACCACCATATAGCACACTATCTTCAGTTTCACACTTACTCTTCTAACTACATTAGTTTAAGAGTAAAATTTGTGGTTTAAAGTAAACTTGCTGATAGGAGAGGTGAGACCAAAACCTATGTTGTCAAATGTAACTTAGCCAGATCCCCTACAATGCAGTGGAGGAAGCACCTGTTCCAGTGTCATTATCTCATTGAGCTCTAAAGGGCTCTGCAGCCTGACGCAGGACAGCCATTGTACTGATCACCTCAGGATACCCTTTCATGCAGTTCTCTGTGTGCTTAGAAATCTGTTTTGATGTTTTGTGTTTACTTTATACAGATTCAAACAAGTGTATTTACCAACTCTGAAATAAAACAAAACACACCGACGTGGTCCTTTTCAGAGATAGGTCTAGGCTTCATAATTTGAATAAACTGATGTCCAGAAGTATGAATAATGTATGTAGCAAATTAACTGTGTGGGATATATTGATGTTAATGTAATTATGGTCTTGATGAACAACATTTTGCTCTTTTAACATGTCCCTGAGTCATGGTTGGTCAGTTTTTACCCCTCAGCCTCTAAAAGGCTGATGGGGTGTTGTTGTCACCCCACCGGGAGGATGGGTGGTGGTGGAACTACCTCTCTTTTGCATTTTCTATTGTGACAGTGGAATCAACCTTGTAAATGCAATAACTAGAAAAAGAAAAGATGTAGGCTTTTCAAATCGATACCATAGTTGTATCTAAGAAAATTCTTGGACGAGTTCCAGTGTAGGTGACCTTGAACTCAAGGTCAGAGGCCAGTTTTTCTGGCAGTGGCAGCATCAATAAACTACAAAAGGCAAAGAATTATTACAAATCTGTTCTTTTTATTACAAACAAAAACATTTTTAACCTTTTTTAAATAAAGCTTTGATCAAAGATGAATCCACAAATTTAGAATAAAGTGCCACCTTTTTGTAAAATACTTTTGTAAAATATGGGCAGCACAGTGGAACAGTGGTTAGCTCTGTGTCAGCACAGCAAGAAGGTCACCGGATCAATTCCACCCCGACCATCATGGGTTTGATCCCACCCCCAGACCGTCGGTGACCCTTCTGTGTGGAGTTTGCATGTTCTCCACGTGCTTGCTTGGATTTACTCCGGGTGCTTCGGTTTCCTCCCATAGGCCAAAGACATGCAGGTTAGGTTAATTGGCATCAACTGGGGATTCTAAAATGTCCATAGGTATGAATGTGAGAGTGAATGGCTGTCTGTCTCTCTGTGATGGACTGGCGATCTGTCCAGGGTGTACCCTGCCTCTCGCCCAAAGATGCTGGGATAGCCCCCCCCCCCCCGCAACCCGAAAAGGATTAAGCGGTAGAAGATGGATGGATAGACTTATAAAAACTAAAGAGTTCCTCTATCATCTAAGTTGAATACACACAGTGCAAACTCATCCTGTGACTTTTTGTGAAATAAATGAGTGCCTCACTGCCTCTTGAAAAAGCATGTAGTTTGGCTGGAGTTTAATCACCATTCTGAAATTACCAACTGTAGCAACTGTAAACAAATCTGCAGTGAAAGGTGACTTTCACAGTTTGTAAGCAAACACTTTTCAGAGTCCATTAGCCAGTTATGAAATGTTTGTTCATCATCAGAAAGTGCAAACCCCAAACCAATTCCATATGAAAGAGGTAAGAAAGACTGCCTTTTTTTAGGAACAAGATCCTCCTTTTTTCTCCTGTGTGCCACCGTGTTTCACGTGGGTTTTTGTCGGAGAGAGATGGGTGGGGGAATGGTTTAATGCTGGTCGATTTTCATTTTCAAAAAATCTTCCAAACAAGAGTATTTTTTTTTTTGTCTTTCGGCTGCTGCCTTTCGGGGACGCCACAGTGCAACATTGTATCGTGATGATCCACATGTTGATTTGGCAAAGTTCCTGACGCAACCCTGCTCATTTATCCGGGCTTGGGACTGGCACAGGGAGTGCACTGGCTTGTGCACCCCCTGTGGCTGGGTAACCAACTTTCCTTCCTCCATTCTATTTTTTGAGTGACTCTGAACAAAAATGTATCCAGCCAGTGCTCTTAATGCCAGCAGGCTGAGGGGCAGCGCTGGCTCCTTTTGATATTACTTGTCACCAGGTCTGAACTGGTGACACTTCAAGATGCTTCATTTCTTCATTTATTCTGTGGTGCATATGTCTTACAGATGTTATGCATGTCACAGTTCATGCAGCCACAGGTGAAATGCTCCCAGGTCGATTGCATATATGCAGGAAGTCTAAGTTTAGCAGCCACATCTGAGCTTAGCAGATCCTAAGAGGCATCATTCTTCCTGGTAGAATAAATAAAACCTTGGCAAGGACAACTCTGTCAGAAATTGGGCCCTAGAGGTATGATAATATTAAGAACAACTACATGAAATAGACAATACTGTATGTAATACTTCATGGTTTTAAAACTATACTGATGCTGCATTCACTGCAGAAATGACTATAAAACTGATGGTACATTAGGAGAAGTACCTTATATAATAGCAGCATGTAAATTAGAACACATAAGATAAGATAAGATAAGCCTTTATTAGTCCCACAACGGGGAAATTCCAGGATTGCAACAGCACAGGGATAGCAACACTCAGAGCAACAATCAGAAGGCAAGAAAAAAACAAGCAAGCAAGAGCAGCTAATATACATATGTACATATTACTATAAAATATATATATATATACACACACACACAGACACACAGTGCAGAGCATTGTAGCTGGATGGAATAAATATATGAATATATGAACACAGTGCAGAGCATTGTAGCTAGGTGGAATAAATATGTAAATATATAAACACACACAGTGCAGAGCATTGTTGCTAGATGGAATGAAACAGCATAACCGTCTACTTAGTTATCCTACATGGTATGATTATGTGCCCATACATATTCTCACCCTCCATAGCGACCGGTATGTTCCTAGTTGTATGCCGGAGGGGACCATTGTGTAAGTCTATTGCATCTTTTGCATTCAAAAAACTATTAGTTTGTTACGTCTTTTTGCTATCTCTGCGAGCAGCCCTGCTTAGGTTGTACAGTCTGACAGCCGTTGGTAGGAAGGACCTACGAAACCTCTCGGTTGTGCACCTGGGATGATGTAGTCTGCTGCTAAATGAGCTCCTCAGTGCATTCAGTATGTCCTGCATAGGGTGGAACTCGGACTCCAGCAGAGATGACAGTTTAGCCACCGTCCTTCTCTCTCCTATCTCCTCCATCGGATCAAGGCGCTGCCCCAGGACAGAGCTAGCTTTCTTAATCAGTTTGTTCAGTCTCTTCCTATCGGCTGCAGTAATGCCACTGCCCCAGCAGACCACTCCAAAAGTGATGGCTGATGCCACCACCGTGTCATAGAATGACTTCAGCAGCGCCCCTTGTACACCAAAAGACCTGAGTCTCCTCAGCAGGAACAGCCTGCGCTGTCCCTTCTTGTAGAGTGCATCAGTATTGTGTGACCAGTCTAGTTTATTGTTCAGATGAACACCCAGGTACTTATAGGATGTCACCATCTCGATGTCTGTTCCCTGTATATTTACTGGTACTGTGAGGGGCTGCAGTTCTCCAGACTGAACCCGCGCAAGGCCCCCGGCCCAGACGGCGTGTCTCCCTCCACCCTGAGACTCTGTGCAAAACAGCTGGCTCCTGTATTCACAGACATTTTTAACACCTCCCTTAAGTTATGCCACGTGCCATCCTGCCTCAAATCCTCCACCATCATCCCTGTCCCCAAGAAGCCACGGATCACTGGACTTAATGACTACAGACCTGTAGCGCTCACCTCTGTAGTCATGAAGTCCTTTGAGCGCCTGGTCCTGTCCCACCTCAAGTCCATCACCACCCCTCTCCTGGACCCGCTGCAGTTTGCCTACCGAGCCAACAGGTCTGTAGACGATGCAGTCAACCTGGCCCTCCACTCCATCCTGCAGCACCTGGACTCCCCGGGAACCTACGCCAGGATCCTGTTTGTGGACTTCAGCTCCGCATTCAACACCATCCGCCCCGCTCTGCTCCGGGACAAGCTGTCCCTGCTCAACGTGCCTGACTCCCTCTGCAGGTGGATCATCGACTTCCTGACGGACCGGAGGCAGCATGTGCGGCTGGGAAAGACTGTCTCAGACTATACTAGCATCAGCACCGGATCACCCCAGGGCTGTGTACTTTCCCCCCTACTCTTCTCCCTTTACACCAACTCCTGCACCTCCAGCCACCAGTCTGTCAAGTTGATCAAGTTTGCGGACGACACCACCCTCATCGGGCTCATCTCCAACGGCGACGAGTCCGCCTACAGGAGAGAGGTGGCCCAGCTGGCGTCCTGGTGCAGCAATAACAACCTGCAGCTGAACGCTCTGAAGACAGTGGAGATGATTGTAGACTTCAGGAAAGTCACTACTCCTCTGCCCCCCCTCACCCTCTCAGGCTCTCCCATCACCACTGCTGATTCCTTCCGCTTCCTAGGCACTACCATCACCAGGGACCTCAAATGGGAGCTGACCATCAGCTCACCCATCAAAAAAGCCCAGCAGAGGATGTTCTTCCTGCGGCAGCTGAGGAAGCTCAAGCTACCCACCAAGATGTTAGTGCAGTTCTACACAGCCATCATCGAGTCCATCCTCACCACCTCCATAACCGTGTGGTACGCAGGAGCCACTGCCAGGGACAGACTAAGGCTGCAGCGCGTCGTGCGCACTGCTGAGAAGGTGATCGGCTGCAAGCTCCCATCTCTCCAGGATCTGTACATCTCCAGGACCCGGAGGCGTGCTGGCCGGATCATAGCCGATCCCTCACACCCTGGTCACGTACTGTTTGCCCCCCATCCCCTCTGGTAGAAGACTTCGGTCCATCCAGACTAAAACCTCCCGTCACATGAACAGCTTCTTCCCCTCTGCCATTAGACTGCTGAACACTAAGTGACTCTCGTGCACCATGTACAGCAGCTCAACCAGACTCATGTCAATCATCACTGTTTTCTTCCTGCATTACCGACTGCACTATATAGTTCTCCACAGTATCTGCTGCTGGCTAATATATATTTTAACTGTTGACCAGTATCACTTAATCTTATCCTACACTTTATTACATGTATAGTTTATTTCTCTTATCTTATCATGTTTAATGTTGCAGCATTGTACCGAGACAAATTCCTAGTTTGTGTACTACATGAACAATGGCAATAAACCTGATTCTGATTCTGATTCTGATTCTGCCCATGCCTGCGGCAGTCCACCACCAGCTCCTTAGTTTTCCTCGCGTTGATCTGGAGGCAGTTCCGATGGCACCAGTCCACGAAGTCCTGGATAAGCCCTCTGTACTCAGCTTCATCTCCATTGGAGATGAGGCCAACGATCGCAGAGTCATCAGAGAACTTCTGTAGATGGCAGTGTGTTGTGTTGTGTGAGAAGTCCGCAGTATAAAGAGTGAACAGGAAGGGAGCCAGCACCGTTCCCTGGGGGGCCCCCGTGCTACTGATGATCGTGTCGGACACACAGTCCCGGGTTCTCACAAACTGAGGCCGGTTCGTGAGGTAGTCCAGGATCCATGATGACAGGTGCTGGTCCACCCCTGCGCGCAGCAGCTTGTCCTTCAGGATCATCGGTTGGATGGTGTTGAAAGCACTGGAGAAGTCAAAGAACATGATCCTCACCATATTCCCGGGCTTCTCCAGGTGGGACAGAGAACGGTGAAGGAGGAAGATCACCGCATCCTCCACCCCAATGCCATGCTGGTAGGCGAACTGGAGTGGATCCATCGCTGGTTCCACCAGGGGGCGGAGGTGAGCAAGGAGCAGTCTCTCCAGGGTCTTCATCAAGTGGGACGTCAAGGCCACCGGTCTGTAGCTGTTCAGGTCTTTGGGGTGGGAAGTTTTTGGTACAGGTACCACACAAGATGTTTTCCACAGCTGTGGTACCCTCCCCAGTTTCAGGCTCATGTTGAAGATATACGTCACAATCCCACACAGCTGGTCTGCACAGGACTTGAGGAGCTTGTAACATGTGGCTTACATCTCCTTGATACAATCACTATAAACTCCCAGAGAACCCAATCCTTTGTCTTACAAATATTTATGTCAACTATTGTAAATAGTCAGTTACAACATACATGTCAAACAAAGGCCTGTGGACAACAATTATATCTAACAAGATAATACCTGCTTTTATATTATGATTTGCTCACTAGGTTATAGCATACACAGAGGATACTACATAACCCAGAATGCTCTGGAACAGCTGATATCAGTCAAAATAAAATACTTTACCATCCTCCCTCTTCTAATGACACACCCATCAGTTGACCTGTATCTATGATAGATGCTGTTAATTAACTAGCCTGTTGAAAAAAATTACCTAACAAAATGTGGACTCAAGAAAAAACAGGCTTTAAGGACAGGTGAAAGGTAGAATATAGAATCTGCTTTTGACATTCCGTAAACGGTAAACCTGAAGAGTTTTCTTTGTTTTAAAATGTTTGCACATGTCCAGTCTTATTGATCACATTGTCAGTGATGTTACTGAAAACATAATTTTACGTGTTCGTTGAGGAAAAAGCAGTTTTCTGTCTGTTTATGATTTCTTGGTCACCTTTTCATTGGAAAAGATTCAGTGAAACTGCTGATAGAGAAGGAAACAAAGATTAACTATGCTTATGTCTTTTTTTGATGATCCCTCATTTTTGCGTTTCTTTTTCCCGTCTGTGCTTGTTTTGTTCTGCATTCTATAAAATGTCTTGGGGCAGCTAAGTTCTTATGGTCAGCTAAATAATTTGTTATGATACCACTGTTTAAAACATGATCAGTTTCATCTAGTTTTTAAATAAATATTCACCTGTTAGGTCCCTTGATTTTGACTCAGTTTTAAGGTCTGGTCCCCTCTTCGATTGTTTGGATAACCCTTAAACTACCAAAACTGCTTAAAGTCTCCACCCTTACTGTATGTTTGCTAAATGATTAAAGTTAATAATTGTATTTAGGGTGCTTTCACGCCTAAATTCGTTCACTTTGGTCCGAATTAGTTGATAGGTTTGTTACTTTGTATCATTTTCACCTTGGTTCAGTTCCCTTTCACACAGGCAAAAATTCAAGCGGACCAAACTGCATCATATTTAAATCCTGTGAGATTTACGTCAGAACATTCATTATTCTTATTAGTCAGGTTTTTTTTGTGGCGAGAACAAGAAAGGTAAATACAGAAAGTAAGATGTCTGCTGTGCATTTATGCATTTCTGGGGAGAAAATAATACCGTGGAGCATAATCTACGGGGGATTTCCATCACCCTAGTTATCATTTATTACATTATGTGCATATATCACTTTCGGCATATTGTACAGTTTGAAAATGAAGCTCGGCTACCAATGAAAAATAACATGCAAATGCACTGAAGTTGGCAAAGGCACATATCAACACAGTACAGGTGATGGCGTTCATTAATCCTCCAGAATATAATGTTTTATCATTTGCCACTGGTCCTGTTTTAGTGCCTTCCCTTTCTCACCTGGAGGACCGCACCAGAGTTCGCCAGTTGATTTGAATCGAGACCACCTGAAAGAGGTGGTCTCGATATGGTTGTTTTGGTGCACACCTGAGTACGATTGCCGTGTTCTCGCCAGACAAAATGAACCACACTAATGGAGAAAACGAACTTGAGTTCGATTGAAACAAACTAAAGCCCGTAGGTGTGAAAGCACCCTTAGTTTGTGTAGGAAATTACATATTGATCTTACCCTTTTACATAATGTGCATCTGATAAAGTAAATTCGAGTGTTTGACGTACAACTCGTACGTAATGTATGAGAATATTTAATCTATCCATCCGTCTGTCTGTCTATCCATCCATCTATCCATCCATCCATGTTCAACCACCCCTCTGGGGATCCAGGTCACGGAGGCAGCAGCCCAAGCAGAGAAGCCCAAACTTCCCTCTCCCCAGCCACCTATTCTAGCTCTTCAGAGTGGATACCAAGGCGCTCCCAAGCCAGCTGGGAGACAAAGTCTCTTCAGCGTGTCCTGGGTCTCCCCCTGGGCCTTGTCCCAGTGGGACGTTCCTGAAACGCCTCACGTGGGAGGCGTCAATGAGGCATTCTGATCAGATGCCCAAACCACCTCAACTAGCTCCTTTCGATGTGGAGGAGCAGCGGTTCTACTCTGAGCCTCTCCTGGACAGCTGAGCTCCTCCCCTATCTCTAAGGATGAGTGCAGCAACCCTATAGAGAAAGCTCATTTCAACCACTTGTATCTGTGATTTCATTCTTTCAGGCATTACCCAGTGTTCATGACCATAGGTGAGGGTAGGAACGTAGATTGAGCAGTAACGCGACAGCCTTACTTTTGAGCTCAGCTCCCTCTCCACCACGACAGACTGGTACAATGTCCGCATCATTGCAGATGCTGCTCTGATTCGTCAGTCAATCTCCTGCTCCATTTTCCCATCATTTGTGAATAAGACTCTTACGGCCACAGCTCTAATACTTGAACTCCTCCACTTGGGGCAAGCCTTTGTCCCCAGCCCGGAGAGGACAGTCCACCCTTTTCCAGCTGAGCACCATGGACTCAGATTTGGAGGTATGGATTCTCATCTCGGCTGCCTCACACTCAGTAGCAAACTGTCCCTGTCAGGCCTGTAGGTCATTGCTCGATGAACCCAACAGGACATCATCATCTGCAGAAAGCAGAGATGAGATCCTGTGGTCATCAAACATGACACCCTCCTTTCCTTGGCTGTGCTTAGATATCCTGTCCATAAATATTATGAACAGGATCACTGACAAAGGGCAGCCCTGATGGAGTCCAACTCTCACTGGAAATGAGTTTGACTGATTGTTGGCAATACGAACCAAACTCTCGCAATGGTCATATAGGGACTGGACAGCTCGTAGTAACGAGCCTGATACCTCATACTCCGGAACACCCCTCACAAAATTGAGGATCCTTGAGAGGGTAAAGAGCTGGTCTGATGTGCCACGACCAGGACGAAAACCACATTGTTTCTCCTGAATCCGAGGTTCGACCAACTGCGGGACTTTCCTGTCCAGTACTCTGGCATAGACCTTCCAAGGGAGGCTGAGGAGTGTGATCCCTCTAAAATTGGAACACACCCTCCAGTCCCCCTTCTTGAAGAGAAGGACCACCACCCCAGTTTGCCATGCCAAAGGCACTGTCCCTGGCTTCCACGCAATGTTGCAGAGGTGTGTCAACCAGGACAGCCCCACAACATCCAGAAGCTTGAGGTACTTAGGACAAATCTCATCCACCCCTGGGGCCTTACCACCAGAGAGTTTTTTAACCACTTCGGTGATCTCAGGCCCTGTGATGGGCGAGTCATCCCCCTCGTCCTCAGATTCTGCTTCCGCAATGGAAGGCGTGTCAACAGGATTGAGGAAATCCTCTGAGTATTCCTTCTACCGCCCAACAAAGTCCCCAGTCGAAGTCCACAGCTCTCCATCTGCACCATATACAGTGTGGACAGGGAGCTGCCTCCCCCCTCTGAGTCGCCGTATGGTTTGCCAGAATCTTTTTGAGGCTAACTGAAAGTCTTGCTTCTTGGCCTCACCGAACTCCTCCCACACCTGAGTTTTAGCCTCAGTAACTGCTCAAGCTGCACTACACTTGGCCTGCTGGTACAACTCAGTTGCTTCAGGAGTCCCGCAAGCTAACCAAGCTTGGTAGGACTTCTTCTTCAACTTAATGGCCCACTTCACCTCTGGCGTCCACAATTTGGTTTGGGGGTTGCTACCACGAGAGGCACCAACAACCTTACAGCCACAGCTCTGAGCAGCCCCTTCAGCAATGGAGGTGGAGAACATGGCCCACTCAGATTCCATGTCTACAGTCTCCCTTGGAATGTGGTTGAAGATCTCTTGGACAGAGGCCTTAGCCAGATGTTCCCAGCACACCCTCATTCTCCATTTGGGTGTGCCAGGTCTGAATGGCATTCTCCCCCACCATCGGATCCAACTCACCACCAGGTGGTGATCAGTTTACAGCTCTGCGCTTCGCTTCACCCAAGTGTCCAAGACATATGGTCGCAGGTCTGATGACACGATAACAAAATTGATCATCGACCTGTGACCTAGGGTGTCCTGGTGCACATACAGTGGATATAAAAAGTCTTCACACCCCTGTTCAAATGCCAGGTTTTTGTGATGTAAAAAAATGAGACCAAGATAAATCATTTCAAAACTTTTTTCCACCATTAATGTGGCCTATAACCTGTACAACCCAACTGAAACACAAACTGAAATTTCTTAAAGGGAAAAATAAGACTTTTAATAACATGGTTGCATAAATATGCACATCCTGTTATAACTGGGGGTGTGGCTGTGTTCAGAATTAATCAATCACATTCAAACTCATGTTAAATGGGAATCAGTATACACCTGCCACCACTTAAAGTGCTTCTGAATAACTCCAAATAAAGTTCAGCTGTTCTAGTAGGCTTTTCCTGATATTTTTGTAGTCACATCTTACAGCACAAGCCATGGTCCGCAGAGAGCTTCCAAAGCATCAGAGGGATCTCATTGTTCAAAGGTATCAGTCAGGAGAAGGGTACAAAAGCATTTCCAAGGCATTAAATATACCATGGAACACAGTGAATACAGTCATCATCAAGTGGAGAAAATATGGCACAACAGTGACATTACCAAGAACTGCATGTTCCTCCAAAATTGATGAAAAGATGAGAAGAAAACTGTTCAGGGAGGCTGCCAAGAGGCCGACAGCAACATTGAAGTAGCTGCAGGAATTTCTGGCAAGTACTGGCTGTTTAGTATATGTGACAACAGTCTCCCATCTTCTTCATATGTCTGGGCTGTGCGGTAGGGTGGCAAGACAAAAGCCTTATCTTATGAAGAAAAACATCCAAGCCTGGCTACATTTTGCAAAAACACATTTGAAATCTCCCAAACACATGTGGGAAAATGTGTTACGGTCTGATGAAACCAAGGTTGAACTTTTCGGCCATAATTCCAAAAGGTACATTTGGTGCAAATACAACACGGCTCATCACCAAAAGAACACCATACCTACAGTGACGCATCAGTGTTTCCTCTGGCTTAAAGACCTTGGCACGGTGGCAACATATCCCCCCCCCACCTACCCCCACGGGAAGGGAGGGGGCAGTAAACATACCGAAATATGTTTATTTTATACTGTTTATTTCTTTTTAAAACTTTACACAGTAATGTTGCATATGGAACTTACCATTTGAAGTATTGTACAACTGAGGCTTGAATATTGGGCCAGTTGGGGTCCCACCCAGACATCCCGTGTTTAGACTTTTTAATGGTGTTATCCTTCTCTCCTTCCTCTGCCTGAACACTTTCCTCTCCTTGGCTCCTCTCTTCTGTCTCATCCTGCCCTCTCTGCGTCCTGTCTAATTCGGGTTCTCTCTCTGTCTGTGGTAAGAGAAATTGCCAGTCTCTTCATTTCTGCAGTTCCTACAGAACATAACTTAATATTGTAGTGGCTGGTGAAATATATCCTCAGCAATTCATTAATCCCCCTTGCCTTTCCTTTCATATGAAGCCAGCTGCATATGAATTCTAACCACATCTCTTAGCTAAGCGACTCTTCCATTATTGCCCACTTTTCCAGCGGGTTAAAATCATGATAAATGCCTCCAATGCTTACATACCTCTTATGATTTTTTCCACGTTTAAAGTACTTTAACAAACTCATGATTCCGTCGGACAGTTTCGCTTAGCGAGACACTGCCTGCTGACTGACTGGAAAACTCGCGTGGGCGGGGCGCTTCTAAACTCCATGCGGATGACAGCCATGCGCGTTGTTCGTGCGCGCACTTGTGGAAAGTCATTGCTTCATATATTTTTCTTAATAAATTCATATCTCCTTGGCGTGGCAGTAAAATTTCTGCCGCGGTGGGCTGCCACCGAGAAATGTTACCAGAGGAAACCCTGGAAATGGTGGTGGCAGCATCATGCTTTGAGGCTGTTTTTCTTCAGTTGGAACTGGGACCTTAGTCAAGGTGGAGGGAATTATGAACAGTTCCAAATACCAGTCAGTGTTTGAACAAACCCTTCAGGCTTCTGCTAGAAAGTTGAAGATGAAGAGGAACGTCATCTTTCAGCACGACACTGTCCCAAAGAACACATCCAAATCACCAAAAGAATGGCTTCATCAGAAGAAGATTGTTTTGGAATGGCCCAGCCAGAGTCCAGACCTGAATCCGATTGAACATCTGTGGGGTGATGTTAAGAGGGCTCTGCACAGGAGATGCCCTTACAATCTGACAGATTCCTACCCAAAAAGACTGAGTGCTGTAATAAAAGCCAAAGGTGCTGCAACAAAGTATTATTTTAAGGGTGTGCATATTTATGCAATCAGGTTATTGTAAGTTTTTTATTTTTTATTTTTCCCCTCAAAAGATTTCAGTTTGTTTTTCAGTTGGGTTGTACAGGTTATAGGTCACATTAACATACCAGAAGTATTTACTTATTATAATTACAATTATACTTTTGCCAGTCAGTGCATCGTGACATGCACTACACAAAGAGCAGAGGTAAAGAAATCTATCATCTGGTCAGTCACTGCAACAGATACTGGCGTCAGTTTGTCTTGGTCTGTCCTTGCCACTGATAATACCTCTATCTGCCAAGAATGTGCCGCTAGTCCAGCAAAAGTTAGTGGTACTCAAAAACTTTGCAAGCAGTTTCATGAAATGGTCAGTCAGAAAGCAACTCATACCGGCTCGGACGTCGCCCGGGTTAACAAGGTCAGGAGTTCCTGACAGCAGAAGGCGAAGGACAGAGCTGCGTGGAGGAATCTGATCAGACCTAAATGAAACAGTCATTGTCGCCCCTGACAGACTGCTATGATGATGATGATGATGATGATGATGATGATGATGAATAGTGGAAAAAGTTTTGAAATGATTTATCTTGGTCTTATTTTTTCCATCACAAAAACCTGGCATTTGAACAGGGGTGTGTAGACTTTTTATATCCACTGTATGGACACCCTAATGCTCAAACATGGTGTTCGTTAATGACAAACTGTGGTTAGCACAGAAGTCCAATAACTGAACACCACTTGGGTTCAGATCGGGCAGGCCGTCGCTCCCAATCACACCCCTCTAAGTTTCACTGTCACTGCCCACGTGCGCGTTGAAGTCTCCCAGTAGAACAATGGAGTCTCAAAAAGGGGCACTTTCAAGCACCTCAGCCAGAGACTCCAATAAGGGTGGGTACTCTGAAACATCATTTGACGCATAGACACAAATGATGGTCAGGGCCCGTTTCCCAACCTGAAGGCACAGGGAAACAACCCTTTCGTCCACCAGGGAGAACCCCAACATAGAGGAGGCCAAACGGGAGGATACAAGGATACTCACCCCGCTCACCGTCTCTCACCTGGGTCAACCCCAGAAAAGGCTAAGGTCCAACCCCTCTCTAGGAGGCTGGTTCAAGAACCCGAGCTGTGCTTTGAGGTGAGTCCGACTATCTCTAGCCGGTATCTCTCAACCTCGTGCACAAGCTCAAACGCTTTCCCCACCAGAGAGGTGACATTCTAAAAGCCAGTTTAGTAAGCCGGGGATCAGACCGCCAAGGTCTCTGCCCTCGACTGCCACCTGATCTACATAGCACCAGACCCCCATGGTTCCTCCTGCGTGTGGTGAGCCCACTGGAGGGTGGACACATGTGGCTTGTTCGGGCTGAGCCCGGCCAGATCCCATAGGCAGAAACCTGGCCCCCAGGTGCTTGCTGCCCCAGTCCCGGCCCTGGTAACCCTATACCGGGCGGGGTACACTGAATCCCTGAATATTTAGTTAGTGAAGCCAACTAAGACAGCTTTCATGACCTGTCTTACTTCAGGAACACTGAAATACTGTTCCTGTGTAAAGGCTTTGACATAAATTCATTCTTTTTAGAAAGTGCAGTGTGTGCTTCCTCTCACAAACTGTTGAGTTATGATTTAGCTGATGATGATAAGCATTTCCCACATGTCAGTTTTACTTGGAACCACTACCACATATATTGTGAGCTTTATTTTCTCATCCATTTTTTTTGTATTCATTTATTTATTGTAATTAGCCATTGCCTGGTCCTCGGTTTCAGTTCTTCCTGTATTATGTTTGCCTTCTGACCCTGAGTCACTGTTGTTTTGAATTTTAAAGAGTATTATGTCTTGCAGTCAGAGTCCGAGGTGCAGCTGGCAACAGCAATTGTCAGTCTACTCTGGGGATCAATTATGAGTTGCAGTGCTGTTCTAACCAGAGCCTGCTTTCAGGTGTCATTCAGAGGTGTCAGTATGCTGAAGTCACCAGTGCTCCAGACCAGAACAAGAAGTTTGTCAGCATGATCAGGAAGCCACCTGAAAAGGCAGCTGATTATTCATGTGTAATATATTGTCTCACCAAGTGTTGTTAATAGGAATTTGTTTGTTTAAGATGGTGTGGATGGGTGTTCCTTTGTTTTGACACATACCCATATGTCCTCGTTGGCTCCATAAAACCAGATGTAATTCTGAGAAAACACACTGTTACATAGATTTTTTTTTTTTTTTTTAGGATTGTTGTCATATTGCTCAAGTTGGATTTTAATGGCGTTTATTTCTTGAACCTCAGATGACAGTGCTGGGAAAATGTGTGATTTTCCTTGTATTCTGAAAGGGAATTTTCCTGGTCTTGAACACATTTGACTGCATATTCTTCCTTGAACTTTGATTCAAATAATATATTTTTGGAAGATATGGTGTGTGTTAACCTACTTTTGACATACAAAAATATAGTTTTATTATGGTATAAAATTCTTGCCATCCATAAACATCACAGACACACTTTGGCTAAGGGGGAGGAATATTTTGAGATAAAATTAATAAATCTGTCACTGAATTGATAGGAATGTTTAGTTCTCCAAAGGGTCCTTTTTATTTGGCCCTTTCTGCATTTCTGTTTTCAACTTGCTTGTGGAGAACTGGGTACATGTTTTTAATTTATGCTGTTTTTGAAAGAAAGTATTTCCCCTAAAGCGAAGCTACCCTTAAAGGCTTGTTGCTGAACTGTGTGACACGTGCACCATACAGGTTGTCATAGCCTTTTTTATGGCGATACATTTCTTACACATATGGCCTTAATGAGGCATGAAATATGTGTTCAGGATTGTTTACAATATTTGTTCAATGAGTCTTCATTTGTTGCCTAACTAGCTAGACTTTTATATTTAATATGCTCCATCATGGTTGGCTAAAAATATCTATCTCTAAAATAAACCATATGCATTGCATGTTGCATAACCGATCAGCAAAGAAAACCAGACATGTTGGTGACAATAGAGGGGCAAAGTTGTGGAAAGGAGGAGCATTGGAGATGCCACCTGGGTGCTTTTTTTATGGTGAAGCTATGGTGCCATAAATTGTCTCACTTCGCTGAGGACATTTTGGATAGCTTTTCTATGGTGGTGATTTTCTTGACAGCTTTAATCATTGTACTGACGTTGAGCGAAGGAGCTAAAAGGGGGAACTAAGCAGTCACAAGCATGTTTGTGCGCTAAGCAGCTCAGTTGGAGCAGTCTTCCCTGGTTGCTTTGTCCGCTGCTCGTCCTGAAAAACTGACGAAGATGCAGTGCGGAACAGACAGCATGCCGCTGACCTTCTAACCCTCCCCGACAAGACCTTCACTGACCCCTGACACCTCGCAATTCACTTTTCATCATTGTGTTGTCTTCCTGGCATCATTCCACGTGAATGGGGAAATAAGGTAGAGGGAAGAGGATGATGGGAGTACTTGGCACAGGGGGACACATCTGTTCCTCTCTTTTCCTGGTCTTATTGTTTTGGCAGCTTTGTTGCATTTCAGGATTCATCTACGACTTTTCTCCATCTACATTTACATGGTTTCCTCCGTGTAACACCTGTTCTACTGTTAAAGATTGTTTTAATTTGCAGATGTTTGCAACTGTATAGTATGCTTCTGTGGTCTGTAAAAGTTTATGTACGGTGCTGTGAAAAAGCATTTGCCCCTTCCTGATTTCTATGTTTTTGCATGTTTGTCACCAGGGCTTGACAGTGACTTTTTTGCTCATCAGCCACTAGGGCTGGGAATCTTCATTAGTTTCCAAAATTCATTCAATTCAGATTCTTGAGGTTCTGAATTGATTCAGTTTTGAGTCGATTCGTTCCCGATTCAGTTGGGGAAATTACAGTTTTCATAGCTATTTTACTTGCCAAAAAATCTTCGAAACCTAATGCTGCAAATTGTACTAGAAATACTCTAACTTTAATACATAAATTATCACATAAAGAACTGACCCAAAATCAGTTACGATCATGGACTTTTTATTATTTAATTTGTAATTTCACAAAGTGCTAACAAGTGCTTTCTTTAGTGCAAAGGGTGTGTAGTGTTGAGTTAGCAACCCACAGTAAGTAAACAAATTCAATGCATGAAGCATGTATATATAATCTCACTGTATTTCAGTCCCTCCAGGATTTTGCGGGCTGTTTTGTGATTGTTGCAGCCCAAAAAGCCTCAGTTTGTGGGAGCTTTTCCAAAAAGTTGCGATAAAAATTGCAACATTTTTTGGATTTTTTTGCACTGAAAGTTGTATGAGGAAGTTCAGATTTTAAAGTAGCTGTTTTTTTCCATAGTTTACAGTGATGCTGTTCTATATAACACCACAGGAAAAACAGGATTGCCAAAAATTTTCTGTTAAACGGTGATTTATTTAGAATTAAATGCTCAGTAAAACTGTCAAAAAATGAACAACATTGTATTCTTGCTAAGAACTTAAATAAAAACTATAAATAAAAAAATTAGTTATTAATTGGGCTTTGTTTGCTATGTCCGCCAAGGAGGTAATGTTAGCAGGGTGGTTTGTCTGTCTGTTTGTTTGTTAGCAGGATTACGCAAAAACTACTGTACAGATTTTGATGAAATTTTCACCAGAGGTAACCCTTGGGCCAAGGATGAACCCATTACATTTTGGTGATGGTCTGAGAGTGCATACCTCCACCAAGGACCTTGTTTGTATTTGCGCAGCAGGGTTGCACAAAAACTACCGGATGGATTTGGATGAAATTTTCACCAGAGGTGGTTCTTGGGCTAGAGAGGAACCCATTACATTTTAGTGATGATCCAAGAGCACATACCTCCACCAAGGCTCTTATCTTCTCATAGTGTGTTTGCAAGAATCCTCCAAAACTACTGGATAGACTTCGATGCAGTTTTCACCAGAACTGGCTCATGGCCTACACACGAACCCATTACATTTGGAGGTGATCCATGAGGGACGGAAGGAGCCTTGGCAGAGGTATGCGCTCTCTGAGTGCTTTTCTAGTTTAATATTAAAATTTGTTTGATGATCTCAAGCAAAAGTGTGACAAATATGTAAAAATATAGGAAGGGGACAAATACTTTTTCGCAGCACTGTATAAACTGCAACTACCTGTATGTACTTTTTATAAGTTTTCATATTCCACCACTTTCATTTGTACTTCTTGATTGCTTATTTATCTGAGGGTCACGGAGCCTTGTTCTACAATTATTTTACAAACTTCAAATGTTGCACATGCTAAAGATAATATTTTCTTTTTTGCGTTTCTTTTATTTTGGTCATTCCTGCCAATGCTTATCACTCTGAAGACAGCAGTAAACACATTCGATGCTTTATTTGCTTTGGATTGTAATTCAACTGACGGGAACACTTTAAAGATTTTATGATCCTTCACCATTTGTTTCTGTTTTCGTAAGAACAGAATTTTCTTTTTTTTTTTACGTTTTTGTCATGAAAAATCCCCCCCCCCCCCCACATGTTTCAGTTAAATCATGGAGAGGAAAAGCTGACATTAAGGAATGATTCTGTTTTGTTTTTTGTTTTTTTCTCATTTTGTCCTGAGTCATCTTTAGTAATGGCTTCTGGTCCTGCTTTAACAGGCTTACGCTGCCTTGAGGCAGCTGGTGACCGTATAAAAAAGTACTCCTGTCTATAGTTCAGGCACAGCCTCCGTTCTGGCCCTCCTTTACTTTTGTTTGGTGCTTCTCCTCTTGAGTCTCCGCTATGACGATGCTTTACAGGTCACGCTGAGTATCTAGTGTCAGCGACTGAGTGGGTGCATAGTGTGGCTGAGTCAATCACACTGGGCTGCAGCACGTGATGCAGCTCTGAGGGTTTAGCTGGAGGGTGGCCATTTGCACAGCTGGGATATTAATACGGAAAGTGTGTCCCAGAGTTCCTTTGTCACTTGACTAAAGTCTAATTATGGAACAGGAGATGTCCCTTTTCTTGTGCGTGTCCATTCTTCCTGTAAAGGCTGCTTCCTACATGGTGACCTTTGCAGAGTGGATTTTTCTGTCATGCTATTAGGTGAATTTGCAGTTTGTGTGAGCTTATGGTCCTCCCAACATTTTCTGTATTTGTTCCCTCAACTTGTTTTTGGCCCATCCCCCAGCATTTCTCATTATTTTCTCCTCACTTTCCCACCACCACCATTCAGTTATGAGTTTTAGATTTTAAAGCCAACCTATAAAAGTGACATCTTAAACAATACAGAGAGTCAGCCAGCTTGGTCGATTGAGGGAGGGTCTTCCACAAAAGCACAGTCATCGCTACACTTATAAAAAGAACGGGACAATTAATAGACATGGGGTAAATGATCCAAGAGACCTTGCACCCTAATAAAGCCTCAGCAATTCCATTACAGGGTGTCCGTGTGTCCTTAAAAGTCTTAAAAAGTCTTACATCTATCTAAAATTAAATGGTAAATAGTAATTTACCATTTATCCGCAATTAAGGCCTTAATTATCCTTATAGATTACAATAATTCTTAAATCCGTCTCCCACGGGTCTTAAAAATGTTGCGCATATTAAACAACAACATATTGCTGTATTTCCTTGGTTTCTAAACCTTTGTGTGAATACTGCTTTGCATTTTGGCATCACAGAATTCAGAATAAGTTCATAAAAAAATCACAAATTACAAGAAAACAATTGCATGTTTACAATAAAACAAAATTAAAGTTTACTTGGAAAAAGTGGCAAAATGGAGTGACATTTACAAGACTGGTCTTAACTTTAAAGAGTATCGAAACATCCTTTGCCACAGTGTGTTGAATTACCTTCTTGAAGGAGTTTTATATTCATTTCCCTTGTTTCAGCTGACTACTGGCTCTCTTGTTGGGGCCGTTATGTCAGTCAGTCAGACGCAACAGCTTGTTAAAGTCAGCAAGAATTTATAATTGCAATTAATTTGCATAGATTTAATCAGGTATTTTTTTAGAAATGCAAATTACAAGATGATTTCATATTTCTTTTGTCATGATTGAGTCATTTCATATTTTTTTTCCTTACTTGAGTTGGGAAAAAAACACATTAGTTACAGCAGTTTCTTTTTTTTTTCATTTATGTTTTTATTAGAAAAGGATGCCATCTTTACAAATATAGCATTCAGACATTTGTATCATAGTCCTTCTCTTATTTGTTTTATAGGAACAAAAAAATTGAAAGATCCAAAAAAGAAAAAAAAAAGAAAAACAGACAAACTGAACTGGGGGCTTACAGTCATTCCTTCTTCCCATCTGGAAGAATAGATAAACAAAATGTCAGTCTTAGTAAGGTGATTCAACAATGATGTTTACATCTGGAGTCATCCAAAGTCATTCTGAATAGGGGATATAAAATGAATCCACTTGTTCCAAATTGAATAAAATTTTTTCCTTTGAATTCTTAATGTATACGTCAATTTTTCCATTTTGAAGATTTCCAGAATTATTCCAAACCAATCATTGCGTGTGGGTGGGGCTGGGTTTAACCATTTTCTAGTAATTGATTTCTTACTGGCTGCTAAGAGCGCCTGCAACAATTTTATGTCCCCTCTTCTGTCCAGAGTTAGAACAAGACCCATATATAAATTTAAAAAGTCATTTGCAATGTTTACCTTGAAGATATCATTTAAAGCTTTATGAATTCCAGACCAATATTGATGCAAAACCGGACATTCCCAGAATATATGAAAATGATTTGCTTCAACAGATCCACACCTTCTCCAACACTCATTATTTATGTTTCTATACAGTGATCCCTCACTTATCGTGGTTAATGGGTTCCAGAACCGACCGCGAAAAGTGAAAAACCGCGAAGTAGCGTCACCCCTAATGACGACACCCATGTACGTTCATTCTCTCACTCTCTCTCTCATATGATACATTTGTGTGTGTGTGTAAGTGTACATACATACGTAGATGTAAATAAAGTGTACATAAATATGTTTTTAGAACTCTCTTATTCTTATAACAAGATACGTAACTCAAGATGAAGATGATTTACTGCACAGGTTAATGAGAGCTTTACTGCTCCTCAGGTGACGCCTCATCGTCAGGTGCTAGAGGCGCAGCATCGTCGAGGGCAGCTTCCGATAGAGCTGGAGAAGCTGCAGGAGGCGGCGTAGTGGCTCGACGGGAAGACTATTTCGCACAAAAAGGCACAAGAGAACAGCGAAAAGTTCCACGCGGCGAGACTAAGCAACACGAGCGATAAAGAACAATGAATGCGGTCTTCCTTCGCTGGGTATGGGCGCTCGGCAGGGAGAGAAGCTGGGTAAAACGTCTCGGCCAATCAGCTTGCGAGATTCCCGAGCCGAGCCAACACGAGAACAGCGAACAGAGAGGTGGATTTTGAGTTGTGCGGGCTCTCCGTGTTGATACCTGATGTTCTAATGTAGTCTCCCTGCCTTCTGCTAGCGCCCGCCCATTTTTTCTCAATTTTGAATTTTTGATGAATATTTTTGAAAAATCCGCGATGCACTGAGGGCGCGAAAGGTGAGGCGCGAAGTAGCGAGGGATCACTGTATTTACTTTGGTGAGGAGTCTTAAAAAAAATCTTATCACATTTTTCCAACAGTGTTCTTTCCATGCCAATGAGTTTGTGGAGGACCATTGAAAGATACAAATTTTTTCCCAATTCTCACCAGAAATGCCCATTCCCACTTCATGTTCCCACTTATTCTTAATGTGTAGCATATCATCGTTCCTTGCATTTAGCATCCCATTATATAACTTAGAAATTGCCTTTTTCATTGAAGTGTCATAAGCTGACTTTAAAATTTTAATAAAGTGTGACTCTGTTGAAGATAGGTTTAGAGATTTGCTATGCTTGTTAAAATAATCATGTATTTGGAGGTACCTGAAGAAGTCTACTTGCTCAAGACCAAATTTGGTTTGTAGGGACTGGAAATTCCGTAGTGTTCCTTTGCTTGTAAAGGTGAGGTACGTTGTTAGCCCTTTTTTTGTCCAAGTTTGAAATCTTTTATCACTTTTGTTGGGTTGAAAATCTGTGTCATAGGCACACCATCTGAAATTTCTTAGCATGTTTCTTATTTCACAGGTTTTCACTGCTTTATGCCATACCTTAAGTGTGTGTTCAATCCAAGGGTTTAGACCCTGTAATTGGTCAGCTAATCTTTTATCTGAAATTGCAGCTTGTAAGGGGAATATAGGTGATATGTTGGATTCTATTATCTTCCAATTGGCTTGGAAGTCAGAGTTACACCAATATAACAGAGGAATAACTTGAGAAGCATAATAATAGTATTTCAAACAAGGAAGCATTTCTCCACTCTTTTCTTTCCTTAATTGTAAAACAGTATAGCGTATTCTTGGTTTCTTCCTCTGCCATATAAAGCGTGATTCCTTGAATTGATTGTCACTTGCTTCAATAGGCAATGTTCTAAACAAATACAGCAATTGGGGAACTATATTCATTTTCACTGCAATAATCCTTGAGTTTAAACTGAGAAAGGGTACAAGATTCCATCTATTTATGTCTGATTTTATTGCTAATGATCATCATCATCGTCATAGCAGTCTGTTGTGGGCGACAATGGCTGTTTCATTTACTGTAGGTCTGATCAGATTCCTCCACACAGCTCTGTCCTTAGCCTTCCGCTGCCAGGAACTCCTGTCTATGTCCAACTTCTTCAAGTTTCTTTTTACAGTGTCTTTAAATCTGAGCCTTGGTCTACCCTGATTGCGTTTGCCCTCGCATAACTGTGAGTAGAGTAACTGCCGAGGGAGACGCTGGTGGTCCATCCTCTCAACATGTCTGAGCTGTCTCAGGTTCATCTGTATTAGCATGTCCTCCATTGATGGTAGACCAGCTCATTTCAACACTCCTGTGTTGGTTATCTTGTCTTTCCATGAGATGTTCATTATGGCTCGAAGGTGTCTCATCATGTACGCGTGGAGTTTCTTCACCTGCACACTGTAGACAGTCCAAGTTTCAGCACCGTATAATAGAGTAGCCAGTACTGTCGCTCTGTACACTTTGCATTTCACACGGATAGACACATGTCGATTGTTCCACAGTCTCTCCCTCAAGTTTCCAAACACAGCGCTCGCTCTTCCCATTCTGAGAGATAGTTCATCCTCCAGCCTAGCAGTCTCTGAAACAGTACTCCCTAGGTACTTGAAAGTCTTGCACTTGACTAGTGGCTCTGTACCAATGCTGATCTCCTCTGGTAGTGATGTTGATAACTGCAACTTTGGTGGTTGATAAAGGCACTCCGTCTTCTTGATGTTGATTTGGAGGCTGAATTGGCTAGCTGCTCTTGCAGATTTCTCCACTAAAGATTGCATGTCTTCCACGCTTTGTGTAACTAGAGCACTGTCATTGGCAAAGAGCATTTATCTTACTACCTTTATCGATGTCTTACTCTTGGCTTTAAACTGTGCCACATTGAACAAGTCTGCTTCTTTCCTTGTTTGAATGTATACTCCTTCTGAAGTATCTTTGAAGGCCACCTCAAGCATGGCTGCCAGATATAGCGAGAAGAGTGTAGGTGCCAGCACACACCCTTGTTTCACCCCATTGCTTACTGAAAAGTCTTTAGATACTGAACCAGTCATTGCCACGTTTGCTTGCATACCTGTATGGAGTGCCTCGATCAGACTGACAAACTTCTCTATACAACCATATTTCTTGAGTACCTGCCAAAGTCCTTGTCGCGAAACAGTATTGAAGGCTTTACTGAAGTCTATGAAGACTACATAAAGCGGCATGTTCTGTTCAATACACTTTTCTTGAACCTGTTTCAAGCAGAAAATCATGTCCATTGTTCTTCTTCCACATCTAAAGCCGCACTGGGTTTCCGGTAGTACATTCTGCAAGATGTGTTCACTGAGTCTGTTAAGTAGTACACGTAAGAGAATCTTACCAACAGTGGCTAGCAGTGATATACCTCGGTAATTTCCACAATCTTTCCTGTCACCTTTCTTGAACAAAGGCACAAATACTTGTATCCTTCCAGTCTTGAGGTACTTTCTGGACATCCCATATCTCTTGGATGAGCGTGTGCAGGCAGTTGGTCAGCTGAATACCACCAAATTTCCACACTTCTGCTGGAATTCCATCCCTTCCTGGAGCTTTACCATCATGTGTTGTCCTGATAGCTGCCATTAGTTCATCAAAATTTGGTGGTTCATCCAGACTTGATACAGCTGGTCGCTGCACTAGAGCTTCTTTAGCCTCTTCAGTGAGATCTCCAGGGTTGTTTAGTAGTTGGTCAAAGTGGTGTGCAAATCTGTCCAGGATCTTGTCTTTCTCCTGCAAAACCGTTTCACCATCCATAGCCTTTAGTTGGATCAGTCCTCTTGGTTTAGGGCCGTAGATTTCTCTCAAACCTGTGAAGAATGTTTTCATGTCCTTCCTGTGTGCTGCAGTTTGAAGTTTCTCCGCTTTTTCATCCCACCAGTTGGACTTCATCTCTCTGGTGTACTTCTGTAGCTCACTCTGAGCCTTTAAGTATTTCATCTTCTTCGACCTTGTATTACACTGTAGGTTTTCCTGCCTAGCTGTATTCCTCACTTCTAGTAGTTTCTTAAGGTGTTCATCATGCTCATCAAACCAATCTTGATGTTTCCTCTCAGGATAGCCTAAAACATCACTCACAGTCTGATACACCGTATCCTTCAGTGTTGCCCATTTCTCTTATACAGTGTGTCATTCTCTGAGTTGTTGCTATCCCAGTCTTTCAAGTTTTCATCCATTTCCTGTGTAAGTTCTTCCTACTTCTTTTGGCCTTTCAGTGCACTAGTGTTTAGCTTCCGTGGTGGCTTCGCACCAGTCCTGCAGTGCTGTTTTTGTCTGCAAATCCTTAATCTAGATCTCAGCATCACATGATCAGTACCACAGTCCGCGCCTCTCATTGCTCTGGTGTCCAATACATCCCTTATGTCTCTCCGCCTGACTATGATGCAGTCTAATAAGTGCCAGTGCTTGGATCTTGGGTGCATCCATGTCTTCTTGTGTGTGTCCTTGTGCTTAAAGAGAGTGTTGGTTATCACAAGGTTGTACTCTGAACATAGTGCAAGTAGAAGTTCTCCATTAGCATTGCACTTGCCTACTCCATGACTGCCTAGCACTCCTTTCCATTTCTCAGTGTCTGAACCAACTCTGGCATTAAAATCTCCAACGAGTATCAGCCTGTCATCAGTCGGTACACGCCTGATAGTCTCACGTAAATCACTGTAGAACTCTTCCTTCACCTCCTCTGTGTTGGTCATTGTTGGGGCATATGCACTGATGAGTGTGACATACATCTTCTGCTGTAGTGGGAGTCTCATAGTCATTATCCTGTCATTGATTGGCACCGGTTCCTCATCAAGCATTGCTGCTATCTCCTTTCTAACTGCAAAGCCCACTCCCGCTTCTCCCCTTTCTTGAGTTGATCTCCCATTCCAAAAGAAGATGTACCCATGGTCTTCCAAGCTGTCATATCCAGGCATTCTTGTTTCACTAAGTGCAGCTATGTCTACATTGTACCTGTTCATTTCCAGGGCCACAAGCGCGGTCTGTCTTTCTGGGTGCTGTCATGTTGTTCTGTCCAACAGAGTGCATACATTCCATTCTGCTACACACAAGGCTGCTGTTTTCCTCTTCTTTTGTCTTCCTGCTCCTAACATACTTTTCACTGCCTGTCGGCGTGTGAACAGATCAGCACGGACCTTGTAAGCTCGGGCGATGTCCGAGCTGGTATGAGTTGCTTTCTGATTGACCATTTCTTGAAACTGCTTGCAAAGTATTTGAGTACTGCTAGCTTTTGCTGGACTAGCAGCACTTTCTTGGCAGATTAGATGGTAAATGGTATTCACTTATATAGCGCTTTTATTCTCATCTCTTGATGACCAAAGCGCTTTACAGATCCTGCTATCCACACACACATTCACACACTGATGGCGGCATGCTACCTAACATGGCGCTTCCAGACCCACCAGGAGCAATTGGGGGTGAAGTGTCTTGCCCAGGGACACAACGGCAGGATATCCGGGGAGAGCGGGATTCGAACCGCCAACCATGCGGTTATTGGACGAGGCTCTACCTCCTGAGCCACTGCCACCACTGATAATAAAGGTATTATCAGTGGCAACGACAAGCCAAGACGAACTGACTCCAGTATCTGTTGCAGTGACTGACCAGATGATAGGTTTGTTTATCTCTGCTCTTTGTGTAGTGCATGTCACAATGCACCGACTGGCACAGTCCACCACAGACCTTGCGACAGATGTGTTTATCTGCCAGGATGTTCAGTCTCACCCTGTGTAACTCGGAGTGGTCCACCACAGACCTC
This sequence comes from Pholidichthys leucotaenia, assembly GCA_020510985.1. Classification (NCBI taxonomy): domain Eukaryota; kingdom Metazoa; phylum Chordata; class Actinopteri; order Cichliformes; family Pholidichthyidae; genus Pholidichthys; species Pholidichthys leucotaenia. The sequence goes on along the minus strand of CM035837.1, from coordinate 311,335,560 downwards.
TGGCAGATATTGTTTTTAGTTCTGCCAGGATGCCCTGTTTCACCCGCCATGCCCTCGGAAGGGCGGGGATAAGATAAGATAAGACAAGATAAGATAATCCTTTATTAGTCCCACAATGGGGAAATTCCAGGATTGCAACAGCACAGGGATAGCAACACTCACAGCAACAATCAGAAGGCAAGAGAAAAACAAGAGCAGCGAGTATACATATGTACATATATATATACGTATATATATATGTATATACTGTATATATATATATATATATATATATATATATATATATATATATATATATATATAGACACACGGTGCGGAGCATTGTAGCTAGATGGAATAAATATATAAATATATAAACACAGTGCGGAGCATTGTAGCTAGATGGAATAAATATATGAGTATATAAACACACAGTGCGGAGTATTGTAGCTAGATGGAATGAATATGTAAATATATAAACACACACAGTGCGGAGCATTGTAGCTAGATGGAATAAATATTTGAATATATAAACACACAGTGCGGAGCATTGTAGCTAGATGGAATAAATATGTAGATATATAAACGCACACAGTGCGGAGCATTGTAGCTAGATGGAATAAATATGTAAATATATAAACACACACAGTGTGGAGCATTGTTGCCAGTTGAGTCGCTGACAGCCCGACCCATGAGACAGGTATTACCGGTTTCCGGTAGCAAGCAAGCCAATGCCTGACCTGACACACACACACACACACACACACACACACACACACACACACACACACACACACACACACACACACACACACACATACACACAAAAAGGGGGATGTAAATCTCAGTTAAAAGCTCAGGTTCAGGTTACTTTATTTGTACCTGTAGGTAGATTTGTTTTGCAGTCAGGTGACATCCATATTTACAAATCACAATTACATTCAACATGAACACAAACACAGGCACACATGAAGCTGACTGTAAACATGATAAAAGTACTCAAGGCTCCACCAATCAGGACATAGGACAAAGAGATAAGAGAAAAAACAGAGCTAAGAGAGAAGGGTCATATTAAAGAGTTAAAGACTAGTCAAAGAGGTTAACCACTTGCGCTCCGTTGTTCCGCGGGCGGGCAAGTCTCTGCGTCCTAGGGCGCACGAGGGCGCACGAGAGCGCACTCGTGCGCGCTCGGACGCATGATATACTGATGATGGTGCAGATGGAGATGGTGCTGGCCTCCAAGCGAAAAAAAAAGCTGCAGACACAGAACAGATTAGTTCATCTGATTAACCTGTCATTCGACTAATAAGAGCCTTGAATTGGGTTTCTGAAACCATGAAGAGCCAATGAATGAAAATCTAGCCAGAAGGACCCGCCTCCCAATGGCTGCGAGCCAATTGAAGCACAGAAGTTCGCTGAGCTGTTGTCTAAAGCTGGCTGAAGAGAGACTGCTTCAGCAGCCACAGGCAGTGGTTTATTTATTTATTTTATTTAATTCCAGCAGAGTGTTTAGGATTCTCTTCCGTCATCATAGACCGACGGAGGCCGACGACGAAGGTCGTAAATCATTCACCAAAACCGCAATATTGGAATTATGTTTTGATCGGGATCCACGAGCGGAGCAGCGTCGCGTTCATCTGACAATGAGGAAGAGAAGTTCGGCAGGACAATGCTGCTGTGAAGAGGTAAGTTGTTATAAGCTAAATTATTATTTCTCCCTGAAAACTGTAATCCAAAAGGACTTTTGACCGATCTGTAAATTACAACCTGTACTGCGCACGAAGAACGAAGTGCGTGTGCCGCGATAAATGGTTCATTTGCCGTTGTTCGGACCGTGAACGCCCCCCCCCCCGCTGCAGAAGAGGAGCGGGGGGGGGGCGTTCACGGTCCCGAACGCCCCCCGGTCTGCAGGGGGAAGCATATGAGTCTACTCCTTCATGTAGCGATGGCCGTCTTCTGTAGCAAGGTGGGGGGGCAACCCCCCCCACACCACACACACACAGTAGCGAGGGGGGGGGGGAGCCGCTGTGAAAACATGCTAAGAGTGTAATCCGTCATGTAGCGAGGGCCGAACTCCGTCTTTTGTAGCGGGGGGGGGGGACACAGACACAGCCCTGAATGTGACCTTTCATTAGAGCCCAAAATGAAGATTCTACATTGAATTACTCAAAAGTTACAGACGCTTTTCCAAACTGTGCCATTTGGCACAATTTGGCACAGTTCCAAAACGCCTGGGAACAACCTGAGAACAAAGCTGTGTAAAATATTCATTTTTTGTGGTATTGTTACCAAATTTGGATCTCAGCTTGATAACACTTGGTTCTTACATTTCTGTTGCATTTTCCAGCCAGATCAGACAGCTGTGTGTTATTTGCAAGCATTTGTATCCAAAAAAACACCGTGTCCAAATTTATTTTCTTCAAGTTCAGTATGTTTAGATGACTGTAACTCAGTGGCCGGAGCACGTAGAGAGATTGTTTTTTTTGCCAAAAAATTCAAAGTGTTTTCTTTTAAATGAGACCAACCCCATGAATATGCTGCAAAGGGTTGAATAACAGCTTTCGATTTACTTTTGGCACGTTTTTTTTTTTGGCATTTTTAGGAAAATTGCCCGGAGTGCAAGGGGTTAAAAACTCAAAAGTCTAAAACCCAATAAAAGATTTAGAACCCAAATAAAAAACCTCCAAAAATAAGTAAATATAAAATAAAATTAATAAATAGGTAACTAAATTATGTGCAATATATTGTTATAGCTTGTTCAACTCTTTAACAGCAGCAGGAACAAAGCTGTTTTTGTAGCGCTGGGTTTTACATTTTGGGACCAGCAGTGTAAAGCTGCCAATTTCTGACCAAAAAAAGTGGAATTTTATGGGTAAGCAGCTGCAACTTTAGCAAAAAGACAAAAGAAGGTGTAAATTTCCAATTGTTTACAACCTAAAACTCTGCAGATATAAGATTTGAGTAAAATGCTGCAAGTTTAGGCTTTTTTTTAAACAGCAAATTCAAGAGTAAGAAAAGTTCTAAATTCATGAGGAAAAAGCTGCAAAATTATGAATAATAAAAAGCTGTAAATTTTCAAGTAAGAAGCTGTACTTTTCTGAGTAAAATGGCTGTAACTCTGCAGGAAAAAACTGCAAATTTATGAGAAAAATCCTCACATTTACAAAAGAATGTTTCTAATTTACATGAAAAAGGATGTGATAAATTGGCGTGTGTTGGCCATTTTTTTTAAAAGACAGCCATGAGGAGGAACTCAAGGAGGTGTAGGGAGGTGTTAAATCCTGCAGATCTGCATTAATCAGCAGGAAAAAGGAGAAGAAGAGGAATAGGTGTTCCCCAGCAGCAGAAATAATCCACTTAACCCAGGAAGAGTAAACACATGACACCCCATGACACCCAACAGATCACCCCCCCATGACATCAGTGGGAACAGCTGGGCCAGACTTTACACCTCTGTCCATTTACATGTTCCCTTCTGAGGACAATTAAACAGAGCTGCTGCTGAGATGGAAACCAAAGGGTTAAAGGGTGATGTGGCTTTATCAGCAGCATTGACCCCCCCCCCCCCCCCAACTGACCTGCTGGACAGGAACTAACAACTCCTCAGACCTGTTAACACAATTTTAACAACAAAAGGACATGCAAAAGAACCAAGATTCCCTTTGATTTAACAGGATAACAGCGTGAATTTTCTGGTCTGTGAATGAACAGAGCAGCCATGAGTGTTTCATGGAGTCACTTAAAGGCGCTTTTCCACTTGGAACCCAAAGGCCTCGTTTAGTACCGATCGGCCCTCCATTGTCCGGTTTCCCACTCGGAACCCAAAGGCCTCACAGTCGCTTTTTCGGAACAGTTCCAGTTTTACCGACACTTTTTTCGGCACCGTTAAAAGCAGGTCCGAAGGGTACCGGCCCCGTTTCGTCACCGCAACTGCTGGCCATTCATTGGTCTGTGCGTAGCGTCATGAGAAGTGGGCGTTACGTGGGGCGGTTACACTGACTTTCGAGAATCGCTTGCTGGTCGCCATTTGCAATTTTTCATCAGTGAGCCCGCGAACAAGTGATATTATAAACCACAACGAGAGAATGGCTTACAGAAATCAGCAGAAATCCAACACCGCAGTCCAGCAGAGTTTCCTGTGCGTTTCGGCTGATGAGAGAATGCAGAGGGAAAGCAGACTGAGCCTGCAGTGGTGCGCACAAAAGACGCACCAGAAATTACACTGAGACGCACCGGGAATTAGACCCCAGCCACCCCGAATTTGAATTGAATGTGCAGCCGCGACCGACCCAACTTAGCACGTTGAAGCCCGTGATATTGTGATATACAGGACGGTGAGTGATGTGATATCATGCTTTATGTTATTTTTCCAACAGTGGAAAGTTCACTTAGGACAGACGGAAAACTTAATCGTGTTTAAACGATGACCTAGCTTAATGCTATGTCCGTCCCTTGTATGTTGTTTTTTTGTGTTGACAATATCTGATGAAATAGTTAGTTTGTAATCCTGGTTAAAAGTTTATTTTAAGTATTTATTTTTTTTTTACATGTTGCACTTTGGTGCTGTGCATGTAACTTAATTTGTTTGTATTTCATTGTAGAGTCCCAACCGGATCTGCTCAGAATGGCGACGTTTGACACCCAATATATTGTGACAGGTAAACAACACGTCATATTTATAGTCAAATCTTTTGCTTTTTAAAGCGAGGTAGTTGGATACGCAAAAGCCGATGGTGTATAGAACACGTAATATTAGGATGTGAAATGTCGCATCGAAAACTGCTCCCATTTAGCAGTAATTAATATTCAAAAATGATATTTCTCGGGAGGAAAGAATTCAATTTAAACAGCCACGGACCAAAAAAAACGTACATTTGTCATGGAAGAGGTCATTCCACTTGCAGACAATCGAGCTATATGTGTCTGTAGGATTTTCTTTTCATGCACGCAAAAAAAGCATTTTTTTCCCGGATCCGACTACCTCACTTTAAAGTTAAGTTTAGGTAAAGTACCAAATTTAAAGTCGCACAATTTCCACTAAATATGAAAGGGAACTGAACTGAGATGTGTGTTTGTGAATATTAATTACAGAGTAATTGAAAAATGAAATGCACATCCAATAATAGCCACCATAAAATAAACCGCTTGTGTATTTATTTTTATCAGATCATTTCTGTGATCCTTTTATGAGTTATAGGTCCATAATAGTGTATCTTGCACCTTGGGGGAATGGGGAGATGTTCAGTCCACCATTAGAATTAGTTTATATGTATATAGTATTTCATCTTTAAAACTCATTCAGTAATAGAAAACATTACAAATATTGAGGACCCATTGTAGTTGCTTCCTTTCCTATATTTTAGCAATAAAAGCACCAAAACACCACCCACACTTGAAACCAGGGCGACACAGCAGTGGCTAAATTTTATTGATAACATTATTTCACACCATCACAACAACTCAGTATCTAAACTCAGTGTAAATGGTTGTAGAGATTGAAAGGGTATCCAAATTAAAATTCTTGGTGTAGTAATCGATAATAACTGTGTTGGAAGTCACATATTAATTATATTAAAGGTAAAATATGCAAATCAGTTCACAATAGCTGCGCAGAGTGAAATATTTGCTGAATCAACCCACACTATAGACTTTGTCATCATTCGTTAATGCTCCATACATGACATCCATCCATCCATCTTCTACCACTTTTCCAGAGGTCCGGGTCGCAGAGGCAGCAGTTCAAGCAGAGAGCCCAGACTTCCCTCTCCTCAGCCACCTGCCTCCAGATCTTCAGAGAGGATACCAAGGTGTTCCCAGACCAACTGGAGATGTTGTCCTCTCCAGTGAGTTCTGGGGTCTGAGAACTTCTACCCAGCCAACACTGTGTTTCAGTGCAGGAGTCAGAACTGTGGAACGCTTTTGGATCTGAATTAAAAATCATGTACAAAGCTTGGACAATTTAAACAAAAACTAAAGGAATAAATACTCCAACACTCACACGTGGAGCAAAATTGTTGGTACCCTCTGTTAATGAAAGAAAAGCCCACAATGGTCACAGCACAGTGACTACTTGTCACCCTTTAAATAGGCCGATTGATTACAAGTTTGTAGACACCTGTGATGTTAATTAGAGGACACATCTTGGTTGAACATGTCCCTATGATCATGTTCATGTCATTATGGCCTATTTTCAATCTTTTCTAGGGGTACCATCATTTTTGTCCAGGTCTGTTTCATGAGTTTGTTTTTTAAAATAATTCTGTTGAACCACAATTCAAAAGCATTGTCTGATTTTCACTTGATTAATTTTCATAGAATTTTTATTTATTACCACTTTTGTCAGATTCAAGTTATTTCTGTGACCATTGTGGGTTTTTTCTTTCATTAACAGAGGGGTACCAACAATTTTGTCCACGGCTGTATATACAAAACGACATGTAAAATCACACAAGGATTATCATATCCAGTCTGTGTTGTGCTGTTGCTTATTTTTTGTCACGTTTTGTCTGTTTCTTTTTTTTTTTTTACAGTTTGAATTTTGCACATTCTAAATAATTTGTAATTTGCTGCTGATTGGAATAAACAATTTAGTGATTTATTTGTTTGCATCATGATTTTCTATTTTGTCTGTTCAGACACCCATGGGAAGAGTCAACAGTACAAACCATTTATCAGTGACTTTGAAAACAATGGCTCATTTTAAGAAAAGTAACCAAAATAATTATTTGCTGAAGACTGTAAAACAAAATGGAGACATCTGCAAAAGTACAAAGGTTTATTGTCAAAATTCCCAGGGCAATACTACATGAATACAAGTATAGTTCACTGCTGATGCAGAGAATATATATTTATACAGTATCTACATGTAGTCAGCAATACTCAATACGATATATTTCCAGTTAATCCACGTATTTCTCCATGTAACCTTGGGACTGCTTTATTTTAATTACTTCTAATCCTAGATCCATTTGTTTTGGCTTAAAATGCATCATAATTGCTAAATATATCTTATGCCCAACTCAGTACTGTTTACCTGTTGAAATATACTGTATATTTAACGGCTCATATGGCACCTGATCCATGTTTTGCCACGACACCACTGGCTGGAGCAGATAAATTCCATGACGTCTCAACAGTCTCTCCATGATTTTGACATAGATCATTTATTTTTACCTAACCATCTATTTGTCGAGAAAAGTAATTTTTGATATTCATGCGCTGTGAGCCAATAAATGATTAAAATCTAACAATACTTCACTGTCTGATTAATGATTCTGTATAATATATGGGTCTCACTTTCTGACATGAGTGTCCAAAAATATTTAACTTTTGCATTATTTTTGGAGATGTATTGCTACATGTTTTGATGTTGATTTTACTGAACAGGAATATGGCGCCGCCTCAAGGGGAGTGTAGCACCGCCTCCAACTCCCTCAAAATCCCACCTCCTACACCAACCGCTCCTACCCATACTACAGTGAGCCTTGTGCTGTGGAAAATCAACAGGACCGGAACAGGACTGTTCGGTCCAAGGCCAAACGAGGCCTTTGGGTTCCAAGTGGAAAAGCGCCTTTATTGAATTATAGTGGTTAATCTAAGTCACAATTTCAGGAAACAAACTTCAGGGGAAACTTAAACCCATGGCACATTGTTTTAAATTTTGCTGATTTTTCTTTTTTTTCCGCTTCTCTTCCAGTCCTTATGACCACTTTCTGATTGCTTTGAGTTTTTAAAACATCATTTTAAGAATAATGTTAACTGACTTAAAGTACATTTCTTACTATATCATACAAAATGCCATTTAACATACAATTTCATTTGATTGCATTTAGATCTTAATTCAAACAAGCAGAGTATTTGCAACCAACTTAATTAAGACTTGAACAAAAGCAATCTATCTGAATACAGCTGGGAGCGTTTAAGAATAAAAATCTTTGGATTCCTTAATGAAGTTCTGCCTGCAGATCACTTGCACTCAAACATTCCAATTACCACTCATGAGACGGGCCAGATTCCATACAAAATGTTAAAGTTTTTCTTTGGCTTCTTCTTTAAGAGGTTGCTGTTCCAGTTAAAAGTCTCAAGTGTTGGAGAGTCCACCTTTGTATAAAACGGCTGAATCAGATCAGCAGTGGAGCTCATGGAGAGCATGTTGGTGCTGACGGGGAAGGACGATGAATTTTTCCTGTTCACCCACTTGTTCCTCAGGAACCTACTCGCTACAGCAAGGGCGATCCTGGCCAATTCGCCGCGGCTGGTTGTTAAGGACTACCGCACCCTGGCGCAGGAAGCGAACCACATCATTTTGGCAACCAGAACTCTCAGCGTGCAGACAGTGGCACCAGCATCCATGAGGGACTCCAGCGAGGTCGAGGAGCCGTTCGTGGTAGCCAGGATGGACACCAGGCGACAAAGGAATGGGGCGATCTATTTTTATCTTCAGTTTTTTTCCCCGGAGTGCGCAGGGCGAGTTGTCCAGTAACCAGACGGTTGGTGGTTCGAATTACGTTTTTCTTCAGTTTGAATCTCTTTATTTGTAAAGGACATTTCAAGGTAAGACAGCTGTGTTTTATATTAAACTATTTTCCTTCTTGCAATACTCTTAACTTTAGTGTGTGTTTTAAACTTGCTCGTTTGCAATAACTCAAGCCATCCGTTTCAAAGTGAAATGCCGGTTTCACGTTGTCGAAGCCATGCAGGGTTTAAATGACATTAACAGCCGGTTTAACCTCTGGATTATTGCTAATGATAGTGGATCATAATTTGCTTGAGACAGTCTAGAGATGTCTTTAGTGAGAATTATGCCTAAATATTTTAGGGAGACAGCATCCCAGTCAAGATTATATTTTTCCTTAAGAGATTTTGAAACTTTATAATTCAGGGTCATCACCTGAGTTTTAGATATATTTTTTTTTCCACAATATCTTTATTGAAACTTTTTTTTTTTTTTAACAAACATAATACAAACAATCAAACACTAACACTAAAGTACTACAAAAAAAAAAATGCACTAAAAACACCAACAACCACCAACAAAATCAAGTCTTCAACAATGCTCCTCTGTTTAGTCTAGACAATCCAATACATAAGTAGACATATTATGTTCACCAGTTTGGAATTTACAAGGTCCACACACATCATTCACCTTCTTCTTCAAGAGTTATGTTTAAATTTTTTACATAATCAATAAAAGGTCTCCATATAATTCTCAAACACAATTTCCTTTGATTTCAGTATATATGTTATTCTTTCTAATGGAGGTTTGTTACATCTGTCTTAACCACTGAGTCACATCTGGTCTATGAGTCTTTTTCCATAATAGTGCAATACATTTTTTGGGCATTAAGCAAACTGAGGTCTATGAATGTTCTTTCACTTTTATTAAAATTATGCTTTTTCTGGGTAACAGACCCCAACAAAAACAGTTTTAGGATTCAATATGATTTGTTTTGAGATTATTTTTTCAATTGTTACCCTCACCTCATTCCCAAAACATTCTTAATTAATCTACCATTCCCCAAAACAATGAAATAGGGTTCCTTTACTTTCCATGCATTTTGTGCATGTATCTGGTATATGTTTGTTATATCTATTTAACTCCTCCGGTTGTAACATACATCCGCATTAACCATTTGAAATGGTATCAATTTAAGGCGTACATTTATTGATTTGGTTTTGAGCTTCTGTAGAGTTTTAGATATATTTAATTTGTAACTGGATAACTTCCCGAAGCTGTTCAGGCTCCTCCAAAAAAACAAGTACATCATCTGCAAACATTGCAACTTTTTGTTCATTCCCAGCTACTGTAATCCCCTTAATCGCCCCAGTCTGTCTTATCAATTGGCCAAGGGGCTCAATATAAAGGGCAAAAAGAAGGGGTGAAATCGGGCATCCCTGCCTCATTCCTCGTTCCAGGAGGAAGGAGTCAGAAAGATCTTCGTTGATCGTTACACGAGCCCTTGGCTTATCATAAAGGGATTGTATTGATGTGATAAAATTTTCATTAAAGCCGAATTTTGCCAATACTTTATAGAGGAATAACCATCTGACTGAATCGAACGCCTTTTCGGCATCTAATCTTACAATGATGGCCTTAGTCTTTTCCTTATTTATTTGTCCTATCACATGTAAGGAGCGTCTTGTATTATCTAAGGCCTTTGCTGGATAAATCCACACTGGTCTAAATGTATCAGTTCAGGTAGGAATTTTTCAAGTCTTCGAGCCACTATTGCTGTGAATAATTTATAATCCAAGTTAAGGACACTAATGGGACTGGGTATGACAGAAATAACTGCATCTTTCCAAGATGGAGGGATTTCACCATTTTGTATAATCCAATTAAAGGTTTTTAATAGTATAGGGGACAATTCTTCTTTAAAACATATATACCACTCTGTAGTGTAACCATCGGAGCCTGGGGACTTCCCCACTTTTAATTTGGAAATGGCCGGATTTAGTTCTTTGGTTGTTATTGGTTGGATTAATTTTTCATTTTGTGTATTTGTCACTGTTGGTAAGTTCAATGCTTTTAAAAAAATCTTCTATTTGTGTCTCGTTAGAAGTTTGAGGTTGGGAATACAAATCTCTATAAAATAATTCAAAACTTTCCTGTATTTTTTCCAGTTTGTTTTCGACCCTCTTCGTTTTGGGGTGTTTTATTCTATAAATTGTGTTTTCTACTGTCTGTTTGCGTAATTTATATGCTAGTAATTTAGTTGATTTACTCCCAATTTTGTAGTATTTTTGCTTCAGAAAAACAATTTTTTTTCTGGGTGTCCTGCGTATAGATGTTATAAATTTCACTTTTTTTTCCGCAATATTTTTTATTGAACCTTTTTTTTTTACAAACATGGCACAAACAGTCAAACACTAACACTAAAGTAATTTAAAAATTAAAAAAACCCACTAACAACAACAAAAAAATATGTACTAAAAACAACAACAACCATTAACAAAAGCAAGTCAACAACAATGCTCCTCTGTTTAGTCTAGGTAATCTATTACATAAGAATACATAATATACTGTACATTCACCAGTTTGGAATTTGCAAGGTCCACACATATCATTCACCTTCTTCTTCAGAAGTTATGTTTAATTTCTTTACATAATCAATGAAAGGTCTCCATATATTCTCAAACACATTTTCCTTTAATTTCAGTATATATGTTATTCTTTCTAGTGGAAGGTTTGTTAACATCTGTCTTATCCACTGAGTCACATCTGGTCTATGAGTCTTTTTCCAAAGTAATGCAATAGATTTTTTGGCATTAAGCAAACCGAGGTCTATGAATGCTCTTTCACTCTTATTAAAGTTATGTTTTTCTGGATACAGACCCAACAAAAACAGTTTAGGGTTCAGTGTGAATTGTTTTGAAATTATTTATTCAATTGTTACCCTCACCTCTTCCCAAAGCATTCTGATTTTTCTACATTCCCATAAACAGTGAAATAGGGTTCCTTTACTTTCCATACATTTTGTGCATGTATCTGGTATGTTTTTGTTATATCTATTTAACTCCACTGGTGTAACATACATCCACATTAACCATTTAAAATGTATCAGTTTAAGACGTACATTTATTGATTTGGTTTGAGCTTCTGTACAAGCCATTTCCCATTGTTCCTCTGAAATTTCAATTTGCAGGTCTTCTTTCCAATAATTAAGTCTTTTCTGAGTTTTCACTTGAGAATAGTGTCAGTGAGTTATAAAACTCTGAAATAATACCCTTTCTCTTACTATCTTTCGTCAAAATTTTTTCCAAGGATGAATAAGTAGGTCGGGTGAGAGCATTATTTTGATTTGATCGAATAAAATTTCTAAGCTGAAGATATTTTAAAAAATGTATTCTATTAAGATTGAATTTAATCTTCAGTTCTTCAAAAGACATTATGTTATCTGAACATGACAAATATAAGTCTTGACTCTTTTGAATCCCTTTTAAATTCCATACTTTAAATACAGCATCCGCTCTCCCTGGTGTAAAATATTGATTACCCCATATTGGGCTAAATTGTGACAGTAAGTGTGGTTCTTTTAAATATTTTTTGGTTTCACACCATATTTTGATCATGTGCTTTACAATTGGATTTTTAACTTGTTTCTGTAATTTTTTAGCCGAGTCTGAGTATATGAATAAGGGAAGCGGTAAAGGTAAATTGTATGATTCCATTTCAGTCCAGTGAGGGAGATCATTTGATGAAAAATAATATGTCATAGACCTCAGTTGTGCTGACCAGTAATACAACATAAAGTTTGGACATTTCAGACCTCCACGATCATATGGTAAATATAGTAAGGACAGACGTAAGCTAGCCTTCCTATTGTTCCATATAAATTCCACTAACTTTTTTTTTAATTCTTGAGAATAGATCTGAAGGTGGTGGTAAAGGAATGTTTTGAAATAAATAAAGTATTTTTGGTAAGATATTACTTTTAAGTATATTAATTCTCCTGATCATCGACATTGGTAGTGACATCCATCTCTGAAGTAACTCATTAATATCTGTCATTAAGGCTTCATAGTTGGCACTGGTGACTGATTCTAGCTTAGGCAAAATTTGAATTCCTAAATATTTAAACTGATTTACAACATTGAATTGATTTACCTCAGGAGCTGGGTGATTTCTCTGGGTCTCATTTAGCATTAATATTGAAGATTTAGTTTTATTTATTTTATATCCTGATATTTCCCCAAAGTTCTTTATTAAATTTAATAATAATAATAATGCATCAGATTTATATAGCGCTTTATCATAGACACTCAAAGACGCTTTACAAGTAGATACATTATTCATTCATTCACTCCAGACAGACAATGGTAGTGGCAAGCTACTACTGTAGCCACAGCTGCCCTGGGGCAGACTGACGGAAAGGTGACTGCCAATCCGCGCCAACGGCCTCTCCGGCCACCACCGAACATTTATACATTTATACACATTCATACCCAGTGTTATGGGCACTGGAGGCAATGCGGGTGAAGTGTCGTGCCCAGGGACACAACGGCAGGATATCTGGGGGGAGCGGGATTCGAACCGCCAACCATCAGGTTATTAGATGACCTGCTCTACCTCCTGAGCCACTGCCGCTCCAAATTTAACAAGGTCGGAATTGATTTTTTAAAATTCGACATAAACAAAATTATGTCATCTGCATACAGGGAGATTTTATGTTCTGTTGGTCCTACTTTAATTCCATATATTTGTGGATGTAAACGTACTGCCATCGCTAAAGGTTCAATTGCCATAGTAAACAGTAAAGGTGAAAGTGGACAGCCTTGTCGACATCCTCTATTGATTTTTATTGATTTTGAGATATTGCTGTTTGTTAGGATTTCTGCTGTAGCATTATTGTATATTATCTGGACCCATTTTATGAAATTATTTCCAAGTCCAAACCTTTGTAGGACTTCAAAAAGATAGGGCCATTCGACCCTATCAAAGGCCTTTTTGGCGTCCAATGATAGGAAAGCTGTATCCGGTGCTTCTTTATTGGAATAAATAATATTAAATAGTCTTCTTACATTATGGAAACCTTGTCTTCCCATTATAAAGCCATTCTGATCTCGGTTAATAATATTTGGTAATATTTTTTGTCGTGGTTTGCTAAAATTTTACAGATTATTTTAAGATCAGCATTTAATAGGCTTATTGGTCTCATGTTTTCACATTTATTAGGGGGTTTACCTGGTTTTGGCAACAGTATAATTAAGGCATTATTCATGTATGGTGGTAAATTACCATTTTGAAATGCTTCTAAAACCATTTCCAAAAGTGGTTTTATTAATTTATTCTTAAATTTTTTATAGACGTCAACTGGAAGACCATCTGGTCCTGCTCTTTTTCCTGATTTCATATTATCAATGGCTTGCCTAACTTCTTCTTGACTAATTTTAGACTCCAGTATCTCCCTGTTTTCATTTGCAATACACAGTATAGACAATCTGCCCAAAAACCCATTTAGTTTTAAGTCAGTTTCATTTTTTGTATCATATAGTTTTTCATAATAATCTCTAAAGGCACTATTAATTTCTAAAGGATCTATAACTACCTGTCCATTACTTATAATACTGGTAATTGGTGTTTTAAATTCTAATTGTTTAATCTGCCATGCCAATAATTTTCCTGATTTTTCACCTTGTTCATAAAAGGTTTGCTTCAATCTTAGAAGACTCGAGGCAGCTCTATTCGCTGATTTTTTGTCATATTCAGCTCTCAGAATCAGTAATTCGTTCTCTAACTGTGGATTACTTCCTGCATACACCTTTTCTTGAAGAATTTTTATTTTACGTTCCAACTGGACTCTCTCCTCTGCAGTCTTCTTAGATTTTGAACCTGTATAACTAATAATATGCCCCCTAATAAAAGCTTTGAAAGCCTCCCACTTTATACATGCCGTTGTTTGTGTAGTATTAATATCAAAGAACTCATCTATCTGTTTTTCTATGTACTTAACAAATTCCTCATCCTGAAGCCATTTATGCTGAAAATGCCACCTACCTGGATCCTTTGTCAATTTCTTATCTACATATATTAGACAGCAGGGTGCATGATCAGAGATCACAATGTTATCATAGAAACAGTTTTGAATCTTGGACCTTAATTCTGTAGAGATCAAAAAGTAGTCTATACGTGAGAATGTCTTATAGGTATGAGAACAACAAGAATAGGCTTTGACTTGTGGTTTCATTTCTCTCCATATATCTAGCAATCTCAATTCTTTCATAAAATGATTAATAGTCATTCTACATCCATTGTGCATACAGTCCAGTCCTGTTGATCTGTCTATACTGGGATTCGATGTACAATTAAAATCCCCTGCTATTATATGTTGCCCTGTAAGTGATGATAAAGTAAGGAATAAATTAACAAAGAAGTTTTGATCATCAATATTGGGGCCGTATAAGTTCACCAGATTTATATTTTCTAATAACAAAGATCCTTGGATGATTAGATATCTTCCAAATTTGTCTCCAATTACATTTTTCACTTGAAATGGGACTGTTTTGTGTATGAGAGTCATAACTCCCCTAGCTCGGGATGAAAATGATGAGGTGAACACGTTACCTTGCCATCTTCTCCTAATTCTTTTTACATCCTCCTCTATTAGATGAGTTTCTTGTAAAAATACAATTTTTTTTTTTTGACATTGATTTTTATTTTTGGCTTGTCTTTTTGTTTTGTTTTGAATTCTCTTCCTTTTTTTGTTTTTTTTAGAATGTTCAAAGAAAAATCAATGTCAAAAGGGCAAAAAAAATACAATTTTTGAATCTACAGTGGGGAAAAAAAGTATTTAGTCAGCCACCAATTGTGCACGTTTTCCCACTTAAAAGATGAGAGAGGTCTCCAATTTTCATCATAGGTATACCTCAACTATGAGAGACAAAATGAGGGAAAAAAAATCCAGAAAATCACATTGAAGGATTTTTAATGAATTAATTGGTAAATTCCTCGGTAAAATAAGTATTTGGTCACCTACAAACAAGCAAGATTTCTGGCTCTCACAGACCTGTAACTTCTTCTTTAAGAGGCTCCTCTGTCCTCCACTCGTTACCTGTATTAATGGCACCTGTTTGAACTTGTTATCAGTATAAAAGACACCTGTCAACAACCTCAAACAGTCAGACTCCAAACTCCACTATGGCCAAGACCAAAGAGCTGTCAACGGACATCAGAAACAAAACTGTAGATCTGCACTAGGCTGGGAAGACTGAATCTGCAATAGATAAGCAGCTTGGTGTGAAGAAATCAACTGTGGGAGCAATTATTAGAAAATGGAAGACATACAAGACCACTGATAATCTCCCTCGATCTGGGGCTCCACGCAAGATCTCACCCCGTGGGGTCAAAATGATCACGAGAACGGTGAGCAAAAATCCCAGAACCACACAGGGGGACCTAGTGAATAACCTGCAGAGAGCTGGGACCAAAGTAACAAAGGCTACCATCAGTAACACACTACGCCACCAGGGACTCAAATCCTGCAGTGCCAGACGTGTCCCCCTGCTTAAGCCAGTACATGTCCAGGCCCGTCTGAAGTTTGCTAGAGAGCATTTGGATGATCCAGAAGAGGATTGGGAGAATGTCATATGGTCAGATGAAACCAAAATAGAATTTTATTGTAAAAACTCAACTTGTCGTGTTTGGAGGAGAAAGAACACCATACAGAAGCATGAGGGGTGGAAACATCATACTTTGGGGCTGTTTTTTCTGCAAAGGGACCAGGACGACTGATCCGTGTAAAGGAAAGAATGAATGGGGCCATGTATCATGAGATTTTGAGTGAAAACCTCCTTCCATCAGCAAGGGCATTGAAGATGAAACGTGGCTGGGTCTTTTAGCATGACAATGATCCCAAACACACTGCCCGGGCAACGAAGGAGTGGCTTCGTAAGAAGCATTTCAAGGTCCTGGAGTGGCCTAGCCAGTCTCCAGATCTCAACCCCATAGAAAATCTTTGGAGGGAGTTGAAAGTCCGTGTTGCCCAGCGACAGCCCCAAAACATCACTGCTCTAGAGGAGATCTGCATGGAGGAATGGGCCAAAATACCAGCAACAGTGTGTGAAAACCTTGTGAAGACTTACAGAAAACGTTTGACCTCTGTCATTGCCAACAAAGGGTATATAACAAAGTATTGAGATGAACTTTTGTTATTGACCAAATACTTATTTTACCGAGGAATTTACCAATTAATTCATTAAAAATCCTTCAATGTGATTTTCTGGATTTTTATTTTTTTCTCATTTTGTCTCTCATAGTTCAGGTATACCTATGATGAAAATTGGAGACCTCTCTCATCTTTTAAGTGGGAGAACTTGCACAATTGGTGGCTGACTACATACTTTTTTGCCTCACTGTATGTCTTTTTTTTTATTCATAACTTGTTTAAGTTTTTTTAGATTTTGTAGACCTCTTCAATTCCATGAAGTTAAATTAAGATTAATGCTTTGATCTATGATCAATAAGGAGTTTGAGATTACCTTGCAATATGAACGTACTCTTACAGAGAAGCAAAAACATGGATGATGGAACATTCATCCTACAAACTACACAAAAACAAATTCCCTTTCCCCACATTCGTGGTGATCCCCCCAAAATCAAAAAATTCCATCTCCCGTTATAGCTAGTGACTGTTCCACACCTGCGAGGATCAGTCAAACCACTCTCTCTTTCTCCTCTCAATCACCCTGACTCTACTACTATTCTTATAACATTAACTCTCTTCTGTAGTTTTTTCAGCATAACTTCAAAGTTTTATAGCAACTTTGTACATCATAGCTTTTTTTTTTTTTTAAATACAGTCTGTATTTTGTAGACTTATTATATGTTTCAGATCAATCAGATGTCTGTACATACGCTTAAATGTTCTACCTTTGTCATGTTCATGCTTAGCTCCCACCAGTCTCCTTTTGGATTTGCTTGATGAGCTCTTGTGCCTCTTGAGGGGTCTTGAAGGTGTGGGTTCTCCCCTTATATGTGACCAGCAGTCTTGCCGGATGAATTACTCCGTGACAAATCCCGAGGTTGCGCAGCTCTTTGCGGGTGGGGTCGAACTGCCTCCTTAATTGTTGTATTCCTGCAGCCAAATCTGGGTAGAACCGCACCTGTTGGTCCTGGTATTTAATTTCCCCTTTAGCTCGCGCAGCATTGGTGACTGTCATCTTGTCTCTGTAGTTGAGGAACTTCATAATCAGCGTCCTCGGTGGTGTCTTATTATCTCTCGGTGGGCCGATTCGGTGAGCTCTCTCTAAAACAACCGATGACTGCAGGTCCGCGTTGTTCAGCGCTTCTGGAATCCACTTTTCCAAAAAGGAACATGGGTCCTGTCCCTCCGCTCCCTCCGGGAGGCCCACCAGCCTCAAATTATTCCGTCGCGAGCGGGATTCCAAGTCTAGGACGTTATCTTCCAGACGTTTCCATTTTGATTCCAGTGTTTGCAGCTTAATTTGCAGGCTGATGACGTCATCCTCAGCGCTTGATATTCGGAGCTCCGCCTGCGACATTTGCTCCATGCAGTCGTTTATTTCTTTCCTCATTCCTTCTATCGCTGCTATAATCCCATCAAATTTAGACGAAAACTCTGTTTTCATGGAGGTGATGGCAGCGAGCACTACGCTTGTCCCCTCCCCAGCAGTTCCCGTTCCGCCGCTGGCTCCATCCTCCGCCATTGCTTCTGGAGTTTTCCCTGCCTCGCCTTGAGCGTGGCAGGGAAGTCCGTTAGCTTGGATTGTTTTGTCGAGTTGCCTTTTCCTCCACCTGATTTTCCAACCTTGGTCTTTACCATATCCACGCCAAAACGCTGGGGTGGGTTTTTGTTCCAATTGAGAAAGTTTTAGTTAAATTTTTAGTTTGACAAGCAGAGCAGTGTGAAACACGTCTTCCTATGTGGCCGCCATAACCGAAAGTCCCATAAATTTCACTTTTAATCTTTTTTATTTCAACTTTTACTTTTGAATTACTCTTATTACTGTCTAACCATTGTAATCGTTTTAATTTTCCTTGGAGATCAGCTAATTTTTGCCCCTTTATTTTTTTTCAAGTGTGACATCATTGAAATGATCTTTCCTCTCATTACAGCTTTCAGAGCGTCCCACAAAATTATCTGTGACACTTCGCCTGTGTCATTCAACTCAAGATAGTTCTTGATGTCATCCTTTAATTTTTGTCTTAATTCAGAATCATTCAATGTATTTGAGTTGAACTTCCACAACACTTTTTTGACCTTCTTTTCTAAAATAACAGACAATGAAATGGGACTATGATCCGAGAGATCAGTTGTCTTAATTTTGCAATCTCTTTCAGAGTAAGAGATTGCAAAATGATTCCAGGTGGAATCTAAACGTTTATAAGCGTTATTTCATGCCCCTCTATTTAAGATAAGATAAGATAAGCCTTTATTAGTCCCACAATGGGGAAATTCCAGGATTGCAACAGCACAGGGATAGCAACACTCAGAGCAACAATCAGAAGGCAAGAAAAAAAAAACAAGCAAGCAAGAGCAGCTAATATACATATGTACATATTACTATAAAATATATATATACACACACACAGACACACAGTGCAGAGCATTGTACTGGATGGAATAAATATATGAATATGTAAACACACAGTGCGAGCAATGTAGCTAGATGGAATAATATGTAGATATACTTAAACACACAGTGCGGAGCATTGTAGCTAGATGGAATAAATATATAGATATATAAACATAAACACACCCAGTGCGGAGCATTGGTAGCTAGATGGAATAAGATATGTAAATATATAACACACACAGTGCAGAGCATTGTTCCTAGATGGGAATGAAACAGCACACCCGTCTACTTAGTTATCCTACATGGTATGATTATGTGCCCATACATATTCTCACTCTCCATAGCGAACCGGTATTTTCCTAGTTGTATGCCGGAGGGGACCATTGTGTAAGTCTAATTGCATCTTTTGCATTCAAAAAACTATTAGTTTGTTACGTCTTTTTGCTATCTCTGCGAGCAGCCCTGCTTAGGTGTACAGTCTGACAGCCGTTGGTAGGAAGACCTGCGAAACCTCTCGGTTGTGCACCTGGGATGATGTAGTCTGCTGCTAAATGAGCTCCTCAGTGCATTCAGTATGTCCTGCATAGGGGTGAACCGGACTCCAGCAGAGATGACAGTTTAGCCACCGTCCTTCTCTCCCTATCTCCTCCATCGGATCAAGGCGCTGCCCCAGGGACAGGCTAGCTTTCTTGATCAGTTTGTTCAGTCTCTTCATCGGCTTGCAGTAATGCCACTCTGCCCAGCAGACCACTCCAAAAGGGATGGCTGATGCCACCCACAACCAGTGTCATAGTTGATGTCTTCAGCAGCGCCCTTGTACACCACAAAGACTGCGTCTCCTCAGCAGGAACAGCAGCGCTGTCCCTTCTTGTCGTAGAGTGCATCAGTATTGTTGTACCATGTCTAGTTATTGTTCAGATGTGTAGACAGTCTCCAGGTATTTATAGGCTGTCACCATCTCGATGTCTGTTCCTGTATATTTACTGTGCTGTGAGGGGTTGTCCTTGCCTGCGGCAGTCCACCACCAGCTCCTAGTTTTCCTCGCGTTGATCTGGAGGCAGTTCCGATGGCACCAGTCCACGAAGTCCTTGATAAGCCCTCTGTACTCAGCTTCATCTCCATTGGAGATGAGGCCAACGATCGCAGAGTCATCAGAGACTTCTGTAGATGGCAGTGTGTTGTGTTGTGTGAGAAGTCCGCAGTATAAAGAGTGAACAGGAAGGGAGCCAGCACCGGTTCCCTGGGGGGCCCCCGTGCTACTGATGATCGTGTCGGACACACAGTCCCCGGGTTCTCACAAACTGAGGCCGGTTCGTGAGGTAGTCCAGGATCCATGATGACAGGTGCTGGTCCACCCCTGCGCGCAGCAGCTTGTCTTTCAGGATCATCGGTTGGATGGTGTTGAAAGCACTGGAGAAGTCAAAGAACATGATCCTCACCATATTCCCGGGCTTCTCCAGGTGGGACAGAGAACGGTGAAGGAGGAAGATCACCGCATCCTCCACCCCAATGCCATGCTGGTAGGCGAACTGGAGTGGATCCATCGCTGGTTCCACCAGGGGGCGTAGGTGAGCAAGGAGCAGTCTCTCCAGGGTCTTCATCAAGTGGGACGTCAAGGCCACCGGTCTGTAGCTGTTCAGGTCTTTGGGGTGGGAAGTTTTTGGTACAGGTGCCACACAAGATGTTTTCCACAGCTGTGGTACCCTCCCAGTTTCAGGCTCATGTTGAAGATATACGTCACAATCCCACACAGTTGGTCTACACAGGACTTGAGGAGCTTTGCGCTTATGCCGTCCGGTCTTACTATATAATTTTGATAAATCTTCCCTCCTCATCTTGTACTTCTGATATATGATCTTAATTTAGCAAATTTGAAATAAGTATTGCAACCCCTCGCCGGTGCCCAGCTTTATAAGAAGAGGAGAAAACAAATTTAAAGCAGAGCCTTTTTAATTTTGCATGTTCAGATTGACTCAAATGGGTTTCTTGAAGGAAGGCAATCTGTGCCTTTTCTCGTTTTAGTTTTGTCAAAATCTTACTCCTATATATAGGATTCAGAACTCCATTTACATTGAAAGAAACAATTTCAACCGGTTCTCCTTGCATTCAAATATTTACATTTAACCTCAGTTCCCTGTAAGCACTCCCTTGGAAGAGGAATAACACAATGAATAACAAAAACAAACTTTGTGAACATTGAACAGATTCCAGAACTAACTTCCAACCCTAAGGTCGATTTACTGACCCGTTGCTGGTTTGAGGGATAGCCTCTATACCTCCAGTGTGTCAGAGGGCCCTCCACTATGACGTCAGCCATATAAACAGATCAGTGTCCCCTCGTTGTCCCTTCCTCCGACCACATTTTCATAGTTCTTTTCTTATACATGTCTCATTTATTTCTTATCTTTAATCAAAAAAGACCAAATCGTGACTCAGTGGTTAAGACAGATGTTAACAAACCTTCCATTAGAAAGAATAACATATATACTGAAATCAAAGGAAATTGCGTTTGAGAATATATGGAGACCTTTTATTGATTATGTAAAAAATTTAAACATAACTCTTGAAGAAGAAGGCGAATGATATGTGCGGACCTTGTAAATTCCAAACTGGTGAGCATAATATGTATACTTATGTGTTGGATTGTCTAGACTAAACAGAGGAGCATTGTTGAAGATTTGATTTTGTTGGTGGTTGTTGGTGTTTTTTAGTGCATTTTTTTTTTTTTTGTAGTACTTTAGTGTTAGTGTTTGATTGTTTGTATCATGTTGTTTAAAAAAAAAAAAAGGTTCAATAAAGATATTGTGGAAAAAAAAAAAAAAGACCAAATCAACATGTATCCTCCGTTGCCTGTGCGTCTAAATGCTTGCAGCTTTTTGCTTGAAGCTCTGCGTGTTCCCGGCCGCAGTGGTCTGTTTGGTCCGCACTGGCTGGCCAGGCTCCTCGGCTGAATCCTGTCCCACAACGTTGCTGGTTGCTCAATCACTTTCACCGGCAGGCCACGGCTGACCATGTCCGCTGTCGCCTCTTCCGCTGTGTCGTACGGTTATCTGCCCTTCTTCATAGTAAACTCTTAGGCGAGCTGGATAGAGAGTCTGAAATCGTATTTTGTTTTCTTTCAGGACTCGTCACGCCTCGGCATATACTTTACGTCTGTGTAGAATTACCGGGGCATAATCATGATCCAAGTTTATCTTATGGCCATCCAGAGTAAAGCCTTTCTTCTGCCATGCCAAACAGATTACTTCTTCTTTCATTCTAAAGCTCTGGAATTTGACAAGGATAGATCTTGGCTTGGCTCCAGGTGGGGGCTGAGGGGCGAGTGCTTGGTCCGCCCTCTCTTTGTTCAGGTTTACAGTATCAGCGATGCCGAGGTTATCTCTAAGCACTTTCTCTATAAATGTAATCATTGTCTTTGGGTCCATTTCTTTTTCTTCGGGAATTCCATAAATCCTGATGTCTTCTCTTCTCGACCTGCATTCCTGATCCATTAATTTCTCCTGAAGTTGTTCTTGCAGTTTTAGCATTCTTGCAGCCACTCCTTCCATGTCTTACAACCTTTACTTGTTCCCCACAATTCTTTTCTCTGCTTCATCCAGTCTTGAGTTTGTCTTGGCAAATTCTCTCATGATCCCTTGTCTGTATTCACGCAGTTTTTTGAGTATTGTATTGTTAGTCACCTCTCCTTCGTCCTCATTTGCGTTGTTTTCTCCCTGGTTAGCAGCGGTAGAGTTAGCATTAGCTTCTTGATCTTGCGGCACATCCGTTTCTGTGGATGTTGCCACAGTGGTTGATTTATTTCTCACTTTCGGAGGCATCTCCTCTCCTTTGTAGACGTTAGGACTAGTTTTTGTCGGTTTTAGTTGACTTTTTCGAAGTAATTTCTTGTTTTTGGTCGGGAGACCACGCTCTATGCTGCCATCCCTTGGTGACCCGGAAGCGGAACCTAGTTACAGCAGTTTCATTTAATTTTTGAGATGGTATGTTTTAGAAAGTCAGAATGTTCATCTTTTAAATCAGACTTGTTTTATGTCATATCTGTTATTTTCTTTTTCCCTGTACACAATCAAGAGGATATATAAAAGCATGTTAGGGGTCTGGCTGGTTGCATCTGTTCCTGAATACAGTGAAGCTTACAAAACACTGAACTTCTTAAAGTGTCTTTGAACCTGTGCCAGAACCTGAAGTGTCTTTCTGCAGACCTATGGGCAAGATAAGATTATGTAGGAAGCAAATTCAGTATCACAGAAATCAATTAAACTTTGTGCTATATCTTATAATTGCACTCTTTTGCATGCCTACATGGTATTAGACACATAGCAATGTATGACACAGACACACAGGATGTTGTATCTCCTGTGATCTTAGCTATGCAGTCCCAAATGTGTTTGTCTCTTCTTGACAACAATGAATGGCATAGTTGGAATACTTGAGGACGGGATCACAGTTATCCGCACTTGTCCTTGGATCCTGTCTGGCCCGAATGTGCATGCACACACACACGCAGATGCACACTACTCACCACAATGCAGGTTTAACAGATTTCCTGTGGACTATTGTATCTGCTGGAAGATGGCATCCTGGTGAAGCCTCCAGGTTGAATGAGACACCCCTGACCACCACCCCTCCTTGTCCCTCTTTCCTCCCTAAATCTTGCTTTTCCTGCTCTCACACGTGTCCATTCTCTCTTTTTTTGCACTCTCTATTCATCTATCCTTTTCCTGCACAAGACACGTCACCTTGTCTTTTGCTGGGCCTGAACCCATATGCCCATAAATTCATGTTTTTTTGCCCTTTACCCACGCCTCCTTAACCTGGCCTCCTCTTTTCCTCCATGTGCCTGGTGATCCCCTCTGTTACCCCCCCAGGAGCAGTCTAAACACAATTTTCCAAGCCTTGCCTATTTGGGCCTCCAGCAAAAACACAGAGACCAGATACAAACACTCAGAATGTCCATCTGCCTCCCATACTTTACACTCTCTATAGCGATTGTTAACGTCATATGCATCCATTTCTCCATATATCGCTTGCTGTTAAATTGCTTGGAAGAGTTTATACTAAAGCAACATAAGCAGGAGTTTTTTATTGATTAGCTGCACTCATCGTGACAAAACACCACTTCAGGAACAAAACTTGTTTTCTTCCACACTTCACAGATGTTTTTTGTCAGTAATGGAAATGACTCACAATGCTGCTTTGGGACTTAAAATCTGTTTAAGATTCCTTTTATTGTGGTCTCAGTCTGAGTTTCTTGGCCAGCCGTTTTCTAAAAATGGCTCAATTTGGTCACGCATTGCTAAATTGTGATTTAAGAATCTCTCAAGTCAATTTTTCAAAATTTTGTAAATATAAGTAATTGGTTATTTTGAGACAGCTTGAGTCACTCATGGAGAATAATCTGCTTTGCTTAATTGTTTCCAAACTGAGCCAGTATTGCTCTGATGTTCAAACTCAGATCATCAGATTATAGTAAAGTTGACAGCAGAGAGGAGTTAAAACTTATCAAACTCATCAGTTTTGTTTTTTAATTAGTGCTAAATATTTGTTGGTGTGAGTTTAAACGGTGCTTGGAGGTACTGTTCTACATATACTTAGTGTGCTGCTTAATATCTTTGTATTTTTCCATTAGTCTTGTTGTTTTGTTTATGTTCAAGCAGTTAGCGTCAGGCACCATCAATGATGGCTTTCAAGGAAATACATTCTTAGCATGCCATGTTCCACTCTTGACTTGTTTTGTAGATTTCATTGCAGAGCCAGTACAGGACATCCTTTCTGTGCTGTCTGGGTTTATCGGAATTAACTAGGAACTGCTTCAGTTAATATCCTGATGCCTTGATCATTTCAAGGTTTTCATTAGTTTGCTAAAAGAATGTCAAAAAGCTCCAGTGAGCAAATGCACTTGTTCTTCCGGGAGTTTTTGTACATCTGGGCTTATATTCACAAACATTCACAGAGTCCTCTAAGAGAGCTTCTATCTTAGCTTTAAAATTCCTAACAAGGAGTCCTAGCTTAAACATGATTTAGCAGTGTCTCCTCTGGCTTAAAGACCTTGGTGTGGTGGCAACATATTTTTCCGGGGGGGGGGGGGGCACAGAAAACACATGACACTATTGTAACCACAATATGTTCATTTTACACTATTTCTTTCTTTTTTTTTTTAATTTTGCACAATAACTTTCCATATGGAACTTACCATTTGAAGTATTGTACAACCAAGGCTTGAATGTTGGAATACTGGGCCAGTTGGGGTCCCACCCAGACATCCTGTATTTGGACTTTTTACTGGTGTATCCTTCTCTCCTTCCTCTGCTCTCACCTCTCGTGGACCCTCTGCCTGAACACTTTCCTTTCCTTGGCTTATCTCGTCTGTCTCATCTTTCCCTCTCTGAGTCCTATCTAATTCAGGTTCTCTCGCTGTCTATAGTGGTATACAAACAGATTAGAAAATAACAAGTGTCACGTTTTGTCCTGCAGGATTTTTTGTCATGGGTTACATTTTTTCCATTGAGAAAGAGTATGAAAGGAAGGGGAAAAAACACATTTATAATAGTAATTTACTCATGCATACTTAAATTATGTGATCAGAGGTGGGTATAGTAGCCAGAAATTCTTCTCATATAAAAGCAGTGCAGTGAAATTAATAATTAAAAGTAGACAACCAAAAATTTCTAGTTGAGTTAAGGGTACAAAGAGCACCCACTTAAAAACATGAGTAATG
This sequence comes from Pholidichthys leucotaenia, assembly GCA_020510985.1. Classification (NCBI taxonomy): domain Eukaryota; kingdom Metazoa; phylum Chordata; class Actinopteri; order Cichliformes; family Pholidichthyidae; genus Pholidichthys; species Pholidichthys leucotaenia. Next base: position 311,309,828 of record CM035837.1, on the reverse strand, counting down.
ACTTCAGTCTTGAAGGTTTGAGGTTTTTCTCCAAAATTTATAACAATTTTCTTATAGTTTCCTACTTTTCTCTGTAAATTTGACTAAATTTGAAACCATTTTCCTCATTTGTAATTTCCTCTTGTAAAATTGACTTTTCATGTACATTTGAGACTTTATCATAAACTTGTGGATTATTTAATAGCTAATTTTTGTCTGTTTTTTTTTTCCACAATATCTTTATTGAACCTTTTTTTTTTTTAACAAACATGATACAAACAATCAAACACTAACACTAAAGTACTACAAAAAAAAATGCACTAAAAACACCAACAACCACCAACAAAATCAAGTCTTCAACAATGCTCCTCTGTTTAGTCTAGACAATCCAATACATAAGTATACATATTATGTTCACCTGTTTGGAATTTACAAGGTCCACACACATCATTCACCTTCTTCAAGAGTTATGTTTAAATTTTTTACATAATCAATAAAAGGTCTCCATATATTCTCAAACACAGTTTCCTTTGATTTTAGTATATATGTTATTCTTTCTAATGGAAGGTTTGTTAACATCTGTCTTAACCACTGAGTCACATCTGGTCTATGAGTCTTTTTCCATAATAGTGCAATACATTTTTTGGCATTAAGCAAACTGAGGTCTATGAATGTTCTTTCACTTTTATTAAAATTATGCTTTTCTGGGTACAGACCCAACAAAAACAGTTTAGGATTCAATATGATTTGTTTTGAGATTATTTTTTCAATTGTTACCCTCACCTCTTCCCAAAACATTCTTATTAATCTACATTCCCATAAACAATGAAATAGGGTTCCTTTACTTTCCATGCATTTTGTGCATGTATCTGGTATATTTTTGTTATATCTATTTAACTCCTCCGGTGTAACATACATCCGCATTAACCATTTGAAATGTATCAATTTAAGGCGTGCATTTATTGATTTGGTTTGAGCTTCTGTACAAGCCAATTCCCATTGTTCCTCTGAAATTTCAATTTGCAGATCTTCTTTCCAATAGTTTAATCTTTTCAGTGAATTTTCACTTGAAGATAGTGTCAGTGAGTTATAAAACTCTGAAATAATACCCTTTCTTTTACTATCTTTCATCATCATTTTTTCCAAGGATGAATAAATAGGTCGAGTGAGAGCTTTATTTTGATTTGATCGAATAAAGTTTCTAAGTTGAAGATATTTAAAAAAATGTGTTCTATTGAGATTAAATTTGATCCTCAGCTCTTCAAAAGACATTATGTTGTCTGCACATGGCAAATATAAATCCTGAATCTTTTGTATCCCTTTTAAATTCCATACTTTAAATACAGCGTCCGCTCTCCCTGGTTTAAAATATTGATTACCCCATATTGGACTAAATTGTGACAATAACTGTGGTTCTTTTAAATAGTTTTTAGCTTCACACCATATTTTGATCATATGCTTTACAAATGGATTTTTAACTTGTTTTTGTAATTTTTTTGCCGAATCTGAGTATATGAATATGGGAAGAGGTAAAGGTAAATTGTATGATTCCATTTCAGTCCAGTGAGGGAGATCATTTGATGAAAAATAATATGTCATAGACCTCAGTTGTGCCGACCAATAATACAACATAAAATTTGGACATTTCAGACCTCCACGATCAAATGGTAAATATAATAAAGACAAACGTAATCTAGCCCTCCTGTTGTTCCATATAAATTCCACTAACTTTTTTTTTATTCTTGAGAATAGATCTAAAGGTGGTGATAAGGGAATGTATTGAAATAAATAAAGTATTTTAGGTAAAATATTACTTTTAAGTATATTGATTCTCCCGATCATCGACATTGGTAGTGACATCCATCTCTGAGTTAACTCACTGATATCTGACATTAAGGCTTCATAGTTGACACTGGCGACTGATTCTAGCTTAGGCATAATTTGGATTCCTAAATATTTAAACTGATTTACAACATTGAATTGATTTACCTCAGGGGCTGGGTAATTTCTCTGGGTCTCATTTAGCATTAATATTGAAGATTTAGTTTTATTTATTTTATATCCTGATATTTCCCCAAAATTCTTTATTAAATTCAACAAGGTTGGAATTGATTTTTTTAGATTCGACATAAACAAAATTATGTCATCGGCGTACAGGGAGATTTTATGTTCTGTTGGTCCAACTTTAATTCCATATATTTGTGAATGTAAACGTATCGCTATCGCTAAAGGTTCAATTGCCATAGTAAACAATAAAGGTGAAAGTGGACAGCCTTGTCGACATCCTCTATTGATTTTTATTGGTTTTGAAATATTGTTATTTGTTAGGATTTCTGCTGTAGCATTATTGTATATTATTTGAACCCATTTTATGAAATTATTTCCAAGTCCAAACCTTTGTAGGACTTCAAAAAGAAAGGGCCATTCAACTCTATCAAAGGCCTTTTCGGCGTCCAATGATAGGAGAGCTGTATCCGGTGCTTCTTTATTAAAATAAATAATATTAAATAGTCTTCTTACATTATGGAAGCCTTGTCTACCCTTTATAAAGCCATTCTGATCTCGATTAATAATATTTGGTAAAATTTCTTGTATTCGTCTTGCTAAAATTTTACAGATTATCTTAAGGTCGGCGTTTAATAGGCTTATTGGTCTCATATTTTCACATTTATTAGAGGGCTTACCTGGTTTTGGCAGCAGTATAATTAAGGCATTATTTATGTATGATGGTAAATTATTATTTTGAAATGCTTCTAAAACCATTTCCAAAAAAGGTTTTATTAATTTATTCTTAAATTTTTTATAAAGGTCAACTGGAAGACCATCTGGTCCTGCACTTTTTCCTGATTTCATATTATCAATGGCTAGCCCAACTTCTTCTTGACTAATTTTAGACTCCAGTATCTCCCTGTTTTCATTTGGAATACACGGTATAGATAGTTCGTTCAAAAACCCATTTAGTTTTGTTAAATCAGGTTCATTTTTGGTATCATATAATTTTTCATAGTAATCTCTAAAGGCTCTATTAATTTCTAAAGGATCTATAACTACCTGTCCATTACTTATAATACCGGTAATTGGTGTTTTAATTTCCAATTGTTTAATCTGCCATGCTAATAATTTTCCTGATTTTTCACCTTGTTCATAAAAAGATTGTTTCAATCTTAGAAGACTCGAGGCAGCTCTATTCGCTGATTTTTTGTCGTATTCAGCTCTCAAAATCAGTAATTCATTCTCCAACCTTGGGTCACTTCCTGCATACACTTTTTCCTGAAGATTTTTTATTTTATGTTCCAATTTAGCTCTCTCCTCTCGAGTCTTCTTAGATTTTGATCCTGTATAACTAATAATATGTCCCCTAATAAAAGCTTTGAAAGCCTCCCACTTTACACATGCTGATGTTTGTGTAGTATTGATGTCAAAGAACTCGTCTATCTGTTTTTCTATATACTTGACAAATTCCTCATCCTGAAGCCATTTATGCTGAAATTGCCATCTACCTGATTCCTTTGTCAATTTTTTATCTACATATATTAGACAACAGGGTGCATGATCAGAGATCACGATGTTATCATAAAAGCAGTTTTGAATCTTGGACCTTAATTCTGTGGAAATCAAAAAATAATCAATACGTGAGAATGTCTTGTAGGTACTGGAATAACAAGAATAGGCTTTAACTTGTGGTTTCATTTCTCTCCATATATCTAACAATCTCAATTCTTTCATAAAATGATTAATAGTCATCCTACATCCAATGTGCGTACAATCCAGTCCTGTTGATCTATCCACACCTGGATTCAATGTACAATTAAAATCCCCTGCTATTATATGTTGCCCTGTAAGTGATGATAAGATGAGAAATAAATTAGCAAAGAACTTCTGATCATCTATATTGGGACCATATAAGTTCACAAGATTTATATTTTCTAATAGCAAAGAGCCTTGAATGATTACATATCTTCCAAATTTGTCTCCAATTACATTTCTCACTTGAAAAGGAACTGATTTATGTATGAGAGTCATAACTCCCCTGGCTCGGGATGAAAATGAAGAGGTGAATACACTTCCCTGCCATCTACTCCTAATTCTTTTAACATCCTCCTCTATCAGATGAGTTTCTTGTAAAAACACAATTCTTGAACCCATGTCCTTTATTTTATTCATAACTTGTTTAAGTTTTTTTAAATTTTGTAGACCTCTTCAATTCCATGAAGTTAAATTAAGATTAACACTTTGGTCCATGATCAATAGAGAGTTTAGGATTGCCTTGCAGTGTAAACATGCTCATACAGAGAAGCAAAAACATGAGTGGTTGAACATTCATCCTACAAACTACACACAAACAAATTTCCCCTTCCCACACTTGTGGCAAACCCCCCAAAATCAAAAGAAAAATTCTGTCTCCCGATATAGCCATCGACCGTTCCACACCCACGGGGAACAGCCTAAGCCACTCCTTCTTCATCCTCCCAATCACCCTAACTCCACTGCTTTTAATGACGTAGCATTAACTCTCCTCTGTAGTTTTCCAACTTAACTCCAAAATTTTTAACAACTTTGTACATCATAGTTTTTTTTTTTTGTTTTGTTTTGTTTTGTTTTTTTAATATATAATACAATCTATATTTTGTAAACTTACTATTTACTTCAAGTCAGTCAGATGCCTGTGCAAATGCTTAATTATTCTACCTTATATTTTGTTCATGCTTAGCTCCCACCAGTCTCTTCTTCTTCTTTGATCTTCTTGATGAACTCCTGCGCCTCCTCTGGGGTCTTGAAGATGTGGGTTCTGCCCTCATACGTGGTCAGCAGTCTCGCAGGATAGATTACACCATGACGAATCCCAAGGTTGCGCAGCTCCTTACGTACGGGATCAAACTGCTTCCTCAATTGCTGGATTCCTGTGGCCAAATCTGGGTAGAACCGCACCTGCTGGTCCTGGTGTTTAATCTCTCCTTTAGCACGTGCAGCGTTGAAGATCTTCATCCTGTCTCTGTTGCTAAGAAACTTCATAATTAAGGTCCTCGGCGGTCCCTTATCTCTCCGTGGGCCAATACGATGCGCTTTTTCCAGAACCACTGCTGATTGCAACTCCTCGCTGCCCAGCACCTCTGGAATCCACTTTTCCAGAAAGGAACATACGTCCCGACCTTCTGATTCCTCTGGAAGACCCACCAGCCTCAAATTATTCTGTCTCGACCGAGATTCCAAATCCAAAATATTATCTTCCAGAGATTTATTTTTTTTTTCCAAAGTGCGCACCTTTAATTGAAGACGGGTGACGTCATCTTCAGCACTAGCGAGACGGAGCTCCATCTGCGCCGTTCGTTCTACACAGTCACCCAATTCCTTTCTTATTCCTTCCAGCGCTGTCATAATCCCATCAAATCTAGAGGAAAAGTCCGCTCTCATTGAACTCATGGCAGCCATCAGCGCATCTGCGCCATTCCCCGCAGAAATCGCAGCGTTGCCAGCCTCCTCCGCCATATATGGAGTTTTGTTTACTGCGTCACAGACCTGAAAGTCCGTTAATTTGGACTGTTTCGGCGGCTCGCTTTTTCCTTTTCCTGGTTTTCCAGCCTTAGGCTTCGCCGACATATCCTCGCCCAAATGCTGGGATACGTTCTGTCCCAAATGAGAGAGTTATTTGCCGATTTTTTTCTCCAGGAGCAGAGCAGAGCGAGACACATCCGTCCTACGTGGCAGCCATAACCGGAAGTCTCTTTTGTCTGTTTTTTAATAAAATTACCAATTTTTTTAAATTTAAATTTGAAACGGATTGTGGTAAAATTTTGACTTTTGTTCCTCACGCAATTTACACTTTTGACCCCAATTTTGCAGAGCCAGCACAGAACAATAATTTAACTTTGATTTCAAAGAAAAAATAGTAATAAAATATATTTAATGTAATAAATTAACTTAAATGACCAAAGATACAGTTACTTCTGTTATAATATTTCTATATATTTATAGTCTTTTAGAACTCTCCTCACCAACCAGACAGCAGGAAAAACCTCCCTTACTTTGAAATCCAAATGTTGGCACGTTTAGTTTGTCTGAAGACTGTTGACTGATTAAAGTCATTGACTTTGTGAATTTCGGCCGTCTTAACTTGCCAGGTACATAATAATGAACATAAATTAGTTAATATTGTAGTAGCTGGTGAAGTCAAATCCTCAGCAATTCATCAGTCACTCTTGCCTTTCCTGGCATATGAAGCCTAACCACACCTGTTAGTTAAGCAACTCTTCATTATTGTTCCCTTTACCAGCGGGTTAAAACCACGATAAATGCCTCCACTGCTTACATACCTCTTCTGCTTTTTTTCCACATTTAAACTACTTTAATAAGCTCATGCTTCTCGGACAACAACACGAGAGAGACACTCTGCCTCCAGACTGGAACAGTCACACGGGCAGGCAGGGCACTTCCGAAATCTGAACTCTGCGCGGATGATTGTCACATGCATTGTTCGTGTGCACGCTTGTGGGATGTCATTTCTTCATATTTTTTTTTCTTAAATTTATATTTTTTTTTTTCTCTCTCTCGGCGCCACACGAGTAGGCTGCCTTTTGCAACAGCGGCTCGATTCCGAGTCTTTTTCCCTTCCTCTCTCTTTTGATCCGTCTTTTTTTTTTCACCCCACTTATATCACGGACACACAGATCGTCCTAAATGTCTCCTGAGCCGGTGGACGGAGCCACTGTTTATAGCAGGATACGATACAGCAGAGAAGAGCTGCTAGCATTCAACCGCCACCCGGTCCCATTGGAAAAACTCGACATACCGAGAGAACTGAGGCGAAAACGCCGCGGCTGCCGGGCTGGAGTAAGGCGGAGGACAAAAAATATAAGGTACAGACCCTCCCTTCCATCTGTTGTCATGGGAAATGTACGGTCGATACTGGGAAAGTTAGATGAGCTAGCGGCTATCTCCCGTTATGATAGCACATACCGGGAGTGCTCTCTCCTTTTGTTTACTGAGACGTGGCTAACTGAACTAGCAGCAGATGCTAACATTGAGCTGGAGGGTTTTCACATGATACGAGCTGACCGAACACCAGACAGTGGCAAGGCTAGGGGCGGTGGAGTGATAATGTATGTTAACAACAACTGGTGCAGACCGGGACATATCACTGTTAAACAACGACACTGCAGCAAAGACATTGAGTTGCTAGCTGTTAGCATGAGGCCTACATATCTCCCGAGAGAACACTCACACGTGATCTGCATTGTTGTTTATGCAAATCCGACGGCGAACGCTGGGACAGCACGTGACGTCATCCATTCAGTAACCAGCAGGCTGCAGACAGAACACCCAGATGCTCTTCTCCTCATCTCAGGCGATTTCAACCATGTTTCACTATCTCCCATTCTACCCACGTTCACCCAGTATGTCACATGCCACACTAGAGACAATAAAACACTGGATTTATTCTACGCAAACACTAAGGAGGCGTACACCTCATCACAACTCCCCCCACTCGGGAGATCGGATCACAACTTGGTTCATCTCCGGCCGGTGTACAAACCCCTAGTGCACAGACAACCTCCGGCCATGCACACTGTGGAGTTATGGTCTGAGGAGACAATGGACACTCTAAAGGGCTGTTTTGAAGCCACCGCCTGGAAGCAGCTCTGCAATCCACATGGTGAGGACATCGATGGCCTCATTCACACCTTCACGGGCTACCTCAGCTTCTGTGTGGACAAATCCGTTCCCACCAAGACCATACGGCGTCACTCAAACAACAAACCCTGGATCAACCCTGAGATAAAAACACTTCTGAGAGAGAAGAAGAGGATCTTCAGGTCAGGGAACAGGGAGATGCTGAAGTCCGTACAGAGGGAGCTGAGGAGAAAGATCAGAGAAGGCAAGGACAGCTTCAGGAAGAAGATGGAGGACAAGCTGCAACAGAGCGACATCAGCGAGGTCTGGAGAAACCTCAAAACCATCTCGGGGCTCCAGAATACCTCCCCCCAGGCCACAGGGGGCAGGGAGTGGGCGAACAACCTGAATCTGTTTTTCAATAGATTTGACCAACCGCCCTCCCCCCTGACTGCACAACAACCACTGCTGCCTCTAAAGAAATCAAGTCCTGCTGCCCACTCCCCACTCCACCAACACCCCCCCACTCCCAACACACAGCCCCCCATCCTGACCCTGACCAGGACCCAGGTGAGGACGGAGCTGAGGAAGATCAAGGCGAGGAAGGCGCCGGGACCGGACGGCATCAGCGCAAAGCTCCTCAAGTCCTGTGCAGACCAGCTGTGTGGGATTGTGACGTATATCTTCAACATGAGCCTGAAACTGGGGAGGGTACCACAGCTGTGGAAAACATCTTGTGTGGTACCTGTACCAAAAACTTCCCACCCTAAAGACCTGAACAGCTACAGACCGGTGGCCTTGACGTCCCACTTGATGAAGACCCTGGAGAGACTGCTCCTTGCTCACCTCCGCCCCCTGGTGGAACCAGCGATGGATCCACTCCAGTTCGCCTACCAGCATGGCATTGGGGTGGAGGATGCGGTGATCTTCCTCCTTCACCGTTCTCTGTCCCACCTGGAGAAGCCCGGGAATATGGTGAGGATCATGTTCTTTGACTTCTCCAGTGCTTTCAACACCATCCAACCGATGATCCTGAAGGACAAGCTGCTGCGCGCAGGGGTGGACCAGCACCTGTCATCATGGATCCTGGACTACCTCACGAACCGGCCTCAGTTTGTGAGAACCCGGGACTGTGTGTCCGACACGATCATCAGTAGCACGGGGGCCCCCCAGGGAACGGTGCTGGCTCCCTTCCTGTTCACTCTTTATACTGCGGACTTCTCACACAACACAACACACTGCCATCTACAGAAGTTCTCTGATGACTCTGCGATCGTTGGCCTCATCTCCAATGGAGATGAAGCTGAGTACAGAGGGCTTATCCAGGACTTCGTGGACTGGTGCCATCGGAACTGCCTCCAGATCAACGCGAGGAAAACTAAGGAGCTGGTGGTGGACTGCTGCAGGCATGGGCAGCCCCTCACAGTACCAGTAAATATACAGGGAACAGACATCGAGATGGTGACATCCTATAAGTACCTGGGTGTTCATCTGAACAATAAACTAGACTGGTCACACAATACTGATGCACTCTACAAGAAGGGACAGCGCAGGCTGTTCCTGCTGAGGAGACTCAGGTCTTTTGGTGTACAAGGGGCGCTGCTGAAGTCATTCTATGACACGGTGGTGGCATCAGCCATCACTTTTGGAGTGGTCTGCTGGGGCAGTGGCATTACTGCAGCCGATAGGAAGAGACTGAACAAACTGATTAAGAAAGCTAGCTCTGTCCTGGGGCAGCGCCTTGATCCGATGGAGGAGATAGGAGAGAGAAGGACGGTGGCTAAACTGTCATCTCTGCTGGAGTCCGAGTTCCACCCTATGCAGGACATACTGAATGCACTGAGGAGCTCATTTAGCAGCAGACTACATCATCCCAGGTGCACAACCGAGAGGTTTCGTAGGTCCTTCCTACCAACGGCTGTCAGACTGTACAACCTAAGCAGGGCTGCTCGCAGAGATAGCAAAAAGACGTAACAAACTAATAGTTTTTTGAATGCAAAAGATGCAATAGACTTACACAATGGTCCCCTCCGGCATACAACTAGGAACATACCGGTCACTATGGAGGGTGAGAATATGTATGGGCACATAATCATACCATGTAGGATAACTAAGTAGACGGTTATGCTGTTTCATTCCATCTAGCAACAATGCTCTGCACTGTGTGTGTTTATATATTTACATATTTATTCCATCTAGCTACAATGCTCAGCACTGGGTGTGTTTATATTTATATATCTACATATTATTCCATCTAGCTACATTGCTCCGCACTGTGTGTGTTTATATACTTGCATATTTATTCCACCTAGCTGCAATGCTCCGTACTGTGGGTGTTTATATATTTACATATTTATTCCATCTAGCTACAATGCTCTGCACTGTGTGTTCATATATTCATATATTTATTCCATCCAGCTACAATGCTCTGCACTGTGTGTCTGTGTGTGTGTGCATATATATACTGTATATTTTATAGTAATATGTACATATGTATATTAGCTGCTCTTGCTTGCTTGTTTTTTTCTTGCCTTCTGATTGTTGCTCTGAGTGTTGCTATCCCTGTGCTGTTGCAATCCTGGAATTTCCCCGTTGTGGGACTAATAAAGGCTTATCTTATCTTATCTTATCTTATCTTATTTCCTTGGCTTGGCAGCATCACTTCAAGGGTGGTGGCCCATCACGCAGAAATGTTACCAGAGGAAACCTTGATTTAGGAACACTCTTAGAGCAACTCTGGCAAGGAAGAGCTGAAATTTATCTTAGTGGGGAGGTGTGTTTGACCCTGTTGTTAGCACTGATGCTGTCCTTTAAGAGTTGTTATTGGTCAATACGAGAGAGGAAAAAAACAAATGAAAGTGTTCTCTCTCTGACAATAGACATACAGAAGCTGCTGTAATTGATTCCAGCACACGTGTAGATGGTGAGAAATTGTGTAGTAATAAAAAAAATATGTACAGACAAACAGGTCTTCTCATTCAGTAAGAATGGTAAAATAGTTTTTTTAAGTAATTATTAAAAAACAAAAAATAGATATACTTATGTACTCTTATCTATCTATCTATCTATCTATCTATCTATCTATCTATCTATCTATCTATCTATCTATCTATATAAATGGCTTATTATCCCAAACTTTCTTATTATCCCAAACTTTCTCCATACTAACACTCATGTAGACCTGTACTTGCCTCAAAGGAGTTTAAAAAATATTCATCCTGTCATATATGTTTTCTTAAAAGGAATATTTCACTTGAATTTTGCTTGCTCTTGAGATTGTACAAAACTATGTTGATTAATAGTACATGCTGGATGCATACAGAACAGTGAATGACTTTGATGTATATGATGTATTCACAACCTAAACCAGGAGCTCAGCGGTGTTGCTGTACTTTTTATTGTAGTTCAAGGTCAGTGAAAGTACATGGAAAATACACTGTAACTTGAGGCGGTATTATGAAGTGTTGCACATTATCATAGCACGATCCAACCTATATCGTTTAAACAGCTCATTGCCATTCATTGTTTTAAGAACATTTCTCCTTTGTCTCAGTCTATCCTCCGTTTTCTCCTCCTCTTCAGAAACTCAAGTCTCTTAAAAGTCCTCCTCACTCCTCCAAGCATGTTCTTTGGCTTAAGGGCACTTTTAAGGACTAAGATGCTTTGTGAATGACTTTTATTTTTACTAGGAGTTACTCTTAACTTTAGGAGGAAATTCTTAGAAAACGTCATAATTCTAAGAATTTTCTAAGAGTATTCCACTTGGAGTAACTCTTAGTGCTAGGAAATGTTATAAATACAGGCCCTGATCTTTCTGTGTAAATTAACCTTCATTATATTCTTGTGTAATTTTGTTTTACTGAATGTCTTCACAGTTCTGCCAGCCTGGAGGTTGGAGGTTGTCCAGGGAAAGGAAAACACCCACGTTCTTCACAGTTGTACTGACAGATATCGATTCAGACCGACACTACTGCTCCTGCCTCACTTTTTATGAGGCTGAAGTCAATTTGCAGGTGAGACTGTGCAATCACTAGTTTACTAATTGTGGAAATGATTGGCACTATGAGGATGTCTAAATGTAACTCCTACCTTGCCAAAAAGCACTTGGTAAACGCTATATGGACAAAAGTATTGGACACACTATTCAGTCAAAATTCAGGTACAGTATTTCATTTCAGGGAAATCTTAATGCTTTGGCTTACAAAGGCATTTTGGATAATTCTAAGAGTTTGGGGAAGGCTTGTTTCTGTTCCAGCATGTGTATGCCAGGTGCACAACAGAAGGCCCATAAAGGCATAGTTAGACATGTTTGGTGCGGAAGAACCTGATTGGCCCGTATAGAGCCCTGACCTCAACCCCGTTCTGCTCTTGTAGGATGAACTAGAATGGGGATTCTGAGCCAGGCCCTCTGGTCCAGCATCAAAGTTTTCCCTCCCTCTGCATGATTGAGCAAAAATTCCCTAGGACACAGTCCAAAATCCTGTAGAAAGCTATTCCAGAAGAGTGGAAGCTGCTATTCCTGCAAAGGGGACCAATCTCATGTGAATCCCTGTGAGTTTGCAGTGCAGTGCCATAAAAGTAATGTGATGGTGGCCACATACTTTTGCCCATGTAGTGTATTTAAAGGAGGAAATATTTACCACTGCAATGCCTATATATTTACAACAGCTATTTTAGTTTTTCTTCCCCAACAATATAAAATGAACTGCTAGTTCAGCACCACAGACAGCACCATTAGACTGCGATGTAGTGGGGATAGTTTTGCAATTGTTGATGCCATTTACAATTGTTTGTTGGTCGTTTTTCTACAAAGGAGAAATGTTATCATTAGAATGTTCGATGAAGGATTTGATGAAGTGAGGAAAAAAGCCTTTTTTCCTTTATAGAATTCTAGTCAACAAGAGCTTGTTCATCACTTTTTCACTCCATAAAAAGGTTTTGGATCTCATCACTGTTGGCACCTTGAGTCCAAGTATATTATCACAAACGTAATTTTGAACTTTCTGCAGGGCTGGGCCATTTGACCTTAAATCAGCATCACGGTTACACAGCAATATGCCAGGAATTGGTCTCGAGTCTGCTAACAGTGGGGAAAGAGTCAGTGGGGGGTTGTTTCAGCGCTTAATTATGTTTATAAAGTTTAAGGTTTAAGAGGTTTACAAACCCCCAGGTCCCCTTGCTAAATTTGATGTGAAAGCAGCTCTTAACATTCCAGTGTCCTGCCTGTGGGATGTTTTACATTGGCTGGAAATTGGGTGGAATGGTAAGGGGTTAAAGACTTTCAGGAATACCCTGGTTAGAATATATGGTGGTACTCATTTTCTCTTGCGCCTTTAAGTCCTATAGATTTTTTTTAAGAAGTATTTGGTCCTTCATTGACCTTAAGGAATGGTTGTCATGTGCTTGTTGTTTTGCAGTGTTATTAAAAACATTCTACTTAGATCTCCATCCATCCATCCATCTTCTACCGCTTAATCCTTTTCGGGTCGCGGGGGGGGGGGGGGCTGGAGCCTATCCCAGCATCTTTTGGGCAAGAGGCAGGGTACACCCTGGACAGATCGCTAGTCCATCGCAGGGCCAACACAGAGAGACAGACAACCATTCACTCTCACAGTCATACCTAAGGACAATTTAGAATCCCTAGTTGATGCCAATTAACCTCACCTGCATGTCTTTGGCATGTGGGAGGAAACCGGAGTGCCCGGAGTAAACCCACGCAGACACGGGGAGAACATGCAAACTCCACACAGAAGGGTCACCGATGGTCTGGGGGTGGGATCGAACTCACAATGGTCAAGGGTGGAATCGATCTCATGACCTTCTTGCTGTGCTGCCACTGTGCTAACCACTGCGCCACCGTGCTGCCCATCTACTTACATCTATTTTAATAAATTGTAAACTTAATGAGGAATTCTCCTATAAAGGACAGCGTGGCCCTGTGCTGTCTTTCCGTGCTTCCATTTGATTTACACATGCTTACAAGATTGTGTGTGATTGCAGATTAGCGGTTACGGTAGATATGTCAAAAACCTCCATAAATTATTGATTACAGCAGATTTGTTTAGATGGGTTCATTTTTAATCTTGTGAGTGATGTTATTAATATCCCTTCCTGCCAAAGGCCCACAGAATACCAAGCTAATTGTTTCACTCTGTTGGCTTTAGTTGGAGGCCTGTAATGACTTCTGTCACTTTGCCCGTCGTGACTTCACCTCCTTTTCCATGTGGAAGGCAGTCATCAATCACATTCCAGTTTAATCAGAGCAACATTTTCAAGAGAAATTTGAAATGTTCGAGAAATGTGTCCGCTTACAAACAGAGAAAGAGTCACTTGAGTGGAATGTTCAGATTCAACACTGTCGGGGTGCATCCTGTCCTTGTTACTCGACAGTTTGTGTGAATCAGATCGTAATTACAGACACATTCCTCGGGTTTGCATAACACGGCACATTCTTTTGAACTTTTGCTCATCTGCTGAGAAAGAGTTTAGGGTAGAATTACCACATCAAAGAAAGAAAACAGCCCCACATTTGCCCAGTGTGCTGCTATTAGGCGACACTTAAAGAGGCTGCCAGGAAACTGAGTTGTCGTTGTTGGCCAAGAATTGCTGATTGCTGACCATTGCATCACCCTCCTTAAGTATTAAAATTAGATTTAATAGTACATACCCGTGCATGCCCGTAGAAACCCGTGCATGCCCATAGAGGGGATGCATTGGAGCAGAATTCTTGCCAGTTACAGGACAGTTGGTATAGCAACACAGCACTAAGTGGCAATCACATGTGACAGCTTTTGTATGCAGCAAAACATAAAAATCACACAAAATATGCCCTGCCATCTGGGGCTGTTTGCCCCTGCTTGTGACTTCTTCTCCTGCCTGTCACTATTCTGTGTTATGTTGCTTACCTGTGTCTATCTGCATGTCTTGTAGGGAGTCATGTGCTCTGTCTATGTGCCGTCATATAGACATCATCTGGTGGGTCTTCTTCTTCTTCGTTCAGACCACTGAAGGGTCTCCTCCTGTCTCAGATGGCTGTGTTGTTCACAGTCGTGCCTGTGGCGTACTGGTGGAACCTGAGGTGTTTCATGTTCACGGCATCCTTTCTGACTTGCAGCAGTTCTCCTCATTCTATTGCTCTCCATCTGGTGGGTCTTCTTCTTTGTTCAGACTACTGGTTGAGGGATAGGTGTGTCGTAATTCCAGTTCATGGGCACGATCCTGAAAAAGTGGCTTTCGACCCTGTTTAGGAAGGCCCATGCATGCCTGTAGAAACCAAGAAACCGGAGCACCTGGAGAAAATCAGCGCTTTGCTTGGCATTTTACACATTTGTAGTGTAGATTGGCATTCGTCAAGTTTACACATTTGCCGTCATGTAGGCATGGCGAGTCGTCCTATGATGCCTGAGTTCATAGGATGCGCTATGATGATGAGGCAGAGATCATAGGCCATCCTATGATGTCCTAGAAACGTGCTTTGAAGTCTGTCATACCCTATGCTGGTGAAGGGTGTCCTCCTGTCTCAGACGAGTGCAGTGTACTGCTGGAACCAAGATTGCCATGATCTCTAAAACTGCACTCTTAACCACTAGATTACAGGTTGTTCTGATGGTTGTTTTAACATCAGTATTGGTATTACCATCTGCCTAGGATTTTAGGAGTTGAGCATGTCTCTGTAGTACTGCTAACCACAAAAAAGCAACCTCAGGATGCATTTATAGTGTTGGTGGTTGACTCTGTTAGGCAGATGGATACTCAGTGCTAGGGATGTCCCAATCAGGACTTTTTGAACCTGATCCAATCCAAGTCATTTAAGATTGAGGACTGGCCGATACAGAGTCCCAAACTGATGCTTACATTTTCCTAGAACCCATTCTTGCAAACTACAGTTATCTTTAAAAAAAAATCAATGCTGTGTATTTGCTTGATACCTCAGTACTTGGAGAGTATTCCACACAGCAGACTAGTTGGTGCAACCTTCCCTGCTGCAACTCTGTTGAGCTTCCATGTTATAGTGAGGCTGACATAAAACACCTGCACCTGATGGAAAACAACAGAAACTTGAATGGAAATGAATCCAGTGACCCCATACCAATCAAGTCACATTGGGCTGTCGATGTGATACTTGAGATCAGATTAAGACATCCCTACTTGATGCCAATCACATGGGGGTCTATGGAGTTTCCAAGGCTTTGGGCATTTTGTCATGTGTCTTAAGCCATTCTTGAATAGTTGTTTAAAAAAAAATCTATAGGGGAGCACTGTCCTGTTGCAGAGGCCACAGACATCAGGAAATGCTGTTGGGTTTTTTTTTTTTTTGTATTTTTTCTTCAGAAATATGTGCAGAAAGATCTGTGCTACTTCCTCATAAATATCAGGACAACAGGTTTCCTATGGGACATTAGATGATGACCCTTCTTTGCTGGATATTTTTGAGTAACCGTTTTGTCTGTAGTTCCTGGAAAAGTACAGTAATACTGTGGGAGAAGAAGAAGAAGAAGTTTATTGTTATTCAATACACACAACCAAGCATGATCAGTACAATGAAAGGACAGACTGCTGCCATGCAAGGTACCGCCACAATCAACTTCCCTTCCCCCATTCTATTATGCTGACCATCAAGCTAGAAGGCGGGAAGTACCATTTATATATAGTCTTTGTATGACCTGGCTAAAGCTTGAACCCTCAACCTCCCGGCGCTGGGACAGATGGTCTACCACTAACTCACCACTCTGGTTCCATCACTCTTACTAGCCTCTTTGAGAGGTGGCAAATCTCCACAAAAACACACTTGAAGTAATCTGTAATAATCCTATAAAGATAGTTGTGAATGTGTAATGAAGAAAAATAATAATCTGCAAGAACAAAGTTACTAGTTTTCAAGTAAAGTCGTGAGCTTATGATTAAGAAAAGTGTAAATTTACAATAAAGTCACAAATTTGTAATAAGACATGACTGTAGGGAAAAGCGATGTAAACTTGTGTGACAGAGCCTCAAAATATTCAGAAAAGTGGCAGATTGATTAAAAATAATTATAATAAAAATTTTGCAACATTACAACACAAAAGGCTGAATGTTTATTTAAAAAAAAGCTATGCTTGATTCTGTTCTGGATAAATATGGTAATGCTTGGATACAGATAATCATTTTAATATGAATCATTTTTTGCGTAATTTAACAGTTTTTCCTTTATTTTTCAAAGTGACGTCAGAAATAGATTTACAGTGAGGGAGATGTTTGAACGTTCCAGAGACACTTAAGTAAGAGACGTGCCTCCTTTGTCTAGATTACACATACTGTTGTTTAAAGACTGAATCAATAAATGTCAGAATTTGTTGGACACACCATCCACAAGACCACCTTACCTTTTTTGTCGGGATCACATTAATCATTAAATCTGACTATATTTGGCCTCGTCCAGACCTGATCTTTCTACAAGCAAACACACATTCCAGCATTAACCTCATAGCTCTGAAGATCATCCTGAAACGTGAGGGTGTTATGAAAATCTTTATACTCTTAACCGACACCCTTATCTACCCAGCTGGATTCCAGGGAGCATCCAGACAGGCAGAGCAGGAATGTATTTTGCTTAATAATTGAAACAAAACCTAAAAATAATGAAGAAATGTTACCTCCCCACCACCCAGAATGGGGTATTTTGATCCCCCACGCCTTGGTACTGAGATACTTAAGCGCTTGCGGCATGTTTTCTCTGGCTGGAAAAATATACTAGATAAGGTAGGAGTAAACACCTTGAAGCTGGTGTGTCTGAGCTATAATAAAGATCATGAATCCATATTAGAAATGATGATTAAAGCCCAACTGTATATTGTACGTTATAGCTACTACAGAACACGTTGTAAGCTTGTATGATTCTTAACACATTTGTTCCTGTCACTAATGTCTCGGATGTTCAGTTACAGTGTGATATCCTGGAGGGTGGAAGAATAATTAACTTCCTAAACTCATTTTAGCAGTTTTGTAATCGTATTCCATCCTGTGAGTGTAGTCTCTGTGGAGAGTTCTTTTAATAACACAAGACTAAGTTTATGTTCGTTCAGAGCCTCCTCTGGGATGACTGGCTGTGATGAAATTGGATAATTAATTGTCCAGACTTTTAATAAAGTGTCTCATTGCCTTTGCTTAACGTTTAAGAATGCATCTATGTCTGATGCGAGATTTTTATCCTGTTTTTTTGTTGTTGTGGGAGGAATGCGATTAATTTTCTCATTCTGCATTTTATAACACTTGCCTCAAAGGAGTTAAAAAAAATATTCATCCTGTCATATATGTTCTCTTAAAAGGAATATTTCACTTGAATTTTGTTTGGTCTTGAGATTGTACAAAACTGTGTTGATGAATAGTACATGTTGGATGCATACAGAACAGTGCATTGACTTTGATGCACGTGATGTATTCACAACCTAAACCAGGAGCTCAGCGGTGTTGCTGTACTTTTTATTGTAGTTCACGGTCTCTGGGCCATGGCACTGTGATGAACTCCTTGTCTGAAATAGCTTCTTTTTAAAAATTTTTCAGGCATCAAAGAATATTGAAGCTGATGGAGATGAAGATGAAGATGCAGAGGAAGAGGATGGCCTTATCCAGCCAGCTCAAGTGTTTGCACCAAAAAGTCTCATTCTCGTGTCCAGGCTGGATTATCCTGAAATATTCAGGGTAACAAGACACAGATATGATTTTAAAAAATATTTTTTTTGTCTCTTCAGAAGAAATTCTCTGAATTTTTATTGAATCATGTACTCACTTTTTAAGCCCTTAGGTGATGCTAATCTGTCTGCAAAAATAGGGCAAACTGATTAAATGTACTTCAGTGAAGTAAGGGCGACATAGAAGAATAAGCAGCTCTGATCTCTTTATTAAAGACAGTTTGTACAGACTTAGACAGTCATGCTATCTGTGGTAACAGCAGCCCTGCTGGAAAACTATTCCCAAATATCACAGAGCAATAACAAATGTATTTTTTGATTATATGAATCCACACTAAAGACACTTTAGTGAGTGATGTCACACATCAGGCATATGATGATCTACAGATGTGGACAAATTTGTTGGTACTCTTCCACAATTACCAAAAAAGAACACCTGTCTCTGAAATAACTTAGAAATGATGAAAGTTTAATGGCATGTCTTACTGTTTTTATCATATTTAATGGAAATCAGACTTTGCTTTTGATTAATTCAGTTGAATATTTTATATAATTAAACAAACTGAAATAGCAGTGACAGAAAGAGAAGGTACCCTTAAATGTAATATTTTGTGGCAAGACCTTTTGTAGAAATTACTGCCAACAAGCGATCTTAATAAGTATCACAGGTGCCTTCAAGGTGTTCATCAGTCATCCAGCCTATTTAAAGGGGAAAAAACGTGCTGCTGTGTAGTTTTGTATCATTGTTTGCGCCACACTGAACATGGACCAGAGAAATTAAAGGAGAGAGCTATAATTATAGTAATAATGGATTGCATTTATAGAGCAGCTTTCAAGATATCCATAGCGCTTTACAATGAGTCCATTATTCATTCACTCCACAGACAGACAATGGTAGTGGCAAGCTACTGCTGTAGACACATCTGCCCTGAGGCAGACTGAGGGAAACATGGCTGCCAATCTGTGCCAGCAGCCTTTCCAGCCACTACCAAACATTTATACACATTCATACCCAGTGTCATGGACACTGGAGGCAAGGTGGGTAAAGTGTCTTACCCAGGGCCACAATGGCAGGATGTCTGGGGAGAGCACGATTCGAACCGCCAACCCTCTTGTTATAGGACGACCCGCTCTACTTCCTGAGCCACTGCTGCCTATCTGAGCAGCTCAGAAATAAAGTTATAGATAATCATGTTAAAGGTAAAGGATATAAGACTATTTGCGGGCAGCTTCATGTTTGTCTGACCACAATTGCCAATATTATTAAAAACTATAAGGTTCATGGGACTGTAGCCATCCTCCTTGGGCAGTATGTTTTGCTTCAGGATGCCTTCATTGTACCCTGCACAGACTCAAGGTTCCCCATGCCAGATACAGCAAAGCAGCCCCAAAACAAATCCAAGCCTCATTCATGTTTCACAGTAAGTATGGTGTTGTTTTCTTTTAAAGATTAAGTTTTCTTTCTGTAAACATAGAGCTGATATGACTGGCCAAAAAAGCTCCAGTTTTGTCTTCTCAGTCCTCAGAACATTCTCCCAGAAACTTTGGGGCTTGTCAGCATGCATTTTTGCTGGCTTTTTTATGTTTTTCTGCCAATAGTGGTACCCTCTTGGTCTTCCATGGACCCAAATATTGTTCTAAATGCAACCCATGGTGCGATCAGAAAGTGACGTACCTTAACCTTGGAGTTCAGTTTGAATGACTTTGGATGGTTTCCTAGGCTCTTTTTCTATAGCACGCATTATTCTTCTGACCAACCTGGAGTTGTATTTCCTGTTGCAGGTTGTCTGGGAGGTTGACTACGGACCTTATACTTTTTTAATAACATTGGCAGCTGTGGTCAGAGGAACATGAAGCTGCTTGGAGATGGTCTTATAGCCTTTACCTGTAACATGAATATCTATAATCTTTCTTTTGTCAAGTTATTTCAGAGAAGGTAGTGATTTTTTCGGGTTTTTGTGGAAGGATACCAACGAATTTGTCCACGTTTGTAAATATGAATTACAGGCAAAAGCCTGACCAGTGTCCATTGTTCTGTGTGGCTACAGCATGATACTCATGAAATTCTGGACAATTAGGGTAATTATTATCATATTGAATCTCGCACAGAGAGAGCATGCTGAAAGGCTGTTGCCCCCAGGGCTGCACACAACATTTTATCAAAGATTTGCATCCATTTTCAACATTTCACTATAGGCAGCAGCACTGGAAGGCTTCCAGTTTATAGCAAACATGACACCACACACACACAAAACCAATGTGACTAAACGCAAAGCAGCGATCCTAGCTTGTTGTAATGTGAGGTGTGTGATGACTCTGTACTGTTAAGCTATTCTGATCCTAGCACTGGAACACATGCTGATTAATGAGGTTCATCCTTGATACCATCCAGTATTTCCATATAACCTTTGCAGCACATCCACAGGCTGCTCAGCCTTTAAACACCTTCAAACGCTAATGTTGGACATAACCTGGGGAATATGCATTAAAGATTATATTAGCACAAACAACAAGCACTTAACTTTCAGGCTTGTCAGTTTTCAGTTAATAGCAGCAAAATATATGCACAGCAACCCACATGCACAAGTAAACAGGCATTAAAAAATGCAATATTATTCCTACCTTTTTAAAATTTAATTCTGTGAGGTGTAGAAGTTCTGAATTCCACACAGTATTTATCATGCTTGTATCCTGGTAACTCATCATTAGCATGTCGATTTGACAGTGTATAGTGTAGATTGGGCAGTTGCTCATCTTCCATTAGAAGCTTCTGTCAGTGCCATGCCATCGCAATTTAGCTCAGATTTGTGATTCTTTGTTTTCTCCTTTGGACACTATCAGTTTACTGCGGGGGTTTTGGTGTGCTTCAAATAAACTAGTGTGCATGTGTGGGAGAAACAGAGAGGCAGATGGGGTCTATGACCATTTACTGTATTTTATTTACACACTCAGTCATACATCTCATATTGTTCTTACAGGGCTGTTTGGGGCTGATCTACACGGTTTACATCGACAGTCTGAGTTTTCCATTAGAGGGTCTGGTGGCCAACCTCTTTACATTCCAGGTTCCTGTTGCTGGTGGATCTCAGGTGAGTCTGACCCAGACTCATGCATGCTTACGGTGCCATGTGATACCTCATAGCATTGAACCAGAACCATGCAATACCTTTGTTCTGTGATTGAGTGGTGGCTTAGGCTCAGTTTTTCCACTGCAGAGTATTTTCTGTATGTCCAATGTTGAGTTTAGTGTTCAGGTACAGATGGTTGTTCAGCCACAGGGAGTCCTTTTTTCCCCCACTATTGCCTGACTTGGTGGTGGTGGTGGTGGGGAGGGTATGATCAACTACATGTTTTTTTTAATCTAAGTTTGCAGTTTTAGAAAGTGAAGCTATGAATGCAGTAGGCATAGGATTAATTTACTCAGTCCCTTGGTATAAGTAATGAAGTCAGTACATTTCATAAATTCTTTAATTTTTTTCTGTATCCTTGTAAAAATAAATACTTTGTATGACAAATAGTAAGAATAGAGACTCTGCATTTTGTTGACTTTAGAACTTATGTTATTTTCTGCATCTCACAGGTGTGCACTTACTCTTTTAGTACCCTATAATTTGAATTCTAGTCTTTTAAAAAGACTTGAATATCAAAAGCAAAACTGTTGCGTGACCAGTTGACGTGATCTTTTTTAATGGAACATCTAGTTTAAAAGTACAAGAAGGAAACAAACACATCTGAATCTTTTGCACTGTTAACTACTCTATATTTTTTTTATGGTAGGATTAAGAGAGATTGCTGCAGCTGTGTGTGTGCTACCATTTATTCTGGTTAACTAGTACATGTAATTGAGGTTCCTTTAATCACTGCACACTAATTTTATCCTGGGGCAGTCCTGAGTAGCTGTGCTTTGTTTTCTAACACACTCTCAGTGCAGTCATCTGTAACACTGAAAAAGTAACTGTCAATTGTTGGACTGCTTGACCCCATAGATGCAATGGTTGTTGAACTATTTTCTGGCCATTACAGCTTTTGGGGGGGTTTTTTTGTTTGTTTTTACAGAAACTCTTTAGCCTTGGAGCAGGAGACCGGCAGCTCATCCAGACACCTTTGAACGACAGCCTGCCTGTCACATGCAAGAGTGTTGCTTTGCTCTTCCAGCAGCTGGGTGGGTCATGGCACTTTGACAGCTACTAACCAACAGTAATTATGAGTCAGAGCATGACTGACTTTCTGCATTGCTTATTGTTTAAATGACAGGACTCACTGACTAAATGTCTTGTTATCATTCTGCCAGCATGAATCCTGGAGTAGAATTCTTCGAGTTAGTCGCTCTTGTAAGGAGCTTTTGTTGATTTCTTTTTTCAGTGTAACAGCAATCACTTTATTTGATTTAGATTATTACCATTAGTGTGACACATTTACATTTATTTGTCTATATTTTAGACACTCTGTACTGGTGTTAATTTTGTCTGATTTAGAATGAGCACAAATAGAAAATTTGATGCTTTTTTATTAGTTGTACATTGATGTGTAAACCTAGTATGTTAATAACGTGTCAAAACCACAGCCCTGGGCCATATAGGGTTTTCTAATACATTCTTTAAAGTAATTCTAAGTGGCCCCTGATTTGTTTATGAGTATATTCCACAGCACTTTACAAGATGCAACTTATAAACATGGCCATGGTCAAAAAAGTTTTTAAAAAATTACCAGAGTGTTTATTTTGTAAATTTGACAAAAAGCCAGTGTTTCATACCAACAATTACTTTCCGTTATAAGATTATAAAGTTTTGTGGCATTTTGAAATGAAACGCAGCAATTATTGAAATATGTACACTGTTTTTGCTTTCTTGGTCAGTTTTTGCTGAAAAGAAAGAAAGTAGTTATTTGAAGATACAATGTGTTGTTGCATGTGAAAGTGACAAATGGGTTTTGAAAGTGACAAATGGATTGACGGTCAAAGACCAATGAGGATTATGTTATGGTGATGCCTGTCTGTCTATCTGCCTGTCTGTCTGTCTGCCCATCTATCCCACCTGTTTTTGTTTTTTTTAAAATCAACTCCTCCTACGGTTTTGTTACAAATGTTTTGAAACTTGGTACGAGGGTTTGATATATACTGATGATGTACATATTGTCATTGGTCTCCAACCTTAGGTCTCTGGAACATTCAGGTTTCCATGGGAAATTTTGCAATTTGCCTTCTTAATTGGTCCAAAAAATTGAAAATAATTTGTCATTGTTATGCATGGGTGCATGGATGCCTACAGAACACATACACAACAATGGCAGATCATTTGCAATTTTTTTTGACCAATTAAGAAGTGAAATTACACAATTTCCCATGGAAACCTGAACTTTCCAGGGACCGGAGGTTGGAGACCACTGCATGTTGCCATTTGGCTCGGGTCAGATGATTTTTGCAGGAGTTATAGCCCATGACTTAGGATGTCCTACTTCACCGCAGTTAACAGTAACTGTCTTGTGAAATCAACTCCTCATACAGTTGTGTTCCAAGTGTTTTGATATTTGGTACCAGGGTTTAATACACACTGATGGAAACTGCTCTTCTTCAGTGATAATGTGCATATTGAGGGTGGGTCTGCAAAGGTTAAAATCAAAGGTCAGGAGACCTAGGAAATTTCCATGATGCTCCCCAGACTCACTTCCAGTGATCCTCAGGTGGGTTTGCATTCAGGTTGAGGTCAAGGTCATTGTCTAAGGTCAGGAGACCTTGACTTTCAGCACATCCGTGATGGGTCTGCATCTAGGTTGTACTTAAGGTCAAGATCAATGATCAGGAGATCTGCACACTCTGAGGGTGATTTCATCAGGCTGGAATGAGCTACTCAGTCATTGATGGTCTACGTCCAAATGTTTTGAAACTTGGTACCAGCATTTCATATACATTGGTGATGTGCATTGAAAAGCTGAAAACTGCTCTCCTTCAGTAAGATATTGGGATCTTGTATGGAACATTGTTGAGCATGTAGTAATTATCGTTTTGTTTTATCAATCACTATATTCACCTATTCTTTATTTTCTGTCCCATTAAAGTAAGCTGTTCTGCTATGATGTTTAGTTATAAAGTTATGCTGCTCAAAACCATGCTTTATGGAAAATGTAAAAAATTAATGTTACAGTGATATTATTTCATGAAAGTAGGGCATTTAAGTAGAAGCATGAAGTGGTGATTTCCTCATCTCAATTTATGTTTAATTTAGTTTATTGGTTCATTTGACCACGTACAGAAAAAAAAAAAACATTGAACACAGGGTAAAGATACTCTATACCAGATTATAGCATTCTCACTAATTTCCATCTGTAGTCCCTGAGGCACGCAGGAAGATATTAAAAGAAAAACAGCACATATAGAAAGCAATTCAGGTCGGGTTTCAGAAACTGTTGACCCTGAAATAAGCAGGGAGTAAGTTTAAAAGATAAAAAGATAAGAGAAACAGCACACATACAGCCGTATGTGTGCTGTTGTTGGTACCCCTGTTGGTACCCCTCCCGTTACCCCTGTTGGTACCCCTGCAGGTACCCCTGCTGTTGTTGGTACCCCTCTGTTAATGAAAGAAAAATCCACAATGGTCACAGAAATAACTTGAATCTGACAAAAGTGGTAATAAATAAAAATTCTATGAAAATTAACCAGTGAAAATCAGGCAATGCTTTTGAATTGTGGTTCAACAGAATTACTTTAAAAAACAAACTCATGAGACAGGCCTGGACAAAAATGATGGTAGCCCTAGAAAAGATTGAAATTAATGTGACCATAGGGACATGTTCAACAAAGATGTGTCCTCTAATTAACATCACAGGTGTCTGCAAACTTGTAATCAGTCAGTCGGCCTATTTAAAGGGTGACAAGTAGTCGCTGTGCTGTTTGGTGACATGGTGTGTACCACACTAAACATGGACCAGAGGAAGCAAAGGAGAGAGTTGTTTCAGGAGATTAGAAAGAAAATTATAGACAAGCATGTTAAAGGTAAAGGCTATAAGACCATCTCCAAGCAGCTTGATGTTCCTGTGACTACAGTTGCACATATTATTCAGAAATTTAAGATCCACGGGACTGTAGCCAACCTCCCTGGACATGGCCACAGGAGGAGACGGATAATACGAATGGTAACAAAAGAGCCCAGAACAGCCTCTAAACACATTCATGGTGAACTCCAAGGTCAAGGTACATCAGTGTCAGATCGCACCATCCGTCGTTGTTTGAGCCAAAGTGGACTTCATGGGAGACGACCAAGGAGGATACCACTGTTGAAAACAAATCCTAATAAAGCCAGACTGGAATTTGCCAAACTTCATGTTAACAAGCCACAAAGCTTCTGGGAGAATGTCCTATGGACAGACGAGACAAAACTGGAACTTTTTGGCAAGGCACATCAGCTCTATGTTCACAGATGCAAAAATGAAGCATAGCAAGAAAAGAACACTGTCCCTACTGTGGAACATGGATGAGGTTCTGTTATGTTCTGGGGCTGCTTTGCTGCATCTGGCACAGGGTGTCTTGAATCTGTGCAGGGTACAATGAAATCTCAAGACTATCAAGGTATCCTAGAGAGAAATGTGCTGCCCAGTGTCAGACAGCTTGGTCTCAGTCGCAGGTCATGGGTCTTGCAACAGGATAATGACCCAAAACACACACAGCTGAAAACACCCAAGAATGGCTAAGAGTGAAATACTGGACTATTCTAAAGTGGCCTTCTGTGAGCCCTGATCTAAATCCTATTGAACATCTGTGGAAGGAGCTGAAACATGCCGTCTGGAGGAGGCACCCTTCAAACCTGAGACAACTGGAGCAGTTTGCTCATGAGGAGTGGGCCATAATACCTGCTGAGAGGTGCAGAAGTCTCATTGACAGTTACAGAAATCATTTGATTGCAGTGATTGCCTCAAAAGGTTGTGCAACAAAATATTAAGTTAAGGGTGCCATCATTTTTGTCCAGCCCTGTTTCATGAGTTTGTTTTTTAAAATAATTCTGTTGAACCACAATTCAAAAGCATTGTCTGATTTTCATTGGTTAATTTTCGTAGAATTTTTATTTATTACCACTTTTGTCAGATTCAAGTTATTTCTGTGACCATTGTGGGTTTTTCTTTCATTAACAGAGGGGTACCAACAATTTTGTCCACGTGTGTAAAAACAATTTAAGAGTACATTTTCTAATCCCATTTAAGGGAGAGAGCCAATGCTGGTAGACTTGATTATTTAAAATCCATTTTTTAGTCTCTGTGGAAATGTCTCTGTAATTCGTTCTGGTCTTCAAAGCAGTGGGGAGCTTTGTTGTATGAGAAGACTCATTGTCCAAAAGCAGTTCTACGTAGGGGGATGCAACAATGCTACCGAGAGGAAGTCTTTGTTATTCTGGTATTTTGTTCAGAAGTCAGGTACACAAAAGTCTTAAGAGCTGGTGGCGCAGAACCATGGATAATTTTAAAGACCAACTGTATATCTGCATATATGGTCATATTTTCAAAGCTTAACATCTTGTGTTTAGCAAGTATATCACAATGGTGATACTGTCATGTCTTCTTATCCAGAATTTTGATGGATTGTTGCTACAGGGATTCCAAGGGTTTTAGAGTCATGCTGTTGGCTTGTAACCAGCATAAGAGAAATGTGTCAAAATCATGGCATTCAGAAAGGTTTTTGATCCTTTTAGAGTGAGTTTCTGATACAACGAAAGTTTGCAAGGTTGTATTTCAGAGTGTGGCTCATCCATTTTATGTGCTTTTTAAAGCTGAGCGTGGGATCTAATGTGACGCCCAAATACTTAAACTCTGTTACATTTTGTATATTTGCTCCATTTACAGTTATACTCGGATAGTGCGTATGATTTTGTTTGTTGGTAAGATACATAGTAGCTGTTTTCCCTACGTTCAGAGGCATGATTGATTAAGCCATTTTGAAACTTTCTCCATTGCTATCATTAACTTGTCAGCCACTTGTTTGGCATCCTTCCCATATGTGTCGATGCCTGTGTCATCTGCATACATCTGAATTTTTATGTCATTTTCACATACTGATGGCAAATCATTAATATACAAAGTAAACAGCAGTGGGCCCAAAACTGGACCTCGTGATACTCCCATGGTGCATGCCTTTGATTGGGATACAGTGTTGTTTATGAGCACACACTGGGAGTGACCAAATAGATAAGATTTTAACCAGCTAAGGGTATTCATGGGCAGTTTATATCCTGATAGTTTAGAAAGAAGCACTGAGTGATTGACCATATCAAAGGCTTTACGCAAGTCTAAAATGATGGCTGCTGCATCCCATGCAGCAGCTTGGCAGATTGGAGATGTTCTGTCAGTTGGTCTGCTAAAACTTTTTCAATGGCTTTTGACAAAACAGGAAGTATACTTATCAGACTATAATTATTCAATTCTTCTTCTTCTTCTTTTAGATTTGATTGGCGGTTGGCAACCAGCTTACAGGTGCATTACTGCCACGTACTTCACTCCATATCTTCACTCTATATTCTATAATTATTCAATATATTATTGAAAGAAAAGCCAACAACAGTAGTGGGTATACCACAACAAAAAATGTCAATGTCTCAATTACTTGTCATGTGCCCTTGAGCATCAATTAGAGCTTGACAGTGACATCTCATGCTGTTCACAAGTTGACTTATTGTCTGCTGAGGCATGGCATTCCACTCTTCTTGAAGGGCGGCCTAAAGGTCATTGAGGTTATGGGGTGCAGGGTTACGAGCCTCTACACAGCGACTCAGCTGATCCCATAGGTTTTCTATGGGATTCAGGTCTGAAGAAAGTGTTGGCCACTCCATTTGAGGGACTCTAGCCTTCAGCAGCCGTTCCCTAAAGATGCGACCTTGATGAGCTGGACCATTGTCGTCCATGAAGATGAAATTAGACCTGTGTTGTTCATGCAGGACACAGTGACTGGATTAATGATGTTATTCAGGTAGTATCGGCTTATCACTGTACCGTTCACAAGGTGTAGGGCAGTTCTGTATTGACTAGACACACCTGCCCAGACTGTAACACCACCACCACCAAAGGCTTTTCTGATGACAACGGTGGCTGATGCATAGCGTTCTCCTTGACATCTCCAACATCGTTGGCGGCCATCATTTCTGCTCGACGTGAATCAATTTTCATCAGAGAACAGCACTGAGGCCCACTGGCCCCTTGTCTAGTGTAAATGCTCCCTGGCCCATTCAAGACAGTGACGCCTGTGCCTGGTGGTGTGGTCAGGTACCCTTGCAGTAATCCAGCACTCAGACCATGCTGATGTAAGCAGTTTTGAATGGTCTGGCGTGAGACTTGGGTGCCTCTCACCTCCCTTAAATATGCCTCGAGTTGAGTGGCATTCATCACCCGGTTCCACAGGGCACTGTTCACAATGAAGCAGTCATCAGCATGGGATGTGGCCAAAGGACATCCACTTCTATGCCTTTCTGTGACTCTTTCAGTCTCTCTGTATCTCTGTTGCCATCTGCTGATGACGCTCTCTGACAATCTAGGCTCAGTGGCCACTTCCCTCTGAGGACATCCTGTTTGAAGCCTCCCAATGGTGAGGTACTGTTGATCAATTGTTAGGTGTCATCTTGGTCTCATGATGTCAAAATGTGAACAGCATGATGAAGAGGACTGTTTAAATACCAATTCTAATTGAACCAGAAAATTTATTGGTCAATTCATGGATCAAACACCTGTTGTGAATTTTGCCGTTAAACACCTTGTTAGAGAACAGCAAGTTATGCAAAAAGTACTGAAACACTGGACAGTTGGACATATGCATTCAAAAGGTTAGAAAAGGTCAAATTAAGTTCACCTGTAAAAGTTATAGTTCATTTTAGATGCATCCTGACATTTCACCCGAAAGCTGAATATCCCTAACTTTTTGTGAGGTGTGTGTGTGTGTGTGTGTGTGTGTGTGTGTGTGTGTGTGTGTGTGTGTGTGTGTGTGTGTGTGTGTGTGTGTGTGTGTGTGTGTGTGTGTGTGTGGAGTGGGGAAAATAAATATTGAACACATCAACATTTTTCTCATTAAACATATTTCTGATGGAGCCATTGACCTGACATTTTTACCAGATATCAGTAACAACCCAAGTATTCCATACAGACAAATATAGTACGGCAACTGTGTACACAAAACAAGTTATATTTAATAAAGTGGAATGACACAGGAAATAAGTATTGAATACATGAAGAAAAAGAGGTGCAAAAAGGTATAGAAAGCCAAGAAACCAGCTGAAATCCAGAATTTAGGAAGCCATTCCATCTCCCATCAGTGCAAATTAATTTCAGCTGGTTAAGTCCTGACTGATAGCCTTTAAAAAGGTCTGTGAATATCAGATTGTCACGCCACAAAGAACTCATGATGAGTAGAAGCAAAGAGCTCTCTCTAGACCTTCACAACCTTATTGTTGCAAAACATAATGATGGCATTGGTTGCAGGTGCATTTCTAAACTGCTGAATGTTCCAGTGAGCACTGTTGGAGCCATCACTTGGAAGTGGAAAGAACATCATTATGCCTCGGTGAAATGGAGGCATACGGTAATTAGTTATTTTGTCTGTTTGTGGTTGTGTGTATCTGTCCGTCCGCCTATCTGTTTCAGCTCACCCGGCCAAAATTTAGTGGAACTAAAGGCTTGTATCATTGTATCACCATATTTTCTTGACTTTTAATTTGCCAGAATTTCGAAATAACGCTTTGATTTTGAAATAAACCAAAAATAGCTCATCTTTACCATCAAAGGATGGTACTGTGCATGTGCCTGGAAACTCCCGCCAGAGGAAAGTACTGAGCAATCCACCAATACTGGGTGAACAAATGCCCATCTTTTTGCCCGTCTTTCCTCTGCCACTAAACAGCAAAAGCTCCTGTTCATCTTGATTGTCATTGTATTCATGTACCTCCATTACTTCCGCCATTTAAAACATCTGCCACCATGCTCATCTTTGTGTTTGGATTGCAGCTGTTCAAATCAGGTTGGTGGCTCTTGGCTGCTGCCGACAGTATGGGCATGTGAACTCCCGATTATTTTCACTGTGCATGCGTGTACACCAAAACTACTGGATGGATTTGGATGAATTTTTTACCAGAGGTGATCCTTGGGCTAGAGAGGAGCCCATAACATTTTGGTAATGATCCCAGTATGCATACCTCCACCAAGGCTCTTAACTTCTAACAGTGTGTTAGCAAGAATACTCCAAAACTACTAGTTTGGAGGTGGGAGCATCATGGTGTGGGGGTGTTTTTCAGTACACGGTACAGGCAGACGTCATATAATTGAAGGAAAGATGAATGGACAAATGTACAGAGACATCCTTGATAAGAACCTGTTGCCATTGGCCAAGATACTGAAGATGAAACGAGGGTGGACATTTCAGCAAGACAATGATCCCAAACCCACAGCCAAGGAAACTCTAACTGGCTCCAGAGAAGACAAATAAAGCTAGAATGACCCAGTCAGTCACCTGATCTGAATCCAGTAGAAGCTCTATGGAACAAACTGAAAATCAGTTCATAGACAACAACCTACCAAGATTTGAAGACAGGTTGTGTGGAAGAATGGGCTAAGATTACTTTTCAGCAATGCCTGCACCTAGTTTCTCCATACAGGAGGCATCTGGAATCTGTTATTACCAACAAAGGCTTTCCTACTAAATATTAAATTATTTTCACCAAGCGTGTTTAATACTTATTCCCTGTGTCATTCCACTTTACTAAATATAACTTGTTTTGTAAACACAGTTGCCTTGATTTCTTTGTATGTATGGATTACTTGGGTTGTTACTGATATCTGGTGAAAATCTCATGTCATTGGCTCCATCAGAAATATGTTTTATGAGAAAAGTGTTGATGTGTTCAATACTTATTTTCTCCGCTGTGTGTGTGTGTGTGTATACAGTGTGTGTGTGTGTGTGTGTGTGTGTGTGTGTGTGTGTGTGTGTGTGTGTGTGTAAAGTATGCGTGTGTATGTGTGTTAAACAATTTGTTCTGTGTACCTTTTGCATTAAAAATGAAACGTAATAATGAATGCTTGGCCGAGGACTTTATCTTTGTGTTGTCCCAAAGATCGAATTTGACACCCCTGATGTTCATGATTCTGACTGAGTTGATTTAAACATGCAATGAGGGATTTGTTTATACCACAAGTCAAATTCACCATGACTCTTGACATTGGGCAGTTCAGAAATTTGGAGATTCAGTCCTCTGTCCTTGAAAATGACAGATTGGCTCAAGTTTTAAATGAGCTATTCTACAACATATTTGTAGGTGCTGAGGTCATTTTTGAAAAACAAGGCTTCGTTCAACTTTTTCAGCATGCATCTGTGGCTTGAGAGCAAAATTAAATGTAATTCACCTGAAATTTGATTTGTAATGGAAAGTTGGCTCCCATTTGTACTCGTTTGATTCAAAGAATGTGGTTCGAATCATAGCGGATTGTATTTCCTGAGTGCATTAACACCATCCTCGTTTTGTTTGGACAAGGTGGAGAGCACGCACATGGGGGGTACTTACACAATACATGCGATCAGGGTCATGTGGAAGTCATGCATTTGTAGCCAATCTGTGTACACAGCACCAAACAATGTTGATCCAATCATGGCTAGTCAGTCTTCATAAATCTGCTTCCACAAGTCAGCGCATTAAATTCTGCACCACCGTTTGTGAAACAGCTCTAATGCATGTGTGTTGGAAAAGTGCACAGCACACGTTAATTGCATTTAACTGGTGACCTTAATAATTTGTGATTAAGTTGTGTAAGACGTACAAGATGTGTGCAACATATAACACCAGTTAAAAAAAGGTTGGGATGCTGTGTAAAATCTAAATAAGAACAGAATAGTTATTTGCACTAGCCATTACTTACTGAAGAACCTCTTTATTTAGAAGATAGTTCTATGCATCCCTTGCACCATATTCTGACCCTACCATCTCAGTGTTGCACTGCATATCAACACTTGTTGGACCAGGTGATGTTTTTCTAGTCTTCTGTTGTCCAGTTTTGGTGAGCCTGTGGAACTGTAGCATCAGCTTCCTCTTAGTTGGGTGGAGTGGCACCCAGCATTGTCTCCTGCTGCTGTTTGGCACGTGTGCTCAGAGATGCTCTTCTGCATACCTTGGTTATAATGAGAGGATATACGAGTCACTGTCAGCTCAGTTACTACCAGCCATTGTCCTCTTAATTCTGGCATCAACAAGTCATTTTACTAGAAAATATCAGCTTACTGAATATTTTCTCTTTTTCAGACTGTTCTCTGTAAACCCAAGAGATGGTTGTCCATGGTTATTCCAGTAAATATACATTTTCTGAAAAATTCAGACCTGCCCATTTAGTTCAAACATGCATGTCATGCTCAAAGTTACTTAAATTACCTTTCTATAGATGCAACAGCTGAAAAGGCATACCTAATAAAGTGAGTGTATGCAGAAATACTGTAGAGAGCTCTCTCAGTTTACAGGCATGTATACTGAAGATAATATGAAAGAGATGCCTAGCTTAACCTAGATACTGCAAATCATAATTAGAATTGCATTTCACTAATTTTTATAATGACACTGTATACATGATTTAATTAGGATCCTGGAGTAGGTCCACTTCTTCAGTCTTAGGTCCTTTTTGCTGTTAACACCATTTTTTAACCATTGCTAACTTATGGTTAAACAAAAAGTTCATTGGTGCAAGCCTACTCTTTAGCATGCAGACCCTTGGCAAGAAATCAGTACTTCCTTTAAGCAGAAAAGATGAACTATTGCTTTAAAAGAAATGCTTCATATGGGGGAAAGCACGTCATTATGTATGCCCGTCCTCCTGTTTGTGGCATATGACCATAAAAAGCTGCTGTCAATAGTTGTAAGCTTGTAGACATTTATTGGTTTAGACCAGGGGTCACCAACGCGGTGCCCACGGGGACCATGTCGCCCGCAGGGACCACATGAGTCGCCCGCAGGCCTGTTCTAAAAATAGCACAACTCACAAGTGAGCTGCGTCTAAGATGTAATTTTTTCTGCCGCTATTTTTTAAAATCACACTTGCATTTATATAGATTTTAAAATGACAATGTCTTAAAAATAAAAAAATGAAAATATGTTTATTATACATAAAGTTAAGGTGAATCTGACCTAGTTCAAAGGTCAGTATTGTGCGCATGACAAAACCTTCGCGCTTGTGGAGAGTAAGCTAGCGGCCAGTGAAGATGGTGAGCACCAATGACGTAGATAGAGCTAGACCGCTCATTGCCCGCTGAGAGGCGGCAAATAGGAGCTGACTTCCGGTAGTGGCAAGACGTGGTGTCAGATTCGAACGTCAGCACAGAATGTGGCTTTGTGTTTCGTGATTTACCAAGGTTACAGTAAACTTCTGTGGTGGAATCAAGTCACAATGCTTGAGATATGTTGAGAACACCACCAGGCCAGGAGGCCCTAGACCAGCACTGGCATTTTGAAGCCTTTGGACGCACTGAAAATTAGTAATTTGTTCACTTTGTGAAAATTATGTAGAAAAGTACACTTTTGGTGAGATTTTTAAAAAGCAATGCATTTCATATCGTCAAAATGCTTTTCTTAAACAATTTTGGCACGCTATTTCTGGGAAAATAGGCTACTTCATAAGTTTCAAACATTTTGTTTTTGCCCTAAAGCTGGCATTTTATAGCAAATTGTTCATGAAATTTCATTGTGAAATATATATTTCCTACAGTACTCCTGTACTGTAGTACTGCTGGCAACAGTACCGAATTAATTAGACACCCAGAGTCCCAGACCTGGCATGCCAGTTGGGAAGATGGCTGTGCGGGGAATCGAACCCGGGTCGCTGGCGTAGCAGCCCAGCATGCAAGCCACAGCCGAAACACCAAGTCCCTGTACTACACCACCAAGTCCCTTGAGGTGAATTTTCTATCCCTCTTTACACTAAAACATAATTTGGAATTTTTGATTACTGCATGTGCTGCTTTTTAAGTCCAACTGAACAATTTGAATTGGAGAAAAATTGTTTAAAAAACAAAATTTCTTGTTTGGCATTGGTTCGAATATTTTCTAGAGCCCATGAAACAGGGTAAGTGAAACACTAATGTTGCAGAAAGTATGAAATGTTTTTATTGACACAATCACTGCATCAGCATTCAGCAGTCATTATGCATGTGTCATTGTGTGGTGGTCTCTGTTGTAGCCTCCTGTAGGCAGAACGTGTGAAGAGGCTAAATATGAAGGATATTGGAGGCTCTGTGTTTGCTATTATATGAGTGTGATTGTCGTAGAAAGATGCCTTGTGCTTTGTTTTTATCTTTTTCAATCAGTTGGTGTGATGAAACAACACAAAGCGTGTCATCAAACACTGTTTGGAGACTTTGAAGTTAGTGTGTTTTGAAAGGATCAAATAGCGCGCCACAGCTTCTTGCCACTACCGGAAGTCTGTGCCGATTTGCCATGGCGACGCTGTTGTCCGCCAAACAGTGAGCGGTCTAGCTCTATCTACGTCATTGGTGAGTGCAGTGCAGTTTCCTAGCCCAAAAACATGGCAAAAAAAACCGACAGAAAATTTATCATTTTCAAAGTGAGCGGGAGGAAGAGTTCTTTTTTACTACCGTGAAAGGAAGCTGCGTGTGTTTCATTTGCGGGGCGACGGCGAAGCGGCACTATGTGGAGCGACACTTCACTACACACTCTTTTTTTTTTTTTTTTTTGGACTTATCTTGTACCCGTAGGTGGATTTGTTCTGCAGTCCGGTGACAAGCCACCAGCTGCCGGTCGCTGCGTGCGCAAGCGCCCCCTAACTCCCTAACCTGCATGAAAAACCAGAACATGCACCACCAGAACATGCAAACTCCACACAGATCACTGTTGGCCGGGGGCAGGGATCGAACCCACGATCCCCGCGATCCCCCGGCCGAGGGTAAACTGCTGCCGCGGTGCTAACCATTGCTCCACCGTGCATAACAGCACTCTCAGTGCTGTTTAGCTTCTTCTCATGAAAGGACAGCGCTGTTATTACTCAAGCATGATTCTTGGCAAGAGCTGTATGGATATAATTCCAGTGAAGAAGAACACACAAAAGTGTGTTTATTAAATGTAACAGATTTTGAGCAGAGTTGCAGCAGATTTGTTCAGTTAAAAATGTGATGAGATTTATTTAATATGAAAGATGATTTTTCTTAAATGTTGCATAACTTTTTCAAACATGGTTCAACATAGTTCATGAATTAAAAGGGTTTAGTTTTTTATGGTTAAAAGGGACTGGTGAAAACTGGACATTTTTTTAATGAAATGTAGAGGTGATCATCTGAACAATTGCTGAGATTAATAAAAATAAAGTGTTGAATATTGATCTTGTCTGTTACCCACTCTAAGTTATTGATAATTATTTATATATATATATATATATATATATATACACACAATTTGTTATTTTAGAGGAGTGTGTCAAGCTGGTGCCCTTCACATGACTCGATACCGATGAAGTAGCTCTTGGTTTCAAAAAGGTTGGTGACCCCTGGTTTAGACTATCTCCGGTGTGCAGTTTTGTGGTCATTGTCACCAATTGACTGTTGGACTTGGGCTGGGTTAATCATCCCTCTGAGCTTGAAAACAGATTTCTGTTGATGTTAACAGGAAAGTCAGCTGATGAGCCACACGTCAGTGGAGACAAAATGTGTTTTGTTTCCAGTTATTAGATTCCCCTGATATCCATATAAGGTCTAGCTACTAGCTGCAAAGACAGGCAGGTCAGCACATCACCGTGTGTTCACGGGTCATCAAGTCACTGCAGAGGAATGTGTGTTAAACATGTTACTCTGCACAGGAAGTACATCCCCCCCCCCCCCCAAGGGTGAGATCAAGGCAACCATCAGCAGCACTACTGTTTGTTGGCTTTGTCACTCCTGTTGTCCCAAACTGTTGCGGCCACTTTTTATTTAGAGTTCGGAAATGTTTTGCTTTTTCCATGAGACAAGTGAAGTACCTGAACTTTAGGTGTGATTGTGAAAAAAGAATTTCCAGGAAATTAGTCTCATTACAGATACAGCGGGAAAACTAAGTATTGAACACGTCAACATTTTTCTCATGAAACATATTTCTGATGGAGCCATTGACCTGAGATTTTCTCCAGCTATCAGTAACAACCCAAGCAATCCATACATACAAAGAAATCAAGGCAACTGTGTTCACAAATCAAGTTATAGATAATAAAGTGGAATGACACAGGGAATAAGTATTGAACACGCTTGGTGAAAATAATTTAATATTTAGTAGAAAAGTCCTTCAGCCCCCATGCTGCGGCTCCCTGCAGTTATATCTCAAAACACATGGGAATTAATGAAGCACATTTTAAGCATTTTATTTTTTAAATTATTATTTATTGCAATTGGCTATATTTCTCAATGGAAAGGCATACTTACCCTTGGCCGGGGGATCCTGGGTTCGATCCCAGCCCCCGACCAACAGTGATCTGTGTGGAGTTTGCATGTTCTCCCCGTGTCTGCGTGGGTTTACTCCGGGATTTCTCCAGTTTCCTCCCACATGCCAAAAACATGCAAGTTAGGTTAATTGGCATCAAACTGGGGATTCTAAATTGTCCTTAGGTATGACTGTGAGAGTGAATGGTTGTCTGTCTCTCTGTGTTGGCCCTGCGATGGACTGGCGATCTGTCCACGGTGGACCCTGCCTCTCGCCCAAAGATGCTGGGATAGGCTCCAGCCCCCCCGCGACCCGAAAAGGATTTAGCGGAATGAGATGGATGAATGGATGTTGTCAACCATGTGTGACTGTGTCACATCTGATGGCGGCTGCACAGAGTCAGTCGCTCAGCCTCTCCGTTCTCAGTGCATCTGGAGAAGCATGGACAGCAGCCGCTTCCTGCCACTTTCCTGCCTTGCCACTGTCTGGTGTTCGGTCTGCCCGTATCGCATGGAAACCCTCCAGTTCAATGTTAACATCTGCTGCTAGTTCAGTTAGCCACGTCTCAGAGAATAGCATAAGGCAGCACTCCCGGTATATGCTCTCGTAACGGGAGATAGCCGCTAGCTCATCTATCTTTCCTAATATCGATCGTACATTCCCCATATCAACGGATGGGAGGGTGGGTCTGTACCTTATATTCCTTGCCCACCATCTTACACCAGCACAACACCCATGTCGTTTTAACATGGGTGTCGTGTTTAACGTTTCATAA
Organism: Pholidichthys leucotaenia; assembly: GCA_020510985.1. NCBI lineage: Eukaryota > Metazoa > Chordata > Actinopteri > Cichliformes > Pholidichthyidae > Pholidichthys > Pholidichthys leucotaenia. The sequence goes on along the minus strand of CM035837.1, from coordinate 311,272,407 downwards.
CTACAATATGGCACCTGGTAATCAATTTTTGGCAGCTGATCACTTTTTGCCACGACACTGGCATTGCTTTGTCTGTCTCTTAGCAACATTACTCCAGAATTTATGAACGGATTTAGATGAAATTTTCAGGAAAGGTGTGTAATGGCTTGGGGAATAGATGATTACATTTTTGTGGTGATCCAGATCACCACCTGGATCCAGGAATTTTTAAGAAAAATCAGTATCAGCTTGGTTAAATTTTACTTTTGCTGGTAGACCAGAATTTCTGTAGCTAAGTAACCTAATACTATTTATTTATTTATTTCAATAAATCTTATAGAAGGAAACTTGAGTTAGTATTTTTCATCAGTATCAAATGCAGAAATGTTGCATTTAGAAAACTGCTACATTTCTAACAATGTCATTTGGGGGAAATGAGCTGCTTGCCGGAGGTCTGCACTCTCCGATTGCTTTTCTAGTTATTTTTGCTGCCGTTTCTCTGTCTGTCTGATCACACAAAAACTCATTGATGGATTTGGATGACGTTTTCACCAGAGGTGGCCCTTGGCCCAAAGATGAACTCATTACATGTTGGAGGTGATCCATGAGTGCATACCTCCGCCAAGGCCCAATCTCGCAATGTACAGATGGATGGTGATATGGACTGACAAAGGGACGGGGGAGGACAAAGTGAGGGAGGGAGGGAGTCTTGGTGCAGGTATGCACTCTCTTGAGTGCCTTCTAGTTATGAAATGCTGTCAACCGGATATACTTGTCTGAAATCACAGCTGACTGTTTTCCTTACAATTTGTAAATAAAGAAAAAAAGAGAGGAGAGAAGATTCTGTGACAGTGATGTAGAGGTGAGCCTTTTCTTTTAAGGATGTTTTCAGCTTTTTGTAGGATAACTGCTTGTTTATCTGTGGGGTCTTGATCAGTGAATTACAGTGGGGTAAAAAAGTATTTAGTCTGCCACCAATTGTGCAAGTTCTCCCACTTAAAAGATGAGAGAGGTCTCCAATTTTCATTATAGGTATACCTCAACTATGACAGACAAAATGAGAAAAAAAAAAAAATCCAGAAAATCACATTGAAGGATTTTTAATGAATTAATTGGTAAATTCCTCGGTAAAATAAGTATTTGGTCAATAACAAAAGTTCATCTCAATACTTTGTTATATACCCTTTGTTGGCAATGACAGAGGTCGAACATTTTCTGTAAGTCTTCACAAGGTTTTCACACACTGTTGCTGGTATTTTGGCCCATTCCTCCATGCAGATCTCCTCTAGAGCAGTGATGTTTTGGGGCTGTCGCTGGGCAACACAGACTTTCAACTCCCTCCAAAGATTTTCTATGGGGTTGAGATCTGGAGACTGGCTAGGCCACTCCAGGACCTTGAAATGCTTCTTACGAAGCCACTCCTTCATTGCCCGGGCGGTGTGTTTGGGGTCATTGTCATGCTGAAAGACCCAGCCACATTTCATCTTCAATGCCCTTGCTGATGGAAGGAGGTTTTCACTCAAAATCTCACGCTACATGGCCCCATTCATTCTTTCCTTTACACGGATCAGTCGTCCTGGTCCCTTTGCAGAAAAACAGCCCCAAAGTATGATGTTTCCACCCCCCATGCTTCACAGTAGGTATGGTGTTCTTTCTCCTCCAAACATGACAAGTTGAGTTTTTACCAAAAAGTTCTATTTTGGTTTCATCTGACCATATGACATTCTCCCAATCCTCTTCTGGATCATCCAAATGCTCTCTAGCAAACTTCAGACGGGCCTGGACATGTACTGGCTTAAGCAGGGGGACACGTCTGGCACTGCAGGATTTGAGTCCCTGGCGGCGTAGTGTGTTTCTGATCTAGCCTTTGTTACTTTGGTCCCAGCTCTCTGCAGGTCATTCACTAGGTCCCCCCGTGTGGTTCTGGGATTTTTGCTCACCGTTCTCGTGATCATTTTGACCCCACGGGGTGAGATCTTGCGTGGAGCCCCAGATCGAGGGAGATTATCAGTGGTCTTGTATGTCTTCCATTTTCTAATAATTGCTCCCACAGTTGATTTCTTCACACCAAGCTGCTTACCTATTGCAGATTCAGTCTTCCCAGCCTGGTGCAGGTCTACAATTTTGTTTCTGGTGTCCTTTGACAGCTCTTTGGTCTTGGCCATAGTGGAGTTTGGAGTCTGACTGTTTGATGTTGTGGACAGGTGTCTTTTATACTGATAACAAGTTCAAACAGGTGCCATTAATACAGGTAACGAGTGGAGGACAGAGGAGCCTCTTAAAGAAGAAGTTACAGGTCTGTGAGAGCCAGAAATCTTGCTTGTTTGTAGGTGACCAAATACTTATTTTACTGAGGAATTTACCAATTAATTCATTAAAAATCCTTCAATGTGATTTTCTGGATTTTTTTTTTCTCATTTTGTCTCTCATAGTTGAGGTATACCTATGATGAAAATTGGAGACCTCTCTCATCTTTTAAGTGGGAGAACTTGCACAATTGGTGGCTGACTAAATACTTTTTTGCCCCACTGTATATGTGCAAATTGTCTATTAGTGCCACGCATTTTTAAAGAAATTATAACCAATATTTAGCTCAGTGGAAGAAGATATTTTTAAGCGTTTTTCCACTTTGTTGTAATTATTTCTAATTGGCTTAATTTGCACCAAATGATTTTTAAAGTTATATTATTTAGAAAGTTGTTTAGAATTCTTTTTTTTTTTATTCCAAAATAAAGAAGACTATCAGACAACCAGTTATCAAACAACCAATCCACTAGCTGTCAAATTGAGAGTCTGGAGAACAGGTGAAGGATACAGATTTATATTATATTAATACATTTGATTAAAGAGCATTATGAGGAAACGTAAAAAGGAGGAAAAGTAGCTTCTTCTATTCAGTCCTACAAATCCCTGGTTCAGATCCATGAAAAGAATGGCTGGTACACACCCCCAAAGGAGGATGGCTAATACAGACCTGTTTGCCTTTTGGACTGGGACCACACATCTTAGAATTTTTTTTCTTGTGACCAATATTGTTTTCATACTGCAAACTGTTTTTGTTCACAAAAACAGTTTGCAGTCCGTCTCTAATTTTTTTAAATATCAGGAACTAAAGCTGGATGGTCACTGTTGAAAGTAGGAGATGGATTATATTTTTCACATTTAAACAACTTATGAATGTGCTGATAATTTAAAAAAACTACCGTATTTTTGGGACTATAAGGCGCACCGGATTAAAAGGCGCACTATCAATGAACGGTCTATTTGATTGTCTAATTTCATACATAAGGCACACCGGATTATAAGGCGCATTAAAGCGAGGTAGTCGGAGCCGGGAAAAAAAAAAATTTGCGTGCATGGAAAGAAAATCCTATCTATAGTCATTATAGACACATATAGCGCGATTGTCTGTGAGTGTGAAGGACCTGTTCCATGAGCAGGCAGAACGTTTTCAGTCCGTGGCTGTTTACATCGCCATATTGGCCAGAATATCGCTCGGTACTCGATACAGCTCGCTCTCCGGCAGAGAGCGAGCCGTATTTAAAGCCGTATTTACGTATTTACAGCCGTATTTACAGCTCCCGTTCACAGCTAAACGGGAGCAGTTTCGATGCTGAAATTTCACATACAAATCCTGATATACGTGTTCTATACACCATCGGTTTTTGGGTATCGACTTTTTTTTTTTTTTTTTTTGCTTGCATGGAAAGAAATCCTATCTATAGTCATTATAGACACATATAGTGCGATTGTCTGCGAGTTGGAATGACCTGCTCCATGAGCAGGCGGAACGTTTATAGTCCGTGGCTGTCTGGGCTGCACGGTGGCGCAGTGGTTAGCACTGCGGCAGCACAGTTTACCCTTGGCCAGGGGATTGTGGGGATCGTGGGATCGTGGGTTCGATCCCAGCCCCCGACCAACAGTGATCTGTGTGGAGTTTGCATGTTCTCCCCGTGTTGCGTGGGTTTACTCCGGGATTTCTCCGGTTTCCTCCCACATGCCAAAAACATGCATGTTAGGTTAATTGGCTGTTCTAAATTGTCCCTAGATATCTGTTTCCTATAGGCCCTTAGAATAGAGGGTTAGTATTAATGAAAGTGCTTTGAGTGGTCTTTGTGACTAGAAAAGCGCTATATAAGTGCAGGTTAGTTAGTTAGTTAGTTAGTTAGTTAGTTAGTTAGTTAGTTTACATCGCCATATTGGCCAGAATATCACTCGGTACTCGCTTGGTACTCGATACGGCTCGCTCTCCGGCAGAGAGCGAGCCGTATTTACGGGCTGTAAATACGTATTTACAGCCGTATTTACCGTTTAACGGGAGCAGTTTTGATGCTGAAATTTCACATACAAATCCTAATATACGTGTTCTATACACCATCGGCTTTTGGGTATCGACTACCTCGCGAGGTAGTCGGATCTGGGAAATTTTTTTTTTTTTTTTGCGTGCATGGAAAGAAAATCCTATCTATAGTCATTATAGACATATATGGCGTGATTGTCTGCAAGTGTGAATGACCTGCTCCATGAGAAAATGTACGTTTTTGGTCCGTGGCTGTTTACATCGCCAGGATACTCGCTCAGTAATCGATACAGCTCGCTCTCCGGCGGCAGCCCTGAGATGTAAACAATGCAAACAATGCCGGGATGCTTGAATTCTTTCGTCCTGAAAATATCATTTTTGAATATTAATTACAGCTAAACAGGAGCAGTTTCGATCCACGATCCATTGGCAGATAGTGGCGTAACTCGCTAGCAATTTAACTTTGAACGACCTGTTGACACCAATATAGCGGTTGGAGTTCTTTGGTTAATCCACCCGGAATGATGGCAAGCTCCGAATTAGTTTGCTTCACTTGGGTTTTGACAGTATCGGTGAGATGGGCGCGCATGGAGTGGCAGATCAATAGGGATGGAGATTTGTGGAAAAAGCCATCCGGCCATTATGTTGAAGCACATATTACTCCGCGAGGCTCCTGACTACCGTAATGCTCCGACAATCCATCAAGCGGTTCGGCTTCGTAACTTACCAAAGTCGTACTAAAACATTTTTGACAGATTTTTGAGCGCCGTGTACCACATAAAATCGGTTCGAGGTCAGTAAGCACAACCAGAATTAATACATAAGGCGCACCGGATTATAAAGCGCACTGTCGATTTTTGAGAAAATTAAAGGATTTTAAGTGCGCCTTATAGTCCAAAAAATACGGTATACAAAAAATTTTGCTCAGATATTCAGAAATTTATTTTCAACACAAAACAATTTGTAATATATTTCTAATACTTTTATTTCACAAATGAAGTTATATATAAAGCTTGACAGTTTTTTTTTTCAATGTTGTAGTATGAGTTCATTAATGCCACATAATATTCAGAGTGATGTTGGTGGCAGTTGCCACGGCCAAGATATATAGAGTGAAGTACGTGGCGATAATGCACTTGTAAGCTGGTTGCCAACCACCAATCAAATCTAAAAGAAGAAGAATATTCAGAGCTACTGTATGTATATATAAAAAACTTTATAAGCAGCATAATCTTTATTTTAAAGGTCAAATTGCCGTTGCAGCCCTCAGCCACCTCTGCTTTAGTCAGAGACAGGCAGGGCTATTGTAATAACTGCAATTAAACTGCAATATGGACAAGCCTACTGCGGAGGATAAGGAGCAACCGCAGTGTTCACTTTTTTGTGTGTGTGGCTAAATCTTGTTGTTCACTTATTGAATATTAAATAAATTGTTAAACGTTAAGTGTATTTTTATTGCCAGCAGCATGTTTGCAGGGCTTAAAGCGTGTTATTTGTACTACTTTTGGTGAGATCAGATTGCTTGTGGCAGGTGGGGGGTCGGGGTGGGTTGAGGTGAGAACATTTCCTAAATTTAATAAAATAATGGCTGGATGGGCTTCTTCTGAGTGTTTTTGATCCTGACAATTAAGCTCGGCTACTGCATAGTGCAGGGGTGTCCAACCAGGTGCCATGGAGAGCCAAGACCCTGCAGGTTTTCTCTTCTACCCAGTCTCTTCAGCAGGTGTTTTCACTTATCAGCAATCAGTGGGAAGAAGTTCACAGAAATCTGCTGTTGAAGACACTGGTTGGAGGTAAAACCTGCAGGGTCTTGGCTCTCCATGGCACATGGTTGGACACCCCTGGCATAGTGCATTACTTGTTTGCTGTGTGAACGTGATTTTTCAAACAGCGGCATTAGACACGGAAACAAGAGCCATGCGAGGTCCTGCATGGAGTCTGTCCTGTTAAAATAAGCTGAATGTTGCAGCTGTCTCCAACCAATTCACACACCCTGTAGTTGAAATGCTGGAGTTACCGCAACTGCTTTATGAAAATGATCGATTTTTTTTTTTTTACCGAATCAGCAGCTCATGACTGTAGGAAGAGCTCCGTCACACAAGCACATAAATTAAGAACGGAGCTGCAGCGATTCTCAACATAGCTTCCATCATTTGCCACATAAGTTATGAACCCTGTCTAAATTACAAGACCACTGGGTCCTAAAAACATTTGCAATAATATCGCATACTGCACTGTTGAGCTATCCACCATCACTGCAGGGGAAATTTCTTCACTGTGACAGCCCGAGAAACGGGCAAAATGGCTCTTTGGTTGGCAAAGGTTGCAGACCCCTGCTCTAGACCTTCGCAACTTTATTGTTGCAAAACATAATGATGGCATTGGTTACAGTCGCATTTCTAAACTGCTGAATGTTCCAGTGAGCACTGTTGGAACCATCATTCGTAAGTGGAAAGAACATCATTTTATCATAAACCGGCCACGACCAGGAGCTCCTCACAAGATTTCTGACAGAGGAGTCAAAAGAATTATCAGAAGAGTTATCCAAAAGCCAAAGACCACTCGTGAAGAGCTCCAGAAAGACCTGAAGTTAGCAGGTACTGCTGTTTCAAAGAAAACAATAAGCAATGCATGCAACTGCCATGGGCTCTATGCCGACTCACCTCGCAAGACTCCATTGCTGAAGAAAAAGCATGTTGAAGCTCATTTAAAGTTTGCTGCACAACATTTGGGCAAGCCAGTAAAATACTGGGAGAATATAGTCTGGTCAGATGAGACCAAAATTGAACTTTTTGGATGCCACAACACGCAGCATGTTTGGAGGAGAAGTGGTACTGCACATCCCATCATGGTGTGGGATTTTTTTCTGCACATGGTACAGGCAGATTTCATATAATTGAAGGAAAGATGAATGGACAAACGTACAGAGACATCCTTGATAAGAATCTGTTGCCATCTGCCAAGATGCTAAAGATGAAACGAGGGTGGACATTTCAGCAAGACAATGATCCCAAACACACAGCCAAGGAACCTCTCAGCTGGCTCCAGAGAAGAAAAATAAAGCTGCTAGAATGGCCCAGTCAGTCACTTGACCTGAATCTAATTGAAAATCTATGGAATGAACTGAAGATGAATGAATGAATGAATGAATGAATCTTTATTTCGGATAGTACAGGTTAAAAGAAACTGAATAATATAACAAAGGGGGAAATCCAACAAGGTCAAATTAGACAATAACTCCTTTGATTGTACAATTCAACATAAGTTATCCGAAATGGGTGATGGCTGAAGCCGCAGCTTATATTGCCCACCCATATTCCATCCAAGAATTCAAAAGAAAAAAAAAAAAAAAACAAGACAAGAGCAATTACAAATCAAAAACGAAGCTAAGACAAAATGTGACAGAAAAAAACTAAGCTACAACACAACACAGGCTGGATATGACAATCCTTATGTGATTTTACATGTCATCTTGTATATATGTTTGGAGTATTTCTTCCTTTAGTTTTTGTTTAAATTGTCCAAGCGATGTACATGATTTTAATTCAGGTCCAAAATCGTTCCATAATCTGACTCCTTGCACTGAAACACAGTGTTGCTTGGTGGTAGTTCTCACTGAAGGTTTTTGAAATATACATGTTCCTCTAAAATGATATTGTTTCTCCCTTATTTGGAACAACTTTTGGATATTTGTTGGTAGTGATAGATTCTTCACTTTAAACATTATTATTGCAGTTTTAAAGTCAACCAGATCTTTCAACTTGAGAGCTTTTAATTTAAGAAAAAGTGGGTTTGTTGGTTCCCTGTAAGCTGCTTTGTTTATTATTCTAATAGCCCTCTTCTGAAGCATAAAGAGTGGATATATGTTTGTTTTATACGTATTTCCCCATACTTCATTACAATATGTCATGTATGGGAGTATTAATGAATGATACAAGGTATATAGTGTGGGTTGATTCAGCAAATATTTCACTCTGTGTAATAATGCAATTGACTTGGATATTTTACCTTTAATATAATTAGTATGTGATTTCCAACACAGTTTATTATCAATTATTACTCCAAGAAATTTAGTTTCAGACACCCTTTCAATCTCTACACCATTTACACTAAGTTTAGATACTGAGTTGTTGTAATGGTTGTTAAAGACTATAAATTTTGTCTTACTTAAATTGAGCGTTAATTTGTTTGAATCAAACCACAGTTTAAGCTTTCCTAATTCCTTTCTGAGTGTATCCAGAAGTTGTTCCAAATTGCTTCCACTGCATAATAGATTAGTGTCATCGGCAAACAATATTAAGTCCATTTTTTCTGAAACTTTACATATATCATTTATATACATATTGAATAATAATGGTCCCAAAACTGAACCCTGTGGGACTCCACAAGTAACCTTCAGTGACTGTGAGTTTTTGTTACCAACACATACATACTGATATCTATTCTTTAAGTAACTACTTAACCAGGACAGTGCTACCCCTCTAATACCACAATTTTGTAGTTTCTTTGATAATAAATTATGATCCACTGTATCAAATGCTTTTTTAAGATCCAGGAATACCCCAACTGAATACTCTTTATTTTCAATGGCAGTTGATATTTTTTCTATAAATTCCATTAGGGCAAATGCAGTTGTCCTCTTGTGTCTGAACCCATATTGCTGCTCACACAATAAATTATTCTTCAGTATGAAGTTGTCAATTCTCTCATAGAATATTTTTTCAAGTATCTTGGAAAATTGCGGCAATAGTGAAATTGGTTTATAGTTTGAGAATTCCCCTCTGTCACCCGTCTTGTATATCGGAATTACTTTAGCTATTTTCATTGCATTGGGAAATATACCTGCTTGGAGAGACAGGTAACAGATATACGTCAGTGGTTTCACTAAGCATTCAATAATAGTTTTGACTAAGAGCATGTCAATACCATCACAGTCCGTAGATGTTTTACTATTAAACGATTTAACAATTTCAATGACCTCTCTCTCGTCTGTGTTCTTTATGAAAATGGAGTCTTTTATAACAGTGTTATTGCTTATTGTATCATCTGTAGGCGCCGTAATGGGTATTTCTCGAGCAAATTAGGACCAATGTTAACAAAAAAGTTTTTAAATTCATCTGCAGGTGAAGCTGCATTCACACTCTGAGTCGTTTTATTATTTTTTGAAAAATCGGTTGGGTAGCTTGTGTTTCTGCTTTTATTTCCAAGAATACTGTTAAGTATTGTCCATGTATTTTTAATATTGTCTCTGTTTTTCTCGCGTTCTTTACTGTAATAGTCTCTCTTACTACATCTTATTATATATGTTAACTTATTTTTTTTATGTTTTATACCGCTGCTCTGCTTCTTTTGTCCTATTCTTTAGGAAAGCTTTATATAATAAATTTTTCTTTTTACACGCCTTTTGTAATCCTTTGGTTAACCATGGCTTATCGGCAAATCTATGTTTAAGCTTTTTTTTTTTCTAATGGACAGTTTTTTTCATAAAGAGTGGTTACAATGTTTATAAATGTGTCATAGGCTTCATTTACATCTGATACATAGACCTCTGTCCAGTCTTGCTTCAGCAAGTCCTCTTTAAAAGAACTGATTGCATTTGGTGATTTGTATCTGAACGATTTTAAAATTTTTTCTGTATTGGCCCCCGTGTGGCCATGGATAAGTGCAAAGGTTGGCAAGTGGTCACTTATATCATTTATCAATAATCCACTTTCTATTTTCTTATCAATAATATTAACAAACAGGTTGTTAATAAGTGTAGCAGTGTGAACTGTGATTCTACTGGGATGTGTTATTGTGGGATACAGACTCATGCTGTACATAGAGTTCAAAAGATCAGCTTTCATAGAAGACACCCATGGAATCTTCAAGATTTGAAGACAGTTTGTGTGGAAGAATGGGCTAAAATCATGCCTCAGCAATGCCTGCACCTAGTGTCTCCATACAGGAGGTGTCTGGAAGCTGTTAATACCCTTAAAGGCTTTTCTACTAAATATTAAATGAATTTCACCAAGCGTGTTTATACTTATTCCCTGTGTCATTCCACTTTATTAAATGTAACTTGTTTTGTGAACACAGTTGCCTTGATTTCTTTGTATGTATTTATTACTTGGGTTATTACTGATATCTGGTGAAAATCTCAGGTCAATGGCTCCATCAGAAATATGTTTAATGAGAAAATTGTTAATGTGTTCAATACTTATTTTCTCCGCTGTAAATGTGCCATCAAGGTACATGTTTTCAACACATTTATACCAAGCAATTGAAATTCAGTCTGAAAAGCCAGATATTGTTGGAGTTTTGTTTCCTGTTTATCACTGATGTGCTCCACTGACGCAGCCAAACATCCAGACCCAGCGCCCCCAGTGGCGCGCACATGTCTGCTGGTGTTCCTCTCCCCTTATCACTCCAGTGTGTGATGAATTGGTCTGTCAGTGGCTTGATAGGAAACAATAACAGGAACTGTAAACTTAGAATTCTTCCTGATTGCCGTGCTGGTTTATAAAATATTTTCTATGCTGTAAGAGAATGTGTAATTTCCTTTGTTTTTGTGAGGTGAGCGTTCTAGCATGCTTGTGTGAAGCGGTTAGCATAATCTGTCCAATTTGGTTGTGGAACCATCGTGTTTATGCCATCAACCACCCTGCAGGCTAGAGAGGTTTCAGATAGTGGATGTGTTAAAGAAGTTTGGCAGATATTTTGAGCCGTATTATAGCAGTTATTTTGACAGATGTGTTTTCACTTTTCCTTTGCATTACCCCCATGGAAACTTCAATATGGGACAGGCAAAAGAGAAACTGCTGAATGCTAAATTTTCATATAACTTGAAAAAAAATCAGTTGAGTTCAGGGCTTTTTTTTGTCTTTTTGTGTTTGTTCACATAGCAGACAAATATTTTGAGCAGTAGCTGTCTGTCCAGTTGTATGTGCAGAAAAGTTGATACTGTCTTCTGAACTAAAGTCAGTTGCCACATTTGGTTTGAGGTTTTCCTGCACCATTGGCCCAACAGATCTCAGTCTCTTGAATGCAGCATGCTGTCTCCAACAGGCAGATGTCTCCCAACAATTCACTTAAGTTCTACTGATTAAAATCCGTTTTAATCCACTCCAGTGAAGTCATGTATCATTATTTCTTGAGAATATCATGAGTTATGAAATAGTGAAGCTGTAGTGGAAAATCACAGGACTCCCAAAAACATTTTTTGCCAATCCAGCTGAAATAGAGTGGATGTCACATTCTGACAAATGCCTCATTCATTGTCTTCTTTACTATTTTTGTTGTTTCAGGAATCCAAAATGTCCTGAGTCTGTTTTGTGCCGTTCTAACGGAACACAAGGTTTTGTTCCACTCCACCAGCTACCAGAGGCTTGGAGAGGCGTGTCGTGCCCTGGAAGCCCTCATGTTTCCCCTTGAGTACAGGTGAGTGTGTGTTTGAATCCATGAATTCATCAGATTCTTATTTTCATTTTCCGAGAAGTCTTTTCGGATTGTTCTAACGGGTTTGTCTGACTATTGATCAATAATTTATTTAAAAAAGGTATACACTACTTACATTTCTAATGTAAGTTAAATTTTAAAACTACAAATCTAAACTTGGTTAAACTTCTTTTTGACATCAATAGATTTTGCCATTAACAGTCTTTTTTCCAGTTCTTTCATATAGTTTAATTTGTATATTGATCAAATTTCTGTTTATTTTAGGACAGAAGTATACTGTACTGTCTCACATCTTAAAAAAAAAGTTGGTGTTTTAGAAATAGCGCTAATTCTGGATATCAAAAATCTTCACAAACCCAAACATCCATTTATTTTGTGAACTACTTGCCCAACATGGGATCTGGAGCTGAAGCCTACATATCCCAGCTGTCACAGGGTTGAGAGGTCAAGTAAACCTAGGAAAGATCACAGCTTTCTTTAAGGCAAAATCAGAACTGCAATTAAGAGTTTTCTGTGCTTTTGTAATCAATAGAACAACACAAAACATTTATGAAACAATAGACTCAAACCAAAAGGTTCAAAAGGTACGTTCAGACCAAACGCAAACAGGCGGTGTGAATACATACAAAGTCAATAGAAAGAGGCAAGCGCACGCGAATCTCACACATTCACATTTGAGGGATAGCACGAGCTAGTAATGGCCTAGAGAGTCTGTCGTCACCGGAGTAAAAGTATCAACACTGAAGAGTAAACTAGTTTGAAAATGAGACTGACACTTACTTGGAGACAGAAGGGCTGGGAGCTCTGCAGCTGAATCAGAGTGTCAGAGTTTTTTACCAACTGACTCCTGCCATGGACGTGCTAACAAGGCTAGCAGACTAGCAGTGTAAACAACCTATCATCCAGGGGAAGTTTTTGAGGCAGGGACATTTTTTTCAGATAAGACCCCATCAGATAATGTAAATCTAAGCATGATGGTGTTTTGAGGATTTCCACAGCAGGTTGAACACAGCTGCAGAAGTTATAAAGGCAACTTCACCTGTCTGCAACTCACTCAGAGTTCATGAATTCATGTCTATTCCCGTGTTTACATTGAGTTAAAGTGTTGAAAATTTCATCAAAATCCATCCATTAGTTTTTGCATAATCCTGCTAAACCACTGCTAGAAGATTGTGCCTTGGTGGAGGTATGCACCCAAGGATCACCTCCAAAATGTAATGGGGTCGTGTGTAGGCCAAGCGCCACCTCTGATAAAAATTTCATCAAAATTCATCCATTAGTTTTTGAGTAATCTTGCTAAAATATTGTGAGAAGATAGAGCCTTGGTGGAGGTATGCGCTCTTGGTTCATGATCAAAATCTATTGGGTTAATCCTTAGGCCACCTTTGATGAAAATTTCATCCAAATCCGTCCAGTAGTTTTACTGTAATCCTGCTAAAAGACAAACAAGCGCCGGCAAAATCATAACCTCCTTGGCAGAGGTGATGACAAAAACAGTTAACTCTGGGGACTCCGATGCAGACTGCATTGCTCGCATCTGTGACGTCTTATTCACACTGGCAGCAATGGGGGGGGTGCTTTATGATGGCCCTGCTCACGGTTGCCAGCTTGCTGATGTGAACATTTAAATGAGCGGCTGTTGATGTTCAATAATGGCGGTTTTATTAACTGCACCTACACTACCATTTTAGAAATAATAGTATTTTTGTATTATATTTCGTAACATCAGCTGTCACAATGTATTTACAAGTATTCCCAAAAGAGTTTGTAAAAAATGTTTTAACGATATCAGACCAAGATTACTTGTGATCTGCCATCTTGTCCCAGAGTTGAAATCCTGGTGAAAGACTGGCCACAGCTGGTTGCTTCAACCCATCAGGTGCAGCCTTTGTGTTCTCAGCAGTAGAACCAATGAGAGTCTTTCCCCGTGAACACGTAACCATGACCATTCAATCAGAGGATGTGAAAATGCTGAGGTTATCCGATGCCTGCGAGCTTGTCCTGTGTGGAAAACTTGAAACCTGATTAGGAAAATCAACAGTCTTCCGCACTATATATTTTAATCTAAAGATGCCTACACTCTTAATTTCTGAAGGCCTCAAGGCAGATGTCTTTGACCCCAACAACACATGATGACTGAAATATGATTGGACATAAACTGTAACATCCCAACTCTAACATACCAAGATAAAAGCTATGAAATAAAGATAATATAAATAATAAGAATAATTTAATACATCCTCATGGAACAAATATAAGAATGTATGATATAAAGGTAGATCAGTGTTTAGGCCAGCAGAGAAGGCCTTGCTGGCCCTGGTGGACCCACACTGGAAAAAGCACATGGATCATTGGTGAGCATTTTTGAAAGTGGTAAGAAGTGTTGAATTAAACCATCAATGATGCATCTGACTATTGTGAAACTTTGTGTAATTTCTGTGTCTTGTATTGCTGTACACTTGGGACTTTTTGTCAGCAGCAATGGGGAAAAGTCAGAGAATATTTATTTACTATCTAACTCTATATTGAGCATATAGAATGCATGAAAGTTAATAAAAAACTGTTACTATGTTACTGTTGGTGTTAAATTGTAACAAATTGCAAAAACATCAATATTAAAATAAGTTCTTAAACATTTAAAAATTAAAGATGCAAGAATTTGCACTAAAAGCAGGCCTTTGAGCAATCATGGCATTGACTCAGTTTGTGTTGCTTTAAAAACTAAAAGGTACCGTAAGTTGACTTGATATGAAATACACAATGTCCCCTTCATGCTTCACACTAACTTTATATTTTGGGGGATTTTGTCCACCTTGATCCTGGTAGAAAATTATGTAAAAATTTCCAAAGCTTGTAATATTATGATGTAATTCCAAAAGCTATAACTGTCTTAGTTTTACTGCCTTCAGCCTACTTTCAGTTTCCTAATAGTCTGCCCTCACGCAAACTCACTTTCCCTGTAGGGAAGTATTTTTTAAGATCTTAGTTTCCACTTGTTGATTAATTCTTCCTAATCTGTATTCTCAGTAAATCTATTCATGTGTAACATACATTTATTTCTGATGTATTTCAGTTACCCGTACATCCCTATATTACCATCAAGGCTGCTGGAGGTGTTGAGCTCACCCACTCCTTTCATTATTGGGGTGCACTCCATGTTTCAGAACGAGATCCAGGATTTGGTGAGTCCACGTGTCATTAGTGTCCCTTACTTGCAAGAAGAACCAACTGGTTAACACTTAACACATGAATTATTAACAAGCATCAGAGTTTTTCAGAGATTATTTAAGAGTCCTGCATCATTTGCTTCTGTGTTGATTTACAGATAAAGATTTTTTTTTAGTTGGATGAAGTCAGTCACACCACAAGATTTTAAAAATTTTAACAGATTTTATAAATGTGAAGGATTCCACCCATGACTAGCATTTTTTTTTTCACTGTAATGTGTGAAGTGCAGTAATGTGTACAGGGCTGCACACCACAAACTAACAGATTGTGTTCACAACCAAAGTGCCGCTCAGTGATGCCAGATCTTGCATGACAATCCATTCTATCCGTGACTTCCCCACATGTTTGGTTTGTCTTGTGTGTGGTTTTGGGTCAGTTTTGTCCATTTTATTACCTGATATTATAAAAATAAAACACAAATCGCAACTGCTCTTTTTTATAAATAAATGACTTTCTGAAAAAAACAAGCCCAAGGCATGGAAATATGTAGAATTGGTAACTCATGTCCTGGATTTCTTTCAAAATTTTGAGGGGCAAAACACACAAGTGGGAAATTCTGGATTCAGTGAGTCAAAGCCCAGCCACTCACAAACCCAACTGATTCTGATAAGTGCAGCTGTCACAGGTGGAAGTAATGAGCTAATCTACCTGGTTGTAGAGCTGTTTTTTTTATCAAAATCAGCTGTGTTAGTGAGTGTCTAGAACAAATATGTGACTGGACTTTGACTTGCCGAATTCATAATTTCCTAACTCTGGTCAATTGTGACTTTATAGCAGGATTGAGCAACTATGTACCATGGAGTGCCAAGGCCCTGCAGGTTTTCTTCCAGCCAGTCACTTGAATGCTGATTGCTGATCAGTGAAAACACTTGCGTTAGTGTCTGGCTGGGAAGAGAAACCTGAAGGGTCTTTGCCCTCCATGGCACATAGTCATTCCTGTTTTAGAGTAATACCCCCTTGACACAAGGGGGAGATCTTTGAGAGATTGTTGAGAGATCTGGCCAATTTTTGATTTCAGTGATCATCAACGATCTCCACAGTTACCGCGGTCTCCTCAGTTTTGACTCAGTCCAAAACACACAAGGATCTTCCCATTGATCCCAAAGATCGAAAATTGGCCCAATCTCTCAACGATCTCTGTGGTGTGTAAAGATGCCCTAAACAAATATGGCGACTACACTTAGATCTTCTGTTAGATCAATTTCTGATGAATTATCATTTTGTGACAATCCACAGAGTACATGCTTGTCTGTCCTTGGGGGTTCCCCACACAACAGGATATTGGCTCATAAATATTTCACTTGTTGGACATTGACAATTTGAGATCAAAATGGGCTTGATGTTCTTCTGAGCAGATTGAATCACTCGTAACACCCCTCACACCACGGGAAAATCTGACAAGATAAGCAGTAGAACCACAAAGATGTAAGGCCTTTCCCTACAATGGTTAGGAGGGGAGAGTATGACCCCAAATTGGCCAGATTACCGTTTAGTGTGTGGCAAGCTTTACTTATGGAATTAGAGGATGGGCATGTTGGTTTGTGATGTCTTACTAAAAACAGGACATGCAGTCCTCTCTTTCTTTAAGAGTTTAATGAAATGAAGGGGGTATGTATTTCTTTGTGAGGAAAGTGTTTCAGTATTTTTAAAGGTTTGCATGTGACCCATGTCTGTGCTGTATAAAGTGAAACCCAACAAAACACCATTTTACCTTAAAGAAGTTTTTATCATTTAGCTGCTAACAGTCTCATTCTATATTGTCAGAAGTGTTGGCTACATCCCATCATCCCATTCTAAATGGGATGTCTGCTGATGCACTACAGGATTGCTACTGAGGAGAATGCAGTCTGAACTGAGAGAGATGCTGAGGAGATGTAAAGACAATTACAGGAAGAAGTTAGAGGATAAACTACAGCAGAACAATGTGAGGGATTTGTGGACTGGAATGAAACACATCACTGGGTGTAAGGGGAGAGATAGACAGACATTGTGGGGCCTTGAGAGAGTTGATGAGCTGAACCTGTTTTTTAATAGGTTCAACTCATAGTCTGTCACCCCCACAACATAGCCACACTCCCACACACCCCCTTACTCTCCTGTACAGCACCTCTCGCTCTCTATGCCCTCACTCCCTCCCCCTCTGAAGACATCAGTACCAACCCCCACATCACTGTGGCTACAGACCAGGTTAGGAAACAGTTGGAGAGATTCCACCAGTGGAAGGCTGCAGGCTCGGATGGCATCTCCGTTAGGATCCTGAGGACCTGTGCCAATCCGCTATCTCCTGTACTGAAATGCCTGTACAGCCTGAGTCTGGAGAGAGTACCAGTGTTGTGGAAGACGTCTTGCATGGTTCCTGGCCCCAGAAGTCGTCTCCATTGGACTTGAATGACTATCGATTAGTTGCCCTCACATCTCATGTGATGAAGGTCATGGAGAGACTTGTCTTAGCCCACCTGAGGCTGCAGGAGAAGACATGGCTGGACCCTCTGCAGTTTGCATATCAGCCCCATTTAGGAGTTGAAGACACTGTCATCTACCTGCTGCAATGAGCCCATTTGCACCTGGATGGAGGAGGAGACACTGTGAAAATCACGTTCTTTGATTTCTCCGGTGCCTTCAATACCATTCAGCCACTGTTGCTGGATGAGAAGCTGCGGATGAATGGGGGTTGACAACTCTGTGATCTCCTGGATTACTGACTACCTGACAGGCAAGCTACAGTTTGTCTGGCTGGGCAGTGTTTTGTCTGATGTGGTGGTTAGTGATACGGGAGCTCCACAGGGGACTGTGTTTTCTCCTTTTCCCTTTACCTTATACACCATCGACTTTCAGTACAACACTGAGTCATGCCACCTGCAGAAATTCCCTGATGACTCAGCTGTTGTTGGGTGTATAAGAGGGGGAGAGGATGGGGAGTATAGGGCACTGATAGACAGATTTGTGGAGTGGACTGAGTAGAATCACCTAAGGCTGAATGTCAGCAAGACCTGGATTAGGGGCTAGGATGTGGAGGTAGTGGAGGACTACAAATACCTGGGTGTCGTGATCAGCAACGGACTGGACTGGAAATCTTAACACAGATGCTGTGCACAAGAAGGGGATGAGCCAACTCTACTTTCTGAGGAAGCTGAGATCTTTCAGCATGTGCAACAGATGTTGTTGCTGTTCTATCAGACCACTGTTGCCAGCGCCATCCTCTTTGCTGCTGTTTGTTGGGGTAGCAGTATCAGAGCCAGCAACACCACCAGACTTGGCAAGATTATCAAGAAAGTTGGCTCTGTAATTGGTCTCAGGCTAGAGACTTTTGAGAATGTGGTGGAGAGGAGGACACTGGACAAACTGTTATCCATCATGGACAATCCTGATAACCCCCTCCACCACACACTGGACAGACAGCTACAGCTCCACTGCCAAACGGGCAGGTACAGGAAATCTTTCCTTCCACATGCCATTTCACTGTACAATAACTCACTCTAATGTTGAATCTTGGTCATAACAATGCTGCCACACTGCACCTTGCAGTCTAATTGGTACCTCACATTTCACCTTGCGTCCGATAGTCCTGCATTGTACAGCTAGTACGATCCATGTATTTATATGGGTCATCATCTGTTCATCTTAGTGGTGGTCTGTGATGTATATAAATATAAAGTTATCTAGGCAGTTTTGCCTTCCCTGGGTAATTCCTTTTTCTGTTATGCTGTGTGTGTTTCTGTCGTTTTGGTCGTCTACTGTGTCATGCTGCTGTTACACTGTAATTTCCCAGTTTGGGATCAATAAAGTATCTCTCTCTCTCTCTCTCTCGCCTGGATCCAACTGTGGGGGGGGAATGTTTTTGTTCCCAAGTTGAGACCCTGGAGCATTTGTTTGTTCAATGTTTTCGTTTATCTGGCCTTTTTGATCTTTTGCGGGAATGGTTTCAGGCTTTGGGTGAACGTTTCTCTTTTGGTTTGTTCATTTACGGTCCAAAGTATAAAGTGGCAAGGAAGTCTGCCCACACTTGGATGAACTTCCTATCTGGTACTACTAAACTTGCCATCTGGCTGACAAGAAAAAATCGGACTACCAAACCTGGCAATGTGGATCCTGTGTCTGCTTTCAAGGCCTTGTTGAAAGTCGGACTCCAGGTGGAGTTGTCTTACTACCAAATGGCGGACAATTTTGAGGCATTCACCAATAAATGGACTGTAGGGAACGTTTTGTGTTCTGTGGGTCAGGGGGATGAGTTGTGCTTGCACTTTTGAGATGTGACACACTTGGGGCCGTGGTATTGGTGTTCTTGCATTTTTGAATTGTACAATAAAGCCTTTTTTAAAAGTCAAGTCTCTCTCTCTCTCTCTCTCTCTCTCTCTCTGGAGGGGGATGACTTATGTTTGCACTTTTCCAATGTGAGACACTTGGTGGAATGACATTGGTGCTCTTACTTTTTTTGGATTGTGCAATACAGGCATTTTTTAAAACTCTCTCTCTCTCTCTCTCTCTCTCTCTCTCTCTCTCTCTCTTTTTCGGTTTTCTACTACTGGCCACTTTTCCAGTTTTTGATTTTTTGTGTGGAGGATGGCGACCTTGGAAAAGCCACCTCCATCTATCCACCAGGGGGTGAGGATCGTTCCCCCGGACAGCACTGTTACTGTGGAGGAGGTCCTAGAGGCTGTGGCCGAGCAGGTGGGCCATGACGCAATCTGCTTTGCGTCCCGAATGAATAGAGCTGTAGTTGTGTTTCTGGCAGCTGAAGACGATGTCCACACCCTGATTGTAAGCGGTGTTGTTATCGGGGAAACGTATGTACAGGTGTCCCCCTTATCTGTCCCATCAACGAGAATCACCGTCTCAGGTGTTCCACCTTTCATCACTGACGAGCAGTTGGCGATGGAGCTCCGCAGATTTGGGAAGTTTGCAGGCCCGTTTACAACTCTGACTTTGGGATGCAAGGCCACCAAGTTAAAACGTGAAATCACTCAGGCGACAGGTGTTCATGTTTCTCGACTCGCCCACTCAAACTCTGGAAGTGTCCTTCAGGGTCAAACACGGGGACGGATCCTATATGGTGTATGCGAGCTCGGGACAGATGAAGTGTTTTGAATGTGGAGACGTGGGCCATAAACGGTTCGCTTGTCCGCACAGGCAGCGGGCGGAGGGCCCTGATGGGGCCGCGGATGGTGCTGGCGGCGAGCCCTCCGCTCACGCCGCAGCTGCGGATGGTGGCGCAGCCTCCGCTCCCGCCGCTAATGCGGGCGATGTTGCGGGGCCTTCCGCCGCCCCTGCTCCGGAGCCTGCCGCTGTGTCTGTGGACGGCCCGGCTGTGGCGCCCGTGGCCCAGCTTACGGCCGGGAGCGTTGATGGTGATGGCGCCAAAAAGGTCACTGATGGTGCGTCACAATCATCTCGCTGTGTGACATCAGCAGCTGTGCCTCCAGCAGCTGCTACCGCTTCGGAGGAGGGGACAGAGCACCGACCTGATGGTGCATCAGAATCTCGCTGTGTGACATCAGCGGCTGTGCTTCCGGAGGCTGCTTCCGGAGGCTGCTACCGTTACACAGCGGGGGATGGAACAGCGACAGTCAGCTGCTGAGGGTGGCGTCCAGGAAAATGTGGCCCATGATGAATCCCCTGGCCCAGGAGAACCAAAGAGTCAGCTGAGTTGTGCTGACGAGGAAATGGAATCTGATAACGACACTGTGTCTAATACTGAGTCTATTGAGGCAAAATGCAGTACAAACACAAGTTTGTATTCACTGGAAGAAATAAATGCTTTTCTGGATGAAACCTATAACAAAGCCATTAAGGTCACTGACTACTTCAGTGAGACTGATAAATTCATTAAGTCTGTTGATGTGCTAAGAAGGCAGGTTGGTCTTGACCTCCTGGATGAAAGGAAACGTTTTCGCCTCAAGAAACATCTGACAGCCCTGCGTAAAGCAGCAGGGAGAACGGCGGTCAAGCGCGCCCGACAGGAGGAATAAATGGCGGTCGTTCCTCTGCCTGTTTTACACATTTTTGGGATATTGTTTGATCAGATTTGTATATGACATTTAATTGACTGTAATTGACTGTCATGGAACTGGATCTTTACCTGCAGGGCGTGGACGCCCCACCGTTTTCTTTCTACACTCTGGACAAGCCTGCTGCACAGTTGACTTGCTTGAAAAACCCACAAGGTCTAAGGACTCCAATCCTTCTGAGATGGGGAAACTGTCTCTGGGATGTGCAACGGAACTGGCGGGGGCCTCTGGCTCGTCTTTGCACGGACTACGGGGAGGACTCGCACTACTGCCACTGCCAATGTGGAATAGGTGGACTGCAAGGAATGCTCTGTGTTGTGTGGGGGGGGAACACTTCAGTTTGCACTTTTTCCAATGTGACACACTTGGTGGAATGATGTTGGTGTGCTTACATTTTTTTTGAAGTGTGCAATAAAGGCTTATTTTAAAAGTCAAAGTCTCTCTCTCTCTCTCTCTCTCTCTCTCTCTCTCTCTCTCTCTCTCTCTCTCTCTCACAATGGCCAGTCATTTGGAGTTGGTCCCCCATTTGCAGCTATAGCAGCTTCTAGTCCTCTTGGAAGGATTTTTACAAGCTTTTGAAATGTCTTTGCAGGAATTTTTGACCATTGATACAGAAGAGCTCTTGTGAGCTCAGACACTGATGTTAGACCTGAGGGCCTGGCTCACTTCAAAGGTGTTGGATGGGGTTGAGGTCAGGACTCTCTGCAGGCCAGTCAAGTTCTTCCACATCAAACTCATCCAATCATGCCTTTATGGACTTTTCTTCGTGCTGTGTTGCACTGCCATGCTCTAACGGAAAGGGGTCGTCTCCAAACTGTTCCCACAAAATTGGAAGCAAAGTATCATGGAAGGCCAAAGCATAAAAATTCTCCTGGAATGATGCACCTAAATTCACTGATTAAGACATGTGGTTCAGTAGTTTTGTCCATATAGTGTACTTGCTGTCCTGTCCCTCGTAACCTTCTCCTAGCTGACCTTTCACCTTTTTATGTGTTTTAACTAGTTGGATGTTATTATTGCTGATCTGGATGGAGGAACAATAAAGATTCCGGAATGCATCCACTTGTCCCTGCTGCCCGAACCTCTGTTGCACCAAACACAGTCAACATTATCACTGGTAACCACAAACACAAATGCACCTGTCCACATTCCTCATTATTTACATCATGGTACTGCAGTGATGTCTTAAATGAGTGCTTAAATGAGTGCTTAAAATTCTCACATTTATGATTTCTTTTAATTGAAGACTGCATTATGCTGTGATAATTAATGCATTTTAAGATTTCTTCCTTGTGTACCTCTGTGCCACTTCTGACTTTCTTACTACATTTGCCATTTTTATAATGAATCCTAAACCTGCACGGAAAGGGAGCACTGACTTCTGTGTTGTTAGCCAAGTTTTGGGGTTGATGATAATTCCTGGTTTTGAAAGCTGCATCTCAAGACCAAAAGGAAGTTTTCACTATTAAACTTTGTTCACCATCTCTCTGACTTTGCACTCGTACCAAACATTAAACTCTGGTTGAACTGTAGGCATTTTGACAGAGTGAACAAAACCCAAGAATTATTGTTGAGTGCACATTTGGACAGGACTTGTGTGTACTGATTTGAAAATAAAAGCCTTGCGGAAAGCAGCCAAGAGGTACCAGGAGGATGACTTTAAAGCAGAAATCAGACAAATTTAAATGGGTATTGTTTTTGATATTTTAGTAAAGTGCCTAAACTTTAAGTTTAAAGTAATTACTGAGACAGTTATAGAGGTATGTTTTAAGGAGAGAATGTGGAAGGACAGATAGTTGTGGATTTGGCTAAGAGGATGGAAATGGCTGTGGTGAACACATACTTCAAAAAGAGAGAGGAACATCGGGTGACCTACAAGAGTGGAGGAAGGTGCACACAGGTGGACTACATGTTATGCAGAAGGAGAAATCTGAAAGCGATGGGAGACTGCAAGCTGGTGACGGGAGAATGCAGCTAGACAGCGTCAGATGGTAGTCTGTGGGGTGACTTTGGAAAGCAAGAACAGGAACAGCAAGAAGTTACAGAAGGAAGGAGTTGATACAGGTTCTGGGTGGTAGGGAAGAATTACAGATGACTGGGAAAGTACAGCAAAATTATTGAGGGAAATGGGTAGAAAGGTATGTAGTGTATCCTTTGGACAGAGGAAGGAAGACAAGGAGACTTAGTGGTGGAATGAGGAGGTACAGTACAGTATTCAAAAGAAGAGGTTCACAAAAAAATGGGGTAGTCAGGGAGATGAAAAAAGTACACAGGAGTATTTGGAAGCTAGGCACATGGCAAAGAGAGGTGGTAAAGACAAAAGGAAAAGCCATGTAGTGAGTGGTATGAAAGGCTGGACACTAAGAAAGGAGAAAAGGACTTGTATCAATTGGCTAGACAGAGAAATCAAGCTGGAAAGGATGTGCAGCAAGTTCGGACAAAAATGGTCATGTACTTACAGGTGATGAGAGTGTGTTGAGAAGGTAGAAGGAGTACTTTGAAGAGCTGCTGAATGAAGAAAATAAGAGAGAGAGAGAGGAGGATGGATAAAGGAAAGATGGTGAACAAGGAAGTCCCAAGGATTAGAAAGGCAGAAGTGAGGGTAGCTTTGAAGAGGATGAAGAATGGAAAGGCGGTTGGTCCAGATGACATAACTGTGGAGATATGGAAATGTTTAGGAGAGATGGCAGTGGATTTTTTAACCAGATTGTTTAACGCAATCTTGGAGAGTGAGAGGATGAGAGGTGATGCTCAGAGCTGTAGTAACTACAGAGGCATAAAGTTGATCAGCCACACTCTGAAGATATAGGAAAGAATTTTTGAAGCCAGGTTAAGAGGAGAGGTGACAATCAGTGAGCAGCAGTACAGTTTCATGCCAAGAAAGAATACTAGTTTGCAGTGTTTGCTCTAAGTGTTGACGGAGAAGTACAGAGAAGGTCAGAAATGAGTTGCACTGTCTTTGTGGATCTAGAGAAAGCACATGAGTAATAATCTGGTGGGTTGGATTCTGGATTTTTTTAACCAACAGGACACAGAGAGTAAGGGTCAACGGTACATTGTCTGACCAAAAGTGTTCTTCTACTGGCTCTCCGCAGGCGGGTGTGTTGTCACCACTACTCTTCATCCTGTACACAAACATGTGTCGGAGCAGACATGACAACAGACACATTATAAAGTATGCTGATGATTCAGTTGTTGTCAGTCTCCTCCAGGATGGTGAGAGTGGCCACGGCCCAGTAGTTGATGATTTTGTTCACTGGTGTGAGGATTCCTACCTGCAGCTGAATCCGACAAAAACTAAAGCTATGATTATTGACTTTAGGAGGAAAACTCCCAGGCACGAAGTCACTGTACTAAAAGGCCAGACCACTGAATGTGTACAATCCTACAAATATCTTGGGCCGATTATTGATAGTAATTTAAACTTTGAAGAGAACTGTGAAAGGGTGTGCAAAAAGGGTCAGCAACGTTTGCATTGTTTAAGGAAACTTGCACGCTTCCAAATTGATCGAACCATAATGACAGTGTTTTATCGGGCTTTTATTGAATCTGTTTTATCCTTTTCTTTAGTGTCATGGTTTGGTCAGATAAAACTGAAACAGAGGAAATCCTTGGATCAGGTAGTTAGATGGTCCAGTCATTTGCTTGGTGAGTCACAGCTGAGCCTGACATCCCTGTACACCAGACAGGTACAGAGGATTGCTACCTCCATTTTAAATGATGACTCCCACCCTTTGCACTGCCACTTTCAGCTTCTTCCCTCAAGACGGAGATTTGCTGTCCCAAAAAGTAGAACCCAGCGCTACAAAAGCAGCTTTGTTCCTGCTGCTGTTAAAGAGTTGAACAAGATGTAACAATATATTGCACATAATTTAGTTACCTATTTATTAATTTTATTTTATATTTACTTATTTTTGTAGGTTTTTTATTTGAGTTCTAAATCTTTTATTGGGTTTTAGACTTTTGAGTTTTTAACCTCTTTGACTAGTCTAACTTTTTAATATGACCCTTCTCTCTTATTGCTTTGTTTTTTCTCTTATCTCTTTGTCCTATGTCCCGATTGGTGGAGCCTTGAGTACTTTTATCATGTTTATAGTCAGCTTCATGTGTGCCTGTGTTTGTGTTCATGTTGAATGTAATTGTGGTTTATAAATATGGATGTCACCTGACTGCAAAACAAATCTACCTACGGGTACAAATAAAGTAACCTGAACCTGAACCTGATAGGGTGCCAAGAGAGAAAGTGTGGTACTGTATGAGAAAGTCAGGAGTGGCAAAGAAATATGTGAGGGTGGTACAGGATATGTGTGAGGACAGTGAGATGGTGGTAAAGTGTGTTGTAGGAGTGACAGATGGATTCAAGGTGGGGGTGGGATTACATCAGGGATTGGCTCTGAGCCCCTTTTTGTTTACCATGGTGATGGACAGGCAGGCTGATAGACGAGGTCAGGCAGGAGTCTCCGTGGACCATGATGTTTGCAGACGACATTGTGATCTGTAGTGAGAGTAGGGAGCAGGTGGAAGAGAACCTGGAGAGGTGGAGGTATGCTCTGGAGAGAATTGGAGTGAAAGTCAGTAGAAGCAAAACAGAACACATGAATGTGAATGAGAGGGAGGTAGGTGTGATGGTGAAGATGCAAGGAGTAGAGGTAGTGAAGGTAGAGGAGTTTAAATACCTGGGGTTAACCATCCAAAGCAATGAAAAATGTACAAGAGAGGTGAAGAAGAGAGTGCAGGTAGAGATGAGTGTCAGGAGTGATTTGTGAAAGAAAGATAGCAGCTAGAATGAAAGGGAAGATTTACAAGACAGTAGTGAGACCTGCGATGATGTATGGTTTGGAGACGTGGCACTGAGAAAAAGACAGGAGGTGGCGCTGGGGTGGCAGACTTGAAGAGGCTAAGATTCTCATTGGGAGTGACTCATAGGGACAGGATTAGAAATGAGTATATCAGAAGGACAGCGCAGGTTGAGCAGTTTGGAAAGTAAGAGAGGCAAGGTTGAGATGATTTGGACATGTGCAGAGGAGGGTTAGCAAAAATACTGGACAAATGATGTTGAAGATGGAACTGCCAGGCAAGAGGAAAAGAGGAAGACCACAGAGAAGATTCATGGATGTAGTGAAGGAGGACATTGGGAGAGTTGGTGCTACAGAGGAAGATGCAAGGGATAGGGTGAGATTTTTTTTTTTTTTTTTTTTTTTGTTACTTATTTGTACCCGTAGGTAGACTTGGTTTGCAGTCTGGTGACAAGCCACTGGCTGCTGGTCGCTGCGTGCGCGAGCGCCCTAAACCTACATGTTTTTGGTATGTGGGAGGAAACCGGAGAAATCCCGGAGTAAACCCGCGCAACACGGGGAGAACATGCAAACTCCACACAGCTCACTGTTGGTCGGGGGCTGGGATCGAACCCACGATCTCATGATCCCCGCGATCCCCCGGCCGAGGGTAAAACTGTGCTGCCACAGTGCTAAACCACTGCGCCACCGTACAGCCAGGGTGGGATGGAGACATATGATCCGCTGTGGCGACCCCTAAAGGAACCAGCCAAAAGAGGAAGAAGAAGACACCTATAGGAATTTAGAATGATGCTTGCCTACTGTGGTTGCTGGTCTATACCTGCTTCCATCTGTCCATCCATCCATCCAACCATTTTCTGCCACTTTTCAGGGGGTCCGGGTGGCAGAGGCAGCCGCTCAAGTAGAGAAGCACAGACTTCCCTCTCCCTGGCTACCTGCTCCAGCTCTCCAGAGAGGATACCAAGACGTTCCCAGACCGGCTGGGAGATTTAGTCTCTCCAGCGTGTCCTGTGTCTGCCCCGGGGCTTCCTCGCAGTAGGACGTGCCCGAAACATCTCAAGTGAGAGGTGTCCAGGAGGCATCCTGATCAGATGCCCAAACCACTTCAACTGGCTCCTTTAAATGTGGAGGAGCAGCGGTTTTACTCTGAGCCTCTCATGGGCGACTGAGCTCCTCACCCTATCCCTAAGGGTGAGTCCAGCAATCCTACGGAGAAAGCTCATTTCGCCCGCTTGTATCTGCGATCTCATTCTTTCGGTCATTACCCAAAGCTCGTGACCATAGGTGAGGGTAGGAACGTAGATTGACCGGCAGATCGACAGCTTTGCTTTAGAGCTCAGCTCCCTCTTCACCACAACAGACCGGTACAACGTCCACATCACTGCAGGTGCTACTTCGATCCATCTGTCAATCTCTCGCTCCATTCTCCCCTCACTCATGAATGAGACCCCGAGATACTTGAACTCCTCCTCATGGGGCAGGAGCTTGTCCCCAACCCAGAGAGGACAATCCACCCTTTTCCGGTTGAGAACCATGGACTTGGACTTTTGAGGTGCCGATTCTCATCCCAGCCACTAAGTAGCAAACCATCCGAGTAAGATCTGTGGGTCATTGCTTGATGAAGCCAACAGGACAACATCATCCACAAACAGCAGAGATGAGATCCTGTGGTCGCTGAACATGACACCCTCCGATCCTTGGCTGTGCCTAGATATCCAGTCCATAAAAATTATGAACAGGATCTGTGACAAAGGGCAGCCCTGGCGGAGTCCAACTCTTACTGGAAACAAGTTTGACTGGGTGTTGGCAATATGAACCAAACTCTTGCAATGGTCATATTGGGACCGGATAGCTCGTAGCAACAAGCCTGATACGGCATACTCCCACAGCACCCCACAGAAGAGACCACGAGGGACGCAGTTGAATGCTTTCTCCAAGTCCACAAAACACATGTGGACTGGTTGGGCAAACTCCCACGAACCCTTGAGGATTCTCAAGAGGGTGAAGAGTTGGTCCAATGTGCCATGGCCAGGACAAAAACCACATTGCTCCTCCTGAATCCAGAGTTCGACCAACGGCAGGACTCTCCTCTCCAGTACCCTTCCATAAACCTTCCCAGGGAGGCTGAGAAGTGTGATCCCCCTAAAGTTGGAACACACCCTCCGGTCCCCCTTCTTAAAAGAGGAACCACCACCCCGGTTTGCCATGCCAAAGGCATTATCCCTGAGCTCTACACAATGTTGCAGAGGCGTGTCAACCATGATAGCCCTACAACATCCAGGGCCTTGAGGTGCTCAGGGCGAATCTCGTCCACCTCCGGGGCCCGGCCACCTAAGAGTTTTTTAACCACTTCAGCGACCTCAGCCTTGTGATGGGAGAATCACCTCCCTCGTCCTCAAGCCCAGCTTCCTCTGTGGAAGGCATCTCAGTGGGATTGAGGAGATCCTCAAAGTATTCCTTCCACCGCCCGACGATAGCCCCAGTCGAAGTCAGCAGCTCCCCATTCACACCATTCACAGTGTGGACAGGGAGCTGCTTCCTTGTCCTGAGCTGCCAGACAGTTTGCCAGAATCTCTTCGAGGCTGACTGAAAGTCTTGTTCCAAGGTCTCACCAAACTCCTCCCGCACCTGAGTTTTTGCTTCAGCAATCACCTGAGCTGCATTGCGCTTGGCCCGTTGGTACACCTCAGCTGCTTCAGGAGTCCCACAAGCCAACCAAGCTCGATAGGCATGGTGTGAGGACATCAACCTCACTCTTAACATGGACAAGGCAAAGGAGATGATAGTTGACATGAGGAAAGAGAGGAGGAGACCCCATCAGCCGCTGTTCATCCGGAAGCTTGAGGTGGAGAGGGTGAGCAGCTTTAAATACCTGGGCATCCACATCAGCGAGGACCTTAAGTGGAC
Organism: Pholidichthys leucotaenia; assembly: GCA_020510985.1. Lineage (NCBI taxonomy): Eukaryota > Metazoa > Chordata > Actinopteri > Cichliformes > Pholidichthyidae > Pholidichthys > Pholidichthys leucotaenia. Next base: position 311,243,755 of record CM035837.1, on the reverse strand, counting down.
AAACAGCACCACAGAACTGATTTCGAGAGCTCAACAGTTGCTGTACTTCCTGAGGAGGCTGAAGAAGTTTGGCATGTCCTCCAGGATACTCAACAATTTCTACAGCCGCATCACTGCATGGTACGGCAGCACCACCACCCTGGACCGCAAACGCCTTCAGAGAGTGGTGGAGACAGCGGAGAAGATCATCAGGACTCCATTCCTCTCTCTGCAGAGCATCTACCACCGCAGAGTCCAAAGGAGAGCTGACACCATCCTCCGGGATCCCACCCACCCCCAACACGAATTGTTCACACTTCTACCCTCAGGCCGGAGGTACAGAAGTGTGAAATGCAGGTCAACCAGACTGAAAAACTGCTTTCCCACTGCCATCAGGCTCCTGAACAAATAACAACTCCCAAAACGCCGCAACACAGCTTTGCATATAGGAACTTACACACCAGCTGCTAATTTTGCATATTGCTCACCTTTATAGTCTGATGTCCGTATCATCTCTCCTGCTAATTATCATCTCTGCTGCTATTTATCTTGTACAGTCTACTGGTAATACCGTTACAGAGAAATTGGCACCGGATGCTAATTTGTAATTTATAATTATATAGTGCTCGCTGCACAATGCTCATTTGCACACTGTACATAGGTTTATGCCATCTCAGGTTCACATCATCTCTGATATCAATATACCACTACCACTATAGTCATCTAGTGAATTCCATTTTCATTTCTCTTGTTTGACTGCATCAACTGCTTTAGCTGCCCAAATTGGCCTAATGTATGTTATTACTACTCATTAGTATTAGTATTTAGTATCAAGGCATGCTTAGGAGTCCTAATTGCCTAACTGTGTGTTATTAGCATCCATTAGTATTAGGATTGAGTTATTGTGATATTGTGTTATTACCTTATTAGTATCGTTGTGTACCTATTAATATGGCATTCGTTCGGAGAGCAAAGTAAGAATTTCATTGCTCAGGAAATGTAGCATTTCTTAACTGTGCACATGATAATAAAGCCTTTGAATCTGAATCTGAATCTAGGGCTCCTTCAGTTTAATGGCTGCCCTCACCACTGGTGTCTACCACTTTGTTCGGGGGTTGCCACCACGAGATGCACCAATGACCTTGCGGCCACAGCTCTGGGCAGCTGCTTCAACAGTGGAGGCGGAGAACATTGCCTATTCAGTCTCCATGTCTCCAGACTCCCTCAGAATGTGGTCAAAGTTCTCCTGGAAGTGGGAATTGCAGACCGCTTGGACAAGGGCCTCGGTCAGACGTTCCCAGCACACCCTCACTATACGTTTAGGTTTACCAGGTTTGAGTGGCATCCACCCCTGCCATCTGATCCAACTCACCACTCAGTGGTGATCAGTTGACAGCTCTGTGCCTCTCTTTACCCGAGTGTCCAAGACATATGGTAGTAGGTCTGATGACACAATTCAATACAATTCAATTCAACTTTATTTATATAGCGCCATTTCACAACAACAGTCATCTCATAGCACTATCAACTGTAGGGAGGACCCCCACAGTTGCAGAAAGACCCCAGCAATCAGGCGATCCCCTGTGAGCAAGCACTTGGCGACGGTGGAGAGGAAAAACTCCCTTTTAACAGGAAGAAACCTCCAGCAGAACCAGGCTCAGGGAGGGGCAGTCATCTGCTGCGACTGGCTGGGGGGTGAGGGGACAGAGAAGAAGAAAAGAACAGACATGTAGAGAGCAAACAGCACGATGGGGACTCAATCTATGGGAGAGAACAAACAAATGTTAATGACCAGCAAAAAAAAAATATTTCATAGAGAGTGAGGAAAGGAGTGAGGCCCAGTGCATTACTGGAGGTCCCCCGGCTGACTAAACCTATTAGCAGCATAACTAAGGGAGGGTTCAGAAACACATGATCCCTCCCTAATTGTAGGCTATATCAAAAAGGTAGGTTTTAGCCCTATTCTTAAAAACAGAGATCGAGTCTGACTCCCGAATCCAGATTGGCAGCTGATTCCACAGGAGAGGAGCTTGATAACTGAAGGCTCTGCCTCCCATTGTACTTTTGGAGATTCTAGGTATTACAAGTAGTCCTGCATTTTGGGAGCGTAGTGCTCTGTTAGGACAATACGGTAGTATCAGATCTTTTAAATAAAAAGGAGCCTGATTGTTTAGAGCTTTGTAAGTAAGAAGAAGGATTTTAAACTTAATTCTAAACTCTATGGGAAGCCAATGAAGGGAGGCCAAAACCGGAGAGATATGATCTCTCTTTCTAGTACCTGTTAAAACTCTTGCTGCAGCATTTTGGATCAGCTGAAGACTTTTTAAAGATGTTTTAGGACAGCCTGATAATAAAGAATTACAATAATCTAATCTCGAGCTAACAAAAGCGTGGATCAGCTTCTCAGCATCACTCTGAGACAAGATGCTCCTAATCTTGGCAATATTACGCAAATGATAGAAGGCAGTCTTAGAAACAAATTTAATATGTGAATTGAAGGACAAATCCTGATCAAAAATAACTCCAAGGTTCCTCACAGAGCTATTAAGAGAAAGAGTAACTGCATCCAAACTGAAAGTTTGATTTGGAAAGGAATTTCTAAGGTTTTTTGGACCAACAAGAATGACTTCAGTCTTATCTGAATTTAATAGCAGGAAATTACAAGTCATCCAAACTCGATAACAAAATTGATCATCAACCTGCAACCTAGGGTGTCCTGGTGCCAAGTGCACATATGGACACCCTTATGCTTGAACATGGTGTTCATTATGGACAAACTGTGTTTGGCACAGAAGTCCAATAACTGAACACTCTGGTTCAGATCGGGCAGGCCGTTCCTCCCAATCACACCCCTACAGGTTTCATTGGCGCCTGCGTGCGCATTGAAGTCCTCCAGTAGGACAATGGAGTCTCCAAGAGGAGAACTCTTCAGAACCCCAGTCAGAGACTTCAAAAAGGGTGGGTACTCTGAACCATCATTTGGTACATAGGCACAAATGATGGTCAGGACCCATTTCCCAACCCGAAGGCACAGGGAAACTACCCTTTCGTTCAGAAGGGAGAACTCCAACGTCGAGGCAGCAAGGTGAGGGGATATAAGAATACCCACCCCTGCTCGTTGCCTCTCACCCGGGGCAACTCCAGAGTAGGCCAAGCTTCAGCCCCTCTCCAAGAAGCTGGTTCCGGAACCAGAGGTGTGCATTGAGGTGAGCCCAACTATATCTAGTCAGTATCTCTCAACCTCATGCGCCACCTCAGGCTCCTTCCCCACCAGAGAGGTGATGTTCCATGGGATCAGACCGCCAAGGTCTCTGCCTTCGACCACCACCTGATCCACAAAGCACCGGACCCCCATGGTCCCTCTTGCAGGTGGTGAGCCCACTGGAGGGTGGACCCATGTAGCTTCTCGGGCTGAGCCCGGCCGGGTCCCGTGGGAAAAAACCCAGCCACCAGGAGCTAGCCATCAAGCCCCTCCCCTAGACCTGGCTCGAGGATGGGGCCTGGTCACCCCATACTGGGCGGGGTACACTGAATCCTTGATATTTCATTCATCATGGGAGTCTATTGGATCGCTCTTAGTCTGGCCCTTCACCCAGGACCAGTTTTTCTTGGGAGACCCTACCAGAGGCAAATTGCCCCGGACAGCATAGCTCCTGGGATCACTAGGGCACGTAAACCCACCACCACGATAAGGTGGCAATCCGTGGGGGGGGGGGGGGGGGCTGTACTTGCTTCCTTTATAAAATAATCTGATTCAACTACTATGGTGGTTCACAAATACAGTTGCAATCAAAATCATTCAGAGAAAGAATGAAGCCTACGCTAAAAAGAAAACCATGCCTAAAGTGAAGCATGGTGGTGGTTCAGTGATGCTCTGGGCCTTCTTCGCTTCCTTTGGCACTGGAAACCTGCAGCATGTGGAGGGCAAGATGAATTCAATCAAGTATCAGGAAATCATGGGAGAAAATGTCATGCTATCTGTGATGAAGCTAAAGCTCGGGTGTCACTGGACCTTCCAACAGGACAGTGATCCCAAGCATACCTCAAAGTCCACCAAAGTTTGGTTTTAGAAGTAGTACTGAAAGATGCGAGAGTGGCCCTCACAGTTGCCAGACTTGAACCCCACTGAAAATCTCTGTTGGGATTTGAAAAAGGCAGTTGCAGCATGTACACGCAAGAATATTAGTGAACTGGAGGTCTTTGTCCGTGAGAATTGGGCTAAGATTCCTCAGAACATTGCCAGAAGCTGGTGTCTGGCTATGCATCACGTTTGCGGCAGGTCATAACAGCAAAAGGGTGCTCTACTAAGTATTAAAGATGCTTGTCATGAAGGGGTTAAATAATTTTGAAACTGCAGGAGTCATTACAAGTGGAATTTTGTTTTGAATTTGGAGCAACCACTTTTAATATTAGTTGTGTTGAGCAGTTTAAATTGTTCTTGTTTGATTTGTTTATTGCAAACAGCTGTTAGTTTGATTATTTTGCCAATAAACCTAAATTGCAGTGGGGGTTGAATAATTTTTGTTACAACTGTAGTTTGATTGTTGACATGCACAGTTCACTTATCTTGTCTGATTATTTTTTTGTGTTTATTTACTTAGTGAAAGCATTTGTCTGGAGAAATCAAATAAATTCTTTGGAATTCATTTTTCTCAGGTTTTGCATCCAGATTTGGAGATAGCAGACAATGCGTTCCCTCCAGCCCGCACTGCACCCTCCAACCTCAAGCTGTTGGTAAGTCAGCATCCTTATCAGATGACCTCCCTTCTTTCATGAGGATGTTTGATTTTAAGGGATCTTTGACCCCGTCTAACATAAGGAGGGTAGGCTGCGTTCTTTTAAAAAGGCTTCTTATCATGCAGAAGCCAAGCGTTGGAGTGAGGGCACTGACACTGCCCTGAAGGGAAATGCCATGTCTGTATAATTAACTTATCAGAGTGTGTTTGTTGCATAGCTGTTTGATGAGTTTATGTGTTTCTGTGTTTCAGGATAAGGAGGTGAGGGCTGTCTTTCTCAGGCTCTTTGCACAACTCTTCCAGGGCTACAGGTCTTGCTTGCAGCTCATTCGCATCCATTCCGAACCTGTTATTCACTTTCACAAGGTGAGATAACCACATGATGGAAAAACCCAGCTAAAATTAACATTTTGCAAAAACTGAATTTTCCAGTACGTGACCTCTAGTTAAACCCATTAAGCAATTCCCCCCCCCCCCCCCCCCAGCAAACAGTCTTTAAGTCTGCAACAGTGTTTCACCTAGCAGTGCATGTTGAGTTCCACATAAAGACTGATAGTTAAACTTGTCGGAGATGTAGTGTGTGTGTGTGTGTGTGTGTGAGAGAGAGAGAGAGAGAGAGAGAGAGAGAGAGAGAGAGAGAGAGAGAGAGAGAGAGAGAGAGAGACTTTGACTTTTAAAAAAAGAGAGAGAGGGAGTTTTTTTTTTGAGTTTTAAAAAATCCCTTTATTGTACAGTTCAAAAATGTAAGATCACCAATACCATCATCCCACCAAGTGTCTCAGGGAGAGAGAGCGAGAAAGAGAGAGAGAGTGTGTGACTGATTATTCATGTTGTTTCAAATGTGTCACGGAGACCTCATGGCTCTTGTGTGATGCTCTCCCTTTGTTTATCTAAGCTTCGGAGACAGGCCCGTAACCTTGGGCAAAGCCGGCAGTGAGCCATATGAAACGTATTAGGTTTACATTTTTGTTTTGCGCTGGGGTTTTTGTTTGTTCATGTCTGTGGTGTCTCCGTGGTAACCCATCAGCACTTCACCATCTAAAGTACCCCACATGGATCACATTATAAACTGAAGCTCTGCTTATTCGCCTGTAATCCCTGTGAGGGGAAGCTGGAGTGAACTGTGCTTTATCTCCTCTACCCACAGGCACACATAATTAAGCAAAAAGCTAATTAAATTCATTTGCATGTAGTCATTTTTTATAACTGGATTTATTCCATTTTTCTCTTCATGTGGAGGACATATCCTTGTTTGCAACAATAAAGTCCCCCTTGCAGAGATATTTTGTGATCATATTCCAAAAATGGTTGTGATCACTTTGCTTGATTTGCAGCTTGCACTAAATCTATATGAACTTGATTACATTGCTCCCATCTGTGAGGGATTCTGACTGCTCTGATTTGACATTATCCAGACTGCCTTCTTGGGCCAGCGTGGTCTCATTGAAAATGACTTCCTGACCAAGGTCTTGGATGGCATGGCCTTTGCTGGCTTTGTCTCAGAGAGGGGTCCACCTTACCGAGCCTGTGATCTCTTTGATGAGGTACTGCGCCACGTTGTGATGTTCAAACTCTTTTTTTTTTTTGTTATAAAAGGCTATCCAAAACAAAAGCCAAACACTCTGATATTTCATTGGACTTTAGCCTTTAGCTTTGTTATGGCATTCATTCACCATGGCATTGTTTCAGTAAGCTTATTCAATGTCAAAACATCTATTTCCTTCCAGAGTTGTATTAAATTTTTTTTTGCCAAGAACTTGTATTGATGATGGAAGAGTTGATGAGAGTTGATGATGAAGATGATGGGTCATCACTGTCGTTCCAAGTTTTAATAATGTCTTGGATAATTCTTGACCCAATTATCAACAATCACTGTAGTTGTTTTGAGTGATGCAGGCCTACTCTATGATGTTGCATAAACTTACTGAAGTGATACCACGGCAAATGCATGCTAAGGTCCAATGAAATTTTAGAATGGGCATGGTTTTTTTTAATTTTGAAGACACACACACACACACACACACAGAGTATATACAGTATATACAGTGTGTGTGTGTAATATTTTTTTTAATATACAGTACCGGTCAAAAGTTTAGACACATCTATCCATTAAAAATGAATGTGTTGGTGTGTCAAACTTTTGACTGGTATATGTATATAATATTTTTTATTAAAAGCTTTTTTCTATGCATGCGACTGGGAACTACTTTATGGAATTGCTGTGATGTTAATTTCTTCATTTCTGTGCTGTTCTTTTTAGCTGGTTGCCTTAGACTTTCAAAGCTTTAAGGAAGAAGAGGTCAGCCCTGCCAAACTTCAGAAGCACATCAGGGAGCTCTCTGAGCAATTATACAAAAATGTAAGGCTTTGGGGAAATAACTAAAACTATGGCCCTGTTGTGACAGTCTAAGGTGCACATTTGCATCACACTTCTCCATTTTGCGCTGCTGGATTTGTTAGTTTCTGGTAGTGCAGACGCCTTGTGTCATGTCATCTAAGTAGCGTAGACGGTACGCCTGTTTTACGCAGCAAGGTGGAGACTTATTTAAAAGAGGTGCAGTCTCAGCACATTGCTATTTTTATGCATTCCATGTCGATGTGTTTTAATGTGCAAAAAGCAATTCTGTTGTCAGAAGCACATAGTTAATGGTATTTCATTGGCACATTTTATAATTGTGGGTGTCCTCCTACTGACGGGCACATAAGAAAACGCAGCATGCACTGGAATTTTCTGTTATTTTACTTGACAGAATTGTAATAGTTACAGTATATAATCTAATAAAAGTATTGTTATGTTTAATTATTATAATAGGGTGATAGACTGAATAGTTTATTTTATTCCATCCACATTTTTATTTTATTCACAAGCTTACAGGAGGAATGTAGCCAATAGATTATGCATTAATTTATTTATTTTTTAAGGAAATGAATGAATGAACAGAGAGTGTGTGTGTTTTTTCACCACACACTATAACATTCAGGAGAGGTGTGAAGGTGCTTTCCACTGAGCCTCGGCTCTGCCGCCTCTGTGACTAGTTCTGTTTGTTTTTGCACTGCTGTACTAGCAAAGTGGACTTAGGTGCACTCCTAAATGTGCTCTGTGCCTTAGACAATAGACTGCTGACTAGATTGTCTAATATGGTCTATTTTGGTGTGCTTAAATTATTCTGCATTATTTTAGCATGTTCTACATGTTAGTAACTGTAATTCATTAATGTTGTTTCCTGGCGGATGTCATGTAGGAGAACCCAAACCCCCACATGGCATTCCAGAAAGTGCCTCGGCCATCAGAGGGATCCCACCTGCGTGTACACCAGGTGCCCTTCCCCCTGCTGGATGACAAAAAGGTGGAGAAGATTATGCAGGAGGGCATAGCAAAACACAGCAGTGCACCTCCTTCAACACGACCTGAGAGAAAGTGTGTTGTACCAGCTGGACCGCCTGTTGGTACGACTCAGTTCAGACTGATATGATATGTAGTACATAGTGTTCAAAACCTGGTGTGATGATATGTCTACATGGAGTATTTGTTTGAGTATTTAGGTCTAGCCTTGCCATCTGTTAATAGATTTACAACATATCTACATCCTGTCTTTACAGCAGCTCTAACTGTCTCATTTTTTTTTTCAAATTCCCTGCCATTCTTCTTTATTCCAGTATCCATCATGGGCAAAAGTGGCTCTGTGTTTAACAGTGCTCGCAGGCTGGAGGTGGTGCGCAGCTGCATTTCCTTCATATTTGATAACAAAACCCTGGAGACTGAAAAGGTGATACACACTTCCTTTTTACAGGAAATATATTGGACTTTAAAAAACAAAAACAAAACCTATTAGCCACATGCTAGGCTCCATCCCTTCACTGGATTGCTGTGGAGTTTCCTCACATTTATTGTCAGATTTTCTCCCAGCTGGCAAATATACATTGAAAATAAGAATATACAGTATAAGAACTGAAATCAAACACTGGATTCATGTGCCAATTTCCTCTACAGTCATTACTGCTGATGAAGTGCCTTCACTTGTTTTTGCCTTTACAAGCATGTACACTTCAGAGATTTGTTTCTTGCACGTTTGTTAGACTGTAGCCTGATCTATATTACATGTATAATCCATGGGTGAATGATCTGCTCAAAGTGTGTCCAGTATGTTTAAATTGGGAAGGTTGCCAGTTATTTTATGTATCCCTCTTGCTTCATATAGAAGTTACATAATCCAGCCATTGTATCGCTATGCATGCTAAAAGAAAGCATAGCAGGCATTCTCTGAACCCCCATTGAACTTGTAAAATTGTTGACTGATTTATTGAATTGATACATAAGGTTCCCAAAGCAGTGACTGGAAAGGAAAAAAAAAGTCATCTTGTTTCACACACGGCTTTGTATTTTCATTTTTTTTAAAATATTGTTTTCCCTCTGTTGCTAATCTGTCTCTTGTTTAAAGTGAGTTTTTATCTTTTTAGTTTATTTTTTTTATTTTAACATGGAAAACATACATCAGTCAACTTCATGCAAGAGCATGGAATAAATATAGATTTAGCCAAAAAGACTGAATTGCTTTATTCCAAAGTATTTTGTCTTTCCTAAAAATCTGCTTTGTTAATCCCACTCTTGTAACAGACGTTGCCTGCTGCACTGCGTGCACTGAAAGGCAAAGCCGCCCGTCAGTGTCTGACCGAGGAACTCAGTCTTCATGTTCAGCAGAACCGCGCCATACTGGACCATCAACAGTTTGACTACATCATTCGTATGATGAACTGTGCCCTGCAGGTCAGTGAGGTGACAGATAATCCTGCTGACTAAAGCACTTTTCAGAACAGTTACAACTAGTGTTGATATAAAACAGTAAATAAAACAGGACACATAATCCTGTGATCAGTCTGATTATTATGATAGGATAATTAATGATGTCAGTGCATACTGTATATATAAATAACAACAGAATAAATCCAAAAAATGGTGAAAGGAGAATGAAATAATTAAAAAATTCTTTAAAAGTAAGTTATGAGGAGTGATTTAAGATTTGATACAGAGTTTGCCAACCTCAGTTCATGGAGAGGGTTGGTGTTACAGAGGAAGATGCAAGGGAGAGGGTGAGATTGAGGCAGATGATCCGCTGTGGAGACCTGTAAAGGGAGCAGCCGAAAGAAGTAGAAGAAAAAGAAGTTCTTCTGGTAAAGAGTTCCACAGCTGTGCAGCTCTAACAGAAAATGCCTGATTTCCTTGAGTAATGAGGCGGGCTATTTAGGAGGTTCTGACCCAAGGTACATAGATATAACAGCTCAGTTCATAAGGAGAGACAGTAAAACTATAATGTAGCTGCTCACAAGGCCTTGCAAGCTGTGAGAATTACAACAGTCGAAGCATCCAGTTAAGGTGAAATTAATGCATGGGTGACTATTTTGAGATCTATCTGTGAAAACGTTAACTTTTGCAATATATTACATTTTGCAAAAAAAGAAAAATGAAATCCCTTTTCACGTTGATTTGTGCAACAAAACCAGTCATGCTGAGAGTTCCTGTACCCGTGTCTTGCCAAGAAAAAAAAAAAGAACACAGCAGGCCAAAATGATGTGAGATAAATTATTGACAGTGGATTATTAAAGCCCTGGGACCACAGATGTCAAAAGAAGAGCTCTAAAAACCATGGTTTGGCCACAAGCTAGCTTTATACTTAACCTAGCTGCACTGTAACTATGTGAGTTCTGAGGTTCTGTGGGGAACTTTCCCTTCTCCGCTGAGGAGAGGGTGTTCCAGACTGGCTATGGGGCAGATCTGTATCAGGCCTGTTAAGAAATGATGTGATAACCTTACTCAAGAAATCAGCATATCCAAACAAAATGTTTTAAGCAGAGTTGTAATCTCAAATTTTTGTGGGAAGGAAGCACTCCTGTGCAGGCAGACTTTAAGCTGTTTGGCTTTCCAGGCCATAAAATGTCACAAAAATCATATATATTGTACTAAAATAAAAAAAGAACCCCAAAAAGCAAAATAGAAGCACATCATATTAAATGTTTATTTTTTAAAGTAAGATTAATTAATTTTCTTTTGTTGGCAAATAATTTATTTAAAAGACGGTAGGGAATTTTAAATCTTGCAACAAACTCAAATCTGACCCCTTTAAGCCTCAGTCACACAGCCCTGCACCTGTATATACATGTGTCCCTGCAACACGTGCAAGCAAAGGGAAAGAATGTATGTTGAGTACATGTGTGTAATTCCTGTGTAACTGTGATTCATACTAAAATTCATGTAAATGTGCATTGAGCCATGTTGGGTTTGAAAACCTTGCATGTGTATAAAAATGGGTGTACAAGTGTGCACACACAAACATATAGGCGTGCAGATGTACGCCTACTTGCCTGTATGTCTGTAGTCACCTCCAGATACCTGTAGAGTTTCATGTGCACCGGTATACAACTTTAGGTCTGTGTGTGCTAAAATTCTTCACACTTGCATTTACGTCAATCACTATGCAGATGTATACACTACATACATGTCTGTGAGATTGGGGCACTACATTCTTCTTACCAAAGTTGGTAATGTGATTCAGACATCTGTTTTTCTTACAATATTGGTCTGCAAAGGCATATCAGCTTTATCTAGAATTAATATATGGAAGTGCATACAGTATGTGGTTGAATATACATTTGTTAGATTTTCAGTATGCTTGTTTTAGAATCACTTAGCTCAGTAGTACGGTATGTATCCATAAAAGCCCAGACCAGGTTTTTATAGTTGACATTGTTTTTATATCATTCAGGTAAAGCCAAAGGGAGACAATGTGATGACACAGCATCAGTCATCCCTTCTTCCACATTTCACAAAAATCACTACTCCTCCTAGGAAGTTGCCCCAGTGGTCACCAGATTCACACATAATGGGCCTCATTCATGAAACGTTTGTAAATCTGTGAGTAGATTTGCAGCTAAATCACCTCAGTACTAAAAACTTACTCATAAACGCTGCGTAAAACCCTGATTTGTTTGTAGATTCGTGTGTAAGTTCATAAATTCCATTCATTCGTAAATGGGCCACATGCTCCTGCTGCCGACAGTTAACACAAATCTCCACCCATGAATCATCATGTAAGGAGGTGTGGAGCTCTCCTTCCTGTTGCTCTGACGGTGCAGCACAATTAAAGAATAAAGCAAAAACTTATATATACTGTACATGCACACACACACACACACACAGTATATGTATAAATAAGGGATGGGCTGCATGCGGCCCACCCCCTCATCCACTGCGGCCCCAAAGTCCATTTCCAAAAATCAATTAATTATTTATATCATGTTTTCTGTATTTGGAATTGCATTCTTAAATGCAATTATAGAGTCTGCCAGCAGAGGGAGCGCTAATTGAAACCTTGGTGCGGCTCTGTGTGCAAGTGGTCAAGGAGAGAGCGAGAGTTCCACAGAGGGAGTGTATCGGCAGAGAATGTGTTTTTAAGGTATATTGCCTGCTAAGACCGCATTAATAGGCTGTAAATAGCAGTAAATGTACAAAGTAGGCTGCTTTTAAACAAGAATAAATGCTATGGCTGAGGAGCTGTAGCATTTATTCTTGTTTGGCAGGTGAAGCCTCATTGAGCTTGGAGGCTTTTCTTCTAATTTTGCGGAAAAATAAGTCTTTGAGGGTTCTTTCTTAAGAGCAGACTGAAGCACTGACAATTTCAATTCCATGTCAGCAGTACAAGTTCAGAGACTGTGGTCTTTGTAATCTGCTGATTTTTTTTTTTTTTTGTTCATTTATACCAGTGGCTCTGAAACTCTTTTTTTTTTTAATTCCCCATTTTGTAGAGCCATTAAAAAGCCCACCTACCCACAGCTATTTCTCTGCTACTCCACACCCACAGCGAATCCAAGAGCAAGTTAAGCCTCGTCAATTTCCTTTTCTTCTTGGCTTTTTTTGTTAATTGTCATCCGGAATTTCTCTTTGCTCATCATTTTGATGGAGAGAGTTTTAAAAATTACGTCATGATATAATTTTATCCATCCATCCATCTTCTACTGCTTAATCCTTTTCAGGTCGGGGGGGCCGGGGGAACTGGAGCCTATCCCAGCGTCTTTGGGCGAGAGGCAGGGTACACGCTGGACAGATCGCCAGTCCATTGTAGGGCATATATAATTTTATCAGTAATTTTAATTCTAATATGATAAAACACTGAGTAGCTATTATTTTCATTTTTGTTTTCAATTTACTTTTGACTTAGTAGGAAATAATACCCTCCCCCTTCCCCCCACGGAAGGTTTACATGTAAATCTGGCTCTCAGGGAGTGAGGAAAAAATTTTGTGGACCTCACCACCACCAAAGTTGCCCATCCCTTTATATATATATATATACTATATATATATATATATATATATATATATATATATATATATATATATATATATATATATATATATATATATATATATACAGTATATATATGTGTGTGTGTGTGTGTGTGTGTATGTATGTATATATATATATATATATACTGTATATATATACTGTGTGTATATGTGTATATATATATATATATATATATATATATATATACACACTACTGTTCAAAAGTTTGGGGTCACTCAGAAATTTCCTTATTTTTGAAAGAAAAGCACTTTTTTTCAATGAAGATAACTTTAAACTAATCAGAAATACACTCTATACATTGCTAATGTGGTAAATGACTATTCTAGCTGCAAATGTCTGGTTTTTGGTGCAATATCTACATAGGAGTATAGAGGCCCATTTCCAGCAACTATCACTCCAGTGTTCTAATGGTACAATGTGTTTGCTCATTGTGTCAGAAGGCTAATGGATGATTAGAAAACCCTTGTGCAATCATGTTAAGTCTGCAATGCTGTAATTGCTGCAAATGGAGGATTCTTTGACGAAAGCAAAGTTTGAAGGAAAAAATTATTATTTCAAATACAAATCATTATTTCTAACCTTGTCAATGTCTTGACTATATTTTCTATTCATTTTACAACTCATGGTGGTAAATAAAAGTGTGACTTTTCATGGAAAACACAAAATTGTCTGAGGTGACCCCAAACTTTTGAACGGTAGTGTGTATCCATCCATCCATCCATCTTCTACCGCTTTTCCGGAGGTCCGGGTCGCGGAGGCAGCAGTTCAAGCAGAGAAGCCCAGACTTCCCTCTCCCCAGCCACCTGCTCCAGCTCTTCAGAGGGGATACCAAGGCGTTCCCAGACCAGCTGGGAGACATAGTCTCTCCACCGAGTCCTGGGTCTGCCCCGGGGTCTCCTCCCAGTGGGACGTGCCTGAAACACCTCAAGTGGGAGGCGTCCAGGAGGCATCCTAATCAGATGCCCATACCACCTCAACTGACTCCTTTCAATGTGGAGGAGCAGCGGTTCTACTCTGAGCCTCTCCCGGATGACTGAGCTCCTCACCCTATCTCTGAGGGTGAGTCCAGCAATCCTACGGAGAAAGCTCATTTCAGCCGCTTGTATCCGCGATCTCGTTCTTTCGGTCATTACCCAAAGCTCGTGACCATAGGTGAGAGTAGGAACGTAGATTGACTGGTAAATCGACAGCTTTGCCTTAGAACTAAGCTCCCTCTTCACCACAACAGACCGGTACAACGTCCGCATCACTGCAGATGCTGCTCCAATCCGTCTGTCGATCTCTCGCTCCATTTTCCCCTCACTCGTGAACAAGACCCCAAGATACTTAAACTCCTCCACTTGGGGCAGGAGCCTGTCCCCAACCCGGAGAGGACAATCCACCTTTTTCCGGCTGAGGACCATGGACTCGGACTTGGAGGTGCTGATTCTCATCCCAGCCGCTTCACACTCAGCGGCAAACCGTCCCAGCAAGAGCTGTAGGTCATTGCTGGATGAAGCCAACAGGACAACATCATCAGCAAACAACAGAGATGAGATCCTGTGGTCACCAAGCATGACACCCTCCATTCCCTGGCTGCGCCTAGAAATCCTGTCCATAAAAATTATGAACAGGACCGGTGACAAAGGGCAGCCCTGGCGGAGTCCAACTCTCACTGGGAATGACTCCGACCGAGTGTTGGCAATGCGAACTAAACTCTCACAACGGTCGTACAGAGACCGAATAGCTCGTAACAACAAGCCCGATACCCCATACTCCCGAAGCACCCCCCACAAAAATCCACGAGGGACGCGGTCAAATGCCTTCTCCAAGTCCACAAAACACATGTAAACTGGTTGGGCAAACTCCCACGAACCCTCAAGAATTCTCGAGAGGGTAAAGAGCTGGTCCGATGTGCCACGGCCAGGACGAAAACCACATTGCTCCTCCTGAATCCGAGGTTCGACCAACGGCCGGACTCTCCTCTCCAGTACCTTGGCATAGACCTTCCCAGGGAGGCTGAGGAGTGTGATCCCTCTAAAGTTGGAGCACACCCTCCGGTCCCCTTTTTTGAAGAGAGGAACCACCACCCCGGTTTGCCATGCCAAAGGCACTGCCCCCAACCTCCACGCAATGTTGCAGAGGCGTGTCAACCATGACAACCCAACAACATCCAGGGCCTTGAGGTACTCGGGGCGAATCTCGTCCACCCCCGGGGCCCGGCCACCAAGGAGATTTTTAACCACCTTGGCGACCTCAGCCCCTGTGATAGGCGAGTCATCCCCCTCGTCCCCAAACCCTGCTTCCTCTGTGGAAGGCGTATCAGTGGGATTGAGGAGATCCTCGAAGTATTCCTTCCACCGCCCGACGATATCCCCAGTTGAAGTCAACAGTGTCCCATCCGCACCATACACAGTGTGGACGGGGAGCTGCTTTCCCCTCCTGAGCCGCCGAACAGTTTGCCAGAATCTCTTTGAAGCCGACCGAAAGTCTTGTTCCATGGCCTCACCGAACTCCTCCCATACCCGGGTTTTTGCTTCAGCAACCACCCGAGCTGCACTCCGCTTAGCCTGCCGGTACACCTCAGCTGCTTCGGGAGTCCCACAAGCCAACCAAGCTTGATAGGACTCCTTCTTCAGCTTAATGGCCCCCCTCACCACTGGTGTCCACCACTTGGTTCGGGGGTTGCCACCACGAGATGCACCGACCACCTTGCGGCCGCAGCTCTGGGCTGCCGCTTCAACAACAGAGGTGGAGAACATGGCCCATTCAGACTCCATGTCTCCAGACTCCCTCGGACTGTGGTTGAAGTTCTTCCGGAGGTGGGAGTTGAAGACCTCCCGGACAGGGGCCTCAGCCAGACGCTCCCAGCACACCCTCACTATACGTTTGGGTCTACCAGGTCTGAATGGCTTCCTCCCCTGCCATCGGATCCAACTCACCACCAGGTGGTGATCAGTTGACAGCTCTGCACCTCTCTTTACTCGGGTGTCCAAGACATACGGTCGCAGGTCTGATGATACGATAACAAAATCGATCATCGACCTGCGGCCTAGGGTGTCCTGGTGCCAGGTGCACATATGGACACCCTTATGCTTGAACATGGTGTTCGTTATAGACAGACTGTGGTTAGCACAGAAGTCCAATAACTGAACACCACTCGGGTTCAGATCGGGCAGGCCGTTCCTCCCAATCACCCCCCTCCAGGTTTCACTGTCGTTGCCCACGTGCACATTGAAGTCCCCCAGTAGGACAATGGAGTCTCCAGGAGGAGCACCCTCCAGCACCCCAGTCACAGACTCCAAAAAGGGTGGGTACTCTGAAACATCATTTGGTGCATAGGCACAAATGATGGTCAGGACCCGTTTCCCAACCCGAAGGCGCAGGGAAGCAACCCTTTCGTCCACCGGGGAAAACTCCAATATAGAGGCAGCAAGGTGGGGCGATACAAGAATACCTACCCCTGCTCGTCGCCTCTCGCCCGGGGCAACTCCAGAAAAGGCCAAGCTCCAGCCCCTCTCCAGGAGACTGGTTCCGGAACCGGAGCTGTGTGTTGAGGTGAGGCCGACTATATCTAGCCGGTATCGCTCAATCTCGTACACCAGCTCAGGTTCCTTCCCCACCAGAGAGGTGACATTCCACGTACCAAAAGCCAGTTTAGAAAGCTTGGGATCAGTCCGCCAAGGTCTCCGCCTTTGACTGCCACCTAATCCACATAGCACCGGACTTCCATGATCCCTCCTGCAGGTGGTGAACCTACTGGAGGGCGGACCCATGTAACTCCTTCGGGCTGAGCCCGGCCGGGTCCCATGGGTGGAAACCCGGCCACCAGACGCTAGCCTTCGAGCCCCTCCCCCAGGCCTGGCTCCAGGGTGGGGCCCCGGTAACCCCATACCGGGCGGGGTACACTGAATCCTTGATATACAATTTATCATGAGAGTCTGTTGGATCGTTCTTCGTCTGGCCCTTCGCCCAGGACCAGTTTGTCTTGGGAGACCCTATCAGAGGCAAATTGCCCCGGACAACATAGCTCCTGGGATCACTGGGGCACGCAAACCCCCCCACCACGATAAGGTGACGATCCATGAGGGGGGGTAGTGTGGGTAGTGTGAGGTAGTGTGGGTAGTGAGGGTAGTGTGTATATATATACACTCACCGGCCACTTTATTAGGTACACCATGCTAGTAACGGGTTGGACCCCCTTTTGCCTTCAGAACTGCCTCAATTCTTCGTGGCATAGATTCAACAAGGTGCTGGAAGCATTCCTCAGAGACTTTGGTCCATATTGACATGATGGCATCACACAGTTGGTGCAGATTTGTCGGCTGCACATCCATGATGCGAATCTCCCGTTCCACCACATCCCAAAGATGCTCTCTTGGATTGAGATCTGGTGACTGTGGAGGCCATTTGAGTACAGTGAACTCATTGTCATGTTCAAGAAACCAGTCTGAGATGATTCCAGCTTTATGACATGGCGCATTATCCTGCTGAAAGTAGCCATCAGAAGTTGGGTACATTGTGGTCATAAAGGGATGGACATGGTCAGCAACAATACTCAGGTAGGCTGTAGCGTTGCAACGATGCTCAATTGGTACCAAGGGGCCCAAAGAGTGCCAAGAAAATATTCCCCACACCATTACACCACCACCACCAGCCTGAACCATTGATACAAGGCAGGATGGATCCATGCTTTCATGTTGTTGACGCCAAATTCTGACCCTACCATCCGAATGTCGCAGCAGAAATCGAGACTCATCAGACCAGGCAACGTTTTTCCAATCTTCTATTGTCCAATTTCGATGAGCTTGTGCAAATTGTAGCCTCAGTTTCCTGTTCTTAGCTGAAAGGAGTGGCACCCGGCGTGGTCTTCTGCTGCTGTAGCCCATCTGCCTCAAAGTTCGACGTACTGTGCGTTCAGAGATGCTCTTCTGCCTACCTTGGTTGTAACGGGTGGTTATTTGAGTCACTGTTGCCTTTCTATCAGCTCGAACCAGTCTGGCCATTCTCCTCTGACCTCTGGCATCAACAAGGCATTTCCGCCCACAGAACTGCCGCTCACTGGATATTTTTTCTTTTTCGGACCATTCTCTGTAAACCCTAGAGATGGTTGTGCGTGAAAATCCCAGTAGATCAGCAGTTTCTGAAATACTCAGACCAGCCCTTCTGGCACCAACAACCATGCCACGTTCAAAGTCACTCAAATCACCTTTCTTCCCCATACTGATGCTCGGTTTGAACTGCAGGAGATTGTCTTGACCATGTCTACATGCCTAAATGCACTGAGTTGCCGCCATGTGATTGGCTGATTAGAAATTAAGTGTTAACGAGCAGTTGGACAGGTGTACCTAATAAAGTGGCCGGTGAGTGTATATATATATATATATATATATATATACAGTATATCGATATAGGGCCATGTAGGTTTGGATTTTTTCCCAAGAATATTAAACGCCTTCATTTACAAATTGCATTTTGTTTGTTTACTTGTGTTATATTTGTCTATTATTAGATGATCTGAAACATTTAAGTGTGACAAACATACAAAAAAAGAGAAATCAGGAAGGGGGCAAACACTTTTTCACACATATATATATATATATATATATATAGGTGTGAAAATATATACCAATATATATAAAACGACAAAGGGCCCAGAATTGAACCTTGTGGAACCTCTGTGTTGGCCCTGCAATGGACTGGCAATCTGTCCAGGGTGTACCCTGCCTCTCGCCCGAAGATGCTGGGATAGGCTCCAGCCCCCCCACGACCCGAAAAGGATTAAGCGGAAGAAGATGGATGGATGGAACCTCTTTATGTACTTGTAAAAACTCTAAAATATCACCCTCTACCTGAACAGCCTGGATTCTGCCTGTGAGGTAATTTGTAAACCACCCAACTGCTTGTTTAGAAAAACCTATAGCTGTGAGACGCAAATCATGTTTAAAGCAAAATATAATCACCTGCCAGGCAATATTCAAAACATATTCACAGAAAGAGAGTGTGAATATAACTTAAAGGGATTATTTAAATTTAAATTGGCACTGGTGAGAACGAAAAGGAAAAGTTTTTGTGTTTCAGTGTATGTGGTGAAATTATGGAACTGTTTGAATGTGGAATTAAAGAAATGCACAAACATCACACAGTTCAAAAATATGTACAGACGGATGATATTCACTATGTATAAGGAGAAGGGGTTTGATTGACACCTGGTATGCACATTGGGTTTTTTGTTTGTTTTGTTTTTTGTTTTGTTTTTCTTCCTTGTTTGCTCTTGTTTTATGGTCAGATATACTGGTATAAATGACATCCTTATATTATATTTCAAATAAATAATTGACTATGGAGAACATATATTAATAATATAGTACATTATGCAATAATAGAAGAAAATATAATGTATAAGAATATAAGGAAATGCAATATAATATAAAATACTACAAGGGAATATGACATTAGTGATTAGTGAGGATTAGATTTATGTTGTTCCGGGCAATTTGCCTCTGGTAGGGTCACCCAAGACAAACTGGTCCTGGGTGAAGGGCCAGACTAAGAAGAATCCAATAGACTCTCATGATGAATGCTAGAACAGGGATCCAGTGTACCCTGCCCAGTATGGGGGAACCGGGGCCCCACCCTGGAGCCTGTCCTGGGGGAGGGGCTAGATGGCTAGCATCTGGTGGCCGGGTTTCCGCCCATGGGACCCAGCCGGGCTCAGCACGAAGGAGTTACATGGGTCCGCCCTCCAGTGGGCTCATCACCTGCAGGAGGGACCATGGGGGGTCCGGTGCTGTGTGGATCAGGTGGCGGTCACAGGCGAAGACCTTGGCGGTCTGATCCCAGGCTTCCTAAACTGGCTTTTGGGACGTCAAATGTCACCTCTCTGGTAGGGAAGGAACCTGAGCTGGTGCATGAGGTTGAGAGATACAGTCGACCTCTCCTGCTGGAGAGGGGCTGGAGCTTGGCCTACTCTGGAGTTGCCCCGGGTGAGAGGCGACAAGAAGGGGTGGGTATTCTTGTATCCCCCCAACTTGCTGCCTCTATATTGGAGTTTTCCCCGGTGGACGAAAGGGTTGTTTCCCTGCACCTTTGGGTTGGAAAATGGAGTCTCTGACTGGGGTTCTGGAGGTTGCTTCTCTTGGAGACTCCATTGTCCTTCTGGGGGACTTCAATGCGCACGTGGGCAATGACAGTGAAACCTGGAGGGGGGTGACTGGGAGGAACGGCCTGCCCAATCTGAACCCGAGTGGTATTCAGTTATTGGATTTCTGTGCTAACCACAGTTTGTCCATAACAAACACCATGTTCAAGCATACGGGTGTCCATATGTGCACCTGGCACCAGAACACCCTAGGTCGCAGGTCAATGATCGATTTTGTTATCGTGTCATCAGACCTGTGACCGTATGTCTTGGACACTCGGGTAAAGAGGTGCAGAGCTGTCAACTGATCACCACCTGGTGGTGAGTTGGATCCGATGGCAGAGGAGGAAGCCATTCCAACCTGGTAGACCCAAACATATAGTGAGGATGTGCTGGGAACCTCTGGCTGAGGCCCCTGTCCGGGAGGTCTTCAACTCCCACCTCTGGAAGAACTTCGACCACATTCCGAGGGAGTCTGGAGACATGAAGTCTGAATGGGCAATGTTCTCCACCTCCATTGTTGAAGCGGCTGCCCAGAACTGCGGCCGCAAGGTCGTTGGTGCATCTCGTGGTGGACACTGGTGGTGAGGGGGGCCGTTAAGCTGAAGGAGTCCTATCGAGCTTGGTTGGCTTGTGGGACTCCCGAAGCAGCTGAGGTGTACCGGCAGGCCAAGCGGAGTGCAGCTCGGGTGGTTGCTGAGGAAAAAACTCGGGTATGGGAGGAGTTGGGTGAGGCCATGGAACAAGACTTTCGGTCGGCCTCGAAGAGATTGTGACAAACTGTCCAGTGGCTCAGGAGGGGGAAGCAGCTCCCTGTCCAGACTGTGTATGGTGCGGATGGGGCGCTGCTGACTTCGACTGGGGATATCATCGAGTGGTGGAAGGAATACTTCGAAGATCTCCTCAATCCCACTGATACGCCTTCCACAGAGGAAGCAGGGCTTGTGGACGAGGGGGCCGACTCAGCTATCACAGGGGCTGAGGCCCTGGATGTTGTAGGGCTGTCATGGTTGACACGCCTCTGCAACATTGCATGGAGGTCAGGGGCATTGCCTTTGGCATGGCAAACTGGGGTGGTGGTTCCTCTCTTCAAAAAAGGTGACCGGAGGGTGTGCTCCAACTTTAGAGGGATCACACTCCTCAGCCTCCCTGGGAAGGTCTATGCCAAGGTACTGGAGAGGAGAGTCCGGCCGTTGGTTGAACCCCGGATTCAGGAGGAGCAATGTGGTTTTCGTCCTGGCTGTGGCACATCGGACCAGCTCTTTTCCCTATCAAGAATCCTCGAGGGTTCATGGGAGTTTGCCCAACTAGTTTACATGTGTTTTGTGGACTTGGAGAAGGCATTTGACCGTGTCCCTCGTGGTTTTTTTGTGAGGGGTGCTTCGGGAGTATGGGGTATTGGGCTTGTTGTTACGAGCTGTTCGGTCTCTACAACCATTGTGAGAACTTGGTTCGTATTGCCAACACTCGGTGGGACTCATTCCCAGTGATAGTTGGACTCTGCCAGGCCTGCCCTTTGTCACCGATCCTGTTCATAATTTTTATGGACAGGATTTCTAGGCGCAGCCAGGGAATGGAAATGTTAGAGCACTTCATGCTTCCCTCTGCTGACAAGCTTTATGGAGAAGCTGATTTAATTTTCCAGCAGGACTTGGCACCCCCCCCCCCACACACACACACACACTGCCAAAAGTATCAAAACCTGGTTTAATGACCATGGTATCACTGTGTTTGTTTGGCCAGCAAACTCTCCTGACCCCATAGAGAATCTATGGAGTATTGTCAAGAGGAAGCTGAGAGACATCAGACCCAACAATGCAGACAAGCTGAAGGTCACAATCAAAGCAACCTGGTCCTTCATAACACCTCAGCAGTGCCACAGGCTGATCATCTCCATGCCACGCCACATTGATACAGTAATTAATCCAAAATGAGCCTCGACAAAGTATTGAGTGTGTATATGGACATACTTTTCAGTCGGCCAACATTTCTATTAAAAAACTATTTTTTAAAATTAAGTTTATGAAATATTCAAATTTTTTGAGAAACTGAATTTGGGGTTTCCATGGCTGTAAGCCATAATCATCAAAATTAAAATAAATAAACACTTGAAATATATCACTCTCTGTATAATGAATCTATATAATATATGGGTTTCACTTTCTGAAATGAGTGACCAAAAATATTATACTTATAAACTTTTATATACTTATATACTTTTTCATGATATTCTAATTTTTTTAGATGCACATGTATTTTTGACATTTCAGTATATGGTATGTAAAATTATAATTTTGGTAAAAATTCACTGTATGGTTACACGTTCAAAATAAAATGAATTGAACTGAAAAATTGAAAAAAGATGTTTTAGTCAAGTTCTCAGATTTAAATAACAAACCAGAAGAAATAAAATGATTTTAAAAAAATTTAACATTATTTTCCTCTCAATTACCCTGAGACCATCAACAAGTACAGTGGTGTGAAAAAGTGTTTGCCCCCTTCCTGATTTCTCATTTTTTTTTTGTATGTTTGTCACACTTAAAGTTTCAGATCATCAAACAAATTTAAATATTAGACAAAGATAACACAAGTAAACAAAAATTGCAGTTTTTAAATGAAGGTGTTTATTATTAATGATAAAAAAAAGTCCAAGCCTACAGGGCCCTGTGTGGAAAAAGTGATTGCCCCCTAAACCTAATAACTAACTAATAACACACACGGCAAGAATAGTTCTTTTGACATACCATGTCAATGTACTTTAAAAAAAAAAAAAAAAAAAAAAAAAACCTAAACAAAACAAACAAAAAAACTTATGACTGACTTGAGTAGATGTCAATTATCCCCAGTTGGAGGAAGTCATTTGACACAGAGTGAGGAAACTCAAACTCTGAAAATATGCCATTATGCTGAACATAAACTACAAGAGATGGAGAATGATATTGATCCTGATAACCACTTTTTCAATAATATTCATAACCATTGTGAATATTACACTGAAAAGCAATTCAAAAGTCAAGTGCAACTAGATGGTAAACTATCAATAATACACTTCAACAGCAGAAGTCTTAACAAAAACTTTCCACAGATTCAGGACTATTTGTAACTTAGATTTTTATTCATTTTTCATCATATATAATGCATTCAGATCACATTCTACATTTAAAAAACAAAGGGGTTAGGGTAGGTAAAAATAAAAAAAAATAAAAAAAATAAAAAATAAATAAATAAATAATATAAAAAATAAAAGGGGGGGGGCAAATGTTGGAGCATCAAGTTTTTAGTTTCCATCTCTTAATTCTTCTGGTTTTTTCAGTGTCTTTGGTTATTCTTTCAATTTCTGCCTCGTTGTTGCACTTTGTAGTGTGTCCATTTCCGCCATTTTTTCTCCCATATTCCTTCTTGCATTCTTCGTCGATATGTTAGTTTTTCCATCATACGTATGTCCTCAACAATGTCAGTCCATTGTTCTTGGTCAGGAAGAACTTCTGATCGCCATTTTTTTGTGATAGTTTTTTTACATGCAATCAACAAGATTTTAACTAGATATCTGTCCTCAGCCTGTATAACATTGTCTTTTTTAAGATCACATAAGTACATCAGGTTACAGTTCATTGGTATATTATATCCTAATATCCTCTGTATTGTCACATGCATAGATTTCCAAAATGATGATATTTTGTAGCATTTCCAAAACATATGTGAGTGGTCTGCATTTTGAGCCCCACATCCCCTCCAGCATAAAGATTGGGTATTTGTATATTTTCCTTGAATCTGTGGTGTAATGAAAAAGCGAATCAGGTTTTTCCATCCAAATTCCCTCCATGCCCTTGAATTTGTTGATGTGTGTTGTGTTTTCCATATTTCCTGCCAGCTTTCTTCTGTTATGTTTAAATTGAGCTCTTTCTCCCATTTCTCCTTTATATAGTTACTTGTATGATTGTTTGTCATAAGTTTCTGATATAGTTTTGAAATAATTCTTATTTTATTTCCTGCATATGAGCTTAAAATAAGTTGTATAATCTCGTTCACATCTGTTTGGAGGTTATGCCTAATCTTCTTCATATAGTAATCTCTCATCTGCAGATATCTGAAAAATTCCGATCTTTCTAATTTAAATTTTCTCCTGATATTTACAAAGCTCCCGAGATCTTTTTTTCCGATATTGCCCCATGCTGTGATTCCCTTGTTCACCAGATTTTTGTATCCCCTATCTTGTTTTGCCGGTTCAAACTGACTGTCAAATGCTACCCATTTCAATAGTTTTATGTCTTCCCTTATATTATATTTTTGTACTATTTTATACCACAGTTCTAAAGTAAATTTAGTGATTGGGTCTATTTGTTTGATTTGCTTATATGCATCTTTATCCCCTATTATGCTTTGTACTGGGAGTCCCTCAATTTCCTTTTCCATTTCTTTCCATTTTGCCTCATATCCCTCGTCGCACCAACATATGATATATCTTATTTGTGCTGAGTAGGAATATTCCTTTAGACTCGGTAGGCCCATGCCTCCTTTCTCTTTTGGTAATTGGAGGGTTTTATATTTCACTCTTGGTTTTTTACCTCCCCAAACAAATCTCGATATCATCCTGTCCCACTTTGAGAATTGGGCATCTGGAATCTCTGTTGGTATAGCCTGGAAGAGGTAAAGTAATCTAGGTTGTATGCTGATTTTGACTGTCTCAATTTTTGAATTCAGATCCATATTTAAGATTGACCATCTATCAATATCTTTTTTTATTTCTTGTTCCAACCTATCATAGTTTGCTTTATATATTTTGCTTAGGTCTTTAGGTATGTTCACTCCAAGGTATTTTATTTCTTTTTGGTTCCAGTTTAGTTTGATCTTATCAGTTATCTGGTTTAGAGGGTTATAGTGGAATGTCAGTATTTGTGTTTTTGTTATGTTTATCTTGTATCCTGATAATTTTCCAAAATTTTCTATCAAGTTCATCATTTCCATTATTGATTTATCTGGTTGTTCAAGGTAAACTATAATATCGTCTGCAAATAGCCCAATCTTGTGTTCCGCCCCCTTTATTGTTACACCTTTTAATTTCTTATTTTGTCGTATCGCTTGAGCCAATGGTTCTATGAACAGAGCAAACAAGGTGGGCGATAAGCAGCATCCCTGCCTAGTTGATCTTTGTATATTTACTTTGTCTGTTAAGCTACCGTTTATCTTGATTCTTGCCACAGGTTCTTGATATAGCGTCCTTATGCATTGTACTGATTTTTCGTTAAATCCAAAGCGCTCCAGTACACTATATAGGAATTTCCAGTTAACCCTGTCAAATGCTTTTTCTGCGTCTAAACTCATTATTACTGCGCTTTTCTTTTCTTTGTGTATTTGGTTAATTATATGTATTGTTCTCCTGATATTGTCATGTGTTTGGCGTCCCTCTATGAATCCAGTTTGATCATCTTCTATCAATTCCGTCAAGAATGTCTTTATTCGTTTACATATAATTGTTGTGTATATTTTATAATCTACATTTAATAAAGAGATTGGTCTATAGTTTCCGCATTGTTCTTTATCTTTCCCTGGTTTTAAAATAACTGAAATGATTGCTTCGTTCCATGATGGAGGTATTTTGTTGTTGTTCAGCGTCCAATTAAATGACTTTAGGAGTTGTGGCGTGAGTTCTTCTATAAACAGTTTATAAAACTCAGATGGGTATCCATCACTACCTGGTGATTTACCGTTTTTAAGTGACTTAATCACATCTCTGATCTCTTGTGTTGTTATTTCTGCTGTTAGTTTTTCATTTTGTTGATTTCCTATTGATGGCAAGTCCAATGTGTCTAGAAATTTTTTGATATCTTTAGTATTTGTTTCTTCAGGTTGCGAGTATAGTTCTTGGTAGAAATTATGGAAAATTTCTTCGATGTTTTCTGGGTTAACTGTGGTTTTATTTGTGGTGGGGTCTTTAATCTTGTATACATTATTCATTGTTTGTTGTTTTCTTAACCGTTTTGCCAGCAGTTTTGTGGCTTTTGGCCCCGTTTCATAATATTTTTGCTTTAGATATCTATTTTTCCTTTCAATTTCATCCATTTGTGTTTCTTTTATCTTTGTTTTTTCTTCTTTAATTTCTTGATATATTTTTGGGTCATTTGTGCTTTGATGTTTACGTTCTAGTTCCCTCAGTCTCTCACATCTTTGTTCATACGCTTCCAGTTTAGTCTTATTTGCTTTTCCTGTTTCAACAATTAATTTACCCCTTAACACGGCTTTTAGTGCGTCCCATAGTATTGTTGGGTCCACTTCTTCATTGTCATTCTCTTGGATATATTCGTTTATGTTTATTTTTATTCTTTCTTTCATTTTCTCATCATTTAACAGTCCTACGTTAAGTTTCCATGTTGTTTGTCGTTTTCTATTGTTCAAATATATTTCCATGTATATAGGATTATGATCTGATATTTCTGCCCCTCCAATCCAACAATTTCTCACCCTGTGTCTGTCACCTTCATTCATAAGGAAGTAATCTATTCTAGAGTGTACTTTATGGACTGCTGAATAATGTGTATAGTCTTTTTCGAGTGGGTGCAGGTCCCTCCATATGTCTACCATACCCATTTCTGCCAGTGAGGTTCTTATGAACTTTGTTACATGTTTTTTTGTCTTCTTAACACTTGTTGTGTCAACTTCATGATCCATGACAGCATTTAAGTCTCCTCCACAAATTAGGACTCCTTCACTGTGTGTTGCTATGAGATCAAACAGATGTTGAAAAAAACCCTTGTCACTTTCTGGTGGGGCATAGATGTTCACTAATGTAATCTGCATACCATCTATTCTTCCCTTTATTATTACATACCTGCCTTCTTTATCCTGGATTTCCTGTTCACTTTCAAATTGTATTTTGTTTGAGATTAGTATCATAACCCCCCTTTTTGCTCCTCCCTTAAATGAACTGTAGTAGGAGTTCTTATAGCCAAATCTCTTTAGTTTCACATGTTCTGTCTTGCTCAAATGTGTCTCTTGCATAAATATAATTTCAGCTTTTTCCTTCTTGAATTTTCTTATTATTCTTTCCCTTTTAACAGGTGAGTTCAGACCATTCACGTTTAATGTCATTATCTTAAGATTTTTACCCATATTCATGTTTTTCCATTTTTTTAACTTGTGCTCCTAGCCCCTTTAACAACAAAAATAACACATATTTATATAAAAACACATTAAAAAATCTCGACCTCCGTACTTTGGGCCTTTCTTCTGCCCACTGGTCCCTGTTGGTGGGTGGGGGGTTTGTCTTCACAGAGTGAAGGGCCCTCCCTAGACTTCTAATTACTATCAAAGTAATAGTCATAAGTCTAGAAATGTCCAACAAATATCACTTAAACCTCTCCTAGCCGTCTGTTTCTCTTTTACCTTGTCTTCTTGGCCTTCATTTCTTCTGTGCCTTTCTTAATCTTTGTTATGATCTAGGCTTTCAGTTGAAAGCCTTGTAGCTTGTCCTGGGCCCGCTGCTCTACGTCTCTCCCCCTTCTTCCGCCGTTCACTCGTCTCCACTCCGTCTGTCGTGGTGCGTTCAGGGCCGCCGCTGCTCCAGCCGTCTCCTTCGGCACGCTCACCTCAAGGCCCCGCTCCATCATATCCCGCGCTGCCTCTTCGGCCGTGTTGTAGGTTCTTGTGCCTTCCTCCCAATGAATCCTCATTTTCGTTAGCGGCGTTTGGAATCTAATTTTTTTCTCTTTCAGCGTTTTTTTAATATTGGCATATTTCTTCCGCTGCTGCACGATTTCTGTCGGGTAGTCATGGTCAAAAAATACCTGTTTGTCGCCGATTCGTATCTTTTTTTTCCATGCTTGCGTCAGGATTCTTTCCTTTATGTCATATTTCACAAAGTTTACCACAACTGACCTGGGTGGAGAGTTTGTTTTCGGGTTCTGTGCCGGTGCTCTGTGCGCCCGTTGAATCTGCAGATCCGTTTCTCCGGGTATTTCCAGTTCTTTTTTTAAGAACTGATCCATGAATTTTGTCATCGAGTTGCCTTCAATGCCCTCCGGAATTCCAAAGATGCGCATATTGCTTCGTCGGGATCTGCTCTCCAAGTCGTTTATTTTCTCCTGCATCCTCTGCGTTTGCGTCGTCAGGGTCTGTAGTTGTTCGTTTGCCTCGCTTTTCCAATCTTGTAGTTCCGAAATTCGGGTCTGCGCTTCTGTCATACACGCCCGCTGGGAGCGCAGCTCCTCCATGTTTTCCGTTAATTTACGCTCCATTTCTCTTCGGAGGTCCATGATTTCCTCCTTAATTTCTTTTTTCAGTTCCTCCTTAAGAGCCGCTAAATCCTGTTGTAGCTGTCGCTTGAATTCTCTTCACTCTTCACCCAAACTGGCGATGCCAGCGTTCATGTTGTCGAGTCTGGTGTCTTCCATTTTCTCTGCTGTAGACACCTCGTTTTTTTGGGCTTTGCGTACAGCGGTTTTTCCTGCGTTGTTGGAGAGGAATTCTTCAATTTTACCCTGTTTTTGTCCTTGTGCCCGGTTCCTTCGTGTTTTCATCCCTTAGTTTATTGATTCGTTTATGTCGAGTTGGCCATTTACCGATGATTTTTAATCCGGCTAGGGAGAGCTCTTTGTTTAAGTGTTATGTCTCTCCGCCATCTTCCCGGAAGTCCGATTCAGGACTATTTAAAACAGCTAGACAGAAAATTTACAGCTATCGCAGTCTCTGAAACTTGGCTTAATGAAGAGCAGGCTTCCCTGATGGCAATAGAGGGATATCAGATGTTTCATATTAACAGATCTCAACAAAAGGGTGGTGGTGTTGCACTGTATATTGATGACCTGTATAGGTGTAAGCTTGTAAATGGAATGTCCTTTGCACTACCAGGGATTTTGGAATGTGTTACTGTTGAGATTGACCAAGATAAAACAAAAAATCTAATTATAAGTTGTATATATAGAACGCCGGGAACTTGCATTGAGACATTCAGAGATAAATTAGTCGAGCTGTACAATAATATTACTAGTAAGAAAATGGCAGTAATTTGTGGAGATTTCAATATTGATTTACTAAATCCATATCAACAAAATGTAATTACAGAGTTCATGAACTCTATGTACAGCATGAGTCTGTATCCCACAATAACACATCCCAGTAGAATCACAGTTCACACTGCTACACTTATTGACAACCTGTTTGTTGATATTATTGATAAGAAAATAGAAAGTGGATTATTGATAAATGATATAAGTGACCACTTGCCAACCTTTGCACTTATCCATGGCCACACGGGGGCCAATACAGAAAAAATTTTAAAATCGTTCAGATACAAATCACAAAATGCAATCAGTTCTTTTAAAGAGGACTTGCTGAAGCAAGACTGGACAGAAGTCTATGTATCAGATGTAAATGAAGCCTATGACACATTTATAAACATTGTAACCACTCTTTATGAAAAAAACTGCCCATTAGTAAAAAAAAAGCTTAACACTAGAAGACCCAGAGAGGGGCCATTTGGCCTTTTTGGCTAGAAAACCCATAGGGGGACCATCAAGTGGCCACAAGAGGGCTAATGTCTGGGTCTTCTAGTGTTAAACATAAATTTGCCGATAAGCCATGGTTAACTAAAGGATTACAAAAGGCGTGTAAAAAGAAAAATTTATTATATAAAGCTTTCCTAAAGAAAAGGACAAAAGAAGCAGAGCAGCGGTGTAAAACATACAAAAATAAGTTAACATATATAACATATATATATATATATATATATATATATATATATATATATATATACTACATCTTATTATATATAACATATATAATAAGATGTAGTAAGAGAGACTATTACAGTAAAGAACTGGAGAAAAACAGAGACAATATTAAAAATACATGGACAATACTTAACAATATTCTTGGAAATAAAAACAGAAATATAAGCTACCCAACCGATTTTTCAAAAAGTAATAAAACGGCTCAGAGTGTGAATGCAGCTTCACCTGCAGATGAATTTAATAACTTTTTTGTTAACATTGGTCCTAATTTGGCTCGAGAAATACCCATTACAGCGCCTACAGGTGATATAATAAGCAAAAACACTGCTATAAAAGACTCCATTTTCATAAAGAACACAGACGAGAGAGAGGTCATTAAAATTGTTAAATCGTTTAAAAGTAAAACATCTACGGACTGTGATGGTATTGACATGCTCTTAGTCAAAACTATTATTGAATGCTTAGTGAAACCACTGACGTATATCTGTAACCTGTCTCTCCAAACAGGTATATTTCCCAATACAATGAAAATAACTAAAGTAATTCCGATATACAAGACGGTTGACAGAGGGGAATTCTCAAACTGTAGACCAATTTCACTATTGCCGCAATTTTCCAAGATACTTAAAAAATATTCTATGAGAGAATTGACAACTTCATAGTGAAGAATAATTTATTGTGTGAGCAGCAATATGGGTTCAGATACAAGAGGACAACTGCATTTGCTCTAATGGAATTTATAGAAAAAATATCAACTGCCATTGAAAATAAAGAGTATTCAGTTGGGGTATTCCTGGATCTTAAAAAAGCATTTGATACAGTGGATCATAATTTATTATTAAAGAAACTACAAAATTGTGGTATTAGAGGGGTAGCACTGTCCTGGTTATGTAGTTACTTAAAGAATAGGTATCAGTATGTATGTGTTGGTAACAAAAACTCACAGTTACTGAAGGTTTCTTGTGGAGTCCCACAGGGTTCAGTTTTGGGGCCATTGTTATTCAATATGTATATAAATGATATATGTAAAGTTTCAGAAAAAATGCATTTAATATTGTTTGCCGATGACACTAATCTATTATGCAGTGGAAGCAATTTGGAACAACTTTTGGATACACTCGGAAAGGAATTAGGAAAGCTTAAACTGTGGTTTGATTCAAACAAATTAACACTCAATTTAAGTAAGACAAAATTTATAGTTTTTAACAACCATCACAACAACTTAGTATCTAAACTCAATGTAAATGGTGTAGAGATTGAAATGGTATCTGAAACTAAATTTCTTGGAGTAATAATTGATAATAAACTGTGTTGGAAGTCACATATTAATTATATTAAAGGTAAAATATCCAAATCAATTGCAATACTACACAGAGTGAAATATTTGCTGAATCAACTCACACTATATACCTTGTATCATTCATTAATACTCCCATACATGATATATTGTACTGAAGTATGGGGAAATACTTATAAAACAAACATATATCTAGTCTTTATGCTTCAGAAGAGAGCTATTATAATAATAAACAAAGCTGCTTACAGGAAACCAACAAACCCACTTTTTCTTAAATTAAAAGTTCTCAAGTTGAAAGATCTGGTTGACTTTAAAACTGCAGTAATAATGTTTAAAATGAAGAATCTATGAGACTTCCGGTCTGGACGCCATGGCGACTGCAGCTTAACACTGAAGCTCTCAGACCCAATCCAGGATAACACCTTGAAAATCAAACTTAACGGATTTTTGGAGGAGTGAAAATCAAAAGACAAAATCATCATGTCTAAAGGAAAACAGAAGAAACTGAAATTCTCCAGGCCAGGACACGTATCGGCCGGAGAATCTGAACTGGAAGATCTCCATTCAGAAGACGAGGAACTGGTGATAGCTAACAAAAGGGTTAGCCTGAAATCACTATTTGAGGAGCTACGACGATTTCGCCGAGAAGTTACGGCCGAATTTCGGGAATTCAGAGAAGAATTGAAAAGGACAAACAGCAGAGTGGACCAGGCCGAGAACCAAATCTTGGAAACAGAGGATCGAATAAAAGTGCTCGAAGATTCTGTGCTAGACCTACGCAAAAGACAAGCAGCTATAGAGGCTAAGCTAACCGACCAAGAAGGAAAACAAAGAAGAGACAACATAAGAATTCATGGTCTGATAGAAGGAACCGAAAATGGTTTTAACTCAATGGCAGAATGCGTGGAATCCTTACTAAGAGAGAAATTGGATGTTCCACAAACCACCGACTTGAAGATAGAAAAGGCACATCGTTCATTAGCCGCTAGGCCGGCGGCGGAAGCGCCCCCACGTTCGGTGTTGGTAAGATTTTCCAATTTCAAAATAAAACAAGAGGTTGTAAGACTGGCCTGGCAGAAAAAAGGATTTATGCACCAGGAGAGAAAAGTCTACGTGGAACACGATTACGCCCCGGAGGTCCTTAAAAAGCGCAGGGAATACAATGACGCGAAAAAGGTGTTAAGAGAGAAGAAATTGCGCTTTCAGACTCCATTTCCTGCGAAGTTAAGGGTCTTCTACGGCGATGAAACGTGTCTCTATAATTCGGCGGAAGAAGCAACAGCTGACATGGCGAAAAGAGGGCTCCCGGTAACGGTATTTAAACCCGCAGCAGACCCGAGTGAGAAGATCAAAGCGCAAACATGGACAACACAAAGACCCTCAAAATCCACGGACCAGCAGCGGGAAACCCAGCACCAGAGCGTCGCGGATAAACTATCCGTTTTCAGGTTGGAATAGCGACCTTTTTTTTTTTTTTTCTCTTGAATCAATCTGCACATCCAACCCCCCTCATACAAGGTAACAAACTTTAAGGGAGATGCATATTCAGCATGTGGTAAAACATTTCATGGAACAATCATATTATTTGAAACAAATAAGTCTTTGTAATAAAAAAAAAAAAAAAACTTGTTAAAATAGAAATGTGACAATAATCCACATGTTCTCCTCATACTAACAAATACTGTTTTTGCGTGAATGTTTGATGTGATGGGGGTGGGAGGGTGCACACAATTTCACAGGGTTTAGGCATAAAAGGAAAAAAAAAATCATTACAAGTTTGGATTGGGTTCTGAAACTCACGTTAAAAGCATGGGACTACTTTCAGTGGTAAGAGAGGGCCCTCAACACGTAACAGAGTTTGAGGAATTTCCCTCAGAGCCTTCTCTCCATCAAGGCTCTTACAGGGTCTTTAAAAAGACCTCAGCTCAGGAAGTTCTTATGACAGCTTTTTGTTTTAAAGTTTTTTACACTATGTTCTTAATGTTTTTCTTGTTTTTAATGTTCTTTCAGTTTCTGAGTAGCACAAAAGAGGGCCACCACACAGTTATACTAAACAAAACAACACAATGGAGAAACAGGGTGTAACCAAAATAATTTCATATAATGTAAAAGGAATCCTGAATCCAGTTAAAAGATCCAAGATTCTAGGCAAAATGAAAAAAGACAAAGCAGGAATAATATTTTTACAAGAAACCCACCTAACCAGATGTGGAACACAATAAACTCAGTAGACAAGGGTTTAAAATGATCTCTTCATCTTCATATAAATCAGGGAGGAGGAGGGGAGTAGCGACATTGATATCAACCAAAATTACATTTGAAAAAAAATCAGAACACAAAGATAAAGAAGGGAGATACAGTTTGGTAACTGGGCGGCTAGAGGGAGAAGATATCACCCTGCTGAATGTGTATGCTCCCCCAGGGGCTAACTGGAAATTTTATAAAAATGTATTCGACCTAATGATAACTAAAGCTCAAGGTTTAGTGATATGTGGTGGGGACTTCAATCTTAGACTGAATCCATACTGGGATGCTTCTGGTAATTCCCCACATCAAAATAACACCCAAAACAGGAAGACTCGGATGCTACTAAAAGAATTGGGAATCTGTGACGTGTGGAGGGAACTCAACCCCAGTGTAAAAGACTATACATTTTACTCAACTCCACATTCATCTTACTCAAGGATTGACTATTTTTTTATGTTTAATAGAGACATTGGAAGAGTAAAAACATGTAAAATAGGACTGATGGATCTCTCCGACCACAGTCCGATCTACATGGACTTAAATATCCAAAAATACACAAATAATACATTTTCTTGGAGGTTAAATTCAAATGTCCTGAAAGGACCATTGAAAGATGAATTGGAATCAGATATTCTCAGATATTTGGAAGATAACGATAATGGAGAAGTATCCCCTTTAATACTGTGGGATGCATGCAAAGCTGTAATAAGAGGAAAGATTATTGCAAAACTGGCAACCCAAAAGAAACTAAGACAAGAAAAACTATCCACATTAGAGTCAGAACTTAGGAACCTAGAAAAAGAACACAAAGGCAACACTCATTCTACTGACTCGCTCAAGATTAAGGAAATTAAAAACCAAATAAATGAGATCTACACAATAGAAATCCAGAAGAAACTTACATTTCTGAAACAAAAATACTATGAAGCAGGCAGTAAATCGGCAAAATTGCTAGCCTATAAATTGAGGAAACATCAAACAGAAAGAGCAATCTACAAAATCAGAGACCCAGTATCAAAGGAAATAAAATTCAGAATTCAGGATATTCTTAAAAACTTCGAGAATTACTATAAGAACTTATACTCCCACAAAAAACATAAAAACGCATCCGAGGCATTCCTAAACACATTAAACCTTCCCCAACTTACGGAGTCACAAAATAAAACACTACTGTCAGAAATACATCCTAAAGAATTGGAAAAAGCAATTATGAAACTTAAAGCTAACAAATCCCCAGGAGCTGATGGCTATACAGCAGAGTGGTACAAAACCTTTAAACAGCAACTATCTCCTCTCCTCCTGAAAACATTTAATTATGTCCTCCACACAGGGGAAATCCCCCCCTCCTGGAGAGAAGGGGTCATTGCAGTTATACCTAAACCTGAAAAGGATAAACTAGAGTGCTCCAACTACAGACCAATCAGTGTACTAAATCAGGACTATAAGCTTTTTACCATTATCCTTGCCAAAAGGTTAGAAAATATACTGACAGACCTAATTCATTTAGACCAAACAGGTTTTATAAGACAAAGACAGACACAAGACAACATTCGACGCACTTTACACATAATTCATCATATAAAAAAATATAACTTAAATGCAGTCATATTGGGATTAGATGCTGAAAAAGCATTCGATTCGGTTGACTGGTCTTTTCTATATAGAATCTTATCCAGTTTCAATTTTCATAACAACTTCATTAGAACTATACAGGCATTATATAAAAAACCAACAGCTAAAATAAGGATTAACGGTATTTTATCATCTTCTTTTGAACTGGAAAGAGGATGTCGTCAGGGCTGCCCCCTGTCTCCACTGCTCTTTGCAATCTTCATAGAACCTCTGAGCCAATGGATAAGACAAAACCAAAAAATTCAAGGTATTACACTTGGTCAGAAGGAACATAAAATAGCACTCTTTGCTGATGACATTTTAATATACCTAGGGCAGCCGAACACTTCTTTACCAGAACTAACCTCAGTTTTTTCAGAGTATGGAGATTTATCAGGGTACAAATTAAACATGCATAAAACCCAAGTTTTAACATTCAACTATGACCCAAATCATTATTCACTAAGCAAACTCAAAACTAACTGGGAGTCGGAATCTATGAAATATCTGGGGGTCAATATCCCGAAACAACTCAACAAAATTATATCACTAAACTATGATCCACTGGTGACAAAAATAAAATCTGACCTAGCAAGATGGAATATGATACCATTCTTGGGTACTGCACAAAGAATTGAAGCAGTCAAAATGAATATACTTCCACGTCTTCTATACCTTTTCCAAACAATACCGGTAGAACCTCCCAAAAAAACATGGCAGGAGCTGGACAGAAGGATCTCAAGATTCATATGGCAGGGCAAGAGACCTAGAATCAGATATAGAACCCTACAGCTAAGCAAAGACAAAGGTGGGCTCGCGCTGCCAAATATCAGGGACTACTTTAAAGCCGCACAAATTAAAACTTTAGTAGAGATATGTAACCCAGTCTACACTGCACAATGGAAGGAGATCAAATGCCAAATAACAAGTGACATCCCCCTACAGGCGATAATAGGGAACAATGCCTTACCTAAGCTTTTGAATAACACTAACCCGTGGATAGAGACCCCGCTAAAAATTTGGTTTAAGATAGTCAGAGAGAATCAAACTAAAGAGCCCTATCGACTTCTGCAATGGATTGCCTATGATCAGGACTTTACTCCTAATAAAACAGACACCAGATTTAAAAAGTGGAAGGAGAAAGGGCTGATAAAATATTACGATTTTTTTAAAGGGCAAATCTTAAGAAGTTTTGAAGATTTGAAAAAACAAGGCCTAATAAATCAAGACCTTTACAAGTTCTTCCAGCTTAGACACCACATAAACAATATACTTAAAAAGGAGGTTTTGGAAAGGGCCCAGTCAGGTGTTCTGAAGGTCTTCTTAATGGCATATAAAGGGATCCCAGGGATCAGATACATTTCTAAAATATACCAAGGTCTTCAAGACTTAAAAGGAGACAACACATCTTATATAAAAGAGAGATGGGAAAAAGAGGGGAATTTCACTTTACAACTGGAAATATGGGAAAAGCTAAATAAACAGCAATGGAAAAGTACCTCATCCCTGCAGTGGAGAGAATTTGGATGGAAAAACTTGGCAAGATTTTTCAGAACACCTGCACAAAACAAATTTACCCATAAGGGATTGAACTGTTGGCGCTCGTGTGGTGAAAAGACTGCAAATCATTTTCATGTGTTTTGGTCATGCCCAGTTATCCACCAATATTGGACCAAGGTACAGACAATATTGGGGAAAATATTCAAAATTACAGTTCCCTTTTCTTTTGTAACTTTGTATTTGGGTTTACTACCGGACTCACTGGAAAGACGAGGAGAAAAATACTTATTCAATGTTTTAATATTGGCAAGCAAAAAAGCTCTAACTAAAAAATGGATGTTGAAGGACTGTCCTACACCTGAAGATTGGACTAACGTGATCCAAGACATTTACTCGATGGAAAAGTTGACATTCGCACTGAGACAGGACATGGATGGGTTCATGAACTTTTGGCAACCCTGGACCGCATATGTGTCTTCCATTAGATCTAATCTTTGACAAATACCATTTCAATAATGGTTCCGCTCTTTGTTCCAACTCTACTCAGATGCTCTTTTATCTTTATTTACTTACTTTTTCTTTTTGTTTGTTTTTTACTGGTTTGTTTGTTTGTTTTTTGTTATTTGTTTTTTGTTTTTTTTCTCTTTAATTTCACTTTTTCTTTCACTTTAAAAAAAAAAAAGGGGTGTTGTAAGAATTAATCTTCCAATGTTGTCAGATATCAGAAAATAAGGGAACATGTAATGAAAATGTAAACAATGCATTGCTGTAACGACCTGTATACCCTTTACAAAAACTTAAATTAAAAAAAAAAAAAAAATGAAGAATCTATCACTGCCCGCAAATATCCAAAAGTTGTTCCAAATAAGGGAGAAACAATATAATTTCAGAGGAACATGTATATTTCAAAAACCTTCAGTGAGAACTACCACCAAGCAACACTGTGTTTCAGTGCAAGGAGTCAGATTATGGAACAATTTTGGACCTGAATTAAAATCATGTACAATGCTTGGACAATTTAAACAAAAACTAAAGGAAGAAATACTCCAAACATATATACAAGATGACATGTAAAATCACATAAGGATTGTCATATCCAGTCTGCGTTGTGTTGTAGCTTAGTTTTTTGTCACATTTTGTCTTAGCTTTGTTCTGAATTGTAATCACTCTTGTTTTGTTTTTCTTTTGAATTCTTGGCTGGAAATATGGGTGGGCAATATAAGCTGCGGCTTCAGCCATCACCCATTTCGGATAACTTATGTTGAACTGTATAATCAGAGGAGTTATTGTCTAATTTGACCTTGTTGGATTTTCTTTCCCCCTTTGTTATATTATTCAGTTTCTTTTAATCTGTACTTTTAATCTATCCTAAATAAAGGTTCATTCATTCATTCATTCATTCAAACTGGCTGGGCCACCCTTGGCAGGAACAACTGCAACCAAGCGTTTGCGATAACTGGCAATGAGTCTTTTACAGCGCTGTGGAGGAATTTTGGCCCACTCATCTTTGCAGAATTGTTGTAATTCAGCCACATTGGAGGGTTTTTGAGCCATGAACCGCCTTTTTAAGGTCATGCCACAGCATCTCAATCGGCTTCAGGTCAGGACTTTGACTAGGCCACTCCAAAGTCTTCATTTTGTTTTTCTTAAGCCATTCAGAGGTGGACTTGCTGGTGTGTTTTGGATCATTGTCCTGCTGCAGAACCCAAATGCGCTTCAGCCTGAGGTCACGAACAGATGGCCTGACATTTTCCTTCAGGATTTTTTGGTATACAGCAGAATTCATGGTTCCATTTACCACAGCAAGTCTTCCAGGTCCTGAAACAGCAAAACAGCCCCAGACCATTACTCTATTGCCACCATATTTTACTGTTGGTAGAATGTTCCTTTTCTGAAATGCTGTGTTATTTCATGCCAAATGTAATGGGACACACACCTTCCAACAAGTTCAACTTTTGTCTCATCAGTCCACAGAGTATTTTCCCAAAAGTCTTGGGGATCATCAAGATGTTTTCTGGCAAAACTCAGACGAGCCTTTATGTTCTTTTTGCTAAGCAGTGGTTTTCGTCTTAGAACTCTGCCATGCAGGCCATTTTTGCCCAGTCTCTTTCTTATGGTGCAGTCATGAACACTGACCTTAACTGAGGCAAGTGAGGCCTGCAGTTCTTTGGATGTTGTTGTGGGGTCTTTTCTGACATCTTGGATGAGTCGTCACTGCATTCTTGGGATAATTTTGCTCAGCCTGCCACTCCTTGGAAGGTTCAGCCCTATTCGATGTTTTTGCCGTTTGTGGATAATGGCTCTCACTGTGGTTCGCTGGAATCTCAAAGCTTTAGAAATGGCTATATAACCTTTTCCAGACTGATAGATCTCAATTACTTTGTTTCTCATTTGTTCCTGAATTTCTTTGGATTGCAGCAGGATGTCTAGATTTTGAGGATCTTTTGGTCCACTTCACTTTGTCAGGCAGGTCCTATTTAAGTGATTTCTTGATTGAGAAGAGGTGTGGCAGTAATCAGGCCTGGGTGTGGCTAGAGAAATGGAACTCAGCTTACCAAAGATGTGATAAACCACAGTTAATTTATGTTTTAACAGGGGGCAATCACTTTTTCACGAAGGGCTATGTAGGTTTGGATTTTCTTTTACCTTTCATAATAAACATCTTTACCAATTAATGAATTTACTTACAAGACCAAATCCAAAATGCTTGCAAAAAATCTACACTTATTGACTTGATTTTAACAAACATGCCTTTTAAATATGTGGCTTCAGGTGCTTTTCCTAATGATGTGAGTGATCATTGTGTGATAGCAGTAGTCAGAGATACGAGGATTCCTAAAAGTAAGCCTTGTTATGTAGAAAAACATAACATGAAGCTCTTTAATGAGCAAGCTTACTGCCACAGGATTACTGCCACACCTACTGAGAACAGGTGTGGCAGTAATCAGGCCTGGGTGTGGCTAGAGAAATTGAACTCAGCTTTCCAAAGCTGTGATAAACCACAGTTAGTGCTGGAATTTCCCATTGTGGGACTAATAAAGGCTTATCTTGTCTTATCTTATCTTATCTTAATTTATGTTTCAAGGGGGGGGGGGGCAATCACTTTTTCACACAGGGCCATGAAGGTTTGGATTTTTTTTACCCTTAATAATAAACACCTTCATTTAAAAACTGCATTTTGTGTTTACTTGTGTTGTCTGTGTCAAATATTTAAATTTGTTTGATGATCTGAAGCATTTAAGTGTGACAAACATACAAAAAAACATACAAAAAAATGAGAAATCAGGAAGGGGGCAAACACTTTTTCACACCATTGTATACTGGGTGGAAGGTTAATTGGGTTCCTGTTAGCAGATGATAACTTGATAGTCTTCTAGAATTTCTTTGGATTTTTGAGCCTTTCCATGGTCATGGACAAGTAAAATTCAGCTTTTGCTTTTCGAAGGAGAAAGGTAAATTTATTTCTCAGTTGTCTAAAGTTAAGCCAATCAGCCTCTAGATCAGATTTACGTGCCCTGGCCCAGGCAGTGTTACGTTCATGTAGTAAATCTGCCAGGCCAGTTGTAAACCAGGGTTTGAAACAAATGAAATTTGTGGAGGGGGGTAGGTTTATTTACAAGCCTTGAAACATTTTTATGAAAATAATCCCAAGCCATTTCAACATCATCAAAAAGGCCAATTCTGTCCCTATTGAAATTATACAGATCATGAAAAAAGCTTGCTCATTAAAGAGCTTCATGTTATGTTTTTCTACATAACAAGGCTTACTTTTAGGAATCCTCGTATCTTGGACTACTGCTATCACACAATGATCACTCACATCATTCGGAAAAGCACCTGAAGCCACATACGTATTTAAAAGGCATGTTTGTTAAAATCAAGTCAATAAGTGTAGATTTTTGCAAGCATTTTGGATTTGGTCTTGTAGGTAAATTCATTAATTGGTAAAGGTGTTTATTATGAAAGGTAAAAGAAAATCCAAACCTACATGGCCCTGTGTGAAAAAGTGATTGCCCCGTTAAAACGGGCTGCATGGTGGCGCAGTGGTTAGCACTGCGGCAGCACAGTTTACCCTTGGCCGGGGGATCGTGGGGATTGTGGGATCGTGGGTTCGATCCCAGCCCCCGACCAACAGTGATCTGTGTGGAGTTTGTATGTTCTCCCCGTGTATGTGTGGGTTTACCCTGGGATTTCTCCGGTTTCCTCCCACATGCCAAAAACATGCAGGTTAGGTTAATTGGAGACTCTAAAGTGGCCCTAGGTGTGAATGTGTGTGTGAATGGTTAAGGGATAGCGCCGTATCGTGGCTGCTTCATCCATCCAGGTGGTGGATGACCCTCAATTTCCCCTCTGGGGATCAATAAAGTATACTAAATCTAAAAAAATCTAAAATCTAAAAAACATAAATTAACTGTGGTTTATCACATCTTTGGTAAGCTGAGTTCCATTTCTCTAGCCACACCCAGGCCTGATTACTGCCACACCTCTTCTCAATCAAGAAATCACTTAAATAGGACCTGCCTGACAAAGTGAAGTGGACCAAAAGATCCTCAAAAGCTAGGCATCATGCTGCAATCCAAAGAAATTCAGGAACAAATGAGAAACAAAGTAATTGAGATCTATCAGTCTGGAAAAGGTTATATAGCCATTTCTAAAGCTTCGAGATTACAGCGAACCACAGTGAGAGCCATTATCCACAAATGGCAAAAACATCGAATAGGGCTGAACCTTCCAAGGAGTGGCAGGCTGAGCAAAATTATCCCAAGAGTGCAGTGACGACTCATCCAAGACGTCAGAAAAGACCCCACAACAACATCCAAAGAACTGCAGGCCTCACTTGCCTCAGTTAAGGTCAGTGGTCATGACTGCGCCATAAGAAAGAGACTGGGCAAAAATGGCCTGCATGGCAGAGTTCTAAGACGAAAACCACTGCTTAGCAAAAAGAACATAAAGGCTCGTCTGAGTTTTGCCAGAAAACATCTTGATGATCCTCAAGACTTTTGGGAAAATACTCTGTGGACTGACGAGACAAAAGTTGAACTTTTTGGAAGGTGTGTGTCCCATTAGATCTGGCATGAAATAACACAGCATTTCAGAAAAGGAGCATCATACCAACAGTAAAATATGGTGGTGGTAGCGTGATGGTCTGGGGCTGTTTTGGTGCTTCAGGACCTGGAAGACTTGCTGTGGTAAATGGAACCATGAATTCTGCTGTCTACCAAAAAATCCTGAAGGAGAATGTCCGGCCATCTGTTTGTGACCTCAAGCTGAAGCGCACTTGGGTTCTGCAGTAGGACAATGATCCAAAACACGCCAACAAGTCCACCTCTGAATGGCTTAAGAAAAACAAAATGAAGACTTTGGAGTGGCCTAGTCAAAGTCCTGACCTTCATCTGATTGAAATGCTGTGGCATGACTTTAAAAAGGTGGTTCATGCTCAAAAACCTTCCAATGTGGCTGAATTACAACAATTCTGCAAAGATGAGCATGCCCGAATTCCTCCACAGCACTGTAAAGGACTCATTGCCAGTCACCGCAAACGCTTGATTGCAGTTGTTGCTGCTAAGGGTGGCCCAACCGGTTATTAGGTTTAGGGGGCAATCACTTTTTCACACAGGGCCATGTAGGTTTGAATTTTTTTTTACCCTTAATAATAAACACCTTCATTTAAAAACTGCATTTTGTGTTTACTTGTGTTATCTTCGTCTAATATTTAAATTTGTTTGATGATCCTAAACATTTAAGTGTGACAAACCTACAAAAAAAATGAGAACTCAGGAAGGGGGCAAGCACTTTTTCGCACCACTGTATGGTGATCCATCCATCCATCCATCTTCTACCGCTTTTCCGGAGGTCCGGGTCGCGGAGGCAACAGTTCAAGCAGAGAAGCCCAGACTTCCCTCTCCCCAGCCACCTGCTCCAGCTCTTCAGAGAGGATACCAAGGCGTTCCCAGACCAGCTGGGAGACATAGTCTCTCCACCGAGTCCTGGGTCTGCCCTGGGGTCTCCTCCCAGTGGGACGTGCCTGAAACACCTCAAGTGGGAGGCGTCCAGGAGGCATCCTAATCAGATGCCCATACCACCTCAACTGACTCCTTTCAATGTGGAGGAGCAGCGGTTCTACTCTGAGCCTCTCCCGGAAGACTGAGCTCCTCACCCTATCTCTGAGGGTGAGTCCAGCAATCCTACGGAGAAAGCTCATTTCAGCCGCTTGTATCCGTGATCTTGTTCTTTCGGTCATTACCCAAAGCTTGTGACCATAGGTGAGAGTAGGAACATAGATTGACTGGTAAATCGACAGCTTTGCCTTAGAACTAAGCTCCCTCTTCACCACAACAGACTGGTACAACGTCCACATCACTGCAGATGCTGCTCCAATCCGTCTGTCAATCTCTCGCTCCATTCTCCCCTCACTCGTGAACAAGACCCCAAGATACTTAAACTTCTCCACTTGGGGCAGGAGCCTGTCCCCAACCCAGAGAGGACAATCCACCTTTTTCCGGCTGTATGGTGATGTCTAAATAATTCTGTTTCAAGAGTTAACAACTCAAGTTCTTTACTACTACTACTACTACTACTACTGTTACTGTTACTATTAACAGTTTACAAACAAATCTGTTTTGCTCACGTTTCAAGAATGAGGCCCAATGATCCTTGGGTGGGTCTGCATCCAGGTTGTGGCCATGGTCAGGGAATTTGGGTGCTGTCCTGGTGGTTTCATTGGGCCAGAATGAGCTCCTGTCATTGGGGGCGACTGTGGCACAGGTGTAGTGTGGCTGGCTACTGATTGGACGGAAGATCAGCGGTTTGATTCCTGCTCTCTGCAGTCTGCATGTCAAAGTGCCGCCGTCAGTGTGTGAATGTATGTGTGAGTGGGTGGATAGCAGGATCTGCAAAGCACTTTGGTCATCCAGAGATGAATAAAAAAGCACTATATAAGTGAACACCATTTACCATTCCTCTGGCTCATTATTTTTAAGTTTGTTTATTTACACTCTCACAATAATATG
Organism: Pholidichthys leucotaenia; assembly: GCA_020510985.1. NCBI lineage: Eukaryota > Metazoa > Chordata > Actinopteri > Cichliformes > Pholidichthyidae > Pholidichthys > Pholidichthys leucotaenia. The sequence goes on along the minus strand of CM035837.1, from coordinate 311,200,173 downwards.
TTGGTGTCAAGTGCCAACTGTGTCAGCTGCTGGTCAAAGTGATCATTAACTACTGTGCTTTTGTTAGTTTTTTTATTATTATTTTAATAGTCAGTGAAGCTTCATTCCAACCAGTTCTTTCTTTTCGGATGGCTAAAAATGATTAAAAGCTGATTGAAGGCAGTAAAATATATTGACGTATTTATGAAGTGACTTTAAATTCCATTCATTGTTTCTCCACAAAATAACATGCAGCCAATTACTCCCATTTTGACACAGACACTACAGGACATTCAACGCTTGCATTTGCTCCACAGTGATGGTTCGTTGACTATTTTGGCAAATCTAATACATGCATGACAGGCCTACTGATTTGCAAATATAGTCTTTTCAACTTTGAAGATGTTGAGATTGAAAGATTGTTGGCTCATCTCTTTTTGTTCTCCGTCATGTAGGTCTTACAGTATATCCAGAGGCAAAGATAAGTCCCCTTTTAACAGTAGTTTATCATTGGTTTGCATTTGTTGAAAAGGCAAAGGGTGGAAAGGAAATTGAGTTCATATTGAAACCTGTTTTGTGTACCTGAGGAATATAATTTTAAAGGTTTTAGCTCACCCCGGCTTTGGTGTCAGTAAGAAGCGGTCAGAGAAAGGGGGCAAATTAAAGATTTTATAGATGGGTGCCACTTGTTAGTGCATGGACCTATTAACACCAAACTTAGCCCTGGAGTACTAAAGCAATTGTCTACACATACATTCATTTGGAGGTCAAAAGGTCACAGGATCACATTAATTAAAACATGACTGTTATATTTTAAGTTAAATTTGGTATTTGACCAACACATAATTTTCTTTTATGATTATCCATGGTGTTTTTGGATTTAAGTTACATTTAAATTTAATATGTTTTCAAGGTATCTTGGTATTCATTTCATATATGTTAAGTTTTCTTGGTATTCATTAGAGTAGTCTGGATATTTTTATCTGTATATCAATGTGATATACACACATATTGTACAACACCTAATTTGATATTGTACAACACCTAATTTGACTCGAAGACCAAAGGGGGTTATGTTATGGGGCATTCTGTCCGTCCGTCCGTCCGTCTGTCCGTCTGTCCCGCTTTTGTGAAATCAACTCCTGCTGCAGTTCCAGTTGTTTTGAAACTTGGCATCAGAGTTTGATATATACTGATGATGTGCGTATTCCACTTTGGCTCTAATTGGATGATATTTGCAGGAGTTATGGGCCCTGACTTATGATCTCCTATTTCACCTCAGTTAATAGACAGTAACTGTCTTGTGAAATCAATTTGTACTGTTATCCCTACGTGTTATATACACAGTGTATGTGAACGCAGATCAACAGCAAGCCAAACTCGTTTTTCACGAGCCAGGAAACCGAGCGTCCTGCTCCTTTATTCCAGTCTCCTTAGACAGCTTACAGTACTTTACAACTGTGGCTTGAAGAGCTCAATGAAAGCCAAGTGAAACTAGAAAAATAAAACAGAAAATAAATTCATTAACAAGCTAGCGGGCCCCTGGGATAGGACTAATTTCTGGAACAACACATTCATAATATATCTAACAAGCTAGTGGGGCCCTGGGATAGGACTGATTCCTGGAACAACACATTCCTAAAACGATCTCAAGTTTACGTCTAACAACTTATAAAACCAACATAACATTCATCATCTTACAGCCATTGCTTTCGAAGGTGTAGAAAAAGGGTTTAACACACAGGAGGAGCGTTTCAGACATTCATAGGCAGGTTATGCTTTCTCCTTTTTTTCCTTTCTCTCTCTGACTAACGTCTGCTTCTTCTACCCATAAATCACAGCGGCTACTGGCTGCGCCTTCAATGTAAAATGCGGGTAAATTACCACTAACTGTATAAAAATTACTTTTAACACAATGACTATTTTCTTAACGTGAATTATTACAAATGAATTATGATATTCTACCATGAACTTATGAACTATTCTTAACTTCTATAAACACACTCTACTATGGGCAGAACACAATTCCTCTTAAAGTTTTGTTCCAAATGTTTTGAAGCATGGTACCAGGGTTTGACATATTCCAATGATGGGCATATTGCAATTTGACTCTAATTGGATGATTTTTGAAGGAATGAAAGACCTTGACATCAAGGTCAGAGGTAAGTTTTTACATAAATCTTGTAAACGTGATAACTACTGAAAGAAATGTGGGGTTTTCAAATTGATACCATAGTTGTCTCAAAGACAGACCTTGGGCAGCTTACACCCTGACCTCACTATGGGTTTGGACTATTACCTATGCCCTACAACGAGTAAAGGTAGGGTCATCAAACTGTGTACACAGGTTCACCCTGAGACCCTGAAGTGTGACTACAGTGTTTTTTAATTGCAAGATCAAAGGTCACTGTCAAAATGGCATGCAAACTATACCTCAACAACAGAGAATGCTATGGTCACCAATCTTGGTACACAGGTTCACCCTGAGACCATGACCTCTGACTATGGGTTAGGGGTCAAAAGATCAAAGGTCAAGGTTAGCATTACCTATGCCCTCTTACTATAGAAGCTCTCTAGGGCAGGGCTATTCAATTACAAAATCAGTTGGGCCACAATTTGAAATCAAGACATGTAACTGGGCTGCACACATTCAGTGATCAATTGAATATGACAAATTTCAAACCAACACAGATCAATATGACAAAAAAATGCACTTTTTATTCATTGTCTTGGTTTTAAATGTGCGCTTGGCACATGACAAAGGCACATCAGAAGTACATAAAAATGCAATAACAGTGCTGGGGTTGAGCAGAACTTGAAGTAGTAGAAATATTTTTCCTCTTGAACAACAATTAAATAAATAGAATGAAAAAATAAAATTCTGTAAATAACCATTTTGGTCACATCTTACTTAGGCATATCTCAAAGTGCATAAAAACTCAATGTGCACTGTTAGTAGCATTAACATTTGTTTCCCATTTGAAATAAAATATGCTATATCCTGGTCATAACTGACCTTGGCACATCACAAAGTGCATTTAGCTGAATAAAAAATGAACTTTCAAACAATTCAGTGCACAAACCCCCTAAGAAACAAATTGATGACATCAACAAACATTGCCCATCCACTATTGTGGTTTGTTTTGTTTTAAATCACCACATGTGGGAGTAGGAACCTCGTTTTATAACTACACATCCCATTACACATATATCAGTCCATGCAGGGTTAAACTGACAATTTTCTTCATCAGTTTTATGCTTCAGAGTTGACAATGACATGTTTTAAGGTGCCTTCACACCAAACACGAACAGGTGAATTTTTCATACAGCATGATTACATCATAACTCAATGTAAACACACGAATAGACATGAATTCATCATCTGAGTGAGTTGCAGACAGGCGAATTTGCCTTTATAACTTCTGCAGCTGTGTTCAACCTGCTGCTGAAATCCCCAAAATAACGTCATTCTTACCTTTACATTATCCGACGGGGGGCTCGCCTGAAAAAGTTGTCCCTACCTCCAAAAGTTCACAAGATGATAGGTGTTTATGTTGCTAGCCTTGTTAGCACGTCTGTGGCAGGAGTCCATGGGTAAATAACAATGACATCCCGATTCAGCTGAAGAGCTCCCAGTCCTTCTTTCTCCAGGTGAGTGACAGTCTCATTTTCAAACAAGTTTGAACTTGTTCAAACTCTCAGCTCTCCAATGTTGATACTTTTACTCCGATGACAGCAGAATCTCAAACCTCGCGCTATCCCTCGGACGTGAATGCGTGATTGTGCTCACCTCTTTCCATTGACTTTGTATGCATTTGCGCCACCCATTCGCGTTTGGTGTAGGTTTTGTATCTTGCCACTAGCACCGTTAGCCACAGCCACAATAATTCAATTCGATTCAACTTTATTTATATAGCGCCATTTCACAACAACAGTCATCTCATAGCACTTTAATAATAGAGCCCACACTTCAAAACAAATGTGCTGCATTGTGGGTTGACGGTTGCTAGACTACACGGAGTGTTGCATTTACGGTCTGTAATAATTAATGGATTTCTGCAATTCTGTGAAACGTGTTGGCCTTTGCTTCTCTGGCTGGACCACAGACTGGGCCTGGGCCACTCGGAGGTTGGTTCTGGGCTGCATGTGGCCCGCGGGCTGCTAATTGAATGAGCCTGCTTTAAGTCATACAGTTCATCAGCAAAAATCCCAGTTGAAAGTTTGCCTTCTTAGACTGGTTTGGTTCTGAAAGTGCTTATAACCAATTCAGTATCTCTCTTAAGGATCCCACCAGTTATGTTTGGGGGTTTTTTAACTTTTGAAAGCGTATAATAGAAGAAAGTTTCCTCTTCTTTTCTTCATTCTGATAAACTAGTGAACCACAAAAGAAAGAAAGGATTTGATGTAACCTCCAGATCCTCATGTCCTCTATTTCCGTAGTCTCACAATTAATAAATTATATGGCCAGTAATCATATTCGTATTCTTTGATTCAGTGCCCAGCCAAATAAAAGCCTCAAAAATATTACAAAGTACCTGTCAGCTCACTGTGTATTGGTGTATGTGTCTTGAGTACAAAGACACATACTTCACTAATCCAAAGGGACTTAGTCTTCAAAAAATGTAACATGTCTTTGTATGATGACAGCGTAATCACTCACTGAATTGATGGGACAAATTGAGCTGCAATGACATAATTATTTCTGGGCCAACTTTTTCATTTATGGTTTAACTGTCAACTTCAGGCGAAGTAAACTTTCTGTTGTGTGGTTACAGTCTGTAGTGTTCCTCAAAAGGTCTGTGGGAGAGCTCAGCCCAGGAAACAGTGCAGTATGTAACACATAGAATAGGTTAAGTTCAAGACCATAGACTGCAAAATAAAGATGGACAATAAGCGCTCTCTAAAAGTAAAGCCCACACATTTGGATTGCCCTCTTGTGACTGGCAGCATTAAAGACGCCCTCCAGTGGATATGAATCCCCTATAAAAACAAATCTACATTGTCTAAAATGGTATCTTATGCCATTTTTTCCACAAAAAAAACCTTTCATTGTCTTACAGTTTCATGTCAAAATCTTTTCACCCCCCCCCCCCCCAGTTCAAATGCCAAAATTGGTGATTACTAGGCCCAACCACATACCACAAGGCTAATAGTGGCTAGCACTACACTATCAGAATAAATCCTGTGATAAAAAGACTTACCGGTTGAAAGACATGCCCAGTTGTATGCACGGTGGCTCAGGATAATGACTGAAGCTGCATCGGTCCTTAAAAGGAGTTGGTAATGGTAAAACCCATTTAATTTGGGTCGTTTTCAAAGTAGTTTGTTCAAAATGCTAACTAGCCTGGAGATTAGATAATGTCAGGCCAGAGTGTCCTGATTGGCTCAACACTTCCCACATGCCAGCACCACGAATAGTTACGCCACCAAAAATGTTCTGTCTCAACTCACCTTCTCACAGGGGGTGGAGCTTAAGTGAAACTTTACAGCAACAAAACAGAGATATGAGACATTTGAGCGATTTCGCTCTTTATGTCTTGTAAGTCATAAGAAACATGTTACAGACATGTTAACAAGAGGGGGAAAAAAAACTTGATTTTTGGCAAAGTGTCACTTTAAGACTGTAGGTCATGCCTTTCCTCATTATTGTGTGGGGCATTCTGCTAAAGATTTAAAATACTTTCGCATTTTATTTTTCAGTGGTTTCCCTTTTGGTTTGTATTTTTTGATTCAGATGTGTGTTCCCTTTTAGGATCAGTTGAGTATGTTCATGATTTCAGTGTGGTTGTGTTTGATTGGGCTGCCTATAGGCTGCTGTGGAGACCGCAATGGGCAACCGAAGGGGTAGGAACTCCGCGCCAAACGCTCTGTTTCACTTTCTCCAACTCTGGCTGCAAATGACATCACTGGCGCAAAATGGCAGCACTCTAAAGCTGGGAAATAGAGCTTCACTTTTCTATAATGAACATAAGTGGCAGTATGTCTGTATATGCAATCTATGGTCTAGACATAATCAGGAGAAGCTGTGTCTTCTTAGTCTTTCTTTCCCTGCATTTAGTTTTTGTTCCATACTATAATGCATCTTCCCCTTATTTATGCTGTTTTTCTCTCGTGAATCACACACCCAAACTCATTAAGGTATTTTAGTAAACGGCATCCATTTATTTGAGTGTGCGTCAGTGTGCGTGGGTCTGGTCATTACTGCAGCTTTAGAATTAAACTTTGTGCAAACCATGTGGGGGAATGAGCTCTGCTGGGGATGTATCCTGGCATCCCAACCATTTCCTGTCAGATGGGATTATTGGCCCTCTGTGCTCTGCTCTCATGGCCGAGGGCCTCTTGATGCTGCTCAAAAACACGTTGAATGGCAGTTTATTGAGTGAGGGTCTTAGGGGCGTTAGGTCCATAGGAAGTCCATGCCTTGCCTATGATGCTGAGCTTGACCATATGACGTGAACACGTGTGTAGGACAGCACGTTACACACAGACGTTGGTGGAAAAATCTTGTTGATTTAGCCGAATGTAGTCTTGACTTTGAGATTTCACCATCTACCAAAAAGAGCCTGAACATTCCCTGCTGCACTTTAATCTTTTTAGACATTTTCTTTTGAAAGTGAATAATTATTTTTACTTTATTTATATCGTAAGTTTGTTTCTTGCTGTGAGAACATGTCCTCCATCTGCCTTAGTGGCCTTGATGGACAGCCTTATGTAACTCGGTCACTGGGAAGCTGCACTGGGTGTCATTCCCATGTCTGAATAACTGTCTTCTCAAGGATGTGTGCTCATATGTCCAGGTAAACATCTGTGTTGATCAGATTTCACAATTTCAGTCCTGAATGTCTTTTATTTGTAATACATCTGGCTGACAAAGAGGTCAGCTATGTGGTTTATTGCTCTTTCTTTTAGACACAAGTAGCACTAATAGTGTTTAACTAAAGCTTTTGTTGTTTGTTTTCCAAAGCCAGTGCCTCATAAAAACATGCCCTGAGTTGCATCTTGTATCTTTCCTGGAAGGTGCAAAATTCTCACTTCACACAGGAAGTTTCTGTGTTCACATCCTACAACGCTTCAGCCTTCTTGTTTTCCTGCGCTGCATACGTGTAGGAGACAGAATAGCTGTGTTAGTCATCCATCCCATTATAGCTGAAAGAATGAGAGAAAATGGTGAGACACAGAGTAAATAATGGAAGGAAATGAAGACGGCACAAACAGAAATCGCTCCTGCCTCCCACTTGTTTTTGAAATCCCAACTAAATTAAAATAATCTTTCCGCCGCTCTGTATCATGTGGATTGGTTCAGCACCATGACAATGGCTGAGCTCTGAACTCGACAATCTTGTTTATCAAGTGTCTGATGGACTACAAACAGCTCACCACATTTTCATTCATTCTAATCGACTGTAGATTTCTCTGCTATCTGTTCACGCTGTTACTTAACCTTAAAAGCTTTTGAGCTGTCACTTAGCCTCTCTATCTACTCACAGGAGATTAAAGTACGGGTGGGTAGTCCAAGTGTGGCTCAAGTAAAGATGATATTGTCTACTTAATATGAGATACGATGTGTTGAGGGACCCCCTGAGCAAAGCATTTAGCCTTTTCTAAGCTGCCCTTAGTTTCTGTTCCTCAAAAACTGATGACTTGCATCACTAAGTTTCCACCATTTTTTTTTTAGAATAAAGCTGCTTTGTTAAATATTAACTTTGGTCTGCCAGTGCATTTCCACTTGTTGTTCTATTTTGACTGGGCTCTATGAACTCCTGTGACCTGCAGGATTGTTAAGGATGCAGAGCAAACAATGCTCCGGCGCTGCTCCATTAAGCTGGAACATTTTTACTGCAGCCCAAATACAGGAAAAAAATACCAGTGACAAGAAAAGTAAAAACAGAAACTGTGTTGATCGGTCTATGGGGGGGCCAGGCTTTCATGTGTTTTGCATTTTCTCCCCTCTTTACATTCTTGTGTGTGCGTGTTTTGGGGAATGATAGTAACTCAGCCTCCCCCCCACCCCCGAGTGTAGCATTCCACTGTCTATCTCTTCTGCTGTAATGAAGGTCTGATAGTGCATTGCATACTTTTGTCAAAACACCATCAAGCACTTAAGATTTCTGATGTGCAAGTCTGTTTTTTCATGTGACATTACAGAAGATATTGGGTCTATAAAAAGAGAGAGGGAGAGAAAAATATTTGTCATACTCTGGTTTTATGACCGTGAAGTCCCGCTGGGGGTTATGAGCTGCGGCACCAGGTCAGAATCAGTGTTGTTTGTGCACGGTCTTAAATCAAGCCTTCTCTGGCCATTTTCATTTACGGAGTCCACCAAAAAAAAATCTCAACAAAGCTTAGCAGAGATGAACACCACTTTCTTGTGGTTGAAAGACATTTCTGTTCAACTTGCATCTTTTTTGCACTGCTTTAGTGTTCTCATAGTTTTCTACGATCTCTGCCAGAAGAGTTTAGCTTGGGCCCCTAACCCTCTTCCTTAAGCCTTTTAATGTGCTATTCATCTTAAAACGGTTCACTAAAAACACAATTAAAGACTGCGTCTTTGACCTAAAACAATCCCAAATACAAAGACACGTTGCCATGGGCTGTAAATGTCACAGAGAGAATACTGTAATTTCCCAGTTTGGGATCAATAAAGTACATCTATCTATCTATCTATCTATCTGTCTATCTGTCTGTCTGTCTGTCTGTCTGTCTGTGTCCTACTATTCTCCCCAAAAAAGAAAGAAATTGCGTTAAATTTGCTGATGTAGCTTAATAGATACAGCATTCACCAAAATTACTATAATTTTTTCACATGAATCCAGTATGGCAGCCTAGTTTAGGAATGCAAAACTTTATATTAATAAATTGAAGACTGGAGTGCACTTATATTTGTGTCAAGGCAGGGGTTATGTAAGGCTATTGAAAGCATATGTGTGACCATTGGAGAACAGCAGGCTGAGTGGTTTTGGCAGGCCTGGATTTGAGCATAGATCTGATATTGAACAGATCTGACTTTCTTTATGTAACAAGCAGTTTGCCCAAGATCAACTCTTTGCCATTCCCCAAATCAGATACAGTATATGAATTTGTGACTTCTACCAGTTTATCACTATTGCATTTTATGGGGAAATTTCTATTGTTCCTGTGTGTTTGAAACCTTTGCTTGTTTTTTCTTTCAATCTGCTCTCACTTCCTCTCTGCTCATCCCACAGGACTGCTCCAGCTCTGAAGAGTACACTGTGGCTGCTGCTCTTCTGCCCTTGTCAACGGCCTTTTACAGGGTAAGAAAGTTACACAAATGATGCATGTGAGTTTGATTGTGATCCTCTTGGTTTGCATACTGTATTTTAATCACCATCAATACCAACTGGTTTTCAGTTACCTTTGCTGAGTCAAGAAAGTGTTTTGGGGTTTTTTTGTTTTTTTTATGGAACTCGATAATTTTTGAGTTCAGGTGTCATTAGGGTGTATTGTGTACTGTGATGAAGTCCAGAAATGATTGCCACATCTGTTTGAAACTGCTGCCTTTCAGCAATATTATTAAAATATTTGTGTTTTTGCAGAATAAATATGCAAACTATCAAGAGAATAACAGATTTCCATGAAGCATCGTTAAACTGAGAACATAAACTCACCTAACAGACTGAAAGACAGAAAAAAAAAGAAAAATTCTGAATTTGTTTTCTGCAGGTTGTGTGCACAGCTTTGTATGTACAGAACATACAGATGTGGACAAATTTGTTGGTACCCTTCCACAAAAACCCAGAACTATCTCTGAAATAACCTTATTGTTTATTAGAGGTGTGGAATTTCCTGTCCATCAATGCAGAAGGTTAATGATCGAGATCTCGCCACCTGTGCCGTTTCTGACCTCTGCTTGTCACTACAGAAGTATAATTAATTAAAACTTTATTCCAGACACACAAAGGGTCCATAGCATACAGATCAAACAAAATTATAGATGGATGGATAGATGGATTGATAGATATACATTATTGATCCCAAACTGGGAAATTGCAGTGTAACAGCAGCATGACAGTAGACAACCAAACGACAGAAACACACACAGCATAACAGACAAAGGGATTATCCATGGAAAGTACTTAAAAAGCATATCTACATCATAGATGAATAGATGGTGACCCGTATAGACACATGAATCATACCCACTGTGCAATGCAGGACTATCAGGAGCAGAGTGAGATGTGAGGTTCCAATTAGACTGTAAGGTGCAGTATGGCAGCATAGTAATGACCAGAATTCAACATCAGAGTGAGTTATTGTACAGTGAAATGGCATGCGGCAGGAAAGATTTCCTGTAGCTAACTGTTCGACAGCGAAGCTGTAGCAGTCTGCTGGAGAGAGTGCTCCGCTGTCTGTCCAGTGTGTGATGGAGGGGGTGATCAGGATTGTCCATGATGGATCACAGTTTATTTAGTGTCCTCCTCTCCACCACTGTCTCAGAGGTCTCCGGCCTGAGACCAATTACAGAGCCAGCCCTCTTGATAATCTTGTCAAGTCTGTTGGTGTCGCTGGCTCTGATACTGCTACCCCAACAGACAGCAGCAAAGAAGTTGGCACTGGTGACAATGGTCTGGTAGAAAAGCTCCAGCATCCTGCTGCACACGTTGAAGGAGCTCAGCTTCCTCAGGAAATAGAGTCTGGTCATCCCCTTCTTGTGCGCAGCATCAGTGTTGGATTTCCAGTCCAGCCAGTTGCTGATCCTGACACCCAGGTATTTGTAGTCCTCAACCACCTCCACATCATCTCCCTTAATCTGCAATGGCTAAGAAGGCGTCCTCTTCTTCCTGAAGTCAATCACCATCTCCCTGGTCTTGCTGACATTCAGCCTCAGGTGATTCTGCTCTGTCCACTCCACAAATCTGTCTACCAGTGCCCTGTACTCCCCCTCCTCTCCCCCTCTTATACACCCAACAACAGCTGAGTCATCAGAGAATTTCTGCAGGTGGTATGACTCAGTATTGTACTGAAAGTCAGTGGTGTATAAGGTGAAAAGAAAAGGAGAGAGCACAGTCCCCTGTGGAGCTCCCGTATCACTAACCACCACGTCAGACAAGACACTGCCCAGCCGGACAAACTGTGGCTTGCCTGTCAGGTAGTCAGTAATCCAAGAGATCACAGAGCTGTCAACCCCCATCACCCGCAACTTCTCACCCAGCAGCAGTGGCTGGATGGTGTTAAAGGCACTGGAGAAATAAAAAAAAAAGTGATTCTCACAGTATCTCCTCCACCATCCAAGTGCAGATGGGCTCGTTGCAGCAGGTAGATGACAGCGTCTTCAACTCCTAAATGGGGCTGATATGCAAACTGCAGAGGGTCCAGCCACGTCTTCACCTGTGGCCTCAGGTGGGCTAAGACCAGTCTCTCCATGACCTTCATCACATGAGATGTGAGGGCAACTGGTCGATAGTCATTCAGGTCCAATGTAGATGACTTCTTGGGGACAGGAACCATGCAGGACGTCTTCCACGGCACCAGTACTCTCTCCAGACTCAGGCTCAGGTTGTACAGGTGTTTCAGTACCAAAGCTAGCTGGTTAGCACAGGTCCTCAGGATCCTGGCGGAGATGCCATCAGGGCCCGTAGCCTTCCGCTGATGAAGTCTCTCCAGCTGTTTCTTAACCTGGTCTGCAGTCACAGTGATGTGAGGGGGGAGATGGAGAGAGATGCTGCACAGGAGAGTGGGAGGAGGGGTGTGTGGGAGTTTGGCTGTGTTGTGGGGATGACAGGAGGGTGGGGGGAGGGGTGTTTGGGGGGCTGGCTGTGTTGTGGGGGTGACAGACGGTCAGTTGAACCTATTAAAAAACAGATTCAGCTCATCAGCTCTCGCAAGGCTCTCAGATGTCTGTCTGACTGTCCCCTTGCACCCAGTTATTTGTTTCATTCCCAACCACACATCCTTGATATTGTTTTGCCTGAGTTGATCCTCCAACTTCCTCCTGTTACTGTCTTTGCACCTCCTCAGCATCTCTCTCAGCTCGTGCTGCACTCTCCTCGGTTTCTCCTTGTCTCCGGACCTAAAAGCTCTCTTCTTCTTGTTCAGAAGTACTTTCAGGTCACTGGTGACCCATGGTCTGTTATTGGGGGAACAGTGTACAGTCTGAGCTGGCAGTGTTGTGTCTTCACAGAATCTGATGTATTGTGTGATGTAGTCAGTCCTATTGTCTATCTCCACCCCATGTGACTCAAAGAGTATGCTCCAGTCCGTTGTCTTGGAGCAATCCTGCAGTGCATCAGCAGCCTCCTGTGTCCACCTCCTCACAGTCCGTGTATAAGCAGGCTGCCTTTGCACAAGGGGAACGTACTTGTGTGATAACATGACCATGCAGGGATCCGATTTGCCAATGAGGGGTAGAGCTGTGGCACTATATGCATCTCTGACATTTGGCATACAGTAAATCCACTGTTTTATTTTCTCTGGTGGGACAGTCAACAAACTGATGAAAGTTTGGTGATGTTTTTGCCAGTGAGACATAATTAAAATCACCCGTGATGGCCATAAATGCGTCTGGGTGCTTCTTCAGTAATGTGGCACTGGTGGAGCTGATGACGTCACAGGCTACTGCTGCGTCAGCTGACGGAGGGACGTAGACGATAATTACCAAGGCACACGTCATTTCTCGCGGCATATAATAGGGTCTCATACTCACAGCCAGCAGTTCAATGTCCGGGCTGCAGTGCTTTTCCTTCACATGTGTCCAGGATTACACCACCTTTCATTCACAAAAAGTGCCAATCCTCCTCCCCTCTTCTTCCCGCTACTTATAACATCCCTGTCCCCCCGGATAGTCTTAAAGCCAGGTATCACTACGTTAACATCCGGGATCTGTGAGTGTAACCATGTCTCTGTATAATACATGATACTACACTAATGATATTCCTTTTGCATCCTGACCAGCTCTGTGAGCTCATCTGCTTTGTTTCCCAGTGACCCCACGTTCTCAGTGATGAACATTGGTACAGCCGGTTTATGTTTCCTTCTCCTCATCCTCACTTTAGCTCCAGCCCTTCTTGTGTGGCGTTTCCTCCTGAACTCATGCGGGATGAGGCGCTTCGCTCCCGGCAGCGGCGGTCCCAGCGCCGGGCTCCTCAGCGCGATCAGCCGATTGCGTGTGTAAACAGTGCGTCTGCCCCCACCTCTGTTGTTCTCCATTGCCCGAGGAAGAGACAAAATAAGAGAAAGACCGGGGCGAAAATAGAAAAAAATTGGTCCAGTTGTTAATCCGAGTCTTTCTACTGAGCCCTGGTGAAAAAGAGACACACTATATACAAGAATAAGCAGATAAAAACACAAAGACATGAGAGAGCTGCTGCTGGTATGACCGCCTATCCTTCCGGCGCCTTATAAAAAATAAATAAATTAATTAATTAATTAAAATACATAAGTAGAGAGACAGAGAGAAAATAGAATTAAAAATGCTATTTATCATGCCAGTGTGCTCTCAGTCTGGATGAGTAACGGTAGCAGCTCTGCCTTGGGTTGCTTAAAGCCACAGTGATACCATTCCTTCTTAAATCCAGGCGACGTTTAAATCTGAACATAAGATTTCTGAAAAGAGCCTCTAATGTTGGGAATCCAGACGACACAAACAACTGAGTGACACTGTGCCACCTAGGAACATGAAGCATCACCTACATACAGTCATTGCAGGCCACTTTGAGCCTCCTTATATTACTAGTGCTACACCACAGGTGAGCTCGATACATGGATGTACAAAAAGATTTAAAAAGATGACACTTCACATGGTGCACATACTAAACTGTCTAATTAGCATGTTGGCTTGGGCATAAAGTTTACAGCACTGTCTATATATGTACATCTCTGTCATCACTCAGATCATCACTGATGACATGGCCAAGACAGTTTATTTCATTGCATGATGCCAGAGTGTTCTCACACAGATAGAAAGTAGGAAAAACTGATTTTCTATCTTCTCTACTTCTGATAATCATGACATTACTTTTCTTAACATTGGAAACTGTATCATGATTTCGACTGTACTCTGAACACACCTTCAATAAAAGCTGTAACCCAGTACTGTAAGGACTAAAAATTACCAAGTCTTCCGCATATATAAGGTGATTGATTACTAACTAACTAACTAACTAACCTGCACTTATATAGCGCTTTTCTAGTCACAAAGACCACTCAAAGCGCTTTCACTAATACTAACCCCTCTATTCTAAGGGCCTATAGGAAACAGATATCTAGGGACAATTTAGAACAGCCAATTAACCTAACATGCATGTCTTTGGATTGTGGGAGGAAACCGGAGCCCCCGGAGTAAACCCACGCAGCACAGGGAGAACATGCAAACTCCACACAGAAAGGTTCCAACCCCTGCCAACCTGGGGATTTGAACCAGGAACCTTCTAACTGTAAGGCAACAGTGCTAACCACTGCACCACCGTGCTGCCTGATAACAAGGTTCCCAAGAAGACAGCCTGTATGACACCCACTCAATTGTTTCGACAAGTCATCCATATATACATTAAATAAAATAGGCAACGGAATACCACCTTGACGTATACCGTTACTCACACAAAAGGATTCAGATATAGTGTTACCCCCATTTAACCTGCATAGTCTGATGAGCATACCGTCAGAATATGTGGGTTAAACAAAGTTGCAATGTAACTTTATTACATTGTGATGTAATAAAGTTACATCGCAACGCTGAAAACTACTGTCGTATGTGCGTAGTTGCAAGCTTGTTAACTGTACGGTGAACAGAGGCACTGGAGAACAGCAACAAATGATTTAAAAAATAAAAAATAAAAATTCGCCCACATTTCGAAAGCAGATGTTTGGGTGCGTTTTGGATTTTGTGGACTCTGTGAGAAGCATGAGCTGGACAAGACACACACTGCCCACAGAGGATGCTCCGTGGAGATCAGGCACACCAATGACACGAGTTTCAGTCGTGACAGCTGTCCTCAGTGTCAGAACACCGTAGGAAGTGGAGCCGCTGGTGCACCGAAAAAAATTACCGGTATAATTAGCTGCTATAAAAACATACTAAATCAGAACAGTGACGTTTTTATAGTCACTTGAAAGAGGAGAATCTGCTTAATTTAACAATACCAAACTATGGACTTCAGTCCCCAGCTGATATTAAATCCATGCATAATGAAGGCAACAAGTAATCACAACTTCAAGAAAAATCAAAGAAAATCAACAACACCAAAAAACTCACATTTAAAAAAAAAAAAACTACTGCTCCAGATTAGCAAGAGAAATTTGGAATAGCAGAGATGATGTGGGGAAATTATTTGAGTTTGCCCTGCGCGTTGAGAAATGGCACAGAGCAGTGGCTGAGGTGCAGCCAAAGCGCACAGCAAGCTACTCTGGAGAGGGGACGTCTTTCTGTACTTCTAAATATTTTTTAAATCACAACTTACCTTTGTGAAATGCCATGAACACATGACCATGTATGCAGGAATATTGTTGGAGCTGATGTCTTTCCTTCTGACCGCTGCAATCCATTCCATCCCACATCTCTTTTTTTAACTCAGAGCCCCATTCTCTCCATTTTTCTTCCAAGTCGAGAAGTGAAAAAAGCATACACCGTTATCAGTCTTTTTCCACGCCAGTCGTGAGAGCAGTTATTGCATTTAATAATGCAGCAAAACTTCCCCATTCTGACATTGCGTGGTATTCGGAGGAATAATAATGTGATTGAAAGGACCACATTTGAAATAAGTGTTTTCACTTTCTTGTGTCATCCTGGATTTTGTATGATGTTTTAAATGAATATTTACAGTTCCTATGTTTGAATAACATATTCAGTGTCATTTTTATCCAAATACAGTGATCCCTCACTTATCGCGGTTAATGGGTTCCAGAACCGACCGCGAAAAGTGAAAAACCGCGAAGTAGCGTCACCCCCCTTTGTGGAATTCCAGCCTGATCTCGTTAGTTTTTTGATACATAAAATAATGTATAAATAATATAAATAATACGTACGTTCATTCTCTCACTCTCTCTCTCTCTCGGGAGAGAGAGAGAGTGAGAGAATGAAAAGAATCTCGCGAGAGATGCACTCTCGCGAGATTCCCAAGCCGAGCCAACACGAGAACAAAATCTAGAGTCGGGAGCGATCTCTTAGGGGGGGGGATGCTGGCCAGCGAATCAGAGAGGTGGATTTTGAGTTGTGCAGGCTCTCCGTGTTGATACCTGATGTTCTAATGTATTTTTTCTCAATTTTGAATTTTTGATGAATATTTCTGAAAAATACGCAATGCACTGAGGGCGCAAAAGGTGAAGCGCGAAGTAGCGAGGGATCACTGTAAATAAATAAATAATAAACAGACTAAAGCAACCCTCTCAAAAACTTCAGCTTAACCGCATTCGTTGCTTACTACTAAGCACTGACAGGCAGAACACTTTTCCCACAATCCCTTGCAGTTTTTCCATCGGGTGACATCACGTGCCCATTCTTAATAGACCACGCAGGATTCGGACTGGTGGAACCATATTAAAATTAACTTAAATACCCAACATACCACCTCACACACCAACCCGTCAACAATTTTCATGGCGCTTTTAAATGTCTGCTCTCAATCTTTTATTATTAATAATTTGATTTTAGATCATAAACTGGACTGTCTGTTTTTAACTGAGACGTGGCTGGGTACCAATGCATCAGTAGTTCTCACCAAGGCCTCTCCAACCAATTTTAACTTTTTATTTTCTACAAGGAAGGGTCAAAAAGGTGGTGGAACTGCAGTGATAATCTCTAGTGATTTTAACCCCTTGCACGCCGGTCAATTTCCCTAAAAACGCCAAAAAATAACGTGCCCAAATTAAATCCAAAGCTGTTCTTCAACCCTTTGCAGCATCTTCATGGGGTTGGTCTCATTTAAAAGAAAACACTTTGAATTTTTTGGCAAAACAGAATCATAATCTCTCTAAGTGCTCCTGCCACTGAGTTACAGTCATCTAAACATACTGAACTTGAAGAAAATAAATTTGGCCTGGGTGTTTTTTTGGACACAAATGCTTGCAAATAACACACAGCTTCAGATCCGGGCTGGAAAATGCAACAGAAATGTAGAACCAAGTGTTATCCAGCTGAGGTCCAAATTTTGTAACAATACCACAAAAAATGAATATATTACACAGCTTTTTCCTCAGGTAGTTCCCAGGCGTTTTGGAACTGTGCCAAATTGTGTCAAATGGCACAGTTTGGAAAAATGTCTGTAACTTTTGAATGATTCAATATAGAAGCTTCATCTTGGCCTCTAATGAAAGGTGACATTCAGGGCTCTGTGTGTGTGTGTGTGGGGGGGGGGTTGTCCCCCCCACCTCGCTACAGAGGACGGAGATCGGCCATCGCTACATGATGGATTACACTCATGTGGCGATGTGGCCGCAGCGGCGCAGTCACCACGGCTTCCCCCCCCTCGCTACTGTGTGTGTGTGTGGGGGGGGTGTCCCCCCCCCTCGCTACAGAGGACGGAGATCGGCCATCGCTACATGACAGATTACACTCGTGGCAATGTGGCCACAGCAGCGCAGTAACCGCGGCTTCCCCCACCTCGCTACTGTGTGTGTGTGAAGGGGGTGTCCCCCCCCTCGCTACAGAGGACGGAGATCGGCCATCGCTACATGACGGATTACACTCATGTGGCGATGTGGCGACCACGGCGCAGTCACCGCGGCTCCCCCCCCCCCTCGCTACAGAATAGTAGCGGGGGGGGGGGGGCCTTCACGGTCCGGACGCGGCGAACAACCGTGTACCGCGGCGCACGCACTTCGGACATCGTGCGCCGCACAGTTGTAATTTACCAATCGATCAAAAGTCATTTTTGATTACAATTTTCAGGGATAAAGAATAATTTAGCTTATAACACCTTACCTCTTCACAGCAGTGTCCTGGCGAACTTCTCTTCCTCATTGTCAGACGAACGCGACGCTGGTCCGCTCGTGGTTCTGGTCTCGCGACCCGGTCAAAACATAATTCCATGATTGCGGTTCTGGTGAATGATTTACGACCTTCGTCGTCGGCCTCCGTCGGTCTATGATGACCATATAAGAGAATCCTAAACACTCTGCTGGAATTAAAAAAAAAAAAAAAGCACCGCCTGTGGCTGCTGTAGCAGTCTCTCTTCACCCAGCCTTTGTAGACAAAACAGCTCAGCGAACTTCTGTGCTTCAATTGGCTCGCTGCGTTGGTAGGCGGGTCCTTCTTGCTAGGTTTTCAGTCATTGGTTCTTCAAGGTTTCAGAAACCCAATTCAAGGCTCTTATTAGTCGAATGAGAGGTCAATCAGATGAACTAATCTGTTTGCGGCTGTGTCTGCAGCTTTTATTTTCAGTGCGCGCTTGGACGCATCTCCATCATGCGTCCTAGAGCGCACGAGGACGCACAAGAGCGCCCTCATGCGCTCTGGGACGCAGAGACTTGCCCGCCCGCGGTACAACGGAGTGCAAGAGGTTAATTATAAAGAAATAACATTTAGCAAGTACACCACCTTTGAATGTCATGCATTTGTTTTTAACAACCCCCAATTTTATGCATCACAGTTTATAGACCACCAAAACCATGTGGAGCAATTATTAACAAATTCTCTGACATGCCGTCAATCATCCACACAAACTATTAACAAGGTAGTCATAGCTGGTGATTTTAATCTTCACAAAGATGATCCTTCTAATTCTTTTTCTAGTAAATTTTTAAACCTTCTTAATTGTATGGATTTTAAACACAGTCAACTCACAACAGACACACCTTAGACCTTGTCATCGCCTACGGCCCATCCACTAGTGTCCTCTGTTGTAGACTTGGCTGTCTCAGACCACTTCTGTGTGTTTTTTTAACATGACCAGTTTTATTCAGTGAGAGACCTGAGTGAGAACTGTGTGGAAGTGCCATCTGACTTCTGAAGTGGCTGCAAATTTTATCAGGGTTTTAAGTGATGGTCCCACTGAGGTTCTACCTGCATTATGTGATTTTATTACTGACAGTTTTAGCCATAAACTAAAAACAGCACTAGACTTGATTGCACCACTAAAGAGCAAAAATGAAAAAACTAAACCTGTCCCACCTTGGAGGAATGAAGATATAAAACAGCAGAAAAGAAAATGCAGAGCAGCAGAAAGAAGGTGGAGAAAAACAAAATTAACTGTTCACTGCCAAACTCTATATGAACAATTGAAAATATATAATAACACGGTCAAACAAACCAGGATCTCCCACTTCTCCAAAATAATAAATACAAAAACAATCTCAGAATGATCTCCACCATAGATCGCCTGGTCAACCCTGATTTTAAGAAGTCCAACATGATGTCAACAGACTCACGATGTGAGGACTTTGCAGATCACTTCAGAAGTAAAATAGAGGTTATTAGATCTAATCTTTTATCACAAGATACTGTTTTTAGTGCTGCTGAACCTCTGCTTTTATCTGAGGAAACGCTGGAGAGTTTTGCCCTGGTTGATGCTGAAACTCTTGGTCAAGTTTTCTCCCAAGCAAATCCAACAACCTGTCTTTTCCATCCCATTCCCACAGCTCTTTTAAAAACATTTTGTGGATTTTTCCAGGAGGAGCTTTTAAGCATAATGATTACTCTCTCCAGACAGGTGTTTTCCCTGCTGCCTTTAAAACAACAGTGGTGGGACCCCTCCTGAAGAAGAGTAATTTAGATCCTGAAAACCTTAACTACAGACCAGTATCCAACTCACCATTTTAAAGCAAAATTTTAGAAGAAGATATTTTTACTCAGTTAAATTATTTTTTAAATATCAAATAACATATTTGATGAAAACCAGTCTGGTTTTAGGACGAACCACAGTACAGAGACAGCCCTGGTCAGGATTGTTAATGACTTAAGGCACAACATGGACTCACATAGAATTTCATTCCTGGTTCTACTGGATCTAAGTGTTGCCTTTGATACAATTGACCACCATATTCTTTTAACCAAACAAAAGGATCTGGTTGGCCTCTCTGGTACTGCTCTTAATTACTGCCTCACAGAGAGGACCTTTTTTGTAAGTATGGATACATGTTCTTCCAGAGTGTACAAAATAAATTGTGGTGTGCCCCAAGGTTCAATTTTAGGTCTAGTACTTTTTAATCTGTACATGCTACCCCTGGGAGATGTTATCAGGAGACATGGTGCTAATTACCCTAGTTATGCTGATGACACACAACTGTATAGTGCTGTGTCTCCTGATGATGTGGAACCAATTAACACCCTTTGTAACTGTATTTTAGACATTAAGTCATGGATAGCAGCAAACTTTCTTCAGCTCAACCAGGACAAAACTGAAGTTTTAGTCATTGGTCCTGAAGCTCAGAGAAAATTTTTACCAAAATTACATAGTCTGGCCTTTACCCCATCCCAGCATGTTAAGAATTTGGGCATCATTTTAGACTCTGAGCTTGGTTTTACTCCACACATTAAAAATATAACATGAACAGGTTTTTACCATCTAAAGAACATAGCCAGAGTCTGGCCACTTCTCTATCAAGCAAACACGGAGATACTGATGCATGCTTTTATCATGGTCATATTGATTACTGTAATGCCCTGCTCTCTGATCTTCCCAAAAAAACAATTTCAAATCTGCAGTTATTACAGGATTCAGCTGCACGTGTTCTGACGTGGACCAGACGGCAGGCTCACATTACGCCGGTTTTAGAATCACTGCATTGGCTCCCCGTGTCCTTCAGGATCGATTTTAAGGTTCTTTTATTGGTTTATACAGTGGGGCAAAAAAGTATTTAGTCAGGCACCAATTGTGCAAGTTATCCCACTTAAAAGATGAGAGAGGTCTCCAGTTTTCATCATAGGTATACCTCAACTATGAGAGACAAAATGAGGAAAAAAAATCCAGAAAATCACATTGTCTGATTTTTAAAGAATTTATTTGCAAATTATGGTGGAAAATAAGTATTTGGTCACCAACAAACAAGCAAGATTTCTGGTTCTCACAGACCTAGAACTTCTTCTTTAAGAGGCTTCTCTGTCCTCCACTCGTTACCTGTATTAATAGCACCTGTTTGAACTCGTTATCAGTATAAAAGACACCTGTCCACAACCTCAAACAGTCAGACTCCAAACTCCACTATGGCCAAGACCAAAGAGCTGTCAAAGGACACCAGAAACAAAATTGTAGACCTGCACCAGGCTGGGAAGACTGAATCTGCAATAGATAAGCAGCTTGGTGTGAAGAAATCAACTGTGGGAGCAATTATTAGAAAATGGAAGACATACAAGACCACTGATAATCTCCCTCGATCTGGGGCTCCACGCAAGATCTCACCCCGTGGGGTCAAAATGATCACGAGAATGGTGAGCAAAAATCCCAGAACCACACGGGGGGACCTAGTGAATGACCTGCAGAGAGCTGGGACCAAAGTAACAAAGGCTACCATCAGTAACACACTACGCCGCCAGGGACTCAAATCCTGCAGTGCCAGACGTGTCCCCCTGCTTAAGCCAGTACATGTCCAGGCCCGTCTGAAGTTTGCTAGAGAGCATTTGGATGATCCAGAAGAGGATTGGGAGAATGTCATATGGTCAGATGAAACCAAAATAGAACTTTTTGGTAAAAACTCAACTTGTCGTGTTTGGAGGAGAAAGAACACCATACCTACTGTGAAGCATGGGGGTGGAAACATCATGCTTTTGGGCTGTTTTTCTGCAAAGGGACCAGGACGACTGATCCGTGTAAAGGAAAGAATGAATGGGGCCATGTATCGTGAGATTTTGAGTGAAAACCTCCTTCCATCAGCAAGGGCATTGAAGATGAAACGTGGCTGGGTCTTTCGGCATGACAGTGATCCCAAACACACCGCCCGGGCAACGAAGGGGTGGCTTCATAAGAAGCATTTCAAGGTCCTGGAGTGGCCTAGCCAGTCTCCAGATCTCAACCCCATAGAAAATCTTTGGAGGGAGTTGAAAGTCCGTGTTGCCCAGTGACAGCCCCAAAACATCACTGCTCTAGAGGAGATCTGCATGGAGGAATGGGCCAAAATACCAGCAACAGTGTGTGAAAACCTTGTGAAGACTTACAGAAAACGTTTGACCTCTGTCATTGCCAACAAAGGGTATGTAACAAAGTATTGAGATGAACTTTTGTTATTGACCAAATACTTATTTTCCACCATAATTTGCAAATAAATTCTTTAAAAATCAGACAATGTGATTTTCTGGATTTTTTTTTTCTCATTTTGTCTTTCATAGTTGAGGTATACCTATGATGAAAACTGGAGACCTCTCTCATCTTTTAAGTGGGAGAACTTGCACAATTGGTGGCTGACTAAATACTTTTTTACCCCACTGTAAATGTCTGCATGGTCTTGGGCCTTCTTATTTATCAAAATTGCTTTTGGCATATGAGCCACCACGATCCCTGAGATCCTCCTGCACTGGCCTCTTAATTATCCCTACCATCAGAACACACACCCACTGTGAGGCGGCTTTTAGTTACTACAGCCTGCCGAAGAACATCAGAGCTGCCAAGAATGTCCATGTTTTTAAAAGCAGGCTCAAGACCTACTATTTTAACCTTGCTTTTGATTAATTTCCTATTTTAATTCTCTTAATTTCTAATTTAAATCTATTTTATGTCACAATCACTTATCTTACTGCAAATTATTAATATTTATGAATATATGTCTGTTTGACTGTATTTAGGTATTGTTTTATTTTTCTAGTCATCTTAACTGCCTAGTCTTTTTATCAGCAAACTATCTTATTAGTTATTAGGTCTTTTTAATCACCCTGGGGGGGCCCTCCTGTGGGAGTTGTGCCTGTTTTCTGGCTGTGGGACGCTGGCCTGTGATTGCCCTGGTCTGCCCAGCTGAGGGGGTCATGCACTGTGGCACCGCACCTGCGATGTCGACCCCTCGGGTTAGACTTGGGCAGTCTCAGAGGTGGTATTCCTGTAGCCGTGGACTTGCCACTTTCCCTGCTGGTGAGGGCTCTCTAGTGATGGTGCTTTCACACTTGGATTCTCAGTGCCCAGCCATAAGCATTAAGCGATAAGTTTGTGTCTATGTGTGTATGTGGGGGGGGGTAAGTTGTGTTTTATTTCAATATGTGAAGCACTTTGCATTGCATCTTTTTGTATGAAAAGTGCTATATAAATAAAGCTTTGATTGATTGATTGATTTGTTTTGTTTTTTTTGCAGCAATCACTGCCAACAAGCGATCTTTGTACTTCACAATGAGATGTCAGTCAGCTAAATGGGCTTATGAATGTTAATGAACAGGCAGAAGACAGAGTGTTGATGATGGATACCAAAGCCATTTTTAATGAGCTGTAAAACAACACTGGAAGATTTTTTGCTTTTATAAAGCTACATATATATGCCATTAATATATGTTGTTAACTATAAACTTTAAAGAATATTGGGGACTTCTGTCCCAATCATTGATCTTTGTTGATTTTGGAGAATAGTGTCCACAATAAGGTGTTAAAAACTGGCTATACTCTTTGGTCTAAAAATAATTCTTTTTGAATTTTTAGCTTAGTCAGAACTTTGTCTTTGTAGATTGCTTGTTTCTCTAGAGACAGGTACAACTGTTATACCACTGTTATAACGTGATGGCCTAAACTAGGACCTGACCCATGGTAGTCTACTACATGACTTCTCTAATCTGCATTACAGAAACTAATGTAACTCTTAGATTTGTTTTGTTTTTCAAAGTCTCTTTGTTTAGTGTTTGTATAACCATGTAACATACCACGGCAAGGCAGTTTCATAACCTTGCAGTTACTTCATACTGTGGCAATTTCACACTGGTTCATTGGAAACATTGATTAAAATGATTCCTTGTGTGGCACTGACTGCTATTTAGAGGGAGAGACAGTCATACAAAGAGATTTTTTCCTTTTATTTTCTCCACATAGATGAATTGGTGACAAGTTTGAGCTCCACCTCATCCAGTGGGTTAGAAGTGAAGTGAGGTCAGGTGTGACTCTGCCAAAAGTATCTGTAATCTCTGTTTTTGGTGCAAGGATCATCGGGAGGGAAATGTGATAAAAACAAAGCTTGGTAATGGAGCATGGCGGCAGCTGTCATTTTGGGTGGGGATTAAGAGCAAAGCATGAATCTGACCTTTATTCTTCCCCATTTCACATGCTTCCAGGCAAATTTTAGTATGCATGCAGTTTTGTAGATTTTTTTTGTATAGTACCTTGACTTGATATTTTTTGAATATCCAGGAAAAAATATCAATTTCTAAGACTGGGCAGTTTTCATTCAGATTTCTCTAGCAGTTTATTAGTTTTTGCTTAATCCTGCTAACCAAAATTGACAAAAACATAACTTCTTTACCTGAGGTAATGATAAGCGAAGTCCATCAATCCAACTGGACAAGAGTCCAAAAGTCACTGAAGAGAAAGTGAAAGATTGCTGGCTGCTCATACTGTAGTGCAAAATTTCCATTTTAAATCAGAAGGAAGCCTTAACTGTCCTGCAGAGGTGGGTAGAGTATCCAGAAATTATACTCAAGTACTTAAGCATACTCAAGTACTCAGCTCAGGCGGTCTCGGCCTTTCTCACCCTTCTCACATCGAATCTCAACACGCTCTCTCACTCCCTTCTCCCCTCCCTGTTTGCAGCTGGTACTGCTTCTGGTGCTGCCGCTGTGCCTCAGCTTGTGCCTCAGCCTCAAATGGTAATGCCGTTGATTTTAAATCGGATCCAGCCCCAAAATCAGCAGCCTCAAGAGAACCAGCAAGGACAGCTCCTCCCAGACCCTCCCTTCCATCTGTTGTCATGGGAAATGTACGGTCGATACTGGGAAAGTTAGATGAGCTAGCGGCTATCTCCCGTTATGATAGCACATACCGGGAGTGCTCTCTCCTTTTGTTTACTGAGACGTGGCTAACTGAACTAGCAGCAGATGCTAACATTGAGCTGGAGGGTTTTCACATGATACGAGCTGACCGAACACCAGACAGTGGCAAGGCTAGGGGCGGTGGAGTGATCATGTATGTTAACAACAACTGGTGCAGACCGGGACATATCACTGTTAAACAACGACACTGCAGCAAAGACATTGAGTTGCTAGCTGTTAGCATGAGGCCTACATATCTCCCGAGAGAACACTCACACGTGATCTGCATTGTTGTTTATGCAAATCCGACGGCGAACGCTGGGACAGCACGTGACGTCATCCATTCAGTAACCAGCAGGCTGCAGACGGAACACCCAGATGCTCTTCTCCTCATCTCAGGCGATTTCAACCATGTTTCACTGTCTCCCATTCTACCCACGTTCACCCAGTATGTCACATGCCACACTAGAGACAATAAAACACTGGATTTATTCTACGCAAACACTAAGGAGGCGTACACCTCATCACAACTCCCCCCACTCGGGAGATCGGATCACAACTTGGTTCATCTCCGGCCGGTGTACAAACCCCTAGTGCACAGACAACCTCCGGCCATGCACACTGTGGAGTTATGGTCTGAGGAGACAATGGACACTCTAAAGGACTGTTTTGAAGCCACTGCCTGGAAGCAGCTCTGCGATCCACATGGTGAGGACATCGATGGCCTCATTCACACCTTCACGGGCTACCTCAGCTTCTGTGTGGACAAATCCGTTCCCACCAAGACCATACGGCGTCACTCAAACAACAAACCCTGGATCAACCCTGAGATAAAAACACTTCTGAGAGAGAAGAAGAGGATCTTCAGGTCGGGGAACAGGGAGATGCTGAAGTCCGTACAGAGGGAGCTGAGGAGAAAGATCAGAGAAGGCAAGGACAGCTTCAGGAAGAAGATGGAGGACAAGCTGCAACAGAGCGACATCAGCGGGGTCTGGAGAAACCTCAAAACCATCTCGGGGCTCCAGAATACCTCCCCCCAGGCCACAGGGGGCAGGGAGTGGGCGAACAACCTGAATCTGTTTTTCAATAGATTTGACCAACCGCCCTCCCCCCTGACTGCACAACAACCACTGCTGCCTCTAAAGAAATCAAGTCCTGCTGCCCACTCCCCACTCTACCAACACCCCCCCCACTCCCAACACACAGCCCCCCATCCTGACCCTGACCAGGACCCAGGTGAGGACGGAGCTGAGGAAGATCAAGGCGAGGAAGGCGCCGGGACCGGACGGCATCAGCGCAAAGCTCCTCAAGTCCTGTGCAGACCAGCTGTGTGGGATTGTGACGTATATCTTCAACATGAGCCTGAAACTGGGGAGGGTACCACAGCTGTGGAAAACATCTTGTGTGGTACCTGTACCAAAAACTTCCCACCCCAAAGACCTGAACAGCTACAGACCGGTGGCCTTGACGTCCCACTTGATGAAGACCCTGGAGAGACTGCTCCTTGCTCACCTCCGCCCCCTGGTGGAACCAGCGATGGATCCACTCCAGTTCGCCTACCAGCATGGCATTGGGGTGGAGGATGCGGTGATCTTCCTCCTTCACCGTTCTCTGTCCCACCTGGAGAAGCCCGGGAATATGGTGAGGATCATGTTCTTTGACTTCTCCAGTGCTTTCAACACCATCCAACCGATGATCCTGAAGGACAAGCTGCTGCGCGCAGGGGTGGACCAGCACCTGTCATCATGGATCCTGGACTACCTCACGAACCGGCCTCAGTTTGTGAGAACCCGGGACTGTGTGTCCGACACGATCATCAGTAGCACGGGGGCCCCCCAGGGAACGGTGCTGGCTCCCTTCCTGTTCACTCTTTATACTGCGGACTTCTCACACAACACAACACACTGCCATCTACAGAAGTTCTCTGATGACTCTGCGATCGTTGGCCTCATCTCCAATGGAGATGAAGCTGAGTACAGAGGGCTTATCCAGGACTTCGTGGACTGGTGCCATCGGAACTGCCTCCAGATCAACGCGAGGAAAACTAAGGAGCTGGTGGTGGACTGCCGCAGGCATGGGCAGCCCCTCACAGTACCAGTAAATATACAGGGAACAGACATCGAGATGGTGACATCCTATAAGTACCTGGGTATTCATCTGAACAATAAACTAGACTGGTCACACAATACTGATGCACTCTACAAGAAGGGACAGCGCAGGCTGTTCCTGCTGAGGAGACTCAGGTCTTTTGGTGTACAAGGGGCGCTGCTGAAGTCATTCTATGACACGGTGGTGGCATCAGCCATCACTTTTGGAGTGGTCTGCTGGGGCAGTGGCATTACTGCAGCAGATAGGAAGAGACTGAACAAACTGATTAAGAAAGCTAGCTCTGTCCTGGGGCAGCGCCTTGATCCGATGGAGGAGATAGGAGAGAGAAGGACGGTGGCTAAACTGTCATCTCTGCTGGAGTCCGAGTTCCACCCTATGCAGGACATACTGAATGCACTGAGGAGCTCATTTAGCAGCAGACTACATCATCCCAGGTGCACAACCGAGAGGTTTCGTAGGTCCTTCCTACCAACGGCTGTCAGACTGTACAACCTAAGCAGGGCTGCTCGCAGAGATAGCAAAAAGACGTAACAAACTAATAGTTTTTTGAATGCAAAAGATGCAATAGACTTACACAATGGTCCTCTCCGGCATACAACTAGGAACATACCGGTCGCTATGGAGGGTGAGAATATGTATGGGCACATAATCATACCATGTAGGATAACTAAGTAGACGGTTATGCTGTTTCATTCCATCTAGCAACAATGCTCTGCACTGTGTGTGTTTATATATTTGCATATTTATTCCATCTAGCTACAATGCTCCGTACTGTGGGTGTTTATATATTTATATATCTACATATTATTCCATCTAGCTACATTGCTCCGCACTGTGTGTGTTTATATACTTGCATATTTATTCCACCTAGCTGCAATGCTCCGTACTGTGGGTGTTTATATATTTACATATTTATTCCATCTAGCTACAATGCTCTGCACTGTGTGTTCATATATTCATATATTTATTCCATCCAGCTACAATGCTCTGCACTGTGTGTCTGTGTGTGTGTGTATATATATATATTTTATAGTAATACGTACATATGTTTATTAGCTGCTCTTGCTTGCTTGTTTTTTTTTTCTTGCCTTCTGATTGTTGCTCTGAGTGTTGCTATCCCTGTGCTGTTGCAATCCTGGAATTTCCCCGTTGTGGGACTAATAAAGGCTTATCTTATCTTATCTTATCTTATCTTATCTTACCCAGTGTGTGCCATATGTAGGCCTAAGTACAGCCCAGCAAGCTCTGCTAGCCCAAAGACTCAACACCTTACAGAACCAGTGGCCCTCTGGAGGAGTTCCGACAAACATACAGTCCACTGCAGAAGAACAGAAGCCACTTATAAAGTGTGAAAAAGAGCAGAAAAGCCAAGAGAGTAATGAGACAGTGGAAGAGAAGGTCCTTGATCACACTAAGGATGGGCAAAACTCTGCTGCAGACAAACTTAAGGAGAAGATTGGTAACATTTTTGCACAGTGTTCTGATGTGGAAAGCAAAGTAAAAGTTGAGAATAATGAAGATGGTAATAAGAAAAATGGAGATGGCACAACAGATGGAGGTGGCTCAAGTAATCCGTTGGACCTGGATGGTGATAAAGCAGTTAGCCTGAATCTCTCCCCAGCAGGCACAGACAAGAGCTTCCGCAGTAACAATCTCTGCATCCAAAAGTTTGAGAACTTCATCCCTAAAGTCTCTTCAAAATAATTTTTCCATTTCAGTGCTTGAATTAAAAAAAAAGGCAATTTCATAAATAACTTCAGCTTCCCTTTGTCCATGTCAGCAAATTTTCTTCATCTCAACATGAAAATTAACGTCTTCCAATTCCAGCTTCTTTTTTCAGAGAACTTAAATATATCCAGTGACAGTGGAATTGATCAAAACCAGCCTTTGTGTCACAGTTTGAGACATCCCATCACTATTTGATCCAAGGGGTTGTCAGCTTAGTTTGTTGCCAGTTTAAACGTGGACATCAACACATTAATACACAACACCTAAAGTGTAAAATCAGTGATCTAAGTAAGTGTTCTTCACAGTGATTGCATAAGTATGAAAATAAGTTTACATTACAAATTAACGCTGCCTACTGTGGTTTTAATTTTTTAAAAACATAATCAAGAATAGTTTTGCCAATTTGTGAGCTTTTTTTTTTACTTGAAATTTGTCTGTTTTCTCAAAAATTTGAAACTTTTTATAAGTGATTTGTCAGCTTTTTATCCCCCTACGGTCGAAGACCGAAGGGGAATTATGTTATGGGCCGGTCTGTTCATCCGTCCATCTGTCCCACCTTTGTCAACTCAACTTCTCCTGCAGTTTTATTCCTATTGTTTTGAAGCTTGACACCAGGGTTTTTATATACACTGATGATGTGCATATTCCAATTTGGCTCCAATTGGATGATTTTTGCAGGAGTTATAGGCCCTGACTTATGATGTCCTATTCCACCTCAGTTCATAGACAGTAACTGTCTTGTGAAATCAACTTCTCCTGCAGTTTTGTTCCATCCATCCATCCATCCATCCATCCATCCATCTTCTTCCGCTTAATCCTTTTCGGGTCGCAGGGGGGCTGGAGCCTATCCCAGCATCTTTGGGCGAGAGGCACGGCACACCCCGGACAGATCGCCAGTCCATCGCATGGCCAACACAGAGAGACAGACAACTACTCACTCTCACAGTCATACCTAAGGACTATATAGAATCCCCAGTTGATGCCAATTAACCTAACTTGCATGTTTTTGGCATGTGGGAGGAAACCGGAGAAATCCCGGAGTAAACCCACGCAGACATGGGGAGAACATGCAAACTCCACACAGATCACTGTTGGTCAGGGGCTGGTATCGAACCCACTCTGATTGGATGATTTTTGCAGGAATTACAGACCTTGACGTCAAAGTCAGAGGTCAGTTTTTCCCTAAATTTTGTAGATGTGATAACTACTGAAAGAAATGATATGGGCTTTTTGAATTGACACCATAATTGTATCTTAGACAAACCTTGGACGGCTTACACCCTACCCTGACTGTAGGTTTGGGGTCAAAAGGTCACAATTCAAAATGAACATTTTGTTTGCACTATTATTACAGAACAAATAAGCTAGAGTCACCAAATCTAGTACACAGGTTCACACCTTGTCTCTGGACTTTGACTATGGGTTTGGGGGTCAAAAGGTCTATGTGAAAATGGCATGTAAACTATATCTGACCAACTAAGAATGCTCAGGTCACCAATCTTTGTACACAGGTTCACCCTGAAACAATGATCTCTGGCTATGGGTTTGGGGTAAAAGACCAAGGTTAGTATTCCCCATGCCCCCTTACTATAGAACATGCAAAGCTCTCTAGGGTCACTGAACTTGCTACACAGGTTGACCTTGGAATCCTGACCTACAACTATGAGTTGTATACAACTACTTTTGTTGTATATTCATGGATGATAGGCTTATCATAATTTGGTTCTGCCCAGTAATTATATGGAAAAGTGGAAAATTGCTCTCCTTCAGTGACTTATTGGGATCCTTAAACAAAACTGAGGCGGGTGATATTGCACTTGCCTAAGAGTACTCTTGTTTCATATGAATTTGAAACTTTTTTTCTCAAAAATTTATACTCCTGAAATTTATGATTTCTTTTTTCTTCTACATTTGAGACTTTATGAACCATGCCTTCTGAAATAAAATGATTTAATGCAAGACAATGCACCACCCCATTCTAGGGGAGAAAAAAAAAACACACCACTGACTCCTTACTTGCTATGGGTATAAAAGGAGATAAAATCTTGATGTGGCCACCATTGTGCCCTGATCCCAACCCTATTGAGTGCTGGTAAAGCATCCTTAAAAGGAAGATCTATGAGTGTGGGTGGCAATATTGTACGGTACATCAGAACAGCAGCTCTGGGAAGCCATACTGACATCCTTAAATGAAATATGGGCAAACACTATACATGGACTTATAAGTTCAATGAACGAGAGAGTTGTTGAAGTTATATCAAATAATGGCTTATATATTAATGTGTAATTTGATTTATTTGTTTTTTATTTAAACTGTCTTTTTTAAATTGATATCTTTATACTGCAAATACAGCATGTTTCTGCTTTGAATTCTTTATAACCTACTGAATGTTTTCAAACTCAGCTGTGCATAATAACTTGGAACACTGTATTTTTTAAAGGCAATAGCGATAACATTATGGCATCCTGACTAGTAGGTATCACTCTTGCCCCAATTGGCTGGTAGCGACGCATGACGTCAACCCAGTTATGCTATTGGCTGTGACCAGCCACGACATCTTTACCAACCGTAAATGTATATAAACACTAGATAGGACATGGCTAGCATTTTCATGGCAAATGTAGGTCCCACACCCTGTAGATAATTAAATTAGAATGAAGAAAATGCAGTACATGCCGATGTGGCACAATGACTTGTTTGTGTTTCTTTACCTGGCCGATTTGGCAGCCGCGTTTGGCTGTTAGTGATTAGTCTGGCAGCTAGCCTGTCCTATCTAGTGTTTGTATATATCTGTGTTACCAACCACTATAGTTTTCATCACCCAACTGCTCAGATGTAAATGTCATGATTATTTCAGACCTATAAAAAAATTTAAGTATTTTTTTCCATCATTATGTTTTTTGAAGGATATAGACTTTAATTCTGTACATTTACACTTTGTTGTATTGTTTAAAAAATGTTTTCAAGAAAATACTATCAGTACATCTTTAAATGGTTTTAATTTTAAAAAAAAAATAATCAAGAATAGTTTTGCTTCAATATGATCAACATTATAATGTTATTGCTGAGAATTAAAAAAATTCTCAATTGCATTTAACTGTTTAGGAAAAACAAAAGTAGCATGTGCATGATAATTTGGAACAGGGAGTAGTTACAGACGTGGACAAAATTGTTGGTACCCCTCTGTTAATGAAAGAAAAACCCACAGTGGTCACAGAAATAACTTGAATCTGACAAAAGTGGTAATAAATAAAAATTCTATGAAAATTAACCAATGAAAATCAGACAATGCTTTTGAATTGTGGTTCAACAGAATTATTTTAAAAAACAAACTCATGTAACAGGCCTGGACAAAAATGATGGTACCCCTAGAAAAGATTGAAAATAATGTGACCATAGGGACATGTTCAACCAAGATGTGTCCTCTAATTAACATCACAGGTGTCTACAAACTTGTAATCAGTCAGTCGGCTTATTTAAAGGGTGACAAGTAGTCAGTGTGCTGTTTGGTGACATGGTGTGTACCACACTAAACATGGACCAGAGGAAGCAAAGGAGAGAGTTGTCTCAGGAGATTAGAAAGAAAATTATAGACAAGCATGTTAAAAGAAAAGACTATAAGACCATCTCCAAGCAGCTTGATGTTCCTGTGACTACAGTTGCACATATTATTCAGAAATTTAAGATCCACGGGACTGTAGCCAACCTCCCTGAATGTGGCCACAGGAGGAGACAGATAATACGAATGGCAACAAAAGAGTCCAGAACAACCTCTAAACACATTCATGGTGAACTCCAAGGTCAAGGTACAGTGGGGTAAAAAAGTATTTAGTCAGCCACCAATTGTGTAAGTTCTCCCACTTAAAAGATGAGAGAGGTCTCCAATTTTCATCATAGGTATACCTCAACTATGAGAGACAAAATGAGGGAAAAAAATCCAGAAAATCACATTGTCTGATTTTTAAAGAATTTATTTGCAAATTATGGTGGAAAATAAGTATTTGGTCAATAACAAAAGTTCATCTCAATACTTTGTTATATACCCCTTGTTGGCAATGACAGAGGTCAAACATTTTCTGTAAGTCTTCACAAGGTTTTTACACACTGTTGCTGGTATTTTGGCTCATTCCTCCATGCAGATCTCCTCTAGAGCAGTGATGATTTGGGGCTGTCGCTGGGCAACACGGACTTTCAAGTCCCTCCAAAGATTTTCTATGGGATTGAGATCTGGAGACTGGCTAGGCCACTCCAGCACCTTGAAATGCTTCTTACGAAGCCACTCCTTAATTGCCCGGGCGGTATGTTTGGGGTCATTGTCATGCTGAAAGACCCAGCCATGTTTCATCTTCAATGCCCTTGCTGATGGAAGGAGGTTTTCACTCAAAATCTCACGATACATGGCCCCATTCATTCTTTCCTTTACACTGATCAGTCGTCCTGGTCCCTTTGCAGGAAAACAGCCCCAAAGCATGATGTTTCCACCCCCATGCTTCACAGTAGGTATGGTGTTCTTTGGATGCAACTCAGCATTCTTTCTCCTCCAAACACGACAAGTTGAGTTTTTACCAAAAACTTCTGTTTTGGTTTCATCTGAACATATGACATTCTCCCAATCCTCTTCTGGATCATCCAAATGCTCTCTAGCAAACTTCAGATTGGCCTGGACATGTACTGGCTTAAGCAGGGGGACACGTCTGGCACTGCAGGATTTGAGTCCCTGGCGGCGTAGTGTGTTACTGATGGTAGCTTTTATTACTTTGGTCCCAGCTCTCTGCAGGTCATTCACTAGGTCCTCCCGTGTGGTTCTGGGATTTTTGCTCACCGTTCTCGTGATCATTTTGACCCCACGGGGTGAGATCTTGCATGGAGCTCCAGATCGAGGGAGATTATTATTGTCTTGTATGTCTTCCATTTTCTAATAATTGCTCCCACAGTTGATTTCTTCACACCAAGCTGCTTACCTATTGCAGATTCAGTCTTCCCAGCCTGGTGCAGGTCTACAATTTTGTTTCTGGTGTCCTTTGACAGCTCTTTGGTCTTGGCCATAGTGGAGTTTGGAGTCTGACTGCTTGAGGTTGTGGACAGGTGTCTTTTATACTGATAACGAGTTCAAACAGGTGCCATTAATACAGGTAACGAGTGGAGGACAGAGGAGCCTCTTAAAGAAGAAGTTATAGGTCTGTGAGAGCCAGAAATCTTGCTTGTTTGTAGGTGACCAAATACTTATTTTCCACCATAATTTGCAAATAAATTCTTTAAAAATCAGACAATGTGATTTTCTGGATTTTTTTTTTTCTCATTTTGTCTCTCATAGTTGAGGTATACCTATGATGAAAATTGGAGACCTCTCTCATCTTTTAAGTGGGAGAACTTGCACAATTGGTGGCTGACTAAATACTTTTTTGCCCCACTGTACATCAGTGTCAGATCGCACCATCCGTCATCGTTTGAGCCAAAGTGGACTTCATGGGAGATGACCAAGGAGGACACCACTGTTGAAAACAAATCCTAAAAAAGCCAGACTGGAATTTGCCAAACTGCATGTTGACAAGCCGCAAAGCTTCTGGGACAATGTCCTATGGACAGATGAGACAAAACTGGAACTTTTTGGCAAGGCACATCAGCTCTATGTTCACAGACGCAAAAATGAAACATACCAAGAAAAGAACACTGTCCCTACTGTGAAACACGGAGGAGGTTCTGTTATGTTCTGGGGCTGCTTTGCTGCATCTAGCACAGGATGTCTTGTATCTGTGCAGGGTACAATGAAATCTCAAGACTATCAAGGTATTCTAGAGAGAAATGTGCTGCCCAGTGTCAGGCAGCTTGGTCTCAGTCGTAGGTCATGGGTCTTGCAACAGGATAATGACCCAAAACACACAGCTAAAAACACCCAAGAATGGCTAAGAGCAAAATATTGGACTATTCTAAAGTGGCCTTCTATGAGTCCTAATCTTAAATCCTATTGAACATCTGTGGAAGGAGCTGAAACATGCCGTCTGGAGAAGGCACCCTTCAAACCTGAGACAACTGGAGCAGTTTGCTCATGAGGAGTGGGCCAAAATACCTGCTGAGAGGTGCAGAAGTCTCACTGACAGTTACAGAAATTGTTTGATTGCAGTGATTGCCTCAAAAGGTTGTGCAACAAAATATTAAGTTAAGGGTACCATCGTTTTTGTCCAGGCCTGTTTCATGAGTTTGTTTTTTAAAATAATTCTGTTGAACCACAATTCAAAAGCATTGTCTGATTTTCATTGGTTAATTTTCATAGAATTTTTATTTATTACCACTTTTGTCAGATTCAAGTTATTTCTGTTACCATTGTGGGTTTTTCTTTCATTAACAGAGGGAGTACCAACAATTTTGTCCACGCCTGTATTACCTACCTCTGCTGTCTTTAGTGGGCCAAGAGTTAAAATATTTTAAATTTTGTCAGACAAAAAATTTACTGAACTGGTAAAAAAGCTTTTCTTTTGGGGTGCTGTGAACTGGTATGACACTGTTGAGAAGTACTGTATACCATTCAGTTTCACTGTTGCATTGGGCATGACTTTGCTGGAAGAAACTCCACAAAAAAATAGTGTTTAATGTTCTTCCAACCAAGTGTTTTATTTCTCCACTGTGAATTCAATTATTGACTTGCTCAGTACTTACACTGACCCGCTTACCTCCTGGTTAAGATTTCTTCTTTCTTAAGCATGATCAGGGTTATGTATTTCTGCTTTCCTTCTCAGTTTCTCACATTTCACTATAAGTTAAATTGAAATATTTGTGGTTTTAGTCAAAGATGAGACATTTTTAGCATCTCATAACATTTAGTCTTCAGTTTATATATATTTTTTTCTTTTTTTAAATACATATTTTACCCTCTAAACGTTAACTAAAATTATCCCCTTGTGTTTTGACTCTACACATTAAATGCTCTTGGTTCAATTTGAGAAGTCAGACACTGGGCAAGCTCTTGTTTGACTTTCCTTGGAAAAACTCTGTCTGGCTCACAGTGGTATTCATGCTTACAGTGGCACTGTCCCCAAAGGCCTTAGTGCCCCCAGGTCGAGTAACATGGGAAGTTTCCTCGCTTTGCAAGCGTTTGCTCTCACATCCAGCTGGATAGAGGCAGTTTTTCAGTTTTATTGATGGTCATATGTTCGATACTTTTGACCCAAATTTCATGCTCATTTGTTTTGCTTTCTTCTCTGCTGGACCCTCCTTGAATGTTTTCCTCAAGCTGAAGCACTGCAATTATGTCAGATTGATGGGAGGTATTTTGCAGCATTTGTGAGTCTAAATCTTGCATGGATGATATTGTTTGGCCTGTGTAGGTAAATTTTATTTAAACAACAAGCAGCCTTTGGACAGCAACCCTTTGTTAAAGGTGAGGTTTTACATTTTGTTGTAGTCGTCCTCACTGCAGATAGGTTATCTGGCATTTGCCATCAGTAAAGAGGGCTGAGTTTAACAGGAGCTGAACAGGTGTCATCCATATCTGAATCTGTTGTTTTTCTGCCCTTTTAAACTCCCACATGATGTGACTTCATTTCATTTGAATGTGTCACCAGATTAAAGGACATTGCCTGGGGAAAACATTGCTTGAACAGAGCAGTGATTGAAAAACCCAAACACATCTCTGGCCGACTTACACAGTGACTCACTGAAAGAATGCTAAGAATCAAATGTAGTTTATGCATGGAGAAATTTGGCTGCTCGCTCTCTCTAACTGATCTCCATTATTTTCCCGCAACTGAGATGACGTACTGGGTGACCCTGCTCTGGATTTGCCATATCTGTTTTTACTTTGTTTCAGAACATTTATGTTATTTGTCCATTGTGTTCTTGCATATTTCTGAATGCCACGATAGGGTTGTTTATTAACTTGACATTAAGTTTCTTTTTCTGTTTGAGTCAGTGCTATAAATACATTGTCTCAGCACAGGCCTTTACATAGTTTCTCATCACAGTACACGGTCTCATGTTGCAGAAGTGCAAGGTCAACTGTGTTCAGGTCTAGCATGCATTCTAACTCAAAACTATTCTAGAAATAATGGACATGTTTATATGCACACGAAAAAACAGATTATAATTGGATTTCTGGTTTCTGATTATTCAAGTAGTCATGTAAACAGAATAATCATGTGACGGTCATTATCAGGTTGTGCAGAAACACATTTACTCAAGTAGTTTACTGCCCAATAATCATTTATTTAGTGTGTGTCAACATGACAAAACTGATTATTGCCATTATCTGTTTATTCCCAGTTACTGGATTATTGTGACCATGTAGCCGGGCTCAATGACTGGCTTATGCATTTGCTCTTGTGTTGGCGTAGGACACTATTCAGTTTCAGGTTAAAGATTTTATAGATGTCTGTTAAACAAGAATGGCTGTAAATATCAACCCCAAACCTAGGACAGGAATAGTACATGCAAATCCAAGGGTCAAAAGGTCAAATTTCAAAGTCACAGGGTCACCAAGTGTTTGTCTCAGATTTGGCTGTATATATCAACACCAAATCTGTTTTACAAATATATTCATTTTGAGGTCAGTTGGTCAAAGGCCAGGGTCAATCTAGCTCTGCCCCTCCACTGAGTACCTTCCAGTTTTGGGCATCTTATAATTTCTTGTTTTGTTAGCTCATTCTGGCAAAGCTGAACGGAGTTAATGCGATGGCGTGGCGTTTGTTCTCCATTCGTCCATCCACATTTCACAGGAATTGCTTCTCCTCCCAGGCATTGGCCCCAATGCTCACCAAACTCACTCACAATGATCCTCAGGTGGGTCTGCATCCAGGTTGTGCTCAAGGTCAAAGGTCAGGAGGTCTCGGAACTTAGGTGATTTCATGAAAATTGTTACTTCTCCTAGGCAATTTCCCCAGTGGTCAACAAACTCACTCATAAGAATCCTCGGGTGGGTCTGCATCAAGGTTGTGGTCAAGGGCAAGGTCACAGTGAATGATCAGGTGACCTAAGGGCTTATATGATTTCAGAAAAATCACTATGGCTCCTAAACAATTGCTTCAGTGCTTATCAAACTCACAAGGATCATCAGGTAGGTCTACATCTAAGTTATGCTCAAGGTAAAAGGTCAGGAGATCTGGCCCTTCTTTGATTTCAGAAAAATCAGTACTCTTTGGCAATTGACTCAGCGCTCACTAAACTCACTCACAATGATCCTCAGGTTTGTCGGTATCCAGGTTGAGCTCAAGGTCATTGTTAAAGGTCAGGAGATCTGGACATTTATGATTTCACGAAAACCGTTACTTCTAGGCAATTGCTCCAATGTTCAACAGTCTCATGCACAATGATCCGTAGCTGCTTCCACAGCAAGGCTGTGCTTAAGGTCATGGTCAGCAGTCAGGAGATCTGAGCGCTCTCAAGGTGATTTAATCAGGTCGGAATGAGCTACACCATTGACAGTCTTGTTACTTTTCTGTTAGTCTTTATGTATGTCAGTGTATTTTTTGTCATCTCTGTCAACATTTGTAGTCTGTTCTTGGTCTTGTCTTCATCATGTTATTGTTTTTTAAAGTAATCATCCAAGGTGTCTTGATATTTTATCTTTATATCAGTCCACATCCATCATCCCCATAATGTGATATGACACCTAATTGAACTCTGACTTCCCATTCATGGTTGAGGGCTTTTCCAGGCAAACTTTGATATGTTTGCTAACATCTGTTTTGTTTTGGGTTTTTTTTTATCAGCAGATAAAGAATGTAATGAATTCTTCCAAAAACACATAAATACTGTTGCTGCCCCAAAGCTGGTGACATATCAGAAAGATCGCTCTTCCCTCTGTGTCCACGTAAAAGTATGCACTCCCCAGAGGGACAACGTTATACGCCTCTCAGTTTATTACAGGCACAGTGGACATGTGTGATGCAGTTCAGCTGATGCTAGGAGGTCATCTTAAGTCATACTGACAATTATGGGATCAAGTCCCAGAGTTCAAGCAAAAATCTTGATAGTCTAAATTATCTGACCTCCAAACAGATTTTTCTCCTCTTGCTCTCCTCTTGTGGCTTTCAGTTTTGTTTTTCACCCTTTCTCCTGCATTCCTGCTCTTCATCAGATAGGTCTGATACTGGTGTACTCCCTCTTTCCCCTCATTTTTGCTGGCTACTTTCTTTCCTCTTCCCTTTCCTCACCGTTGTGGGACTAATGAAGAATTGTCTTATCTTTTCTTCTCTCCTCCTCTGCCCTCCTTCTCGGCCCACATCTGTCTTGTAGATTTCTCTGAAAGCTTTTGTGTTTTATCATATTAGGAAGAGCCAACCTCGGTCAAATTGACCTGAGCATAGTTGACAAATCGGGAAAGTACAGTCAGGCTGCATAGAAGCAGTATTAACACACACACACCCCTACACAAACGCCCACATAGCATCTGTTGTAAGAGACATAACATGGGCACAAAAGCAGTACAGAGTGATCTAGAGGTCTGCCCTTCTTATATTATCATGATTTATTTTTAGACCTGTTCAATTCAGCCTCATCATTGCACTGCTCCAGAATTTGAGCTCTTTGTACAGGATGTCCAGACTGCAGATGTTGTTGCCTGAATGCTGTCAAATCATCCACTTCATCATCCAAAACTCCACTTCAGCAGAAGAGACACCTTCAAGCCAGATTGAAGTATGCCAGGTACAACCTAGAGAAAGATTATGCAGACTGAAAGCATGCCCTTTGGTCAGATGAGACAAAACTAGAGCTCTTTGGTCACAGAGGCACTGCTGATGTTTAGGGAATAAAGGGAGAGGCATCCAGTCCATAGAACACCATCCCCACAGTGAAGCATGGTGGTGGGGGTATTATCCTGTGGAGATGCTTCTGTGCATTTGGAACTGGGAATCTTGTGAAGGGGGAAGGAATCATGAAGAAAGAAGGATATGTGAAGATTTTGAAAGAAAACCTCAAGCAGTCAGCATCAAAAACTGGGTCCGGGTTGTCGTTTTGTCTTCCAACATGACAATGACCCAAAACATGCATCACTCCTGGTGAAGGTCTACCTTCAGAAGACCAAAGTGAATACTGTTGACTGGCCTGCACAAAGATCTAACTTGAAACCCAATGAAGATCTGTGGGGTGAACTGAAGACCAAGTTCCATGCCAGAAGGCCATCAAATCTGGAGGAGCTTGAGAGATTCAAAGAAGAATGGGCTGAGATTGCTCAGGAGATCCATCCATCCATCTCCTTCCGCTTCATCCTTTTCGGGTCGCGGGGGGGCTGGAGCCTATCCCAGCATCTTTGGGTGAGAGGCAGGGTACACCCTGGACAGATCGCCAGTCCATCGCAGGGCCGACACAGAGAGACAGACAACCATTCACTCTCACAGTCATACCTAAGGACAATTTAGAATCCCCAGTTGATGCCAGTTAACCTAACTTGCATGTTTTGGGCATGTGGGAGGAAACCGGAGAAATCCCGGAGTAAACCCACACAGACACGGGGAGAACATGCAAACTCCACACAGATCACTGTTGGTCGGGCTGGGATTGAACCCAGGATCCCCTGGTCAAGGGTGAGTTGCTGTGCTGCCACAGTGCTAACCACTCTGCCACCGCGCTGCCCGTGCTCAGGAGATGTGTGTGAGATTTGTTGAAAACTACAACAAATGACTAGCAAAAAGAATAAACAATTGATGATTAGCATCAGGGGAGCTCATCATTTTGACCCTGGGAGTTTTTGGTTTTTGTGAAATAATTTTGTTTCTGTGTCCACAGTAATGTAAGCATCCAAAATAAAGTTAGGACATTTGGAAAAGCTGTGATAAAAAATTATTTGTGCTGTTTGAAAGGATTTGGGAAATACTTTAAAAAAGAGGTTTTCATAGGGGGCTCATAATTCTGTCCACACGTGTGTATACATATATTATATAGCCAAGGCCTACTCAAAGTTTAAATCACCCTTTTATATATCCTGATACTGAGTTTGAGAACAACCTAAACACAGACCTATCTGAGGATCAGCATGTGTGAGTTTTGGTGAGCAAATTCACACTCAGTCCATTTTTATGTACTGTGGACAGGTAGACATACAGTGGTGTGAAAAAGTGTTTGCCCCCTTCCTGATTTCTCTTTTTTTTTTTGTATGTTTGTCACACTTAAATGTTTCAGATCATCAAACAAATGTAATTATTAGACAAAGATAACACAAGTAAATACAAAATGCAGTTTTTAAATGAAGGTGTTTATTATTAATGGTAAAAAAAAATCCAAATCTACATGCCCCTGTGTGAAAAAGTGATTGCCCTCTAAACCTAATAACCGGTTGGG
The DNA here is from genome assembly GCA_020510985.1 of Pholidichthys leucotaenia. NCBI lineage: Eukaryota > Metazoa > Chordata > Actinopteri > Cichliformes > Pholidichthyidae > Pholidichthys > Pholidichthys leucotaenia. Next base: position 311,159,272 of record CM035837.1, on the reverse strand, counting down.
CCACCCTTAGCAGCAACAACTGCAATCAAGCGTTTGTGATAACAGGCAATAAGTCTTTTACAGCGCTGTGGAGGAATTTTGGCCCACTCATCTTTGCAGAATTGTTGTAATTCAGCCACATTAGAGGGTTTTCGAGCATGAACCACCTTTTTAAGGTCATGCCACAGCATTTCAATCAGATTCAGGTCAGGGCTTTGATTAGGCCACTCCAAAGTCTTCATTTTGTTTTTCTTAAGCCATTCAGAGGTGGACTTGCTGATGTGTCTTGGATCATTGTCCTGCTGCAGAACCCAAGTGCGCTTCAGCCTGAGGTCACGAACAGATGGCCAGACATTCTCCTTCAGGATTTTTTGGTAGACAGCAGATTTCATGGTTCCATTTACCACAGCAAGTCTTCCAGGTCCTGAAGCAGCAAAACAGCTCCAGACCATCACACTACCATCACCATAGTTTACTGTTGGTATGATGTTCCTTTTCTGAAATGCTGTGTTACTTTTATGCCAGATGTAATGGGACATACACCTTCCAAAAAGTTCAACTTTTGTCTTTTCCCCAAAGTATTTTCCCCAAAGTCTTGGGGATCATCAAGTTGTTTTCTGTCAAAACTCAGACAAGCCTTTATGTTCTTTTGCTCAGCAGTGGTTTTTGTCTTGGAACTCTGCCATGCAGGCCATTTTTTCCCAGTGTCTTTCTTAGGGTGGAATCATGAACACTGACCTTAACTGAGGCAAGTGAGGCCTGCAGTTCTTTGGATGTTGTGGGGTTTTTTGTGACCTCTTGGATGAGTCATCGCTGCGCTGTTGGGGTAATTTTGCTCAGCCGGCCACTCCTGGGAAGGTTCACCACTGTTCCATGTTTTTGCCATTTGTGGATAATTGCTCTCATTGTGCTTCGCTGGAGTCTCAAAGCTTTAGGAATTTCTAGAAAATTGAACTCAGCTTTCGAAGATGTGATAAACCACGATTAATTTATGTTTTAACAGGGGGGCAGTCACTTTTTCACACAGGGCCATGTAGGTTTGGATTTATTTTACCCTTAATAATAAACACCTTCAATTAAAAACTGCATTTTGTGTTTACTGGTGTTATTTTTGTCTAATATTTAAATTTTCTTGATGATCTGAAACATTTACAGGGATATCTCAAAAAATTAGAATATCATGAAAAAGTTCAATATTTTTTGTTACGCATTTCAGAAAGTGAAACCCATATATTATATAGAGTCATCACACAGAGAGTGAAATATTTCAAGTGTTTATTTATTTTAATTTTGATGATTATGGCTTACAGCCCAGGAAAACCCCAAATTCAGTTTCTCAAAAAATTAGAATATTACATAAAATTAAGTTTAAAAAATAGTTTTTTAATAGAAATGTTGGCCGACTAAAAAGTATGTCCATGTACACACTCAATACTTGGTCAGGGCTCCTTTTGGATTAATTACTGTATCAATGTGGTGTGGCATGGAGGTGATCAACCTGTGGCACTGCTGAGATGTTATGGAGGCCCAGGTTGCTTTGATAGTGACCTTCAGCTCGTCTGCATTGTTGGGTCTGATGTCTCTCATCTTCCTCTTGACAATACTCCATAGATTCTCTATGGGGTTTAGGTCAGGAGAGTTTGTGGCCAATCAAATACAGTGATGCCATGGTCATTAAACCAGGTTTTGATACTTTTGGCAGTGTGTGTGTGTGTGTGTGGGGGGGGGGGGGGGCAAGTCCTGCTGGAAAATGAAATCGGCTTCTCCATAAAGCTTGTAAGCAGAGGGAAGCATGAGGTGCTCTAAAATTTCCTGGTAGATGACTGTGGTGACTTTGGTCTTGATAAAACACAGTGGACAAACACCAGCTGATGACATGGTTTCTCAAATCATCACTGACTGTGGAAGCTTCACACTAAACCTCAAGCAACTTAGATTCTGTGCCTCTCCACTCTTTCTCCAGACTCTGGGACTTTGATTTACAAATGAAATGCAAAATTTACTTTCATCTGAACAGAGGTCATCTGCTGGTGTTGGTGCACTGTGTTTTATTGAGACCAAAGTCAGCGCATTCATCTACCAGGAAATTTTAGAGCACTTCATGCTTCCTTCTGCTGACAAGCTTTATGGAGAAGCTGATTTCATTTTCCAGCAGGACTTGGCACCCCCCCACACACTGCCAAAAGTATCAAAACCTGGTTTAATGACCATGGTATCACTGTGTTTGATTGGCTACAAACTCTCCTGACCTAAACCCCATAGAGAATCTATGGAGTATTGTCAAGAGGAAGATGAGACACCAGACCCAACAATGCAGATGAGCTGAAGGTCACTATCAAAGCAACATGGACCTTCATAACACCTCAGCAGTGCCACAGGCTGATCACCTCCATGCCACGCCACATTGATACAGTAATTAATCCAAAAGGAGCCCCGACCAAGTATTGAGTGTGTACATGGACATACCTTTCAGTCGGTCAACATTTATATTAAAAAAAATTTTAAATTAATTTTATATAATATCCTAATTTTTTGAGAAACTGAATTTGGGGTTTTCATGGGCTGTAAGCCATAATCATCAAAATTAAAATAAATAAACACTTGAAATATTTCACTCTCTGTGTAATGAATCTGTATAATACTGTATATGGATTTCACTTTCCATAATGAGCGACAAAAAATATTGAACTTTTTCATGATATTCTAATTTTTTGAAATATACCTCTAAGTGTGACAAACGTACAAAAAATGAGAAATCAGGAAGGGGGCAAACACTTTTTTACACCACTGTAGCTTCATGTCATGAAATCAGTATTGTATGGGCTATACTGTGATCTGATTGTTTTCATTTCTTTGTTAAAAATTACCCCTATCAGCTGGCACCTGGATGAACAACATAGACTTTTGTGAGTGTCACAGAAGCACAGAGAAAAGTGACATACTTTTTTATGCCAAAAACCTTTGTCTCATGTTTTTCTCTCTGAATCATTTGTCTGTTACATGTTGACCTCTGTTTTTAACCAGTAAGATATCTTCTGCTTTTTCTTTAAACACCTTGAAAAATCCGCTTCAGTAAGACTTACACCAGTGCCGTGTGGGCATAAGCTCACTGTTGCTGTCTGGCTCTTCTTACTAGAAATAGATTTGTTTTTGCTCAATCTTATTTGCAGTAACCAAACTCTGAAGTGACAATAGAGACCACTGTATTGTGTCAGGCTCCTGGGAGCAGAAGCTAATCTAATAACAGACTTCAGCCTTAGACTTTGCTGGGAGATGGATGGTTGGTAAGTGTCCGTTTCTGGCAGTTCATTTATTAGCACAACATGCTTCTGTCAAGATCATGTTTATTTATGGTCTCATTTTGTTACCTCAGGGTGCTCTGTGAGGATTAACATATGTGCTAAATGGTACAGTATGGAGTTAATTAGGGTTAATGCATGTTTGCTGAGGACTGTACACTATGTATGTACTTGCACACTCATTACAAAAAAAAAAAAAAATCACAGTTTCAACATGCATCCAGACACAAACACAGGAGTACTGGTCTGTTGCTTCAGTCAGAGTTATTTTTTTTAAAAATTATTTTTGGGAATGAATGATTGCACTCTGATGGCAGAGTCCCCCATCCCCCATTCTCCGAAACAAGAAACACAATGAAAATTCTGACTACTCTCAAGGTCAGGAATAAAGTTGAACCTGACAACAAAACTAGAGATGAGACAATCTGATATTTACTATTGTATCGGGTTTGATCAAGGCAAAATGAGTGCACGGTATCAAGGAGCAATAAATAAATAAATAAAACCAACCCATTAAAACATAAAATAATCAAATAAATGCCTATTGAAACTGCTGACATTCTGTAAAAATCTCACTCCCTCTGCAGCAAGAGGAGCCTGTGATTCAGGCTCTGGTCTGTGAGCAGAAACTACATGTTTAAATAAATTTCTTTTTCCTGTGATATTTTGACAGAGTTCAGACTGTCCTTTGCAATTTAGTGACAGATTTTTTTGAATTATAAAGTTTATTAGGTGTTATTTGATAATAACATCCATACTATATACTGTATATATATATACTAATGATCAGTCTAAATTTTAATTAAATCAATCTAAATCTAAATTGCATTAATGCTGCAGTTTGATGGGATTAAAATTAACACAGTGACAGGCTGTTCCTCCTGAGGAGACTCAGGTCTTCAGGAGTGCCCACCGCACTCCTGAAGACCTTCTATGACTCTGTGGTGGTATCAGCCATTATGTATGGAGTGGTCTGCTGGAGCAGTGGCATCACGGCAGCCAACAGGAAGAGACTGAACAGGCTGATCAAAAAAGCCAGCTCTGCTCTCTGGCGACGCTTCAACTCAGTGGAGGAGAGAGGAGGGTGGTGACTAAGCTGTCATCTCTGCTGTAGTCCGAGTCCCACCCCATGTGGGACACGCTGAATGCACTGGGGAGCTCATTTAGTTGTAAGTTGTGCCATCCTAGGTGCTCGAGGGAGAGATTCCACAGGTTCTTCCTACCTACGGCTGTCAGACTTGATAATCTAAATACTGCTCTTAGAGGCCGTATTAAAGGTCACAACTCTGCACAGTAGACATCGTCCCCTCCAATACACAACTGAGACAATTACAATTTTTAACGAGGGTGGCAACAACACTGTTCATTCAATGTGAAATATACTGTCTGGGTATATATTTATATTTTGCCGGGTAATTTAACTAACTGTAATACTGCTGGTACCATCTAACTGCATTGCTCTTGCACTGTGTATATAACTGTGTACATATGTATATTTATTTACTGTTTTGGCTAACCTACAGTGGTGTGAAAAAGTCTTTGCCCCTTCCTGATTTCTCATTTTTTGTATATTTGTCACACTTAAATGTTTCAGATCACCAAACAAATTTAAATGTTAGACAAAGATAACACAAGTAAACACAAAATGCAGTTTTTTAAATGAAGGTGTTTATTATTAAGGGGAGAAAAAAAAATCCAAACCTACATGGCCCTGTGTGAAAAAGTGATTGCCCCCCAGTTAGAACATAAAATAACTGGTTAATCACATCTTTGCAAAGCTGAGTTCAATTTCTCTAGCCACAACCAGGCCTGATTACTGCCACACCTGTTCTCAATCAAGAAATCACTTAAATAGGACCTGCCTGACAAAGTGAAGTAGACCAAAAGATCCTCAAAAGCTAGACATCATGCTACAATCCAAAGAAATTCAGGAACAAATGAGAAACAAGTAATTGAGATCTATCGGTCTGGAAAAGGTTATAAAGCCATTTCTAAAGCTTTGGGACTCCAGCAAACCACAGTGAGAGCCATTATCCACAAATGGCAAAAACATGGAACAGTGGTGAACCTTCCCAGGAGTGGCCGGCCAACCAAAATTACCTCAAGAGGGCAGCGACGACTCATCCAAGATGTCACAAAAGACCCCACAACAACATCCAAAGAACTGCAGGCCTCACTTGCCTCAGTTAAGGTCAGTGTTAATGACTCCACCATAAGAAAGAGACTGGGCAAAAATGGCCTGCATGGCAGAGTTCCAAGACGAAAACCACTGCTTAGCAAAAAGAACATAAAGGCTCGTCTGAGTTTTGCCAGAAAACGTCTTGATGATCCCCAAGACTTTTGGGAAAATACGCTGTGGACTGACAAGACAAAAGTTGAACTTTCTGGAAGGTGTGTGTCCATTACATCTGGCGTAAAAGTAACACAGCATTTCAGGAAAGGAACATCATACCCACAGCAAAATATGGTGGTGGTAGTGTGATGGTCTGGAGCTGTTTTGCTGTTTCAGGACCTGGAAGATTTGTTGTGGTAAATGGAACCATGAATTCTGCTGTCTACCAAAAAATCCTGAAGGACAATGTCCCGCCATCTGTTCGTGACCTCAAGCCGAAGCGCACTTGGGTTCTGCAGCAGGACAGTGATCCAAAACACACCAGTAAGTCCACCTCTGAATGGTTTAAGAAAAACAAAATGAAGACTTTGGAGTGGCCTAATCAAAGTCCTGACCTGAATCCGACTGAGATGCTGTGGCATGACCTCAAAAAGACAGTTCATGCTCGAAAATCCTCCAATGTGGCTGAATTAGAACAATTCTGCAAAGATGAGTGGGCCAAAATTCCTCCACAGCACTGTAAAAGACTCCCAGTTATTGCAAAGGCTTGATTGCAGTTGTTGCTGCTAAGGGTGGCCCAACCAGTTATTAGGTTTAGGGGACAATCACTTTTTCACACAGGGCCATGTAGGTTTGAATTTTTTTTTCCCTTAATAATAAACACCTTCATTTAAAAACTGCATTTTGTGTTTACTTGTGTTATTTTTGTCTAATATTTAAACTTGTTTGATGATCTGAAACATTTAAGTGTGACAAATATACAAAAAAATGAGAAATCAGGAAGGGGGCAAACACTTTTTCACACCACTGTATTATCTTTTTATCTTATTTACTATAGCTCTGAATGCTGCTATCCCTTTGCTGCTGCAATCCTGTAATTTCCCCATTGTGGGTGGGATTAATAAAGGCTTATCTTAAATATAAATGTTACAGCTCAACATCTTCTATTATTATTTTCATTGAAATGGAGATAGATTTGAATTTATATGCTTTATAAATGACAAAATGCATCTAAAAAAAAGTGCAGTTGTAAAAGTGTAGATTTGTGTTTAACATTTCCAACCTTAAACATATGCAGAAATACCATGGAAAGAAGTATGTTGAGTTTATTCAGGCCTCTGAGTGCATATCGGTTTTGTACCGGTATTGGTCGATACTCAAATTTAAAAATATTGAATCAGATCTGGCATTAAAAAAGCTATATTGTTACATCCATAAACAAAACATCTATTCTCAAATTTTTGTTTTTTGAGCTGGCAAAAACAGTTTTCCTCACTTTTACAACCACTAATTTTCTTCACTTTACTAGTCAGTCATTATATAAGCCTCATTTCTCTTTATTCTTTCTTGATTCTTCATATATAGTGATTTTTACAGCTCTAAACTCATAAGAGCTCCAAATATCAAAGAGGTGTTCTGTAGAAAAACATTGTATCTGATGTGTCTTTGTAGAAACATGAAAAATCAGTCAGAAATCCTCTGACTTGCCTTATCCTGACTCTTTGAACCAAATTTGTCTTGCAGAAACTGGCTGCTGGGGTGAACCAGTTTGCCTACACCTGCATACAGGACCATCCCATCTGGACCAACCAGCAGTTCTGGGAGACCACGTTCTACAGCGAAGTCCAAAGTCAGATCCGAGCCCTTTATCTAAACACCACTGAGGAAAAGGGGGGCATCACTGCTAGGCAAAAGGTAAACCATGCAATGGATTAAACAATGGGATTTTCTATTGATATGAAGTCAGTTAGAATCCACTAATTATATCCGCTTTAGAATTGAAATGCTTAAGGTGCAGAAAAAAACAAATAGGTTTGCAATTTGATGAAGACATGCAAGCATTCACACTAATTATGAGCCACTGCCAGCTAGCCTGGTTACCATAACAACTGTATCCACCTTATTCCTAGCCCCCATGATGCCTTGCGTGAATTATGGGCGCAACTTCTGGTACTAATTTAGAATGTGCGGTTGTCACTGAAACGGGACACTTTTCCTTGTTAAAAAAACAATGACTTCGGCATCAAAAATGCGGGAATCTGGCCTTTTGCACCTTAAAAACAGTAATATAATCATAGCACTTCCCACGACTATGGAGGGATGAGAAGATGACCTTAAAAAGTCGCCTGGCAGACAGTAGCTCCGTTAGGTAGCACCACTGCTAAGATGCTAATGCTGTAAACAAATAAAAGCGCTGAGATATATCAGTGTCTCCACCGCAATATAGTCGGATGCATTTTGTTAAAAGATGTTGGACATAATCAGATTTACATCAGAGCAGACGTAGAATCTAGTCAGAGCCATAAAGAACCACAACACTGTGCTTGGGTGTTTTAATGTCGGGGTGAATACAGACAGCTACAGCTGTTTGTTTTACCCCGAAATTAAAATGCTCATGCTGCTGTCATGCCCTGAATGCTTGTTATTTAACTTAACACGTACAGACCTTTTCTGACAATTGTTCAAAATTTTATTGATCTATATTTTGTGATAATTTAAAAATGAATGCATGCTGAAGCTGCTCGTCCATATCGTTCCAAGGCAGTGCAACAAATGCAAAAAAACCAAAAAACTATTTGATAGCTTTCTTAAATCGTTAAGCTTTAGGAAGCAAACTGTTACTATTTTTACCTCCGCCAAGGGGGAGGTTATGTGATCATCGGTGTTGGTTTGTCTGTTTGTCTGTTTGTTTGTCTGTTTGTTAGCAAGATAACTCAAAAAGTTATGGATGGATTTTCATGAAATTTTCACAGATTGTCAGAAATGGGGTATCCTACAGATGATTAGATTTTGGTGGTGATTCAGATCACCGTCCACAAGAAAACTGCCATTACGCAAAATGCCATTTTCGTGAATAACTACTAAACCACTAATCCTATCATTGTCAATCCAATTGTTGTGAATCCAATTGCTAGTCATATGTTTTCATGGTCAAGGAATCTGAAAACGTACACACAAACACTGTATGGGGGGAACTGTGGCGCTAAACCGCCATTACGGAAAATGCCATTTTCATCAATAACTACTGAACCACTAATCCTATCATTGTGAATCCAATTGCTTGTCATATGTTTTCATGGTCAAGGAATCTGAAAACGTACACACATACACTGTATGGGGGGAACTGTGGCGCTAAACCGCCATTACGGAAAATGCCATTTTCGTCAATAACTACTGAACCACTAATCCTATCATTGTGAATCCAATTGCTTGTCATATGTTTTCATGGTCAAGGAATCTGAAAACGTACACACAAACACTGTATGGGGGGAACTGTGGCGCTAAACCGCCATTACGGAAAATGCCATTTTCGTCAATAACTACTGAACCACTAATCCTATCATTGTGAATCCAATTGCTTGTCATATGTTTTCATGGTCAAGGAATCTGAAAACGTACACACAAACACTGTATGGGGGGAACTGTGGCCGCCATTACGGAAAATGCCATTTTCGTGAATAACTACTGAACCACTAGTCCTATCATTGTCAATCCAATTGCTAGTCATATGTTTTCATGGTCAAGGAATCTGAAAACGTACACACAAACACTGTATGGGACGAACTGTGGCCGCCATTACGAAAAATGCCATTTTCGTGAATAACTACTGAACCACTGCTTGTCATATGTTTTCATGATCAAGGAATCTGAAGACTGTATGGGGGGAACTGTGGCGCTTGGCGGAGGTCTGCGCTCTCCGAGTGCTTTTCTAGTTCATTTATTAATTTTACTTCATGTAGCCTTCATTCTGGTGACATACAGTGGTGTGAAAAAGTGTTTGCCCCCTTCCTGATTTCTCATGTTTTTGTATGTCACACTTGCAAGTTTCAGATCATCAAACAAATTTAAATATTAAAAAAGATAACACAAGTAAACACAAAATGCAATTTTTAAATGGTGTGTATTATTAAGGAGAAAAAAAAATCCAAACCTACATGGCCCTGTGTGGAAAAAATGATTCCCCACCCCCCGTTAAAACATAAATTAACTGTGGTTTATCACATCTTTGGAAAGCTGAGTTCAATTTCTGTAGCCACAACCAGGCCTGATTACTGCCACACCTGTTCTCAATCAAGAAATCACTTAAATAGGACCTGCCTGACAAAGTGAAGTAGACCAAAAGATCCTCAAAAGCTAGACATCATGCTACATCCAAAGAAATTCAGGAACAAATGAGAAACAAGTAATTGAGATCTATCGGTCTGGAAAAGGTTATAAAGCCATTTCTAAAGCTTTGGGACTCCAGCGAACCACAGTGAGAGCCATTATCCACAAATGTTGAAAACATGAGTGGCTGGCTGACCAAAATTACCCCAAGAGCACAGCGACTACTCATCCAAGAGGTCAGAAAAGACCCCACAACAACATCCAAAGAACTGCAGGCCTCATTTTCCTCAGTTAAGGTCAGTGTTCATGACTCTAGCATAAGAAAGAGACTGGGCAAAAATGGCCTGCATGGCAGAGTCCCAAGATGAAAACCACTGCTGAGCAAAAAGAACATAAAGGCTCCTCTAAGTTTTGCCAGAAATCAGCTTGATGATCCCCAAGACTTTGTTGAAAATATGCTGTGGACTGACAAGACAAAAGTTGAACTTTCTGGAAGGTGTGTGTCCTATTACATCTGGCGTAAAAGTAACAGCATTTCAGAAAAGGAACATTATACCAACAGTAAAATATGGTGGTGGTAGTGTGATGGCCTGGGGCTGTTTTGCTGTTTCAGGACCTGGAAGACTTGCTGTGGTAAATGGAACCATGAATTCTGCTGTCTACCAAAAAATCCTGAAGGACAATGTCCGGCCATCTGTTTGTGACCTCAAGCTGAAGCGCACTTAGGTTCTGCAGCAGGACAGTGATCCATAACACACCAACAAGTCCACCTCTGAATGGATTAAAAGAAAACAAAATGAAGACTTTGGAGTGGCCTAGTCAAAGTCCTGACCTGAATCCGATTGAGATGCTTTGGCATGACCTTAAAAAGGCGGTTCATGCTCGAAAACTCTCCAGTGTGGCTGAATTAGAACAATTCTGCAAAGATGAGTGAGCCAAAATTCCTCCACAGCGCTGTAAAAGACTCATTGCCAGTTATTGCAAATGCTTGATTGCAGTTGTTGCTGCTAAGGGTGGCCCAACCAGTTATTAGGTTTAGGGGGCAATCACTTTTTCACACAGGGCCATGTAGGTTTGGATTTTTTTTCCCCCTTAATAATAAACACCTTCATTTCAAAACTGCATTTTGTGTTTACTTGTGTTATCTTTGTCTAATATTTAAATTTGTTTGATGATCTTATATTTTTCTTATATATATCTTATATATAATATTTAAGTGTGACAAACATACAAAAAAATGAGAAATCAGGAAGGGGGCAAACACATTTTCACACCACTGTATATAACACGTAAACGTCAGATCTGTAACATTCATACAAGTGAAAACATGCCTGCTGTGCTTTTGTGTCTGTCCTGTGTCTGTACCACTGATCACACCAACAGTCCTTTTTTGTTTTCAGTTCATGAGCTATGCATTGCCGGTGAGAAGCTTCCATTTATATATGACACAACCACGAATACCAGCAGCAAATACCAGAACTATGCCAAAACATTCAAAAAATACAAAAAACTACAAGTGCTGACTTCCGGTTATGGCGGCCACGTAGGAAGACGTGTTTCACACTGCTCTGCTCGTAAAAATAAAAATTTGACTAAAACTCTCTTAATTGGAACAAAAACCCATCCCAACATTTTGGCGCGGATATGGTAAAGACCAAGGTTGGGAAATTAGGTGGAGGAAAAGGCAACTCAATAAAACAACCCAAGCTAACAGACTTCCACGCTTGAGGCGAAACAGGGAAAACTCCAGAAGCAATGGCGGAGGAGGGAGCCAGCGGCGGAGAGGGAACTGCTGAAGAGGGGACAAACGCAGTGCTCACTGCCATCAACTCCATGAGAACAGAGTTTTCGTCTAAATTTGATGGGATTATAGCAGCGATAGAAGGTATGAGAAAAGAAATAAACGACTACATGGAGCGAGTGCCGCAGGCAGAGCTCCGAATTTCAAGCGCTGAAGATGACGTCACCAGCCTGCAATCTAAGTTGCAAACACTGGAATCAAAATACAAACGTCTGGAAGATAACGTCCTAGACTTGGAATCCCGCTCGCGACGGAATAATTTGAGGCTGGTGGGCCTCCCGGAGGGAACGGAGGGACGGGACCCATGTTCCTTTTTGGAAAAATGGATTCCAGAAGCGCTGAATAACGCGGCTCTGCAGTCATCAGTCGTTTTAGAGAGAGCTCACCGAATCGCCCCACCGAGAGATAATAAGACACCACCGAGGACGCTGATTATGAAGTTCCTCAACTACAGAGACAAGATGACAGTCACCAATGCGGTGCGAGCTAAAGGGGAAATTAAATACCAGGACCAACAGGTGCGGTTCTATCCGGATTTGGCCACAGTAATACAACAATTAAGGAGGCAGTTCGACCCCGCCCGCAAAGAGCTGCGCAACCTAGGGATTCGTCACGGAGTAATTCATCCGGCAAGACTGCTGGTCATGTATAAAGGGAGAACCACACCTTCAAGACCCCTCAAGAGGCGCAGGAGCTCATCAAGCAGATCCAAAAGGAGACTGGTGGGAGCTAAGCATGAACATGACAAAGGTAGAACATTTAAGCATTTGTACAGGCATCTGATTGATCTGAAACATAACATGTCTACAAAATACAGACTGTATAATAAAAAAAAAGCTATGATGTGCAAAGTTGCTATAAAAATTTGAAGTTATGTTGAAAAAACTACAGAAGAGAGTTAATGTCATAAAAATAGTAGTAGAGTCAGGATGATTGAGAAGAGAAAGAGAGAGTGGTTTGACTGATCCTCACAGGTGTGAAACAGTCACTAGCTATAACGGGAGATGGAATTTTTTGATTTTGGGGGGATTACCACGAATGTGGGGAAAGGGAATTTTTTTTTGTTTAGTTTGTAGGATGAATGTTTTATCATCCATGTTTTTGCTTCTCTGTATGAGCATGTTCATATTGCAAGGTAATCTCAAACTCCTTATTGATCATAGATCAAAGCATGGAATTGCAGAGGTCTACAAAATCTTAAAAAAACTTAAACAAGTTATGAATAAAATAAAAGACATAGATTCAAAAATTGTATTTTTACAAGAAACTCATCTAATAGAGGAGGATGTAAAAAGAATTAGGAGAAGATGGCAAGGTAACGTGTTCACCTCATCATTTTCATCTCGAGCTAGGGGGGTTATGGTTCTCATACATAAAACAGTCCCATTTCAAATGAAAAATGTAATTAGAGACAAATTTGGAAGATATCTAATCATCCAAGGATCTTTGTTATTAGAAAATATAAATCTGGTGAACTTATACGGCCTCAGTATTGATGATCAAAGCTTCTTTGTTAATTTATTCCTCACTTTATCATCACTTACAGGGCAACATATAATAGCGGGGATTTTAATTGTACATTGAATCCCAGTATAGATAGATCAACAGGACTGGACTGTACGCACAATGGATGTAGGATGACCATTAATCATTTTATGAAACAACTGAGATTGCTAGATATATGGAGAGAAATGAAACCACAAGTCAAAGCCTATTCTTGTTATTCTAATACCTACAAGACATTCTCACGTATTGACTATTTTTTGATCTCTACAGAATTAAGGTCCAAGATTCAAAACTGTTTCTATGATAATATTGTGATCTCTGATCATGCACCCTGCTGTCTAGTATATGTAGATAAGAAATTGACAAAGGACCCAGTTAGGTGGCATTTTCAACATAAATGGCTTCAGGATGAGGAATTTGTTAAGTACATAGAAAACAGGTAGATGAGTTCTTTGATATCCATACTACACAAACAACGGCATGTATAAAGTGGGAGGCTTTCAAAGCTTTTATTAGAGGGCATATTACTAGTTATACAGGTTCAAAATCTAAGAAGACCCGAGAGGAGAGAGTCCAATTGGAACGTAAAATAAAAATTCTTCAAGAAAAGGTGTATACAGGAAGTAACCCACAGTTAGAGAACGAATTACTGATTCTGAGAGCTGAATATGACAAAAAATCAGCGAATAGAGCTGCCTCGAGTCTTCTAAGATTGAAGCAAACTTTTTATGAACAAGGTGAAAAATCAGGAAAATTATTGGCATGGCAGATTAAACAAATAGAATCTAAAACACCAATTACCAGTATTATAAGTAACGGACAGATAGTTATAGATCCTTTAGAAATTAATAGTGCCTTTAGAGATTATTATGAAAAACTATATGATACAAAAAATGAAACTGACTTAACAAAACTAAATGGGTTTTTGGGTGGATTATCTATACCATGTATTCCAAATGAAAACAGGGAGATACTGGAGTCTAAAATTAGTCAAGAAGAAGTTGGGCAAGCCATTGATAATATGAAATCAGGAAAAAGAGCAGGACCAGATGGTCTTCCAGTTGACCTCTATAAAAAATTTAAGAATAAATTAATAAAACCACTGTTGGAAATGTTTTTAGAAGCATTTCAAAATGGTAATTTACCACCATACATGAATAATGCCTTAATTATACTGTTGCCAAAACCAGGTAAACCCCCTAATAAATGTGAAAACATGAGACCAATAAGCCTATTAAATGCTGATCTTAAAATAATCTGTAAAATTTTAGCAAAACGACTACAAGAAATATACCAAATATTATTAACCGAGATCAGAATGGCTTTATAATGGGAAGACAAGGCTTCCATAATGTAAGAAGACTATTTAATATTATTTATTCCAATAAAGAAGCACCGGCTACAGCTCTCCTATCATTGGACGCCGAAAAGGCCTTTGATAGAGTCGAATGGCCCTATCTTTTTGAAGTCCTACAAAGGTTTGGACTTGGAAATAATTTCATAAAATGGGTCCAGATAATATACAATAATGCTACAGCAGAAATTCTAACAAACAGCAATATCTCAAAATCAATAAAAATCAATAGAGGATGTCGACAAGGCTGTCCACTTTCACCGTTATTGTTTACTATGGCAATTGAACCTTTAGCGATGGCAGTACGTTTACATCCACAAATATATGGAATTAAAGTTGGACCAACAGAACATAAAATCTCCCTGTATGCCGATGACATAATTTTGTTTATGTCGAATTTTAAAAAATCAATTCCGACCTTGTTGAATTTAATAAAGAACTTTGGGGATATATCAGGATATAAAATAAACAAAACAAAATCTTCAATATTAATGCTAAATGAGACCCAGAGAAATCATCCAGCTCCTGAGGTAAACCAATTCAATGTTGTAAATCAGTTTAAATATTTAGGAATTCAAATTTTGCCTAAGCTAGAATCAGTCGCCAATGCCAACTATGAAGCCTTAATGACAGATATTAATGAGTTACTTCAGAGATGGATGCACACTACCAATGTCGAAGATCGGAGAATTAATATACTTAAAAGTAATATCTTACCAAAAATACTTTATTTATTTCAAAACATTCCTTTACCACCACCTTCAGATCTATTCTCAAGAATTAAAAAAAAGTTAGTGGAATTATATGGAACAATAGGAAGGCTAGCTTACATTTGTCCTTACTATATTTACCATTTGATCGTGGAGGTCTGAAATGTCCAAACTTTATGATGTATTACTGGTCAGCACAACTGAGGTCTATGACATATTATTTTTCATCAAATGATCCTCCTCACTGGACTGAAATGGAATCATACAATTTACCTTTACCTCTTCCCTTATTCATACACTCAGACTCGGCAAAAAAATTACAGAAACAAGTTAAAAATCCAATTGTAAAGCACATTATCAAAATATGGTGTGAAACCAAAAAATATTTAAAAGAACCACACTCACTGTCACAATTTAGCCCAATATGGGGTAATCAATATTTTACACCAGGGAGAGCGGATACTGTATTTAAAATATGGAATTTAAAAGGGATTCAAAATATTCAAGACTTATATTTGTCACGCTCAGATAACATAATGTCTTTTGAAGAACTGAGGATTAAATTCAATCTCAATAGAACACACTTTTTTAAATATCTTCAGCTTAGAAATTTTATTCGATCAAATCAAAATAATGCTCTCACCCGACCTACTTATTCATTTTTGGAAAAAATTTTGATGAAAGATAGTAAGAGAAAGGGTATTATTTCAGAGTTTTACAACTCATTGACACTATTCTCAAGTGAAAACTCACAGAAAAGACTGAATTACTGGAAAGAAGACCTGCAAATTGAAATTTTTTTATTTTATTTTTATTTTACTTTTATTTAACCAGGAAAAAAACCCCGTTGAGATTAAAAACCTCCTTTTCAAGGGAGTCCTGGCCAAGAGGCAGCAAAAAAATCACAAATGCACTTACAATGACATACAAATCATATAAAACAGTTAGAAATTAGTGAGGCCGTCTCAAGTGTTTTCAATCTGTTCTCAATTTCAGAGGAACAATGGGAAATGGCTTGTGCAGGAGCTCAAACCAAATCAATAAATGTACGTCTTAAACGGATACATTTTAAATGGTTAATGTGGATGTATGTTACACCAGTGGAATTAAATAGATATAACAAAAACATACCAGATACATGCACAAAATGTATGGAAAGTAAAGGAACCCTATTTCACTGTTTATGGGAATGTAGAAAAATCAGAATGTTTTGGGAAGAGGTGAGGGTAACAATTGAAAAAATAATTTCAAAACAATTCACATTGAACTCTAAACTGTTTTTGTTGGGTCTGTATCCAGAAAAACATAACTTTAACTAGGAAAATACCGGTCGCTATGGAGGGTGAGAATATGTATGGGTACATAATCATACCATGTAGGATAACTAAGTAGACGGTTGTGCTGTTTCATTCCGTCTAGCTACAATGCTCCGCACTGTGTGTGTTTATATATTTATATATTTATTCCATCTAGCAACTAGAAAAGCACTCGGAGAGCGCAGACCTCCGCCAAGTACCACAGTTCCCCCATACAGTGTTTTTGTGTACATTTACAGATTCCTTGACCATGAAAACATATGACTAGCAATTGGATTCACAATGATAGGATTAGTGGTTCAGTAGTTATTGACGAAAATGGCATTTTGCGTAATGGCGGTTTTCTTGTGGACGGTGATCCGGATGATCACCAAAATGTAATCATCTGTAGGATACCCCATTTCTGACAATCTGTGAAAATTTCATGAAAATCCATTCATAACTTTTTGAGTTATCTTGCTAACAAACAGACAAACCAACGCCGATGATCACATAACCTCCTTGGCGGAGGTAATAAGAGTGAAAGAACATTCATAGACCTCAGTTTGCTTAATGCCAAAAAATGTATTGCACTACTGTGGAAAAAGACTCATAGACCAGATGTAACTCAGTGGTTAAGACAGATGTTAACAAACCTTCCACTAGAAAGAATAACATATATACTGAAATCAAAGGAAAATGTGTTTGAGAATATATGGAGACCTTTCATTGATTATGTAAAGAATTTAAACATAACGTCTGAAGAAGAAGGTGAATGATATGTGTGGACCTTGCAAATTCCAAGCAGTTGAATGTATATTATGTATTCTTATGTAATAGATTACCTAGACTAAACAGAGGAGCATTGTTGTTGACTTGTGTTTGTTAATGGTTGTCCTTGTTTTTATGACACAATTTATTTTTTTTTGTTATTGTTCTTTTTAATTTTTAAATTACTTTTGTGTTAGTATCTGATTGTTTGTGCCATGTTTGTAAAAAAAAAAAGGGTTCAATAAAAAATATTGTGGAAAAAAAAACTACAAGTGCTGAAATTAGCTGCCACTTGAGTGCAAAACACGTATGTGGACTATACATTAAAATGAATTTGAAAAACATTTAAAAACGCTGTTTTAAATGCTCCTGCGACTCCACTCTTGCTAACTGATTTAACACTACTTCATACGAAACTGGAAGTTCCGCCCATAATCGTTGCTACAGCGGCATCCCCAGGAATAAGGTGGCTAGGTACAATGGTTTTTGTATCAGAACTTTTTTTAAAAAAAAATTACAAGCACTTTATTTGATATTTGCTCAGTATGAATCGGCAGAATGCAGCAATCTGTTATTTAAATCATAATGCAGTTATGCAAAATTAATTGGGCATGTTTTCTGTCTATTTTTTGTCTTCATATTTTTGAAATCGCTAATAGTTTTCGAAATTTATAGTGGAAAAAGTGACATGAGTTGAGCAAGTTAATTAAAACAACTTGCATTTGTCAAGTTGCATTTATCATCTGCACTTTGAGAATTCTACAATTTAAAGAAAAAAATAAATAAATGAATGAACTGAATCTCTATTCGCTTGCTCTGACTCCTCCAGGATACGAGCTCCCTATCTGCAGTGGACAGAGATGAGGAACAGACGGCCATGGACTTGGCAGCAGAGCAGCTACGTTTATGGCCCTGCCTGAGCAAGGAAAAGCAACAGGAGCTGGTGAAAAATGAGGGAGCACCGTTTGCAGCCAGGCAATCCACTACGCTAGCCCTCATGGTTACCTGCTGTGCCTTTGGACACACCAGCAAGAACAAGCTGCTGCGCAACACCCCTGCTGCTGACTGGGAGAGTGGCAGCAACAGCATCGTCACAAACAGGTCAAGATAAAACACAAAACATGCACAGTTGTTTGGCTTGTTCTGCATGTGTACGGTAGAGCGATCAGTATTATTTGGAGGAATCGTCAAAGTTAGGTTTCATGATTGGGGAGATTCATGTATCACTTTTAATAAGGTGCTGATAATTTGTGGGTGGATGTGGTGTAAGTCATTCTACATGATACCTGCCAATTGAGCCAGATGGACCAAAGCCTTCATGTGTTTCCGACCACATCCATCATGTGGGCTTGAATTGCTACTGCGCAGTTACAGCTCATTTACATGTTTTTGGAAAGTTTAAAGCCATCAGTATCTTTAAGGCTGCTACACTATAGTCAATGAAACTAAACACAACTGCTGTAGATGTGGTTTCCAGTATTCTCTACTAAATGTGGATTGAGTTAAAACATGGGAATATCTGTCTTGTTTTGATCATCTTTTAAAGGTCCCATACACTTAAAAAGTGTGTTTATTTTGCGGATTTTAACTTTCAAAAATACATCTCTTGGTCATGTGATTATTGAAAAAATATCAAAACACACTTCTCTTACAAAAAGCACAGCTTTTATATCAGTTCTGTCCGTGAACAGCCAATGTGACTCTTCTGGCTTTACTCCTGTATGTCATGAAAAGGAAAACCCAGCCAATTAATAGTTTGCAACACAACTCGCAATTAAGAGCTGTATGCAGACATGTCAAGGAGACACTGCACACTTGAACGATGTAAGGCCAACAATGGTTCCTTTCTCCCAAAGGATGCACCTCTAAGAGAAAAGGGTCTAAAACTAGTTTTACGGACATTCCAGAGGGTTTTTTTTTTTCCCCACAATATTTTTATTGAACCTTTTTTTACAAACACAACACAAACAATCAAACACTAACACTAAAGTAATTTAAAATTTAAAAAAAAAAAATAAAAAATAAAAATTGTACTAAAAAAACAACCAACCAACCCACTAACAAAGACAGGTCTTCAACAATGCTCCTCTGTTTAGTCTAGGCAATCCATTACATAAGTATACATATTATACATTCACCAGTTGGAATTTACAAGGTCCACACACATCATTCACCTTCTTCTTCAAAAGTTATGTTTAAATTCTTTACATAATCAATGAAAGGTCTCCATATATTCGCAAACACAATTTCCTTTGATTTCAGTATGTATATTATTCTTTCTAGTGGAAGGTTTGTTAACATCTGTCTTAACCACTGAGTCACATCTGGTCTTTGAGTCTTTTTCCACAGTAGTGCAATACATTTTTTGGCGTTAAGCAAACTGAGGTCTATGAACGCTCTTTCACTCCTATTAAAGTTATGCTTTTCTGGATACAGACCCAACAAAAACAATTTAGGATTCAATATATTTGTTTTGAAATTATTTTTTCAAATTGATTACCCTCACCTCTTCCCAAAACATTCTAATTTTTCTACATTCCCATAAACAATGAAATAGGGTTCCTTTACTTTCCATACATTTTGTACACGTATCTGGTATGTTTTTGTTATATCTATTTCACTCCACCGGTGTAACATACATCCGCATTAACCATTTAAAATATATCAATTTAAGACGTACATTTATTGATTTGGTTTGAGCTTCTGTACAAGCCGATTCCCATTGTTCCTCTGAAATTTCAGTTTGCAGGTCTTCTTTCCAATAATTCAATCTTTTCTGTGAGTTTTCACTTGAGAATAGTATCAGTGAGTTATAAAACTCTGAAATAATACCCTTTCTCTTACTGTCTTTCGTCAAAATTTTTTCCAAGGATGAATAAGTAGGTCGGATAAGAGCATTATTTTGATTTGATCGAATAAAGTTCCTAAGCTGAAGATATTTTAAAAAAAATGTGTTCTATTAAGATTAAATTTGATCCTCAGTTCTTCAAAAGACATTATGTTATCTGAACATGACAGATATAAGTCTTGAATCTTTTGAATCCCTTTTAAATTCCGATACTTTAAATATACAAGCATCCGCTCTCCCTGGTTTAAAATATTGATTACCCCATATTGGGCGTAAATTGTGACATTAAGTGTGGTTCTTTTAATATTTTGTGGGTTTCACACCAATTTTGATCATATGCTTATACAAATGGATTTTTAACTTGTTTTCTGTAATTTTTTGCCGAGTCTGAGTATATGAATATGGGAAGAGGTAAAGGTAAATTGTAATGATTCAATTGTCAGTCCAGTGAGGGAGATCATTTGATGAAAAAAGATTATGTCATAGACCTCAGTTGTGCTGACCAGTAATACAACATAAAGTGTTGGACATTTCAGACCTCCACGATGCAAAATGGTAAATATAGTAAGGACAGACGTAATCTAGCCTTCCTATTGTTCCATAAAAATTCCACTAACTTTTTTTTTATTCTTGAAGATAGAATCTGAAGGTGGCGGTAAAGGAATGTATTGAAATAAATAAAGTATTTTGGTAAAATATTACTTTTAAGTATATTGATTCTCCCGATCATCGACATTGGTAGTGACATCCATCTCTGAAGTAACTCATTAATGTCTGTCATTAAGGCTTCATAGTTGGTACTGGCGACTAATTCTAGCTTAGGCACAATTTGGATTCCTAAATATTTAAACTGATTTACAACATTGAATTGATTTACCTCAGGAGCTGGGTGATTTCTCTGGGTCTCATTTAGCATTAATATTGAAGATTTAGTTTTATTTATTTTATATCCCGATATTTCCCCAAAATTCTTTATTAAATTCAACAAGGTCGGAATTGATTTTTTAAGATTCGACATAAACAAAATTATGTCATCGGCATACAGGGAGATTTTATGTTCTGTTGGTCCTACTTTAATTCCATATATTTGTGGATGTAAACGTACTGCCATCGCTAAAGGTTCAATTGCCATAGTAAACAGTAAAGGTGAAAGTGGGCAGCCTTGTCGACATCCTCTATTGATATTTATTGATTTTGAAATATTGCTGTTTGTTAGGATTTCTGCTGTAGCATTATTGTATATTATCTGAACCCATTTTATGAAATTATTTCCAATTCCAAACCTTTGTAAAACTTCAAAAAGAAAGGGCCATTCAACCCTATCAAAGGCCTTTTCGGCATCCAATGATAGGAGAGCTGTATCCGGTGCTTCTTTATTGGAGTAAATAATATTAAATAGTCTTCTTACATTATGGAAGCCTTGTCTTCCCTTTATAAAGCCATTCTGATCTCGGTTAATAATATTTGGTAATATTTCTTGTAGTCGTCTTGCTAAAATTTACAGATTATCTTAAGGTCAGCAGTAATAGGCTGATTGGTCTCTATTTTCACATTTATTAGAGGGTTTACCTGTTTTGGCAACAGTATTATTAAGGCATTATTCATGTATGGGTGTAAATTAAGTATTTTGAGATGCTTCTAATATTAATTTATTCCTAAATTTTTTATAGAGTCAAGCTGGAAACCATCTGGTCCTGGCACTTTTTCCTGATTTTATATTATCAATGGCTAGCCCAACTTCTTCTTGACGTAATTTAGACTCCAGTATCTCCCTGTTTTCATTGGAATACACGGTATAAGATATCCGTCCAAAACCCATTAGTTTTTTGTTAAGTCAGTTTCATTTTTTGTATTATATAATTTTTCATAATTAATCTCTAAAAGGCACTAGTTAATTTCTAAAGGATCTACAACTGGCTGTTCTGTTACTTATGAATACGGTGGTAATTGTGTTTTAAATTCTAATTGTTTAATCTGCCATGCCAATAATTTTCCGTGATTTTTCACCTTGTTCATAAAAAGATGCTTCAATCTTAGGAAGACTCGAGGCAGCTCTATTCTCTGATTTTTTGTCATATTCAGCTCTCAGAATCAGTATTCGTTCTCTAACTTGGGGTCACTGCCTGCATACACTTTTTCTTGAAGAATTTTATTTTATGTTCCAGTTGGACTCTCTCCTCTCGAGTCTTCTTAGATTTTGAACCTGTATAACTAATAATATGCCCCCTAATAAAAGCTTTGAAAGCCTCCCACTTTATACATGCTGATGTTTGTTGTAGTATTGATAGTCAAAGAACTCATCTATCTGTTTTTCTATGACTTAACCAAATTCCTCATCCTGAAGCCATTTATGCTGAAATTGCCATCCTACCTGGTTCCTTTGTCAATTTCTTATCTTCAGATATTAGACACAATATTATCATAGAAACAGTTTTGAATCTTGGACCTTAATTCTGTGGGAGATCAAAAAATATCAATACCGAGAATGTCTGTAGATATTAGAATAACAAGAATAGGCTTTAACTTGTGGTTTCATTTCTCTACATATATCTAGCAATCTCAATTCTTTCATAAAATGATTAATGATCATCCTGCTTCCATTGTGCGACAGTCTAGTTCTGTTCGATCTATCTATACCGGATTCATTGTACATTTAAAATCCCCTGCTATTATATGTGCCCTGTAAGTGAAGATAAAATAAGGAATAAATTAGTAAAGAAATTTTGATCATCTATATTGGGACCGTATAAGTTCACCAAATTTATATTTTCTAATAACAAAGAGTCCTTGAATGATTAGATATCTTCCAAATTGTGTCTCCAATACATTTTTTCACTTGAAATGGGACTGATTTATGTAGGAGAGGTCATAACCTCGCCTGGCTCGGGATGAAAATGATGAGGTGAATACACTTCCTTGCCATCTCTCCTAATTCTTTTTACATCCTCCGTCTATTAGATGAGTTTCTGTAAAAACACAATTTTTGAACCTATGTCTTTTATTTATTCAATCTTGTTTAAGTTTTTTTAATTTTGTAGACCTCTGCAAGTCATGAGTTAAATTGAGATTAATGCTTTGGTCTATGATCAATAAGGAGTTTGGAGATTACCTCGCAATGTAAACATGCTCACACAGAGAAGCGAAAACATGAGTGGTTGAACATTCATCCTACAAACTACACACAAACAAATTCCCCCTTCCCACATTCGTGGTAATCCCCCCAAAATCAAAAAAAAAAAATTCTGTCTCCCGCTATAGCCATTGACTGCTCCACACCCACGAGGATCAGTCAAAACCACTCTTTCTTTCTCCTCTCAATCACCCTAGCTCTACTGCTTTTAATAACCGTAACATTAACTCTCTTCCGTAGTTTTCCAACTTATACTCCTAAATTTTATAGCAACTTTGTACATCATAGGGTTGTTTTTTTAATATATAATACAATCTTATTTTGTAAACTTGCTATATGCTTCATATCAGTCAGATGCCTGTGCAAATGCTTAAATATTCTACCTTTATATTTGTGTTCATGCTTAGCTCCCACCAGTCTCTTCTTGGATCTTCTTGATGAACTCCTGCACCTCCTCAGGGGTCTTGAAGATGTGGGTTCTGCCCTTATACGTGACCAGCAGTCTTGCAGGATAAATCACTCCATGACGAATCCCGAGGTTGCGCAGCTCTTTACGGGCGGGGTCGAACTGTTTCCTTAATTGTTGGATTCCTGTGGCCAAATCTGGGTAGAACCGCACCTGTTTGATCCTGATATTTAATTTCTCCTTTGGCTCGCACCGCGTTGGAGATCGTCATCCTGTCTCTGTAGCTGAGGAACTGGTCATAATCAGCGTCCTCGGTGATGCCTTGTTATCTCTTGGTGGGGCCAATTCGGTGGGCGCTTTCTAGACGACTGATGACTGCAGCTCCGCGTTGTTCAGCGCTTCTGGGATCCACTTTTCCAAAAAGGAACATGGATCCAGACCCTCGTTCTCTTCCGGGAGACCCACCAGCCTCAGGTTGTTCCGTCTCGACCGAATGCTAAATCCAGAACATTATCTGCCAGACGTTATTTTTTTAATTCCCATGTGCGCACCTTAATTGTAGGCCGGAGACGTCATCCTCAGCACTGGAAATTCGGAGCCTCCACCTGCGAAAACTCGTCCATACAGTCGCTTAACTCCTTTTTCATTTCTTCTATCGCTGCAATAATCCCGTCAAGTTCAGAGGAAAAGTCTGCTCTCATTGACTAATGGCAGCGAGCACCGCACCGTGCCTTCGCCAGTAGTCACACGCTCCTCCGCTAGCTTTCTCCGCCATATTTGGGGATTTTTCTGCTTCGTCACGGACGTGAAAGTCCGTTAACTTGGACTGTTTCGGCTATTCAGTTTTTTCCTCCACCTGATTTCCCAGCCTTAGGCTTTACCGGCATGTCCTTGCCCAAACGTTGGGATAGGTTTTGTTCCAATTGAGAGAGTTATATGCCGATTTTTTTTTTTTTTTTGGAGCAGAGTAGTGTGAACCACGTCCTTCTACGCGGGGCGGCCATAACTGGAAGTCATTTTAAATTTTTTTAATTATTTTGTATACTTTAATAATCCCAGAGGGAAATTCAGGGCAAGCCACGTGGGATGGATGAGGCAGCCACAGTGCGGCACCAATCCCTCTACCATTCACTCACACATTCACACGTAGGCCACTTTAGAGTCTCCAATTAACCTAACTGCATGGGCCTTTGGCCTGTGGGAGGAAACCGAGTACCCAGGGTAAACCCACGCAGACACGGGGAGACAAGCAAACTCCACACAGAAGGATCACTGAGGATCAGGAGGTGGGATGAAACCCATGACCTTCTTACTGTGCTGCCACAGTTGCTAACCACTGTTCCACAGAGCTGCCCAAACTTATTGATCTGTCTCGTCATTTCACTACAGATCCATTCCAAAACCTTGAAGGTATAATCTGCGTTTCATCAAAAAGCCTATTCTTAAGGGTACCACTGGTCCTACCCACACCGCTGGCCAGTCGAGGAGAAAACGTGGCTGCTGGCTCCTGTGCATTGCCAATTTCACTGTGATTGTGCTCACCTGATGCAACGTGCCGTGTGGCCACATATGATATATAACACAGGGTCACAAAAATATATTTTTTGTAAGGTTGTCTGTGTTTTTTCAACTGACTTAAGCAATTTGCACTGCTGAATCCGAAAATGACATCTGTTTCTCTCGATCAGGTCAGGTTTTTATGCTAAGTTGATTTTTAAAAAATCTGATCTCTTACTAAATCAATTTACATTTTGTGGACATTAATGGTTGATTTTTGTTAATATTCTCTTCCGAAATAGATTTTTAAGAGAAAAAATCATTTTCTAACACAGTTTATTGATTAAAATGTTACAAACTTTAATTACTGTAATTGAATAGTAGACATTGATAAGGTAAGTACATGTAAATTGAATATTATGGCATCATTGTTCAAATTCAGAGCTTCAACTTCTGTTTATTCGAACCTCTAGAATGCTCAGCGGCAAGGGATGTCTCTCTTCTGAGGGTCCAACAGTAATCAGCCATCATGACAATTTATGACATCATGTCATAAAATTGGTGCATGCAAACTTTTCACAGTTTGAGAAATTTCAAGAAATAAAAAAGAATTTTGCATCATATAAAGCGAAAATACCCGTACGTGTAAACAAAAATGTAAACAACAACATGTGGCCATAGTTTTAAAAGTTGACCTGATTGAGCAAAACCAATGTGATTTTTGGATTCAGCACATCAAAATTGTCCTAAATCAGCTAAAAAAACTTAGACAATAAATTTGGTGTTGACCAGTGTAATCGATCTGCCTGTTTCTCTCCACAGTAACAGTGGTATTAGATATTCAATGTGTAGGCATTATATGACATCGCTGCATGAGCACAGTGGGAGCAGGATCAGCAGAGACTATTTCCTATTGGCCAGCTGTGTTGATTTGCATCCACACACCGCGACCGGCTCCACGTCGCTCCATGCCACTCGGCTTATGATTGTGTGTCAGTCAGTCAATCAAACTTTATTTGTGTAGCACTTTCAAACATTGGATGCTGTGCAAAGTGTTTTACATAGATAAAACCAGTAGACAAATTTAGTTACATATATTTGCACAATACATCCCACCCCTTCCAACCCTCCCACACACACAGGCACATATACCACCCCCTATTTCTCTTACACACATATAAAATAAGAGACATTACTCGGCACCGAGGTACCATGTGAAGGAGCAACCATCTAGTGGAGCCCATCCACTCTGGGAGATCACACAGCCCATAACTACAGGGTGTGCCACAGAGGCCACCCTAACCAGGACAGGCCATGGCCCATACCACAGCTGTAGGCAATGCATAAAGCCCCCACCCACCCAAGCTAGAGCGACCCCACGAGACCAACACCTCTGCAGATGGGCCAAGCAGTGTCTGGCATGAGGGCTCCACTAAGGAAACGCTGGAGGTAAAACCCATAAAATACAAGATAAAGAACACATAAAACAAAAGGAACTAAAAGAACTAAAAGCCATATTTATAAACTGAGCTAAAAACACATCAAAATAACAAGAGATGAGAAAATCTAAAAACAAATGGAGCTAAGAAGAACGTAAAATAATGGAACATAAATGACTACTTCAGTAATAGTTAAACAGGTTTGTTAAAAGCCAAATTAAAAAGGTACAAAATGAAACTAAGAACACATAAAACAAGAGGAGCTGAAAACCCATGCTTATACACGTGGACAAAGTTGTTGGTACCCCTCTGTTAATGAAAGAAAAACCCACAATGGTAACAGAAATAACTTGAATCTGACAGAAGTGGTAATAAATAAAAATTCTATGAAAATTAACCAATGAAAATCAGACGATGCTTTTGAATTGTGGTTCGACAGAATTACTTTAAAAAACAAACTCATGAGACAGGCCTGGACAAAAATGATGGTACCCTTAACTTAATATTTTGTTGCACAACTTTTTGAGGCAATCACTGCAATCAAACGATTTCTGTAACTGTCAATGAGACTTCTGCACCTCTCAGCAGGTATTTTGGCCTACTCCTCATGATCAAACTGCTCCAGTTGTCTCAGGTTTGAAGGGTGCCTTCTCCAGACGGCATGTTTCAGCTCCTTCCACAGATGTTCAATAGGATTTAGATCAGGGCTCACAGAAGGCCACTTTAGAATAGTCCAATATTTTGCTCTTAGCCATTCTTGGGTGTTTTTAGCTGTGTGTTTTGGGTCATTATCTGTTGCAAGACCCATGACTTACGACTGAGACCAAGCTGTCTGACACTGGGCAGCACATTTCTCTCTAGAATACCTTGGTAGTCTTGAGATTTCATTGTACCCTGCACAGATTCAAGACACCCTGTGCCAGATGCAGCAAAGCATCCCCAGAACATAACAGAACCTCCTCCATGTTTCACAGTAGGGACAGTGTTCTTTTCTTGGTATGCTTCATTTTTGCATCTGTGAACATAGAGCTGATGTGCCTTGCCAAAAAGTTCCAGTTTTGTCTCATCTGTCCATAGGACATTCTCCAAGAAGCTTTGTGGCTTGTCAACATGCAGTTTGGCAAATTCCAGTCTGGCTTTTTTATGATTTGTTTCAATAGTGGTGTCCTCCTTGGTCGTCTCCCATGAAGTCTACTTTGGTTCAAACAACGACGGATGGTGCAATCTGACATTAGATGTACCTTGACCTTGGAGTTCACCATGAATGTGTTTAGAGGTTGTTCTGAACTCTTTTGTTGCCATTTCGTATTATCTGTCTTCTCCTGCGGCCACGTCCAGGGAGGGTTGGCTACAGTCCCGTGGATTTTAAATTTCTGAATAATATGTGCAACTGTAATCACAGGAACATCAAGCTGCTTGGAGATGGTCTTATAGCCTTTACCTTTAACATGCTTGTCTAAAATTTTCTTTCTAATCTCCTGAGACAACTCTCTCCTTTGCTTCCTCTGGTCCATGTTTAGTGTGGTAAACACCATGTCACCAAACAGCACAGTGACTACTTTTCACCCTTTAAACAGGCCGACTGACTGATTACAAGTTTGTAGACACCTGTGATGTTAATTAGAGGACACATCTTGGTTGAACATGTCCCTATGGTCACATTATTTTCAATTTTTCTAGGGGGTACCATCATTTTTGTCCAGGCTTGTTTCATGAGTTTTGTTTGTTTTTTTCCACAATATTTTTTATAGAACCTTTTTTTTTTTTACAAACATGGCACAAACAATCAAACACTAACACTAAAGAATTTAAAAATAAAAAAAAAAAACACTAACTACAAAAAAAATGTACTAAAAACTCCAACAACCACTAACAAAGGCAAGTCATCAACAATGCTCCTCTGTTTAGTCTAGGTAATCTATTACATAAGTATAACGTATTATACATTCACCAATTTGGAATTTGCAAGGTCCACACACATCATTCACCTTCTTCTTCAGAAGTTATGTTTAATTTCTTTACATAATCAATGAAAGGTCTCCATATATTCTCAAACACATTTCCTTGATTTCAGTATGTATGTTATTCTTTCTAGTGGAAGGTTTGTTAACATCTGTCTTAACCACTGAGTCAAATCTGGTCTATGAATCTTTTCCACAGTAGTGCAATACATTTTTTGGCATTAAGCAAACTGAGGTCTATGAATGCTCTTTCACTCTTATTAAAGTTATGTTTTTCTGGATACAGACCCAACAAAAACAGTTTAGGGTTCAATGTGAATTGTTTTGAAATATTTTTTCAATTGTTACCCTCACCTCTTCCCAAAACATTCTGATTTTTCTACATTCCCATAAACGGTGAAATAGGGTTCCTTTACTTTCCATACATTTTGTGCATGTATCTGGTATGTTTTTGTTATATCTATTTAACTCCACTGGTGTAACATACATCCACATTAACCATTTAAAATGTATCAATTTAAGACGTACATTTATTGATTTGGTTGAGCTTCTGTACAAGCCAATTCCATTGTTCCTCTGAAATTTCAATTTGCAGGTCTTCTTTCCAATAATTCAGTCTTTTCTGTGAGTTTTCACTTGAGAATAGGGTCAATGAGTTATAAAACTCTGAAATAATACCCTTTCTCTTACTATCTTTCGTCAAAATTTTTTCCAAGGATGAATAAGTAGGTCGGGTGAGAGCATTATTTTGATGGAGTTTGTTTTTTAAAGTAATTCTGTTGACCACAATTCAAAAGCATTGTCTGATTTTCATTGGTTAATTTTCATAGAATTTTTATTATTACCACTTTTGTCAGATTCAAGTTATTTCTGTTGACCATTGTGGGTTTTTCTTTCATGACCAGAGGGGTACCAACAATTTTGTCCACGGCTGTACAAACTGAACTAAAAACACATCAATAAGAAAAGATGAGAAAATCTAAAAACAAATGGAGCTAAGAAGAAGATAAAACAACAGAATATAAATGACTGTACTTCAATAATAGTTAAACGGGTTTGTTAAAAGCCAAATTAAAAAGGTGGGTCTTGAGCCTATTCTTAAAAATATCTATTGACTCTGCAGCCCTGAGGCTTTCTGGCAGCCTGCCACAGTTCCACAGATGAGGACTATAATAATGAAAGGAGGCTTCACGAAAGGTCTTGGTCTTGACTTTGGGAACCATTAAAAAGCCAGTTCCACAAGACCTCAGGGTCCACGAGGGCTCATAAGGCAAAAGTAGCTCAGATAGATAAGAAGGCCCAAGATCATGAGGCATTTAAAAACTACTAAGAGAACCTTAAGGTCCAATGATACAATTTTGATGTCATCTAATTTTGCAACACATAATTTCATGTGACGAAATAGGTTGGTCTGTGCAGTTCTAAGTCAAACAGGCTTTTTTTCACGCGACTATCTGACGTTTTCATGAGCGCCACGTCACAAATTGCGTCAGTGGCTGGAAAAACCCCCAGCCATGTTGTGACGGTCAGCGACAGAACACAGCGCTTGGCTGCCAATTGTACACACAGGATGGAAGCGGTTGAAAACATCGTCGATGGTTCCAGCACATGTAGTCTGGAATTGGTTTGTGTTGTCCAATCTTCAGACGATTATAGTTCCGAAGAATGGGATGACAATGAAGAATCTGGGGGCATCAGACCTTATAGGTTGAGCCGTACCATGCAGACATCGTGCTAGCGAAGTCAGACTCAGAGAGTGACGGTGGAGAGGCACACATGCCCGCCGCAAATATAATATAAATTTTTTTTTAGTAAATTAGAGCATACTCGTGGCCATAACTTATCATTTTAAAGTTCAATTATCTGTAAAACCCCTTTAGAAATTAAAATTATTTTCTGTGTTACTGATGGCAATATCCTTAAAAATAATGTTTTCTCTATTATTTATGTCTCATTAAAAATTCAATTTTGTTTGTTATCAATGTTTATTAACTGCTTTTGTCTTGTATCAACTGGCATGTGATTTTCAACAATAATAAGAAATAGAAGCAACTGATAGTCCTCATTTTTCAAGAGTTTGGTCACAAGAAAAACAATGCTTATAACTGGTATAGTGTGGAGAGAGGAATAATCAGGCAAAGCATTCCAAGCAGACGAACTTTATTCACTCTCTCACATCTCTCAGAATCAGAAAACATTGACCTCATGCTGCAGGGTCTCTCCTTTATATTACAACACTCACTCCCCCTGCTGCCTGAGGTCTTGCATCACAATACATTCTTGCATCACAATTCCTATTGTCCCCCAGTTGCTTAATCCCCATGGACTTCTGGCAGAGGAATTTACTGCCTCTCCCTTCCTTCCAGTCTGAGATGAATATCACAGCATGGGTCCCCCATACTGCCCCCCCCCCCAGAGTCTCAGACTGAGCGTTAACTCTCACGTCCTTTCGGCTTCAGCATCCTCCCATATCTGCTGTAACGAGGGGTCTTTGGTTCTGCGGCGCTGTTGTGCCGGTGGGGGGTTCCTGGGGTTGTTCCCGTCTGTGGGTGCCCAGTGGAGGGGCGGGGGGAACATTCAGCATGCTCGTGTGACTGCTCTGATGAATCGTTTACCTGGGGAGTTCTCAGTGGGGGTCTTCCACGCCGAGGAGCTCGAGCCAACTCCACCTGCTCATCTGCCACCACAATGCCGGGCTTAAGCCTGTCTATACAGATTTTCTCCCGGCAACCCCCCAAGTCTAACACAAAATGTTTGTCCCCTGGTTCCAGCACTCTAAACGGGCCATCATATGGTGGGCGCAATGGGGGCCAGTGGGCATCGTGCCTGACAAACACGAACGCCGCGTTCTTCAAAGTTTTCGGCACAAAAGCGCATGGAAAACAGTGGTGGGCCGGGCCAGGTCTGGTAAAAATTCCCCGGGGAGCCGCAGCGGCTGAGAAAAAAAACAGCTCTGCTGGGGAAGCCTCCAAATCCTCTTTTGGTGCAGAACGCAACCCTAATAGAACCCACGGCAACCGGTCCACCCAATTTGCATCCGTAAGCGAAGCCCTGAGCGGTGCTTTCAGTGGCCTATGGAAATGCTTGCATAACCCATTGCCCTGTGGGTTGTACGCGGTTGTGCGATGAATTGCGAAGCCCAGGCTCCGGGCCATCGTGGACCAGAGGTCGGAAACAAACTGAGGGCGGATGTGATGTCCGAAGGGGCGCCAAAAACGTGCCACCCATGTTGTCAAAAAGGCGGGTGCCACGTCTGCGGATGCGGTGGAAGCTAGCGGGACTGCTTCTGGCCATCATGTGGTGCGGTCCACCACTGTCAGGAGGTGCATGAACCCCTGCGATGGCAGGAGGGGGCCCACGAGGGGCACGTGGATG
Organism: Pholidichthys leucotaenia; assembly: GCA_020510985.1. NCBI lineage: Eukaryota > Metazoa > Chordata > Actinopteri > Cichliformes > Pholidichthyidae > Pholidichthys > Pholidichthys leucotaenia. Next base: position 311,127,462 of record CM035837.1, on the reverse strand, counting down.
TGGTCGAACCTCTTAGGCAGGATATGGAACGGTTCCAAAGGGGCCTTTGTGTGCCTGTGCACTTTGGCTCATTGGCACGTTACGCAGGCTGCAGCCCACTCTTTCACCTTTTTGTGTAGGCCCGGCCAGACGAACTTCGCTCCCACCATTTTGACTGACGCACACACTCGTGGGTGCGCCAGGGAGTGAACGGACTCAAAAACACGGCGGCGCCAAGCGCATGGGACCACCGGGCGTGGGTGTCCTGTGGAGACGTCACAGATTGGGGGGGGGGGGGGCGTCTTTCAGTACCCTGCTCTCCAGCCTTAACCCTGTTGGTCCAGACTGGAGTGCGCACACGTCCACATCGCCAATCTGCTCCGCGGCCATGGCCGTGTAATCTATCCCTACGCAGACTGGGGCCACTACTGCACGCGAGAGGCAGTCAGCCACCACATTAAGTTTACCGGCCACATGCTGAATATCGGTCATAAACTCCGAGATTGCGGCCAGCTGTCTCTGCTGCTGGCCCGACCATGGTTCCGAAACCTTGGCCATCACGTACATTAGCAGCTTGTGGTCCACGAACGCAGTGAAGTTGCGCCCTTCCAGCCAGAACTGAAAGTGGCGTATGGCCAGGTGGAGAGCCAGCAACTCTCTGTCGAACGCGCTGTACAGTATTTACACTTACTGTTGCACAAAGACCTGCTAAAAAAGGTGAGCGGCTGCCAAGAACCGGCGACGCATTGCTCCACGACGGCCCCTATGGCCACGTCCAAGGCGTGGGTAGTGAGCGCTATCCGAGCCGCTGGGTCCAGGTGCGCCAGCAGTGCGGTGTTTGCCAGGGCTGTTTTAACCTCAGAGAATGCCTACTCCCGCTCAGGAGTCCAGTTGACTCTGTCCACCGGTTTCCGTTTCTTGAGTGCGGCATACAATGGCTGCATGAGCTGGGCTGCGCGGGGGAGGAAACGGTTATAAAAGTTAACCATCCCCAAAAACTCCTGCAGCGCCCTGATCGTCTGAGGCCGGGAAAAATTTGCCACTGCGCGCACCTTGTCCGGCAAGGGTATCACTCCCTCCGGTGAGATGCAGTGTCCCAAAAAATCGATCCCCGTCACGCCGAACTGGCATTTCGCTGGGTTAATTATTAACCCGTGCTCCTCTAACCTCCGGAAAACCATCCTGAGGTGGGCCACGTGTTCGTCCTCGGACGTGCTGGCCACCAGGATGTCATCCAGGTAGATGAACACAAACGGCAGGTCGCACAACACCGCAATCCTCATGCGTTTGGAATGTCTGTGCCGCGCCTTTTAATCCGAAAGGCATACGTAAAAACTCAAACAGACCAAACGGGGTTATTACTGCCGTTTTAGGTATGTCCTCCGCGTGCACCAGGACCTGGTGGTAACCACGGATCAGGTCTATCTTAGAAAAAATATGTGCCCCGGCGAGGTGAATGGAAAAGTCCTGAATATGGGGGATCGGGTAGCGGTCATGTGCTGTGGCGTTGTTTAATCTGCGGAACTCTCCGCAAGGTCACCACGATCCCTCGGCCTTAGGGACCATAGGTAGTGGGGATGCCCATGGGCTGTTTGAGCGCCTGATGATGCCCAGCCTTTCCAAGTTGGCAAACTCCTCACACGCTATGGCCAGTTTAGCTGTGTCCAGGCACCGAGGTCGTGTGAAAACGGGCGGCCCGGTGGTGGTAATAAAGTGCTCCACCCCGTGTTTAGTGATGGCCGCCGAAAACGTCGGGACCATGAGTGCTGGGAATTGGGTGAGCAGTGTGTGGAACTTACCACCTGGAGCTGTGACGTTGGCTAGCGTTGTTGGCCCGGCTCCTCGAACTGTACAGGGGAGGGAATCAAAAGACATTGCATTAATCAGGTGTCTGTTAGCAACATCGACTAGTAGTCCCTGTGCACACAAAAAAATCAGCGCCTAAGATTGGGAAACTGCATGCCGCTATGACGAATGTCCACTGGTATGTACGGCCGTGTAGGGATACAGTCATTGTCTTTTCACCAAAAGTCTTAATGTCGGAGCCGTTTGCAGCCGTCAGCTCGGGGCTGCTAGCACCCGCTAGTCGGTCGGCATAGGACGGCAGGATGAGGCTCTTTTGGGAGCCAGAGTCCACGAGGAACCGTCTCCCTGAGCGCGAGTCTGTCACGTAGAGCAGCTTACTTTCTTCACCGGCAGTTGCAGCTGCTACCGACTGCCGGCCTTGGCGTTTTCCCGAATGCTTGAATTGGCAAGGTGGCACGCATCGGCGTGCATCCTGTCCAAAACGGCGGTAGTAGGAGCAGAGCGTGCCTCTCTGGCACTTCCTGGCCCCCACTGCTGCTGCCATCACTGGCTCCTCCCTTCCGCTGGCCATCTCGCTGGGTTCCGACGCCGCTGCATTTGCTGTGAGGGCTCTGGTGGTGAGGATGATCCAATCTGCCTCCTGGGCTAGCGCACGGTAGTCACGCGCGGCCAGCAACGGCGAGTTGGCAAGGACCGCTCTGGCCACCGTTGGGAGGTTCCAGAGGAAAAGGTGGGCAAACAGAAAATGCCCGTCATCCGTGCCCATCAATGCCAACATCTTCTCCATCAGTTCGACCGCCGACCCATCTCCTAACTCGGAGCGCATCAGGAGCCTCTCTGCTCTCTCGCAGTCCGAGAGCGTGTAGCGCCGGGTCAGCTCGGCTTTGAGAGCCCCGTATTTGTCGCGGGCTGGGGGCTGTTGGAGCAGGCTCGCTACTTGCTGAGTTGTGCGAGCGTCCAGCGCTGCGACCACATAGTAATATCTGATGTCATCTGCCGTTATTCCCCTGAGCGTGAACTGGGCCTCGGTGTGGAGGAACCAAGACTTCGGGTTGTGCAGCCAGAAGTCTGGTAGTTTGACCGAAATGGCACACTGGGGCTTCCTGTCCAGGTCATCTCCAGGGTGTTTGCCTCGTGTTCCATTATTCGTCAAGGGTCACCAGTGTGGAGAGAGGAATAATCAGGCAAAGCATTCCAAGCAGACGAACTTTATTCACTCTCTCACATCTCTCAGAATCAAAAAACATTGACCTCATGCTGCAGGGTCTCTCCTTTATATTACAACACTCACTCCCCCTGCTGCCTGAGGTCTTGCATCACAATACATTCTCGCGTCACAATTCCTGTTGGCCCCCAGTTGCTTAATCCCCCATGCTCTTCCGGCAGAGGAATTTACTGCCTCTCCCTTCCTTCCAGTCTGAGATGAATATCACTGCATGGGTCCCACATAATAGCACACATGTACTATAACTATCAAAAATATTAAATTAATTATTATAACAGGAAAAAGTCCAAATTAGTGGCAGTGAGTACAATATAGTCAGTTGGTGTCACGAACCGAGCCCATGTTATCCTGTAGGCTCGGTTCTGACTGTTCTCTGTGGCTCAGGCATCGGGTTTATTATGTATTATCTTTTGAGTTCTTGTTGTTTTTATGTCTGTGTTCCTTTTCTTTTCCATGCTTGTAGCCGCCGCTCTGGCCGGAGGTTGTTGGGCAGCCGTTTTGACCCACTTTCAGGTGGGCGCTGTCCAACATTTCCCGGGCCGACCACACACCCTCTCTCTTTGGCAGTCAGCTGTTCATGTTTTGTGTGCATCATCTGCCGTGTTGTCAGCCAGCCAATGTTGCCAACACTATCATGACGTGTTAGCCACTCCACACAGCCATGGTTCTGTTGCGCCCCTTGAAGCGATGTCGGCCCTGGGGCGCAACCATGGTTAACACGTTTCCTCTCCATGTTCGCTGGATGATGTCAGCCCACTGTAACTGTTTCTGTTTATTTTTGTAAGTCTTCAACTTTTTGGGAACTGTTGTCATCAATCTCATGTTCAATACATGTGGTGTGGTGAATCCTGCGTGTAAATCCATTCATCCTTCCCCTCCTCCTCCGTGCGATGCTTAAAAGCGCACGAGGAGCGCACGAGGAGGCTTATGACAGTTGGAGCTGAAGCGTGTGATGTGATCTTTCACGGCCTGCTGTTTATCTAAGCCTGCGACACAACGTGAAGGAATAGCCGTAAAATTAAAGCAACAAACCAGACAAACTGTGAGCTACAAAGCTGCTGGCATTCCAGTCAACAACACCGACGTCCGTTTTGTTGCTTATGTCATTTTCGACTCCTTCATTCGGTGGGCGGCACCACAGTCCAGTCAGCAGCTGCAGTTTTTTGATGATAACTATGTTATGCAGGCGCAGTTGTAAATATTATATTGATCATCGACAATGACTTTTGGGTTTACACAACATGCTAAAAAAATGTCAAAATTGTGTCATCAGACCTTTAAAATCGATCCTAAAACACACGGGGAACCAGTGCATCGATTTTAAAACTGGTGTAATGTGCGCCCACCCCCTGGTCCTCGTCAGCACTCGTGCTACTGAATTTTGGAGCAGTTGGAGATGTGATATCCTTTTTTGAGGAAGACCAGAGAGCAGGGCATTACAATAGTCTATATGACTGGTAATAAACGCATGCATCAAGACCTCCGTGCTAGCAAGAGAGAGAAAAGGGTGGACTCTGGTGACATTCCTTTGATGGTAAAATTCAGTTTTTGTTATATTTTTAATGTGTGAAATAAAATTAAAATCAGAGTTTAGAAGAACGCCCAGGTTCTTGACACAATGTGTAGGTTTTCAACCTAGCAATTTGGGTGAAAGTTTCACTTTCTTGTCTTCAGGACCAATGATTAAAACTTCTGTTTTGTCCTGGTTGAGCTGTAGGATGTTCTCTGCCATCCATGGCTTTATATCTAAAATACAGTTCAAAAGGGTATTAATTGGTTTTGTGTCATCAGGAGACATGGCGATGTACAGCTGTGTATCATCAGCATAGCTATGAAAATTGATGCCGTGTCTCCTGATAACATCCCCAAGTGGTAACATGCTGTATAAAGATTAAAAGTATTAGGCCTAAAATTGAACCTTGGGGTACCCCACACTTGATTTCGTGGATTCCCGAAGAACATGTATCCATACTTTCAAAATAGGGATGATCTGTGAGATAGGAATGAAACCATTCAAGAACAGGCGCTTGTGCTGCATGTCTACAAATGCTGAATAATCATTCAGACCCTCACAATCAGTGAGGGTCACCGTACAGTGGCTGCACGGTGGCGCAGTGGTTTAGCACTGTGGCAGCACAGTTTTACCCTCGTCCGGGGGATCGCGGGGATCATGAGATCATGGGTTCGATCCCAGCCCCCGACCAACAGTGAGCTGTGTGGAGTTTGCATGTTCTCCCCGTGTTGCGTGGGTTTACTCCGGGATTTCTCCGGTTTCCTCCCGCATACCAAAAACATGTAGGTTTAGGGCGCTCGCGCACGCAGCGACCAGCAGCCGGTTGCTTGTCATCAGACTGCAAACCAAATCTACCTACGGGTACAAATAAGTAACAAAAAAAAAAAAAAAAAAAAAAAAAAAAATCACAGTAGCATTAGATTTTAGTTGTGTAGTCATTAGATCTGCATTATCCTCTTTATCGGGTCAAATTTGGTGCTGCTCATTTCCGTGTTTTGATTACGTAGCACTTTAATCATCATCAGTCAAACTTGGGCCCTGCTGTAGGTTACACCTCCTTACTTGTGATTGACTTTGACACACGAGTCAATCGCAAAGCGTTCACTCAGATTAGGGACTCATGAATAACATTGAGGAGGCCTGACACACCATGTTTTCTGGGAGAGCCCACAGAGTAGCTTTCTTATCTCAAGGAAAATGACAAATGTTTTTTTTTTGTTTATCAAAATACAGATATGTGTTCTTGATGATGTCAGAATTTGAAAAAAAAGGCAAAAATGGGACCTTTAAGTTGGAAGAGATTAATGCAGAATTTACTCAACCAAATTTTTAAGTTTTCAGGGAAAAAAATGGTAATATGGATATTTAGATTGTTTTGAATTTTTCTCACATTTAGCTACAATAACAAAATGTTGCTATTTTATAGGTTTTGTTTTCATTCTCTTATTAGAAGACATTGATTTGGCAGCTAAAAATGTATTTATGTGGAAATTTTCTTTGGTTTTCTTCCTTTCACTTTCATTCTAGGCTTGTTTTTCACAAAGCATGTTCGGATTTCATCACCCTGTATTTGTGCACCCATGGGGAAAGTTGCATCATTCTTTCATATGAAATATTTTATTTTTCCTAATGTAGTCTAAGTGACTCATGTATCGATGTCCAGCTGCAGATTACTCTCACTTTACCCCTTCTATAAATTGATTTTAGGTTAACACACAAGTCTCAGAGCTGAGATCCAATCACCTGCACATGCTGGCTTGACCTTTGCTGTTTTCATTATGTGTGTTTGCAGCATTGCTGGCAGTGTAGCTGAGAGCTTTGACACAGAAAGTGGCTTTGAGGAATCGGAGACAAGCGATGTGGCCAACTCTGTGGTCAGGTTTGTCGCCCGTTTCATCGACAAGGTGTGCACAGAGAGTGGAGTGACACAGGACCACATTAAGAGCCTGCACAGCATGATTCCAGGTACTGATCTTGCAGTGTTCATTCACACTCTGACGTGGCCCTGATTTCATCTGATTCATGCAGCAAAATTTGGATGCGTGCCCTCTCAGCTCAAGCCAACAACAACAGAGGCCCCTGAACATCTGTCAAGTTGTATGGTCTTGAAATTTGTAAATACACTCTCTGGTAGATGGTGTGTACATACTGTAGATGTGCGATTGTGTGTGCATGTGGTAACTGACCCAATTTCTGACCTGCAGGTATCGTAGCCATGCAGATGGAGGCGCTAGAGGCGGTTCACCGGGAGAGCAGAAGGTTACCTCCCATTCAGAAGGTAAGTGCTGTGTTATAATGAGCTGCTGGGATTCAGCTGTGTATACACTATTTATTAAGTTATATGACAGAGTTAGTCTCAGCATAAACATTCTAACCAAAGATAGAGTATTATGACTGGGCTTTGTGTAGAAGTCAATGGTATTACACTGGATGCGCCACTATGACAAACTGCAGTCCTGCAATATAACTAAATATTATCTATTTCACTTCCGGTTATGGCTGCCACGTAGGACGGACGTGTCTCGCTCTGCTCTGCTCCTGGAGAAAAAAATCGGCAAATAACTCTCTCATTTGGGACAGAACGTATCCCAGCATTTGGGCGAGGATATGTCGGCGAAGCCTAAGGCTGGAAAACCAGGAAAAGGAAAAAGCGAGCCGCCGAAACAGTCCAAATTAACGGACTTTCAGGTCTGTGACGCAGTAAACAAAACTCCATATATGGCGGAGGAGGCTGGCAACGCTGCGATTTCTGCGGGGAATGGCGCAGATGCGCTGATGGCTGCCATGAGTTCAATGAGAGCGGACTTTTCCTCTAGATTTGATGGGATTATGACAGCGCTGGAAGGAATAAGAAAGGAATTGGGTGACTGTGTAGAACGAACGGCGCAGATGGAGCTCCGTCTCGCTAGTGCTGAAGATGACGTCACCCGTCTTCAATTAAAGGTGCGCACTTTGGAAAAAAAAAATAAATCTCTGGAAGATAATATTTTGGATTTGGAATCTCGGTCGAGACAGAATAATTTGAGGCTGGTGGGTCTTCCAGAGGAATCAGAAGGTCGGGACGTATGTTCCTTTCTGGAAAAGTGGATTCCGGAGGTGCTGGGCAGCGAGGAGTTGCAATCAGCAGTGGTTCTGGAAAAAGCGCATCGTATTGGCCCACGGAGAGATAAGGGACCGCCGAGGACCTTAATTATGAAGTTTCTTAGCAACAGAGACAGGATGAAGATCTTCAACGCTGCACGTGCTAAAGGAGAGATTAAACACCAGTACCAGCAGGTGCGGTTCTACCCAGATTTGGCCACAGGAATCCAGCAATTGAGGAAGCAGTTTGATCCCGTACGTAAGGAGCTGCGCAACCTTGGGATTCGTCATGGTGTAATCTATCCTGCGAGACTGCTGACCACGTATGAGGGCAGAACCCACATCTTCAAGACCCCAGAGGAGGCGCAGGAGTTCATCAAGAAGATCAAAGAAGAAGAAGAGACTGGTGGGAGCTAAGCATGAACAAAATATAAGTTGTTAAAAATTTTGGAGTTAAGTTGGAAAACTACAGAGGAGAGTTAATGTTACGTCATTAAAAGCAGTAGAGTTAGGGTGATTGGGAGGATGAAGAAGGAGTGGCTTAGGCTGTTCCCCGTGGGTGTGGAACAGTCGATGGCTATATCGGGAGACAGAATTTTTCTTTTGATTTTGGGGGGTTTGCCACAAGTGTGGGAAGGGGAAATTTGTTTGTGTGTAGTTTGTAGGATGAATGTTCAACCACTCATGTTTTTGCTTCTCTGTATGAGCATGTTTACACTGCAAGGTAATCCCAAACTCTCTATTGATCATGGACCAAAGTGTTAATCTTAATTTAACTTCATGGAATTGCAGAGGTCTACAAAATTTAAAAAAAACTTAAACAAGTTATGAATAAAATAAAGGACATGGGTTCAAGAATTGTGTTTTTACAAGAAACTCATCTGATAGAGGAGGATGTTAAAAGAATTAGGAGTAGATGGCAGGGAAGTGTATTCACCTCTTCATTTTCATCCCGAGCCAGGGGAGTTATGACTCTCATACATAAATCAGTTCCTTTTCAAGTGAAAAATGTAATTGGAGACAAATTTGGAAGATATGTAATCATTCAAGGCTCTTTGCTATTAGAAAATATAAATCTTGTGAACTTATATGGTCCCAATATAGATGATCAGAAGTTCTTTGCTAATTTATTTCTCATCTTATCATCACTTACAGGGCAACATATAATAGCAGGGGATTTTAATTGTACATTGAATCCAGGTGTGGATAGATCAACAGGACTGGATTGTACGCACATTGGATGTAGGATGACTATTAATCATTTTATGAAAGAATTGAGATTGTTAGATATATGGAGAGAAATGAAACCACAAGTTAAAGCCTATTCTTGTTATTCCAGTACCTACAAGACATTCTCACGTATTGATTATTTTTTGATTTCCACAGAATTAAGGTCCAAGATTCAAAACTGCTTTTATGATAACATCGTGATCTCTGATCATGCACCCTGTTGTCTAATATATGTAGATAAAAAATTGACAAAGGAATCAGGTAGATGGCAATTTCAGCATAAATGGCTTCAGGATGAGGAATTTGTCAAGTATATAGAAAAACAGATAGACGAGTTCTTTGACATCAATACTACACAAACATCAGCATGTGTAAAGTGGGAGGCTTTCAAAGCTTTTATTAGGGGACATATTATTAGTTATACAGGATCAAAATCTAAGAAGACTCGAGAGGAGAGAGCTAAATTGGAACATAAAATAAAAAATCTTCAGGAAAAAGTGTATGCAGGAAGTGACCCAAGGTTGGAGAATGAATTACTGATTTTGAGAGCTGAATACGACAAAAAATCAGCGAATAGAGCTGCCTCGAGTCTTCTAAGATTGAAACAATCTTTTTATGAACAAGGTGAAAAATCAGGAAAATTATTAGCATGGCAGATTAAACAATTGGAAATTAAAACACCAATTACCAGTATTATAAGTAATGGACAGGTAGTTATAGATCCTTTAGAAATTAATAGAGCCTTTAGAGATTACTATGAAAAATTATATGATACCAAAAATGAACCTGATTTAACAAAACTAAATGGGTTTTTGAACGAACTATCTATACCGTGTATTCCAAATGAAAACAGGGAGATATTGGAGTCTAAAATTAGTCAAGAAGAAGTTGGGCTAGCCATTGATAATATGAAATCAGGAAAAAGTGCAGGACCAGATGGTCTTCCAGTTGACCTTTATAAAAAATTTAAGAATAAATTAATAAAACCTTTTTTGGAAATGGTTTTAGAAGCATTTCAAAATAATAATTTACCATCATACATAAATAATGCCTTAATTATACTGCTGCCAAAACCAGGTAAGCCCTCTAATAAATGTGAAAATATGAGACCAATAAGCCTATTAAACGCCGACCTTAAGATAATCTGTAAAATTTTAGCAAGACGAATACAAGAAATTTTACCAAATATTATTAATCGAGATCAGAATGGCTTTATAAAGGGTAGACAAGGCTTCCATAATGTAAGAAGACTATTTAATATTATTTATTTTAATAAAGAAGCACCGGATACAGCTCTCCTATCATTGGACGCCGAAAAGGCCTTTGATAGAGTTGAATGGCCCTTTCTTTTTGAAGTCCTACAAAGGTTTGGACTTGGAAATAATTTCATAAAATGGGTTCAAATAATATACAATAATGCTACAGCAGAAATCCTAACAAATAACAATATTTCAAAACCAATAAAAATCAATAGAGGATGTCGACAAGGCTGTCCACTTTCACCTTTACTGTTTACTATGGCAATTGAACCTTTAGCGATAGCGATACGTTTACATTCACAAATATATGGAATTAAAGTTGGACCAACAGAACATAAAATCTCCCTGTACGCCGATGACATAATTTTGTTTATGTCGAATCTAAAAAAATCAATTCCAACCTTGTTGAATTTAATAAAGAATTTTGGGGAAATATCAGGATATAAAATAAATAAAACTAAATCTTCAATATTAATGCTAAATGAGACCCAGAGAAATTACCCAGCCCCTGAGGTAAATCAATTCAATGTTGTAAATCAGTTTAAATATTTAGGAATCCAAATTATGCCTAAGCTAGAATCAGTCGCCAGTGTCAACTATGAAGCCTTAATGTCAGATATCAATGAGTTAACTCAGAGATGGATGTCCCTACCAATGTCGATGATCGGGAGAATCAATATACTTAAAAGTAATATTTTACCTAAAATACTTTATTTATTTCAATACATTCCCTTATCACCACCTTTAGATCTATTCTCAAGAATAAAAAAAAAGTTAGTGGAATTTATATGGAACAACAGGAGGGCTAGATTACGTTTGTCTTTATTATATTTACCATTTGATCGTGGAGGTCTGAAATGTCCAAATTTTATGTTGTATTATTGGTCGGCACAACTGAGGTCTATGACATATTATTTTTCATCAAATGATCTCCCTCACTGGACTGAAATGGAATCATACAATTTACCTTTACCTCTTCCCATATTCATATACTCAGATTCGGCAAAAAAATTACAAAAACAAGTTAAAAATCCATTTGTAAAGCATATGATCAAAATATGGTGTGAAGCTAAAAACTATTTAAAAGAACCACAGTTATTGTCACAATTTAGTCCAATATGGGGTAATCAATATTTTAAACCAGGGAGAGCGGACGCTGTATTTAAAGTATGGAATTTAAAAGGGATACAAAAGATTCAGGATTTATATTTGCCATGTGCAGACAACATAATGTCTTTTGAAGAGCTGAGGATCAAATTTAATCTCAATAGAACACATTTTTTTAAATATCTTCAACTTAGAAACTTTATTCGATCAAATCAAAATAAAGCTCTCACTCGACCTATTTATTCATCCTTGGAAAAAATGATGATGAAAGATAGTAAAAGAAAGGGTATTATTTCAGAGTTTTATAACTCACTGACACTATCTTCAAGTGAAAATTCACTGAAAAGATTAAACTACTGGAAAGAAGATCTGCAAATTGAAATTTCAGAGGAACAATGGGAATTGGCTTGTACAGAAGCTCAAACCAAATCAATAAATGCACGCCTTAAATTGATACATTTCAAATGGTTAATGCGGATGTATGTTACACCGGAGGAGTTAAATAGATATAACAAAAATATACCAGATACATGCACAAAATGCATGGAAAGTAAAGGAACCCTATTTCATTGTTTATGGGAATGTAGATTAATAAGAATGTTTTGGGAAGAGGTGAGGGTAACAATTGAAAAAATAATCTCAAAACAAATCATATTGAATCCTAAACTGTTTTTGTTGGGTCTGTACCCAGAAAAGCATAATTTTAATAAAAGTGAAAGAACATTCATAGACCTCAGTTTGCTTAATGCCAAAAAATGTATTGCACTATTATGGAAAAAGACTCATAGACCAGATGTGACTCAGTGGTTAAGACAGATGTTAACAAACCTTCCATTAGAAAGAATAACATATATACTAAAATCAAAGGAAACTGTGTTTGAGAATATATGGAGACCTTTTATTGATTATGTAAAAAATTTAAACATAACTCTTGAAGAAGAAGGTGAATGATGTGTGTGGACCTTGTAAATTCCAAACTGGTGAACATAATATGTATACTTATGTATTGGATTGTCTAGACTAAACAGAGGAGCATTGTTGAAGACTTGATTTTGTTGGTGGTTGTTGGTGTTTTTAGTGCATTTTTTTTTTGTAGTACTTTAGTGTTAGTGTTTGATTGTTTGTATCATGTTTGTTAAAAAAAAAAAAAAAAAGGTTCAATAAAGATATTGTGGAAAAAAAAAAATATTATCTATTTGTTTGAAATTGAAAGTCATCAACCTGTCGTGTTAAAGATAATGAATATGGGCACTTGTCAAAGTTGTTATCGAGGGCCAAACAGTTATTAATATTCAGCAACACTTCTATGCTCACTTTCAACCATCTACTTTGTCCGTCAAAAAATCATGCATCTCCTCCCTTGAAAACTAATAGCCCTACCTGATGGAAATTCACTTGAACTTTGTTTCAAGGTTATTTTCAGTGCGGCTGTTTGCTGGAAGTCCTTTTCTGTAGTTTACGATACTGAATTGAAACAGTGTCCTTTCAGCTTAAATTTTAGTTTAAGATGAAACCGGAATTTGCAGTGCATGTCATTAGGATTATCTTCATAGACAGAGATCATGGCTTGGTACATGCTTCTGACCTGGGACCTGTTTCATAATGCAGGTTTAGTGAAAACTCAGTTTCCTTTTTCTAGTTTCCAAATTGCAATCACCAAACTTTGAGTTTTCACTAAACCTGCTTTCTGAAACGGGGCCCTGACGTGCCACCTCTGTGTTTAAACTTTTAGGGTCTTAGTTAGTAGGGGTGGATGATATGGCCAAAAAAGTCACATTTCCCTGAATTTTCATGATAATGATCTTCTTGACAGTATTTTTTCTTTTTTATTTATAAAGGAGAGTTTGACAGGCGAGCATTTGCCTTCAACATATTCAGTAAAAACAAAACAAAAAAATATTTCTCCTGTTTATAAACAGTAGCTCAGATTGAATTTCAATTTTTTTTTAAATTTTGTACCAAATATTACATGAAAATAATATAGTGTTACATATTAAGTGCACTTTTTGGGATTTTCTGCTAAGTCAGTTTACCTGCATTAAAAGTAGCTGTTGATGGACCCCTCCTCAGGCTTTTTGGCCCTTGTTGCACCGAACAATGTTCTTTTTTCTTTTTTGTTTTTCTTCGTTTGTGTAGCTGAATAAATTTACCTGAAGCAGCCGAAACAAAATTTGCTGGTAGGCTATCCGCTTTTTTAGCATGGCAACAATCTGAAACTGCTTTAAAAACAAAATATTTCCTCACAGCTAGATCCATTTTCAGATAACTGCGACCATGGAGGCAGCTATTGTCTTCCCTCATCATGTTTGTTTACTGTAACCATAGACACACATAACTTACGTCAACAGCGTAATGGCTTGACATCATAATGTAGCCGACTCCAGATCTCACAATATTCATTTTTACACCAGCATTAAAATTTATACTGGTATTATCATGAACATATGGCTCACCACTGTTGGCTAGAGTGAGTGAGGACTGCCAGTGATGATCCTTGATTTGAAGCAGGGCAGTGTGATAAATCAAATTTATTGAACAGCTTTTTCCCCTCTGCCATCAGACTGCTGAACATTAAGTAACTTATTGACTCTCGTGCACTATATACAGCAGCTCAACCAGACTCATGTCATTCATCACTGTTTTTCTGTTGCATTATCGACTGCACTGTGGTACCCCATATTATCTGCTACTTGCTAATTTATTTAAAACTGCCTTGACTAGTATTACTCATTATTATTATTATTATTATTACTTATTATTCTACACTTATTGCATGTTTTTAGTCCTTTAGTTTTTTAGTTTATCTCTTTATCTCATCATGTTTTTAATGTTGCAGCATGGCACCGAGACAAATTCCTAGTTTGTGTACTACATGAACAATGGCAATAAATCTGATTCTGATTCTGAAATTTTAATATTTATTTAAAAAATGAAACTCAGGAAAGCATTTTTTTAATTACCTCTACTGCCATATTTCCCATTGGGCTCTAGTCCCATCCCTAGTTAGCTCAATGGATTCTGTCCTCCTTCCACGTTTACTTCATGCAGAGACACACAAGTAACAAGGCTGCAAGAAGAGAGCAGTTCAATAAAAAAAAAAAAAAAATACAGGTACTCCTAGTAAGCCAACAATGGCATCATTTTTGGACTGTGCCCCGTAGGACAAGAAAGAGACCTGGTTGAAAGGTGTCTCTAATGATGTGGTATAGTACCCATTTATACAGTGTAATAGCCAAGATTTGTCCCCATCCTGAAAATTTTTAGTCCCATGGTATATGCTGTTGTACACAAGTATTATAATTTGCACCTTTGCTGATGAAGTCTGTAAAGTAAAAACACAAAATGCAGCTGCGCTCATAACCACTGTTGCTTGTGATTCCTGACACAGTTGTCATTTGTTTTGTTTTATTAATAATAATAATAATAGTAATAATAATAACAATAATAATCAGAGCTTTTTTTTTCCAAATCGCCCAGCCCTACCTGCTTGGTATTCATGCGGTCATGTGGTCAGACCAGAATTTTCTGAGTGCAGTCCAAAACCCAAAGCAGTCTTAGAAGCTGTCCAGAAGTGCTCAAGGATCCAACATGAAATCTGCCAAATTTACTTTTTTATCTTTCCTTTACTTAATCTCTGAACTTTCTGTTGAGCACCACCCCATATTTTTCCACAAATCATCATATTTTTTTTCATATATTACTGGCTGGTCTTTTGGAAGCTGCTGCTCCACGAGCCTGCCAGCTCCCAGTAAATCAGGCATTCATACTCACTAACACGATGCCAGTTTGGCTTTAGTGAGTGACCTGGATACTGCAGTTAACAATCTGCTGTCAGTGTACTTTGCGGTTAAACATTTTTATTATATGTTGGAATAAAATTCCACACCTTGGCTTGCTGGGCTGTTGAAAAGTAATGCCAAAAAGTGCTAAAGAGTGTAAAAAGCACTGACTCTGTGGAGCGATGATGGGTCTGAGTAGGAGGAGTGGTGGCAGAGCTTAACAATGAGAAGAAAAACTGTTAATGTCACCAAGCTGTAATAAGTAGCTAAGCTTGCAGCTGTAATGAGGTGCAGAGGGACTCTCTTACTGGTCTCGCTCTTCATTCAAAAACCTAAGAAGCTGTTATCCCTCCTGGCCAGTCACCCCCCGGCTGCCCTTAATGAGAAATGTGAATGATCTAATGTCCCTCTTTGTTCATATATGCAACAGTGAAACCCTATTTTCCCAGCTGAGCGGAGCCAGTCTTGGGATAAGATAGCCTTTATTAGTCCCACAATGGGGAAATTCCAGGATATGCAACAGCACAGGGAAGCAACACTCAGGAAAACAATCAGAAGGCAAGAAAAAACAAGAGCAGCTAGTACACATATGTACATATTAATATAAATAATATATATATATATATAGACACCACAGTGCGGAGCATTGTGGTTGGTGAATGTGCAGCAGAACAGTCTAAGCTCTCTCTCCAGCGGGTGCCGGGGGCCAGCTGGATGTCTTTGGGCATGATGGTGACCCTCTTGGCGTGGATGGCGACACCGGATGGTGTCCTCGAAGAGACCCACCAGGTAGGGCCTCGCTGGCCTCCTGCAGAGCCATGACGGCGGAGCTCTGGAAGCGCCGGTCCGGTCTTGAAGTCCCTGAGCGATCTCCCTCACCAGGCGCTGGGAGGGCAGCTTACTGATGAGCAGCTCCGTGGATTTCTGGTAGCGACGTATCTCTCTCAGAGCCACGGTACCGGGGGCCTGTAACGGTGAGGCTTCTTCACTCCGCCGGTGGCCAGCTGCTTCCTGGGGGCTTTTCCTCCAGTAGATTTACAGGCGGTCTGCTTGGTTCTTGCCATCGCTCTTTATTATTCTGTCTTATATTTCTTGCACGCCGCCTAAACTCCAGCCCGGCACCCGCGTCGTTTTCGCTTCAGTTTCTCCCGGTATGTTGAGTTTCTCCGTTAGCACCGGGTGGCGGTTGAGTGCTAGTTAGCTCTTCCGTGCTGTATCGTCTCCTGCTGTAAACAGAGGCTCCGTCCGCCGACTCGGGAGACCTTTGGGGCGATCTGTGTGTCCGTGATATATATAGAGTGAAAGGTGTGCTGGATCAGAAAGTTATCACCGGATCAGAAAGAAGAAGGAAGATAAAAAGACTCAGAATTGAGCCGCTGTTGCAAAAGGCAGCCAACTTGTGTGGCGCCGGAACCGGAAGTAGTATAGACGTGATTTTTAGTCAAAGTCAGATATTAAAGGGCTGATGACACGATTTTGACATTTTTTAGGATGTTGTCTAAACCCAAAAGTCATTGTCGATGATTAATATAATATTTACAATCGCGCCTGCATAAACTAGTTATCATCAAAAAACCACAGCCGCTGACTGGACTGTGGTGCCGCCCACCGAATTAAGGGCGGCACCCCCATGATGTAAGCGGGAGAACGGACTCCGGTGTTGTTGACTGGAATGACAGCAGCTTTGTAGCTCTCAGTTTCTCTGGTTTCTTGTTTTAATTTTATGGCTGTGCCTTTGCGTTGTGTCGCAGGCTTAGATAAACAGCAAACCGTGAAAGACCACATCACACGCTTCAGCTCCAACTGTTGTAGCGCTCCTCTTGCGCTTTTATGCAGGAAGAGTGGAGGAGGGGAAGGATTAATGGATTTACACGCAGCTTTGACCTATTTTCTGTGATCCCATGCTGACATCTCGCCGGTCCGGTCACATCCCCGCTCTCATTATCACCAGCTGATTCAAACTCCCGCTGATCATGTTTCCTGGTCCTCGCCCAGGTGCTTCTAGTCACACCTTCACCAGCAGCAGTGCGTGAACTTCGCGGCCATTTGCCAGTCATGCACTAATGGTCCATAGTATTGTCATCTGTGCTGTTAGTCTGCCAGTATGTTCAGCACTCTCACAACGCGCTAGTCACTCCATCTTCGTCGTGGCTCTCATGCGTCCTTGAAGCAATGTCGGCTCCGTGGCGCACCTGTGGCAAACACGTCTCCTCTCATTCATTTGCTGGGCGATGTCGGCCCCCGAATGCCGTCAGCAAGTGTGTCTGTGTTTCTTGTACATCTTCACCTTTCAGGGAACTGTCTGTCTTTTTGTATTAAATGTGCTGTGGTGAACCCTGCACGCAAATCCTCGTTATTCATCCTTCCTCTCCCTGCCCTGCGTAAGAGCGCACGGATGATCATGATGAATGGATTTACGCGCAGAATTCAACACAGCACATGTATTGAACACAAGAAGGATGACAACAGTTCCCAAAAAGGTGAAGACCCACAAAAATAAACAAACACCCACAGTTGGCGTTCGGGGCCGACATCGCCCAGCGAACATGAAGAGGAGACATGTTGACCACGGTTGCGCCCCAGGTCTGACATCGCTTCAAGGGGCGCAACAGAACCACGGCTGTGTGGAGCGGCCAACATGTTGTGATAGCGCTGGCAACATTGGCTGGCTGACAACACGGCAGATGATGCACACAAACCATGAACAGCTGACTGTCAAAGAGAGAGGGCATGTGTATTTGGACTGGCGAATCTTGGACAGTGCCCTCCTGAAAGTGGCTCAAAACGCACATAAAACACATGTACACAACAAGAACTCAAAATATAATCCATAATAAACCCAATGCCTGAGCCACAGAGAATACACTGCTATGACTTTATTGAAAAATCGGGTTTAAATACATTATATTTATGAACAAATAATTTGTTGCAATATCTGTAACAAAAGAATAACACTTGGTGTTCCCCTGCCATGTGTTTAGCGCTGCTGCTGCGGCGGGCATGTGTGCCTCTCCACCGTCACTCCCTGAGGGTGACTGGCTTGGCACAATGCCCGCTTGGCACGGCTCAAACCTATATGGTCTGATGCCCCCAGATTCTTCATTATCATCCCATTCTTCGGAACTATAATCATCTGAAGATTGGACAACACAAACCAATTCCAGACTACATGTGCTGGAACCGTCGTCGATGTTTTCAACCGCTTCCATCCTGTGTGTACAATGAGCAGCCAAGAGCTGTGTTCTCCCGATGACGTGACTACATGGCAGCGGGGTTTTCCAGCCACTGACGTAATTGGTGACGTGGTGCTCATGAAAACATTGGATATTCACGTGAAAAAAAGCCTGTTTGACTTAGAACTGCACTGACCAACCTATTTTGTCATATTGTATTATGTGTTGAAAAATTAGAGGAAGTCAAAAACGTGTCATCAGCACTTTAAAACAAATAGTTATGTATTGTAAGAATAGATGTAGCTCTGTTTATTACAATATTTAAAAAATCAGTCTGTTTTGTGGATGAGGCTCTTGCATATCACGCCAGGTATGTTTTGCTTAATTTTTGACAGTGATAGATCTGTTTTGGGGTTTTTTTAAGTGGAGAATGGGTGTAGACAAAAATTAATCAAAACATGCTGGTCTTCCTGTGTTTGTACAAATATAAAAATTGAATAAAAGCTTTTTCTGTTTGAATAATAGTCTTGGCCTGTCCTTGCCACTGATAATACCTCTGTCTGCCAAGAATGTGCCGCTAGTCCAGCAAAGGCTAGCGGTACTCAAATACTTTGCAAGCAGTTTCATGAAATGGTCAGTCAGAAAGCTACTCATACCAGCTCGGACGTCACCCAGGTTAACAAGGTCAGGAGTTCCTGGCAGCGGAAGGCAAAGGACAGAGCTACGTGGAGGAATCTGATCAGACCTAAATGAAACAGTCATTTTGCCCCCGACAGACTGCTATGATGATGATGATGATGATGATGAATCTCATTAGTCAAAGGCTACTATTAAATTTGTTGTTACGATTTTGATATAATTTAAAAAGCAGAATGAATGCATTCTGTACTCCAGTAAGCTGCACTTTTATTCATACATTTTCATTATTTGGTTCTGTATAGAGCTCTAATTCTCCAAACAAAAACTGCATCTCTATCATTCATTCAGAGTCCAGATGTTCAAATGTTCAGAACACAAAGTGAAAACCAATAATAATTTATTTTAATTAACTGTACAGCCACATCGTTACTAAAAACGCAGGCCATGAGCTTTGCTGAATGGGTTGAAAAGTTAAATTAGTCTCTGTGGGCAGTTGGAATTTGTTTCTTTTGGAAAGCCTGATTGTTGAGAATGCTGTGTGATGCTCGACGTGTTTGCAATCATGTGCCTTTTCTGATGATGATGTGCGTGTGTAGCTTAAATTTGTCCAACGAGGACATGTGGTGCTCTGATTTGACATTATGATGATGAATTGGTTTCCTGAGGGTTTAAAATTTGATTTCCTGACGCACATGTTTTCACTAAGGGCTTTGTTATGACTCCCTAATTGTCAATAAAAAATGTCAAAATTCAAGTTTTGTACGTGTTCGTCGACAGGTACGGTTTGTCTGACTGTCAGTGGATGATGACGTGGATATGCCCCTCTTCTCTCCTCCCTCCCCCCGGTTAGCCCTAAGATTCTGCGTCCAGCGCTGCTTCCCCTGGTGAAGAGTTGGTGTCAGAAGGACTGCGGGTGCTTCTGGACCCTGATGGCAGGAGAGGAGGCCACTGGGGGCCTTCTTGGGGGCCCTCATATCTTGCCAGCAGAAGGAGCCCTCTTTCTCACCACATATCGTATCATCTTTAAAGGCATGCCCCATGATCCACTGGGGTAAATACCTGAACCTTTATAATCCCTAATGAAATGAGAAAATGATTTTATATTTTTACTTGCTAGTTTCCAATATTATTCAGTTTTTTTAATACATAAAATGCTATCTTTTTTTGGTCAGAAATAAAAGGCCAACATTTTTTAGCACAAACTGTCTCTGTCATGGAATGGTGATAATTATTATTTACTTTTGTGTTTTTCTGTTGGATTGAGTGTTGCTTCTCCCTTCCAGTTGCCTTACAAAGTCATAAAATGTTTACATAGCAGTAATGATTAAGTCGAATGTAATGTGGAAGTAATGTGATGCTGGTTGTGTTGTCTGTGTGTCCAGTGGGAGAACAGGCAGTGTTCAGAGCTTTTTCCAGTGTCCCACGTTGACCAAAGAGACAAAGATCAGCATCCAAAACCAGCTGCCAGCAAACCAATATGCAAGAAGGACCTGCAGCTTCGATCGGCATCATTTCAGGTACACACAACAGTCTCCCCGTTAGTCCACAAGATATTGGGAGAAGATCTCACTATCTTGTAACAACAATGATGTAGTGGTGGCTTTGTTTTTTGATATTAAAACCAGGTGTATTTATATGTTGATAGAGGATCCTCATAGATTTAATGGGCACGTACAGTTTTCTGCCTGTTCATTGATATTTATGAACCACTAATCTGATTGGTAATGAGCAGCTGCTAAGCTACCAACCCTAACAGTTAAGGGGTGCTGTAATGGCCCGAATTACCTGTAGAGATAAATTGAGATCAAAGATGACTGAAAGAGGGGACTACCAACAACCGGTAGTTGTACAAACAGCAAAACAAGAGTTTTCTGTTCCAGCAGTGCCAACAATACCACCACCAGTATAACCGTCAATGGCAAACAAAACAGATACATCTCCTCTTCTTTCAATGACATGTCATCAGTGCAATTCTAACAGCCGCTTTAGCTTTATTCAGACTTCCACATAAAATATTTAAACAATTTACTCACAGGTTTGGTCACTGGTACCAACCTCGACTCAACAGTGTGTAAATGGCAGCTTCTCAGCAAAACCGAGGCATTATTTTTGTCCAGCCGGTGGCGTTAACGTTAGCTTTGATGCTAACAGGCTTCTCAGATTCTCGGCTGTTCTTTGACACTCTGCAGGATAATATCACTCTCTGCTCCGCAAAGAAACGTGGTGATGCATGTACAGTTGAAGTGAAAACATGCCGTATCATGGGGTGGAATCAGTCAGGGCCACAGCCAATAGGACTGTGACAGTAAAGGAACTGAATGTGGGGATTGTTCGTACGTGGCACTTAAAAAATCCAGAAGCACATTCTCTCAGAATATGTCTAAATAAAGGTTGTGTGTATTTTTATGTGAAGTGAGCATTATAATAATTTTGAGCAATATGGAGCCTTTAAAAAAGTTACAGGCTAAAGCAGTTTGTCTGCATTAACAATTTAAAATTAGAGTTAACGTTCAGTAATGAATGCTTCATAGCCTCAAACTGAATAAAAGACGTTTAGTAACTGGATGTTATTGATATAGATGTGGAAGTTGTGGCTCAAGTAAGTTCATTTTGTCTTCTTTTAATTATTTACCTTTTGTTCTTATTAAAGACAAAAATAGAAAGGAGATGTTTTTTACCTTCTTTACATGTTTCAACTGTTCACTGCAGCCCTCCGGTCAGAAGTTGTCAGCTGATTGCTGCCAGGTGTCATTTTATCAGCTGACTTTAGTAGAGGCAGGGGGTCAGCCCAGCAGACCTGTCAGATCCACCGAACCGGCCCCCGCTTTCCACCGTCCCGATTGGCTCTCTGCAGAATGTGGTCCCAGGTGTAGGAAAGCATAAAGGCCCCCGGATCTATGGAACCCCAAAAAATACAAAAGAAGGATATCCCACTACAGCCAATAATAGACAGTATCAGATCAGTTACATACAACTTATCAAAAGCCCTGGTTGAAATCATCAAACCCCTCCTTGGACTATCAGAATACCCACTGCAAAAACTCAAAAGAGCTGGCACAAGAACTCAAAAATATGAAAATAGAATCAGACGAGAATCCTTATTTCACATGATGTCATTTCATTATTCACAAAGAACCTGTTTGATGTCACACTACACATAGTGCAAGGAATGCTTCAGAAATAACAGAATCCTAAAAAGACGCACCAAATCTCACAGTTCACGGACATACAGTATCTGAAACTATTACAATTTGTTGCAAACAATCCACCTATTTTCAATACAGGAGAAAAAATCTAGGTCAGACAAAAAGAAGGATTTGTCAATGTGGGGACCCACTATCAGCCATCATGAGCAGCTTTTCTATGGAGGATCTGGAAAACAAAGCCATCAACCACGAGCACCCCACACAATGTAAACTCACCCTATGGAAGAGATACGTCGACAACATTCTGGAGAAAATCAGGAAAAGGACACACACAAGAATTCACTGACCATCTGACAGCACGAGACAGCACTGGGAATATAAAATTCTACACCCGAAGGAGGACAGGAAAATGGCACCATAGCCCTTGTACTGGACATGAAAATCCACACAACGATGACGGCAGCATAAAAATCACAGTCTACAGGAAACAACCCACATCGGATCAATACCTACTAGTAACTATGGGCCATCCCAGAACACCCCACAAGCACACAAAGTATCATGGTTGTCAGGGACGTTATATGAACGGGCCACCATTCATCAACAGGACCAAGAAGACCGACAAGAGGCGGAAAAACCACATAAAACATGCACTCATTAACACTGACAATAAACCCCAGTAATGGGCCATAAACAAAGGGAAAACAGCAAGTCAAAAACAAAGAAAACAAACAGGAAACAAGACACAGAACAAAAGCCGAATCAAAAACAAGGAAACCATAAACTATACCATACATCCAAAGGATAACGGACACCAATTCAAGGATCATTAAAAAATACAAACTAACCACAGCAGTAAAACCACCACCAAAAAATTAAGACGTTATTTAGTACACCCCCACGGACAAACTAGAACAAAGGCAAAAATGATTGTAATATATGAAATATCATGCAGATCATGCAACAAAACCTACATTGGTAGACAAAACTGGAAGATCGTTCACCACAAGGAAGGAAACACCCAGAAGGAATGTGAGAAGGAAACACAAGGACGACTCACAAGATCACAAAAAGAAAAGGCAGAACAAGAAACATTAAAATCAGCAGTATCAGATCACTGCAAAAGAAATAGTCACATCATGGACTGGGACAACACAAAAATTATTGGATCGGAGAGCAACAGACAGAACCGCTGGATCAAGGAGGCCATAGAAATCAGGAAGCGGGGAAAAGATAGCATGAACCGGGATGAGGGGGCCTTTATGCTTTCCCACACCTGGGACCACATTCTCCAGAGACCATCGGCCGGCGGAAAGCGGGGACGGCTCGGTGGATCTGACAGGTCTGCTGGGCTGGCCCCGCCTACGAAAGTCAGCTGATAAAATGACACCTGGCAGCAATCAGCTGACACTTCTGACGAAGGCTGCAGTGAACAGTCGAAACATGTAAAGAAGGTAAAAAACACATCTCCTTTATATTTTTGTCTTTAATAAGAACAAAAGGTAAATAAAATGTGGAAGTTGTGGATTGCATTTTAAATACAACTGTAAAGAGAATAATCTTAACTTTGATAATAAAGGACCAATAATCAATGTATTATGGTTGCTGATTCAGTGGATTCTGTGTTTAATGTTGACACTTAAAACCAAAGACCCACCTTTTTGACCTGGCTTTTATTTAAATTATTTTTGCTTTTCCCCCTTTTTACTTTTTCTTACACCTTTTTATCCTGTTTTAAACCATTTTTATCCTGTTTTAACTTTTTTTTTAAGCTTGTTATTGCTTGGTTTCATGTCTTATTACTTCTGGTTTTTCCTCAATGATGGTAGCGCTTCCTCAGTTCAGTTTTAATGTTTTATAATGTTGTTGGGGGTTTTTTTTGTTTGTTTGTTTGCTTTTTTAAGTCGATTGTGTTGTGAGTGAGTGTGTGAGTGTGTGGGTGGGTGCTGACCCCGATATTCTTGGCCCTTTTGGTGTTATGTTGTTTATTATTTTGTACAGCCACTTTGAGCTGCTACACTACATGAAAAGTGCTTTATAAATAAAGTCTGATTGATTGATTTACCGTTCTTTGTGTATTCAAAAAATGTTGCCTCCTTACAGTGAAAAAGAGGCTTTTGTGAGAGGAGGTCAGCCTCAGAGATGGTGGGAGATCTTCAGGAAGCACCTTCAGAGAATCCGCTATCCACAATCCATCTTCAGCTCCTTTGCATTTGCTGCAGGACAAACAGCCCCTCAGCTCATCCATCCAAAGCAAAAAGAGAGAAACACTGGCTTCAGGTTTGTAATGTAGAACAAAAGTTTTATTTGCCAAACAGCAATAAATGTTGTTTTTGTGAGTCATAGTGTGGATATTTTATATTTATAAATGCTTTATTTTGCTGTACTTTTCACAGAACACTGTCTAAAACGATTGTCAAAGGAGCAAAGAGAGCTGGAAAGATCACCATGGGCCTCGGCAGCCAGGCGTCTCTGAAGAAAAATGACAGAGGCAGCAGAATGACCTGGAATGAAGATGATGACATTTCAAGTGAGAGAAATTACACCCTTACTGTTGTGCTTTGGAAGCGAAGGGAGGAAAAATGACTAAGACTGATTTTAAATGTAATTCACTCTCTGTGGGTATTTCAGTATCAGACGATGGCGAGCCACCACACAGCAGCACTTTGCGAGCATCAGAGAAGTCCACCATGGAGCAGCTGGTGGAGCAGTCCTGTTTCCGTGACTACCAGCGTCTGGGCCTGGGCACCATCACCGTCAGTTCATCCTGCTCCAAGTCAGGCGAGCAGTTCAGGATCACAGCCTTTAACAGACTGTACTCACTCTGCCGCAGGTACGCCGCCTCTTGCTTGATGCCTACAGTGAGTTAAGCTTGTTAGACCCCCAAGAGGAGTTGCAACACACTCAAAGACAGTTAATGACTGGAAATAAACTGGTGTAACTCTTCACTAATAACTGGACCAGCTCCCCATACAGCAGATGATGCTACTTGTAATGAATCAGTGCATGTGTAGAATATGGAATTTAGCTTTCCAGAGAAGGGTGATATGGGGCAATGAGGTCACATTAACTGGGAAACACAAGCATATAAAGAGTGGCTTTGTATGTCTGCTTAGACAAATAAAAAAAGACTACAATGTATTAAGGCTGTAGCGACAGTTGCAGCTTTATTTATTACAAAAGTCAGTTATACTTTCCATGTTTCTAAAAATCAGTATCTCAGAAGGCCAGTGGACAGACCCGTGTCCTGGATACATCTGGAGTGTCCTTGATAAGTTTACTTTTTAAAATTAAGTCTGTAGTCATTCTTAATAGTCACAATCAAACTCTGCCTTTCAAATGTCTAAAAAGCAACACAGACGGGATCAGCACCATATCTGCATTTTAACATAATAGGAAAAGAAATGACCAAAATGAACCGCAATCTTTGGTATAATTTTGAAGTTTTTGTCATATAAATTCTTTATCTTGTAAAATTTACATATTTTATTGTAGATTTGAAAAAAAAAGACAATTTTTAGTTGTTGTTTTTTTTTTCCTAAAAACGTGCAACTTTTGGCTGTGGTGGTATTAGCTGAGGAAGTGAAAATTCAATGTGAGCTGGACTGATGACCAAAAATTGCAGTTCCAGTAAATAATAGAACGAGAACAATAATGTGGTTAAACTCGCTTTTTGCAAATATTAAGCAATAAGATAAACCTTTATTAGTCCCACAATGGGAACATTACAGTCTTAACTTTGATAAAGTGGCCTTCAAAAGCATCCTAAAAATCTTAAATGTATTGTCCTTGCATGCAAATACCATGACATACAGTATATTCAACTTATATGTTAAAAAATTCAGCTGCTAAAAACACAAAATACTCAGAAAGCCATTTATGTATTTACATATCCTTCAAACAAGTGCAGCAGCAAAGCTGAAAGTGATTAGTAGTTATGATTCTGACATTTTTATTCGTTTTGCCAGCTACCCAGGGCTGCTGGTGGTTCCTCAGGCTGTACAGGACAGCAGTTTACACAAAGTAGCGCGCTGCTTCAGACACAACCGTCTGCCTGTTGTGTGCTGGAAACATCCCCGCACCAAAGCTGTGCTGCTCCGCTCCGGAGGTTTCCACGGCAAGAGCGTGGTGGGATTGTTCAAATCACAGAATCCATCCTCAACAGGTGTGTTTTTCATCCCGATGTTTCATTTTTCTGCATTTTGTGTTCATGTGTTACCCTATTTCCCCACCTCACTGTAACACACAGCAGACTTTTATAGATATTGATTGTCATTTCTCTCTGTTTTTTAGCCCCTGCCTCATCCTCAGATTCGTCCAGTAGTCTTGAACAGGAAAAATACCTCCAGGCCATCCTGAACTCCATCCCAGTCTATTTCAAAATGAACGGAAACAACACCTTGACCAATCGCTCCATCATAGGCCTCTCACCAGGTACGCCCTGACAGATCATGATGCTCACGTCACATTATTGTGTGGTGCCGCCACCACCTTTCCTTTAACTTTTACTTCCACACATTCCCAACACTTCTAGTGAACCACCATGCTCGCACTTTTTTCCCCTCAAATAAATATGGACATACTGCGTTTCACATGTGTCCTCAAAACAAATAATTGTCGTGCTTTGATGCAGAATTGAACATTCCTTTGATATTTAAAGGGTAAAAGGGTGTCATCCAAATAGTTTACCCTCTTTAAATCTTAGGTGTAAATAGAACAGTAATGGCGTGCTATTTAGTTGTTTTTTTTCTGACACAGTTACTGGCACAATAGGTAAACAGAAACATGTGAATGAACACTGCCATCAATGTGAACTTACTCCGAATTCATACATGTATTTTTGCCTTCTGTGTCAGCCCAAACCATACTGATATGTAAAGGTCATACAGGAGCCTGCCATGTCCGCATTGACGTTAGATGAAGGATTTGAAACTGGTGGATGCCTCGCATAATATTTCACAACCATTGGACAGCATCCAGTGACTGAAAATCCGAGCATTGTTTACATGAATCATATGTCACCTGAATCCCATGCTTTAACCTCTTCTCGGTTTACTCTGAGATGGCCTTGGCTGTGTTGTGAATTAAAAAAAGGAGTTTGTTTGAAAAGGGGCTCAAGGCCGTGCAGAGTTCACTTTTTGTGATAGAGGGAAAACTGCAGACTTGCATTTCACCAAGTTATTTTCTGCCCACTGCATATCTGTTTTTTTTTTTTCTCACGTAGTCATTCTCTTCCTTTTTGGGTTCGCTCTGGTCAGCGGGTGCTTTTCACCTACTTATCTATCTTTGTGCATGTGGGTGTTTGTGTGTGTATGATGGAGAGCTTGTGTGTGGGACAATGGTGAGTCTGATATTTGGAAACATTTAGAAGGAAATTTTGTACAATTAAAGGTTATGTAAGAATCATTGGATAGCAGAGGGTCGCTCTCCGGCCCATCCATCATCTCAGACTAAAGTTCCTCCTGCCTGTGTCCTACAAAAACTACCAAAGACACACACACATACCAAATTCTGTGCATTAAGGTTCCCATGTGACATTTGTGTCTGTCCTGTTTAAATCCCCCCCACTCTGCAGTCGCGATTAAGCTAAGTTCCCATGCAGGTGCTCTTTACACGGCATGCATGTAAAACAGCACTTGTTTTGACATCCGATGTTTGTGCCAATGTTTTTTCTTTAGGCAGTGAAAGGAGGACATCGAGGATACCAAAGATGGCTCCCGTCCATTTAGACATCCCATTCTCAAACAGCTTTACCAGAGGAGGTGAGTCTTCATTAAAACTAGAAAGAGTAGGCCCCTCTAAGACTGTAGTTACGATTGTCTCAACATTTAAAGGAAACTAAAGTCTGTTCAGCACACACTGTAAAAATGATAGAGTTGTGTCCAACCATGGGGCTTGTTTTCATCGATTTTGTAATGTTTGTATGTTTCTCATATTTACGATTTCTCTTTTGTCGTTACATTGACTGAGTTTTCCAGGTAACAAATGTATGAGAAAAATTACACCTAAGGGACCTGATTTATTGAAGTTTTGCTAGTACTAAAATGTGCAAAGTTGACAGCACCTGCAAAAAAAAACAAAAAAAACCCAGCAAACTGACTTAGTAATACAGTTGTGCAGTAAGTTTGCATCCTTTACTGGAGCAAAATAATGTATACTGTGGGTTTTGTATCTTTGTCTTGATGAATATGCAAAGTGGGACGTTTCTGCAGGAATGCACAAAATGATTGATGGGGCCAATGCATATACACTGACAGTGCACATGCCATACTGATTTACCAAACCTGAAGTTTGGTAAATCCATTATGCCGTTACGTACTATAAATGATCAAATGCTTTTATCGACTATATTCCTACTGAAAGGACTGTCAGGTCAAAATAAATAAACAAAATAAGATACCGTGATATACCATGAAACCGTCACGGTCTCAAAATACACTGTGATTTAAATTTTTGGACATACCACCCAGCACTAACATGAAGGAGAAGATCCCGTTTTGAATCACTTTAATCATCATTTACTGCTCACTCTATCTTCTACTTCATTTGTGATCTACTTCCCCACCACGCTTTCCTCAGTTTCTTTAAAAGAGACCTGGGTCAGTAACCTAAATTCAGAGATATCCGCAGTCATGTCACGCCATAGACTGATTCAGTGGAAGGTGATGCATTGGTTATGTTACTCGAAGACAAAGTTAAGTGGCATCTTCCCAGCAGTATTTCTTTAGTGTGAGAAGTGTTGTTCTGCAGAATTGTCACTTGCACTTCTTCTGTGATTCTGCTCAACATTATGCTGCCTTTCATGTGGTTTTCAAATGCCTCTTCCAAATAAACCTACATTAAACCTAGCCCTCATTTGGCCATTGTATTGTAACACGCACTTGTGTGTTTTCAGCAGTGCGAAGGTGAAGCAGTAACTCTGCATACGCAGGCGGATGTTTATCTTTTAGTTCCAGCTGTAGATCCTTTAGCAGATTATCATCCCAACAGCCTCTGTTAAACTGCTTGAGAAGCTGTTTGTCCACTTCCTGTGGCTCTAGACCGCCTCTACGCACTGTGAAATTGAGCGCCACCTGCAAACGATGCAGATATGCAGAGGGTTTTTCTCCATAATCTTGGAAAGTGTTCATGAATCACACAAGCAGTTCCTCATCGTCTTCAACAGTCCCAAAAGCTTAAGATAGTCGGCAGAGGTGGCTTCAGACCCAAGAGAGCGAATAATATCAGACGCAGGAGCAAGAAGACTTTCCAGGATCTTGCAAGATTTTTCCAAGTCAGACAAAGAAGTATCTTCCATCATCAAGTCAACATGTGAACGCCATGTTTCATAGTCAGCTTCAGTATACGGTCTTGGCGTTTTGCCAGAGAAAGCTCTTATTCTCGAAGAGGAATGGGCGTTTGACGGCTTCTCTGCATGTTTAATGACATGCTCGACTACGATTTTCTGAACCTCGGGTGGGTTAAGATCAGCTGGGCTCAACATTTGAGGTGTTAAGTTTGGTCTAA
This sequence comes from Pholidichthys leucotaenia, assembly GCA_020510985.1. Lineage (NCBI taxonomy): Eukaryota > Metazoa > Chordata > Actinopteri > Cichliformes > Pholidichthyidae > Pholidichthys > Pholidichthys leucotaenia. The sequence continues at coordinate 311,098,019 of CM035837.1, read as the reverse complement.
GAGGGCTTTGGAAGAGTGCTTGAGTGGTTTTAGGGGTGCGAGGCACTTCAACTTGGAGTGGAGGAGAGACTACACTTTGTGTGGGTTCTACAGTAGGGAAAGCAGGATCAACGCCAGCAGAGACTGTTCCAGCTGTCTCAGCAGCTTCAATAGACTTCCCTATTGTAGACGTAACCTCCCACAACACCTCTTCAAAACCTTTTCCACTTAACTTAGCTAAACCCCTCAGGTTGCTAAGATAAGCCTCAGTAACACTGCCCCCTACAGTTTTATGAATATATATTTATTTAAATATTCATCTTTAAATTATTTACTCCCATTGTGAAATGGGTGTTTTTCTCTTCAAAAGCGGTATCAATATTCATATTTCCATTCGCGTTTTTAACACTGGGTTACGGTATCAGATTTAGTATCTGATGTACAAATAGCTTTGCATCTTCAAGCTGTGGTTGCTAAGAAACGTATCCTTCTGACATGGACGTCTACCACCCCACCAACTGGCTCCGAGAGAGCCATTCAGCTGAAGAGGCTACATAAGGAAAACATTTAAGCGACACCAGGAGCCTTTTCTTGCACAGTACCTCATCTTATCTAACACATGAGGTCCTAGATTAATACTGCTGGGCTTAAACATAACTGACCCTCTTCAGTCACCAGCGTCATTTGTCTTTTCCATGCTGTGTTTATTATTGTACCCTTAGTTGCATATTTTCTTAAATTGTAGGTCTGGCAACGCCTCTTGTTCCTCTTTTAGTTTGCAAGATTACCTTGTTTTTTTTTCTGTTTTATTTGTTTGTGTTGGATTTCTTTATAGATGGAAAATGTAAATAAAAATTAAAAAATAAACAATTCAACCACCTCCCCCATTTGCACCTGTTGTCAAACATGCAATCTTCCTTACTAAATTAATGTGCAAGTTGCCTACAAAAAAACAGACAATTTTCATGACACAACTTGAGATCTTAATAAATCAGGCCTATAGAATATAACTGTCAGGGTACTGCTTCTCTCTTGTAAAGATGTGCATTTATTTAAAAATATTGAAAATATGCAGTACAGCTAAGTAAGGAAAAAAAGGTAAAACATGAATTCTTAAATCCTGCAGTGAGGTTAGCAGGTTGGTCATTTATTATCCCACTCCCGTTATCTTGGCCAGCATTCACATCTTCATTTTTTATTAGATTATCAGCCACGTTATTGGCCTGGTTTGCATCCAGTTTTTTCCCTAAAGGGAAACCACAAATCATTGGTAGTGTGTCCCAATTCAGATTGATTTGAAGAGCGCACAGTGGATGTGAATTATTTGCTAAGGTATTCACAGTCACCAGATTTTAACCCAAGTCAGCGCCTGCGTGTTTCTGGTGCGTACGACACAGCTCATCATCAGAACTCTAATTAAGTCGATCAGTGCCATGAAGCAACTCTATTAATGCAATATCTATGAATCCACACACTGGTGTAGATGGTAAACATGCCTGGTACAAAGGAAGCATTATTTTTTAGCATTTACATTATTATGTGACATGTTTGTACTTTTTATCTTTGAGGATTTGTTGCTTCTCATACATACATATACACACCGTGTAAATTTAAGTTTTAAAAAGTGTGAAAATTCAAGAACTATTATTACTACAGAAAATCACAGCTGCATTTTTGCTGCGACACATACTATCTGCCAAATCAACATTGCTGCAACTGTAAAGTACTGGAAGGATGACACCTCATCCCGGCTGTCTCAGATGGAATGTGGTGTGTCATCTTGGCCAGATGTTTGCTCATATCAGAGCAGTTAGTAGCGGCTTCTAGATATAGGTCAAAGGAGAGAGTCTGTAAACTGATTCATCACTTCTTTTGGTGCCCCGAAAAGGATGACCCATCATTTTTTTATTTGAGGATGGGTTTTTTTTTCACTCCCATTTTTCCACAAAAATGCAACACTGTCTTACTGGAGAGCACTTATCACCGTCTACTCTGATTTATCCTGAATTACCACATCCAGAGTAGTTGATGTTACTTATAAAAGTAGAATATTTCATACTATACAATGCAGTTATGCAATATAAAGATACTTAAAGGAAGATGATATGTAGATGCACTAAAACACAGCTAATCTTGTTCTCATTGGATGATTAAACCTTACTTTTTTACACATTGTACCTGTGGCTATAAGGATGTTAAATGTACACTTCTTAAGACCTTGTTGAGCCACATTATCAACTTGAAGACCTTACATTTGCACAGCGGCAAAAGCCTGTGGAGATATTTCCGTTAGCCTTGGCCAGTTATCTGCCAGAGTGGCATTTACTGCAGATTTTAGGTAATTAATCTAGTTTATATTAAATTTGTACTTCGACAGAATTAATGTTGGAACCAGATAATTAAGTTATTCAAGTAAAATTGGGGAAACTACCCCCCCCCCCCAACCAAAAATTACAAATTTAAGAGAAAAATGTTGTAAATCTCAAGAAAAGGGCTACAAATTTATGGGACAAACGTTGCAAATTTAAGAGGAGAAAAGTATAAAACTTAGGAGGGAAAAAAATGGCAACAAACAAGTTCTCAAAATTGAGTGCAAGGATTTTACCACATGATGCAAGAAAACACAGCTACCATATTTATCATATTTGCAACATTTTTAGGACCTGTAAAAGGCAGATTTAAGGTTTGATTTTTTTTTTTGGCAATTGAGGATAAATTGGCTTTTTATTCATGGAAACCCTGTTATATTGGACATAAGTTTAACAAATGTAAACAAATGGTGTTAGGTCATACAATGTCCAGGTGCATTTCAATTAATTAGAATGTCATCAAAAAGTTGATTTATTTCAGTAATTCAGTTAAAAAAAATTAAACTCCTATATTATGTAGATTCATTACACACAGAGTGATATATTTCAGTTGTTTATTTCTGTAAATTTTGATGATTATGGCTTACAGCTCATGAAAACCCAAAATTTAGTTTCTCAAAAAATTGGAATATTACATAAAATTAATTATAAAAAATATATATTTTTAATAGAAATGTTGGCCTACTGAAAGTATGTCCATGTTCACACGCAATACTTGGTCGGGGCTAATATTTAAGTAGTATGAGAAACTCAGGAGTGGCAGAGAAGTATGTGAGGGTGGTGCAGGACATGAATGAGGACAGCCAGACGGTGGTGAGGTGTGCTGTAGGAGTGACAGATGGATTCAAGGTGGGGGTGGGATTACATCAGGGATCCGCTCTGAGCCCCTTCTTGTTTGCCATGGTGATGGACAGGGTGACAGATGAGGTCAGGCAGGAGTCTCCATGGACCATGATGTTTGCAGATGACATTGTGATCTGTAGTGAGAGTAGGGAGTAGGTGGAAGAGAATGTGTAGAAGTGGAGGTATGCTCTGAAGAGAAGAAAAATGAAAGTCAGTAGAAGCAAGATAGAGTACATGAATGAGAGGGAGACAGGTATAATAACGGTGAAGATGGAAGGAGTAGAGGTAGTGAAAGTACATGAGTTTAAATACCTGTGGTCAACCATCCACAGCAGTGGAAAATGCACAAGAGAGGTGAAGAAAAGAGTGCAGGCAGGGTGGAGTGGGTGGAGATGAGTGTCAGGGGTGATCTGTGACAGAAGGATAGCAGCTAGAGTGAAAGGGAAGAGTTACAAGACGGTAGTGAGACCTGCTATGATGTATGGTTTGGAGACAGTGGTACTGGCAAATATAGGAGGTGGAGCTGGAGGTGGCAGAGTTGAAGATGCTAAGATTCTGACTGGGAGTGACTTGGAGGGACAGGATTAGAAATGAGTATGTCAGAGGGACAACTCAGGTTGAGCGGTTTGGAGACAAAGTAAGAGAGGCAAGGCTGAGATGGTTTGGACATGTGCAGAGGAGGGATAGTGGAGATACTGGACAAAGGATGTTGAAGATGGAGCTGCGAGGCAGGAGGAAAAGAGGAAGGCCACAGAAAATTCATGGATGTAGTGAAGGAGGACATGGAGAGGGTTGGTGTTACAGAGGAAGATGCAAGGGATAGAGTGAAATGGAGACAGATGATCTGCTGTGGCGACCCCTAAAGAGAGCAGCCGAAAGAAGAAGAATTTTATGTAATCAATTTTTTTGATAACCTGAATTTTAGGTTTTTATGAACTATAAGCTATAACCATTAAAATTTAAAGAAATTAACACTTGAAATATATCACTTTGTGTGTAATGAATTCATTGGTAGCGCTTCCTCAGTTCAGTTTTAATGTTTTATATGGTGGGTTTTTTAAACATGGTTTTACATGGTAGGTCGATTAGCCGGTGTGTTGTGAATGTATGTGTGTGCGTGGGTGAGACAATGTTTTGGCTTTTGGTGTATGTTGTTTATTATTTTGTACAGCACTTTGAGCTACTACACTGTATAAAAAGTGCTTTATAAATGAAGTCTGATTGATGAATCTATTTGAGTTTCATTTTTTAAATTGAATTACTGAAATCAACTTTTTGATGACATTCTAATTTATTGAGATACACGTGTATTCATAAGGGTCTCTGTAGATCCTTTAAAAAGTCTTTAACAGCCTTAAGTTTGTTTATCCAAAATTAAGGCCTTAATTATCCTTAAAATGACAATTAATCCTTAAATCCGCATATGAAAGGTCCTCTAAAAAAACATAATAGTATTTTTGCTTTAAGGGGGTGAAATCCTAAAGACAAATAAAATCTTCAAAAATTGTGAATTTGTGTTTGGAGTTTTGCATTTTGATATAAAGTGAAAGTGCCACAAACAACACTCATTTGTCATGAATTTGCAATTTGCAACTTTTCCCCTCATTAATGTGCTTTTTTTCCTCATAAATTTGCAACCTTTTTTTCTTGTAATGTTGTGAGGTTTTTTTTGTTGTAAAATTTTAACTTTTTTCTTGTAAATTTTAACCTTTGTCTAATAATTTTGTGACCTTTTTTTGTAAATTTGTGACTTTTTCCTGTTGAGTTGTGAGTTTTAGTTGTGGTGGTAGGAACTAGTTTCACTAACACTTGATTCTAGCGATGTTCAGATTTAAAAGTGATCACCAGAAATTTGCAATAATTTCAATTGCAGTAAACATTTGGACAAGGCTAGTTTGTAATGTGACCACATATGTTTGCCCTTTTTTAAATGCAAGGTCATAAATTTCATCATTTATTTTTGCTTTTTAAAACTTTACAGGCTGATTTTTTTACTTTTTTAATCTATCACTTAGTTGAGTGTACATTTCTTCTAAAGTAGAATTAGACAGATAAATAGTTTGTAGCTAGTGACGCGCTTAGAAAGGTTTGAGATAAAGGAAGGAATCCTGTTTTCCTTCCTTGTTACAAAGTCCACTGTAGCAAGGCAAGACAAGTTTATTTGTATTGCAGATTTCATGTAAAAGACAATTCAAAGTGCTTTACATAGAACTTTAACACATCACAGTAAGTTGCAAAAGAAATGCATAAGAATTGAAAAGTAAAGTAAGTCTACTGGAGCGGATTCTTCAGTTCACTTCATTTGTTGTACACATACATCACCTCACATATGCAAACATGCCACGTCTGTGCTGAGCAAACTGACACAAAAACCCTTAAGTCTGTCCCTTTTTTCCATCACACCACAAGTCGTAACCAAGGACAGAATCATCCATCCAAGCATGTCATGCATTTGATCATTTACCATGAAGCCGTCTGCATGTTTGTTCAGTGTTTAGTAGTAAAGGCAGTGATGGTGGTCTTTGTACTGACTGTGTGCTTCATGCCTCTCTCCTGAACAAAACAACCCAGTGCTTGAGTACAGAGATAAACTATTCACTCACTCAAACCAAAAACCTGCCAGTAAGGAAAAAGTGCACAGTCAAGGTAATGTGAAAATGTTCATATGCTCCTGTTACCATACTAACATCACTTTTTTTCCTCTAACACTTCCACAGAGCCTCGTTTTTTTCTCCTTACGCTACACTACACAAATGCTCACTAACTCTGCCGAGTACTGCAGTGCATGCAGACCTTCTGGGACAGCGTACTAATCATCCCTGACTTTGTGTGCTCCTCTGGGAGCTGTGGTTTTTCTTACAAACCAAAGTGGCTGCTGTAATGTGGTCTTTTCCATTGTTGATGGGTTGGCCCGGCAGAGCTAACTGTGGTCAGTTAACAGTCAGGTCCAGAGTGAGGAGGGAAGGAAGCTGTTTGTCATGGGTGACGCATCAGAAATCACATGAGAATTTGGCCCTCGTCTTCCTGAAGGATAATGATGGCAGCACCTATATTCTAAAAATGTATTGTGATAACCAGTAATGGGTATTAACTAGTTATTTTTACAAAATATATGTAAATAGGTACCACTGTAGAATAAGACTAGTAGGATTTGTTTGTAAAGACATTATAAATCATTAGTAAGCATTGTAATAATGAGATAAAATTTAAAATATTAACCCATTTCTTGCTAAATACAATGGTGTGAAAAAGTGTTTGCCCCCTTCCTAATTTCTTATTTTTTTGTATGTTTGTCGCACTTAAATGTTTCAGATCATCAAACAAATTTAAATATTACACAAAGATAACACAAGTAAACACAAAATGCAGTTTTTAAATGAAGGTGTTTATTATTAAGGGAAAAAAAAGATTCAAACCTACATGGCCCTGTGTGAAAAAGTGATTGCCCCCTAAACCTAATAACTGGTTGGGCCACCCTTAACAGAAAAACTGCTATCAAGCGTTTGTGATAACTGACAATGAGTCTTTTACAGCGCTGTGGAGGAATTTTGGCCCACTCATCTTTGCAGAATTGTTGTAATTCAGCCACACTGGAGGGTTTTTGAGCATGAACTGCCTTTTTAAGGTCATGCCACAGCATCTCAATCAGATTCAGGTCAGGACTTTGACTAGGCCACTCCAAAGTCTTCATTTTGTTTTTCTTAAGCCATTCAGAGGTGGACTTGCTGGTGTGTTTTGGATCATTGTCCTGCTGCAGAACCCAAGTGCGCTTCAGCTTGAGGTCACGAACAGATGGCTGGACATTCTCCAGGATTTTTTGGTAAGACAGCAGAATTCATGGTTCCATTTACCACAGCAAGTCTTCCAGGTCCTGAAGCAGCAAAACAGCCACAGACTATCACACTACCACCACCATATTTTATTGTTGGTATGATGTTTCTTTTCTGAAATGCTGTGTTACTTTAACGCCGGATGTAATGGGACACACACCTTCCAAAAAGTTCATCTTTTGTCTCGTCAGTCCACAGAGTATTTTCCCCAAAGTCTTGGGGATCATCAAGATGTTTTCTGGCAAAACTCAGACGAGCCTTTATGTTCTTTTTGCTCAGCAGTGGTTTTTGTCTTGGAACTCTGCCATGCAGGCCATTTTTGCCCAGTCTCTTTCTTATGGTGGAGTCATGAACACTGACCTTAACTGAGGCAAGTGAGGCCTGCAGTTCTTTGGATGTTGTTGTGGGGTCTTTTGTGACCTCTTGGATGAGTCGTTGCTGCGCTCTTGGGGTAATTTTGGTTGGTCGGCCACTCTTGGGAAGGTTCACCACAGTTCCATGTTTTTGCCATTTGTGGATAATTGCTCTCACTGTGGTTTGCTGGAGTCCCAAAGCTTTAGAAATGGCTTTATAACCTTTTCCAGACTGATAATCTCAATTACTTAATTTCTCATTTGTTCCTGAATTTCTTTGGATCACAGTATGATGTCTAGCTTTTGAGGATCTTTTGGTCTACTTCACTTTGTCAGGCAGGTTCTGTTGAAGTGATTTATTGATTGGGAACAGGTGTGGCAGTAATCAGGCCTGGGTGTAGCTAGAGAAATTGAACTCAGCTTTCCAAAGATATGATAAACCACAGTTAATTTATGTTTTAACAGGGGGGAATCACTTTTTCACACAGGGCCATGTAGGTTTGGATTTTTTTTTTTTTACCCTTTATAATAAACACCTTCATTTAAAAACTGCATTTTGTGTTTACTTGTGTTATCTTTGTCTAATATTTAAATTTGTTTGATGATCTGAAACATTTAAGTGTGACAAATATACAAAAAAATGAGAAATCAGGAAGGGGGCAAACACTTTTTCACACCACTGTAGTTAATTTACCATTTATCTGTTCTCTCAAACCTCAGACATTAGTTTATTGGATTACTCTGTTTTCTCATCTGCTAGGTTTTCACTATCAGGTATTTATCAGTATGAACATACGTAGCTAATGAGTGAGTTGACTGTGAACGTCACCAGCAAGATGTTGCATACCCACCTCAAGCTCAATCTGCAGAGAATAAGTTACACTTTTGCCATCTTCTCAGCCACAGTTTGACTCATGCTTTTTGTTTTTTGCTGCAAAGTGACGAAGTTGGTTGTCTTCGTTTTTCTTCTGAAGTTAGGTTGGATTTCTGTGAGACCACCATGTAAAATCACTCCTACAAGCCGGAGGTGTGCGGCCTCGTAATCTGACTGAGTAATGTGGTGTGTGTTTATAGAGGATTTTAATGTTAAAAATCAGTTGAAGCTGTTAAGTCTGTGGGCTCCCAGTTTAAAAAAAAATGGTTAAAATTCGAAAGTCATCCAGTGTGTGGTTAGCTGTTCACAATGTTAAATCCAAGAAAAAATCAACGATTTTCATGTTTAAAATATTTGTGAAAAAGGGGATGAACATAATTCATTATAATATCTGGCTGCATTGTCATAGCAGTCAAGGTAGTGTATTATTAATTACACTTTTATGAGGTAATGAGTTACCTATAATTAATGAATCCAAGAGCCTAATATTCGTTACAGCTGGTTGTTGTCTGTTAGTTCTTCAGGTGTAGTACATTTGAACTGTTATGGACCATATTTTGGAGGGGGAAAGGTTGTAGAAATGGTGTTTTTACCAATTTAAACAAAGCAGTCAGAGCAGAATTCACTACACTGTGCTGGACTCATGATTTTTTTTTTTTTTTTTTAATCTGCAAAACCACACACACAAATTCAAGGACTGAGTGATGTTTTTACGTCGCCATCTCCTCTGGAGCAGAAGTAAAAATTTGGGTGGAAAAAAATTATTATAAATATTCAGTCAGTCATTTTGGTCAAAAATGGTTGCCTTAACTGAACAAGAGTTCACATTTTTTGGACTCCCATCAGCCAAAAACTCAAGCGTCCTGAAACTTGCATGAAAAATCAAATCCTTCCTGGTGGTGACTGATGCTCCTCAGAAGGTACTGCATGTTGGCTTTCAGAGAAACGTCTTCTGAACTTGTTGACTTGCTAAAAATTCTGACAACTTCTGCTTCTAATATCGCAGCATATCCGATCCTCAGATCAACTGCTGTTTTAGCGCAGTGAAGGAATGAAGCTGTTTACATAATCCCCATCATACTGCCTGGCATGTAAACGCAGCATGCATGTCATGTGCTGTTCATCATTCCGTCTCAAGTTTGTTTGACAGTCGGTGTACACCACTGGCTTTCAAAAAGCCAGCTCCTGCGTTGCATGTGTGCATGACCTTTGTTTGTATCTGTGTGTTTGCAGGCATGTGGGCCAGCCTGCGCTCCAGCAGCCGACTCACTCAGCACCCATTGGTGGGCGACGTGGGTGCCAGACTAGCAGGAAAGGATATGGCACCCCCTGCAGGGAGCAACAGTCTGCAGGCTCAACTGCTCAAACACCAAGCTGCCCTTTACATCTTTGGGGAAAAATCACATCTGAGGGTGAGCTGAATGAATTGTTGAATATTGCTGTGAATTCATGAGTTCATTCAGCTTTTTTTGTTCTTTAGTCTGTACCATTAGGACGAATAACCCAAAACAGCAGAATATTCGACAGACTTTTTTTGCTTTTTATCACGTACAGAAATCTTTTGACTGGTTTAAAACACACAAGGAAAGGATAGAAGGCATTTGTAGAGTCACTCTTTTTATCAATATAGCATAAAGAAGGTCATAAATGGTTAGAAATTGTAGAAAGTCTTCAGAATCACCACACAGAAGCGCAGTAATAAAACCATTTTGTTTTAATTCAATTCAATTCAACTTTATTTATATAGCGCCATTTCACAACAACAGTCATCTCATAGCACTATCAACTGTAGGGAGGACCCCCACAGTTGCAGAAAGACCCCAGCAATCAGGCGATCCCCTGTGAGCAAGCACTTGGCGACGGTGGAGAGGAAAAACTCCCTTTTAACAGGAAGAAACCTCCAGCAGAACCAGGCTCAGGGAGGGGCAGTCATCTGCTGCGACTGGCTGGGGGGTGAGGGGATAGAGAAGAAGAAAAGAACAGACATGTAGAGAGCAAACAGCACGATGGGGACTCAATCTATGGGAGAGAACAAACAAATGTTAATGACCAGCAAAAAAAAAAAAAAATATTTCATAGAGAGTGAGGAAAGGAGTGAGGCCCAGTGCATTACTGGAGGTCCCCCGGCTGGCTAAACCTATTAGCAGCATAACTAAGGGAGGGTTCAGAAAACACATGATCCCTCCCTAATTGTAGGCTATATCAAAAAGGTAGGTTTTAGCCCTATTCTTAAAAACAGAGATCGAGTCTGACTCCCGAATCCAGATTGGCAGCTGATTCCACAGGAGAGGAGCTTGATAACTGAAGGCTCTGCCTCCCATTGTACTTTTGGAGATTCTAGGTATTACAAGTAAACCTGCATTTTGGGAGCGTAGTGCTCTGTTAGGATGATACGGTAGTATCAGATCTTTTAAATAAAAAGGAGCCTGATTGTTTAGAGCTTTGTAAGTAAGAAGAAGGATTTTAAACTTAATTCTAAACTCTATGGGAAGCCAATGAAGGGAGGCCAGAACCGGAGAGATATGATCTCTCTTTCTAGTACCTGTTAAAACTCTTGCTGCAGCATTTTGGATCAGCTGAAGACTTTTTAAAGATGTTTTAGGACAACCTGATAATAAAGAATTACAATAATCTAATCTCGAACTAACAAAAGCGTGGATCAGCTTCTCAGCATCACTCTGAGACAAGATGCTCCTAATCTTGGCAATATTACGCAAATGATAGAAGGCAGTCTTAGAAACAAATTTAATATGTGAATTGAAGGACAAATCCTGATCAAAAATAACTCCAAGGTTCCTCACAGAGCTATTAAGAGAAAGAGTAACTGCATCCAAACTGAAAGTTTGATTTGGAAAGGAATTTCTAAGGTTTTTTGGACCAACAAGAATGACTTCAGTCTTATCTGAATTTAATAGCAGGAAATTACAAGTCATCCAAACTTTGATTTCCTTAAGACAGGCTTCTAACTTGGCTAATTGATTAGTATCATCTGGCTTCATTGACAGGTATAATTGTGTGTCATCTGCATAACAGTGAAAATGTATACAGTGCTTTCTAATAATGTTGCCTAACGGAAGCATATATAAACTAAAAAGAGTAGGGCCAAGCACAGATCCCTGTGGAACTCCATGACTAAGCTTTGAGCTGAGAGAAAACTCATCATTTACATGAACAAACTGGAACCTATCAGATAAATAAGATCTAAACCACTGCAACGAAGTTCCATTAAGTCCAACATAGTGTTCTAATCTATCAAGTAGAATATTATGATCAATAGTATCAAAAGCTGCACTAAGATCTAAAAGGACAAGTACAGAAACTAGTCCATTATCAGATGCAATGAGGAGGTCGTTAGTGACCTTCGCTAAGGCTGTTTCAGTGCTATGATGGATTCTAAACCCAGATTGAAACTCCTCAAATAAACCATTTCCCTGCAGGTGGTCAAATAATTGCATAGCAACAACTCTTTCTAAGATTTTTGAAATGAAAGGGAGATTAGAGATTGGTCTATAGTTAGCTAAAGCTCCTGGATCTAGCGTTGGCTTTTTGAGTAAGGGTTTAATTACAGCCGTTTTAAAAGCCTGCGGTGCATGGCCTAATGTTAATGAAGAATTGATTATATGAAGAATAAAGCTACCAATAAGTGGGAAGACTTCTTTAAATAACCTGGTAGGAATAGGGTCTAAAAGACAAGTTGAAGGTTTGGATGAGGAAACTATTTTGTCTAACTCACAAAGGTCGATTGGAGTAAACTCATCAAGACAGACATCAATAGAAGGAGTTGTAGTAGTTACAGTATTTAAGTTAACTGTGGGAAGAATCTGATTGATTTTATCTCTGATGGATGAAATTTTATTATTGAAAAAGTTCATAAAGTCCTGACTAGTAAGCTCTAAGGGGATGCTAGGATTGACAGAGTCCTGACTCTTTGTCAACCTGGCTACAGTACTGAAAAGAAACCTGGGATTATTCTTGTTCTCTTCTATTAATGCAGAGTAATAACCCGTTCTAGCTTTTCTAAGAGATTTTTTATAAATTAAAAGATGATTTCTCCAAGCTAAATAAATTTCATCTAAATTAGTAGAGCGCCATTTTCTTTCTAATTGACGAGTCTTCTGTTTTAAGCTACGAGTTTCTGTGTTGAACCAAGGAGTTAAAAATCTCTGATTAGACTTTTTCTTTTTTAAGGGGGCCACCAAGTCTAGAGCCTGATGTAGAGAAGCTGAAACACTATCCACCATGTTATCAATTACAGAAGGAGCAAGCTGTCTATAGCTTATTTCCGTTGTGTTGACACATGGCATAGAGGAAACAATCTGCATAAATTTGGAAACAGCATCATCTGAGAGGCATCTACTGTGATAATATTTTTCTTTAGGAGCCAAATAGTCAGAAATAGTAAAATCAAAGGTTAACAGACAATGGTCTGACAGTACAGGGTTATGAGGAGACACTACCAGATTTTCTATTTCTATGCCATATGTCAGAACAAGGTCCAATGTATGGTGGAGGTAATGAGTAGAATTTCCTACTTTCTGAGAAAACCCAATCGAGTCTAATATTGAATTAAAAGCCACATTAAGGCAGTCACTATCTACATCCACATGTATATTAAAGTCCCCTACTATAATTATTCTATCAGATTTCAGCACTAAATCAGCTAAGAAATCAGGAAATTCGGATAAAAATTCTGAATAGGTTGATGGGGGACGATAAACTATGGCAAATAAAATTGGGTTTAACCTGGAATTGCTAAAGTGCCCAATACTGAGGACCAGGGCCTCAAAGGAATTATAACATGTTTTTTGCTTTACATTAACTAGTAATTTGGAATGGTAAATTGCTGCTACTCCTCCTCCACGACCAGAACTTCTGGGATTTTGACAGTTTAAATAACCAGAGGGAGTTGATTCATTTAAACCAACATAATCCTCTTGTCCTAACCAAGTCTCTGTAAGGGAAATTAAATCAATCTGATGATCAATTAACAGATCATGGACTAACAGAGACTTGGGAGTTAGAGACCTAATATTTAATAAACCACATTTAATTTTTAAATTATGAGGAGGAACAGAGGCCAAATCATTCAATTTAGAGGCTTTATGTTTAATTTGAGTTTTACCAATATTTTGCTTTATCACTTTGGGATGCTTATACATTATATTTTTATTTACTTTGGAGGGAGCAGACAACTATTCTCTGATGGGGAAGACAGGGGCTAAGTTGAGGGGTGGCAGATGAAGAGGAGCTGCAGAGAGGCGTGTAAGACTGCGACTCTGCTTCCTGGTCCCAACTCTGAGTAGTCATGGTTTTGGAAATTTGGATAAAAAAGATGCCAGATTGTTAGATAAATGAGAAGCACCATCCAAAGTGGGATGAATGCTGTCTCGTCTCATAAGACCAGGTTTTCCCCAAAAAGAGCTCCAATTGTCAATGTAGCCCACGTCATTTTTAGGACACCACACAGACAGCCAGCGGTTCAAGGATGACGAGCGGCTAAACATGTCATCACTGGTCAGATTGGGGAGGGGCCCAGAGAATACTACAGTGGCTGACATCGTTTTTGCAAAGTCACACACCGATTCTATATTAAGTTTCGTGACTTCCGACTGCCGGAGACGGATGTCATTAATGCCGGCGTGAATAACAATTGTGGAATATTTAGAGTTACTTTTAGCCAGCATTTTCAAATTTGACTCGATGTCGCCTGCTCTGGCCCCAGGAATGCATGTGACTATGGCCGCTGGAGTCTCTAGGTTCACGTTTCTGACTACAGAGTCGCCAATGATCAGAGTTTTTTCCTCAGCGGGTGTGTCGCTGAGCGGGGAAAAACGATTAGAAACGTGAACAGGTTGGTGGTGAACCGGGGCTTTGCGACTAGGCTTCCTTCTCACCGTCACCCACCCAGTCTCCTCGCTGCAGAGGAGAGCCGGGGAACCGGAGACAGGGGGACCTAAGCTAGCTAGCTCCGCTGCAGCTAATGGGCGTCCGTCAAGATTAACTGGCGCAGACGGTGTTTCAATGCAGCAGAGCCGGGATTCCAAATCAGACAACCTTGCCTCGAGCGCCTCAAAAAGACAACATTTATTACATTTACCGTTATCACTAAAAGAGGCAGAGGTGTAGCTAAACATCTGACAGAGAGAGCACACCAGAGGAGGAGAGGAAAGAGAGCTAGTAGCCATAGCTAGTGGCTCGAGAGCTGGAGAGCAAACCACACAGGCAGACAGCAAAACAGGAAGTGACGATACGTTACCACAAGGAAGTGACGATCTCGACTTTTAAAGGTGTGTCCTTCCAGTTTGCTTTGTCAGCAGTTTAAAAAGGACCTCTGTTGGTGTGATTCAGCAGAGCTTCCCAGAATTACTCCTAAACAGTCACCAGTGCTAGTAATGCCGATGCCTTGTCACACCCACTTACAAAAGAAGATAAACACAGCACCTAACCTGTTATACAGCTGCATCTCAAAAAATTAGCATTGAAAAGTTAATTTATTTTAGTAATGCACTTCAAAAAGTTAAACTTGTGTATTATGTGGATTCATTACACACACACAGTGATATATTTCCATTGATTATCTATTTTAATTTTGATTATTATGGCTTACAGCTAATAAAAACCCAAAATTCAGTTCCTCAAAAAATTAGAATATCTATCTGTAAGTGCAGCATTTCTTTGTCTCTGTGTCTGTTCCACACGTATCTCTTGAACTGTTCGTCAGACTGACCTAAGGTTTTATGCGTGTTTTGCTGAAGTTACGAGGGTGTGCATCCCCGAGTATGAAGTCACTCAGTCAAAATATGTCATTTTTATCAATAAAAGTTTAGCCACCACTCTGTGTCTCTTCATGCCCTGGCTTCAAGAAGAGTGGGCGGGGTTTCGGATTGACTCCGTGCTGATTGGTTAATACACAGCACCATGACCATGCTGATTGGATAATACGCGGCACCATGACCTGTCAGTCACCAGTGTACCCAACACCACAAGGAAGTGAAAAACAACAAATTTGACTAGAAAAACATAATACTGAAGATTTAATGCTTAAAAAAAATTATACCATAAAGTTAGATAGATAGATGTACTTTATTGATCCCAAACTGGGAAATTACAGTGTAACAGCAACATGACAGTTGACAACCAAACAACAGAAACACACACATGACAGACAAAGGGATTACATATGGAAAGTAAAAACTAACACGACTATAAAACCTATATACATCATATCTTAATATATGATGACCCGTATAAACACATGAATCATCCCATTGCACAAAGGAGGACTATCAGGAGCAGAGTGAAAAAGTGATGTACCAGTTAGTCTGTAAGGTGCAGTGTGGCAGCATAGCTATGCCAGAATACAACATCGTAGTGAGTTATTGTACAGTGAAATTGCATGTGGCAGGAAAGATTTCCTGTACCTGGCCATTCGACAGCGAAGCTGTAGTAGTCTACTGGAGAAAGTGCTTCGCTGTCTATCTAGTGTGTGGTGGAGGAGGTGATCAGGATTGTCCATGATGGATCGCAGTTTATTTAATGTTCTCCTCTCCATCACTGTCTCAAAGGTCTCCGATCTGAGACCAATTACAGAGCCAGCCCTCTTGATAATCTTGTCAAGTCTGTTGGTATCTCTGGCCCTGATACTGCTACCCCAACAGACAGCAGCAAAGAAGATGGCGCTGGCGACAACAGTCTGGTAGAAAAGCTCCAGCATCCTGCTGCACACGTTGAAGGATCTCAACTTTCTCAGGAAGTAGAGTCTGCTCATCCCCTTCTTGTGCGCCGCATCGGTGTTGATCTCCAGTCCAACCCGCTGCTGATCCTGACACCCAGATATTTGTAGTCCTCAGCCACTCCCATATCCTCCCCCCTAATCTGCAGTGGCCAAGAAGAAGCCTTCCTCTTCCTGAAGTCAATTACCATCTCTCTGGTCTTGCTGATATTCAACCACAGGTGATTCTGCTCCGTCCACTCCACAAATCTGTCTACCAGTGCCCTGTACTCCCCCTCCTCTCCTCCTCTTATACACCCCACAACAGCTGAGTCATCAGAGAATTTTTGCAGGTGGCATGACTCAGTGTTGTACTGAAAGTCAGTGATGCATAAGGTAAAAAGAAAAGGAGAGAGCACAGTCCCCTGTGGAGCTCCCGTATCACTAGCCACCACTCCAGACGAGACACTGCCCAGCCGGACAAACTGTGGCCTGCCTGTCAGGTAGTCAGTAATCCAGGAGATCAGAGAGCTGTCAACCCCCATCACCTGCAGCTTCTCACCCAGCAGCAGTGGCTGGAAGGTGTTAAAATCAAATCAAATCAAATCAAACTTTGTTGTCATATTGCTGTACATACAACTGTAGTGCAGGCAAGATAAAATTGTGTTTCTCTCGGCATCCATATAAATAGAAGCAGCATGATTTAAGACACACTCACACATAGCTTCACCCCCCCCCCCACCCCCCCATCCATTCACACATCCCTGAGACATACTTGGGGGGAAAAAAACTAACTAATTATAATATACAAATAATATACAAAATGTCCGTAGGTGCAGTAGTGTGTATGAGAGATTCCGGGTCAACTGTTCAGCATCCTGACAGCTTGTGGAAGCAAGCTGTTGATCAGTCTGGTGGTTCTGCCTCTGATGCTCCGGAATCGTTTACCAGATGGAAGAAGTTCAAAGTGTTTATGCAGAGGGTGAGAACGGTCCTTGACAATGTTCAGTGCTCTGCTCCTACAACGGTTCTGAAAAAGTTCTTGGACAGAGGGGAGGGAGACTCCAATTACCCTCTCAGCCCCCTTGACTATCCTCTGCAGGGCTTTTTTGTCTGACATACTGCAGCTGGAGTACCATGTAGCAATGCAGTACGTGAGAACACTCTCCACCATACCTCTGTAGAAGGTCCTGAGGATGCAGATGGGGAGAGAGGCCTGTTTGAGTTTCCTCAAGAAGTGCAGTCTCTGCTGAGCCCGCTTCCTGATCCCCAAGGAATTCTTGCTCCAGGTCAGGTCCTGCGAGATCTGCACTCCGAGGAACTTGATGTTCTCCACTCTCTCCACTAAATGGCCGCCGATGCTGAGGGGGACGTGCTCAGGCTGTGACCGCCGGAAGTCGATAATCATCTCCTTCGTTTTGTCCACGTTGAGCACCAGATTGTTCTCCCTGCACCAGCCCTCCAGGTCTCTCACTTCTTCCCTGTACATTGATTCCTCATCCCTCTGAATAAGTCCCACCACCGTGGTGTCATCTGCAAACTTAATAATCTGGTTCCCCTCATGTCTGGATACACAGTCATGTGTTAGAAGTGTAAACAACAGTGGACTGAGTACACAGCCTTGAGGAGATCCGGTGCTCAGCGTGACAGAGTTGGAGATGTTGTTTCCAACCCGGACAGACTGAGGTCTCTCAGTCAGGAAATCCAGGATCCAGAGACATGTGGCGGTGTTCAGACCGAGAAGGAGTAATTTCTTCATCAGTCTCTGGGGAATAATGGTGTTGAATGCTGAACTGAAATCAATGTACAGGAGTCTGGCGTAGGTGTCTTTCTGGTCCAGGTGGGTGATGACAGAGTGTAGGGTGGTGACTATAGCATCCTCCGTGGAGCGGTTTGAATGATATGCAAACTGGAGCGGGTCGTGTGATGCAGGGAGGCAGGCTGTAATGTGTGGTTTGACAAGCCGTTCAAAACACTTCATCACAATTGGTGTCAGTGCAACAGGATGATAGTCATTCAAACAGGACACAACTGGTTTCTTTGCCACCGGTACAATGATAGAGGTCTTGAAGCATCTGGGAACGATGGCCTGACTCAGGGAGATGTTATAAATGTCAGTCAGGACATCCGCCAACTCGCTCGCGCAGTCTCGGAGCACACGTCCCGGGATGTTGTCCGGACCTGCAGCTTTACGTGGGTTGACTCTGGTTAGGGTCCTCCGTGTGTCCGCTGTGTTGATGGTAAAAGCTGGTCCGACTGATGGTGGGGGTGGGCCAGCCCTCCCTCTGATTGTCGAGTTTGATGCTTCAAAACGTGCAAAGAAGTCGTTAAGCCTGTCTGGAAGCGAAGCGTCGTCATCATCGACCCCCTGCCTAGACTTATAGCCCGTCAGTGTCCGAACTCCCTGCCACATCTGCTTGGTGTTCCTAGTGTCACAGAGGTGTCCCTGGATTTTCTCCGCATAGGCGCGCTTTGCCGCCTTAATTCCCTTTGAGAGTGCAGACCTGGCTGAGCGGAAGGCGATCCTGTCCTTCGCTCTGAAGGCTGCATCCCTGGCTGTAAGCAGCGAGCGCACCTCTGCAGTCATCCAGGGCTTATGGTTACCCCGCATAGTGATGGTCTTCACTGTAGTGACATCCTCTGTGCACTTCGCGATGTAGCTAGTGACCATTTCAGCATACTCCTCCACATCTGTCTTGTCTTCCTGGGAGGCTGCTATTTTGAAGACCTCCCAGTCTGTGTGCAGAAAACAGTCTTTCAGTGCAGAGGTTGCACTCTCTGGCCAAATTCTGATTTGTTTCACTGCTGGCCTGCTGCGCTTCAATAAAGGTTTGTAGGCAGGCAGCAGTATCATGGATATGTGGTCAGAAAGGCCAAGATGGGGGCGGGGTATCGCCTTATATGCATCTGTGTTTGTGTACACTAAGTCCAACATATTCTCTCCTCTGGTCTTAAAAGTCTACACATTGTTTAAACTTGGGGAGCACAGTCTTTAAGCTGGTGTGGTTAAAATCCCCCGCAACCACCACAAAACTGTCCGGGTGTGAAGTTTGGATTTCACTAATCGCATTGTGAAGTTCCCCAAGTGCCTTCTTAGCATTAGCGTTAGCGCTTGGCGCTATGTAAACAGCCACTACAAACACGTTGCTGAATTCCCTCGGCAAATAATATGGCCGACAATTTACAATAAGGAACTCCGCCAACAGAGAGCAGTGTTTAGACACTAACGTGGCATTAACGCACCAGTTCTTGTTAACATAGATGCATAGCCCACCCCCCCGGCTCTTACCGGAGCTCGCCGTTTCCCTGTCGGCACGGAACATCGCCATATCTTCCAGTTGAATGGCCTCGTCAGGGATGTTGTCGTGGAGCCATGTCTCCGTGAACACAAGCACACAGCAGTCTCTCCACTCTCTCCGGGTTTCTCTCAGCAGACGCAGCTCGTCCAGTTTGTTGTCGAGGGAGCGGACGTTAGAGAGAATGAGCGACGGTACCGCTGGTCTGGAGGGGTTAGCCTTTAGCCTAGCATGGATCCCGGCCCTTTTTCCATGCTTTTGCTTGCGTTCGCTCCGCTTATGCCTCCTCCTCTCTTGGGTAGCTTCCAGCAGGGACTCCGCCAGAATTCCATGCTGGCGTAGAATGTTCAAATCACAACCGATCGCTGCGATTCTTGCAGCGTGCAGTACCTTGATGTTTAATAAGGTCTCACGGTTGTACTTTTACAGAATGTACATCTGGGAAGATCAAAACACTCAAAACTCTCACACTCGCTGATGCCAAGAGGGGCCGCTGCGTCCATGCGCGCTGCCGCCATCTTCTAAAGGCACTGGAGAAATCAAAAAAGTGATTCTCACAGTATCTCCTCCACCATCCAGGTGTAGATGGGCTCGTTGCAGCAGGTAGATGACAGCATCTTCAACTCCTAAATGGGGCTGATATGCAAACTGCAGAGGATCCAGCCACGTCTTCACCTGCGGCCTCAGGTGGGCTAAGACCAGTCTCTCCAGGACCTTCATCACATGAGATGTGAGGGCAACTGGTCGGTAGTCATTCAAATCCGACGGAGATGACTTCTTGGGGACAGGAACCAGGCAGGATGTCTTCCACAGCACCGGTACTCTCTCCAGACTCAGGCTCAGGTTGTACAGGTGTTTCAGTACCGGAGCTAGTTGGTTGGCACAGGTCCTCAGGGTCCTTGCGGAGATGCCGTTAGGGCCCGAAGCCTTCCGCTGACGGAGTCTCTCCAGCTGTTTCTTCACATGATCTGTAGTCACCGTAAAGTGAGGGAGGGTCCTGGTGCCCCCTGAGGAGGAGGAGGGGGAGATGGAAAGAGGTTCTGCACAGAAGGGTGGGTGGGGAGGGGTGCGTGGGGGTCTGGTTGTGTTGCTCAGGTGACAGACTGTGAGTTGAACCTATTAAAAAACAGATTCAGTTCCTCAGCTCTCTCCTGGCTCCCAGATGGCTGCCAGACTCGCCCCTTGCACCCAATTATTTGTTTCATTCCCTCCCACACATCTTTAGTGTTGTTTTGCCTGAGTTTCTCTTCCAACTTCCTCCTATAATTGTCCTTGCACCTCCTCAGCATATCTCTCAGCTCATGCTGCACTCCCCTCAGCTTCTCCTTGTCTCCAGCCCTAAAAGCTCTCTTCTTTTTGTTCAGAAGTGCTTTCAGGTCACTGGTGACCCATGGTCTGTTGTTGGAGAAGCAGTGTACAGTCTGAGCTGGCATGGTCATGTCTTCACAGAATCTAATGTATTCTGTGATGCAGTCGGTCATATTGTCTATGTCCACCCCATGTGGTTCACAGAGTACGCTCCAGTCCGTCGTCTTGAAGCAGTCCTGCAGTGCATCAGCAGCCTCCTGTGTCCACCTCCTCACAGTCCGTGTATAAGCAGGCTGCCTTTGCACAAGGGGGACATACTTGGGTGTTAACATGACCATGCAGTGATCTGATTTACATGATTGTGTAGGTCTAAGGGATAATTCAGCATATGTGCAGAACATGAGATGAATGAGCAGACTGGGTGGAGCGTCAGCGGGGACCGGGTCTGACAGATCAGCACAAAACATGCCGGGAGAAGCAGTGCCCAGACACGACCTGGCTCAAAGGCACGCTAACTAATGGCAATTAAAAAAGTTATTTTCAAGCACGGTGGTGCAGTGGTTAGCACTGTTGCCTTTCAGCTAGAAGGTTCCTGGTTCGAATCCCCAGGCTGGCAGGGGTTGGAACCTTTCTGTGTGGAGTTTGCATGTTCTCCCTGTGCTGCGTGGGTTTACTCCGGGGGCTCCGGTTTCCTCCCACAATCCAAAGACATGCATGTTAGGTTAATTGGCTGTTCTAAATTGTCCCTAGATATCTGTTTCCTATAGGCCCTTAGAATAGAGGGTTAGTACTAGTGAAAGCGCTTTGAGTGGTCTTTGTGACTAGAAAAGCGCTATATAAGTGCAGGTTAGTTAGTTAGTTAGTTAGTTAAAGTGAAAAAAAAGGATAATGCATGGAGTGTGCTTTTGCCCTGAGGCTGATTTATCATGGAAAACAGCTAAGCTCTGTGGTTCGAGCAATCAGCTGATTGGATCCACCTCCTTCGTGTTCTGACATTTTGGCATATCTACCAGAACAGCTGATATACGTACAGGACATACAGGAGAATTGAAATGGCATCGCTCTCTCTCTCTTCAGTGTGGTGTCCGCAATATAAAAACAAAAGGAATAAGGCTGGAAAAACAACAACAGCAGTCCATGTACAGTAATGCTACCTGTAGTGCAAATAGCAACAAAAGATAGACTTAAGGTTTAATGCTTAAAAATTATACCATAAAGTTGCTGTGATTGCGTAGGTCTAATGGATAATTCGGCATGAAGAACACGAGGTGCATGGGGGGGGGGTGCTGGCAGGGAAGCAGCAGCTGAACCGGTGGATCGCAGTCCTTCGCAGGCACACGGGTAAAACAGCAGCCAATGGGTCTCAAATATTTGTAAACGTGTCCTGTTATAGTAGTGCATGAGTTTATTGACGATACACAGAAGACATTCAATATTACACTGAACTCTATCAATGAACAGTGATATAGACTAAACTAAAATAATGATGACTGAACAACTCCCATTCCCCAAAGTGAAAGATACACTATTATCTTGACTATAAGTGATAAAAGATCAAACAAATAAGTGATCTGACAAACAAATAAACAAGGGATCTGAAACAGTCGCTAATATTGGATGTCCCATTCATTTTCAATATTTAGGTATTCTGTAATTAATATTCACACAATCAAATAAATCTTAGTGCTGTTTACTCCCTTTTATATTTGTCAAAGTCTAACGTGATTGCCTACATATAGGCTACACCTCATTGTATTCCACTTTCAAATGCAGCCTACATTTGGGCCTGTAAAGCATGATTGGGATACCTGTTTCAGACAAGAATACTGGCATTCTACGGGCAATGCACTAGTCACATATAAAAATATAAAATCCATATAAAAAAGGGGATTTTTTAATAGAAATGTTGGCCTACTGAGAATTATGTCCATGTACACACTCAATACGTGGTCAGGCCTCCTTTTGCAAGAATGACTGTATCAGTGCAGTGTGGCATGGAGGCAATCAGCCTGTGGTACTGCTGAGATGTTATGGAGGCCTGGGTTGCTTTGATAGCGGCCTTCAGCTTGTCTGCATTGTTGGGTCTGGTGTCTCTCATCTTCCTCTTGATAATACACCATAGATTCTCTATGGGATTTAGGTCAGGAGAGTTTGCTGGCCAATCAAGCACAGTGATACCATGGTCATCAAACCAGGTATTGGTACTTTTGGCAGTGTGGGCAGGTGCCAAGTCCTGCTGGAAAATGAAATCATCTCCATAAACCTTGTCAGCAGAGGGAAGCATGAAGTGCTCTAAAATTTCCTGGTATATGGCTGTGTTGACTGTGGACTTGTTTAAACACAGCGGACCAACACCAGCAGATTACATGGCTCCCCAAATCAGGTGCCAAGTCTTGTTATTTGGAAATCAAGGTCCCAGAGTCTAGAGGAAGAGTGGAGAGGCACAGAATCCAAGTTGCTTGAGGTCCAGTGTGAAGTTCCCACAGTCACTGATGATTTGGGGAGCCATGTCATTGCTGGTGTTGGTCCACTGCGTTTTATCAAGTCCAAAGTCAGCGCAGCCATCTACCAGCAAATGTTTGAGCACTTCATGCTTCCCTCTGCTGATGAGCTTAATGGGGATGCTGATTTCATTTTTCAGCAGGTCTTGGCACCTGCCCACACTGTCAAAGTTACCAACACCTGTCTTACCCTCTTGCACTCCAGGATACTGCGGGTGGTCACGTCTCTGCATCCTAGTGCGTCTCAGTGCGTGCTGAAAAAAAAAAAGTTGCATTTCCGTTCTTCCAGTACAGACACAGCCGCGAACAGAAAGCCAAAGGAGTGTTTTGATTGGTTTAGATTTGATTGACCTCTCTTTCGACTAATAAGAGCCTTGAATTGGGTTTCTGAAACCTTGAAGAACCAATGACTGAAAACCTAGCTAGAAGGACCTGCCTACCAACGACTGCATGTCATGAATGGCTCTCACGAGCCATAAAGGAGATGCTATAGGCGACCAGTGAGTTTGCGTAACTTTATTAACAAAGGAACAGAATACACAAATGGCAAAGTAAAGAGTCACAAGGGGCAAAAATACGCACATACACAAGGTAGAACTCCAACTAGGGTGAGAGACTAAGAAGTGCAGCGAGGAAGAAACCCACGCTGAGCAGTAACACTTACAGGTGGGTGAGGAGCAGAAACACCGAGGGAACTGGAGTTGGACGTAGGAACTCCAGTCGCGGAAACACGATGTACGTCTTTCCTCTGTTTAGGTCACAGCGAGGAGTGATTCTCAGTTGCTCCCTTAAGTGAGGGACAGAACCCAATCAGGAGCGGGGAAGGTAATGATAATAATAACAGACAGCTGTCCCGGAGCAGCTGGGCTTGACAGCCGGAAGTCTGAGATGCTGTCAAAGCTACGAGCCTCGGAGGAGGCGGTAAGACCAGGCCCAGAATGGGATGGAGCTGGAGCAAAACTGGACAACCTGAGCGCGGATAGCAATCAGCGCTCGGCGTGACACTGCAAATACAACGAGCCAATTGAAGCAGAGAAGTTCGACGATTGAAAGCGTGCGTCCCGTGCGTAAAATCTATTTTGTGTAAGCCGCTGTGTGTAATGGTAGCGTTCGCCAGTCTTTTTTTATTGCTACTGTTCTTATTTGTTTTGAAAAATCATTTGCCAAAACCGCAATCATGGAAGCACAAAACCGCAATCATGGAATCATGGTTTGACCGGGTCGCGTGACCAGAACCACGAGTTGTAACAAGCGGACCAGCTTCATGTTCGTCTGACAATGAGGAACAGAGGTTCGCCAACAACACTGCTGTTGTGGACAGGTAAGTGTTATAAGCTAAATTATTCTTTATCACTGAAAATAGTAATAAAAATGACTTTTGACCGATCGGTAATTACAACGGTCCATCATGGCAGACCGTTTTTTGTGTGCCGAGCTCCTCTGTAGCGGGGGGGGGGGGGGTTGTTATCCTCTACATTGCAGATATTTTAGTATAATTTTTATTGCACTGTAGGTTATTTTTTCTTGTAAAAAAAAAAGGCCACACATTTTTTACGTGGCATGCTTCTTTGTGTGTGGGGGGCTTGTTTGTTCATTCATTCATTCATGAATGAATAAACAACCCCCCCCCCCCACACACACACACAGCCCTGAGTGTCACCTTTCATTAGAGCCCAAGATGGAGCTTCTATGGTGAATCATTCAAAAGTTATAGACGTTTTTCCAAACTGTGCCATTTGGCACAATTTGGCACAGTTCAAAAACGCCTTGGGAACAACCTGAGAAAAAAAGCTGTGTAATATATTCATTTTTTGTGGTATTGTTACAAAATTTTGACCTTAGCTTGATAACACTTGGTTCTACATTTCTGTTGCATTTTCCAGCCAGTATCTGACAGCTGTGTGTTATTTGCAAGCATTTGTATCTAAAAAAAACACCCAGGCAAACTTTATTTTCTTCAAGTTCAGTATGTTTAGATGACTGTTACTCAGTGGCAGGAGCACTTAGAGAGATTATGACTGTTTTGCCAAAAATTTCAAAGTGTTTTCTTTTAAATGAGACCAACCCCATGAAGATGCTGCAAAGGGTTGAAGAACAGCTTTTGATTTACTTTGGGTACATTATTTTTAGGCGTTTTTAGGGAAATTGACCAGAGTGCAAGGGGTTAATGACCATGGTATCACTGTGCTTGAAGCGAATCTATGGCGTATTGTCAAGAGGAAGATG
Organism: Pholidichthys leucotaenia; assembly: GCA_020510985.1. Lineage (NCBI taxonomy): Eukaryota > Metazoa > Chordata > Actinopteri > Cichliformes > Pholidichthyidae > Pholidichthys > Pholidichthys leucotaenia. Next base: position 311,072,729 of record CM035837.1, on the reverse strand, counting down.
AGAGACACTAGACCCAACAATGCAGACAAGCTGAAGGTTGCTATCAAAGCAACCTGGGCTTCATAACACCTCAGCAGTACCACAGGCTGATCGCCTTCATGCCATGCCACACTGATGCGGTAATTCATGCAAAAGGAGCCCCAGCCAAGTACTGAGTGTGTTCATGGACATACTTTTCAATAGGCCAACATTTCTATTAAAAATCCACTTTTCAAAATTGATCTAATGTACTGTAATAATCTAATTTTTTGGGAAACTGAATTTTGGGTTTTCATCAACGCTAAGCCATAATCATCAAAATTATAAGAAACAGACACATGAAATATGTCACTCTCTGTGTAATGAATCTATACAATATATGAGTTTCACTTTCTGAATTGAATTACTGCAGTAAATTTTCAATGATATTCTAATTTATTGAGATTCACCTGTAGAAGCATTGGATTAATGTGTTTTATTCATTTTAGAATCATGTTTTTGTTATACTTCCACTTGTGTGAAGTAGACACACTTGGACAAGCCGTCAGAAGCACCTTTTAGTGGTAGTTTAGTGGTGAATCAAACAAATCTCAAGTATTCCAAATGTTTGTTTTTGTGTCGGCAGGGCCTGAGGATGGACTCCTCATTGAACTGTGAACTGGTGCCAGTGGACTTTGCTGACACACGGCAAGTGAAAGCTGCTTTTAAAAAGCTGCTGAGGGCCTGTGCTCCCAGCGCCACCTCATCTGACTCAGAAGACTCCTTCCTCAAAGCGTTGGAGGATTCTGAATGGATCCTGCAGGTAAAATAAGAAACAAAGAACACCTTTTTATATCTACAAACTGCTCAGATCATATCGTTTCTCAAGCTAAAGTAGAGTCTGACTCTAAAAAGAATTGTGTGAGAGTGACCCAGGAGTCCACTCTTCCTACTCAGCCTGTGTATCATATTCACATAACGAATAAATTATATGAATCCACTCTGAAGCCATTTTCCCATGGGAAACGGATTCACTAGCATGCAGTAAGAGCAAAGGCCTTATCATGCTCATTATCTGATTTACCCCCTGCAACTTTAAATTGAACATATCCTTACACTACCAAAAACATCTTCACCCACTGACCAAACATGTTAGTGTATTCAAAAAAGATTCTGCCTGTGTGTATATTATTTCACATGCACATATGTTGATGCCCCACAGCTTCACAAAATCCTGCAGCTAGCGCTCTTTCTGGTGGAGCTCCTGGACAGCGGCTCATCTGTTCTGCTGAGTTTGGAGGACGGCTGGGACATCACTACACAAGTGAGAAGAACACAATGATACCTTCATACAAAATGCACAACAGATAAGAAAGGGTTATACATACTGTGCTGGGAGACAGGAAAGGATCAGTGGTACTGCAAAGTCTAAATGAAACTATTGCACAGACGACCACAACATAACCAGGTCTGCAGTGCATTTATAACACAGTAAACAAGAAATAAAGTGGTTGTTAAATGTAAGTAAACACAACTTTCCTGGTCTAGCTGTTATTGGTCATTTGCAGTGCTTCAAGACATAACGCTAGGACTTTGCTGGGAGTCACATTTATGGTGAATAACCCCTTAAGAAGTGGGGGAAAAAAGACAAAACATTCCTTGTGCTCTTTTGCTGATGGGTTGTCAGCCTTGGAAACTGTGGAATCTTTGCAAAAGTAGAAGTTTATCAGCAGTGAGGATCAATGTCATGAGTGTCAGGTGAGAAGACTGATTTTTTTAAGATGCCCGTTAACTTTTGCATAGCAGCAGCTACTCTTCTTGGAGTTCATACAGGTTGCACAACATACACATACCACTAGTAATAGAAACAATAAAAATCCACTATAACATAATATGTAGACAAATGAAGGAATGTGAAAGTAAAACAAAGGAAACTGAACCACTGTGAATGAAACCGTGTTAAATCAGATAAGGTGCCCATAACACAAATTAAAGAATACTTATTACCCCCATATCTTACGAAGCAACGAATGCTGGCAAACATTGCAATTTGGGGGTTTTGTCATGGTGACCTTAAAAACTGTGTGCAATCTATTTTGCAACCTTTGACAGAACAGCATTTTGTGATTTTTCAGATACAAATCACAAAATGCAATCAGTTCTTTTAAAGAAGACCTGCTGAAGCAAGACTGGACAAAAGTCTATGTATCAGATGTAAATGAAGCCTACGATACATTCCTGAACATTGTAACCGCTCTTTATGAAAAAATTGTCCATTAGTAAAGAAGAAGTTTAAACAGAAATTTGTCGACACGTCATGGTTAACCAAAGGATTACAAAAAGCATGTAAAAAGAAAAATTCACTATATAAAGCTTTTCTGAAGAAAAGGACAAAAGAAGCAGAGCAGCGGTATAAAACATACAAAAACAAGTAAATATATATAATGAGATGTAGTAAAGGAGACTATTACAGTAAAGAACTAGAGAAAAAGAGAGATAACATTAAAAATACATGGAAAATACTTAACAGTATTCTTGGAAATAAAAACAGAAATACAAGCTACCCAACCAATCTTTAAAAAAAAAAAACGACAGAGTGTGAATGCAGTCTCACCTGCAGATGAATTTAATAAATTTTTTGTTAACATTGGTCCTAATTTTGGCACGAGAATTACCCATTACGGCACCTACAGGTGATACAATAAGCAAAAACATTGCTATAAAAGACTCCATCTTCATAAACAACACAGACGAGAGAGAGATCATTGAAACTGTTAAATTGTTTAAAAGTAAAACATCTACGAATTGTGATGGTACTAACACGCTTTTAGTCAAAACTATCGTTGAATGCTTAGTGAAGCCACTGACGAATATCTGTAACCTGTCTCTCCAAACAGGTATTTTTCCCAATGCAATGAAAATAGCCAAAGTAATTCCGATATACAAGACGAGTGACAGAGGGGAATTTTCAAACTATAGGCCTATTTCACTATTGCCGCAATTTTCAAAGATACTCGAAAAAATATTCTATGAGAGAATTGACAACTTTATAATGAAGAATAATTTATTGTGTGAGTAGGGATATTAGTTCAGACACAAGAGGATAACTGCATTTGCTCTAATGGAATTTATAGAAAAAATATCAACTGCTGTAGAAAACAATGAGTATTCAGTTGGGGTATTCCTGGATCTTAAAAAAGCATTTGATACAGTGGATCATAAATTCTTGTTAAAGAAACTACAAAATTATGGTATTGGGGGGGTTGCGCTGTCCTGGTTATGTAGTTACTTAACCCCTTGCACTCTGGTCAATTTCCCTAAAAACGCCAAAAAATAACGTACCCAAAGTAAATCAAAAGCTGTTCTTTAACCCTTTGCAGCATCTTCATGGGGTTGGTCTCATTTAAAAGAAAACACTTTGAATTTTTTGGCAAAACAGTCATAATCTCTCTAAGTGCTCCTGCCACTGAGTAACAGTCATCTAAACATACTGAACTTGAAGAAAATAAATTTCGCCTGGGTGTTTTTTTGGATACAATAATAATTTAGATTAACTTTTTTACCCCACTGTACCTGTCCACAACAGCAGTGTCGCTGGCGAACTTCTCTTCCTCATTGTCAGACGAACATGACACTGGTCCACTTGTTACGGACTCGTGGTTCTGGTCACACGACCCGGTCAAACCATAATTCCATTATTGCGCTTCCATGATTGCGGTTTTGGCGAACGATTTTTCAAAACAAATAAGAACAGTAGTAAGAAAAAAAGACTGGCAAACGCGTGTGTGTCACCCAGCGGCTAAAACAAAACAGATTTTGCAAGGGAGGCACGCTTTCGAACTACTGTGCTTCAATTGGCTCGCTGTATTCGCAGCCGTTGGTAGGCGGGTCCTTCTTGCTAGGTTTTCAGTCATTGGTTCTTCAAGGTTTCAGAAACCCAATTCAAGGCTCTTATTAGTCGAATGAGAGGTCAATCACATCTAAACCAATCAAAGCACTCCTTTGGCTTTCTGTTCGCGGCTGTGTCTGTAGTGGAAGAACGGAAATGCAGCTTTTTTTTTTTTTTTCAGTGCCTCCTAGGACACACAGTGTGCATCCTAGGACGCCCTCGTGCGCAGAGACATGTCCGCCCGCGGTACACCGAAGTGCAAGAGGTTAAAGAACAGATATCAGCATGTATGTGTTGGTAGCAAAAACTCACAGTTATTGAAGGTTACTTGTGGAGTCCCACAGGGTTCAGTTTTGGGGCCATTGTTATTCAATATGAAATGGATTTAATATTGTTTGCAGATGACACTAATTTATTATGCAGCGGAAGCAATTTGGAACAACTTTTGGATACACTCGGAAAGGAATTAGGAAAGCTTAAACTGTGGTTTGATTCAAACAAATTAATGCCCAATTTAAGTAAGAAAAAATTTATAATTTTTAACAACCATCACAACAACTCGGTATCTAAACTCAGTGTAAATGGTGTAGAGATTGAAAGGGTATCCGAAATTAAATTCCTTGGAGTAATAATTGATAGTAAATTGTGTTGGAAGTCTCATATTAATTATATTAAAGGTAGAATATCCAAATCAAACGCAATACTACACAGAGTGAAATATTTGCTGAATCAACCCACACTATATACTTTGTATCATTCATTAATACTCCCATACATGACATATTGTACTGAAGTATGAGGAAATACATATAAAACAAACATAAGTGGGGCAAAAAAGTATTTAGTCAGCCACCAATTGTGCAAGTTCTCCCACTTAAAAGATGAGAGAGGTCTCCAATTTTCATCATAGGTATACCTCAACTATGAGAGACAAAATGAGAAAAAAAAAAATCCAGAAAATCACATTGAAGGATTTTTAATGAATTAATTGGTAAATTCCTTGGTAAAATAAGTATTTGGTCAATAACAAAAGTTCATCTCAATACTTTGTTATATACCCTTTGTTGGCAATGACAGAGGTCAAACGTTTTCTGTAAGTCTTCACAAGGTTTTCACACACTGTTGCTGGTATTTTGGCCCATTCCTCCATGTACATCTCCTCTAGAGCAGTGATGTTTTGGGGCTGTCGCTGGGCAACACGGACTTTCAACTCCCTCCAAAGATTTTCTATGGGGTTGAGATCTGGAGACTGGCTAGGCCACTCCAGGACCTTGAAATGCTTCTTACGAAGCCACTCCTTCGTTGCCCGGGCGGTGTGTTTGGGATCATTGTCATGCTGAAAGACCCAGCCACGTTTCATCTTCAATGCCCTTGCTGATGGAAGGAGGTTTTCACTCCAAATCTCACGATACATGGCCCCATTCATTCTTTCCTTTACATGGATCAGTTGTCCTGGTCCCTTTGCAGAAAAACAGCCCCAAAGCATGATGTTTCCACCCCCATGCTTCACAGTAGGTATGGTGTTCTTTCTCCTCCAAACACAACAAGTTGAGTTTTTACAATAAAGTTCTATTTTGGTTTCATCTGACCATATGACATTCTCCCAATCCTGTTCTGGATCATCCAAATGCTCTCTAGCAAACTTCAGATGGGCCTGGACATGTACTGGCTTAAGCAGGGGGACATGTCTGGCACTGCAGGATTTGAGTCCCTGGCGGCATAGTGTGTTACTGATGGTAGCCTTTGTTACTTTGGTCCCAGCTCTCTGCAGGTCATTCACTAGGTCCCACCATGTGGTTCTGGGATTTTTGCTCACCGTTCTCGTGATCATTTTGACCCCACGGGGTGAGATCTTGTGTGGAGCTCCAGATCGAGGGAGATTATCAGTGGTCTTGTATGTCTTCCATTTTCTAATAATTGCTTCCACAGTTGATTTCTTCACACCAAGCTGCTTACCTATTGCAGATTCAGTCTTCCCAGCCTAGTGCAGGTCTACAATTTTGTTTCTGGTGTCCTTTGACAGCTCTTTGGTCTTGGCCATAGTGGAGTTTGGAGTCTGACTGTTTGAGGTTGTGGACAGGTGTCTTTTATACTGATAACGAGTTCAAACAGGTGCCATTAATACAGGTAACGAGTGGGGGACAGAGGAGCCTCTTAAAGAAGAAGTTAGAGGTCTGAGAGAGCCAGAAATCTTGCTTGTTTGTAGGTGACCAAATACTTATTTTACTGAGGAATTTACCAATTAATTCATTAAAAATCCTTCAATGTGATTTTCTGGATTTTTTTTTTCTCATTTTGTCTCTCATAGTTGAGGTATACCTATGATGAAAATTGGAGACCCCTCTCATCTTTTAAGTGGGAGAACTTGCACAATTGGTGGCTGACTAAATACTTTTTTACCCCACTGTATATCCAGTCTTTATGCTTCAGAAGAGAGCTATTAGAATAATAAACAAAGCTGCTTACAGGGAACCAACAAACCCACTTTTTCTTAAATTAAAAGCTCTCAAGTTGAAAGATCTGGTTGATTTTAAAACTGCAGTAATAATGTTTAAAGTGAAGAATCTATCACTGCCCGCAAATATCCAAAAGTTGTTCCAAATTAAGGGAGAAACAATATCATTTCAGATGAACATGTATATTTCAAAAACCTTCAATGAGAACTGCCACCAAGCAACATTGTGTTTCAGTGCAGGGAGTCAGACTGTGGAACATTTTGGACCTGAATTAAAATCATGTCCAACGCTTGGACAATTTAAACAAAAACTAAAGGAAGAAATACTCCAAACATATATACAAAATGACATGTAAAATCACATAAGGATTATCATATCCAGTCTGTGTTGTGCTGTTGCATCGTTTTGTTTTGTCACGTTTTGGCTTACCTTTGTTTTGATTTGTAATCACTTTTTTTTTTTTTTTTAATTCTTAGATGGAACATGGGTGGGCAGTATAAGCTGCGGCTTCAGCCATCGCCCATTTCGGATAACTTATGTTGAACTGTATAATCAGAGGAGTTATTGTTTAATTTGACCTTGTTGGGGTTTTTTTCCCCCTTGATATATTGTTTTGTTCCTTTCTTTTAATCTTTTAACCTAATCTATCCGAAATAAAGATTCATTCATTCATTCAACCCTGACGAAACTCCCAAAAGTGCAACGTTATTGAATGTTCCTCAGCATTCACTGTTCCGTGAGATACTGGCTTGATTTTCACCAACATTTGTCAGAAAAGTTGGCTAATCCAAAAATCGCTACATTCATCAGATACTACCCTTAGGGATTGACTCTTAAGTAATCCACAGTAAAACTACAATTTCACCATTGATCTTGGGGCATTTGACTGTACACTATGTTGCTTTTTGTCACCCAAAACGTTTTCATTCCATTTCTTTTTCACCATTGATCTTGGGGCATTTGACTGTACACTATGTTGCTTTTTGTCACCCAAAACGTTTTCATTCCATTTCTTTTTTGAAACGCATACAAGACTCAGAAATTTGTTTTCTAACAGATATTTTATTAAGTATATCTTGTAAATGTCTTTTTCTGATTAAATACTTTGAGTTGTTTAACCAGAGATGGGTAGAACATCCAGAAATTGGACTTAAGTAAAAGAAGCATTACTTTATATGTATTACTCAAGAATAAAGTAGTTTACCTGAGTAAGAGTAAAAAAAAAAGCAGCTATTTAAAAGTTACTTAAGATTAACCCCTTGCACTCTGGTCAATTTCCCTAAAAGCGCCTAAAAATAACGTACCCAAAGTAAATCAAAAGCTGTTCTTCAACCCTTTGCAGCATCTTCATGGGGTTGGTCTCATTTAAAAGAAAACACTTTGAATTTTTTGGCAAAACAGTCATAATCTTTCTAAGTGCTCCTGCCACTGAGTAACAGTCATCTAAACATACTGAACTTGAAGAAAATAAAGTTCGCCTGGGTGTTTTTTTGGATACAAATGCTTGCAAATAACACACAGCTGTCAGATCCGGGCTGGAAAATGCAACAGAAATGTAGAACCAAGTGTTATCCAGCTGAGGTCCAAATTTTGTAACAATACCACAAAAAATGAATATATTACACAGCTTTTTTGTCAGGTTGTTCCCAGGCGTTTTTGAACTGTGCCAAATGGCACAGTTTGGAAAAACGTCTATAACTTTTGAATGATTCAATATAGAAGCTTGATGTTGGGCTCTAATGAAAGGTGACACTCAGGGCTGTGTGTGTGTGTGGGGGGGGGGGTGTTGTTTATTCATTCATGAATGAATTCTTCCCCCCCTCTCCCCGCTACAGAGGACGGACATCGTCCACCGCCACATGACGGACCGCGGCGCATGCCGTGCTCTACTACGCACAGTTGTACTAAAATATCTGCAATCCGCTACAGAGGAGTAGCGGTGGGGGGGGGGGACCGGTCACGGTCCGTCATGTGGCAATGACACACAGTTGTAATTTACCGATCGGTCAAAAGTCATTTTGATTACAATTTTCAGGGATAAAGAATAATTTAGCTTATAACACTTACCTGTCCACAACAGCAGTGTTGCTGGCGCACATCTCTTCCTCATTGTCAGACGAACATGACGCTGGTCCGCTTGTTACGACTCGTGGTTCTGGTCACGCGACCCGGTCAAACCATGATTCCATTATTGCGGTTTTGTGCTTCCATGATTGTGGTTTTGGCAAACGATTTTTCAAAACAAGTAAGAACAGCAGTAAGAAAAAAAGACTGGCAAACGTGTGTGTGTCACCCAGCGGCTTACACAAAACAGATTTTACGCACGGGACGCATAATCGTCGAACTTCTCTGCTTCAATTGGCTTGCTGTATTCGCAGCCGTTGGTAGGCGGGTCCTTCTTGCTAGGTTTTCAGTCATTGGTTCTTCAAGGTTTCAGAAACCCAATTCAAGGCTCTTATTAGTCGAATGAGAGGTCAATCAAATCTAAACCAATCAAAGCACTCCTTTGGCTTTCTGTTCGCAGCTGTGTCTGTAGTGGAAGAACGGAAATGCAGCTTTTTTTTTTTTCAGTGCGCATTGAGACGCACAGTGTGCGTCAGGACGCAGAGACGTGACCGCCCGCGGTATCCCGGAGTGCAAGAGGTTAAAGTCCTTACAAACTACTCGTCAATTTGTGAGATTTTTCTACTAAATTAACATTTTTCCTCACAAATTTGTGACTTTCCACTCATGTATTTCATATTTTTTCAAATAAATTGAACACTTTTTTCTCATTTCTAAATACACCACCTTTTGCACCTTTTCCTATTGTGGAGAAAGGAAGCAGGCGAGGCAACGAGCTGAACTACACAGGAACTTTATTCCTTCTTCAACATACAGTACAGTAAAAGTGCTCCTGGGTCTCTGTGCATTCCTCTTTTATATCTTTAATACCATGCATTGAGATCCGAAACTTCCGACCATAATACAGTGTTGTTTAGAACAGAGACCTGTGTGGCACATTAACATGACATAACGCCGGCGCCGCTCTCACACAGTTTCTTCTTCCCGCATCTCCGGCAGTTACTCCTCTCCCCAGGGGTGCATAGTCCTTACTGTCCCGCCTGATGCCCCCTGGTGACACCTCCTCTTCGGCCCATTGTTCCCCCCTTCCCCAGCTGCCTTCTCTGGGTGGAGAAGTCCCACACTATGCCCCCACACAGCCCCCCTATCCCCCGCCACCAAACACCCAGAAAAGGCACGCCCCCCCCCCCCCCCCCATCCTTTGTGCTTGAGCCGGCAGCTGTAGCGGGAGGTCACCGATCCAGTCAAACCACCCTGCTGGCGAGGTGTACAGGAGGGCGCGTCAGTCTGTGAAGGGAAAAAGGGAGGGGGAGAAAACACATTAGCTTTGCAAGTGCAGGCCCCTGCCGAGGGATCACCAATTTGCGGAGCCACCAACCGTGGGCGTCCACGCCAGGGAGCTTGGGCCAACACCACCTGCTCGTCTGCCGACACAAAAGCAGGTTTCTGCCTGTTGATGCAGGAGGTCTCCCTACATCCCCCCAAGTCTAACACAAAATGCTTCGCCCCAGGTTCCAACACCCTGAACAGTCCATCGTACAGTGGGTGCAGCATGGTCCGGTGCGCATTGTGCCTGACATAAACAAAACTGGCATTCTGCAAGCTTTTTGGGACGAAGGTGCGGGGAAAACAATGGCGGGCCGGGCCCGGTATGTTGAAAGCCGCCATACTGTGCAAAAATTGCACGGGCGGATCAGCCTCAGGTACGGGGTTTTCCTGTAAAAATTGTCCGGGGATCCGCAGCGGCTGAGAAAAACGAGTTCTGCCAGGGAGGCTGCCAAATCCTCCTTAGGTGCGGAGTACAACCCTAAAAGAACCCAGGGCAGGCGGTCGACCCAAGTTGTCTTAGTGAGCAAAGCTCTGAGTGCTGCTTTAAGTGACCTATGAAAATGCTCACATAACCCGTTAGCCTGGGGGTTGTACACAGTAGTGCGGTGAATTTTGACCCCCCAGGCCTGGACCATCGCGGACCAGAGTTCCAAAACGAATTGTGGACCCCTGTCAGGAGTGATGTCTGACGGGGATCCGAACCGTGCAACCCAAGCTGACAAAAAAGCACGAGCCACTTCTGTGGATGTGGTAGAAGCCAGCGGGACCACTTCAGGCCAGTGCGTGGTGAGGTCCACGATTGTTAAAAGGTGCGTGAAACCTTGCGACGGCAGGAGGGGTCCCACCAAATCCACGTGGACGTGGTCGAACCTCCTGACTGGGATTTGGAATGGCTCGAGGGGGGCTCTGGTGTGCTTGTGCACTTTGGCCCGCTGGCACGCGTCGCAAGCCACAGCCCACTCTTTCACATCCTTGCACAAGTGCGGCCAGACGAATTTCGCCCCCACTAGCTTCGCCGAAGCGCGCACTCCCAGACGCGAAAGGGAGTGTACCGACTTAAAAACGCGACAGCACCAAGAGCTCGGAACGTCACAGAGCAAGGGAGGGCACCCTTCTTGCACCACCCTGCTCTCCAGCCTTAACCCAGTAGGCGCAGACTGGAGCACGCAAATGTCCGCATCCCCGGTTTGCTCCGCTGCCATCGCAGGGAAATCTATTCCCATGTAGACCGAGGAGACTAACGCATGCGACAGACAGTCGGCCAGGACGTTGAGCTTACCGGCGACGTGTTGAATGTTGGTAGTAAACTCCGAAATCACGGCCAAATGCTGTTGCTGCCGGGCCAACCACGGTTCTGAGACCTTGGCAATCATGTATGTCAGCGGCTTATGGTCCACGAACGCGGTGAACTCGCGCCACTCTAGCCAAAACTAAAAATGGAGCATCGCCAGGTGGAGAGCCAGCAATTCTCTATCGAACGTGCTATATTTGCATTCGTTGTCACACAAAGTTCGGCTGAAAAATGCAAGCAGCTGCCATGAACCTGAGATGTACTGCTCCACCACTGCCCCTATGGCAACATCAGACGCGCCCGTAGTGAGCACTATCCATACAGATGGATCCGGGTGGGCGAGCAATGCGGCATCTGCCAGCGCTGTTTTGGCGTATGTTAAAGCTTGGACCCACTCGGGAGTCCAGTCGATGGTTTCCGCGGGCTTCTTTTTGTTAAGGGCAGCATACAACGGCTGCATCAGCTGGGCTAATCCGAACGGCATGCGTAAAAACTCGAAAAGGCCGAAAGGAGTTATTACCACTGTTTTTGGAACGTCTTCCGCGCACACCGGGACCTGATGGTATCTGTGGACCAGATCCAATTTCGAAAAAACCCACGCCCCAGCCAGGTGCATGGAAAAATGCATGGAAAAATCCTGGATGTGCGGAATGGGATAACGATCATGTTCCGTGGCGTTATTCAAGTGCTGGAAATCGCCGCACGGTCGCCACGACCCGTCGTCTTTAGGCACCATGTGTAGCGGGAATGCCCATGGGCTGTTGGAGCACCTGACGATGCCCAACTGCTCTAAGTTGGCAAACGCCTCTCGCGCGCTTGCCAGTTTAGCTGCGTCCAAGCGCCGAGGTTGCACGAACACCGGCGGGCCTTTTGACATTATGAAGTGTTCGAACCCGTGTGTCGTTACCGTAGCCGAAAAAGTCGGGACCATGAGTGCTGGGAACTGTGTGAGCAAATGTTGGTACTTACCCCCTGGAGCTATAACGTTAGCCAGTGTTGTCGACCCAGCGCCCCAAGCTGTACAGGGTAGTGAGGTAAAAGAGACAGCATCCACTAATCTCCTATTAGCAACATCGACTAACAACCCATAAGCACATAAAAAATCTGTGCCTAAAATGGGGTCGGAACATGCATTTACCACAAAGTCCCACTGAAAGTTGCGTCCGTGTAAGCATATCGTCAGTGTCCGCTCACCAAATGTCCTGATGGTGGATCTGTTGGCGGCTGTGAGCTCGGGACCGCTGCCTCCTGCCACCCTGTCTGCGTTGACTGGCAGGATGAGGCTCTTCTGGGAGCCAGAGTCCACCAAAAACCATCTCCCCGAACATGTGTCCTTGACATAAAGCAGTCTGTTCCTGTTGCCATCGGTTGCAGCTGCCACTGAATTCCGAACGTGCCGTCTTCCCGGCTTTTTGAATTGGCATGGCGACAGGCAGTGTTGGGCATTTGAGCCGAAACGGCGATGATAAAAACAGATCGCCCTGTTCCTTCGTCTCCTGGTGTCCGTCCCGGCTACCACGAACGGCTCCTCAACCTCACTGGGGTCCCTCATGGATGCCGGTGCCACTGCCTGCATGCTGAGAGTTCTGATCACTAAAATGATGCGGTCCGCTTCCTGCGCCAGGGTGCGGTAGTCCTGAGCAACCAGCCACAGCGAGTTGGCCAGGATCGCCCTTGCTGTAGCTGGTAGGTTCCTGAGGAACAGGTGGGCGAACAGGAAAGATTCACCGTCCTTCCCCCTCAGCGCCAACATGCTCTCCGTGAGTTCCACTGCTGATCTGTCCCCTAACTCCGAACGCGTTAGAAGTCTCTCTGCCCTCTCACTGTCAGAAAGGGTATAGCGCTGGAGAAGCATCCTCTTGAGTGCTTCATATTTTCCTTGAGCAGCATATTTCCTGGAGCAGGCTCGTCACCTGTTGCGTGGCGCGCACATCCAGCGCAGCGACCACGTAGTAATCCCTGGTATTGTCCGTTGTTATCCCACGGAGTGCGAACTGGGCTTCTATGTGCAAGAACCACGCAGTCAGGTTGTGAAGCCAGAAGTCTGGGAACTTGACTGGGAGCTTATGGGGAATGTACGATCGCTACTCAATAAGACTGACGAGCTAGCGGCTATCTCCCGCTACGAGAGCGTCTTCAGAGAGATTAGCTTGATGTTGTTTACTGAGACGTGGCTAACAGAACTAGCAACAGATGCTAACATCGAACTGGAGGGTTTCCACGTGATACGGGCAGATCGGACACCAGACAGTGGGAAGGCAAGGGGCGGAGGAGTGATAATGTACACTACCGTTCAAAAGTTTGGGGTCACCCAGACAATTATTTTGTGTTTTCCATGAAAAGTCACACTTATTTACCACCATGAGTTGTAAAATGAATAGAAAATATAGTCAAGACATTGACAAGGTTAGAAATAATGATTTGTATTTGAAATAATATTTTTTTCCTTCAAACTTTGCTTTCGTCAAAGAATCCTCCATTTCAGCAATTACAGCATTGCAGACCTAACATGATTGCACAAGGGTTTTCTAATCATCCATTAGCCTTCTGACGCAATGAGCAAACACATTGTACCATTAGAACACTGGAGTGATAGTTGCTGGAAATGGGCCTCTATACACCTATCTAGATATTGCACCAAAAACCAGACATTTGCAGCTAGAATAGTCATTTACCACATTAGCAATGTATAGAGTGTATTTCTGATTATTTTAAAGTTATCTTCATTGAAAAAAGTGCTTTTCTTTCAAAAATAAGGAAATTTCTAAATGACCCCAAACTTTTGAACGGTAGTGTATGTCAATAACAGCTGGTGCAGACCGGGACATATCACGGTTAAACAACAACACTGCAACAAAGACATTGAGTTGCTAGCTGTTAGCATGCGGCCTACCTATCTCCCGAGGGAATACTCACACATGATCTGCATTGTTATTTATGCAAATCTGATGGCGAACGCGGGGACAGCATGTGACGCCATTCACTTAGTAACTGGCAGGCTGCTGACAGAACACCCAGATGCTCTCCTACTCATCTCAGGTGATTTCAACGATATTTCACTGTCCCCCATTCTGCCCACTTTCACCCAGTATGTCACATGCCACACTAGAGACAATAAAACACTGGACTTATTCTATGCAAACACTAAGGAGGCGTACATCTCATCACCACTCCCCCCACTCGGGAGATCGGATCACAACTTGGTTCATCTCCTGCCGGTGTACAAACCCCAAGTACACAGACAACCTCCGGTCATGCGCACAGTGAAGTTATGGTCTGAGGAGGCAATGGACGCTCTAAAGGACTGTTTTGAAACCACTGCCTGGGAGCAGCTCTGTGATCCATATGGTGAGGGCATCGATGGCCTCACTCACACCATCACGGACTACATCAACTTCTGTGTGGACAACACCGTACCCACCAAGACCATACGGTGTTGCTCAAACAACAAACCCTGGATCAACCCTGAGATTAAAACACTTCTGAGAGAGAAGAAGAGGATCTTCAGGTCGGGGAACAGGGAGATGCTGAAGTCCGTACAGAGGGAGCTGAGGAGGAAGATCAGAGAAGGCAAGGACAGCTTCAGGAAGAAGATGGAGGACAAGCTACAACAGAGCGACATCGGCGGGGTCTGGAGAAACCTTAAAACCATCTCTGGGCTCCAGAATACCTCCTCCCAGGCCACGGGGGGCAGGGAGTGGGCGAACAATCTGAACCTGTTTTTTAATAGGTTTGACCAACCCCCCCCCCCTCCCCCCCCCCCCCCCCCCCCCCGCGACTGCACAACAACCACTACTGCCTCTAAAGTCATCGAGACCTGCTGTCCACACCCCACTCCACCAACACCCCCCCACTCCCAGCACACAGCCCCCCAACCTGACCCTCACTAAGACCCAGGTGAGGACGGAGCTGAGGAAGATCAAGGCAAGGAAGGCCTCGGGACCGGATGGCATCAGCACGAAGCTCCTCAAGTCCTGCGCAGACCAGCTGTGTGGGATTGTGGAGCACATCTTCAACCTGAGCCTGAAGCTGGGGAGGGTACCACAGTTGTGGAAAACATCTTGTGTGGTACCTGTACCAAAGACTTCCCACCCCAAAGACCTGAACAGCTACAGACCAGTGGCCCTGACGTCTCACATGATGAGGACCCTGGAGAGACTGCTCCTTGCTCACCTCCGCCCCCTGGTGGGACCAGCGATGGATCCACTCCAGTTCGCTTACCAGCATGGCATTGGGGTGGAGGATGCAGTGATCTTCCTCCTTCACCGTTCCCTGCCCCACCTGGAGAAGCCCGGGAACGCGGTGAGGATCATGTTCTTTGACTTCTCCAGTGCTTTCAACACCATCCAATCGATGATCCTGAAGGACAAGCTGCTGTGCGCAGGGGTGGACCAGCACCTGTCATCATGGATCCTGGACTACCTCACTAACCGGCCACAGTTTGTGAGAACCCGGGATTGTGTGTCTGACACGATCATTGGTAGCACGGGGGCCCCCCAGGGAATGGTTTTGGCTCCCTTCCTGTTCACCCTTTATACTGCGGACTTCTCACACAACACAACACAGTGCCATCTACAGAAGTTCTCTGATGACTCTGCAATTGTCGGCCTCATCTCCAACGGAGATGAAGCTGAGTACAGAGGACTTATCCAGGACTCCGTGGACTGGTGCCATCGAAACTACCTCCAGATCAACGCGAGGAAAACTAAGGAGCTGGTGGTGGACTGCCGGAGGCAAGGACAACCCTTCACAGCACCAGTAAGCATCCAGGGAACAGACATTGAGATGGTGACATCCTACAAGTACCTTGGTGTTCATCTGAACAATAAACTAGACTGGTCACACAATACCGACGTACTCTACAAGAAGGGACAGCGCAGGCTGTTCCTACTGAGGAGGCTCAGGTCTTTTGGTGTACAAGGGGCGCTGCTGAAGACATTCTACGACACGGTGGTGGCATCAGCCATCACTTTTGGAGTGGTCTGCTGGGGCAGTGGCATTACAGCAGCAGATAGGAAGAGACTGAACAAACTAATCCAGAAAGCTAGCTCTGTCCTGGGGCAACGCCTTGACCCAGTGGAGGAGATAGGAGAGAGAAGGACGGTGGCTAAACTGTCATCTCTGCTGGAGTCCGAGTCCTACCCTATGCAGGACATACTGAACGCACTGAGGAGCTCATTTAGCAGTAGACTACATCATCCTAGGTGTGCGACCGAGAGGTTTCACAGGTCCTTCCTACCTACGGCTGTCAGACTGTATGACCTAAGCAGAGCTGCTCGCAGAGATAGCAAAAAACGTGACGACCTTATAGTATTGAATGCAAAAGACGCAACAGACTTACACAAATGGTCCCCTCCAGCATACAACTAGGACAATATCAGTCGCTACGGAGGGTGACAATATGTATGGGTACATATTCATACCATGTAGGGTAACTAAATAGATGGTTACGCTGTTTATTCCATCTAGCTACAATGCTCCGCACTGTGTATTTATATTTATATATTTATGTGTACATACAGTGGGGCAAAAAAGTATTTAGTCAGCCACCAATTGTGCAAGTTCTCCCACTTAAAAGATGAGAGAGGTCTCCAATTTTCATCATAGGTATACCTCAACTATGAGAGACAAAATGAGAAAAAAAAATCCAGAAAATCACATTGTCTGATTTTTAAAGAATTTATTTGCAAATTATGGTGGAAAATAAGTATTTGGTCACCGACAAACAAGCAAGATTTCTGGCTCTCACAGACCTGTAACAACTTCTTTAAGATGCTCCTCTGTCCCCCACTCGTTACCTGTATTAATGGCACCTGTTTGAACTCGTTATCAGTATAAAAGACACCTGTCCACAACCTCAAACAGTCAGACTCCAAACTCCACTATGGCCAAGACCAAAGAGCTGTCAAAGGACACCAGAAACAAAATTGTAGACCTGCACCAGGCTGGGAAGACTGAATCTGCAATAGGTGAGCAGCTTGGTGTGAAGAAATCAACTGTGGGAGCAATTATTAGAAAATGGAAGACATACAAGACCACTGATAATCTCCCTCGATCTGGGGCTCCACGCAACATCTCACCCCATGGGGTCAAAATTGTCACGAAAACGGTGAGCAAAAATCCCAGAACCACATGGGGGGACCTAGTGAATGACCTGCAGAGAGCTGGGACCAAAGTAACAAAGGCTACCATCAGTAACGCACTACGCCGTTAGGGACTCAAATCCTGCAGTGCCAGACGTGTCCCCCTGCTTAAGCCAGTACATGTCCAGGCCCATCTGAAGTTTGCTAGAGAGCATTTGGATGATCCAGAAGAGTACTGGGAGAATGTTATATGGTCAGATGAAACCAAAATAGAACTTTTTGGTAAAAACTCAACTTGTTGTGTTTGGAGGAGAAAGAACACCATACCTACTGTGAAGCATGGGGGTGGAAACATCATGCTTTGGGCTGTTTTTCTGCAAAGGGACCAGGACGACCGATCCATGTAAAGGAAAGAATGAATGGGGCCATGTATCGTGAGATTTTGAGTGAAAACCTCCTTCCATCAGCAAGGGCATTGAAGATGAAACGTGGCTGGGTCTTTCAGCATGACAATGATCCCAAACACACCGCCCAGGCAGCAAAGGAGTGGCTTCGTAAGAAGCATTTCAAGGTCCTGGAGTGGCCTAGCCAGTCTCCAGATCTCAACCCCATAGAAAATCTTTGGAGGGAGTTGAAAGTCCATGTTGCCCAGCAACAGCCCCAAAACATCACTGCTCTAGAGGAGATCTGCATAGAGGAATGGGCCAAAATACCAGCAACAGTGTGTGAAAACCTTGTGAAGACTTACAGAAAACATTTGACCTCTGTCATTGCCAACAAAGGGTATATAACAAAGTACTGAGATGAACTTTTGTTATTGACCAAATACTTATTGTCCACCATAATTTGCAAATAAATTCTTTAAAATCAGACAATGTGATTTTCTGGATTTTTTTTTTCTCATTTTGTCTCTCATAGTTGAAGTATACCTATGATGAAAATTGGAGACCTCTCTCATCTTTTAAGTGGGAGAACTTGCACAATTGGTGGCTGACTAAATACTTTTTTACCCCACTGTATGTATATTCACTGCTCTTACTTTCTTATCTTCTTAATTATTGCTCTGAGTGTTGCTATCCCTGTGCTGTTGCAACCCTGGAATTTCCCCATTGTGGGACTAATAAAGGTTTATCTTATCTTGACTGAGGTAGTGCACACGGTGCTGGTGCTGTCCCTCCAGGTAGTCTCCGGGGTGGTGCTCGGCTCGCTTTCCATGGCACATCGGGGTCACCAATGTGGAGAAAGGAAGCAGGCGAGGCAACAAGCTAGACGACACAGGAACTTTATTCCTTCTCCAACATACACTACAGTAAAAGTGCTCCCGGATCTCTGTGCATTCCTCTTTTACATCTTTAATACCATGCATTGAGACCCGGAATTTCCGACCATAATACATTGTTGTTTAGAACAGAGACTTGTATGGCACATTAACATGACATAACGCCGGCACCGCTCTCACACCGTTTCTTCTTCCCGCATCTCCGGCAGTTACTCCTCTCCCCGGGGGTGCATAGTCCTTACTGTCCCGTCTGATGCCCCCCGGTGACATCTCCTCTTCGGCCCATTGTTCCCCCCTTCCCCAGCTGCCTTCTCTGGGTGGAGAAGTCCCACACCATGCCCCCACACAATAACTTTTTCATGTAAATTTCATCATCAAAATGTTCTTAACGAGTAAAAAAAATGTGCGATAATATATCTCGTCATCAAAGTGCAAAATTTCTGAGCGAATACACGTACTTCAGCAAATGTAACTCGTTACTACCTATCTCTCTGTAGGGGTGGCTGTGGCGCAGGTGTAATGTGGCCAACTACTGATCGAAGGATCAGTAGTTGCATTCCTGCTCTGTCTGCAGTCGGCATGTCAAAGTGTCCTTGAGCAAGACACTGAACCCCCAGTTGCTCCTGGTGGGTCAGGCCAACGCCTTACATGGCAGCTCCGCCACCATCAGTGTGTGAATGGGCGTGTGAATGGGTGGATAGCAGGATCTGTAAAGCGCTTTGGTCATCAAGAGATGGGTAAAAAGTGCTATATACTGTAAGTGAACGCCATTTACCATTCTCTGTCTCACTATTTCCCTCATCTTCAGTGTATCAGAAGCTTAGTTGTAATCACAACAATCAAACTAATATAGGGATTGGGCAATAAATCAATTTAAATCAAATGTTGTGAAAATCAATTTTCCAGTTCACAAGAGTAACTAGAGGGTACTCAGAGAGCACATACCTCCGCCAAGGCTCCCTTTGTCCATAACTCCTTCCGACCATCCATGCATTGTGAAATAGGCCATGGTGGAGGTATATATTCATGGATCACCTCCAAAATCTAATGAGTTCATCCTTAGGCCAAAGGGCCAACCGCTGGTGAAAGTTTCATCAAAATCCGTTAGTTTTTGCATATCCTGCTAACAGGCAAATAGTCAAACCAACTGACTCCATTACATTATTTCCTTGGTGGAGGTAAATATGGTAGCCTCCAGCTCCAACCCCCTCCCCCACCCATAAACATTTATTTTTAAAAGTTAAGTTAGTATTTTATTTATGAGAAATGTGTGGATCCATCTTTGTTTGATCAAACTTTCATTATAAATAAAATGTTTGGTTTGGTTAAAGCCAGGTTTGCATTTTATTCCTTCCCAACAGTGTTTGTTGAGGGGTGGAGTACTCTTATTTGAAATAATCCCTATCTTCAATCAAAAATATCAGTTAAAATTGAAAATCGAATGTGGCATGAAAAAAATGTGGACTTTTATTTTAAGGCCCTAAACCAGTGATTCTGCAAAGATGACAAGAAACACGCTCGTGCGTGCATAAATACAAAGAAACATAAAAATGATCCAAATGTAGCCACACACCAAACCCCTGAACATCAGGAGTAAAGCATTTTGTATATCATAGGCTCATTTTATTTAAACTTCCTAATGGTGAGAGCTATTTACAATCTCTACAACAGAGTGCTTTTTGAATCACGATGTGTTACACATTTTCACAGAAAATCGAACAAAGTACTTCCACAATTTTTGTCCTCTTTAGTAAAAACATTAAGAGCCAACCATTTCATGACACTCACTAAACAGTTTGGCGAATAAAGCTGCTTTTCTACCTCCTTTCATTGTTTCGCCATTACAACTTAAAGTAGAAGCAAACCTTGTCATTGTTGAACCATTGCAGATAAAACAAGTCTGGAGACTTGAAGCCTTATGTCACTGATTAGTGCCGATTTCATTCCTGCAAAGACTGTGGTTCTAATTTATTTACATTTTTTTAAGGCATGCAAGCACTAAGTCTGTTTAAATCCTGATCAGCTGTCAATATCATTTTGCTGCTAAATTGTTTTCTCTCTGATCTCACATTTTCTGTGCCCAACTTGTTAAGAGAGCACATATTTGCATCGCAAGCGTGCGTCCTTCAAATGTGTTTATGAGGACTGTAAGGCCCTGGGCTGCTGTTTAAAAGTGCAACTTTACGGA
The DNA here is from genome assembly GCA_020510985.1 of Pholidichthys leucotaenia. Classification (NCBI taxonomy): domain Eukaryota; kingdom Metazoa; phylum Chordata; class Actinopteri; order Cichliformes; family Pholidichthyidae; genus Pholidichthys; species Pholidichthys leucotaenia. The sequence continues at coordinate 311,052,192 of CM035837.1, read as the reverse complement.
TCCCTTATGCGGGGCAACGTGTTGGGCCCAGAGCATTTTTTCTCCACGGTCCACCAGGTCCTGATCAAGCCGCACAGGCAAATGGGCCTCCAGATGATGGACCAGAGAAAACAGATGCATTATTGTCTTGTCTTTCTTTCTAAATCCAGTTTTCCAATTCTCCTGCTCACCATCCTCATCTCGCTCATCCACCCTCTTCTTCTTCTTAAACCCACTGTTCAGTCTGCTGTATGGGCCTTATTTCGTTGCCGGGGGGAGGGGGGGTGTCTCTGCCACTCAGGGTTGGATGTTCTTGTAAGCCCATGGGGAAGCCATGAACTGTTTTTCCCGTTCATTCCACACACGTCAGGGCTCATTAGCCGTGTTGGAGGAGATGAGGGTGGGGAAGCAGGCAACCATATGCATGTGTAGACAAGTGGCTCTCAACCTGGGGTTTTGTGGAGTGAGCTCAAGCCTGTTACAGTGTTATATAAATGTTATTGATAGCAGATGATCAGTTTTAACTGTGCTTTTGTCTGATGATGGGTCATGTTTAGATTGTGTTTAACTTGAGAAGAGACATGAAATCATACCAACCAAACAGACCGAAAAAAAAAGAAGTATGCTGAGCAGTAATCATGTATGACACTGGGGGAAAAAATCTGTGCAGATGTGGTAAAACAGCTGCCACTTATTTACCACAATATCTGGATTTTTCTGACCTGCTGTATGTTTAACATAATTGAAGCATGTTGTAAGTCTAAGAGGCATTACTAGAGGCTTGTTTGTTGGATTTGGCATCTTCACCATCAGACAAACATGGGACTATTCAAACTGTCCTGTAATTTCTGGAAAAGGGGATTTTGATAGTTGGATGCTTTTGTTCTTGTGGGTGGGGCTTCTTCCTCAATTTCAATTTGTAGATGGATCTGGGAAGTTTGGAGACCAGGTCAGCAGACCCGCTGGTGTCTGGTGTTGCATCATGGTGTAATGTTGCAACCACTATGGCATATTTTGGTTATTACTTATTCTAGAAGATCTAGTTTAGTTTTAATTTAATTAATTATACTCCACACAATGAGGCAAAGAAAGGAGTAGCCAAGAAAAGGCACATAGTGAGTTGCATGAGAGGCTGGACACTAAGAAGAAGAAAGGGACTTGTATTAGTTGGCTAGACAGATATCGAGCTGGAAAGGATGTGCAACAGGTTAGGTTGGTTAAGAACAAGATGGTAATGCACTAACAAGTGAAGCGAGAGTGTTAAGAAGGTGGAAGGAGTACTTTGAGGAGCTGATGAATGAAGAAAATGAGAGAGAGAGAAAGGTGGGTGAAGGAAAGACAGTGAACCAGGAAGTTCAGAGGATTAGCAAGGTGAACAGTGGAAAGGCAGTTGGTCCAGATAACATACCTCTGGAGGTATGGAAATGTGTAGGAGAGTTGGCCATGGACTTTTTAACCTGATTGTTTAACACAGTCTTGGAGTGTGAGAGAATGCATGAGGAGTGGAGAAGTGTTGTGATACCAGTTTTCAAGAACAAAGGTGATGCTCAGAGCTCTAGTAATGACAGAGGTATAAAGTGATCAGCCACACTATGAAGGGGTGATTTGTGACAGAAGGATAGCAGCTAGAGTGAAAGGAAAGATTTACAGATAGTAGCGAGATGATGACTATGATGTATGGTTTGGAGACGGTGGCACTGACAAAAAGACAGGAGGCAGCACTGGATTTGGCAGCATTGAAGATGTTAAGATTCTCATTGGGAGTGACAGGATAGAAATTAGTATATCAGAGGAACAGCTCAAGTTGAGCAGTTTGGAGACAAAGTAGGAGATGCAAGGCTGAGATTGTTTGGAACATTTGAAGAGGAGGGATAGTGGATATATCGGACAAAGGATGTTGAAGATGGAGCTGCCAGGCAGGAGGAAAAGAGGAAGACCACAGAGAAGATTCATGGACGTTGTGTAAGAGCACATGGAGAGGGTTGATGTGAGAGAAGAGGATGCAAGGACTACAATGAGATGGAGGCAGATGATCCACTGTGGTGACCCCCTAAAGAGAGCAGCTGAAAGAAGAAGATATCCCCCACAACTGTTCATTCATTTCATTCATCTGTTCATTCATTTGACATTTGCTGCTGTCGCACTATAGCTTCTACATTTCTGATTGGATTTACTTCACATTTATATGTCTAATGATGGGGTCCATTTTTAGGGGAGGGGAGCTTGTACTTTTTCACTCCATTATATTATTCACTTATTATATTCACCAGTGTAGCTTCTTCATTTCTGTTCAGATTGACTTCCTATTAAATACTGAAGCTTTGACTCAAACGAGGAATTCTATTTTTGGGTAGGGGGACTTACAACGCATCCGGAAAGTATTCACAGCGCTTCACTTTATCCACATTTTGTTATGTTACAGCCTTATTCTAAAATGGATTAAATTCATTTTTTTTCCCTCAAAATTCGACACACAACACCCCATAATGACAATGTGAAAAAAGGTTTTTGAGATTTTTGCAAATTTTATTAAAAATAAAAAATAAGAAATCACATGTACATAAGTATTCACAACCTTTGCCATGAAGCTCAGGTGCATCCTATTTCCACTGATCATCCTTGAGACGTTTCTACAGCTTAATTGGAGTCCACCTGTGGTAAATTCAGTTGATTGGTCATGATTTGGAAAGGCACACACCTGTCTATATAAGGTCCCACAGTTGACAGTGGATGTCAGATGACAAACCAAGCATGAAGTCAAAGGAATTGTCTGTAGACCTCCGAGACAGGAATTGTCTCGAGGCTCAAATCTGGGGAAGTCACTCTGTCAGAGCTCCAGCGTTTCTCTGTGGAGAGAGGAGAACCTTCCAGAAGGACAACCATCTCTGCAGCAATTCACCAATCGGGCCTGTATGGTAGAGTGGCCAAAGGAAGCCACTCCTTAGTAAAAGGGCTAATGGCAGCCTGGCTGGAGTTTGCCAAAAGGCACCTGAAGGACTCAGACCATAAGAACAAATTCTCTGGTCTAATGAGACAAGATTGAACTCTTTGACATGAATGCCAGGTGTCAGTTTGAGGAAACCAGGCACCGCTCATCACCAGGCCAAATCCCATCCCTACAGTGATGCATGGTGGTGGCAGCATCATGCCCATGCGGATGTTTTTCAGTCTTGACCCTCAGACTGGGTTCATCTTTCAGCAGGACAACGACCCCTAAGCACACAGCCAAGATATCAAGGAGTGGCTTCAAGACAACTCTGTGAATGTCCTTGAGTGGCACAGCCAGAGCCCAGACTTGAATCCAATTAAACATCTCTGGGAGAGATCTGAAAATGGCTGTGCACCTACGCTTCCCATCCAACCTGAATGGAGCTTGAGAGGTGCTGCAAAGAGGAATGGGAGAAGAAACTACCAAAGATAGGTGGGCCAAAGTTTGTGGCATCATATTCAAAAAGACTTGAGGCTGTAATTGCTGCCAAAGGTGCATCAACACAAGTACTGAGGGCAAAGGCGTGAATACTTATGTACATATGATTTCTTAGTTTTTTATTTTTAATAAATTTTCAAAAATTTCAAAAAACGTTTTTTCACATTGTCATTATGGGGTGTTGTGTGTAGAATTTTGAGGGAAAAAATGAATCAATCCCTTTTGGAATAAGGCTGTAACATTACAAAATGTGGAAAAAGTGACGCGTTGTGAATATTTTCTGTGGTATTGTGTGTAGAATTGAGTATAAAAAATAATGAATTTATTCCATTTGGGAATGAGGCTGTAACATAACAAAATGTGGAAAAAGTGAAGTGCCCGTGAAACGTTCTGCGATGCACTGTATTTTTTCCCAGCGCTTTTATGCTGATCACAGTTCTCATTAGGGGCCCCTGATTTGCAGATGCATGAGGTATGTCAGCTTGCTCACTAAGGTTCTTTCTTTAATGTTAAAACGTAGTGGTTATTAATGTTTTTTTCCCTTCTTTCACACTATACAGACGTGGACAAAAATGTTGGTCCCCCTCTGTTAATGAAAGAAAAACCCACAATGGTCACAGAAATAACTTGAATCTGACAAAATGGTAATAATAAAATTCTATGAAAATTAACCAATGAAAATCAGACAATGCTTTTGAATTGTGGTTCAACAGAATATTTAAAATAAACAAACTCATGAAACAGGCCTGGACAAAAATGATGTACCCTTAACTTAATATTTTGTTGCACAACCTTTTGAAGCAAATCGCTGCAATCAAACGATTTCTGTAACTGTCAATGAGACTTCTGCACCTCTCAGCAGGTATTTTGGCCCACTCCTCATGAGCAACTGCTCCAGTTGTCTCAGGTTTGAAGGCTGCCTTCATCCAGACGGCATGTTTCAGCTTCTTCCACAAATGTTCAATAGGATTTAGATCAGGGCTCATAGAAGGCCACTTTAGAATAGTCCAATGTTTCGCTCTTAGCCATTCTTGGGTGTTTTTAGCTGTGTGTTTTGGGTCATTATCCTGTTGCAAGACCCATGACCTGCGACTGAGACCAAGCTGACACTGGGCAGCACATTTCTCTCTAGAATACCTTGATAGTCTTGAGATTTCATTGTACCCTGCACCGATTCAAGACACCCTGTGCCAGATGCAGCAAAGCATTCCCAGAACATAACAGAACCTCCTCCATGTTTCACAGTAGGGACAGTGTTCTTTTCTTGCTATGCTTCATTTTTGCGTCTGTGAACATAGAGCTGATGTGCCTTGTCAAAAAGTTCCAGTTTTGTCTCTTCTGTCCATAGGACATTCTCCCAGAAGCTTTGTGGCTTGCCAACATGCAGTTTGGCAAATTCCAGTCTGGCTTTTTTAGGATTTGTTTTCAACAGTGGTGTCCCTCCTTGGTCGTCTCCCATGAAGTCCACTTTGGCTCAAACGATGACGGATGGTGCGATCTGACACTGATGTACCTTGACCTTGGAGTTCCACCATGAAGTGTTTAGAGGTTGTTCTGGGCTCTTTTGTTACCATTCGTATTATCCGTCTCCTCCTGCGGCCCGTCCAGGGAGGTTGGCTACAGTCCCGTGGATCTTAAATTTCTGAATATATGTGCAACTGTAGTCACAGGAACATCAAGCTGCTTGGAGATGGTCTTATAACCTTTACCTTTAACATGCTTGTCTATAATTTTCTTTCTAATCCCCTGAGACAACTCTCTCCTTTGCTTCCTCTGGTCCATGTTTAGTGTGGTACACACCATGTCACCAAACAGCACAGTGACTACTTGTCACCCTTTAAATAGGCCCGACTGACTGATTACAAATTTGTAGACACCTGTGATGTTCAATTAGAGGACACATATTGGTTTAACATGTCCCTATGGTCACATTATTTTCAATCTTTTCTAGGGATACCATCATTTTTGTCCAGGCCTGTTTCATGAGTTTGTTTTTTCAAGTAATTCTGTTGAACCACAATTCAAAAGCATTGTCTGATTTTCATTGGTTAATTTTCATAGAATTTTTATTTATTACCAGTTTTGTCAGATTCAAGTTATTTCTGTAACCATTGTGGGTTTTCTTTCATTAACAGAGGGGTGTAACAATTTTGTCCACGTCTGTACTTGACACATGACCATGTCAACATCGAGGCTGAAGTGGAAGACATATCATGATTTTTTAACCTTATTGAAAAACACTGTATATGTTAGCAGATACTGTTAAGTTACAAGAAATATGGCAAAAATGTCAAACAGAATTTGGTATATTACCACGCACTGTCAAATTTACTTTCATACTTTTACTGCAAAGACTCTGCACATCTGTGTTACATTATGTAATGCAACATAAATTTAGTAACGATTTTGTGATGTTTAAAAATGGTAAATATCAGCATTAACACTGACCTCAACATCATCCACCTTTTCATTATCAATAAATGTCTTTAGTATTTATTGGGTTTAAAAGTGAGAAATATTGCAGATACAAGATAAAAGCTGCACACATTCCAACCTGTATTTAAGCAGCTACATTTGTTCTTCAGACTTGATTATCTAAATGTCCACTTTCCTTGTGTAAGGGAAAATGGGAATATTTAATTAAATAATAAATATGATCAGGTATGAATTTATTTAATTTATATTGATGTATTGGAATCTGAGCTCAAATCTCATTTCATATACATCAGGAAAGTTAACACTCGTAAGGGCACCAGCTTCTATCTTTAAGAAGCAATTTGATCTTTTAATTTCACTTTATACCTGTTTGATCACTCACTAAATTAATCAATAATCAGTCTCAAAAATTTCCGTGGAATTCGATACCTGGGCTTGAACAAGACTCAAAGGAAATAAATTCCCAACAACTTCTCTCATTTTTAAATATTTTATTAAATGAAATGATGAACAGATATTGTAATTTCCTTAATCATAAAATCAATCTTGTATAATGATAGATTAACAATGTCAATATTTTCGGAACCAGGGTTAAACTGAGAAATGAATTTCTATCAGTTTGAGTTAACAGATTTTTAAAAAAAAAGCCCGCAAATTTATGGAGAAAGTTTATTAATTATGAAAAAGTCCTAAATTAATCTTAAGAAATATAAAAACGGAATTTTAATAAAAAGAAGAGTTATGTTAAGGGCTTCTTAATTTGCATCTGATTAGATATACAAATTATTACCGAACCTCAGACGTTAATTCAGCAGTGGAATTAAAGTTTTTTGCAGCTCACGTGCTCCTGGTGATGATAGTTCTGTCGTCCGTCCTCAGCCCAAGATTTTGTGGATGTTAGGGAAGTATCTGCCCGCAGATATTTCAGGGTCCACAGTTTCGACTTTAGATTCAAGCGGTCGAAGGAGGCTGGATTCTGGGCTGTATGACCCGCAGTTGAAAACGGGTCCTAGCCAGATGGTGCCGATGCTTCTTCAGCGCGATGTGGGACAGCTGCGTGTTGATTCCTCAGCTGCGTCTTTTCTTCCTGGTAGACAAGCAGCTGCAGCAGGTTTTCGGAAATAATTAAAGATATGCTAATCCGATCTTCAAATTAAAAAAAAAAAAACTTTCGGACTTTAGATAAAATAGTAGCTTCTGGTGGGTGCTGGGTCAAGAAAAATATTATAAAAATAAAGTCAAAATTAAGTTTACATAAAATCAAACAAACGGGGAGTTTTACAGAAAGTTTAACAAAGAAAAAGTGATGAATAAAATTGGAGTTAACTGCCGATTAAGAATTGAGCTTAAAGAATTAGGAATTCCTAGGCATTTAAGAGATAAAGAAAATACAAAGTTACATAAATTACGAGTTATCTGCTCTGTGTTCAGAAAAGCGACATGTGGTCAGACGGTCCTTTGTTCTTCCTTGCTGTGTGTAGACAATGGAGGAGATCAGAAAAAAGGGATGACGAAAAGAGCAGGCGAAAAGAGAGTCCGGAGCAGAAAGAGGGGCTGACGAAAAACAGGCTGAAGCCGGAGTCTCTCTCCTTTTTATAAGCTCTGTTGAGTTTCGCGGGATTCCGGCCTGACCGGAATCTCAGCCAATGAGCGTCCTTCGTGGGCGGGCTCGATGAACTTTTAGTCCAATGAACAAACAGTCTATTGTTCGGAGTCCTTTGGGGTGAAGAGTTGTCATGCAGAGATTGGCTGTTGGAGTCACATGTGATATCGAGGCAAAACTCATACATACTGGAAGTTAATATTTCCCTTTATGTATTAAACTAAGATAACTTTAGTGATTAGTATAAATTATAAGCAGTGCTTCTAAATCAACATGCCAGGAATGAAGGATTATTCCGGTTATGGCTGCCATCGTAGGACGGACGTGTCTCGCTCCTGCTCTGCTCCTGAGGGGAAAAAAAAAAATCGTCAAATAACTCTCTCATTTGGGACAGAACGTATCCCAGCATTTTGAGTCTGCTGGATATGTTCGGTCGAAGCCATAAGGCTTGTGACAACCAAGGAAAAAGGAAAAGCGAGCCGCGAAACATCCAAATTAACAGGGACTTTCAGGTCCTGTGACGCAGAAACAAAACTCCATATATGGACGGAGGAGGCTAGGCAACGGTGCGATATCTGCGGGGAAGGGCACAGATGCGACTGATGGCTGCCATGAGTTCAATGAGAGGCGGACTTTTCCTCTAGATTTGATGGGATTTATGACAGCGTTGGAAGGAATAGAAAGGAATTGGGTGACTGTGTAGAACCGAACGGCGCAGATGGAGCTCCATCTCGCTAGTGCTGAAAGATGAGACGTCACCCGTCTTCAATTAAAGGTGCGCACTTTGGAAAAAAAACTAAATCTCTGGAAGATAATATTTTGGATTTGGAATCTCGTCGAGACAGAATAATTTGAGGCTGGTGGGTCTTCCAGAGGAATCAGAAGGTCGGAGACGTATGTTCCTTTCTGGAAAAGTGGATTCCGGAGGTGCTGGGCAGCGAGGAGTTGCAATCAGCAGTGATTCCTGGAAAAAGCACATCGTAATTGGCCCACGGAGAGATAAGGGACCGCCGAGACCTTAATTATGAAGTTCTTAGCAACAGAGACAGGATGAAGATCTTCAACGCTGCACGAGCTAAAAAAGGAGAGATTAAACACCAGGACCAGCAGGTGCGGTTCTACCCAGATTTGGCCACAGGAATCCAGCAATTGAGGAAGCAGTTTGATCCCGTACGTAAGGAGCTGTGCAACCTGTTGGGATCGTCATGGTGTAATCTATCTGCGAGACTGCTGACCACGTATGAGGGCAGAAAACCCACATCTTCAAGACCCCAGAGGAGGCGCAGGAGTTCATCCAGAAGATCAAAGAAGAAGAAGAGACTGGTGGGAGCTAAGCATGAACAAAATTAAGGTAGAATAATTAAGCATTTGCACAGGCATCTGACTGACTTGAAGTAAATAGTAAGTTTACAAAATATAGATTGTATTATATATTAAAAAAACAAAACAAAAACAAAACAAACAAAAAAAAAAACTATGATGTACAAAGTTGTTAAAAATTTTGAGTTAAGTTGGAAAACTACAGAGGAGAGTTAATGTTACGTCATTAAAGCAGTAGAGTTAGGGTGATTGGGAGGATGAAGAAGGAGTGGCTTAGGCTGTTCCCCGTGGGTGTGGAACGGTCGATGGCTATATCGGGAGACAGAATTTTTCTTTTGATTTTGGGGGGTTTGCCACAAGTGTGGGAAGGGGAAATTTGTTTGTGTGTAGTTTGTAGGATGAATGTTCAACCACTCATGTTTTTGCTTTCTCTGTATGAGCATGTTTACACTGCAAGGTAATCCCAAACTCTCTATAGATCATGGACCAAAGTGGATTAATCTTAATTTAACTTCATGGAATTGCAGAGGTCTACAAAATTTAAAAAAACTTAAACAAGTTATGAATAAAATAAAGGACATGGGTTCAAGAATTGTGTTTTACAAGAAACTCAATCAGGGATAGAGGAGGATGTTAAAAGAATTAGGAGTAGATGGCAGGGAAGTGTATTCACCTCTTCATTTTCATCCCGAGCCAGGGGAGTTATGACTCTCATACATAAATCAGTTCCTTTTCAAGTGAAAAATGTAATTGGAGACAAAATTTGGAAGATATGTAATCATTCAAGGTTCTTTCGCTATTAGAAAATATAAATCTTGTGAACTTATATGGTCCCAATATAGATGATCAGACAGTTCTTTGCTAATTTATTTCTCATCTTATCATCACTTACAGGGCAACATATAATAGCAGGGGATTTTAATTGTACATTGAATCCAGTGTGGATAGATCAACAGGACTGGATTGTACACACATTGGATGTAGGATGACTATTAATCATTTTTATGAAAGAATTGAGATTGTTAGATATATGGAGAGAAATGAAACCACAAGTTAAAGCCTATTCTTGTTATTTCCAGTACCTACAAGACATTCTCACGTATTGATTATTGTTTGATTTTCCACAGAATTAAGGTCCAAGATTCAAAACTGCTTTTATGATAACATCGTGATCTCTGATCATGCACCCTGTTGTCTAATATATGTAGATAAAAATTGACAAAGGAATCAGGTAGATGGCAATTTCAGCATAAATGGCTTCAGGATGAGGAATTTGTCAAGTATATAGAAAAACAGATAGACGAGTTCTTTGACATCCAATACTACCCGAAACATCAGCATGTGTAAAGTGGGAGGCTTTCAAAGCTTTTATTAGGGGACATATTATTAGTTATACAGGATCAAATCTAGAAGACTCGAGAGGAGAGAGCTAAATTGGAACATAAAATAAAAAGTCTTCAGGAAAAAGTGTATGCAGGAAGTGACCAAGGTTGGAGAATGAATTACTGATTTTGAGAGCTGAATACGACAAAAAATCAGCGAATAGAGCTGCCTCGAGTCTTCTAAGATTGAAACCAATCTTTTTATGAACAAGGTGAAAAATCAGGAAAATTATTAGCATGGCAGATTAAACAATTGGAAATTAAAACACCAATTACCAGTATTATAAGTAACGGGACAGGTAGTTATAGATACTTTAGAAATTAATAGAGACTTTAGAGATTACTATGAAAAATTATATGATACCAAAAATGAACCTGATTTAACAAAACTAAATGGGTTTTTGAACGGAACTATCTATACCGTTGTATACCAAATGAAAACAGGGAGATATTGGATGTTCTAAATTAGTCATGAAGAAGTTGGCTAGCCATTGATAATATGAAATCAGAACAAAGTGCAGGACCAGATGGTCTTCAGTTGACCTTTATAAAAAATTTAAGAATAAATTAATAAAACCTTTATTTGGAAATGGTTTTAGAAGCATTTCAAAATAATAATTTTACCATCATACATAAATAACTGCTTTAATTATACTGCCTGCCAAAACCAGGTAAGCCCTCTAATAAATGTGAAAATATGAGACCAATAAGCCTATTAAACGCCGACCTTAAGATAATCTGTAAAATTTTAGCAAGACGAATACAAGAAATTTTACCAATTATTATTAATCGAGATCAGAATGCTTTATAAAGGGTAGACAAGGCTTCCATAATGTAAGAAGACTATTTAATATTATTTATTTTAATAAAGAAGCACCGGATACAGCTCTCCTATCATTGGACGCCGAAAAGGCCTTTGATAGGTTGAATGGCCCTTTCTTTTTGAAGTCTACAAAGGTTTGGACTTGGAAATAATTTCATAAAATGGGTTCAAATAATATACAATAATGCTACAGCAGAAATCCTAACAAATAACAATATTTCAAAACCAATAAAAATCAATAGAGGATGTCGACAAGGCTGTCCACTTTCACCTTTACTGTTTACTATGGCAATTGAACCTTTAGCGAAGCGATACGTTTACATTCACAAATATATGGAATTAAAGTTTGGACCAACAGAACATAAAATCACCCTGTACGCCGATGATATAATTTTGTTTATGTCGAATCTAAAAAAATCAATTCCAACCTTGTTGAATTTAATAAAGAATTTTGGGGAAATATCAGGATATAAAATAAATAAAACTAAATCTTCAATATTAATGCTAAATGAGACCCAGAGAAATTACCCAGCCCCTGAGGTAAATCAATTCAATGTTGTAAATCAGTTTAAATATTTAGGAATCCAAATTATGCCTAAGCTAGAATCAGTCGCCAGCGTCAACTATGAAGCCTTAATGTCAGATATCAATGAGTTAACTCAGAGATGGATGTCACTACCAGTGTCGATGATCGGGAGAATCAATATACTTAAAAGTAATATTTTACCTAAAATACTTTATTTATTTCAATACATTCCCTTATCACCACCTTTAGATCTATTCTCAAGAATAAAAAAAAAGTTTGTGGAATTTATATGGAACAACAGGAGGGCTAGATTACGTCTGTCTTTATTATATTTACCATTTGATCGTGGAGGTCTGAAATGTCCAAATTTTATGTTGTATTATTGGTCGGCACAACTGAGGTCTATGACATATTATTTTTCATCAAATGATCTCCCTCACTGGACTGAAATGGAATCATACAATTTACCTTTACCTCTTCCCATATTCATATACTCAGATTCGGCAAAAAAATTACAAAAACAAGTTAAAAATCCATTTGTAAAGCATATGATCAAAATATGGTGTGAAGCTAAAAACTATTTAAAAGAACCACAGTTATTGTCACAATTTAGTCCAATATGGGGTAATCAATATTTTAAACCAGGGAGAGCGGACGCTGTATTTAAAGTATGGAATTTAAAAGGGATACAAAAGATTCAGGATTTATATTTGCCATGTGCAGACAACATAATGACTTTTGAAGAGCTGAGGATCAAATTTAATCTCAATAGAACACATTTTTTTAAATATCTTCAACTTAGAAACTTTATTCGATCAAATCAAAATAAAGCTCTCACTCAACCTATTTATTCATCCTTGGAAAAAATGATGATGAAAGATAGTAAAAGAAAGGGTTATTTTACAGAGTTTTATAACTCATTGACACTATCTTCAAGTGAAAATTCACTGAAAAGATTAAACTACTGGAAGAAGATCTGCAAATTGGAAATTCAGAGGAACAATGGGAAATGGCTTGTACAGAAGCTCAAACCAAATCAATAAATGCACGCCTTAAATTGATACATTTCAAAGTGGTTAATGCGGATGTATGTTACACCGGAGGAGTTAAATAGATATACAAAAATATACCAGATACATGCACAAAATGCATGGAAAGATAAAGGAACCCTATTCATTGTTTATGGGAATGTAGATTAATAAGAATGTTTTGGGAAGAGGTGAGGGTAGCAATTGAAAAAATAATCTCACAAAACAAATCATATGAATTCCTTAAACTGTTTTTGTTGGGTCTGTACCCAGAAAAGCATAATTTAATAAAAGTGAAAGAACATTCATAGACCTCAGTTTGCTTAATGCCAAAAAATGTATTGCACTATTATGGAAAAAGACTCATAGACCAGATGTGACTCAGTGGTTAAGACAGATGTTAACAAACTTCCATAGAAAGAATAACATATATACTGAAATCAAAGGAGATTTGTTTTGAGAATATATGGAGACCTTTTATTGATTATGTAAAAAATTTAAACATAACTCTTGAAGAAGAAGGTGAATGATGTGTGTGGACCTTGTAAATTCCAAACTGGTGAACATAATATGTATACTTATGTATTGGATTGTCTAGACTAAACAGAGGAGCATTGTTGAAGACTTGATTTTGTTGGTGGTTGTTGGTGTTTTAGTGCATTTTTTTTTTTTTGTAGTACTTTAGTGTTAGTGTTTGATTGTTTGTATCATGTTTGTTAAAAAAAACAAAGGTTCAATAAAGATATTGTGGAAAAAAAACATGCAGGAATAAACATTCATATAAACATTAGCATGCATATATAAAATCACAGATTAATGCATTTCACACACTATTTTCCACATCAAAAACATCAGAGTCCATCTGCATTTTCATAGTTCTGAAAAGAATGAAGGTTTAGAAATGAGTTTGTAATAATGTAAGTTCACTGTTTATTCCTGCATGTTCACAGTTTAAGGAAATTAGCTGAGTCGTGGATCTGTGTAGGTTTTATGGGGGCAATAAAAGTGAAGCCGGACATTGGGGAAATTCCTTAGGCTGGTTTTAACAAAGAAAGGAGATTTCAGCTGTGGCCTGGGGGAAGAAAATCCATTTCTTTGCATTATTCCTGGATGAAACAAAAATGTCTTTAAGCAGAAAAATTAATTGTTGCTGAGCCAAAGTGAGATGATGCTACACTTGTTTGATTCCAACATTTTCTGAGTGGAATCTGTGGTTTAGGAAGCAGAGTGTAAATCACTAATCACAGTAGTGGCTCACGCCAAAAGACTTTTAAAATTTTAACTGAATTTTAAAGTGTGAGAGACCTCATACATGATTTTAAAAAATAATAGCTTAAACCATTTTTTTTTCTTATAGCATGTGGAGTACGGAAATGTGAACAAGGTAACATGTCAACCGATTCGATTCACAATCTGGCTAGTGTCGCCAGATTTTCAGTGACAAGAAGTAAACTTTTCCATAAAAACAAACCCCCCATAATATGACTTGCAACACACTTTCAGTCATTTAAAACAAATCTATTCTAGCGAACTGCTCCTTTACTACCTCCCGCCAAGGAGGTAATGTTTTTACCGGGGTTTGTCTGTCTGTTTGTCTGTTACCAACATATGTAACTCAAAAACTTATGAACAGATTTTGACCAAATTTTCAGGAAAGGTGTGTAATGGCACGGAGAACAGATAATTAGATTTTGGTGCTGATTTGAGCGTGCATACCTCCACCAAGCGCTTTGTTTGTATTTGTATAGCAGGATTACACAAAAACTCTGCATGGATTTTGGATGAAATTTTCACCCAAGGTGGTTCTTGGGCTAGAGAGGAAACCCCATTATATTTTGGTGATGATCTGAGAATGCATACCTCAGCCAAGGCTCTTATCTTTTCACAGTGTGTTAGCACCAATCCTCCAAAGTTATGAACGCATTTTGATGAAATTTTTAAGAAAGGTGTGTAATGGCACGGTGAACAGATGATACATTTTGGTGATTGTATCTGAGAGTGCATACCCTCCACCAAGGGCTTTGTTGTATTTGTGCAGAGGATTACACAAAACTACTGCATGGATTTGGATGAAATTTTCACCAGAGGTGGTTCTCGGGCTACAGAGGAAACCCATTATATTTTGGTGATGATCTGAGAATGCATACCTCAGCCAAGGCTCTTATCTTCTCACATTGTGTTAGCAACAATTCTCCCAAAACTGATGGATAGACTTTGACAATTTTTGACAATTTTCACCACAAGTGGCTATAGGCCTACACACAAACCCATTACATTTTGGAGGTGATCCATGACAAACGGAAGGAGCCTTGGCAAAGGTATGCGATCTATGAGTGCTTTCTCTAGTTTATTTATTTTTACAAGTGACTCTGAAGAAATAAGCCCAAAGTCATGGGAAATAAATTGAAACTGGCAGCTCTGGTCTATCAATCTCACAAATTTGCAGCTCAACCTGACTTTTGTGTGAACAACTTGGCCTGTCCAATTCCCCTTGGCTCACTGTCTTTCTTTGTTGACAGTCCACACAATGTGTGCTTGCCTGTCTTTGGTGATCTCTCCACACAACAGGATATTTAATTCTGACATCGCAGTGAGTGGAGTTTTCTTTCTGAGTAGACTGGATCAGTTGTAACACTTCTGACACCACATGAAAATCTCACAAGATAATCAGTCGGACCACAAGATAATCAGGACTTTCCTTAGAGTTGTCGGAAGGGGAGAATCAGGCCAAAAATCATCGAAATTATCTTGTGCTGTTTGATTAGCTTAAGTGACATACATACATTGTAGAGTTTTACAGCTTGCTATAACTTGCTGTACAGCTTACTTTTTTGCAGAAAGCATGCATGCTGTTTTTTGTTTGTAATACAGACACTATAAACCAAACTCGCATTGGATTTTGTTATTGCTGTTAAGTTGGGTTGAACAGAGTGACAGACACCACAGTCCATGTGTCATTGTTAATTCTGCAGATGAGTCTCATGGTTTTAACACAGTGGGCTGGAATGAGCTGTTGCATCACTGACTATCTGGTTTACCTTATTTTGGTTTCCCTTTGTCTCTGCAGGTGGTGTCTTTGGTGCAGCTGCTGAGCGATCCTTTCTACCGGACTCTAGAAGGTTTTCAGGTGCTGCTGGAGAAAGAGTGGCTGTCCTTTGGCCACAAGTTCAGCCAGCGGAGCAACCTGAGTCCCAGCAGCCAGGGAAGCGGCTTCACACCCATCTTCCTGCAGTTCCTTGACTGTGTGCACCAGGTGGGTCTCTCATACCCTGCCACAAGTAACAAAGGGGCTCAGGACTAAAAGCTCAATCATCTCTGGATCCAGCACATTTCACCTTCATGAGTTAGCGTAATACATAACTTCCTCATGAGCTTATCACATTCTTCTAAAGTTATGTGAGGAATTCAGCTGTCTCCAGCTATACATTGTTTCAATTTTGCACTTTCCAGCTCTGTAGATTTGACCTGAGAGCATGCTGGGAGGCTGCTGCCCAGATGGTCCGTGAACCCAGCGATTGGTGCTGAGTGCTCTGTGCTTGCGTGCTTCAGCATCTCTTCACTTCTCACTGCATGTTGAGAGCTTTGTGTGGAAAATTGCAGTACTGGGGATAGATAGTCTCTGTGAAAACATGGGTGTGATTCAGATAAAGGGTCCAGAGAGGTGCTTCCATTCTGAAATACTCACTTTAAGGGGAGTTTGTGTGTGAGTGTGTGCCTCTTGGGGTCACACAGACCTACTCCCATACACTTACATCAACGCATAGCTCTGTCTTTTGAAACTGAAGATTTGGCAGCTGAGATAGTTTGGCAGGGTTCCGGAGGTCTGGAGTGCTATAAACAGGGAAGGAACAGGGGGATTTGGACAAGAGCTGAAAATAGAAGTGTCTCATCTCCAAAACAGCTGTTGTTTTTGCCAGCAGCCCCAGGTGGCCACAAATATTCAGCGCTATCATCCCGCTGGACGGTAACAATGGAGCAGCCGTCCTTCTGGCTGTGTCTGGATTGTGTCTGGCTGTGATGATATCACTGGCCTCTGCCCCTGCAGCGACGGGAGAGGTTATTTCCTGTTTCTGATTGGTCGTTTATACATTGAAGTGAAGTGAAGCCACAACATGACATGATGAAACTCACACACACATACACACATTGGCCTTCTCTTTCACTGTCCAACTGTCTTTATCCATCTTTTCATATCCCTGCAGATCTTGGAGCAGCATCCTCTGGAGTTTGAGTTTAATCAGTATTATCTCAAGTTCTTGGCCTATCACCACATCTCTAACCGCTTCAAGAACTTCCTGTTGGACTCTGACTACGAGCGCTTGGAACATGGTCAGTGTCCTTCAGGCACAGGAGATTATCTGGGTTTTTTTTTAATCTCTGACTTGTTTTCCAAGCTGTAATAAAAAAAAAAATAATGCCTTTATATGAAAGTATGAGAAATCATAGTAGGCCCTTTGATATTATTATAACAATAAAAAGATAAACTTGTTTGCACTGTATATCTTATTCCTTATTTTCATGCTTCTTAAACTTCTTAATGAGGTGCATGCATATAGTTTTGATGGCTATTTTTTTTTCAATTTTTGCAATGTGATACACCCCAAATATTCTGACTGGAAATTTAGAATTCCATCATAACATTCTGCTGAGGGGTGTGAAGGAGAGCATTGGTGCATGATGACATAAACCCACTTTTTTGACACAAGAAGACATGTTTTTAAACCCCTCACATACATGAGTCACAGTTTTATGAAGGAGATGTGCTCATTTCAGGTACTGACATGCATTCAATCATTCGTTTTGTTTACTGCTTATTCCTGGCATCTTGGGGTGAGAGGCAGGGTACGCCCTGGACAGATCACCAGCCCATCACACTGTCAACAGACAGAGACAGACAACCAATTCCTCTCCCATTCCTACCTATAGGCAATCTAAAATCTCCAGTTATTGCCAATTAATCTAACGTGCATGTGTTGGGACTGTGAGAGGAAGCCGAAGTGCCTGGAGAGCACCCACACAGACACTGGGAGAACATGCAAATGCCACATAGGTACTCCCCCAGCTGGCCAGTTCTTGGGTTCAAACCCAGGACCTTTTTACTGTGAGGCGGCAGTGCTAATCACTGCACCATCATGTTGCCATGCTGACATTCAAGTGATAAGAATTTGATTTTTTTTTTTTTTTTTTAAATAGCACTAGTGTTGAAAGTGTGTTAAGTCAAGAATCAACCTTAAAGGAGAGATCAGGTAAGGAGTAACACAACCTTCACTTACCCTTTTGTATGATGTGGCAATGCTTTTAACTGCAGTTATTAGACATGATACCAACTGTATACATCCTGAACAAATTATTTTTATCTTCCTCCCATTTATTTCATATTTCATTTGTAGTTGTAGGTTTGCACAGAGGCCACTGAGCATCGGTCAAAGTCTAGTGCATGGAAAGATGTCACAGTTGACATGCTTACAGAGCTTTAAATCTTGGTGTCTCCAGTGAAAACTGTAAATCTCTACTATAAAATCAAGCATTTGGTGTTCGTTTGTTATACTTTATTAATCCCAGAGGAAATTTTCAGGGCATCCACGGTGCCGCACCAATCCCTTCACCCATTCACACCTTGGAGCACTTTAGAGTCTCCAATTAGCCTAATCTGCATGTTTTTGGTATGGGGGAGGAAACCAGAGCACCCACAGTAAGCCCACACAAGCATGGGGAGAACACGCAAACTCCACATAGACAGGCCCTGCTGGCTGATGGCTTTCCACCCATGGCCTTCTTGCTGTGAGGCAGTAGTGCTAACCACTACACCATCATGCTGCTGCTGCAACAGTTTGGAGAGTTGTTTCATGCAACCGCTACCCTATAAGGTCAGCCTGTGGCACATTTGTGCAAAAATCAGCCATGCTGTTAAAACAGCAGTTTGAAATAAAACACCCGTTATATGACATGGAGAAGTGCTCTTTTACCATTCCTGACACATTAAATATTTCTGTTTTGGAATGTCTAATATTGGTCTTTTTATATGGAATGTAATAACACCAACACACACTTAAAATCTCCTAGATCTGTTGGAAATCCACAGGCACCTGCTAGGTTTTGTTAATATTCTGCCGTGTCTAGAGGTGAGCCACTGCCTGTAAGCTCTGAATTACTGCTTTTTCTTTCCTACAGATACAAAACCTGTTTAACACGCTTGTCCTGGAACAATCTAAAAGACTAAAATTTAAACTGTTCTATTGTTAAGCTTTTTGTCAATGTACTGTAAGAGGAAATAAGAGTGGAGCTAAGCAGTATGAATCCACACTGCAGGATGGAACCTTCCTATGTCACATTTTACAACACCCTGCATCATCAACAGTTTCTCTTCCCTGTTTTCCACAGGTTTGTTGTTTGAGGATAAAGGTGATAAGCAGGCGCGGAGAGGCATCTGCATCTGGGAGTGCATCGGCCGGATGCACCGGAGGAGTCCCGTCTTCTTCAACTACCTGTACAGCCCTTCGGAGAGTGATGTGAGTGTTTGTTCCATCATCATCAGACACAATCAGAAAATCGAATGTTAGCTTAATTCTTGATGCTAAATTGGGAGCTTTAATTATAGTGTCAGAGTTCCAGTGACATTTAATAATTGTAAAACTGCAACAATCTAACTATAATGAAAGCTAAAGATGATTCTAGGTAAACTGTTTGTGTTTCAGATATTTATCAAGTCTGCTTGAAAATCATTTGTGTGTTTGTTACTGTAGCTTTGGGAGAATTTTACCAAAAGCAAAGGTTAGTTTCATATTATTTAGATATTTTTTAGTTTTCTGTTTGGCCTGCTATTCGTCTTACTTTACTGATCTGAAATTCATTCATTCATTCATTCGCGGGGGGGGGGGGGGGGAGCTGTTTAGAATTTCCGTTAATGATTTTTGTCTGGTTTTTGAATAAGCGAATCCTCAATATCTATGATTCCCAATTTCAAATCAAATCCTATCTGCATTAATAAAAGGAAATACACTGGGGTCCAAAATTATTGGAACACACCTTGTTCAGTAGAAATTTTGTCTTTATTTTCTTAAGCAAGATTGTTTTTTTTTGTTTTTTTTTACAATAGATCAATACAGCGGGAAAAGTAAGTATTGAACACATCAACAATTTTCTCATCAAACATATTTCTGATGGAACCATTGACCTGAGATGTTCACCAGATATCACTAACAACCCAAGTAATCCATACATAAAAAGAAATCAAGGCAACTGTGTTCACAAAACAAGTTATATTTAATTAAGTGGGATGACACAAGAAATAAGTATTGAACATGCTTGGTGAAATTCATTTAATATTTAGTAAAAAAGCCTTTGTTGGTAAAAACAACTTCCAGACACCTCCTGTATGGAGAAATTAGGTGCAGGCATTGCTTAGGAGTGATTTTAGCCCATTCTTCCACACAAACTGTCTTCTATGAGCTCTGATCTCCAGTTTGTTCCGTAGATTTTAAATTGGATTCAGGTCAAGTGTTCCTAAACTGCATATATTTGCATATATTTGCTTAAATTGCACATACTGTTAATTACCGTATATACTGCACTGCTGTCCTTTGCACTTCTGATTGGATGCTAAACTGTGTTTCGTTACCTTGTATTCATACATGTGTAATGACAATAAAGTTGAATCTAATCTAATCTAAAGTGACTGACTGGGCCATTCTAGCAGCTTTATTTTCCTTCTCTGGAGCCAGTTGAGAGTTAACTTTGGCTGTGTGTTTGGGATCATTGTCTTGCTGAAATGTCCACCCTTGTTTCATCTTCAGCATCTTGGCAGATGGCAACAGATTCTTATCAAGGATGTCTCTGTACATTTGTCCATTCATCTTTCCTTCAATTATATGAAGTCTGTCTGTACCATTTGCTGAAAAACACCCCCACACTATGATGCTCCCACCTCCAAACTTCACTGTTGGAATGGTGTTTTTAGGCTGATGTGCAGTGCCATTTCTCCTCCAAACATGCTGTGTGTTGTGGCATCCAAAAAGTTCAATTTTGGTCTCATCTGACCAGACTATATTCTCCCAGTATTTTACTGGCTTGCCCAAATGTTGTGCAGCAAACTTTAAACGGGCTTCAACATGCTTTTTCTTCAGCAATGGAGTCTTGCGAGGTGAACGGACATAGAGCCCATGTTGGTTGAGTGCATTACTTATTTTTTTCTTTGAAACAGCAGTACCTGCCAACTTCAGATCTTTCTGGAGCTCTCCATGAGTGGTCTTTGGCTCTTGGATAACTCTTCCGATAATTCTTTTGACTCCTCTGTTAGAAATCTTGCAAGGAGCTCCTGGTCATGGCCAGTGTATGGTAAAATGATGTTCTTTCCACTTCCAAATGATGGCTCCAACAGTGCTCACAGGAACATTCAGCAGTTTAGAAATGCATCTGTAACCAATGTCATTATGTTTTGCAACAGTAAGGTTGTGAAGGTCTAGAGAGAGCCTTTTGCATCTACTCATCATGAGTTCTTTGTGGTGTGACAATCTGATATTCAGACTTTTTTTTTGTAACTTTGATTTTTATTCATTTTTCATCATACATATTACATTCAGATCACAGTCTATATTTAAAAAAAGGAGCTAGAGGAAGAAAGAAAAAAAAAAAAGAAAAGGGGGGGGGGACAAATGTTGGAGCATCAAGTTTTAAGTTTCCATCTCTTAATTCTTCTGGTTTTTCCAGTGTCTTTGGTTATTCTTTCAATTTCTGTCTCGTTGTTGCACTTTGTAGTGTGTCCATTTCCGCCATTTTTTTCATATTGTCCTTCTTGCATTCTTTGTCGATATGTTAGTTTTTCCATCAAACGTATATCCTCAACAATGTCAGTCCATTGCTCTTGGTCAGGAAGAACTTCTGATCGCCATTTTCTTGTGATTGTTTTTTTACATGCAATCAGCAAGATTTTAACTAGATATCTGTCCTCAGCCTGTATTACATTGTCTCTTTTAAGATCACATAAATACATCAAGTTACAGTTCATTGGTATATTATATCCTAATATCTTCTGTATTGTCACATGTATAGATTTCCAGAATGATGAGATTTTGCAGCATTTCCAAAACATATGTGAGTGGTCTGCATTTTGAGCCCCACAGCCCCTCCAGCATATAGATTGGGTATTTGTATATTTTCTTTGAATCTGTGGTGTAATGAAATAGCGAATCAGGTTTTTCCATCCAAATTCCCTCCATGTCCTTGAACTTGTTGATGTGTGTTGTGTTTTCCATATTTCTTGCCAGCTTTCTTCTGTTATGTTTAAATTTAGCTCTTTCTCCCATTTCTCCTTTATATAGTTACTTGAATGTTTGTTTGCCATAAGTTTCTGATATAGCTTTGAAATAATTCTTATTTTATTTCCTGCATATGAGCTTAAAATGAATTGTATAATCTCGCTCACATCTGTGTGGAGGTTATGTCTAATCTTCCTCATATAATAATCTCTCATCTGCAGATATCTGAAGAATTCCAATTTTTCTAGTTTAAATTTTCTTCTGATGTTTACAAAACTCCCGAAATCTTTTTTTTCGATATTGCCCCATGCTGTGATTCCTTTATTCACCAGATTTTTGTATCCCCTATCTTGCTTTGCCGGTTCAAACTGACTGTCAAATGCTACCCATTTCAATAGTTTTATGTCCTCCTTTATATTATATTTTTGCACTATTTTATACCACAGTTCCAAAGTAAATTTAGTGAGTGGGTCTATTTGTTTGATTTGCTTATATGCATCCTTATCTCCTATTATGCTTTGTACTGGGAGTCCCTCAATTTCCTTTTCCATTTCTTTCCATTTTGCCTCATATCCTCCCTCGCACCAACATATGATATATCTTATTTGTGCTGAGTAGTAATATTCCTTTAGACTCGGTAGGCCCATGCCTCCTTTCTCTTTTGGTAACTGGAGAGTTTTATATTTCACTCTTGGCTTTTTACCTCCCCAAACAAATCTCGATATCATCCTGTCCCACTCTGAGAACTGGGCACCAGGAATCTCTGTTGGTAGAGCCTGGAAGAGGTAAAGTAATCTAGGTTGTATGCTGATTTTGACTGTCTTAATTTTTGAATTCAGATCCATATTTAAGATTGACCATCTATCAATATCTTTTTTTATTTCTTGTTCCAACCTATCATAGTTTGCTTTATAGATTTTGCTTAGATCTTTAGGTATACTCACTCCAAGGTATTTTATTTCTTTTTGTTTCCAGTTTAGTTTGATCTTATCAGTTATCTGGTTTAAAGGGTTATCTTGGAATGTCAGTATTTGTGTTTTTGTTATGTTTATCTTGTATCCTGATAATTTTCCAAAATTTTCTATCAAGTTCATCATTTTCATTATTGATTCATCTGGTTGTTCAAGGTAAACTATAATATCGTCTGCAAATAGCCCAATCTTGTGTTCCGCTCCCTTTATTGTTACACCTTTTAATTTCTTATTTTGTCGCATCGCTTGAGCCAGTGGCTCTATGAACAGAGCAAACAAGGTGGGCGATAGGCAGCATCCCTGCCTAGTTGATCTTTGTATATTTACTTTGTCTGTTAAGCTACCGTTTATCTTGATTCTTGCCACAGGTTTTTGATACAGTGTCTTTATGCATTGTACTGATTTTTCGTTAAATCCAAAGCGTTCCAGCACATTATATAGGAACTTCCAATTAACCCTATCAAATGCTTTTTCTGCGTCTAAACTCATTATTACTGCGCTTTTCTTTTCTTTATGTATTTGATTAATTATGTGTAATGTTCTCCTGAAATTGTCATGTGTTTGGCGTCCCTCTATGAAACCAGTTTGATCATCCTCTATCAATTCCGTCAAAAATGTCTTTATTCGTTTACATATAATTGTTGTATATATTTTATAATCCACATTTAATAAAGAGATTGGCCTATAGTTTCCGCATTGTTCCCTATCTTTCCCTGGCTTTAAAATAACTGAAATAATGGCTTTGTTCCATGATGGAGGTATTTTGTTGTTGTTTAATGTCCAATTAAATGACTTTAGGAGCTGTGGCGTGAGTTCTTCTATAAACAGTTTATAAAACTCAGATGGGTATCCATCACTACCTGGTGATTTACCGTTTTTAAGTGACTTAATCACATCTTTAATCTCTTGTGTTGTTATTTCTGCTGTTAGCTTTTCATTTTGTTGGTTTCCTATTGATGGCAAGTCCAATGTGCATAGAAATTTTTTAATATCCTTAACATTTGTCTCTTCAGGTTGCGAGTATAGTTCTTGATAGAAATTATGGAATATTTCTTCGATGTTTTCTGGGTTAACTGTGGTTTTATTTGCGATGGGGTCCTTAATCTTATATACATTATTCACTGTTTGTTGTTTTCTTAACCGTTTTGCCAGCAGTTTTGTGTCCTTTGGCCCCGTTTCATAATATTTTTGTTTTAAATATCTATTTTTCCTTTCAATTTCATCTATTTGTATTTCTTTTATCTTTATTTTTTCTTCCTTAATTTTTTGATATATTTTTGGGTCATTTGTGCTTTGATGTTTACGTTCTAATTCCCTCAGTCTCTCACTTCTTTGTTCATATGTTTCCAGTTTAGACTTATTTGCTTTTCCTGATTCAGCAATTAATTTACCTCTTAACACGGCTTTTAGTGCATCCCATAGTATTGTTGGGTCCACTTCTTCATTATCATTCTCCTCGATATACTCGTTTATGTTTACTTTTATTCTTTCTTTCATTTTCTCATCATTTAACAGTCCTACATTAAGTTTCCATGTTGTTTGCTGTTTTCTATTGTTTAAATATATTTCCATGTATATAGGATTATGATCTGATATTTCTGCCCCTCCAATCCGACAATTTCTCACCCTGTGTCTGTCACCTTCATTCATAAGGAAGTAATCTATTCTAGAGTGTACTTTATGGACTGCTGAATAATGTGTATAGTCTTTTTCGAGTGGGTGTAGGTCCCTCCACATGTCTACCATACCCATTTCTGCCAGTGAGGTTCTTATGAACTTTGTTACATGTTTTTTTGTCTTCTTAACACTTGTTGTGTCAACTTCATGATCCATGACAGCATTCAAGTCTCCTCCACAAATTAGGACTCCTTCACTGTGTGTTGCTATGAGATCAAACAGTTGTTGAAAAAAACCCTTGTCACTTTCTGGTGGGACATAGATGTTCACTAATGTGATCTGCATACCATCTATTCTTCCCTTTATTATTACATATCTGCCTTCTTTATCCTGGATTTCTTGTTCACATTCAAATTGTATTTTATTTGAAATTAGTATCATAACCCCCCTTTTATTTCCTCCCTTAAATGAACTGTAGTAGGAGTTCTTATAGCCAAATCTCTTTAGTTTCTCATGTTCTGTCTTGCTCAAATGTGTCTCTTGCATAAATATAATTTCGACTTTTTCCTTCTTGAATTTTCTTATTATTCTTTCCCTTTTAACAGGTGAGTTCAGACCATTCACGTTTAATGTCATTATCTTAAGATTTTTACCCATATTCATGTTTTTCCATTTTTTTAACTTGTGCTCCTAACCCCTTTAACAACAAAACTAACATATATTTGTACAAAAACACATTACCAAATCTTGACCTCCGTACTTTGGGCCTTTCTTCTGCCCACTGGTCCCTGCTGGTGGGTGGAGGGAATGTCCTCACCGAGTGAGGGGCCCTCCCTAGACCTGTATTTACTATCCAAGTAATAGTCATTAGTCTAGAAATGTCCAACAAAAATCACTTAAACCTCTCCTAGCCATTTGTTTCTCTTTTACCTTGTCTTCTTGGCCTTCATTTCTTCTGTGTCCTTCTTAATCTTTGTTATAATCTAGGCTTTCCGTTGAAAGCCTTGCAGTTTTTCCTGGGCCCAGTGTGCCATGTCCGTCTCCCGTCTTCTGCCGCCCACTCGCCTCCACTCCGGCTGTCGTGATGCGTTCAGTGCCGCCGCTGCCCCAGCCGCTTCCTCCAGTACGCTCACCACAAAGCCTCGCTCCGTCATGTCCCGCGCTGCCTCTCTGGCCGTGTTGTAGGTTTTTACGCCATCTTCCCAATGAATTCTCATCTTCGTTAGTGGCTTTTGGAATCTAATTTTTTTCTCTTTCAGCATTTTTTTAATGTTGGCATATTTCTTTCGCTGCTGCACAATTTCTGTCGGGTAGTCTTGGTCAAAGAATATCTGTTTGTCGCCGACTCGTATCTTTTTTTCCACGCTTGTGTCAGGATTCTTTCCTTTGTCGTATTTCAGAAAGTTTACCACAACTGACCTGGGTGTAGAGTTTGGATTCGGGTTCTGTGCCGAGGCTCTGTGCGCTCGTTGGATCTGTAGGTCTGCTTCATTGGGCAGCTCAAGCTCTTTTTTTAAGAAATGATCCATGAATTTCGTCATCGAGTTGCCTTCAATGCCCTCCGGAATCCTGAAGATGTGTATATTGCTCCTTCTGGACCTGCTCTCCGGGTCGGTTATTTTTTCCTGCATCCTCTGTGTTTGTGCTGTCAGGGTCTGCAGCCGCTCGCTTGCCTCGGTCTTCCAGTCTTCCAACTCCGATATTCGAGCCTGTGTTTCTGTCATACACACCCGTTGAGTGCGCAGCTCCTCCATGTTTTCAGCTAGCTTGCGCTCCATTTCTCTTCGGAGACCCATAATTTCCTCCTTCATCTCTTTTTTCAGCTCTTCCTTAAGAGCCGTTAAATCCTGTTGGAGTTGTCGCTTGAAGTCTTTACCTATATTGGCGATGCCAGTGTTCATAGTATCGAGTTTGGCGTCCTCCATTTTCTCTGCTGTAGTCACCTCGTTTTTTGGGGCCTCGTGTACAGCGATTTCTCCTGCGTTGTTGAAGAGGGATTCTTTAGTTTTACCCTGCTTTTGTCTGTGTGCCCAGCTTCTTCGTGTTTTCATCCCTTGGTTTATTGGTCCATTTATGTCGAGTTGGCCATTTACCAATGATTTTTAATCTGACTAGGGAGAGCTCTCTGTTTAAGCGTTATGTCTCTCCGCCATCTTCCCGGAAGTCCGATATTTAGACTTTTTTAAAGGCTATCAGTCAGGACTTAACCAGCTGAAATTCATTTGCACTGATGAAGGGGGGATGGGATGGCTTCCTAAATTCTGATGGATTTCTGCTGGTTTCTTGGCTTTCTATGTCTTTATGCACCTTTTTTCTTCATGTGTTCAATACTTATTCCCTGTGCCATTCCACATTATTAAATATAACTTGTTTTGTGAACACAATTGTCTTGATTTCTTTGTATGTATGGATTACTTGGGTTGTTACTGATATCTGGTGAAAAATCTCAGGTCAATGGCTCCATCAGAAATATGCTTGAGAAAAATGTTGACGTGTTCAATACTTATCTTCTCCGCTGTATGTGAGACAAGGAAACTGATTCTAGTCTCTGGGACTGTCATTATCTTGTTAGATGTAGTCATTTTGATGACTCAAAGTAAATAAAATATCCATCATGAGTTTTTAAAAAAACACAACAAATTTGTGGCATTCTCATTTACAGTTTTTTAAGATGATCTAAATCAGGCATGCGCAAACTACAGCCTGCGAGACATACGGCTCATTGAGCTTTTTATTCCAGCCCATCAAATACTGATACATAATTATTGAAATTAAAATAAAGGCTATATTCATTTAGCCTTTTTTCCTGGAATACCCAGCTTTTCAGGTGATCCCACTAGATGGTGCACTCCAGACACACTGAAAAGCCTTTGGACCAAACGCGAAGCAAAAATTTGTGTTGCTCTACCTGCACAAGTAAAACCTTGCGGAGGGGCAAGGTTGCCTTCATATCTTCTGCAACTGCTTTACCGGCTGTGGAAATCCCCAAACACCGTCATGTTTAGGTTTACAACATTACCTGGTGGAGCACACAGTTTCCTCCAGAAACTGCACCTGGATGATGGTTGTTTTCAAGCTAAACTGAAGTTGGCAGATGTCCAAGTTTAGAGCTACAGTCATGTGAAAAAATTAGGACACCCCATTAAATATTCAGTTCTTTATTAATAAATGTTCACGTATCTATGTCTAGCCTTGTTTTTATTTGCATTTTTTAACATTTATTTTAGCCATTTTAAGTGGGAATGAATGTGGGGGTGTCCTAAAAAAGATGGGGGGTGTCCTAATTTATTCCTCACTGTTTGTAGAATTACATTTTACAGAAAATTTGAAAAAAGTCTTTAATTCATTTTTAAATGTTTAGTTGTATTACATGAGTCTCCCAGTATTTTTAACATTGATATTAAATATCCATATGTCCAAATATGTTAAAAAAAACAAAACAAACAAACCACAGGCTTATACAGGGTGTCCTAATTTTTTCACATGACTGTACCTGCCTTCATTAGCGCATTGGTAGCAGGAGTTCATGGGAGGATACAAACTACAGACACTCCGTCTCAGCTGCGGAGCTCCGGCCCATCTGTCTCCAGTGTCTGGTGATCTTACTTTCAAATTAGTTCACTCTCCAGTGTTGATACTCACTCAGGTGACAACGGAATCTCATTGCTGACTGGCTATCGTGACCATCTCGCTTGGACAAGAATTCACGTATATTTGTGTCTTTACATTGACACTTTGCATTTGGTCTGAACGCACCACAACAAACAGCAACACTGTTCCCACTGAAACTGAATGTACAGTACATCCGGAAAGTATTCACAGCTCTTCACTTTTTCCACATTTTGTTATGTTACAGCCTTATTCCAAAAGGGATTGAATTCATTCTTTCCCTCAAAATTCTACATACAACACCCCATAATGACAATGTGAAAAAAGTTTTTTGAAATTTTTGCAAATTTATTAAAAATAAAAAACTAAGAAATCACATGTACATAAGTATTCACAGCCTTTGCTCAATACTTTGTTGATGCACCTTTGGCAGCAATTACAGCCTCAAGTCTTTTTGAATATGATGCCACAAACTTGGCCCACCAATCTTTGGGTAGTTTCTCCCATTCTTCTTTGCAGCACCTCTCAAGCTCCATCAGGTTGGATGGGAAGCGTCGGTGCACAGCCATTTTCAGATCTCTCCAGAGATGTTCAATTGGATTCAAGTCTGGGCTCTGGCTGGGCCACTCAAGGACATTCACAGAGTTGTCCTGAAGCCACTCCTTTGATATCTTGGCTGTGTGCTTAGGGTCGTTGTCCTGCTGAGAGATGAACCGTCACCCCAGTCTGAGGTCAAGAGTGCTCTGGAGCAGGTTTTCATCCAGGATGTCTCTGTACGTTGCTGCACTCATCTTTCCCTCTATTCTGACTAATCTCACAGTTCCTGCTGCTGAAAAACATCCCCACAGCATGATGCTGCCACCACCATTGGCGTGGTTATGAACAGTGCCTGGTTTCCTCCAAACATGACGCCTGGCATTCACGTCAAAGAGTTCAATCTTTGTCTTATCAGACCAGAGAATTTTGTTTCTCATGGTCTGAGAGTCCTTCAGGTGTCTTTTAGTAAACTCCAGGAGGGCTGCCATGTGCCTTTTGCTAAGGAGTTGCTTCTGTCTTGCCACTCTACCATACAGGCCTGATTGGTGGATTGCTGCAGAGATGGTTGTCTTTCTGGAAGGTTCTTCTCTCTTCACAGAACAACGCTGGAGCTCTGACAGAGTGACCATCGGGTTCTTGGTCACTTCCCTGACTAAGGCCCTTCTCCCCTGATCGCTCAGTTTAGACGGCCGACCAGCTCTAGGAAGAGTCCTGGTGGTTTTGAACTTCTTCCATTTATGGATGATGGAGGCCACTGTGCTCATTGGGACCTTCAAAGCAGCAGAAATTTTTCTGTACCCTTCCCCAGATTTGTGCCTTGAGATAATCCTGTCTCGGAAGTCTGCAGACAATTCCTTTGACTTCATGCTTGATTTGTGCTCTGACATGCACTGTCAACTGTGGGACCTTACATAGACAGGTGTGTGCCTTTCCAAATCATGCCCAATCAACTGAATTTACCACAGGTGGACTCCAATTAAGCTGTAGAAACATGTCAAGGACAATCAGTGGAAACAGGATGCACCTGAGCTCAGTTTTGAGCTTCATGGCAAAGGCTGTGAATACTTATGTGTATGTGATTTCTTAGTTTTTTTTATTTTTAATAAATTTGCAAAAACCTAAAAAAAAAACTTTTTTCACATTGTCATTATAGGATATTATGTGTAGAATTTTAAGGAAAGAAATTAATTTAATCCCTTTTGGAATAAGGCTGTAACATAACAAAATGTGGAAAAAGTGAAGCGCTGTGAATACTTTCTGGATGCACTGTAATTTAACGGAACTTTTCTTTCACTTTTAGGTAATAGCTTTTGTATGTAATTTTTATTAGGTCACACTAGGGATGCAAGTTATCAATTAATTCATTAATTGATAATTATTAACCTTATACATTGATTAATGATTAATTGATAAGCGGCGTTTTTCCTGAGAATCTGACTTTCCCTTCAATCCAACTTTATTTATAAAGCACTTTAGAAATGATAGCTGACACAAAGTGCTGTACATCAACGATAAATAAAATATAAAAACATTAAAACAATACAGTACAGTACGGTCTATCTTTAACATAAAAAGTTGCTGTTTTTTCATATACTGAATAAAACATGAGCATTATATTCCTCAGTGATTTATTGTACCATTTGTTTGTTTTTTTAACTACAGACAATGGCATTTTTTGTAGTTTAACAAGTTTTGCACTGTATAGTGTGTACTATGTGCTGGTACGTCAGTAAATTACAAATGTCATGATTTTTTATTTATTCGAAAAACTACTACCAATATCATAAAATTTATCTTCTTTAGTTACATTAAAAAACCTAACATTCTAATTTACTGAGATGCACTGGTAGACTGTTTTAACAAGAACATAAATTGTGAGCTGCTTCATCTGTTGTACAGGTGCATCTCACTAAATTAGAATATCATTGAAAAGTTGATTTATTTCAGTAATTCAATTCATAAAATGAAACTCATATTTTATATACAGTAGATTCATTACAGACAGAGTGATATATTTCAAGTGTTTGTTTCTTTTAATTTTGATGGTTATGGCTTGCAGCTCATGACAACCTGAAAATCAGTTTCTCAAAAAATTAGAATATTACATAAGATCAACTTTAAAACTTGATTTTTTTTAAAAAAAATTTTAATAGAAATGTTGGCCAACTAAAGATATTTCCATGCACATACTCAATACTTGGTCAGGGCTCCTTTTGCATGAATTAATACTGCATCACTGTGGCGTGGCATGAAGGTGATCAGCCTGTGTTACTGCTGAGGTGCTATGAAGGTCCAGGTTGCTTTGATAGCGGCCTTAGCTCATCTGCATTGTTGTGTCTGGTGTCTCATCTCCCTGTTGACGATACTTCATAGATTCTGTATGGGGTTTAGGTCAGGAGAGTTTGCTGGTCAGTAAAATATGGTGATACCATGGCCATTAAACCAGGCTTTGGTACGTTTGGCAGCAGTGTGGGCAGGTGCCAAGTCCTGCTGGAAAATGAAATCAGCATCTCCATAAACCTTGTCAGCAGAGGGAAGCATGACGTGCTCTAAAATGTCCTGGTAAATGACTACATTGACTTTGTACTTGATAAAACACAGTGGACTAACACCAGCAGATGGCATGGCTCCCCAAATCAGGTGCCAAGTCCTGTCACTTGGAAATCAAGGTCCCAGAACCTGGAGGAAGAGTGAACAGGGACGGAATCCAAGTTGCTTGAGGTCTAGTGCAGCCATCTAACTGGAAATTTTAGAGCACTTCATGCTTCCCTCTGCTGACAAGCTTTATGGAGATGCTGATTTCATTTTCCAGCAGAACTTGACACCTGCCCACACTGCCAAAAGTACAAATACCTGGTTTAATGACCATGGTACTGTAGTGTTGTTCTTAGGACATGTTATGGTGTGACATGGGTGGTGGCTTCACCTTCTGATTCTGCCACCACCTGGGGGTATAAGAGGGCTGTGCAGAAGAGGGGCGGTCTCTTTGACCACCTCTCAGCCTAGCGGGAGTGCCTCTGTATAAACCGTGAGTGTGTAATAAAGTCCTGTCTAGTTCACCATTCGGCCTCATCAGTGGTTCACCATTTACATACATAACATTTGGCGACGAGGATAAAGGTATGGATGGTGGGGTGTCTATAATTCAGCCTTTTTTGGAGTCTCCGGGAGAGCCCCCGGTCCCTTCTACGAGATGGTTTGCCGCATTCCAAAATTACTTGGTGGCTCTGAACCTTGGTGAACTGAAGAAGATATGGGCTTGGGCAATTCTGGTCCATAATTTAGGTATGGAAGTGCAGCGTGTCCTTGCTACCTTGGGTGCTAGCTATAGCTTCGAGGACGTTGTTGAGCTAATGGCGCAACATTTTCACATCCCTGTAAACGTCATTGTCCGGAGGATTCAGTTTCGGCAGCACCACCAGCGGACTGGCGAGTCAGTGCAACGATATGTTGTGGACCTGCGTCAGCCGGGGACTGCCAGTTTGGAGCACTGAAAGAAGGGATGGTCTGCGACCAGCTGGCGGAGCACATGCTTTGTTCAACGGCACGGTCGAGACTCCTCACGCACTCCGGTGAATTGACGTTAGCCATGGCTGTCGAGATAGCTCAGCAGTGTGAAGCAGCGGCCAAACTGTCTCGTGACCTCGATGTGAGAGCTATGCTGCACCGCTCTGAATCACAATCAACAGCGCAGACTGTGGACCCGGACAGCGATGATAGCAAGCAGGAGAAGGAGTAATGCGCTACAGCTGTGAAGATAAGGTCCACCCCGGGATTGCCCAGGTGTTTGGGTTGTGGGTCCACTAAGCACCGATACAAGGCTAGAGAGTGTCCGGTGAGAGGTAAACGCTGTGGCAAGTGTGGATTCCTGCACCATTTTGCCAGGGCCTGTAATAGGTTCGAGTGAGGGGAACGGTGACGCAAAGTGGACACCCCTGTTCCAACTCCTACGGTTATTCACACCATCTTTCCAAGCACTGATGGCTGTACGTACTGTATGGTGAAATTAGACAGAGTGGAGGTGCTGTTGCTGATTGACACGGGCGCAGTGAGGTCCGTGCTGAATTGACCTACTGTGAGGAGTTTTCTCCCATACTACCGAGAGGTCATTCAGCGCCATTGTGTGGGTATGGTGGACAAAGACTAGCCATTGTGGGTTCAGTGGAACTGACAGCTAGGTACAAGTTGGTGGAGGTTTCCAACCTGAAGTTCGTGGTGACCGCCGATGGTGAGAATGTTATGGGCTGTGACCTTTTTTATGGACTGGGCTTTACGATCACCAGCGGTGTTGGAGAAAAGTGGTCAGGCTGTGGCTTGTGAGACCGGCCGGTTCCGCGAGTGGTGGACGATGCTGTATGGGACAAACCTTGGCCTAGTATTTTGGAAGATGAGCAGGACCAACCCCACCCAGGGCCATCGTGGGAGGGTTCCTGCGCCAGAGCCCAAGTTACCCTAGCTGAGGGAACTGGGCGGCGCCGTGGGGCGCCATGGGACACCGTGACGGTGGGTGGAGCCGAGTGGCTGGCCCATTCTGCTTCCGGAGTTCGGCTGGGAGGTACCGAGAAGCAAGGGGTCACAATGGCTTTGCCAGTGTCTGAAATGCAAGTGAGCAGGGCAGGACCAGCTGGCACGGTGAAATAATGTGCCACTCAGGGACACTGGAAGCCGAGTTGGGCTCCTCTGGGGGTCACTGTTGTGGTCGACCCAGAGAGGAGGCCTGGCTGAGAGGGGTTCGTAGAAAGTGCAAACAACAGGAGGACCAGGGGCGGCTGCAGATGGTGGCTGTTTGGGAGGATGGCTACCTTCAGCTGTCTGACGGCTCATGGAGACATCCCAGTGAGCTGCAGCGTGCCATTGATGAGAAGGAGGTGTCTGGGCTTCGACATGGGTCATCTCTGGGCGTGAAGAAAAGAAGATGCTCTGAATGGGACCTGCCTAATGGGTCTCCGGGGGGTGGTTTCTCTACTGGGACTGACTGGTAGTTGGGGGGGGGGGGGGGATGTGTTCATTCCATGTTAGTATGTAAATTGCCCAGGTTATAGCAACTGTGTTGATGTGTTTGATGCATGATGTTGAATTGAGGATTATTCAAGTTGTTTATGGGATTTGTTAATGGAGGTATAACCTGTTTGTATATATATTCTGTTAAGAGGATTGTTTTATGTTGCGTATTTTAGGAGCATGGCAATTTTATGTTTAATGGACTATACTCTAGCAGAGACAGCAGAATAATCCGTCTAGCTGTGTAGGGGTGGAACAGTAGTCCACCCGTTTCCCCCAAGCTTTAGTTGTTTTGTATGACTGTTGTAGGCTCTGATATATTTGTTTAGTTTTAGTGCGTGATTCGGGTTCCAAATTGGGGAGGGTCTTGATTGTATGTGTGTTTTGGACCTTTTTGAAGGGGGTGGAGAAATGTAGTGTTGTTCTTAGGACATGTTATGGTGTGGCACGAGTGGTGGCTTCACCTTCTGGTTCCGCTGCCACTCGGGGGTATAAGAGGGCTGTGTGGAAGAGGGGCTGTCTCTTTGACCACCTCTCAGCCTAGCGGGAATACCTCTGTATAAACCGTGAGTCTGTAATAAAGTCCTGTCTAGTTCACCATTCGGTCTTGTCATTGGTTCATCATTTACATACATAACATTTGGCGACAAGGATAAAAGTATGGATGCTGGGGTGTCTACACACGTGGACAAAATTGTTGGTACCCCTCTGTTAATGAAAGAAAAATCCACAGTGATCACAGAAATAACTTGAATCTGACAAAAGTGGTAATAAATAAAAAGTCTATGAAAATTAACCAATGAAAATCAGACAATGCTTTTGAATTGTGGTTCAACAGAATTATTTTAAAAAACAAACTTGTGAAACAGGCCTGGACAAAAATGATGGTACCCTTAACTTAATATTTTGTTGCACAACCTTTTGAGGCAATCACTTCAATCAAACGATTTCTGTAACTGTCAATGAGACTTCTGCACCTCTCAGCAGGTATTTTGGCCCGCTCCTCATGAGCAAACTGCTCCACTTGTCTCAGGTTTGAAGGGTGCCTTCTCCAGACGGCATGTTTCAGCTCCTTCCACAGATGTTCAATAGGATTTAGATCAGGGCTCATAGAAGGCCACTTTAGAATAGTGCAATGTTTCTCTCTTAGCCATTCTTGGGTGTTTTTAGCTGTGTGTTTTGGGTCATTATCCTGTTGCAAGACCCATGACCTGCGACTGAGACCAAGCTGACACTGGGCAGCACATTTCTCTCTAAGATAAGATAAGATAAGATAAGCCTTTATTAGTCCCACAACGGGGAAATTCCAGGATTGCAACAGCACAGGGATAGCAACACTCAGAGCAACAATCAGAAGGCAAGAAAAAAAACAAGCAAGCAAGAGCAGCTAATAAACATATGTACGTATTACTATAAAATATATATATATACACACACACACAGACACACAGTGCAGAGCATTGTAGCTGGATGGAATAAATATATGAATATATGAACACACAGTGCAGAGCATTGTAGCTAGATGGAATAAATATGTAAATATATAAACACCCACAGTACGGAGCATTGCAGCTAGGTGGAATAAATATGCAAGTATATAAACACACACAGTGCGGAGCAATGTAGCTAGATGGAATAATATGTAGATATATAAATATATAAACACCCACAGTACGGAGCATTGTAGCTAGATGGAATAAATATGCAAATATATAAACACACCCAGTGCAGAGCATTGTTGCTAGATGGAATGAAACAGCATAACCGTCTACTTAGTTATCCTACATGGTATGATTATGTGCCCATACATATTCTCACCCTCCATAGCGACCGGTATGTTCCTAGTTGTATGCCGGAGAGGACCATTGTGTAAGTCTATTGCATCTTTTGCATTCAAAAAACTATTAGTTTGTTACGTCTTTTTGCTATCTCTGCGAGCAGCCCTGCTTAGGTTGTACAGTCTGACAGCCGTTGGTAGGAAGGACCTACGAAACCTCTCGGTTGTGCACCTGGGATGATGTAGTCTGCTGCTAAATGAGCTCCTCAGTGCATTCAGTATGTCCTGCATAGGGTGGAACTCGGACTCCAGCAGAGATGACAGTTTAGCCACCGTCCTTCTCTCTCCTATCTCCTCCATCGGATCAAGGCGCTGCCCCAGGACAGAGCTAGCTTTCTTAATCAGTTTGTTCAGTCTCTTCCTATCGGCTGCAGTAATGCCACTGCCCCAGCAGACCACTCCAAAAGTGATGGCTGATGCCACCACCGTGTCATAGAATGACTTCAGCAGCGCCCCTTGTACACCAAAAGACCTGAGTCTCCTCAGCAGGAACAGCCTGCGCTGTCCCTTCTTGTAGAGTGCATCAGTATTGTGTGACCAGTCTAGTTTATTGTTCAGATGAATACCCAGGTACTTATAGGATGTCACCATCTCGATGTCTGTTCCCTGTATATTTACTGGTACTGTGAGGGGCTCTAGAATACCTTGATAGTCTTGAGATTTCATTGTACCCTGCACAGATTCAAGACACCCTGTGCCAGATGCAGCAAAGCATCCCCAGAACATAACAGAACCTCCTCCATGTTTCACAGCTGGGACAGTGTTCTTTTCTTGGTATGCTTCATTTTTGCGTCTGTGAACATAGAGCTGATGTGCCTTGCCAAAAAGTTCCAGTTTTGTCTCGTCTGTCTATAGGGCATTCTCCCAGAAGCTTTGTGGCTTGTCAACATGAAGTTTGGCAAATTCCAGTCTGGCTTTTTTATGATTTGTTTTCAACAGTGGTGTCCTCCTTGGTCATCTCCCATGAAGTCCACTTTGGCTCAAACAATGGCGGATGGTGTCATCTGACACTGCTGTACCTTGACCTTGGAATTCACCATGAATGTGTTTAGAGGCTGTTCTGGGCTCTTTTGTTACCATTCGTATTATCCGTCTCCTCCTGCAGCCACGTCCAGGGAGGTTGGCTACAGTCCCGTGGATCTTAAATTTCTGAATAATATGTGCAACTGTAGTCACAGGAACATCAGGCTGCTTGGAGATGGTCTTATAGCCTTTACCTTTAACATGCTTGTCTATAATTTTCTTTCTAATCACCTGAGACAACTCTCTCCTTTGCTTCCTCTGGTCCATGTTTAGTGTGGTACACACCATGTCACCAAACAGCAGAGTGACTATTTGTCACCCTTTAAATAGGCCGACTGACTGATTACAAGTTTGTAGACACCTGTGATGTTAATTAGAGGACACATCTTGGTTGAACATGTCCCTATGGTCACATTATTTTCAATCTTTTCTAGGGGTACCATCATTTTTGTCCAGGCCTGTTTCATGAGTTTGTTTTTAAAGTAATTCTGTCGAACCACAATTCAAAAGCACTGTCTGATTTTCATTGGTTAATTTTCATAGAATTTTTATTTATTACCGCTTTTGTCAGATTCGAGTTATTTCTGTGACCATTGTGGGTTTTTCTTTCATTAACAGAGGGGTACCAACAATTTTGTCCACTGCTGTACAATTCGGCCGTTTTTGGAGTCTCCGGGAGAGCCCCTGGTCCCTTGGATGAGATGGTTCACTGCATTCCAAAATTATTTGGTGGCTGTGAACCTTGGTGAACTGAAGAAGTACGGGCTCGGGCAATTCTGGTCCATAATTTAGGTATGGAAGGACAGCGTGTCCTTGCTACCTTGGGTGCTAGCGATAGCTTCGAGGACATTGTTGAACTACTGGCATGACATTTTCACGCCCCTGTAAATGTCATCGTCCGGAGGATTGAGTTTCGGCAGTGCTACCAGCAGACCGGCGAGTTGGTGCAATGATATGTAGGTACTACTGTGCTTGATTAGCCAGCAAACTCTCCTGACCTAAATCCCATAGAGAATATATGGTGTGTTGTCAAGATGAAGATGAAAATGAAATACACCAGACCCAATAATGCAGACGAACTGAAGGCCGCTATCAAAGCAACCTGGGCTTCCATAACACCTCAGCAGTAACACAGGCTGATCACCTCCATGCCATGATGCATTGATGCAGTAATTATGCAAAAGGAGCCCCAACCAACTATTGAGTGTGTACATGGACATACTTTTCAGTCAGCCAACAGTTCTTTTAAAAATCTATTTTTTTCATTAATTTTATGTAATATTCAAATTTTTTGAGAAAGTGAATTTGGGGTTTTCATGAGCTATAAGCCATAACCATCAAAATTAAAAGAAATAAACTCTTGAAATATATCACTCTGTGTGTAATGAATCTATGTGAGTTTCACTTTTTGAATTGAATTATTGAAATAAATCAACTTTTCGATGACATCCTAATTTAGTGAAATGCACCTGTATGTTAAACACTATCACAGTACCCCGGCAATCCAGGCAAACCCAGTATGATCTGGGCTCCCTCTGTTACCTCAGTGGCAACTTGAGTCTGGTCTGCTTTTCTGTCTAGCGGCAGGTTGAAGAGAGGCAGCGCGGATAGGTTTTTGCGCTTGTGTAGTCTGCTGCAGTCCGTTTCTCCACCCTGTTGATTTGCCGAGTGGAGATTGGAACGTGTCATTGGAACCTGTTCCGACGTAACCCGGAAGGGTGAGTTTTTTCGCTCTGCACAGCACGCATGCGCTCTGGGGGCTTAGCGTCTTCTTCTGTTTTTTCGGTTTAAATGCAGCAATGAGTGACCGCGTGCGCCCCCACCTGGACGGCAATGCCACTACATTTCATAGAATAAGCTCCCATTGAAAAAGACTGCTGAGGTATCAATTAATTGACAATTTAATTTAGTCAACTAAATTCTTATCGACAATTAATCGAAAGTCAATTAATCATTAACATCCCTAGTTAACACAAACACTCCCCATTCATCTGATACTGGCCCGGTGGGCCTGTCTGTCAGATTTTAGAACTCACTGTGGCTCTTGAGCCAGAAAGTTTGCTCACCCTGATCTAAATTAATCTTTGTCCATTTATCTTGGAGAAACTCTTGCAAATATTTGGATTTATTAAACTTTTCTATTTGAGTAAAATTAGGTGACATAGTAACCCTGCATTCCCTTCTCACCCCTAGTTAGATTTAGGGGCCTACTCCTCTAGTACTTCCAGCCATGAAGTTGGGTGAGCCTTTACATGAGTGACATAAGAACTCAAGATGGCTGCATCCATGCACCACACATCAGCAGTAGTGTAATTTTTTTGCACAAGTTTTATGTATCTTCTCATCACTCGTACACACCTCTCTGAACGTGTTGCTACAGTGTTTTATATGCAGATTGTAATGTATCGCATTGTTATCATTTGCTCGTTAGCAATGGTTAGTAAACACTGGCTGGCTAACTGGCTAGAACAGACCAACGATCTTACCTCATTCAATGAAACAAAAGAAAAATATAATATGAAGTGCAAATTCCAATTTAAACATCAAGGCCCCTATTTTGACAATCATCTGCGCACTTTTTTACAGACTTTCCGCCATGCACCAGTGTTTTTATTTTCTGTCAATGCATTGTCTGTTTTTTACACCTTGCGTCATGCCATCAAATTTCCAGTAGACAGTGCGCTCGGAGGAGGTGTCTCATTTCAAAGAGGTGTGGCGGCGTACAGTCTAATGCATATTACACTGTTACAGTGCATTTCATCAGAATCCGCTTTTGATCAGGAAAAAGGAGGTCTTTCCTCAGAAGCGCATTGTTTAATGATATTTCAGTGGCGTGTTTTGACATTGCTCAGCTCTGGAGCTCAGGAAACGGCATGTCATGGGGCCGTATTACAACTACGGGGTCGGTTGATCAGTTGTCTGATGCAAAACGTGTTTATGGGCGTTTCAAAGTTCATTTCCTTATCACAGCAGCATAAAAACAAACTTTCCACTGGCGCATGATGCAAAGAGGCCGGCCTAATCATTCAGAGGTGTGTTTTGGATAATTCAATCAAGGTGCTCCTTCCAATCCCTTTAATGCAAAGAGGTGCATTATTTAAAGTGAATTGTCGTCATGACGGTTTAAGACAGGTTTTGCGCTGGCCAAACCCTGTGTGTGTGAGCCAAAATGCACGTGATAGTAATGCTGCTTGGTAATAAGGAAGACATCAGTCACAGCTGATGCACAGTTGTGTTAAAAAGAAGAAACAGGTGAGAATGGGCTGAAAAAATCAGCTGAATTGTTTATTGTGCGCATGGATGCAACACAGACATGAAGAAAAGAGGATGATGCCTGTGCAAATTTTCATAAACTTTCATTAACGATGGGGTGGAAGTCACTCCCAGCTGTGGGGAGATGGGGTGCTCCCTCTGCTGTTGCTTTTGCCCATCAAGGGTCTCCCGCTATCTGTCCTGGGTAGAAGGGAAGGAGGCGATCTGCCACCTCTGGCCCCCGCCATGCAGCAAGCCCGCTTTCATCAGCCTCTGCCGGGGGCTGATGGGGAGCTTGCTGGGCTGGAAATCCGGGGCGCACGGCCGACACAGATTTGGATGCATCTCCCGTCTCTCTGAGGAGTTAGTGAAAAGTAAAACGCTGCACACTCCTCTTCATTCATTTATTCCCATTAAAAAAAAATCATACATTAATGCCTAATCCATAGATGCCGCAATTAAAGTGAGTGTGGATGGAATAAAAAAAAAACTGGTGTGATCATCATATAATTAAAATGACGGGCGATTATGACTGTTACAAGATCCCAGCGCATGCCGTTTCCTGAGCTCCGGAGCTGTGCAATGTCAAAACACGCCACTGAAATATCATTAAACAATGCGATTCTGACGATAGCCCTCCTTTTTCCTGATCAAAAGCGGATTCTCATGGAATGCACCATAATAGTAATGCGCATTAGATTACATGCCGCCACACCTCTTTGAAATGAGGCACCTCCTCCGAATGCGTAGCGGATGCACTGTCTACTGGTAATTTGATGGTGTGACACAAGGTGTAAAAAACAGACAACGCGCTGACAAAAACACTGGCACACAGTGGAAAGTCTGTCTGAACAGTGCACGGATGACCGTCTGTGTACATTCAGCTGATTTTTCAGCCCATTCTTCACCGTTTGTTCTTTTTAACATAACTGTGCATCAACTGTGATTGATGTCTTCCTTATTACCAGTCGTAATCAGTTTTAGTACTAGTTTGTACTGGGGATGGAGTTGGAGTTTGGTTGGGCATGGCGGTGATGGTGGAGGGACTGCAGCTCCTGACCGGATGGAGTGATGATACAGAGTGAAGTATGTGGCGGCAATGCACCTGTAAGCTGGTTGCCAACTGCCAATCAAATCTAAAAGAAGAAGAAGAAAAAACAGTCATTGTCGCCTCCGACAGACTGCTGTGATGATGATGATGATGGAGTCTAAAAGAAGCAAGCGTAGACGTGGGGGGGGATCGGTCAGGAGCGTTGTCGAGTGCTGGTGGGTCGGAGGATGAGCAATCCTGGAGTGGACGGAGGGAGTGTGAAGTGATCATTGGACTTGCTCAGGAGGGGGCATTATTTTGTGAGTGGAACCCAATTCAGATCAGGACAGGCATTGGTTTGCTTGCTCCCAGATGACCATGAAAACCGGTACTACCTGTCTCATGGGTCGGGCTGTCGGTGACTCAACCGGCAAACCCCGGCCTTCCGAGGGTGTGGAGGGTGAAACTGGGCACCCTGGCAGAACTTAAAACAATATCTGTCACAGGTCTGTGGTGGACCACTCCCAGTTACACGGGGTGAGATTGGACATCCTGGCAGATAAGCACATCTGTCGCTAGGTCTGTGGTGGACTTTTGCCAGTCGGTGCATCGTGACATGCACTACACAAAGAGAAGAGATAAACAAACCTATCATCTGGTCAGTCACTGTAACAGATACTGGAGTCAGTTTGTGTTGGCCTGTCCTTGCCACTGATAATACCTCTAGCTGCCAAGAATGTGCCACTAGTCCAGCAAAAGCTAGCGGTACTCAAATACTTTGCAAGCAGTTTCATGAAATGGTCAGTCAGAAAGCAACTCATACCGGCTCGGACGTCACCCGGGTTAACAAGGCCAGGATTTTCCGGCAGCGGAGGGTGAAGGACAGAGCTGCATGGAGGAATCTGATCAGACCTAAATGAAACAGTCATTGTTGCCCCCGACAGACTGCTATGATGATGTTTAAATTCCTTTGTACACTTGGTTAGTATGTTAAATTTCCCTGAAAACATTGGTAAAGGACCTTGCTTTTCCAGGTTGTTGTTATGGGATGCGGTCAACTCAAATGTGACATCATTTCAACATATTGTTTCTGACCTCAGACAGAAAAGGAACGCCGCGTGATTTTTGGAGCCCATAGTAGCGTCTGCATTGTGATGCCTCATGGCTAATCATGGCATATAAGTAAAGAAGGCCTAACTTGACATCCTTTACTACATTTTCAAACTATAAA
Organism: Pholidichthys leucotaenia; assembly: GCA_020510985.1. Taxonomy (NCBI): domain Eukaryota; kingdom Metazoa; phylum Chordata; class Actinopteri; order Cichliformes; family Pholidichthyidae; genus Pholidichthys; species Pholidichthys leucotaenia. The sequence goes on along the minus strand of CM035837.1, from coordinate 311,010,306 downwards.
TCACAGGGTTCTTAATGATTTGTACCTACCTGTGATACATTTTACACAGTGGTTTTATCATGTTACTGGTTTCCATTTACACTTGTTTTGGTGTTTTCTGTTTTGCAGGTCATCCTGAAGCCTTCGATCGGCATCCCAAGCTTAAATAAATGGGCCTTCTTCACAGATGAGACTCTGTCGACAGGGCCGTGTTATGACTGGAGGATGGTGGCAGCAAGGCTGGAGAGCTCAGAGGAGGCCGACACCATCTCCACCAGTAAGAGGAGGATTGTTTGGCCGTGCTACAGCAGTGTGAGCCGCGCCCAGCCCGACGCCATAACCAGACTTCTTACTGTAAGAGCTTACCTTCACAGGTTTGATCCAAAGCTTTGTACCCGTTATTGTGTGTGTGTGTCACTTTTGACATTTTACTTTTTGCTTCAGGACATTGAGAAGCTGGAGGGTGAGCTCAACCAGGCTCCAGAGAGGTGGCAGACGACGCTGGAAAGAGTCCGAATCAGTGTCCAAGAAGACCTCAATCAAGAAGGAAATGTGTGTGTTTGAAGAGTTAAAAATGAAAGAAGTGGTTATGTTCTTTTACATTTTTTTTAAATAGTGTAAAACTCTCCTTTTATGTTTTGCTTTCACAGCTCTATAAACAGTCCGTGTCCATCTCGGGCCTCATTCCCACATCCAGCCTGCAGGCCTTCCAGCGGCGTTCCATGCTGCACCTCCCAGACAGCGCTCTGGCGGACAACCACAGTACCGCCACAGCCAACGGGATCAACCGCCGTGCTGCAACACTTTACAACCAGTTCACCCCCAAAAGCGAGGAGAACAGGTGGGTTGTGAACTTCCTGAGAGCCAGAAAACATAAAAAGTCCGCATTTGGTTCAGTTGTAAACTGCTGCCGAGAGGCCTGTCCAGTTTGGGAAGATGAGTCAACGCTGAGGTATGCTGGGTCATGTTTGTGAGGATTGTCTGTACTCTATTAAAACTCTGGGTGTATCATTTTGCAATTAGTATGAGGTTAAAGTACAGTCACCTGGCTTTAATATCTGGATAGTTTCCCAAGCTTGACAAACGGTCATTAAAATCTACTTTTTGTAAAATATTTATTTACTGTCTGTGCTCATCAGATTTCATTCTGCACATAGTATTCATGGAGACAAACTTTGAATCAGAAAACTAGCATTATTCCACAGTCACGTTTAGTCTCAAACCTACAGTTTCTTAAATCTGTATGAAAATCTGTATCCATCCATCCATTTTCTACAGCTTCTCCAGAGGTCCGGGTCACAGAGGCAGCAGCCCAAGCAGAAAATATGTAATCCCATAAATTATTTTTGTGGGAGTATTATTATTATTACTCATCGTTGCCTCCAAGCCACATGAGTTATTTGTAAGCTTTACAACTTTGCTGATATGAAAGGTAAAACAGATTCTTGAAGGATTCAAGAAAAAAGCTACAATAGCATTTGGAAACAACAACGAATCATATAATTTTGATCTCATATTGTTGTCTTTCAGGAGTCATACTGACCTGCCTGACTGCTCTATTTCACAATAGGTTCATAAATTTCAGATTTTCCTTCCTTCTGTTTGTCTCCACTTTGTCTAGTTAGTCATAAAAATGATCAGGGATGTACTTGATGTAATAAGTTGATAGTTAAAATATTTGTAAATATCTCACAGCAGAGTCACATATAGTTAACTAGAAAAGCACTTGGAGAGCACAGACCTCCGCCAAGCACCACAGTTCCCCCCATACAGTGTTTGTGTGTACATTTTCAGATTCCTTGACCATGAAAACATATGACTAGCAATTTGATTGACAATATATGATTAGTGGTTCAGTAGTTATTCACGAAAATGACATTTTCCGTAATGGCGGCCACAGTTCCCCCCATACAGTGTTTGTGTGTACGTTTTCAGATTCCTTGACCACGAAAACGTATGACTAGCAATTGGATTGACAATGATAGGATTAGTGGTTCAGTAGTTATTCAGGAAAATGGCATTTTCCGTAATGGCGGTTTTCTTCTGGACGGTGATCCGGATCACCACCAAAATTTAATCAGTTCTTCCTTCAACCATTTCCAACAATGCCTGAAAGTTTCATCGAAATCCGTCCAAAACTTTTTGAGTTATCTTGCTAACCAACAGACAAACAAACAGACAGACAGACAAACAGACAAACCCCGGCAAAAACATTACCTCCTTGGCGGAGGTAAAAATTACAATTCACCCTCATTGGTAGATGGTAGGTAACCAACATTTCCCTCCTCCGTTCCATTTTTGCTGAGCACCAAGCTGGATGGCAGGAAATTCCATTTTTATATGGTCTTTGGCATGAGCTGGCCGGGACTTGAACCTTGGCCTCCCGGTTGTGGGGCGGATGCTCTACCTCTAAGCCACCACTCCGGTTAGATGTTGATATGCTAAGTTATATTTATTAAAAGACTGTTTCACCTTCATTTTAAAGCTCAGATATGTATTGCAGCTCTATACAGATATTTTTGGACAGGTGCTCAAAAAAGGTTGTTTTGGTGGAGAAGGTTGCCTAACCCTTGGTTCACAAGATCATCACAGCATCTTAAATCTGAATTAGGTCCACAAATTTAAGAAAGTCACAACACAGCAGTTGCAACTCAGCACAACTTCATCAGATAAAACTTACACACTGACCAACAAGATGTACTATGGAAATGGCCTAGAAGCATGATCCAGCAACTGTGTATTTTTTTTTAATATAATGAGTATTAACTTGGGCAGCACGGTGGTGGAGTGGTTAGCACTGCAGCAGCACAGCAACTCACCCTTGGCCGGGGGATCCTGGGTTCGATCCCAGCCCCCGACCAACAGTGATCTGTGTGGAGTTTGCATGTTCTCCCCGTGTCTGCGTGGGTTTACTCCGGGATTTCTCCGGTTTCCTCCCACATGCCAAAAACATGCAAGTTAGGTTAATTGGCACCAAACTGGGGATTCTAAATTGTCCTTAGGTATGACTGTGAGAGTAAATGGTTGTCTGTCTCTCTGTGTTGGCCCTGCGATGGACTGGCAATCTGTCCAGGGTGTACCCTGCCTCTCACCCAAAGATGCTGGGATAGGCTTCAGCCCCCCCGCGACCCGAAAAGGATTAAGCGGAAGAAGATGGATGGAGTATTAACTTGCACAGAGCAGATGAAGGGGACAAATAACGGATAGAAAGGAACCATAATGCTGCATGTAGAGAGTATATTTTCTGCTGGAAGTGTCTATTTTCTGCTCATCTTCAGCTCCTTCCGGTTTTGCCGGAAGAAGCTTATGTGATGACACATTGTCTGTGCGTCCATCCTCAGATGGGTCTACATCCAGGTTGTGCTCAAGGTCAAAGGTCAGGAAATCTGAGCACTTATGTGATTTCAGGAAAAATAAGTACTCCTCCTAGGCAATTGCCCTAATTCTCAACAAGCTCATATACAGTATGGTAATCCTCAGGTTTTTCTGCATCCAGATCGAGTTCAAGGTCATTGTCAAAGATCGGGGGACCTGGGCATTTATGATTTCACAAAAATTGTTACTCTTCCTAGGCCCTTGACCATGACCTTAAGCATATTCTAGATAGGTCTGCATCTAGGCTGTCGGCCAACCGTCAGGAGAGCTGAGCACCCTCTGTGTGATTACGTCAGACTGGAATGAGCTACACCATCATTGACGGTCTGGTCCATGTAATGTGCTCAGCACACTCAGGGCAAAAATACTCTAGGTAGTCAGTGGTTTTTGTGACTTTTGTGCTGAAAATTGAAAATGGTTAAAATGCCACCAAATTGCTGCCAAAATGCCAAACTTTTTAAATGCTGCATCGCTTTTCAGCAACATACCTCACTAACCAGTCAGTCAGAATTAGACAATAATTAGACAATGATAAATATTTGAAAGTAAAACCTTGCAGGGATGCATGTTTTCTTAGCAGTTTGTTACGGTATAGTGTAGTGACTAAAGTGTTTCAATGCAAAACATTGATGCCCCAAGCTGAGAGTGATAGGTCAAGCTGTTGCTAGGATATATAGCTTTTAAATTCTTAGATTTCTGATCATTTCTTTCTGCATTCTCTCACAACACCACACAAAGCCACATTTGTCTGTAAGCTGAACTAGGTCTAAGGAACCCTGTGCAAAGCTCTCTGGGCATTTACATACCATTTAGTTTGCCTGTCATCACGTGTTGCAACAAACATGACAACCCTGACCTAAGTATGATCACAAATCTATCAAATGGAGTCTCTTACTGGACTCTATGACACTGGAGATTGTTCAAGTAAGCATGTCTTCAGCCAGGAATCAGTGCACAAAGGTGGTCTTTTCTGAAGGAAAAAAACTACACTGAAGAATAGAAACACTAAACCTATGAAATCCAATAAAAAGCAAAAAAAAAAAGAATGACCACACACCAAGCTGCCATTCACCTCTCCTCCATACCTCTCTTTTAAAGGTGATTTGGATACTTTTACCTTTATACTGTATAGCCAGGGCTTAATGTAAATAGCTATAGATGTTCCCAGCTGATTAACATAAAACAGGTTTTGATTATAACTAAAGCATAATAGCAAAATCAGTGTGTTGTGATTGGGGACAGGCCACAGTGAACAAAGGACTGACTTCCATGGGGTAAAAAAAAAACCCTAAAAGAAAGAGGACTATTGTTCACCCTGTTTGTAGTTTGACACTTAGCAGTACGTCAGCATAACATCTGAACTGCTCCATTTTTCAGGTCATACGAGGGCATCCTGTACAAACGTGGAGCGCTGCTGAAAGGCTGGAAGCCTCGCTGGTTTGTTTTGGATATAACAAAACACCAGGTGAGTAAGCCACCAGTCATCATTGTTGAAGAAATGTTGAATCTGAGTGACGAGCACATGGGTTAACAGTCGTGTATCCACAGCTGAGGTACTATGACACCGGGGAGGACACAAACTGCAGGGGCCACATCGATCTGGCCGAGGTGGAGTCCGTGATAATTGCCACCCCCACCATAGGAGCCCCGAAACACATCAGCGAGAAGGCTTTCTTTGATGTGAGTAAGACTGGTCCAGGTCCCATGTCGGCTTAATGTGTTCTGAATGTGAGGCATCTGTTCAACACCAGACAAGCTGAGCTATGAACTTTTTTTTTGTCCATCTTCTTTTTCATCAGGCTGGTTTTCAGTTTGTAAATCTACCTCACAAGAATGTTTCCAGTTTTGTTTTGAGCATGTCGGGCCTTGATGATTCTCTTACTTCCAGTTATATTCAAGCAGTCTGTGCATCAGTGAGATGAGAGAAGATAAAAGATGCTCCATGTCAGATCTAAAGCTGACTTTCACCTTTTTTCAGCTGATAATGGTTTTCACTTCGACAGACAAAGTAAAGTCTTTAATGCCACGTCTGTATTTTTGGGTCAGTTAGTCGAATGAATCCAGATCTTGCAAAATAAAAATCAAAAATGTAACCTGATTTAAATTTTTGCCTTTATATGATGACAGTCAATAAAAATGCATCACCTTGAAAATTTAAAAACATTTTGCTATGTATTCAAAAAAAACTGCAGTGTTAAATCCACTGCCTTGCACACTCAGAATGCTGTCTAAACTTAATACAACTGATCAGAAAATCTCCAATCAAGTCAGTTTAAAAAGAAAATGAGGGCGATGCGTGTTCAATGACTGTCATGATATATTCATTTCAAAAACATCACCTTTTGCACCTATTTACTGTTTTTGGGTCCTCTGTTCTGTGTCAGACTAAGTGGAAATGTGGCTGCATCAATAAAAGTAAATCACAAAAGTAGACTTAACTAGAAAAGCACTCTGAGAGCGCAGACCTCCGCCAAGCGCCACAATTCCCCCCATACAGTGTTTGTGTGTACGTTTTCAGATTCCTTGAGCATGTAAACATATGACTAGCAATTGGATTCACAATGATTATTTGTTTATTTGACAGGGACAGTGCAATAAACACACAATTAATCAATGACAATCAATCTGATAGTGATAGGATTAGTGGTTCAGTAGTAAAAGCATTGCCTCCTTGGCGGAGGTAATAAACTGAAGTGTTGCTGTTGTGTCCATCTCCTCCACTGACGGATGCAAATTGGGTAGACAGGTTGCCGTGGGTTTTATATTATATTATTTTGGGGTTTCGCTCCGCGGCAAACGAGAATTTAGAAGCTTCGCCGGCAGAGAGCTCGTTATTGCGCAGCGCGTATGGCTGGCCGGTGAATTTCTGCCAAATGCGCAGCGCCTATGGGTGGCCGGGGAATTTCTGCCAAATGCGCAGCGCCTATGGCTGGCCGGGGAATTTCTGCCAAAGAATCCGTCGGCGGACAGCTGCCCGTGTGAGGTTTTGCAGTTGCGCGCAAACACAAGCACGCTGGCGGGCCCAGGCCAGCAGTGTTTTCCGCGTGCTTTTGTGCCTAAAACGTTGAAGAACGCAGAGTTTGTGTTGCAGACACGACGACCAGCGCCCTCCATTGCGCCTGCGCACATGTTGAAAATGGCCCTATGTCACAGTGTTGAAAAATGCTTTAAAAAAATTCCTGTATCCAGACGGTGAACCGGATCACCCCCAAAATTTAATCAGTTCTTCCTTGTACCATTTCCAACAACGCCTGAAAGTTTCATGCAAATCCGTCCAAGACTTTTTGAGTTATCTTGCTAACCAACAGACAAACAGACAGACAGACAAACACACAAACCCTGGCAAAAACATAACCTCCTCCTGGCCTTTTCGGCCTGGCGGAGGTAATGAATTCATTGCCATGTATTGTAATGCACATGTATGAGGACTCTGTACAAAACAGTGGTGAGGTGTGCTGTAAGAGTGACAGATGGATTCAAGGTGGAGGTGGGATCACATCAGTGATCAGCCCCTGAGGAGTCTCAGTCGACCATGATGTTTGCAGAGGACATTATGGTATGGTGGAGGTATGCACTGGGGAGAAGAGGAATGAAAGTCAGTAGAAGCAAGAGAGAATACTTGTGTGTGAATAAGAGAAAGGCATCTGTAACGGTAAAGATGCCAGGAGTATGAGTTTAAATACCTGGGGTCAGCCATCCAAAGCAATGGACAATGCATAAGAGAGTGCAGGCAGGGTGGGGTAGATGGAGACAGGTGTCTGTGGTGATTTGTGATAGAAAGATAGCAGCTAGAGTGAAAGGGAACATTTACAAGACGGTAGTGAGACCTGCTATGATGTAGTTTGCCTGTTGAAGCTGAACTTAGGCTAAAGAACCCTGTGCAAAGCTCTCCACACATGTACATACCATCTTTGAAGATGGTGGCACAGACAAAAGATTGGAGGCAGAGCTGGAAGTGGCAGAGTTGAAGATGCTAAGATTCTCTTTGGGAGTGACTAGGAGGGACAGGATTAGAAATGAGTATATCAGAGGAACACCTCAGGTTGTGCAGTCTGGAGACAAAGCAAGTGAGAAAAAGCTGATATGGTTTGGGCATTTGCAGAGGAGGGATAGTGGACATATCAGACAAAGGATGTTGAAGATGGAGCTGTCAGGCAAGAGGAAAAGAGGGAGACCACAGAGAAGATCCATGGATGTAGTGAAGGAGGACATGGAGAGGGTTGGTGTTACAGAGGAAGATGCAAGGGATAGGGTGAGATGGAGGCAGATGATCCACTGTGGCGACCCCTAAAGGGAGCAGCCAAAAGAATAAAGCTGGATTTATGCACCCGTGTCAACACAATACAGTAGCAATGCAATACCCCCGGTGTCACCCAACGTGCACCTCTGCAGAGAAAGAGAAGTGCACGTCAGCGACACAGACTGTAAGAGCTACAATCGGTCTGCTTTGTCTCCTCCTTCACATTTCCTGGTTCTCGTCTCTGCTGTGCTCTGCTCGTTCACTGTGGCGCCACTTCTAAAGCGAGTCGGATAAACAACAATCTGAATTTAAAAGAATATTGAGGAAGTTAAGCAGAGATAGAACACTTGTGTGCTTCGTCCTAACTCCAGTAATTACATAGATTGGCAAATGATGGCAGTGGTGGTAGTTGGACATACTGTAATATCTTTTTTTTTTTACTCTGTTGCACCAACTATATCAAAAGTTGCTTTTTTTTTTACCATTTATTAGCTCCAACTCCATCACAATCTGCTCTTGTCCGTTGTTATTTAGTGAACAAAAACACACAAACACAAATCACTCTACACCTTGTCACAAACCTGTTTTGGCAATGGAACAATGCATTCAAGTCAACACAAGAAAAAAATGCTTATCGCTGCATCGGCAATGTAGGTTGTAATGGCGTTGACATGATGCAAGTGCATAAATCCAGATTAAGACTTAAACACTGACTACAATTTAGGTTACTGTCGAATGACTAACAAACATCGATTATTTTTTTTTTTAAATGCATAGAAAACTGGTCTGTATTTGTCTCTTTTCTTTTTTTCATATTTAACTTTTTTTTAATCTCCTGCTCCCCTTTAGCTAAAGACCAGCAAGAGAATCTACAACTTTTGCGCCTCTGACGCTCCCAGCGCTCAGATGTGGATGGACAAGATCCAGAATTGCATCTCTGATGCCTGAACACTGAAGCAAATGTCACACCAGTGGCAAAGGTTGCATCAGGCATTCAAGAGCCAAGATGTAACACGACTCCTCAGTCCAGATTTCAAATGTCTTATATTTTGGGGACCACAGTGAATGAAGTGCCTGTTAACGGTCAGTATGCAGCTCAGCTCAGGCTGGATTCGGCCGAACAAACTCCCCTCTGACAGGGATGAAGTGAGTGTAATACGAAGTTTTAGGGGACTGCACTACATAAGCTGTACATGGATCAAAGCAATATCACTGGCCAATAAAACTGTGGGTTCTGTTTTAGACTTAAAGTATGTTTAAAAAGAGCTTGTCTAAGAATTTCTATCAGATATTTTACTATGAGCAAGAGTTATTGCTGCTTTCAAAGTGAACCGCCAAAAACTCAAGAGGTTTAAATGCACAACATTAAAAAGCAATTTGTTTGCACTTCGCTCTGACGTATGCACTCCTTATCAAATATTGATTTTCTAACAGATGCAGACGGCGAGGCTAAAGGCTTTTTTCTTTAAAAAAAAAATGTACATGTGATGCTTCCTCTTGGCGGATTTAATGAAAACAGTTTGCACAGTGAGATCAAAAGGTTTTTTTTCATCTATTTAAATGTGATATTTGCTCTATTTTGTTGATGTTGATACATGTCTGGTTAACGCGTTTGTCTTATGTAACGTAAATTATTATTTTTTTATTAAACATGTATCTCTGTGTAAGTGTGTTGTGCTTTCCTGTAAATACACCAGTGACATTTCATTTTATATACTGTATGTACTGAACATAAGTATACTTTTCTAACTTTAATTCTAATGTGACCAAGTCTGTTTTTAATGTGTCGTTACTGGTGCAAGAACATGAGTGGCCTGGTCCATGTTTGTGGGGAAACGTCGTTCTGAAAATGAAATGGAGATGATTTTGTTTTTTCAGATTGTAAAGACAGGCTCTACATCATTTTAAGGGCTTTTAAAGAATATATTGTGCATGATGTGGTTTAATCCGTTTTCTGTCTGTGCAGCCTATACAGCTTCATTGCAAAAAAAAAAAATATCAAATGAAACTGTTCAAGCGTATCAGGCTTTTTTGTTACTGTATCTTTGTACCATTTTTGTGGTGATACTAATATTTTGGAAATAAATCAAACATACTTGAATTCACCTGCTTTTTGTATTTATATTTCACCTGGAGGTTCAGTTATTTGGTCCCCAGGGGTCAGATTCATAAGTAAGAGCACAAAAAAATCTAAAGCTATAAAGGTTATAATGTCCTGCCATAAAAGCAATATGCCAACAAATTTACAAGTCTGTAATATCTATTTCCATTTAATCAAGTACATGTACACAAATGACTTTTTATTAAATTGTGTTTTTATGAGTAGCTTTAATGCATATTTATTTAACCAATACACCATAAATCAATATTCTAATCCCTTAAGGATGATTGCTGCAAACTGGCCTCAAACCGCTTCCAGTCTGAATGAAGCTGAGGGGGTGTATGTTTGAATTTTTATTGGTAATGAACATAATATAAAAACAAAACATATGTAGGACACGTGAAAGAACAACTGAAAGGGTGTAGGCTGAAGCTAGTGCTTATATAACGCCTCCCCCCTAACAATTTTAAAATCAGTAACAAACCCGTAAATCAAAGAAAATCAAATAGAACAGTTTAGACAAAACACAAACAAAAACCTTTAAGTTATTTCAAGTTTAGCTCCTAGCATTTACAGTGAGATACTGAGAGATTTTCTCATCTTTGTAGAAATGGGTCCGGTTTGTGCCTCTCTCTGTGTTGTGTTCTCTCTGTGATGTCAAGCTTGGAGTGGCTGTACCCTCGTCCGGGTGTGTTGTGCTCCCATCATCAGCGGTCAGAGTCCCTGATAGTCATGAATGGTGAAGCCTAATTCATGAAAAAGGTCGCACCCCGGGATGTTGTCTCTGTGTGTGGCTACATGGAAGGCGAATGCCGGGAGGACTCTTGACCCATAGCGAACCGTCAGCGTTATGGTTCCTACTAAGCTGATACGAGTGTGCCCATAACCGTAAAGAACCGATGGATTCTTCCCAATAGGATGATTAGAAAAGAATTTTTTGACAGTGACCCAGTTCATCATGGACCTCACAGCGGTGGTGTCCAGCAGCAACAGTAAGCTGACGTGATCTAACCTCACCGCGCACCACTTGTTCACCGCCCTTCTGGAGCCCACTGCGTGGATGGTGGTTGTTGGTGGTTCTGTTGAGCTGGGTAGCAGGCTTGGTGTTAGCTGTGTCAATCGGCACACCTTGGCGAAGTGATAAAGCTTGCTGCATCACTGCCCCCTGGCCGGGCAGGATCCTGCTCACTCTCAGTGCGCCGGGGAGCCGCAGTTACCGCATGACTAGTGTCTCGTGATCTTCCTCAGTCCCATGGTGCTCACCTCGGCATCCTCCGTGAAGGTTGCGGTGTAACCAGGTTCCTCTGCTGGGGTAACTGCATGTGCTAGCTGGGCTTGTTGTTGTGGGTTACCTAGCTGTGATGTTAGCTTGTCTGCGGCCTCTAGCTGGAATGCTAACTCCACCGCCTTTGCCAGCGGCAGGTTGTCTGGTGCCATCAGCAGCTTTGACCGCAGCCATGGGTTATTGGTATGCTCCACTAGCTGGTCCCGCACCATTTCGTTCTCTAGTTGCCCAAACCTGCATGTGCTCGCCAGACAGCGGAGGTCCATGACGTACTGCTGGGCCATCTCTCCCGCTCTCCGTCGGCGCTGGCGGAACCTTATCCTCCTCGCCAGCACGCTTTCAGACATCGTGAAATGTCCGGCTAACAACGTGATACACTCCTCATATGTGTCCAGTGGTTCCAATGAGCTAAACACCCGCTGTCCCTTGACACCCAGGCTGTGACTCAGGATCGCCTGCAGCTGGATCTTACCAACTATAGCTAGGTCCATAGTCGTTATGTTCGTATGGAATGAATCAAGCCAGCGAGGCCATGGGATGGGCGGTTCAGCTGGGGTCATGAGGAATGGTTGTGGGGGTGCCAAGCACACTTCCATGCCAATGTTATAAAGGTTTATCCTCGTCGTCATTGTTATGTCTGGAAGTTAGGAGAGTGGAGGCGGTAGCTGTACTCAATGATGACTTTATCTAACAACCAGTGCTATGCTACCTGGTAAGACGTACAGGCTGGTGTTCAGTAAAGGCGGAGCGCCAAAGAGGTAGTTTCCCACCATCAGTCCCTTAATATAGGGCTGGACATGATGACGTTATCACATCCGCGCAGTCTGCTGTAATATTGTAACGTCGGAGCTATGTTAAGGGGGGCAGGGATTTTCCCCGGCATCCTTTGCCAGCAGAGGACGTTATTTTGTGTGTGTTTAAATGTTATTACTGTGTCATTATAACTGCGTTATAATGGCACAGCAGTGTTATAGGTAGAATTTGAGTAAGATTGATTATGTGTTGTGTAACCCTGATTGAAACGGAGGTCTGGGAGAATGACCTCCCCTCCTGTCTGTGTTCAGTTGTGTGTCTTCAATAAAGCCTGTTGTGTCGCAGCCATCTGCTCCTCTTCTTGTGTGAATCTCGCATACGTCACACTGGTGTCAGGAAAGGGAGATGGAGCAGATGGAAGCCAGGATCCGAGTGGAGATCCAGCACCTGGAGCGATTCATCGCTCAGCTGGGGATGGACGATAGAGCTGAGACACCGACCCCCGGAGTTGCTCATCGGAATGAACAGAGCAGCGGACCTGACGGGACCAGCGTACCCCGCCTTCTGCCTTTTTCAAGGCAGGGCAGGCGGAGCAGAGCAAACCAGCCCCGCTCCCCGCCCTTTTCAGGGCAGGATGGGCTGGCGATTCCACTGCGACCAGGGGCAGTGATTGACCGAGAGGCGACCGTCCCATCCACCTGGGTGTGAAAGAGAGTGAACGGACTCGAAAACGGGACAGCACCACGCGATTGGAACCACTGTGCGGGGCCGGCCAGTGGAGACACCACAAAGCAAAGGGGGGGCAACCCTTTTGTACCGCACTGCTTTCCAGTTTTAGCCTGGTACCTGCGAATCGGAGTGTGCAAACGTCTGCGTCCCCGGGTTGGTCGGCGGCCATGGCAGAAAAATCAATACCCACACAGACCGGGGAAACTAATGCGCGCGACAGACAGTCCACCACAACATTAAGTTTACTGGCTACGTGTTGAATGTCAATGGTGAATTCCGAAATTGCAGCCAGGTGCCATTGCTGCGGGGTCGATAACGATTCCAAGACTTTGGCCATCGCGTAGGTTAGGGGGTTGTGGTCAACAAACGCGGTAAATTTGTGACCCTCCAACCAGAACCCAGCCCAAACTGACATTTTGCCAAATTAACTATTAGCCCGTGTGCTTCCAACTGCCAGAAAACTTGCTTGAGATGGACAAGGTGCTCCTCCTCTGACAAGTCATGGAGCACCGCGTCCATCATCCTTTGAAAGATTTGGGCTGCGCCTTTTAACCTGAATGGCATGTGTGTGAGTTATCGCTGCCATTTTTGGGACGTCCGTGGTGCAAACCGGGACCTAGTGGTAACCACGGACCAGATCCACTTTTAAAAAAATGCGCGTCCCGGCCAGGTGCACAGAAAAATCCTGGATGTGCGGGATGGGGTAGCAGTCGTGTTCAGTGACATTGTTCAGGTGACGGAAATCACCGCACAGCCATCACGAACCATCAGACTTGGCCCCATGTGCAGCGGGGACGCCCAAGGGCTACTGGAGCACCTAACGATCCCTAGACATTCCAAGTTAGCAAACTTCTCGCACGCAATGGCTAGTTTAGCCCCGTCCAAACAGCGCGGATGCGCAAAAACTGGCAGGTCTTTGTCGTGATGAAATGTTTGACCCCATGCTTGGTCACGGTAGCAGAAAAGGTGGACACTGCAAGCGCGGGAAACTGGGAAAGCAAACGCTGGTACTCATCCCTCAAGGCTAAAAAATTTGCATGTGTTGGTGGCCCGACTCCCCGAGCCATACGAGGTAGTGAAGCAAAAGACACAGCATCCACTACACGTCTGTTAGCAACATTGACAAGGAGACCATAAGCACATAGAAAATCAGCACCTAAGACAGGAACCGCGCATGCAGCTACCACAAAGTTCCGCTTGTAATTGCGTCCATGCAAACATACAGTAACTGACCTTTCACCAAAAGTCCTGATGGGGATCCGATCGCGGCCGTTAGTGACGGGCTGCAGCCTTCCGCCAGCCTATCAGTGCTGACTGGCAAAATGAGGCTTTTCTGGGAACCGTAGTCCACCAAAAACCATCTGCTGGAACGTGTGTCCTCAATGAAGAGCAGTTTCTCCCTGTTGTAAGCAGTTGTAGCTGCCACTGACCGCTGGTTGTTCCGTTTCTACAGCATCTTGAAGCGACACAGGGGCAGGCAACGTTGCGTGTCAGCGCCTAAATGCTGGTGGTAAAAGCACGTCGTCCCGTTCCTGCATCTCCCAGTGGCTGTCCCGGCCACCACCTTTGGCTCCTTGACCTCTGCTGGCTCCGCCGCTGATCTGGGTCTCTGCCTGGATACCGAAACTCCTGTTTGCCAGGATAATGCAGTCTGCTTCTTCAGCCAACAAGCGGTAGTCCCTGGCCGCCAGCAGCGGCGGGTTGGCCAGGATTGTCCGCGCCGCAGCCGGTCGTTTCTTCAGGAAGAGGTGGGCGAAGAGGAAAGATTCACCACCCGTGCCCATCAGTACCAGAATGCTCTCCATCAATTCCACAGCCGATCCGTTTCCAAGCTCCAAGTGGAAGAGGAGCTTCTCTGCCCTCTCTGCATCCATGAGGGTGTAATGCCATAACAGCAGCTGTTTGAGCATGTTGTACTTTCCCTGGGCTGGAGGGGCTCGGAGCAGACTCATTGCGCACTGAATGGAGCGCGGGTCCAGCAAAGCCACCATGTAGTGGTATTTTGTCTTGTCCTCCAAGACTCCGCAGAGAGCAAACTGCACTTCCATGTGAATGAACCAGGCAGCCAGGTTGTGAAGCCAAAAGTCCGTGAGTTTTACTGCTACAGCACATGCGGCTGGGGTCCCGGAGGGAAATCCTGGCATGGATGTCCCCGCAGAGGTGCTCGGTCCATCTTCCATTCTCATGTCTCAAGGTCACCAATGTAGAGGAATGAACAAGACGCGACATGAGGTCTGTAGACACAGACTTTATTCCTTCAACAGTAAGACTCCGCTCTAGGTGCCAAAGCCAGCCTTTTATACATTTTCATATTCTCTCCTTTGGCACCGAGAGTACATGTCATTATCATACAAACATTACATCTCAATACATTCACACCTGCAGTTCCCAGTGTGAAGGCACGTCTTAAGAACTTTTCTCCCCCGACACTCTAGTGTAGTGCCTAAACCTGCTTCTCATCTTTTCAACTCTTCCCCCCAGGGTGCCACAGCACCTGTATTCCTCTCTCTCACCTGAGGCACCCACATTACCATGTCTCCTTCCTTCCCCCCATTCCCCAAAGTCCTGGGTGTGAGTCAGACCTCCCGCTGTGCCACCACAGTATACGTTTTGTCGACTACCTGGCCTAGTAAAGCAAATGAAGTTTCACATGAGGCTTCGTCTATATGAACAAGTTTGATGAAAGGCCTCAAGTCTTCAAGAAAGCCTCAACTAGACATAACTAAGTAGTCACTTAGAGGTAAAATATCTGTCCCACAACTGGGAAGTTAGGGGTCAAGTCCCAGCTGCATCATTCTTATAATTTATTTTTTTTTTTCCACAATATCTTTATTGAACCTTTTTTTTTTTTTAAACAAACATGATACAAACAATCAAACACTAACACTAAAGTACTACAAAAAAAAAAAATGCACTAAAAAACACCAACAACCACCAACAAAATCAAATCTTCAACAATGCTCCTCTGTTTAGTCTAGACAATCCAATACATAAGTATACATATTATGTTCACCAGTTTGGAATTTACAAGGTCCACACATATCATTCACCTTCTTCTTCAAGAGTTATGTTTAAATTTTTTACATAATCAATAAAAGGTCTCCATATATTCTCAAACACAATTTCCTTTGATTTCAGTATATATGTTATTCTTTCTAATGGAAGGTTTGTTAACATCTGTCTTAACCACTGAGTCACATCTGGTCTATGAGTCTTTTTCCATAATAGTGCAATACATTTTTTGGCATTAAGCAAACTGAGGTCTATGAATGTTCTTTCACTTTTATTAAAATTATGCTTTTCTGGGTACAGACCCAACAAAAACAGTTTAGGATTCAATATGATTTGTTTTGAGATTATTTTTTCAATTGTTACCCTCACCTCTTCCCAAAACATTCTTATTAATCTACATTCCCATACACAATGAAATAGAGTTCCTTTACTTTCCATACATTTTGTGCACGTATCTGGTATATTTTTGTTATATCTATTTAACTCCTCCGGTGTAACATACATCCGCATTAACCATTTGAAATGTATCAATTTAAGGCGTGCATTTATTGATTTGGTTTGAGCTTCTGTACAAGCCAATTCCCATTGTTCCTCTGAAATTTCAGTTTGCAGATCTTCTTTCCAGTAGTTTAATCTTTTCAGTGAATTTTCACTTGAAAATAGTGTCAATGAGTTATAAAACTCTGAAATAATACCCTTTCTTTTACTATCTTTCATCATCATTTTTTCCAAGGATGAATAAATAGGTCGAGTGAGAGCTTTATTTTGATTTGATCGAATAAAGTTTCTAAGTTGAAGATATTTAAAAAAAAATGTGTTCTATTGAGATTAAATTTGATCCTCAACTCTTCAAAAGACATTATGTTTTCTGCACATGGCAAATATAAATCCTGAATCTTTTGTATCCCTTTTAAATTCCATACTTTAAATACAGCGTCCGCTCTCCCTGGTTTAAAATATTGATTACCCCATATTGGACTAAATTGTGACAATAACTGTGGTTCTTTTAAATAGTTTTTAGCTTCACACCATATTTTGATCATATGCTTTACAAATGGATTTTTAACTTGTTTTTGTAATTTTTTTGCCGAATCTGAGTATATGAATATGGGAAGAGGTAAAGGTAAATTGTATGATTCCATTTCAGTCCAGTGAGGGAGATCATTTGATGAAAAATAATATGTCATAGACCTCAGTTGTGCCGACCAATAATACAACATAAAATTTGGACATTTCAGACCTCCACGATCAAATGGTAAATATAATAAAGACAGACGTAATCTAGCCCTCCTGTTGTTCCATATAAATTCCACTAACTTTTTTTTAATTCTTGAGAATAAATCTAAAGGTGGTGGTAAGGGAATGTATTGAAATAAATAAAGTATTTTAGGTAAGATATTACTTTTAAGTATATTAATTCTCCCGATCATCGACATTGGTAGTGACATCCATCTCTGAAGTAACTCATCAATATCTGTCATTAAGGCTTCATAATTGACACTGGCGACTGATTCTAGCTTAGGCACAATTTGGATTCCTAAATATTTGAACTGATTTACAACATTGAATTGATTTACCTCAGGGGCTGGGTAATTTCTCTGGGTCTCATTTAGCATTAATATTGAAGATTTAGTTTTATTTATTTTATATCCTGATATTTCCCCGAAATTCTTTATTAAATTCAACAAGGTCGGAATTGATTTTTTAAGATTCGACATAAACAAAATTATGTCATCGGCATACAGGGAGATTTTATGTTCTGTTGGTCCAACTTTAATTCCATATATTTGTGACTGTAGACGTATCGCCATCGCTAAAGGTTCAATTGCCATAGTAAACAGTAAAGGTGAAAGTGGACAGCCTTGTCGACATCCTCTATTGATTTTTATTGATTTTGAAATATTGTTATTTGTTAGAATTTCTGCAGTAGCATTATTATATATTATCTGAACCCATTTTATGAAATTATTTCCAAGTCCAAACCTTTGTAAGACTTCAAAAAGAAAGGGCCATTCAACTCTATCAAAGGCTTTTTCGGCATCCAGTGATAGGAGAGCTGTATCCGGTGCTTCTTTATTAGAATAAATAATATTAAATAGTCTTCTTACATTATGGAAGCCTTGTCTTCCCTTTATAAAGCCATTCTGATCTCGATTAATAATATTTGGTAAAATTTCTTGTATTCGTCTTGCTAAAATTTTACAAATTATCTTAAGGTCGGCATTTAATAGGCTTATTGGTCTCATATTTTCACATTTATTAGAGGGCTTACCTGGTTTTGGCAACAGTATAATTAAGGCATTATTCATATATGAT
This sequence comes from Pholidichthys leucotaenia, assembly GCA_020510985.1. NCBI lineage: Eukaryota > Metazoa > Chordata > Actinopteri > Cichliformes > Pholidichthyidae > Pholidichthys > Pholidichthys leucotaenia. The sequence continues at coordinate 310,992,516 of CM035837.1, read as the reverse complement.
GGTAAATTACTATTTTGAAATGCTTCTAAAACCATTTCCAAAAAAGGTTTTGTTAATTTATTCTTAAATTTTTTATAAAGGTCAACTGGAAGACCATCTGGTCCTGCACTTTTTCCTGATTTCATATTATCAATGGCTAGTCCAACTTCTTCTTGACTAATTTTAGACTCCAGTATCTCCCTATTTTCATTTGGAATACACGGTATAAATAGTTCATTCAAAAACCCATGTAGTTTTGTTAAGTCAGATTCATTTTTGGTATCATATAATTTTTCATAGTAATCTCTAAAGGCTCTATTAATTTCTGAAGGATCTATAACTACCTGTCCCTTACTTATAATACTGGTAATTGGTGTTTTAGATTCTAATTGTTTAATCTGCCATGCCAGTAACTTTCCTGATTTTTCACCTTGTTCATAAAAAGATTGTTTCAATCTTAGAAGACTCGAGGCAGCTCTATTCGCTGATTTTTTGTCATATTCAGCTCTCAAAATCAGTAATTCGTTCTCCAACCTTGGGTCACTTCCTGCATATACTCTTTCTTGAAGAATTTTTATTTTATGTTCCAATTGGACTCTCTCCTCTCAAGTCTTCTTAGATTTTGAACCTGTATAACTAATAATATGTCCCCTAATAAAAGCTTTGAAAGCCTCCCACTTTACACATGCTGATGTTTGTGTAGTATTGATATCAAAGAACTCATCTATCTGTTTTTCTATATACTTAACAAATTCCTCATCCTGAAGCCATTTATGCTGAAATTGCCATCTACCTGGTTCCTTTGTCAATTTCTTATCTACATACATTAGACAGCAGGGTGCATGATCAGAGATCACGATGTTATCATAAAAACAGTTTTGAATCTTGGACCTTAATTCTGTGGAGATCAAAAAATAATCTATACGTGAGAATGTCTTGTAGGTATTGGAATAACAAGAGTATGCTTTAACTTGTGGTTTCATTTCTCTCCATATATCTATCAATTTCAATTCTTTCATAAAATGATTAATGGTCATCCTACATCCATTGTGCGTACAGTCCAGTCCTGTTGATCTATCTATACTGGGATTCAATGTACAATTAAAATCCCCTGCTATTATATGTTGCCCTGTAAGTGATGATAAGATAAGAAATAAATTGGCAAAGAACTTTTGATCATCTATATTGGGACCATATAAGTTCACCAAATTTATGTTTTCTAATAGCAAAGATCCTTGAATGATTACATATCTTCCAAATTTGTCTCCAATTACATTTTTCACTTGAAATGGGACTGATTTATGTATGAGAGTCATAACTCCCCTGGCTCGGGATGAAAATGATGAGGTGAAAACATTTCCTTGCCATCTACTCCTAATTCTTTTTACATCTTGCTCTATTAGATGAGTTTCTTGTAAAAACACAATTTTTGAACCCATGTCTTTTATTTTATTCATAACTTGTTTAAGTTTTTTTAAATTTTGTAGACCTCTGCAATTCCATGAAGTTAAATTAAGATTAACGCTTTGATTTATAATCAATAGGGAGTTTGGGATTACCTTGCAGTGTAAACATGCTCAAACAGAAAAGCAAAAAAATGAGTGGTTGAACATTCACCCTACAAACTACACACAAACAAATTCCCCCTTCCCACATTTGTGGCAATCCCCCCAAAAGCAAAAGAAAAATTCCGTCTCCCGATATAGCCATCGACCGTTCCACACCCACGGGGAACAGCCAAAGCCACTCCTTCTTCATCCTCCCAATCACCCTAACTCTACTGCTTTTAATAACGTAACATTAACTCTCTTCTGTAATTTTCCAATTTAACTCCAAAATTTTTTTAGCAATTTTGTACTTTTTTTTTTTTTAATATGTAATACATTCTATATTTTGTAATCTTGTTATATGCTTCTAATCAGTTAAATGCTCAAATATTCTACCCTATATTCTGTTCATGCTTAGCTCCCACCAGTCTCTTCCTGGATCTTCTTGATGAGCTCCTGCGCCTCCTCGGGGGGTCTTGAAGATGCGTGTTCTGCCCTCATATGTGACCAGAAGTCTTGCAGGGTGAATCACTCCATGACGAATCTCAAGGTTGCGCAGTTCTTTGCGGATGGGGTCAAACTGCTTCCTTAATTGTTGGATTCCTGAGGCCAGATCTGGGTAGAACCGCACCTGCTGATCTTGGTATTTAATTTCTCCTTTGGCCCGCACCGCGTTGGAGATCGTCATCCTGTCTCTGTAGCTGAGAAACTTCATAATTAGCGTCCTCGGTGCTGCCTTGTTACCTCTCGGTGGGCCAATTCGGTGGGAGCTTTCCAAGACGACTGATGATTTTAGCTCCGCGTTGTTCAGCGCCTCCGGGATCCACCCCTCCAAAAAGGAGCATGAATCACGACCTTCGGCTCCCTCCGGTAAACCCACCAGCCTCAGGTTGTTCCTTCTGGACCGAGATTCCAAGTCCAGAACGCTATTTTCCAGATCTTTATTTTTTTTTTCCAAAGTGCGCACCTTTATTTGAAGTCCGCTGATTTCATCCTCCGCACTTGAAACACGAAGCTAAGCCTGCGTCACTCGCTCCACGCAGTCACTCAACTCCTTTCTCATTGCATCCAACGCTGCCATAATCCCATCAAGTTTAGCGGAAAAATCTGCTCTCATTGAGCTAATGGCAGCCAGCACTGCACCTGTGCCGCCATCGTCAGCAGCAGCAGTTACCGCACCACCGCTAGTTTCATCCGCCATATCCGCAGCTTTTTCTACTGCGCCACAAACTTTAAAGTCCGTTAATTTGGACTGCTTCGGCGATTCAATTTTTCCCCCTCCTGATTTCCCAGCCTTAGTCTTCACCGGCATATCCTCACCCAAACGCTGGGAAAAGTTCTGTTCCAAATGAGAGAGTTATTTGCCGAATTTTTATTTCCAGGGGCAGAGCAGAGTGATACGTGTCCTTCTAGGCGGCCGCCATAACCAGAAGTCTATAATTTATTTTTATTTGCATGGTGACGTGTCTGTTGTGTTTCAAAGAGCTTGGATACAACAATAACACATCATTACGCTGAGGCACTATTGTGCCCTGTATGAATGTACCACAAGCACATTCACTGTAGTCACCCGAGTTTTATTATTCCTTTTTTCCCTTATGATCATTGATATTTCTTAGGACAGTGCATTTATTGAAATGGAAAAAAAAAATACACATAAACCAATTGCAAAAATCTACATGTTGTATACGTTTTGTCCACTAGATGGCCTAGTAGAGAAAATGAAGTTTCACTTGAGGCCGTGTCTATATGAGCCATTTTGATGAAAGGCCTCAAGTCCTCGAGAAAGCATCATCTGGCCATCACTACTTGAAACTGTGACTCTTAAGTTGGCTCAGACAGATCCCCAATAGGTCCCATTAGACCAGGGGTATCCAATCATGTGCCATGGAGGGCCAAGACCCTGCAGGTTTTCTCTTCTACCCAGTCTCTTCAGCAGGTGTTTTCACTTATCAGCAATTAGTGGGAAGAAGTTCAGTGGAATCTCCTGTTGAAGACACTGGTTGAGGTAAAGCCTGCAGGGTCTTGGCCCCTCCATGGCACATGATTGGACACCCCTGTGTTAGATGAACAAGTATGTTTGTTAAGCTCTGTGTGTGTGTGTGTGTGTGTGTGTGTGTGTGCGCGCGCGCGCGGCTGGCAGCAGCTGAGCTGATCAGAACAGGGAGCTTATCAATCTGTGAAAATGTCCACAGAGCATCACAGACTCTTCAACAATATTATTAGTCAAGTATTTCTACAAATCTATTACAAAATGGTCAGAGCACCAAGTCAGCTCCACTAATATTAATGCGAGAAAGCCAAATTCTCCTCCGTTTCTCTGATATTTCCCGAGTTGACTTGCCTTGGTTCTAAATAATTGCAGGTAATCAATAAAACAACAATTTCTCTTTCCCACCAGTGTTTGTACAACCAATTATTCCACAGTAGTGCACTATATTTATACACTATACACTATATTGGGATGGCAGTGGCTCAGGAGGTAGAGCAGGTTGTCCAATAACAGGATGGTTGGCAGTTCGAATCCCGCTCTCCCCAGATATCCATATCAATGGCATAGCTGTTGAACGTGTCCCCAGCTTCAAATTCCTGGGGACCCATATCTCGGAGGACCTGTCCTGGTCAGTTAACACCACCAGCCTGATCAAGAAGGCCCATCAGCGCCTCTTCTTCTTGAGGACACTGAAGAAGAACCATCTGTCAACTGACATCCTGGGCAACTTCTACCGCTGCGTGATAGAGAGCACCCTGACCAACTGTGTCACAGTCTGGTATGGGAGCTGCTCTGTTGCTGACCGTAAGGCGCTGCAGCGGGTGGTGAAAACCACCCAACGCATCACAGGGACTCCACTTCCAGTTATAGAGGACGTGTACAGGAAAAGATGTCTGCGCCGGGCACGCAGCATTCTTAGGGACTCCAACCATCCTGCTCATGGACTGTTCCAGCTTCTCCCCTCCGGAAGGCATTTCAGAAGCCTTCGGACTAGAACCAGCAGGTTTAGGAACAGTTTCTTTCCAACAGCTGTCATGTTATTGAACTGAGTTCCCCGCTGACTCTCTTACCATCATCTCTTACCATCCTCACCTGTACATAACTGCCCATCTAACTTATTGTACATTATTTGCACATAACAGTACTCTTAACTTTCTGCACTGCTGCATATATTTGCTTAAATTGCACATACTGTCAATTACTGTATATACTGCACTGCTGTCCTTTGCACTTCTGATTGGATGCTAAACTGTGTTTCGCTACCTTGTATTCATACATGTGTAATGACAATAAAGTTGAATCTAATCTAATCTAATATCCTGCCGTTGTGTCCCTGGGCAAGACACTTTACCCACCTTGCCTCCAGTGTCCATAACACTGGGTATGAATGTGTATAACTGTTCGGTGGTGGCCGGAGAGGCCGTTTGCGCAGATTGGCAGCCACGTTTCTGTCAGCCTGCCCCAGGGCAGCTGTGGCTACAGTAGTAGCTTGCCGCTACCATTGTCTGTCTGGAGTGAATGAATAATGTATCTGCTTGTAAAAACATCTTTGAGTGTCTATGATAAAGCGTTATATAAATCTGATTTATTATTATATTTACATAATTTTCGGCTTTAATGAAATAGAATCACCCCCTGCAGCTTCCCTCCCAACATCGCTCCCCATATAGTGACTGGAAGCCATGTGACGTCATCTTAAAACTATGAATAGTGCAGTTGCACAACCACGACATTGGGTGGCAGTGCTGTCATGCTCAGTAGCTTCCGGGATCACCCTCATAGTTGCCAAGTTCGCTTATTATAAGTGACTTTGGACTGTGTGACAGCTCTCCCAGCTCCCCACAAAACACAGGCACAATAGTTAGTTTGTTTACAGGACCTAGTATCCACATCCCCGTTTTCTGGTTACCGTGCCCGCTTCACTGATCTCTATCCACTTTATTCCTGGGGGTGCTGCTGTAGGAACGATTATGGGCGGAGCTTCAGGTTTCAACTGACCTAATGTTAAATCAGTCAGTAAGAGTGGAGTAGCAGGGGCATTTAAAATAGCATTTTTAAAAGTTATTCAAATTCATTTTAACGTATAGTCCACATACATGTTTTGCACTCAAGTGGCAGCTAATTTCAGCTTTTCTAGTTTTTGTATTTTTGAATGTTTTGGCGTAGTTCTGGCACTTGCTGGTGTTTGTGGTTGTGCCAATACACTGGATAAATGGAGGTTTCTCACCACACGGTGACAGACGACATCCAAGCATGGTGTTGTGGTGTACGTCTGCGCTAAGGTAAATTTGATTATGTCCAACATATTTTAACAAAATGCAGCCGACTTTATTGCGATGGAGACGTGCTGGTCTGAATGCGCACTGCGTCATTATGAGCACAGGCAATGAGAAGTCATACATCATGACTCTTTCTTTGTTTGGTAGCGGCAATGTCCCGGGGAAACCCCATGAGTGCCTGGTATCACTGGAAAGCTTAGAAATTGTACTTTCTAAAAATACCTATGTTTTTGCAGAAGACAACTCCCGACTGATCAAACACGAGTTTTCAACCTAGCTAAAATATAAACAAATCGTCTTTTTCTGGGTCAGTTTTCGCGCACTTCCTACAAATCAAATATCATTTTGAAGGTCTTTCAATACAGAATATGGAAATAACATTACATCAGTTTTAAAAATGTCCTCAAAGTGACTCATTTTGCCAGCACGGGTCATTTGTTTACAGCGTTAGCATCTTAGCAGCGGTGCTAACTAACGGAGGTGCAAGAGGCTGTGTTCCCTCATTTTCTGATGCCAAAGTCATTGTTTTTGAACAAGGAAAAGTGTCCCATTTCAGTGACAACCATATGTTCTAAACTAGTACCGGAAGTTGCTACCATAATTCCTGTGAGACATCATGGGGCCAGGAATAAGGTGGATAGAAAAACTAGACGGATCATTGGCAGCCAGAAGTGAAGCCACCTGGCCGTAATATTAGTACACCCAAAACACCAGTGCATCCAAATTGACCGCCGCTAAACATAATGTCAACTCGATTTCTATAGATCACCGGGTGCACAACATTATAAGCTGTGTCTCCATACCAAGAAGTTCAAAATCTGTTAATTTGGGGGGGAGTTATTGAGGCATAAGTGGCCAGTCAGGGGCTTCACTTCTTGCGGCTAATGATCCATCCAGTTTTTCTATAGAAATCAATGGCCCACCCGACTCCACTTGGCTCTGTACTCGCTAATGGGGCGTGAGCTATCTGTTATGTCCATAACTTACGATATCAAGAAGCAGGCAGGAGGTGCAGTTGAACGTAGCTTTATTATAATGAACCACAACGATACAGGTGCTCCGTACAGGCCAAAGGGTCGACGGCGAAAGAGACCATGTCCCTTCCACCTATGCCTTTTATACCCAGAGTGACGGCGAAACCGGAAAGGCGGGGCCGTCACCCCCACTACACCCAGTGCCATATTGGTACACCACATTTCCCCCACATAGAAAAATGCACAACACACAAATTAGGCTTACCCAGATTTAGACTCGACTCACACACTAAAACAATAACACATATGCATATATATACTGCTCAAAAAAATTAAAGGAACACTTTTTAATCTGAGTAAGCTGGACTAGCCTGCCACAATTTCTTCACTTTAAGTTTTTGGAGTGTTTTCATTTCCATCAAAAGACGTGGCATCTTTTCATTTTCATTCAGTGTAGATATCCAGCTTATTTTTTTCCCATTAAAATCTGATGTATTTTCAAAGTGTTCCTTTAATTTTTTTGAGCAGTATATATAGGCCTATCCATTCATACAACATAACCAAACTAGAGGGGGCCGGGCAGACTGCCGACCCACCTCAACACGGCTAGGACGGGTTATTCTGCTGTCTTTGATCCTCTAAATCCACAAAATAAATTCAGCCGTGTTCCTAAGAAGCAAAATAATCCCAGAATAATATACATAATTAAAACTCTCGTAATACTAAGAACCAATAATATCAACAGTTAATGTGTACAATCATAATTTGCCGCCAGCCCCCACCCCAACATGCCCACCCACCAACCTGGGCAAGTCACACAAAAAAAATATATATCACATACAATACAAACAGTGTTTAAGAGGGTTTTATTTTTTCAAACACAGAGCAAAATGCAACAAGTACATATTAACTTTGTGACTTCTGGGTGAAACAGCATATTAGCAACTCCACAACACCATGCCAATACCCCTCCCCCCCCCCCCCCCCAGTCACCTTACAGTCCCAATGGGAGACCCACCCCCTGGATTTCCGTCTGGCGGATCCCTCCCAGAGTGCCTTCGCCTCTTCATCTCTGGGGCCGAGCCATGTCAGCGTTTCTTTTCATGCACTCACCGCAGCTCGTTAGGGTGTCTCCATGATTCATCGGACAGTCTCAGGTAGCTGTCCTCCCGGGCAGCAAACACCGGCAGCCGCCACTGGTCATCTTGCCGCTTTCTTTTCTCGTGGGCGCCCCTCAGCCAAGCTTCTTCCCTAGGCCGGACCTCGTCATCAATGTGCAGTGGAGCTTGATTTGGCTTTAGATGACCACCATGTCGTGACCGGGCTTCCACCCTGGGTCGAACCTTGTCACCAACCCGATTGGAGCCCTCCTTGGTCTCCAGTGTTGTTGGTTGGTGCTTTGTGAAATCGTGCCGGTAGGTCCTGCCCCACTCTCTTTCATTCCAAATGCCGGCACAGCCACTACAGCTCTTCGCTTCTCGGCATCACCAGGAAAAAACTCCGGAAGTCGAGGGAGCTAGTGTCTTGGCTCCATCAGCTGTCCTGGGTGTTCCGCTGTGCCGTCTAGTTCCCATATCCAGGGCAACTTGGACACTGGCATTGGAACCCTCCCGTGATGGTGCTCCACAGTGCTGGTCCTGCACACTTCCCAAAATAGCAGGCCAGTCACTGTCCCAAGCTGCGTCATCTTCCACGTGCAGAGCAGTTTGGTTCCATAATCCTAACCTAACCTTGGTTCCTAAGCCTAACCACTCTCCTCCGACGCCGCTGGTGATCGTGAACCCCAGGCTGTAGAACATATCACACCCCATGATGTTCGACCCAGTAGCGGTCACCACAAATTGGACGTTTGACATCATTGCCAACTTGTACCTCGCCTTCAATTCCACCGAACCCACGATGGCCAACTTGATTCCTCCATAGCAAAAGTAATGCGTGGACAGGTCACTCATGCAGTAATGCGGGAACAGACTCCTCACAGTTGACCAGTTCGACACCGAAGCTGCTGCTCCTGTGTCTACCATCAACAGCACTTCTACACCGTCCAGCAAAACATTGCAGTAGATTTGTCCATCTGTGTTCGGGGAGACGGTATGAACAACCATAGGAGTCGCTGTGGGGAATCCGACCTACATCTTCGGTCCCCTCGCTCAAAATTTTTGCAGGCCCTGGCGAAATGGTGCAGAAGACCACACTTGCCACAGCGTTTGCCCTTCGCTGGACACTCTCTTGCCTTGTACCGGTGCCTGGTGGACCCAAGCGGCAGCGTATTCCTCTTCATTCAAGCTGTCTTCACTGTCTGAGGCCACAGCCAGCGCCTTCAAACGTAGTTCATTTCACCCTGACGTGCTTCTCTCACTGAGGTCTTTTGATAATTTCTCTGTTGCCTCAAACTGCTGTGTTATCTCTGTTGCTGTGGCTAACGTCAGTTCATCCGGGTACGTCAGGAGCTTTGATTGTGCTGCAGAACAAAGGGTGTGCTCCACCAGTTGATCACGGATCATCTCTTCCTCTAGGGCTCCAAATTGGCACTCCCCCGCCAGGTGACATAGGTCTGCAACGTAGCTGTGTGGTTGGGGACCGTAGGGAGTTTTCAAATGAAGGTGCAGCCAATAATTTCCAAATCTCTACTCTTTAACATGCATTCAATACAATTTAGCTTTTGTAATGACACTGTGTTAAAGTTAGTATTTGCTGTTGCACAAAAGAGTTTTTCTGTATAGCAGAAGTTTCTGCTTAATTTACAAATCACTGTAATAGGACATTTTTGACAATCCTGGGCTTTTCTTGTATTTTTATGTATAATATCACTGCAGTAAACTGGAAAAAACATCTGCTTTAAAATTTGTAATTCTTCCTGTTGTGTCGGTAAAAGGGAGCCAAGGACGAGACCGAGCGTTGTACTGGACACGACTTTATTAGTGACTCACTCTCACAATACAGGCACTGCCGTCAGGCTGAGAGGAGGCCAAAGAGACCGCCCCTCTTCCTCACAGCCTTCTTATACCCCGGGTGGTGGCGGAACCGGAAAGGTGGAGCTACCACCCATGTCACACAATGATATGTCCCCATAACAACACAACACTTTCACCCTTCAAAAAAAAGGTCCAAAACACATGCACACAATCAAGACACTCCCCAATTTGGAACCCGAATCATGCACTAAAATTAAACAGAAATGCTTCAGGTCTATTACCGATCTATTACACTCACTCAAAAAAAACTAAAACTAGGGGGGAACAGGTGGACTTCCATCCCACCCCCACACGGCAAGATGGATTATTCTGCCATCCAGACTGAAAGAACAGTCCACTAAACAGAAAACTGCCGTGTTCCTAAAATAAATAATATAAAACACAAAACAATCCCATTAACAGAACTCATATACAACTCAGTTATCCCCCATTTCCATCACCATGCATCATGTACATTGCCCAACCATCAGTCTGCCCCAGTAGAGGAACCACCCCCCGGAAAACTGTCAGACAGCTCCCCTCCGGTGCATCTTATTTTCTTTGCTCCCGGGGATGACCCACGTCAAAGTCCAAACACCTCCTTCTCCTCTTGGGCGCACCGCAGCTCATTGGGATGCCTCCACGAGCCATCAGATAGCTGGAGATAGCCATCCTCCCCAACAGACACCACCTGCAGCCGCTCCTGGTCATCTTCTCGTCGGCGTTTGCCCCAAACACCTCTTGACCGGGCCTCCTATCTGGGTCAGACCACATCTGCAACCCCTAGAGCAGCCCTACTTGGCTTCCAGTGTCTCTGTTTGGCACGTGGTTTCACCGTGCCAGCCAGTCCTGCCCTGCTCTCTTTCATTTTCGCTGCCAGTGAAGCCGTTGTGACCCCCTGCTCACTGATACCTTCCAGCCAAACACCAGGAGTAGAATGGGTCATCCACTTGGCTCCACCCGCAGTCACGGGCATCCCACCGCGCCGCCCAGTTCCCTCAGCTAGGGTTACTTGGGCTCTGGCACTGGAACCCTCCCGCAATGGCCCTTTGTGGGGTTGGTCCTGCTCATCATCCAGAATACTAGGCAAAGTTTCGTCCCACACAGCTCCAACCACCGTCAGCGGAACCAGCCGGTCCCACAAACCACAGCCCAATCACTCTTCTCCAACGCTGCTGGTGATGGCAAAGCTCAGTCCATAAAACAGATCACACCCCATAATATTCTCTCCACGGGCAGTCACGATGAACTTCAAGCTGAACACCTCCGCCAACTTGTACCTAGCCATCAGTTCCATCGATCCCACCGTGGCCAACCTTCCTCCACCATACCCACAAAGCGGCACTGAATGACCTCTCACTCTGTAATGTAGGAAGAAACTCCTCACGATTGATCAATTCAACACGGATCTCACCGCTCCCGTGTCAATCAGTAACGGCACTGTTACCCCATCAAGTTCCACCATGCAATAGGAACGTCCATCGGTACTTGGGGATACAGTGTGAATAACCGTGGGAGTTGGAGTGGGATGGGGGGTCCTCGTTGTGTCTCAGGTCTCCTTGCTCAAACCTATAACATGCCCTGGCAAAATGATGCAGGAGTCTGCACTTGCCACAGCATCTTCTTCTTGCTGGACACTCGCTAGCCTTGTAACGGTGCTTGGTGGACCCACAACCCAAACACCTGGGCGATCCTGGGGCGGACCTCATCCTTACAGCATTAGCACATTCTTCATCCTCTATACCATTGTCGCTGTCCGGGTCCGCTGCCTGCACCGTCGACTGTGGTTCAAAATGGTGGTGTGACACTCTCTCACCAAACTCCTGTGATAGCTTGTCTTCCGCCTCAAACTGTTGAGCCAACTTGATGGATATGGCTAATGTCAGCTCGCCCAAGTGTGTGAGAAGCTTTGACCTTGTCGCTGGGCAAACAGTATGTTCCACCAACTGGCCGTGGACCATCGCTTGCTCTAACACTCCAAACTGACAGTTCTTGGCCAGCTGAAGTAGGTCTGCTCCATACCGCTGCACTGACTTGCAGTCCGCTGATGGCGCTGCTGAAACTGGATCCTCTGGACGATGACGTTTTCCGGGGCGCAAAAATGTTGCGCCATTATCTCAACCACTTCTTCAAAGCTATCACCCTCACTTAAGATACTAAGGATATGTTGTCCTTCCATTCTCAAGTTGTGAACAAACAATGCCCGTGCCCGCAACTTCTCCAGTCTTCCAAGGTCCAGTGCTACTAAATAATTTTGAAAGGCAGCGAATCACCTCGCCCAAGGGACGGGCGGCTCACCGGGAAGCTCCAAAAATGGCCAAATTGAAGTAACCCCCGCGTCCATACTTTTTACCCTTGTCGCCAAATGTCATGTCGGTAAAAGGGAGCAAAGGACAAGACCGAGCGTTGAACTGGACTCAACTTTATTAGTGACTCACTCTCATAACACAGGCGCTGCCGTCAGGCTGAGAGGAGGCCAAAGAGACCGCACCTCTTCCTCACAGCTCTCTTATACCCCGGGTGGTAGCGGAACCGGAAAGGTGAAGCCACCACCCGTGTCACACAATAATATGTCCCCATAACAACACAACACTTCCCACAACTTTCAGTGCAAAAAAACACTAAAAACATTGCAACTTTTTTAAAAAGCTCCCGTGAATTCAGGCTTTTTGGGCTGCAACAATCATAAAAACATCCCGCGAAAACTTGGAGGGACTGAATAATGGTCCAAGCTCTTTGAAACATGACAGACAAGTCACTGTGCAAAAAAAATGTATATATAAAAATAGCCAAGCTGGGATTTGAACCCCACCGTCCTAGTTGTGGGGGCAAATACTTTATCACTAGGCTATCATTTCAGTTACAATAAATATCCACTATTTGTGAAAAATATACCGTATCAATGGAAGAAATGAGTTCAAACTGTTCCCAGACGGGAGAAGTCCGTGTTTTTGGTGCTGGCCCCATCTGAAAATTGGTTGTAACAAATCCCTTACACAGTCAAACATCGACAACACAAAACGTGAGGGACGGGGACTTCCATTGTGTATCGCTGCTCACTTTATTTCATGTTGCGAGCAAAATCATGAATGGCTTCCTGACCCAGTCACGTGGTATGATGTCAGCAATATACGGCTCGAAACACACTTCACCAAATATTTCCTGGGCAAGCTCAGAGCACCCTTGAAGCTCCAGAGCCTGCTGTCCCATCACTACTTCTCATCATTCCGGCTGATCAGACCTCCATACAGACCCAAGGGCAAAGCGGGTTCACCACACCTGAATCCTGCTCACCTCCTGTTTCCTTTCTGATAAAAGAAGGCTCCAAAGAGGAGAAAAACAACACAATTTTATTCTTGAGGGTGCTGGCAAGAAACCAGCAAAGCTGGGACACTCTGTGCTGGATCAAGCTAGTTGCTAAAGCTAACCTTAGCTGGAGTTAACTTTTCGAGAACTACGCTGAGATCCAGACTTCACCAGCATTCAAGAGTGTCACTTGCTTGGGAAGTCTTAATTCTTCTGAACAACAACTGCAATGACAGAGTAGTAACCCAAGGTTTGCTTTTCTGATGCCAAAATATCAGAGCACTGGCTAATTAGCCTGTGGCTTTGAGGGTTATTACAAGTAGATGGGAGTCAACAAATCAACTGCTTATTAACAACGAGGGATAATGACTAGACACCAAGACAACGATGTCTAACTTCATCTGAAAGCACCTGGACAGGTGAGTGTGCTGAATGAAGCCAGCCTTTAGCTAATGCTAATTCAAATTAGATTCACATATCAAATAACAGAGAAAAACAAACAGGAGAAATTAAGTTGAGGACTCTGTGAATAATTTATAGGCTGATGTGGATAAACATGCATGATGTGTTATGAAGATCAAGAATTATATTTAGCTTTGTACATGTCTGGATAGGTGATGCTCGCCCACTTCTCCGTGTCTTTTGGCCAGTTTTGCTTTGGAATGAGATAGGGGGCCTGCTTTTCAATTAAAACTAATTTGTCGTCATACCACTGTCTGTCACTATCAAGAGTTTCATAATAAATTTTGGACGTTTTCACATTTTTTGTTTCATTGCTCCGTGATTATCTCCGGTGCCCCCCCCCCCCCAACATGGCTGGTGATCTTATTCGACCCCGCAGTAGTCACGTGATCAAAAACTATGAAAACATTAGAGATAATCAAAATCAATCCACCTAAACTACTGCTAAAATGCCTCTGATAATTTAAGTAGGAACCTGTTTCAGATTTACTGAGAACCACAATCCAGTGACATTTTTGCACAGACATTTATTTGCATGTTGCAGCAGCAACAGAAAACTTTAGTGCTAATGCCAACATATTTGAACTACCCAGTAAAACTGGGGTCTGCCCCCCCCCCTTCATTTTTCAACCTGCCAGTGATGTTGCTTACTTATTGAGTCTGCTGTGCCTGCATTAATCAAGTGAACTAGTTTTTATGGGTGAACTACTGTATGAATTACTCACCGGAACTGTAGTGGAAGCCAGGGATCAGCTGAATCAACCGCCCAGTGCTGCCAGATGGGAAATGTTGAAGTATTGTATTTTGAGGAAAATTATCTCACTCACCCAGTTTTCATTCTGACATGGCTCAGGACCATCTGCTTCAGTAACACATTGTCACAGATCGTGCACATTACAGACTATAACACAGTTTTACCTAACAGATGGGTTAAAAAAAGACTGCAGTCAAGTGGTCCAAAAAAGCACCTCTACCTGTGTGGAGTACAGGATGAGCCCCTGGCCTGCACTGAGCAGCCCAGAATATCAGTCCTACTTAACTATCTTCTATATGTCTTCTGTTGAATCATCATGTATCAAGGTCTTGCCGTTTATATGCATTAGACACCAATCAATCCACTACTAAAATGCCTCTGATAATTGAAGCAGAAACCTGTTTCACAGTTTTATTGACCACCACAATCCAGTGACATTTCTGCAGACATTTGCACATTGCAGCAATGACAGCAAGCTTTAGTGCTAATGCTAATGCCAACAACAGGTTTGAATCTCTCCCCCCCGAAGTCGTTTCTCAACCTGCTGGGATGTTGCTTACTTGTTGAGTCTGCTGTGCCTGCATTGGTGCTGTAACGTACAGAGACTATTTGATCACGTATACTAGTTTTTATAGGTGAACGTACTGTACTGAAACACTCACCAGAACTGTCCAGGAAGCCAGGGATTACCAGCTGAATCACCCACCTGAGCAGCAAACGAGCCCCGCCTGCTCGGTTCAGCCGAGGAGGCGCTCCAGTACAGCACTGAGTGATTCGGTGTAACACTATTTCTAACGGATCTTTTTAGCTTGACTCAGTATATTTCTGTAAACTGTGGCTCCCATCAGTAGCCTCCAGCGCTGTACAATATGAGAGTTGCGACACTCTTTGATCTCGCCGCTCCCCAGTCACGTGATTCATGGAGCTCTGAATAGTTCCAGACAACGGCCTTTCTATAGTGGTGTGTGAATGACAGCTGTGACAATCTGCGGTATTAGGTAAGTATTCAGAATACCTATCAGTAGGTACATTGTTTAAGCTTATAATGAACAGATTTAAATCGATTATGACATAAAGAGCAGCTTTAAAAAGGCTGTCAAGAATATGCTTTGGAGGGAAGGAGAACTGCTGATTCACACTGATGAAAGCTGCAGTGTAAATGTCACTGGCTAGCTGTGTGTAGCCTTACCTTATATTATGGCTTTAGTGGACTGATTACTGAATTATCAACTTTTAAATACAGTGGGTTATTTTGCATAAATTTGCAACTTTTATGACAGTTTTTATATTGAAATAAAACATAAATGTTTTAAAATAACTCATTACATTTTTCTTATAAATAATTTTTATATTAAATGCGCAACTTTTTCATGCACATTTTTAGTTTTTATGCATACATTAGAGAACTATTTGGAAAACTTTAGATTTTTCTCTTAAATGTGTTCACATGAGGAAAAAATATCTACATGTTGTGGGGGGCAAGGTGTTAGGCTTCTCCACCCAGAGAGCTATAGACCATGAGAAGAGATGTCGCCGGGGGGTCCAGACAGAACAGCATGGTTGGGCACCCCCCAGGAAGAAGATGAGATGCTGGGCCGCCGGGAGAGGAGTGACGTGCGGCACCAGCGTAATGATATGTTAATGCACCGCACAGGCTTTGTTATGTAATAGTTATGATGTTGGCACCCCGGGCCACTATGCAAATGATTAACGGTGTATAAGAGAGATGCACTGTGGCCTGGGAGCTCTTATGTGGTCCTGACTTATTAGAGAGAAAATAAAGTCTGTGTTGATCCAGCTCGTTGTCTCACCTGGATCATTCTCTCTACACTGGTGACCCTGACGTGCAATGGAAGGCAAAACGAGCAACCTGGAGACATCCTGGAGAGGAAACACCTGCGCTGCGTGCACTGTTTCAGTCAAGCTCCCTGATTTTTGGCTGCACGACCTGACAGCGTGGTTTTTACATACGGAGGCCCAGTTCACTCTCTGCAGGGTGACAGCAGACAAGACAAAGTACTACTATGTGGTCGCTGCGCTGGACGCATGCACCACACAACAGGTGGCAAGGCTGCTCCAAGAGCTGCCAGCCCAAGGAAAATACGAGGTACTCAAAAACATGCTTATCCAGCGCTACACACTTTCGGACTGTGAAAGAGCGGAAAGGCTCCTAACACGTTCTGAGTTAGGGGACAGATTGGCTGTGGAATTGATGGAGAGCATGTTGGCGTTGATGGGCAGAGATGGCGAGCCATTCCCGTTTGCCCACCTGTTTCTCAGGAGCCTCCCGGCTGCAGCGAGGGCAATCCTGGCAAACTCGCCACTGCTGGCAGCGAGGAACTACCGCGCACTAGCGCAGGAAGCGGATCGCATCATCCTAGCAACCAAAACCTTCGCCGTGAATGCAGCGGCAACGGAGCCCAGAGGGGCTGCCAGCGAGATCGAGGAGCCGCTGGTGGTGGCTGGAGCGGACACCAGCAGATGCAGGAAGGAGATGATCTGCCACCATCATCGCCATTTCAGATCGGACGCACAGCGATGCTTGCCACCGTGCCAATTCAAGCAGTCGGGAAATGCCAAGGCCAGCGGTCAGTAGCAGCTGCGACCGCTGGCGACAGAGACAAGCTGCTATACATCACAGACACACATTCGAGGAGACGGTTTCTGGTGGACTCCGGCTCCCAGAAAAGCCTCATCCTGCCGTTCAACTCAGACAGGGTGGCAGGAAGGTAGCGGCCCTGAGCTGGCAGCCACCAATGGATCAGACATAAAGACATTTACTCGCCCAGTTCCCAGCACTCACGGTTCCAACGTTTTCAGCGGCTAGAACCAAACATGGGGTCGAGCATTTTATCACTACCAAGGGATCGCCCGTATTCGCACAACCTCGGTGCCTGGACGCAGCTAAACTGGCCAGCGCGCACGAGGAGTTCGCCAACTTGGAGAGGTTGGGCATCATCAAGAACTCAAACAGCCCGTGGGCATCCCCGCTTCACATGGTGCCTAAAGCTAATGGGTCCTGGCAACCATGCGGCGATTTCCAGCAACTGAACAACACTACTGCACACAGTCGCTACCCTATCCCCCATATCCAGGATTTTTCCGTGCACCTGGCCGGGGTACGCAGTTTTTACAACGTGGATTTGATCCGCGGTTACCACCAGATCCCGGTGCATACAGAAGACGTCCCAAAGACGGCGGTAATAACCCTGTTCGGCCTTTTCAAATTTTTGCGCATGCCTTTTGGATTAAAAGGCACGGCACAGACCTTCCAAAGGATGATAGACACAGTGCTGCACGATTTGCCCTTTGTTTTTGTCTACCTGGATGACATTCTGGTAGCCAGCGCATCCGAGGACGAGCACATTGCCCATCTCAAGACGGTTTTCCAGAGATTGGATCAATCCGATCAACCCGACAAAGTGCCAGTTCGGCGTGGCATCAATAGATTTTTGGGCCACCGCATTTCGCCGGCGGGCACGACCCCATTACCAGACAAGATGTGCGCGGTGGCAGACTTTCCATGTCCGCAGACGGTGAGAGCACTTCAGCAGTTTTTGGGAATGGTTAATTTTTACAACTGTTTCCTCTCCCGCGCAGCCCAGCTGATGCAGCCATTGTACGATGCGCTTAAAAAAAAAAACCTGCGGACAGCATCAACTGGACTCCCGAGCGGGGTCAGGCTTTTTCGAACGCCAGAACATCGCTCACAAAGGCCGCGTTACTAGCGCACCCAGATCCATCTCCACAGATAGCGCTCACTACGGATGCGTCTGACGTGGCCATAGGGGCAGTGGTGGAGCAGTGCGTCGCAGGTTTGTGGCAGCCGCTCACATTTTTCAGCAGAATTCTGCACAACAACGAGCGCAAATACAGCACATTCGACAGAGAGTTGCTGGCTTTCCACTTAGCGATATACCATTTCCAGTTCTGGCTGGAGGGGCACGACTTCACCGCGTTTGTAGACCATAAGCCGCTAACGTACGCCATGGCCAAGGTCTCGGAACTGTGGTTGGCCTGGCAGCAATGGCAGCTGGCTGCCATCTCAGAGTTTACGACCGACATTTGGCACGTTGACGGTAAACTCAACGTGGTGGCAGACTGCCTCTCGCATGCATTGGTCGCCCCGGTCTATGTGGGAATAGATTTCCCCGGCATGGCCGTGGAACAAGCCGGGGATGCCGACATTTGTGCGCTCCAGTCTGAACCAACAGGATTAAGGCTGGAGAGCAGGGTACTGCAAGAAGTGTGCCCTCCCCTACTCTGTGATATCTCCACAGGCTGCCCGCGCCCGGTGATCCTGCGCTCTTGGCGCCATCGTGTTTTTGAGTCGGTCCACTCCCTTGCGCACCCGGGAGTGCACGCTTCAGTGAAACTAGTGGAGGCGAAATTCATCTGGCCACGTTTGTGTAAAGAGGTGAAAAAGTGGGTGGCAGCTTGCGTTGCGTGCCAACGAGCCAAAGTTCATAGGCACACCAGGGCTCCCCTCGAGCCATTCCAAATCCCAGCTAAAAGGTTTGACCACGTCCATGTGGACCTGGTAGGACCCCTTCTGCCGTCACAGGGGTTTACGCACCTTTTGACGATCGTGGACCGCACCACGTGCCTGCCCAAAGTGGTACCGCTAGCTTCTACCACGTCCACGGAAGTAGTGCGCTCCTTTTTGTCAGCTTGGGTGGCACGTTTCGGATCTCCGTCGGACATCACGTCCGACAGAGGCCCACAGTTCGTTTCAGAACTCTGGTCCGCGATGGCCCGGAGCCTGGGGGTCAACATTCACTGCACTACTGCGTACAACCCCCAGGCCAACGGGTTATGCGTGCGTTTCCACAGGTCACTTAAAGCAGCGCTCAGGGCTTCACTCACGGACGCAAATTGGGTAGACCGCCTGCCTTGGGTTCTTTCGAGGTTGCATTCCGCACCAAAGGAGGATTTGGCAGCCTCCCCAGCAGAACTCATTTTTTCCCAGCCGCTGTGGATCCCCGGGGAATTTTTACCGGACAACCCCAAGGCGGAGCCGCCCATGCATTCTCTACGTAACACAGAGGTAGGAAGTGTACCGGACCCGGCCCATCACTGTTTTCCCTGCACATTCGTCCCAAAAAGTTTACAGAATGCCTCTTTTGTTTTCGTCAGACACGATGCGCACCGGACCCCGCTGCCCCCGCCATACAATGGGCCGTTCAGAGTGTTGGAACCTGGGGCGAAACATTTCGTGTTAAACTTGGGGGGGGCGTAGACAGACCGTCTGCATTGACAGGCTTAAGCCCGCTTTTGTGTTGGCAGACGAGCAGGTGGTGTTGGCCCGGGCTCCCCGGCGCGGACATTCCCCGTTGGGGGCTCCGCAGGTTGATGATTCCTCAGCAGGGACCAGCACACATGAAGAGGATGTGTTTTCTCCCCCTCCCCTTTTCCCCCCCATAGATTGACATGCCCCCTGGGGCGCCCCACCAGCAGGGCAGTGCAATGAAATCAGTGACCCCCCGTTACAGCTGTTATGGATGCCAGCTTAAGCCCAAAGGACAGGGGGTTAGGGCCTATTCTGGGGGGGGGGGGGCACAGTGTTAAGCTTCTCCACCCAGAGAGCTATGGACCATGAGAAGAGAGATCTCTGGAGGGGGTCCAGACAGAACAGCATGGTTGGGCACCCCCCTGGGAGAAGAGGAGATGCTGGGCCGCCGGGAGAGGAGTGAAGTGTGGCACCAGCGTAATGTTATGTTATTGCACCACACAGGCTTTTTTATGTAATAGTTATGATGTCGGAGCCCCGGGCCACTATGCAAATGATTAAAGGTATATAAGTGAGATGCCGGGTCCGGTACACTTCCTACCTCTGTGTTGGCAGCACGGTGGCGCAGTGGTTAGCACAGTGGCAGCACAGCAAGAAGGTCATGGGATCGATTCCACCCTTGACCATCGTGGGTTCGATCCCACCCCCAGACCATCGGTGACCCTTCTGTGTGGAGTTTGCATGTTCTCCCCGTGTCTGCGTGGGTTTACTCCGGGAACTCCGGTTTCCTCCCACATGCCAAAAACATGCAAGTTAGGTTAATTGGCATCCAACTGGGGATTCTAAATTGTCCTTAGGTATGACTGTGAGAGTGAATGGTTGTCTGTCTCTCTGTGTTGGCCCTGCGATGGACTGGCGATCTGTCCAGGGTGTACCCTGCCTCTCGCCCAAAGATGCTGGGATAGGCTCCAGCCCCCCCTGCGACCCGAAAGGATTAAGCGGTAGAAGATGGATGGAGATGGAAGTGAGATGCACTGTGGCTTGGGAGCTCTTATGTGGTCCTGACTTGTTCGAGAGAAAATAAAGTCTGAGTCGATCCAGCTTGTTGCCTCGCCTTGATCATTCTCTCCACAATGTACCATCTCATACATCAGTGTACTACACAAAGAGAAGAGATAAACAAACCTATCATCTGGTCAGTCACTGCAACAGATACTGGAGTCAGTTTGTCTTCACCTGTCCTTGCCACTGATAACACGAAACAAAAATATTTTTTTTTGTAAGTTGTCTGTGTTTTTTCAACTGATTTAAGACAATTTTGCACCGCTGAATCCGAAAATGACATCCGTTTCTCTTGATCAGGTCAGGTTTTTATGCTAAGTTGTAAGCAGTTGTAGAACAGTTGTACTGTAAATTGAATATTAGATATTGATAAAGGTAAGTACATGTAAATTGAATGTTATGTCATCATTGTTCAAAATTCAGAGAATTTCAAGAAATAAAAAGAATTTTGCATCATATAAAGCGAAAATACCCGTACATGTAAACAAAAGCATAAAAAACGTGGCCATAGTTCAAAAAGTTGACCTGACTGAGCAAAACCAATGTGATTTTTGGATTCAGCACATCAAAATTGTCCTAAATCAGCTAAAAAAACTGAGACAATAAATTTGGTGTTGACCAGTGTAATACCTCTATCTGCCAAGAATGTGCCGCTAGTCCAGCAGTACTACAGGTCGCAGTACTGAAATACATAAAAAGTAAACAGTCAAAATTAACTGTGTGCTGGATTACAATAGAAGAAATTAGAAAAGAAAGAATTCAGATATTCTTCCTCTATGTTAATAGTTCCATTGCAGTTAGGTTTTTTTTATTAATTTCAAGTGAGCTATTTGATAAAAGAGATTATTTTACATTTATAAATATGCCAGCTGTTTCCAGAATATTTTTGATTGGGCTTAGCATTCAGTTCTTGATTTATTGTTAAAATAAACACACATCATTAACACAACTTCTATTACTTCCATTCCATTAAGTTGTGTAGATCTGAATTGTTTCCACTTTGTTTACAACTGCATTAAAAAATTAAACCAGTCTTCATCCTGAGTACCTTTCTTATCATGTTTCTCACAACAGTTTGTTCAAATAAGTAGACGATTACAGCAGAATCATAAAATATTAATAGTGCTAATTTATGGATGTTAAAAATAACATTACCATTATCAGGGTGGACAATGATGAAGACTTTGGAGGATGTAAAGAACTGTATTTGGTAATTTCCTGCCTTGTTCCACATTACCTCCTTGTAGAAAGCAAGTTTGCTGGTAAACATGTCAGTCTCTCATGGTTTCGTATTTTCCTCTATAAAAAAGTAGAACAATCGAATAGGAGTCAGAAGGCCACTCGCATTTTTCAGCGTCAGTCAGTCATTCAAACAGTTTTGTGCAATTTAAAAGTTTTTTTTTCAATGATCCAAACAATATGTTTTCTCTGACAGCACCACATTTCACAAAGGACTAAGCTTCGCAATGTAGATTTCTTTTTTGATTTTGTACAAAAGCAAAACTTGCAACTTATGTCTATCGCAGCACGTGGTTCAATTAAGTTGCCTGCACAGACAATGTGAATTTTTTGGTCAGCCACCAAGCTCCAGAGTAGTTTCTGGTTAATATTTTGAAACAACCTTCATTCTCACAAAAAAAACCAAAAAACACCCAAACAATTTTTGATACAAAACAACAAACTCACAGTATTTTACTGACGGGCATATGCAGTCAAAACCTCAAGTGTACAGAAAAAATGCATCTGCGTGAACCTTAAGTAGTTTGTTTTTTTAAAGTCAACAAGATGTGGTAAATTTAGCTTTTAGATTGGGCATCGTGTTTATAGTTTGTTGGGGGGTTTTCTACAGAAATAAATATTGCATGACCAACTTTGTCTCTACCACGGGTTCGACAGCGAACTGTGTTTTTACCAGTTGGATGAAGGAGAAACTTTTGACCCGCTCTCCAGAAAAGCCACACTTTCGGCCGTAGACTGGAGCATACTGCAAAACGTGATTTACCCCGATCTGAAAACAAGCGACGTACATCGCCAACAGATGGGAGTGTAAGACGAACCTGCTACAAAAGACCAACAGACACAGACACCTGTGCGTGTGAAACGAGAGCAGCCAACGGTATTTGTTACCGGAAGAGCGTTGGCTAGTAGTGTTTGGGAGACGAAGGCGTCCCCGTCTGGCAGGTGGTACTTCCAAGCCACTGCATCAGGTATCGACGGGTGACGCCCCATCCGAGGACGAATTCATCTTGCAGTATTTCAATTCCAAATGCAGTGTGTTCCAGACAGCGTTGCGCTTACCTACAATGGCGTGGGTCAAAATGGTTGACGAGAAAGGTGAAAAGCTCAAGGCCCTTTTCATTTCCAGCCGTACCACAAGAGATATGGTCATGGTGAAAAAAACCCTAGCTTTTCCAGATGACGCCACTCCCGCGACCTCCCACACCTAATCCCACCCCTCCTAACAATTTTAAAAGAAGATCACTGACCGACCACCCATGTAACCCCAAACCAGAATGGAGGCAAACCCACGTGTGGCTCTCCAAGGGTGTTTTAAATGAAGCCATTGGAATTATCGTCTTTGAAAATATCGAGCGAGGATGACCACACGCCTTCGCAAATACGCTCCCCGGATACCGAGGGTCCTCCTCAACCGTCTTCACCCACCCTCCCTTCTGCAACGGAGCAGATCCATTCTATGGATGCTGAAGAATACGCCACTGACCCTCCACACGGTTCTTCCTCTACAGGCCTCGACATGGTTTTTGAGGAAGGTGACCCATTACACACGGCGGATCATCTACCTCCCATGTTTCTGGATATAGTAAAATTTGGGTTGATAAAATTTCTGGATGTTACCGTTGGCAAATACGGAGAAGAAATATGCAGCGGTTGTCGGATCAACCACTTGGATCAAATCCAAGATCACAAAAAGACTGTGGAACAGGCACTTCATTCCGGCACTCCAGAGTCTGACCGAATTAAACTGCATGTATACTTGTATACAGGTGTATGTCGGAATTACAGAGGCTTTCCTTCACAAACTTAGACATACACCACACATCATCCCCCAAATTTCTGAGATTTCAGAAACGCTGTTTGCGGGCGATGAGAAAATGGCTCATCATTTGCAAAGAGCTGAGGACTATTGGCAAGGTCGTCTGGATGGTGAGAACTTTTGAGAGGAGGATTTTGTGGGCGATCCTGACAACAAGAAGAGTTGTGATATGGATGGTGATACAGACTCTGATATTGATTCTGATGCAGAGTCGGAAAACACTGATGCTGAAACGTAATAAATGTTTTTTTTAATTAAATCTGCATGCTTTTACTTAAACTACGTATCTTTGTTCCACAACCGATTGACTGCTGGGATGAAATCATCGCAGCGTGTATCGCTGTATAATTTGCTTTCAGGTAGTGTTATTTTTTTCCACTCAAATGCATGGAGAATGTAGATGTGTGTAAAAAAAATGTGTTTTACAGTATTGGAGGTTTTTTTTGTTTTTGTCTAACCTTTTACTGTGATTGTTACAACAAAATAAATCTGTTCCATTTACTGAAGTGTGGATTACTTCTTTTTTTGGTCCAAATGATTCAAAAATGAAGAAATAGTTGAGAGTTTAGTCACGGTGAAGCAATGATATAACAAGTAGGAGGGTTGAATAAACGCGTGAAATATGTAAATTTCAATTTGTGGAAAACAGTTTTTAAAACAGTTCCAGTCAACAGAAAGCATAATGTTGTGTAGCACAACACAAGCGCGGTTATGGTAAATACATCATACACGACAACAACAACAAAAAAACAGCATGGTACAAAATACCTCAAATACTGTTTAGTAACTTTGTACAAAACACACAACAATGTTGACCACTTACATACTTTTATCAGGTATTTTATAAACGTTGAGTCTCCCAAATTGTTAGATGCTTCGCTTAAAAACATAGAAACAGTGTTGGGGTTAGAAGACGTTTACTGGAAAAAAACATTTCAATGTGAAAACAAATCTGTTTCTTCCTCCGAATCCACCACCTCGTCGTCCATGTCCATAGCTAATACTGTGAGCAGTATCTCCCCAGGATCGAAGGACTCGGTACTCCCCCGCTCATCATAGATTTGCCTCAAGAGTATTTGCATTGAGTTGAAGTACTAGCATTCCTTTGGGAAAAGTGTGGTCTATATTAATCATATATTCCATAACCTACATATGTTGAAGCATGTGGAAATGTTTGGTAATTACATATGTAAAGCAACTTCACATCTCTGAAAGGACAAAGGCTCTCAACCGCCAAGTGAAGAACAAAGACATTCCCAGACACTGCGGTGGAGACCGGAGGAGCTACCCTCACCCCCTGGGCGAGGAGAGGAAATACCAAGACAATGGGGGGATTAAGATAATGAGGGATGTCAGCCTTTGTTATGCATGTCTTTTGTTATGTGCAAGTATA
Organism: Pholidichthys leucotaenia; assembly: GCA_020510985.1. Taxonomy (NCBI): domain Eukaryota; kingdom Metazoa; phylum Chordata; class Actinopteri; order Cichliformes; family Pholidichthyidae; genus Pholidichthys; species Pholidichthys leucotaenia. Next base: position 310,967,528 of record CM035837.1, on the reverse strand, counting down.
AAGTCAGTGAGCCGGAGATATTCGGTCTCTTTTCCTTCTACCACCTCTGCACTGAATGAGACTTGTTAGGAGAGCTGATAAATAAACTTTTTTTTTCCACAATATCTTTATTGAACCTTTTTTTTTTTTTTAACAAACATGATACAAACAATCAAACACTAACACTAAAGTACTACAAAAAAAAAAATGCACTAAAAACACCAACAACCACCAACAAAATCAAGTCTTCAACAATGCTCCTCTGTTTAGTCTAGACAATCCAATACATAAGTATACATATTATGTTCACCAGTTTGGAATTTACAAGGTCCACACACATCATTCACCTTCTTCAAGAGTTATGTTTAAATTTTTTACATAATCAATAAAAGGTCTCCATATATTCTCAAACACAATTTCCTTTGATTTCAGTATATATGTTATTCTTTCTAATGGAAGGTTTGTTAACATCTGTCTTAACCACTGAGTCACATCTGGTCTATGAGTCTTTTTCCACAGTAGTGCAATACATTTTTTGGCATTAAGCAAACTGAGGTCTATGAATGTTCTTTCACTTTTATTAAAATTATGCTTTTCTGGGTACAGACCCAACAAAAACAGTTTAGGATTCAATATGATTTGTTTTGAGATTATTTTTTCAATTGTTACCCTCACCTCTTCCCAAAACATTCTTATTAATCTACATTCCCATAAACAATGAAATAGGGTTCCTTTACTTTCCATGCATTTTGTGCACGTATCTGGTATATTTTTGTTATATCTATTTAACTCCTCCGGTGTAACATACATCCGCATTAACCATTTGAAATGTATCAATTTAAGGCGTACATTTATTGATTTGGTTTGAGCTTCTGTACAAGCCAATTCCCATTGTTCCTCTGAAATTTCAGTTTGCAGATCTTCTTTCCAGTAGTTTAATCTTTTCAGTGAATTTTCACTTGAAGATAGTGTCAATGAGTTATAAAACTCTGAAATAATACCCTTTCTTTTACTATCTTTCATCATCATTTTTTCCAAGGATGAATAAATAGGTCGAGTGAGAGCTTTATTTTGATTTGATCGAATAAAGTTTCTAAGTTGAAGATATTTAAAAAAATGTGTTCTATTGAGATTAAATTTGATCCTCAGCTCTTCAAAAGACATTATGTTATCTGCACATGGCAAATATAAATCCTGAATCTTTTGTATCCCTTTTAAATTCCATACTTTAAATACAGCGTCCGTTCTCCCTGGTTTAAAATATTGATTACCCCATATTGGACTAAATTGTGACAATAACTGTGGTTCTTTTAAATAGTTTTTAGCTTCACACCATATTTTGATCATATGCTTTACAAATGGATTTTTAACTTGTTTTTGTAATTTTTTTGCCGAATCTGAGTATATGAATATGGGAAGAGGTAAAGGTAAATTGTATGATTCCATTTCAGTCCAGTGAGGGAGATCATTTGATGAAAAATAATATGTCATAGACCTCAGTTGTGCCGACCAATAATACAACATAAAATTTGGACATTTCAGACCTCCACGATCAAATGGTAAATATAATAAAGACAGACGTAATCTAGCCCTCCTGTTGTTCCATATAAATTCCACTAACTTTTTTTTTATTCTTGAGAATAGATCTAAAGGTGGTGATAAGGGAATGTATTGAAATAAATAAAGTATTTTAGGTAAAATATTACTTTTAAGTATATTGATTCTCCCGATCATCGACATTGGTAGTGACATCCATCTCTGAGTTAACTCATTGATATCTGACATTAAGGCTTCATAGTTGACACTGGCGACTGATTCTAGCTTAGGCACAATTTGGATTCCTAAATATTTAAACTGATTTACAACATTGAATTGATTTACCTCAGGGGCTGGGTAATTTCTCTGGGTCTCATTTAGCATTAATATTGAAGATTTAGTTTTATTTATTTTATATCCTGATATTTCCCCAAAATTCTTTGTTAAATTCAACAAGGTTGGAATTGATTTTTTTAGATTCGACATAAACAAAATTATGTCATCGGCGTACAGGGAGATTTTATGTTCTGTTGGTCCAACTTTAATTCCATATATTTGTGAATGTAAACGTATCGCTATCGCTAAAGGTTCAATTGCCATAGTAAACAGTAAAGGTGAAAGTGGACAGCCTTGTCGACATCCTCTATTGATTTTTATTGGTTTTGAAATATTGTTATTTGTTAGGATTTCTGCTGTAGCATTATTGTATATTATTTGAACCCATTTTATGAAATTATTTCCAAGTCCAAACCTTTGTAGGACTTCAAAAAGAAAGGGCCATTCAACTCTATCAAAGGCCTTTTCGGCGTCCAGTGATAGGAGAGCTGTATCCGGTGCTTCTTTATTAAAATAAATAATATTAAATAGTCTTCTTACATTATGGAAGCCTTGTCTACCCTTTATAAAGCCATTCTGATCTCGATTAATAATATTTGGTAAAATTTCTTGTATTTGTCTTGCTAAAATTTTACAGATTATCTTAAGGTCGGCGTTTAATAGGCTTATTGGTCTCATATTTTCACATTTATTAGAGGGCTTACCTGGTTTTGGCAGCAGTATAATTAAGGCATTATTTATGTATGATGGTAAATTATTATTTTGAAATGCTTCTAAAACCATTTCCAAAAAAGGTTTTATTAATTTATTCTTAAATTTTTTATAAAGGTCAACTGGAAGACCATCTGGTCCTGCACTTTTTCCTGATTTCATATTATCAATGGCTTGCCCAACTTCTTCTTGACTAATTTTAGACTCCAATATCTCCCTGTTTTCATTTGGAATACACCGTATAGATAGTTCGTTCAAAAACCCATTTAGTTTTGTTAAATCAGATTCATTTTTGGTATCATATAATTTTTCATAGTAATCTCTAAAGGCTCTGTTAATTTCTAAAGGATCTATAACTACCTGTCCTTTACTCATAATACTGGTAATTGGTGTTTTAATTTCTAATTGTTTAATCTGCCATGCTAATAATTTTCCTGATTTTTCACCTTGTTCATAAAAAGATTGTTTCAATCTTAGAAGACTCGAGGCAGCTCTATTCGCTGATTTTTTGTCGTATTCAGCTCTCAAAATCAGTAATTCATTCTCCAACCTTGGGTCACTTCCTGCATACACTTTTTCCTGAAGACTTTTTATTTTATGTTCCAATTTAGCTCTCTCCTCTCGAGTCTTCTTAGATTTTGATCCTGTATAACTAATAATATGTCCCCTAATAAAAGCTTTGAAAGCCTCCCACTTTACACATGCTGATGTTTGTGTAGTATTGATGTCAAAGAACTCGTCTATCTGTTTTTCTATATACTTGACAAATTCCTCATCCTGAAGCCATTTATGCTGAAATTGCCATCTACCTGATTCCTTTGTCAATTTTTTATCTACATATATTAGACAACAGGGTGCATGATCAGAGATCACGATGTTATCATAAAAGCAGTTTTGAATCTTGGACCTTAATTCTGTGGAAATCAAAAAATAATCAATACGTGAGAATGTCTTGTAGGTACTGGAATAACAAGAATAGGCTTTAACTTGTGGTTTCATTTCTCTCCATATATCTAACAATCTCAGTTCTTTCATAAAATGATTAATAGTCATCCTACATCCATTGTGCGTACAATCCAGTCCTGGTGATCTATCTATACCTGGATTCAATGTACAATTAAAATCCCCTGCTATTATATGTTGCCCTGTAAGTGATGATAAGATAAGAAATAAATTAGCAAAGAACTTTTGATCATCTATATTGGGACCATATAAGTTCACAAGATTTATATTTTCTAATAGCAAAGAACCTTGAATGATTACATATCTTCCAAATTTGTCTCCAATTACATTTTTCACTTGAAAAGGAACTGATTTATGTATGAGAGTCATAACTCCCCTGGCTCGGGATGAGAATGATGAGGTGAAGACACTTCCTTGCCATCTACTCCTAATTCTTTTTATATCCTCCTCTATTAAATGAGTTTCTTGTAAAAACACAATTTTTGAACCCATGTCTTTTATTTTATTCATAACTTGTTTAAGTTTTTTTAAATTTTGTAGACCTCTGCAATTCCATGAAGTTAAATTAAGATTTACACTTTGGTTTATGATCAATAGAGAGTTTGGGATTACCTTGCAGTGTAAACATGCTCATACAGAGAAGCAAAAACATGAGTGGTTGAACATTCATCCTACAAACTACACACAAACAAATTCCCCCTTCCCACACTTGTGGCAAACCCCCCAAAATCAAAAGAAAAATTCTGTCTCCCGATATAGCCATCGACCGCTCCACACCCACGGGGAACAGCCTAAGCCACTCCTTCTTCATCCTCCCAATCACCCTAACTCTACTGCTTTTAATGACATAACATTAACTCTCCTCTGTAGTTTTCCAACTTAACTCCAAAATTTTTAACAACTTTGTACATCATAGTTTTTTTTGTTTGTTTTGTTTTTTTGTTTTTTTTTAATATATAATACAATCTATATTTTGTAAACTTACTATTTACTTCAAGTCAGTCAGATGCCTGTGCAAATGCTTAATTATTCTACCTTATATTTTGATCATGCTTAGCTCCCACCAGTCTCTTCTTCTTCTTTGATCTTCTTGATGAACTCCTGCGCCTCCTCTGGGGTCTTGAAGATGTGGGTTCTGCCCTCATACGTGGTCAGCAGTCTCGCAGGATAGATTACACCATGACGAATCCCAAGGTTGCGCAGCTCCTTACGTATGGGATCAAACTGCTTCCTCAATTGTTGGATTCCTGTGGCCAAATCTGGGTAGAACCGCACCTGCTGGTCCTGGTGTTTAATCTCTCCTTTAGCTCGTGCAGCGTTGAAGATCTTCATCCTGTCTCTGTTGCTAAGAAACTTCATAATTAAGGTCCTCGGCGGTCCCTTATCTCTCCGTGGGCCAATACGATGTGCATTTTCCAGAACCACTGCTGATTGCAACTCCTCGCTGCCCAGCACCTCCGGAATCCACTTTTCCAGAAAGGAACATACGTCCCGACCTTCTGATTCCTCTGGAAGACCCACCAGCCTCAAGTTATTCTGTCTCGACCGAGATTCCAAATCCAAAATATTATTTTCCAGACATTTATTTTTTTTTCCAAAGTGCGCACCTTTAATTGAAGATGGGTGACGTCATCTTCAGCACTAGCAAGACGGAGCTCCATCTGCGCCGTTCGTTCTATACAGTCACCCAATTCCTTTCTTATTCCTTCCAACGCTGTCATAATCCCATCAAATCTAGAGGAAAAGTCCGCTCTCATTGAACTCATGGCAGCCATCAGCGCATCTGCGCCTCTCCCCGCAGACATCGCGCCGTTGCCAGCCTCCTCCGCCATATATGGAGTTTTATTTGCTGCGTCACAGACCTGAAAGTCCGTTAATTTGGACTGTTTCGGCGGCTCGCTTTTTCCTTTACCTGGTTTTCCAGCCTTAGGCTTCGCCGACATATCCTCGCCCAAACGCTGGGATACGTTCTGTCCCAAATGAGAGAGTTATTTGCCGATTTTTTTTCTCCAGGAGCAGAGCAGAGTGAGACACGTCCGTCTTACGTGGCAGCCATAACCGGAAGTTCCGATAAATAAACTTTGGTTTATATATCAAATCGCCTTGTCATTTCAAGCTCTTCTACACTGGTGACCCTGATGCGAGTATGGACCTGAGGCATTCCCCCGCAATCGACTCATCCGTGGCGACCCAGGCAGACGCCAGCGCCCACGCAGACAGGGGAACAGATGGACGTCTTTCCCCCCCCCGGCAGAAGGGATTGAGAGGGCTCAACCGAGCACCAGCACCGCTGTGAGAGCCGAAGCAAGGCATTCTCACCCTGCGGACACAGCAGTGATGGTATACACGAATGCCGTCGCTGTCAAGCTGCCAGACTTCTGGCAAGAAGACCCTGCCTCGTGGTTTCAGCAAGCTGAAGCTCAGTTTGCACTGGCGGGCATCACGGCTGACGATACCAAATTCTATCATATCGTCTCCAAACTCGACGCCGCCACTTCGAGCTGTGTGCGGAGCATGATCCAGCGGCCGCCGGCCCAAGACAAGTATGAAATACTGAAAGCAACCATCGTGGCAAATTACGTCCCCTCAGCTGAAGAGAGAGCCGAGAAGATCCTGGCGGTCTACGGCCACAGAGGGTGCAAGCCTAAAGCCCTCATGGAGGATTTGCTGCAGCTTAAAGAAGAAGACAACGACAACTTCCTCCTCCAATTCATATTCCTCAGCACGCTGCCGCCACACATGAGAGGGACACTCGCCAACACGAGATGCAGCACCCAGCAAGACTTCCGCGTGCTCGCCAACGAAGCTCAACGGCTTGTCAACACCTGCAAGGAGCGGCCACCCACAGCAGCATCCGCAGACCTCAACGCTGACGCCCAGAACCATGAAGAGCCACAACCCACTGAGCAGATCCAGCCCGCGGTGACAGCGACACGGCCAAAACTTAACAGACGGAGCGATGTCTGTTATTATCACCACCGTTTCGCCGAGAAGGCTTACAAATGTGTTCCCCCCTGCAAATTTAAACGCCAAAGCCGAGAGCCGTTAACGGCAGCGGTTCTCGGCGAGAAGAATAAGCTGTTGTATGTGACGGACGGACACACCGGCAAGCAGTTCCTCATCGACACAGGAGCTCAGCTGAGTTTCGTCACGCCCTCCCACGCAGATCGAGCCATGAGCACCCGGGGCAACGGAGCGGTGGCAGCCAACGGCTCTAACATCGACACTTTCGGCGAAAAGAGCCTGCACCTCCACATCCACGGCCGCAACTACAGATGGACATTTGTTGTAGCTGCGGTGAGGTTTAACTTGTTAGGCGCAGATTTTTTGTGTGCACATGGGTTATTAGTGGATCTAGCAAATAGGCGCTTGGTTAATGCACTGTCCTTTGCTTCTATTCCATGCTCAGCTCGAGTTTCTCCACCACCTATGCAGGCTAACGTCACCACGGCAGGAAGTAAGTTAGAGCAACTCCTCACCCAATTTCCAGCACTCACAATTCCCAAATTCTCAGCCACTGTGGCTAAACACGGGGTTGAACACTTTATTCCCACAACGGGCCCACCCGTATTTGCCAAAGCTCACCGCTTAGACGCGGCCAAGCTCAACATAGCACGGGACGAGTTTACGACCCTTGAAAAATTGGGCATTGTTAGACGCTCGAAGAGCCCTTGGGCCTCGCCACTTCACATGGTTCCGAAATCCGACGGTTCTTGGAGACCGTGCGGAGATTACCGCAGATTAAACAATGCTACAGCGCATGACCGCTACCCAATTCCTCACATTCAGGATTTTTCACTACATCTGGCGGGAGCGCGCATTTTTTCAAAAATAGACTTAGTCCGCGGTTATCATCAAGTCCCAGTCCGAGCGGAGGACATTCCTAAAACAGCTGTAATAACCCCTTTCGGTCTTTTTGAATTTCTGCGAATGCCTTTCGGCCTCAAAGGCGCTGCTCAAACTTTTCAACGAATGATGGACGCAGTATTACGCGACCTTCCTTTTGTTTTCGTCTACCTCGACGACATGCTGGTAGCCAGCTCGTCTGAGGAAGAACACGAGCAGCACCTCACTACGGTTTTTCAGAGGCTAGAAGAGCACGGGCTAATAATCAATCCAGCCAAATGCAAATTCGGCGTGTCACAAATTGATTTTTTAGGACACAAAGTCTCTCCGAAGGGGGCAGTTCCACTTCCAGACAAAGTTCACGCGATAAAAAGTTTCCCACGGCCACAGACGGTCAAATCACTACAAGAATTTTTAGGAATGGTTAATTTTTACAACCGTTTCCTCCCCCACGCAGCTCAGTTCATGCAGCCACTATATGACGCGCTCAAAAAAAAGAAAGCTTCCAACGCGGTCGAATGGACCCCGGAGCGCGAACACGCCTTCGTGGAAGTAAAGAGCGCTCTAGCTAACGCCACATTGTTAGTTCACCCAGATCCCTCGGCCCGCATCATGCTAACCACAGACGCTTCAGACCTGGCTATAGGGGCAGTTGTAGAACAGCATGTCAGCGGGATCTGGCAACCTTTAGCATTCTTTAGCAAATCGCTAAACCAAACTGAGCGTAAATACAGCACTTTTGACAGGGAGCTGCTAGCGCTTCATTTATCCATCCGCCACTTCCAGTTCTGGTTAGAAGGGTGGAGTTTCACGGCTTTTGTAGACCATAAACCGCTCACCTTTGCTATGGCTAAAATTTCAGAACCATGGTCAGGCAGGCAACAAAGACAGCTGGCTGCGATTTCAGAGTTCACCACAGACATTCGACACGTGGCAGGCAAACTTAACGTGGTAGCAGACTGCCTCTCTCGCGCTGTGACATCACCAGAGCGCGAGGAGACAGATTATACTGCCTCAGCAGCAGAACTCTTCACTAACGCAGACACATACACAGCACCTATCCATGCAGGGATAGATTATGCAGCCATGGCAGAGGAACAAAGCAGTGACATGGACGTGCGCGCACTCCTGTCTGGACCAACAGGGTTAAGGCTGGAGAAAAAGGGTCTACGCGACGGCGTGCCCCCCCTAATATGCGATGTTTCAACCGGCCGACCTCGCCCGTTAGTACCAGCTACATGGCGCCGCCGTATTTTCGACGCAATTCACTCCCTCGCACACCCAGGTGTGCGCGCCTCGGTTAAAATGGTTGCCGAAAAGTTTGTGTGGCCAGGCCTGTGCAAAAACGTAAAAGAATGGGCAAAAACTTGCATTTCTTGTCAGCGCGCCAAAATACACAGACACACAAAAGCCCCTCTGGAGCCTTTTCCAATCCCTGCTAGAAGGTTCGACCACGTTCATGTCGACCTCGTGGGACCACTACCTTCCTCCCAGGGTTTCACACACCTGTTAACAATGATAGACCGCACCACGCGCTGGCCAGAGGCAGTCTCTCTAGCGACAACCACAGCGGAGGAAGTCGCTCGCGTCTTTTTGACAAACTGGGTGGCACGGTTCGGCGTCCCATCGGACATCACGTCAGATAGGGGGCCTCAATTTGTCTCAGAGCTTTGGTCAGCCATGTCCAGCAGCTTAGGGGCAACAATTCATCGCACCACCGCTTATCACCCTCAGGCTAATGGGTTATGCAAGCGTTTTCACAGGTCTTTAAAGGCTGCCCTCAGAGCCTCACTAACGGATACAAATTGGGTAAATAAACTTCCCTGGGTTTTATTGGGGTTGCGTGCTGTGCCTAAAGAGGATCTTGACGCCTCTCCTGCAGAACTAGTTTTTGCACAACCTCTCAGGCTCCCAGGTGAATTTTTCCAGAGAACCCAGAGCCAGGGCACCTTCCAGTCCCAAGGTTTTTAGGCAGCAACGGACCGGACTCTCTCCCCAGTCCAGCTCATCACTCCTTCCCACGGGTTTTTGTCCCTCAAGCTTTAAAAAATGCTGAGTTCGTTTTTGTTAGGCATGAAGCTTTAAAACCAACTTTCCGCCCAGCATACGATGGGCCATTCAGAGTGCTGGAACATGGTGATAAACACTTTGTGCTTGATTTTGGGGATAGAAAAGAAACAGTCAGCATTGACAGACTTAAGCCTGCCTTCTTGTTGAAAGACGAGCCTGCACAGTTGGCGAGAGCACCTCGGCGGGGTAGACCCCCCAAGAGAAAAGACTCAGCCCCCCTGCAGGGAACAATTAACCACTCTCCTTCCCACGCTGCAGATTCCTCACAAGAAGGTCCCAGCAGGACGCCTAAACCAACCTACAGCAGTTTGGGGAGAAGATTAAAATCCAGACAGCACAGGGACTGATGCAAACCACTCCACAATTGTTCACTAATTGTGCTGCAACAGTTTAGGACTGACTTATGATTTTACTGTGCTGTTATGATTACCACTGAACTCTCTTAGGAGCATGGCTGCTGGAAAGTTTCTTCTGTGGCAAGAGATGTAACACTTAGTATGTCATAGTAATTATCTTAGACTGTGAACCTTTCTATTGTCCTTTCTTAGTTGTTTGGGGGGCCTGTGGTCTATATTAATCATATATTCCATAACCTACATATGTTGAAGCATGTGGAAATGTTTGGTAATTACATATGTAAAGCAACTTCACACCTCTGAAAGGACAAAGGCTCTCAACCGCCAAGTGAAGAACAAAGACATTCCCAGACACTGCGGTGGAGACCGGAGGAGCTACCCTCACACCCTGGGCGAGGAGAGGAAATACCAAGACAATGGGGGGATTAAGATAATGAGGGATGTCAGCCTTTGTTATGCATGTCTTTTGTTATGTGCAAGTATAAAGTCAGTGAGCCGGAGATATTCGGTCTCTTTTCCTTCTACCACCTCTGCACTGAATGAGACTTGTTAGGAGAGCTGATAAATAAACTTTGGTTTATATATCAAATCGCCTCGTCATTTCAAGCTCTTCTACAAAAGCGTGTTTATAAAAACAGTTGGCGCCATAACGACATCTCCCTCGGGGTTCATCAAAGTATCAGCATGGTTTTCTCCTAAAAGAAGACGTGCCTCAGGAATATTTGCATTGAGTTCTGGAGAAGAGGAAGGACGATCAAAATCTGTTCTCAAAATAAATAAATTACTAATAAAAACTCTGTGAACCGCGTACATTTCATAGCGGTATTGTTAGCAGGTGTATCTGATTCATACTGCTTTGTCTTTGTTGAAGTTCCAGCATTCCACCGGGAAAAGCGTGTTTATAAAAACAGTTTGTGCCATAACGACATCTCCCTCTGGCTTCATCAAAGTATAGGCACGGTTTTCTCCTAAAAGAGAACGGAACATCAGAGTACATCAGAGACTGTTTTATATACGTATGTGTGTGTGGGTGTGTGTGTGTGTGTGAGAAAAACATTGTTAACATTCCGTTCTCATGCTATCCCACATATGGATATGCGTCATAGGCGCTGAAAATAAATCCAACTCAACCAGGATGCATCGGGTGATTTTTGATGTAACAGCGCCATGTTTTTTCCGGTTTAGTTTGTTCAAAAACTTTTGCTTAAAATTTATCCAAGCTCCTAGTTCCGGACTTCCTCATCACCCGCTTACTTTTTCCAACTGATTTTCTCTTTTTAGGACCGGTGCGTTTATGGGAGAGCGATGAGACACGATCGTTGGTGGGTCGCTTCCTCGATCTGCGCAACAAGATCATAATACCCCCCGAGCCCTCTTGTCTCGAGTCTTTGTTCATCATTTTTCCCACTGCTTGGTTAAACACGTCCGATGCGATGCCGCTAGCTGCCGTTTTAAGATGAGGTTTCGCGATGGTGAAACCTTTCTTCACCAGAGGGGCTACAAAATGGAACAGTCTTGAAAACGGTGAGCCGATACCTCGTCTGTACATGACGGGTGCTCCGTAAAACCCTGGTAAAGCACCCCCTACTTGATTCTCATAATAATGTACAAAACGGTGGGGATCCTCCCTCAGACCCGCAAGAGTCATTTTGTTTTGTTGAGACGTTGTAACTTAATGCGTCCGATCACACACCAATACCCACTGCACAAAACCGGTGTTTTTTCCGGTTTAGTTTGTTCAAAAACTTTTGCTTAAAATATATCCAAGCTCCTAGTTCCGGACTTCCTCATCACCCGCTTACTTTTCCCAACTGATTTTCTCTTTTTAGGACCGGTGCGTTTACGGGAGAGCGATGAGACACGATCGTCGGTGGGTCGCTTCCTCGATCTGCACGACAAGATCATAATACCCCCCTAGCCCTCTTGTCCCGAGTCTTTGTTCATCACTTTTCCCACTGCTTGGTTAAACACGTCCGATGGGATGCCGCTAGCTGTCTTTTTAAGATGAGGTTTCGCGATGGTGAAACCTTTCTTCACCAGAGGGGCTACAAAATGGAACAGTCTTGAAAACGGTGAGCTGATACCTCGTCCGTACATGACGGGTGCTTCATAAAACCCTGGTAAAGCACCCCCTACTTGATTCTCATAATAATGTACAAAACGGTGGGGATCCTCCCTCAGACCCGCGAGAGTCATTTTGTTTTGTTGGGACGTTGTAACTTAGTGCGTCCGATCACACACCGATACCCACTGCGCAATGGCGGTCGTAGACTGAATGATGCACATGTGTGTGAATGGACGTGTTATATACGTTGTTTATTCAAGGTTTAGGTCTAAAGTGGAGCGTCACTATAGTCTTCCTGTAGGTAAATTCCACTGGCTTGTTTTGATCTGTTTTTATCTCCATGTGGATGGTTTCAATGTGCCATTTCGCTACAGGTAAATAATAAGGTGGGTTGAAATGCTTTGTGATAAAGTCACCATACGTTCCTTCGACATTGATCGTTCCCAGGAGCGGTGCATAAGAGTCCCCCACTAATTGCGGATGTACCACATCGCTGCAACAGTATATGTGATAAAATCCGGCCTTCAAATCGGCCGGATAGGGCACCAGCTTCCGATCAAACTTGAACCATTCTCCCAATTTGACACCCAGCATGTAAGCCGCCGGCGTGTCAAAGCGTATGTGAGTTTGACCTCCGCTCTGGAAATCCATTCTTTTCTGAATGTTGCTGTAGACCATATAAATATCAGAATTAATTTTTCGAAAGAACCCCTCCAGCTCAGCCCTGAACCGATTTATATCGTTGTAATAACCGCCTGTAATCCTTTGATAATGCACTTTAGTCTCTGTTTATGGTTCTCGCAGTTTTGCTCTCCAATAAAAGTAGGCATCTTTTTGAGGTAGGCTATACCAAGTGTGTGGGTATGAAATTTCCATCAAAACAACTTCCCATGGTCCCTCTAAATCGATATGTTGCGCCAAATCCACGCGAAAACTGGAACTTGTGTTGTCTTTAAAAACATCAAAACTGGCGTTGGAAGGTAGGGTGATGAAAAACCCTTCATCTTTAGATCCGTACATGATGGAATGATCGTAAGCACTGCGCTCGGGGGTGCGTGCGAATGTCTATATGTTTTTTTTTAAATCAGAGGCCTTGACCCAACTGTTAAATTTCTCGGGCCAAGTTTTCCACCAAACCAGCACTTGCTTTTCACCTTTGACGGTACGATGTTTTAGAATCTTCTCCACACAGTAGACTCTGTCATGGTCCAGCGTTATTTTTTGCAGCTCCGCCTCATACCTTGAATCGGTTCTCCGTCATAATCTTTCAGTTTGTAGACGGGGGGTCACGGGGGATGCACTCGGACACCGTAAACACTTCATCCATAAATCTCTGTTCATATTTCTTATCAAACAATCCCCTCAACTTTGATATCCTGACGGAGTCCCCCTTTTTAAAATTCATCTTTAATCGGTCACTCTGTTGAGCTCGGGGTGTGCGTACAGGTTTTGAAACACCTGGTTCGCGTTCGCGGTGGTCACCAGCGTAGGTGCCATTTTAATAGTGCTGTGATAAGCTCGATTGTACCCCACCACCAAGACTTGTAAGACGTCGAGGTACCGCAGTGTGTTGTTGGCTGTAAAATACCTCCACATTCTGCCTTTTAACATGCAATTAAACCTTTCGATCAAAGAGGCCTTGAGATCGCTGGCCATGGAAAAATGTGTTATACTATGTTTTTCCATTAAAGCTTCAAAACTTTTGTTGAAAAATTCTTTTCCTGCATCGGTTTGTAGTTTGACGGGTGCTTGGCTTTCTTCCAAAACGGATTCAAGGGCCCATACCACCTCAGCGGCCGTCTTTCTCTTCAGAATCCGTACATACGCCTTCTTGGAAAATACATCTATAACCATTAATAAATAATTGTAGCTGTCGTTATATTCAGCTAAAGCCTGCATATCACATAGATCAGCTTGGAATTGGTTAAACGGTCATGGAACAAAAACTTTGTTTCTGGAAAAATGTACTCTGGCGGGTTTGTGTAAGGTGTAAGCATCCTGTTCAGATAAAAACTTTTTGACCCTTTCGACCCCAACCTACTCCCCCTTTTCATCTTGCAAGCCCTTGCGGAGTCGTTCTACACCTCCGAAGCTACCTGGATGTGCGGGGTTGTAATACACGGTTTTCATGAAGCATGTCTCTGACATGATGAAATCAGAATGAGAAAAAAAGACAGGACAGAGGATCTTTATTCAGCTTCTTTTAATTAATTTTTATACCATTGTTACAACGTAGCAACAGCTGTGTGAAAAACACTTTTGATCAAAGATTTAAAAAGCAATTTCTAAAAAATAACCTAAAACTAACATCAACAAAGGATATAATGTGTAACCAGTTAAAAACAAAAGAAATCTAACGCTATAAAATGTATCAGAAACTTAGCGCCCGCCTTTTATAATAGCTAAAGTTTGAGTTAAGACAGAATGATCTACAGTATTATGAATGACACCGTGTATTTTCAGGAGTTCATCAAAGATGTCGACAGGGTGTCTGGCTTGCAGAAGTTCTTTGGTAACATCAACAAACAAAGAATAGAATGCGAGTAGATGACTAGACCCAAGAGGATCGTTCCCCATTTCTTTAATGATCTCTCTAAAACTGTGGGAGAAGTTGGAGTTGCACTCAGTCACACGGACTTGTACCAGTCTTTTCCATGGTGTATTGATAGATAAAGTCCATACTTTTTCTAGCAGGTTCTCCAGTCTCTCACACTCCACGTCGCCCCTTACACCCGCTACATTTTTATTTACTCTGCTATCGATAACACGATAGAAGAGATTTGCTTAGTAAAGAGAGTTAAGATAGGTCTCAAACTTGCTCCAAAGTTTCTCGATGAAACTCCCCATTCTCGACATTTTTGTTATTTTTAGACGTTCCCGAAACAAAGGATTCATCCACAGCTCCGTGGCTTTCTGAAGATGCACCAGATTGCTCTTATTTTTTCCAACCAGCTTCTCGTACATATCATTGATGGGCTCATGGATGACTCTGGTCGATTGTAGCTCCAACAGAAGAGTCTGTGCCGTAGTTTTGATTCATTGATCGTCACCCTGAATGTTGTGGAATTGTAAGAGGTATTGGATGGCTGGAATAAACCCCGGTGTGTAGAGTCTCCCCATCAACCAGTGAAAGTTTTCCTGGTAGAAACCCTCGGTGATCACATCCAAGCATTGGCGTTGCCTCTGACTGGGGTGGTTAATACGACATCCCAGACATTTCTCATGCTGGTACTCCTCCAGAGTTTTGCTGAGCAAATGAAGTACGGCTGATTTTACAAGTCTGAAGAACGCATCGCTCATCCACCCATCAGGTTGATCTTCTGGCAATGTTACTGGTGTTAATGGTGAATTGTGGCCCAATAATGTATGTGAAGGATGTGAGATCAGACACCCCGTACAGTCACACTCGATGTCTGTGGGACTCTGGGTTTTAGGATGGTCTATATCGTCAGTGTCTGGAAGATCTACGGGTTGTAGAGGGTATCGGCTCTCTGGGATCTCCACGGACAGCGGAGGCTCCGGGGTCTCTGCACGTTGCACGGGTCCCGGGGCCTCTAGGGTCTGCTCGGGCTGTAGGATCTCCGGGGTCTGCAAGGGCTGCTGAGATTCCAGGATTGGAGCGAGCAGTTCCCCCACCGGTTCGACGGCTGAGGTTTTAATTTTGGATTGAGAACCCCAAGACTTAGGTAGGGTAAGTGCGATACATCTGGCAAAGTAGTTTCTCTTTGGGTTGCTCATGGCGATGCAGGGTTTTTCGCGGATGGCGGTCTGATGTCCGCAGCGGTGTCTGTGCTTGTTAAAGCGTTTTTAGCGCACACGCGTATATGTGTGTGTGTGTGTGTGTGTGTGAGAAAAACATTGTTAACATTCCGTTCTCATGCTATCCCACATATGGACAACAGATTAAAAACACAGCTGTCACTTCAGACGGCATGTTCCAGTCAAAGGTCATGTTTTCAAAGCACTTTTGATTGACAGCCTAATTACGCAAGGTTCATCATTAACCCTGAAACATACTGTATATGGACAATAGATTAGAAACAAAGCTGTCAGTTTGACAAGAAGATCAAAGCACTTGATTGACAACCTCATTACACGAGGTCAAAGGTCATGCTTTCAAAGCACTTTTGATCGACAACCTCATTATGTGAGGTCACGGGGGGCGGGGTCAGGGTCAGGTCAAAGGGGGCATGGTACCTGTCAAAATGCGATTAGGGGTGTGTTAAAGTACTACCCTCACTCTCTGCCACGTTTTTTACATTTTTGTTTACATGTACGGGTATTTTCGCTTTATATGATCCAAAATTCTTTTTTATTTCTTGAAATTCTCTGAATTTTGAACAATGGTGACATAACATCCAATTTACATGTACTTACCTTTATCAATGTCTACTATTCAATTTACAGTACAACTGTACAACTGCGCTACAACTGCTTACAGCTTAGCATAAAAACCTGACCTGATCGAGAGAAACGGATGTCATTTTCAGATTCAGTGGTGCAAAATTGTCTTAAATCAGTTGAAAAAACACAGACAACTTACAAAAAAATTGTTTTTGTTGTGTTGTGTAATAAATCACACTTGCTACGTCATGTCCCAACATGTAATGCTACTACCCATCTCTAATGTCTCTCAGAAATGTGCCTTCATCCAATAACTGTACAACAGATTTTTGAAATAAGGGCTGACCCGGCTACCTAGTTGAGCTAGCACATGCTAATAACAATTGCAAGTTTATGATCTCTTACTGCACATAAACAAGGAAAAAAAAGCTGGCAAAATAAAACAAGATCACAGACTACACAATCTACCCGTTAACTTAAGTGGTAAAATGACCAAAACAACGGCCATTCATTAACTTACCCAGGATTATTAAGCAGACACTCTGTGAAATGAATGGTGGTCTATGGGGAAAGTTTCATTGTGTGGAACTATTCGCTGCTCCATGACCCACATGACTTCTGCTTTTCACAGTTTCTATGGAAGTCTACCAGAGTGTCGCAACTCTCACATTATATAGTGCTGGTAGCCTCCATCTGAGGCCGCCTCTCTGCTAGAAGGTGGGAGAAGTGTCATGATGGCCGCCAGGCCGTCATCAGCATCATCATCATCAGCTGCGCTCACTCCAGCAGGTGGCAATCGGTGGGCTTTAAAAGCCCGACGCATGGACTCCTCAGCACAGAGTCGTCTGTCTTCCTTGCCAAGCAATGCGCCAAGATCTCGACCAAAAGTCAAGAAGCCAACGCCAAGCCAAGCCACGTAAGCAAATCCAGCACTCATCATCTGCAAGTTCTATCCCCTGTGCACAGGTGGACCTCCCAGGCGGCGGACAATCCTCCTCAGCTGACGAGGCACAGCCTCCTCCTCCTCGGAGTTCCTCCTCACCCCCACAACGCCGGGCACCTTGAGCACCACGTCACACGGACACCAAGAGCCAGCCGGACTTACATTGTGGGACCTGCAAGTAAGCACCTGCAGCATATACGCCGATATTGCTACTGTACAGCAGTAACCTTTGTGCTTGTGTGTTTCCAGGGTTGCCAGGTCATCACAAGTTGGGCTCAGCTCTAGTGATCAGATGAGCACATACACATCCACTCACGCACTACACTCACACTTAACAATAAAAGATAATTGTCTGTAATCACTCGTGTCAGCGTCTGTCTCTTGGGTCGTAAATGATGTCAAGAAGTTTGCCTTTGTTGCAACATTATCTGTAGGCGGAACAGTACTGGTTGCACGCGCATGCGCACTACCACTTCACATCTTGTCTTTTTTACGGCACATGTGGCAGGCTGCAATATACAGTATATTACAGACACGTTAATGATTTTTTTTAGAGTATACTGAGTTGACAAAGACCACTTTATGTAAACGAGGGTTATTTTTTGCGTGACGTTATGAAAAAAAAGTTAAAAAGTGAAAGATCTCATTTTCAACCAAATCTACAAAATCATATCAACCAAATCAACCTACACTACAAAGTTTGAACTGTTATTTTTTAAATTGTCATAAACAGGAAATACGTCACATGTTGGGCATGCGTATGTATCGAGTGTCAGACCATGAAGTGGAAGTGTGCATGTGTTGCAACTGATACTGTTCCGCCTACAGATAATGTTGCGACATGCCCCTCTCTGCTGTCGCAACACGAGTCTTCGTTTTCTTTTCCACACAGCCCGCACACATGAGATGATGCGTTAAAAACAAGCATAGTATGTATACGCAGGATCCGTATCCTTATTGTGTTTGCTAATGTATTAACTTAGCCATGTAATGAAGAGGTCAAATTATCGTACATTATGGGATTTTTGAAATTACTGACCATACAGAAGGCAAAGCTATTGTACAGATATGATAATTATTGTACGTCTGGCAACACTGCACCTGCCTGAGCAGCAAATGAGCCCCGCCCACTCAGTTCAGCCAACTCTCACTTCAATGAGTAGTAGATAGGGATGGGCGACACCAGCATTTTTTCTTTCAATACGATACTATTAATTTATGGGACTTTCTCTTCAATACCAGTACTTTTTGCCCCAAATTACATAATTGCAGTTTCATTAACAACTTTATTGCAAGGGCAATATGAAGTATGAATGAAACTCATGAACATAAACAATTGAAAGAAATGCTTATAAAATGACAATAAAATAGAACAATGAGCAAAGTAAATAAAAAAAATGTTTTTTTTTTCAATTATAATAAAATAAAACTTAAAATGAATGCAAAATTGATTCAATTTCTTAATTTGGTGACGATTCTCAACTGGATTCAAGTATTTTTTACTTACTGAAATGTTTCACCAAACTCTATGGTAATTTTTTTTTTCACAATGCAACTTTTTTAAAATTCATTTTATTTTTACCCTATTATTTTACAAGCATAAATAGTGCTTAAATAGTGCTTAATTTGTTTATTTTTCACATTTTATGCTGCTTGGTATCACCATAGAATTTGGATGAATGGTGTAACATTTCCGAAGTAATACTTCTTCTGCCGCCCCTGATGCTGCTGAGCTCACTCTGCACGGGAGTGAGTGCTTGGCTGCGCAGTGCGCAGTGAGTCTTCAGCTCTGACATCTGATAGACTGTCATAATCGTGTGACATGGCCGACCATCTCTAAAATATGCTTGGCCTGGTTTTTCACCAGTTTTCACACAAAAATTGAATGTCTTAAACTCTCAGATGTGAAAACAAATTGCACGTTTTGTATTAACATAGTGGTATCGCGATATTTAAAAAAGTATTAACTCCAGTTGTATCGAAGTATCGATACTTGAGTATCGATATGCACATCCCTAGTGGTAGACAGTTAGCTACAGTACAGCACTGAGTGATTTGGTGTACCACAAATCTTTTTAGCTTGACTCAGTACATTCAGTGAACTGTGGATCCCATCACTAGCCTCCATCCGAGGCGGCCTCTCTGCTCTGCTACCGTGATGCATCTTCTTTTCCACGTAGCCTGCGCACATGAGACGATGCGTAAAAGCAAGTGTTGTATGTATGTGCAGGAGCCGTATTCTGATTGTGTTTGCTAATATATTAATTTAGCCACCTAATGAAGAGGTCAAATTATCGTACATTATGGGATTTTTGGAAATATTGATCGTACGTCGTACAGAGGACAAAACTATTGTACAAATACAATAATTATCGTATGTCTGGGAACACGATGTTGGAAGAACAAACTGGCTCTTAGTGTAACTTGATTTCTAATAACACTGGTCAACACCAAATTTATTGTCTCAGTTTTTTTTAGCTGATTTAGGACAATTTTGATGTGCTGAATCCAAAAATCACAGTGGTTTTGCTCAGTCAGCTCAACCACATGTTGTTTTATACGTTATTGTTTACATGTACGGGTATTTGCTTTATATGATGCAAAATTCTTTTTTATGTTTTGAAATTCTCTGAATTTTGAACAATGATGACATAATTAAATTTACATGTACTTACCTTTATATAAAGGTAAGTACATGCACAGTACTAAGTAAGTACTAAATACAGGTTTTTAATTAGCACCTGATCGAGAGAAATGGATGTCTTTACCGGATTCAGCAGTGCAAAATTGTCTTAAATCAGTTGAAAAAGCACAGACAACTTACAAAAAAATTATTTTTGTAACACTGTGTAATTTTTAATTAGTCAAGTAGCGATAATGAATAAAGTTGAAGTCATCTCAAATGCACATTAAAAAAACTGTTTTATAACAACACTGCAAAATTAAAGGTCTGATGACACGTTTTTGACTTCAACTAATTTTTCAACACATAATACAATATGACAAAATAGGTTGGTCTGTGCAGTTCTAAGTCAAACAGGCTTTTTTTCACGCGAATATCTGGTGTTTTCATGAGCGCCACATCACCAATTGCGTCAGTGGCTGGAAAACCCCCCAGCCATGTTGTAATGTCATCGACAGAACACAGCGCTTGGCTGCCCATTGTACACACAGGATGGAAGCAGTAGAAAACATCAACGATGGTTCCAGCACATGTAGTCTGGAATTGGTTTGTGTTGTCCAATCTTCAGACGATTATAATTCCAAAGAATGGGATGATAATGAAGAATCTGGGGGCATCAGACAGTATAGGTTTGAGCCATGCCAAGCGGGCATTGTGCCTAGCGAGTCAGACTCAGAGAATGACAGTGAAGAGGCACACATGCCCGCCACAGCAGCAGCAACAAATACACGGCAGTGGAACACTGAGTGTTATGCTTTTGCTACAAATATTGCAACAAATTATTTGTTCATAAATATAATTTATTTAAACCCGATTTTTCAATAAAATCATAGCAGTGTATTCGCTGTGGCTCAGGCATCGGGCTTATGTATTATCTTTTGAGTTCTTGTTGTTTTTGTTTTGTACATGTGAATAATGTGCCGTTTTGACCCACTTTCAGGTGGGCACTGTCCAAGATTCGCTGGTCCAACCACGCGCCCTCTCTCCTTGACAGTCAGCTGTTCATGTTTCGTGTGCATCATCTGCCGTGTTGTCAGCCAGCCAATATTGCCAACATTATCACGACATGTTGGCCACTCCACACAGCCGTGGTTCTGTTGCGCCCCTTGAAGCGATGTGGGCTATGGGGCGCAACCGTGGTTAACATGTCTCCTCTCCATGTTTGCTGGGTGATGTCAGCCCCGAACGCCAACTATAAGTGTTTCTGTTTATTTTTGTAAGTCTTCACCTTTTTGTGAACTGTTGTCATCATTCTTATGTTCAATACATGTGCTGTGGTGAATCCTGCACATAAATCCTTGTTATTTACGTGTAAATCCTCCCTCTCTGTGCGCTCTTACGCAGGGCACGGAGAGGGAGGATGAAATAATGAGGATTTACGTGCAGGGTTCACCACAGCAAATTAATACAGAAAGACAGATAATTCCCAAAAAGGTGAAGACATGCAAAAAACACAAACACACTTACTGATGGCGTTCGGGGGCCGGCATCGCCCAGAGAATGAATGAGAGGAGGCGTGTTAGCCACAAGTGTGCCCAGAGCTGACATTTCTTCAAGGACGCACGAGAACCATGGCGAACATGGAGTGACTAACACGTTGTGAGAGTGCTGAAAGTAATGGCAGACTAACAGCACAGATGACAATATTATGGACCAGTAGTGTGTGACTGGCAAACGGCCACTAAGTATACACACTGCTGGTGATGGTGTGATGAGAAGCACCTGGGCGACGACTGGGAAACATCATCAGCGGGAGTTTGAATCAGCTGGTGATAATGATAGAGGGGACATGCCCGAACCGGCAAGATGTCAGCATGCGATCACAGAAAGTAGGTCAAAGCTGCGCGTAAATCCATTAATCCGTCCCCTCCTCGTGCGCTCCTCCTGCGTAAAAGCGCACGAGGAGCACACGAGGAGGCTTATGACAGTTGGAGCTGAAGCGTGTGATGTGGTCTTTCATGGTCTGCTGTTTATCTAAGCCTGACACAACGCGAAGGCATAGCCGTAAAATTAAAACAAGAACCCAGAGAAACTGTGAGCTACAAAGCTGCTGTCATTCCAGTCAACAACACCGGCATCCGTTCTGTCGCTTACAACACGGTGGTGCTGCCCTTCATTCGGTGGGCAGCACCACAGTCCAGTCAGTGGCTGCGGTTTTTTGATGATAACTAGTTTATGCAGGCATGGTTGTAAATATTATATTGATCATTGACAATGACTTTTGGGTTTACACAACATGCTAAAAAATGTCAAAATCATGTCATCAGACCTTTAAGTGTCATGGGCTGTGAGAGCACGCCCCCTCCTTCCCGTTCATCTCTCCGCTCCTCATCATCGCACCTGAGGGAGAGGACACACCTGCGCCCTCTTATCAGCCAGTGTATTTAAGGAGGCATCCTTCCGTGACTCAACACTGGCTCGTCTGGGTATACTGTCGTGAACAGACAGCAAGTCATCACAACACCGGTAAAGAAGTTATTAACCTGTGTGCTTTTTCTCCATTGTGCAGGTTGCTGCCATTGTGTGGGTGTGTCTCTGAGGGCTGCGCGCGCTCCTCTGCCACAACTTATCCCACGACGGTAACCTCCACCCGGTCAGGCTCCACCAGCAGTCCCCTTCCCTGCTGGTTCATCTATTCCCCGCTGGAGTCCTGCCGGCGCTCCCTCAGAGCCCACGTAAGTGGTAATTTGGATTGCCCATTTTCCCTATCTCCATTCCTCTGCTTACAGCTCTCGTTCTGTCTCCACAGGCCCATTCCTCTGGCGAGTGACTGTTCTGTAGTAGTGCGGTTTTTGCTATTCAATAAAACATTCAAACGTGTGTACTGTTTGTCTCTTTGTTGCTGTACCTTACACGTGGGCTGAATTATCTTATCAGTCATGACAGAATGAGCCATCCTTAACCTTGGCTCAGCAGGTGCAACAGGGGGACAATCCGCTCTGGATCGCTTAGAGGCGACCGAGCAACAGGCCATTGTGATGAACCAGCAGCTGCAAACAATGATGCAGCAATTTGACACCATCACACATCATTTGGGTGGGACGGCTCCTCCAGCTCCTCCTCCTCAGCCTGCTCCCATTATTCACCCCATTGTCGTGTGGAGCGATCACAAGAACCTCGAGTACTTGCGGTCGGCCCACCAACTTAACGCCGGGCAGGCTCACTGGGCTTTATTTTTCCAGCGATTTAATTTTACCATCACTTACCGGCCTGGCTCTCGAAATACCAAACCGGACACGCTATTGCGCCAGTTTGATTCCAAGGAGGTAGCGCCCCCTTCCCACCCCCAATCCATTCTTCCCCCCTCATGCGTCTTTGGTGCCCTTACATGGGATATCGAGCAGAGGGTTCGTCAGGCCCAGTCTTGGGAGCCTGTGCCAGCAGGGTGCCCCCCGGATCGCCTGTACGTCTCTGCTGCCCTCCGCCGTGATGTCATCCAGTGGGGTCACACCAGCCATTTCGCCTGTCATCCTGGTATCACCTGCATGATTGATCTGGTTTGGCAGGAGTTCTGGTGGCCCATGCTGCGGCAGGACGTGCAGGAGTACGTGCGGGCCTGTCAGACCTGTGTCCGGGGCAAGTCCAATTCCTCCCCCCTTTCTGGTCTCCTCCATCCCCTCTCCATCCCTGGTCGGCCATGGTCCCACATTGTTGCAGACTTTGTCACTGGACTTCCCCCCTCTCACGATAAAACTGCGATATTGACCATTGTGGACTGTTTCTCCAAGGCTGTCCACTTGGTGGCGCTTCCCAAACTCCCTTCGGCCTTGGAGATGGCTGCCCTGCTGATGGATCACGTGATTCGACTCCATGGTATCCCAGTAGACATCGTGTCTGACCGGGGCCTGCAGTTTACATCACAGGTCTGGAGGGCCTTCTGCCGCACCCTAGGAACGACGGTGAGCCTGTCCTCTGGGAACCACCCCCAGAGCAACGGGCAGGCAGAGCACGCCAATCAGTCCTTGGAGGCCACCCTGCAGTGCGTGGCAGCCGAGCACCCCTCATCGTGGAGTTCACACCTGACCTGGGTGGAGTATTCTATGAACACGGCTGTTTCCATGTCTACGGGGCTTACCCCTTTTGAAGCATCATTGGGGTACACACCTCCGCTCCTGCCTATGACCAAGAGGGAGGTCGCGGTTCCCTCTGTGGGGGCTCATGCTCGCTGCTACAGGCGCATCTGGAGATCCACGCGCGCTGCCCTTACCCGCTCTGTGGAGTGCAACCAGGCTGCAGCGAATAAACATGGGATGCCCGCAGCCAAGTACACCATGGGGCAGCAGGTCTGGCTGGCGGCCAATCAGGTGCCGTTGAAGACTACATCAAAGAAGCTGTCTCCATGCTTCATCAGGCCCTTCTCGATCTCTAAAATTATCAACGAAGCCTCGGTTTGGCTGAGACTCCCACCTACCCTCCGAGTGAACCCGACCTTTCACATCTCGCACATAAAGCCCCTCTCGGTCAGTCCTCTCTGCCCCCCCCCCCCCCGAAGCTGCCTCCTCCTTCCTGGATCATCAACAGCCACCCCGCCCACACGGTCCACCGAATCTTAGATGTTCGCCGTTGGGGCCGGGGTCTCCAGTATTTGATGGATTGGGAGGGCTATGGCCCGGAGGAGCGATCCTGAGTTCCTACGACCCGAATCTTGGATAAAGAGATGCTCTGGTCCTACCATCAAGCCCATCCCGACAAACCTTGTGGACCGCCAGGAGGTGCTCCTAGAAGGGGGGCCCTGTCATGGGCAGTGAGAGCGCGCCCCCTCCTTCCCGTTCATCTCTCCGCTGCTCATCATCGCACCTGAGGGAGAGGACACACCTGTACCCTCTTATCAGCCAGCATACTTAAGAAGAATTCCGTGACTCAACACTGGCTCGTCTGGGTATACTGCTGTGAACAGACAGCAAGTCATCACAACACCTGCACGATGGCAGCAACCTGCACAATGGAGAAAAAGCACACAGGTTAATAACTTCTTTATCGGTGTGCAGGTTGTTGCCATCGTGTGGGTGTGTTTCTGAGGGCTGCGCGCGCTCTCCTGCCACAACTTTTCCCACGACGGTAACCTCCACCCGGTCAGGCTCCACCAGCAGTCCCCTTCTCTGCTGGTTTGTCTATTCCCCGCTGGAGTCCTGCCGGCGCTCCCTCGGAGCCCACGTAAGTGGTAATTTGGCTTGCCCATTTTCCCCTATCTCCATTCCTCTGCTTACAGCTCTCGTTCTGTCTCCACAGGCCCATTCCTCTGGTGGGTGACTGTTCTGTAGTAGTGCAGTTTTTGCTATTCAATAAAGCATTCAAATGTGTGTACCGTTTGATTGTCTCTTTGTTGCTGCACCTTGCACGTGGGCTGAATTTTCTTATCAGTCATGACATTAAGAGGGGAAAAAGTGCAATAAAATTAATGACAGATGAATTTGTACAATTGATTTTTTTCAGTATGTAGTTTAAAATGTAGAAAAAGAGATGATCCTTTTTATTGATTATCATATATAAACTATAGAATTTACAGAAAATGTATATCCTGATGTTGGATACGATATTCTCTTCTCTTTCTCTTCTTGCCTTGAGAGAGAGCAGTCGCATTTGCCTTGAGAGAGAGCAGTCGCATTTTTCTTCCCTCCTCCCGTCTGCCTTCCTGACCTATTCCCAGCTTTGCAATGTTGCGGTTTTGTCTGTGTTTAGTCGCTCTTTTTCTGCTGAATCTTAATCTAAACGGAAATTATGGATTTGGAAGCAGCTTAAATGTGCTATTGTCACTATTTTTCAACAAGAATCGGGCCAAGGGGGAGCCCAAGAATTGGAACCTGCGAGGAGACTCATGGACATTGGAATTCATGCGTCTGTGGAAACATTATTGGTTATGATCTCAGGACTTCTATTTTTGGCTGTGAAGTTCCCTGATGCATCAGAAATTGAAGGAAGGTGAGAGAGCTGATCAAAGCGGACGCGGCAAGCTCCTTCATCAAATTCGACCAGTTGGGGAGGGCACGAGTAGCGGCAAACGGTGAACTGAATGACAGTGATTCAGTGGAGGAATACATCTGGAGCCCTGTGCTTTCCATGGACAAACAGTTTAAGCCTGCATATGAAAGCACAGAATTGCACGGGTGAGGACAAATTCTATTCTCTGAGTGCACTGTGCTGATTTGATTTGACCTTGTTTGGTGCCCCGTGTTTACATTCCTCCTGATTAAGATAAGCAGAAGGACCGGCTCTTAACCCAAACAATTGACAATCAGTTGTTGTCGTATCAGCGGATTGGACCCTCAAGGACAGTGCCCATGTGCCTTCTGCAAGCAAGAGAGATAGACTCTGGACTTGTTTATAAGTCACATGATTATAACATCTATCCATTGCCAGGAGGCGCCCTCTGCTGCTCACTAACAACTGTCACATTTACACTACACAATGCATACAACATTACATGCATACAATACACTGCTTCTCAACTTTTGTGTGTGATCTCCTGCTAAATGTCTGCTAAATGTGCATTGAGGTTTTTTTTGCCTGCAATCAAAATTTCGCTCACTTGCCGAGCGCCATTTTGATAAAACATGTTTTTTTCTCTCGCCTACTGTGTCATATCCATTCCCTTTTTCTTTTTTTTCCTTTCTTCTTTATGACTGGCGCCTAGCGGCTGCCCCAGCCTTGGATGCGCTCTGCAGAGCGTGCCCAAATGCCAAGTCACGTTTCGTTACCTTGTATTCATACATGTGTAATGACAAAGTTGAATCTCATCTCATGTCATCTCATATTGTATATATATTTATATGGCGGTGCCCTGTGGTAAAGGGGTGACGCCCCGCCTCCATGGGGTGGTGTCACCTGGGGTATAAGAGGCCACAGTGGGAGCCATCTTGTCTCTTCGCTGTGGCTCTCAGGCTAGCGGTTGTGACTCCTGTGTTCCTGGCTCGTGTTCTAAATAAAACTATAAAATGTCACCTCGACTCCTCATTAATTAGAGACACAACATTCAGTGACGAGGATACACGGAAATGGAGAGGGCTGCTAACGCATTTCGTCCATTTTTGGAGGCTCCGGGTGAGCCGCTGGTCCCTTGGGCCAGGTGGTATGCGGCCTTCGAGAATTATCTTACAGTGCTGGATCTCGGCGACCTGGACAAACTATGCTTGAGGGCTATTCTGGTCCACAACCTTGGTATGGAGGGCCAGAGGATCCTGAGCACTCTAGGAGGAGGTAACACATTAGGAGATGTCATGAGGCTCATGGCGGGCTACTTTCGCGCCCCTGAGAACACCATAATGCGGCTTATCCAGTTCAGACAGTGGTGCCAGCAGCCTGGAGAGTCAGTTCAGCAGTTTGTGGCAAACCTTCGGCAGCTGGCGGGTGAGTGCAGGTTCGGGGTTTTGGAGGAGGAGATGATCTGCGACCAGCTAGCAGAACACGTGGCCTATTCCTCCGCAAGGGTCCACCTGCTAACTCATGCTGGTGAGCTAACGCTGATTGCAGCCATGGAGCTAGCACAACAATACGAGGCAGTGGAAAAGATAACAAGGAATCTCGGTGACACGGAGGCCCTACCCAAGAATGACAAGCAGTGGAAGGCACTGGCCTTGGATCCGGAAGATGGCAGCAACGATGAGTACACAGCCATTGTGAAGATTAGGTCCACCTGGGGGACACCAAGATGCTATGGCTGCGGATCCAGCAGGCACCGCTGTAGAGTGAGGGAGTGCACAGCGAGGGGGAAGTGTTGTGGACGGTGTGGGTTGTTCCACCACTTCGCCAGGGTTTGCTGGAACTTTGAGAAGGACCTGGACCTGGAAAGGGGGCTTCGGTTAAGAAGATGCCTACAGTGGTCCACACCGTCTCGCCCAACACGGACGTATTCTGTGCAACATAGTGTTGGACGGGGTGTCGATACTGTTGATGACGGACACAGGGTCGGCGGCCTCCATCTTGAATCTGACAACGGTAGAGAAGTTCTTTCCAAATTACACCGTAAGTAAAACGAACATTGTCTTACAGGTATGGTGACAACCCTCTGGACATTGTGGGCTCGGTGTGGCTATCAGTGAGCTACAAAGCTCACTGATAGCCATGTTCTCACCATGTTCTCCCCGTGTTGCGCGGGTTTACTCCGGGATTTCTCCGGTTTCCTCCCGCACACCAAAAACACCAAAAACATGTAGGTTTAGGGCGCTCGCGCACGCAGCGACCAGCAGCCGGTGGCTTGTCACCAGATTGCAAACCAAGTCTACCTACGGGTACAAATAAGTAACAAAAAAAAAAAAAAAAAAAGCGGCCTCTATGTGTGCAGCCGAGTTCATGGTGGCCCGTAATGGTAACAACTTGATGGGCTGTGATTTGTTTTACAGGCTTGGGTTCTCCATCGCCTGCGGAGAAGTGGGGGAGTGGTCAGGTGGTGGACTATGGGACCGGCCATTTTATGTGGGAAGTGGCAATGAAGCGTGGGACTTAGGCTGGCCCAGTCCGGGTGAAGAGGGCCGCCACCAGCACCAAAGTACGCTGCCATGGTGTTTGCAGTTCCTTGGATGGGGGACCCGAACGGCATGGATTAGCACCCGTGGGGGCGGATGGTTCCAGAGAGCAGGCACACCGAAGCTCCGGTGGCCAACCGAGTACCACTGTTGAGCTGGGCACTGTCAGTGCCGCTCTGACACAGGAAATGAAAACGACCGGGGCGAAACCGGATGGCACAAACCCTAGACATGCCCAGAATGAAAACAAGACACAAGCTCGAGCAAGATTGGCGGGACGCTGAGCCATGTGGGTACCAGTTTACAACACCGGAGAAGAAAGAAGCCAGTGAGTACTCCCCTGGGTGTGGGTGATGATGTGTGCCCTAGGGTTGAGTCTCGGCTAGGACGGGTTTGCAGGTCAAGGGAGCAGCGAGATGGACAGGGTGGCCTGCGTGTGGTACGAGATGGCAACGATGGTTACCTGGAAGTGATGGATGGGTCGAGACGGCACCTGAACGAGCTGCGGGGTTCGGAAGGGAAGAAACGCCAGTGCAGCCCTTCTCCGGTTAAGAAGAGGCGGAGACGCTCTGGGAGTGGGTCACGGGATGAACACTTCAGAGGGGAGCCTACGGGAGACCCAGGTTGAGACTGTGTTTTCTTGGGGCTTACAGTGTGTGTAATTATAGTGTGTTTTGGTGTTTTATTGCTAAGGTTAATGGTTCATAAAAAAGAGAGCGAAGTGACCACCGTTGCGTGTGGAATGCCATATGTGTGTGGAGAGGTGCAGTAGCATTGCAGTGTGAAATTGTGATGAGTATTGTGTGTGACATGTAAATGTGCCCTACTTTTCTTTCAAGTTGTTTTGTTAGTATGGAGTCTTGGGACTTCCATTAGGTAATGTACATAGTTTTTATTGTGTGTAATGTATATATGTTTTTCGGGATTGATTTATTTTTGTGAGTGGCCCTTTTGTTTACTGACTGTTGGGACTCTGAAGGCGGAGTGGTCCACTGGACCAGTGTGGTGTGAATGGACAGGTTTGTGCATTTATGTGTTTAGAGTGTGAGTCGGGTGTAAATTGTGGGAGGGCCTGATTGGTGTGATTGCAGTTTTTTCAAGGGGGGAGAGAATGTTTGATAGGATATTGTATATATATTTATATGGCGGTGCCCTGTGGTAAAGGGGTGACGCCCCACCTCCAGGGGGTGGTGTCACCTGGGGTATAAGAGGTCACGGCGGGAGCCATCTTGTCTCTTCGCTGTGGCTCTCAGGCTAGCGGTAGTGACTCCTGTGTTCCTGGCTCGTGTCCTAAATAAAACTATAAAACATCACCTCGACTCCTCATTAATTAGAGACACAACACGTGATATATTTCGTTATCGTCAAATAAGATTACTTATATCGTGATATGAAAATCTGGTCATATCGCACAGCCCTAGATGACAGTAATCAGTTAACAAAAGTAGAGGCTTGTCTTGATGAAATCGGAGCATAATCCTCTTCATCCCCTTCGGGACATAAAACCGCCACAAGTTCCTGCCATCTAGCCCTGTCCTGTGCAAGTGTCTATGCCTGTCCCCAGGAGATGCCCAGGTTCCCTTGCTCCTTTGTCACTGTCCAGCGCCAGGTCATCTTGGGTCTTGTTCTACGTCTCTTTCCAGGTGGTGTCCATCTCATGGCAACCCTTGGCGTCCTGTCCTGGGACATCCTCACCATGTCAATAAATCCTTTGTCAATAAATGCCTGTTCATTTCTGATTTTAGTTTTGTCTGGAATCTGTTTTTATTTTGTCCTGGGATTTTATTTTTGTCATCTTATACACACTATTTTTGTTTCCTAATCCTTTTAATAAAGTAAATTTAAAAAAAAAACAACTTTGTGTTGCCAAGGTATAGTGTGTCCCATTTCTACTATTTTGAGCCACTTCATGCCCTCATAGACTCGCACACTTGAGCACTACTGATGATGGCAGCCTAAGTCTATAAGGGCTCAGGGCTTGAGGCTTTAGGGAGGAGACTGAGATTCGGCCCATGTCTTGTTTATTGAGGATTTGCAACTGATGTCACTGATCACATGGATCGCCACAGTAGTAGGCAAGTGTTGTTAAAGGAACAATGACAGAAATGGTTTATGATGGGATGTGACATTATTTTATCGGAACACGCAAAATTTCTCACTTAAAATCAACTGGAGTGTTACAGAAAGAAAATATGATTAATGGTGGCTCTCGCTGCCTTGTTTCACAGAGGCCTTAAGCAAGGTGGAAGCTGTCATTCAGCTCAGCAGGCTGCATGCATTTTAATAAAAGTTGGTAATTAATTAAAGAGTGGCAATAAAATATGTATATAAATAGATTGTAGATTAAATTGAGGTTATTTTATACTGAAAAGCTGAAACTGATTAACCCACACTTTACAATGACAGGGCTCTGTGCAGACCTTGCTATTCAGCCTCCTGGTACTGTTCACCTTTTTGTGTTTAAATTGCATTGTTTGAATATTTTTTTCAAGTGAGCAGAGACACCCATGGATCATATCAACACTGGCTTTACTGACACAGTCGGTAGAGATGAGACTGATCTCTCAGAGTACCAACTTACTAGCCGGTGCTTTTATGTCGAGAACTAAAACACTCATCTGCCCCATTTCCCGCAATGGAGCCCCATTTCAACTATTCACAATAGGAAAATATCCTAAATTTAATGAACAGCTTAATGAAGCTTTCCACCCTCTACCTTCACTCCATCGATATTGGGGGGGGGGGGGGGTGCACACAGTTTGTTTTGATCTCCTGAAGTCCATTATCATCTCCTTGGTCTTGGATGTGTTCAAGTCCAGATTACTGTCATCACACCATCACCGTAGATGCCAGACCTCCTCCCTATACGCTGATTCGTTGTTATCCTTAATCAGTCCTATGATGGTGCCGTCATCAGCAAATTTGATGATGGTGTTGCTGGTGTGGATTGGGGAATAGTCACACATAAAGAGGGAGAAAAGAAGGGGGCTGAAGACACACCCCTGTGGTGTGCCGTGTTCAGGATGAGAGTGGAGATGTGGTCTCCTATCCTGACGTTCTGGAGTCTCTTACTGAGGAAGTCCAGTATCTAAGTACAACCTCTGTCATTTATTTCAGCCTTGCTGTCAAAACAAGTGACACTGATGGTCGGATGTTTTCTGATTGGCTGAAAGTGGGGTTTTTTTTCCCCTTGTCCTGTCAGGCAGCTAGGTGAGCAGAACAAAAATCTGCTACCCTCATTGTGCCAAAACAGATTTACTTTGCCAAAAGGAGCTTTATACAGTACCTATGTACTGTATATTGTTGTGAACTCCTCCTGTAATAACTTTTAATACTTTATTTAAATTATTTTACCCATGAAGGACCCGACAGGATGGAGAATGGGGAAAGGAAGTGTGTGGAGGGGGAAAGAAAAAGGAGAGGAAGAGACAAAAAAGACAAACAAACCAACAACTAAAACAAACAGAAGACAGAATGTTTCTTCCACTGAAGAGGTCTCAACACGAGTCTGGTATCCGCACCTGTTAAAGGGGAGACATTTGTGCGTGTGCATCTGTGTGTGTGTATATGAGAGCTCGCGCAAAATAAGTGTGTGCATGTGAGTGGTTTGTCAGGAAACATACAAAAGGTGGACGGTCACAGCAACTCCCCAACCCCCCGGAAACCCCGAGCAGGCAAGGCAGCACCACCAACCCCCAAACAGCACAAATGTCTGAGGTCAACAAGCCCCAGGAAAGCCAGGCATCTACCCCAGGAGGGATGGCTGAGGGAGGCCAGGCCACCAGGTGGCTGGTGTGGTGGGCCCACACCCCTGGGCCCGCCAACCTCCCATCCCCCACCCCCCAGCAGGGCCAACGCCAGACCCCGGGCCCCAGGCGCCGGGAGGCCAGTGCCGGCCCGCGCCCCCAGCGCAAGCCCCCCTGCCCCCCCAGGCACCCCCACAGTGGGCCCCCCCTCCCCGCACACCCTGGGGACCCCCACACCCAAAGAAGCCCCCCCTCCCCTCCAGGGGAGCCCATATAGTCAAGAGGCACTACCCCTCAATCCAGCACCTCCCGACTAGCAGACACACCCATTCCCACACATTTACACCCTCATGCTCTCATACGCACCCACATGCACTCACTCACTCTTGCTCATCCACTCCCCCACACAATCCCACACTCGCACTCCCGGACCCACCCATTCTTTCTCACTCCTGTACCCACTCAATCTCGCTTCCACTCGCCCTCAGGGTCACCCACACTCACTCACGTTTACCCATACACGCACTCTCACTCACACTCCGACCTATTCACATCTATTCGTGCTCTCTCCCACACACTCACCTACCCTCATTCACCCTTATTACTTAGGGTGACCGCGATGTAGATGCAGTGAGCATGAACGCCCGGCAGTGGCCAGGAAGACCACTGGCGGAGGCCAGCAGCCACCCCTCCGTTGAGCCATCCCAGGGCGGCCGCGGCCACAGAAGCAGACCCCCCACCCCCAGTGCCCACCACCCACCCGAGTGACTGATCAGCAGACCACCGCAGGCGCTCCGAGATGCCACCCAACATGCAGAGGGCCACACAAAACTGACCCATCATCACCATCTCCTGATGGTGAAAGTGTTTTTATCGTTAGTAAAATTGGAAGTTGTAGTTTTGTAGTCTCACATTGCAATATTTTAACGTGCGTTTATTATTTTAGATGTCGTTTGAAAAAACTACAACCCGCCAAAGTGGCTAATGGGAGTGGCTGCCTTTCCGGCCACTGCTGAAATCTACCCACCATTGGCAGGTTGGCGGGTGTTCATGTCAAGCCCTGTATGCAAACACACACGTGTGTGTGTGTAAAGCTAATCAGACACTGAAGCTTTTTTGTGAAGATTCAGCAACGCAGCTTGGAGAGGATGACGATGGATGTCAGTGGTCTGCAGCGCTTGGTTGGCGGTTCTGAACAGGACTCCTGCAGTCCCTTGAAAGTTGGAATTTGAGAGGAAGCTGAGGTCAGAGGAAGAGCTGCAAGAGGCTTATTTTTGGAGGGAGTTTGTCCAACAGTTCAATCTCCCAGGTGGCCTACTGGCAGCAGGTGCAGAGCTGCAGTGACCCAACATCTGGACTCAGCCTCCGGACAGTCATTTTAAGCATTTTGCTTTGGCCACAGAGATTAGAACCTCTGCCCACGAAAAGATGGATGCAGCGGAAGTTCTCCAGCAGGATTGTGTGGAAGGGCATGCAGGAATAATTTTCTCCAAAGATAAAGACTGACTCATTGGGTTCATATCTCAGCATTCCTCTGACTGGAGCCTACCAGTTATATGCAAATCAATTGTCTTCATCTTTTTTGGAGATGAAAGATTATTGCTCTTATATATAACTATGACATGAATTTGAATGCATTGCTTGAAACCAGTTTGGAACAAATGGTTGATGCATTCTGTGTGCTACCCATATAAACCACAGTATTTTAAGTGTATTACTGCGTGGTAGTAGTGTTGTGCAACTTGTCTTGGTTGGCTTTAAGTTTGCTGTTCTCGTATCAAAAGTGGTTTATAAATTCAAGAATGCTCGCAATAATGTTTCTTGTATAATAAAATATCTTGTAACTAAGCACATTGGCCATAAAATACCCCAGCAGACACATGATACTGATTTATTTTATGGCTCCTCGAAGTCCTGTTACCCATGTTGCCCTGCAGTTGCAATAGATGAGAGTTATGCATCCATTTTTTTCATGAATGCCATATCATGGGGGCAACTTGACAGCAAGATTCACCGCTGCGGGGGGGGGGGGGGCCCTTGTTTCTCAGGGACCATGCGGGCACCTGCTCCAAAATTTAACCCGATGCACTTTAAGCACTGATCTCACCAGCTTGACACCCACCATTACGTCCACACCCTGAGACACCGAAGTGATGTCAGCAGCTGGCGGCACATGGAGGTTTTGCTTGGGAGATTACCGAATGCAGATGATTTCACCCGGACACCACCCACTCATCCATGCACAGTCAAACATTTGATTTGTAGTCTTAAAGGGGCACCACTGAGGGTCGCTAACAGTTGCATTGGTGCCTGTTTCCTTGGCTCGTTTTGAGTTATTTATCTGACCATTTCTGTTGGCCCTCTGCAGCTGAACCCCGAGTCCATTCAACTGTGTGAAAAGTTCAGGCCTGTGAGGTCACTTTGGGAAGTCATCTAGCCCAGAAAACAGACATCTGCCAGACATTTTTGCACCAGCAGACAATCCCATAAAATCTTGCATATTCTGTCAGTCTCTATGAGGGTCCATTGGATGAGAATCGGATTGATTGGTCATGGGCGTTAGGTTGCTTTTCAGACACATGGAGCGAGGGCGAGCCAGCTAGAGATGGCCTTATTTTTGGAATGCGGAGGGATTGTGCAACTTAGCCACGGAGATGAGACTCCCAATTCTGAGAACAGTATTTGCAATAAAAATGCACCACATTTTTTCTCAGATTCTGGGATATAAATACCACTTGAAAAGAAATGTGGACACCAAGTCTGTTTATCATGCACTACAGCATTTCCATCAATAACTGGTTGTTCTGTTTTGAGTATTCTTTGTTTCTCATGTGTTGCAGGCTTTCATGGTGCACTTTTAGTTGCACGTGCAAAAACATTGATAAGAGGAAAACAAAGTGGATTACTGTACATTATTTTCTACACATTCCTTGTTGGAATATACTTAGAGAATTTGGGTGATCTGTCTGCATATCTGATCTTATCAGTAACCATCCAGTATAAAGAGATGTGTATTGTACTGACTGTTAGATGAGTTATCTCCACTGACAACTGTGAACTCACAATGAACTTTCACTTCAGCTCTTCTCTCTTACAGTCTCACAAATTAAGATTTCTTTAACCGCTTTTATTAGAGAGTAAAGACTCATTGTGCAAAGAGCAGGCTGATATGGACAAGAGACAAGCAGGTACTCACAGTCAGCATTTTCATCCCGTTAGTGTTTCACTGAAACATGAGGGTGACGAACACCAAGGTGAGATGTAGGTGTCAGAACAGTGGTCCTTTGTTGCACAAACTGATTTGTTTTGACACTAAGATGCCGCAAAACTGGGACGTGACTGCTGCATATCACGTGCATCAAGTGATTCAATCTCATTGTCGATTACTGGAACAATGAAGTCATGTTGTAAAACACCTACAGACTTGTTGCAAAATCAGGTCACGCAAACATTCAATTCTTGATTCCAGTGTCTGCTATAGCAAACCAGTCTGACATCACCTTAAATGAATGTTGTTTGGGGCAATGCTGTGTGAGATACATATTTATATTTATATGGCACTTTACATGTCAAGTGACATCTCAAAGCGCTTACAGTGAGTTCATTATTCATTCACTCCAGACAGACATTGATATTGGTAAGCTACTACAGTAGCCACAGTTGCCCTGGGACAGACTGACGGAAACATGGCTGCCAATCCGCGCCACCGGCCTCTCCGACCACTACCGAACATTTATACACACTCATACCCAGTGTTGTGGACACTGGAAGCAAGGTGGGTAAAATGTATTGCCCAGGGACACAATGGCAGGATGGCTGGGGAGAGCAGGATTCAAACCACCAACCCTCTGGTTATTGGATGACCCGCTGTACCTCCTGACCCACTGCCGCCCACATTTCCCTCCTCCGTTCCATTTTTGCTGAGCAGCAAGCTGGATGGCAGGAAGTTCCCTTTTTTTAATATGGTCTTTGGCATGACCTGGCCGGGACTTGAACCCCGACCTCTCGGCTGTGGGGCAGATGGTCTACCTGTAAGTCACCACCCGGTGATGACACTCCAGTAACACATGTTCATACAATCACTCTGTCAAAATCCTGTCTCAAGAATGTAGAATAATTTATTTTTGTTACTTCATGGACAGCACCATCTTTCTAATTTTGCACATACACAAAAAAATTTTTACTTAGATATTGCTGGGTTTTTAGTGCTGGATCAAAATTCATGATTTTTTGCTGTATTGTGAACTCTTGGTTGAATTGTTCTAGCTGGGTCTAATGGGTTTTCAGGGGTTCGTTAGTAGCTGAACAGCTGGTTAAGTAAGCTTGACCCAACTGCAGGGTGGTGACATGGTCAGAAGGCAGAAATCCTTAATGCATCTCTGTCAGTGGGAAGATGTCAAAATGTATGGTGACACGGGTACAGTGCTGGACATTAGTGTGTGAGGTGAGGTGTTCATTCCCCTGTTAGACATTACCAGCTAGGCTTTCATGCAAGGAAAAGTCAGTGAAGAGAAGAGGATGCAAGGGATAGGGTGAGATGGAGGCAGATGATCCGCTGTGTTGACCCCTAAAGGGAACAGTCCAAAGAAGAAGATGACAATTGAGTTGGAAAACTCAATCTAGTGAACACCTTTTTGTGTGAAGGTGTTCAATAGATTTGAGGCTGCCGTCTGAAAGATCTTCAACTCCCACCTCCACAGTGGCTTCAACCACATTCCAAGGGAGACTGGAGACATGGAATCTGCATGGGCCATGTTCTCCACCTTCATTGCTGAAGCGGCTGCTCAGAGCTGTGGCTGTAAGGTTGTCAGTGCCTCTCATGGTGGCAACCTCTGAAGTAAATGGTGGATGCCAGAGGTGAGGGGGCCATCAAGCTGAAGAAGGAGTCCTACCGAATTTGGTTGGCTTGTGGGACTCCCGAAGCAGCTGAGTTGTACCAGCAGGCCAAGTGGCATGCAGCTCAAGCGGTTGCTGAGGCTAAAACTTGGGTGTGGGAAGAGTTCAGTGAGGCTGTGGAGCAAGCCTTTCAGTTGGCCTCAAAGAGATTCTGGCAAACTGTCCGGCGACTCAGAAGGGGGAAGCAGCTCCCTGTCCACACTGTGTATGGTGTGGATGGGTGCTGCTGACTTCGACTGGGAACATTGTCCGGTGGTTGAAGGAATACTTTGAGGATTTCCTCAATCCCACTGACACGCCTTCCACAGAGGAAGCAGAGCTTGAGGACAAGGAGGATGACTCGCCCATCACAGGGGCTGAGTTCACCAAAGTGGTTTAAAAAAAAAAAAATCTTCGGTGGCAGGGCCCTGGGGTGGATGAGATTCACCCTGAGTACCCCAAGGCCCTGAATGTTGTGGGATTGTCATGGTTGACATGCCTCTGTAACATCATGTGGAGGTTGGGGACAGCGTCTTTGGCATGGCAAACCGGGGCGGTGGTTCCTCTCTTTAACAAGGGGGACCGGAGGGTGTGTTCCAACTTTAGTGTGGTCACACTTCTCAGCCTCTCTGGGAAGGTCTGTGCCAGGGTACTGGAGAGAAGAGTCGGTCGTTGGTCGAACCTCAGATTCAGGAGGAACAATGTGGTTTTTGACCTGGTCCTGGCACATCGGACCAACTGTTTACACTCTTGAGAATCCTTGACGGTTCATGGGAGTTTGCCCAACTACATGCGTTTTGTGGACTTTGAGAAAGCATTCAACTCGCGTCACTCATGGTTTCTTGTGGGGGTTGCTGTGGCAGTATGGGATATCGGGCTCGTTGCTACAAGCTATCCAGTCCCTACAACCGTTGTGAGAGTTTGGTTCATATTGCCAACAATCAGTCAAACTCATTTCCAGTGAGAGTTGGACTCCACCAGGGCTGCCCTTTATCACCAACCCTGATCATAATATTCATGGGCAGGATTTCTAGGCACAGCCAAGGATCAGAGGGTGTCATGTAGGGCACCTAATCATAAATGATTAGTCGATGTTGTCAATAATGTCGACAATAAAAATTTGTCAATGCAGAATTTTATGGTCGACTAATCGTTTAATTTCAAAGCTTATATGCATGCCGCAGAAATGTTCAGTTGTAACTGCAATGCATGACCGGAACTGCTGTGAGCAGTAGTGCCTCTGTTGTCCGGCATGTGTGAACAATTTCCAGCAAAAAAGAAGAGCACAGCATGACGAAGCGAAAAGACAAACAACTTGAAGTGAAGCAGACCCAAACTTTCTCTAGTATGGGAACATTTCACAGAAAACAAAAAAATGAAACAAGTAAAATGCAGACTTTGCAAGGTAGACCTTTGCTATCATGGCAGCACTACAGTGATGCATGAGCATCTAAAACGACGGCACCGTGGAGCCGTGGCATTAATGGCTGCTTCTGTTTGGTAAGTTTTAGCGAGTAAAGAAAGTTAACGCCACTTATTTTCAATGGCCAACTGTTTCAAGCTTTAGAAATAGAATAGAATAGGCTTTATTGTCATTGTACAGTTGTACAGTACAACAAAATTGTGGGTGCTCCACCAGGCTACTGTGCAGTAAAGCAGGAGAAGAATTTGATGCAACACAGATACAGAATATACGATTAAACATATCCCTGAAATAAAAATATCCCACAGGTATATATACAGGTATGGTTGTGGCTTCACGGATGGAACTATATGCATAAGAGTGCGGAGTGCAGAACGCATGATTGAATAAAATGACCCAAGGATTATAGAAAATATACACAGGAATGATAGTGGTTTCACGGATGGGTCAGTGTATATGAAAGTGCGGAGTGCAAAGACAGGTGTGTTATGATAATTAAAAAGGTCCTCAGTACTGTGCATGAGAGCGTTCAGAGGGAGGGGGGTGGGGCCTCTGACTGAAAATGACAATACTGTTAGTACGCGCTATTTATGTTAGCTTACCTGTTTGAGAATAAGCTCTCTGGTTGCTGAGGGCTGAGCTGTCATGGCTAACATGTTGTTGAATGCAGTAAATGACTGAATTGCTAGAGGTGCCATTTCTTTTTCATCATTGTTAATATTAGCCCTCATTCTGAATATTGTAATGAGCTGTGGGTTTCAGGCAATCAAGAGGCATGAATTGTTCAGTCAGCTTTTATTTTGAACACACTCGAACATGCCAAAATGGCCAAAGTCATTAATTACACCCACACTTTCAGTGATGTTTTCCCCAGCAGTAACTTCCATAATCCTCCAGTCCCAGCCTCATTTAACCACTCTGCCTCCATTTGGCCAATCATGTCCCAGCGGGTGGCCAGGATGCTACACTGCCCTCACCTAAGAGGATTAGCTTTCCCCAGCAATCAACCACAAAGTCCCATAGATGTTGGGAGAGTTGTCTCCGAACTCCATCCCGTGGGCTCCCGCCAGCCAAGGGGGTGGTGATCAGAATCAGAATCAGCTTTATTGGCCAAGTATGCACAACACATACAAGGAATTTGACTTTGGCTAAAAACTTGCTCTCGTTGTTCAGGTGAAGGATTTAAATAAGGATTCAATGACAACCAGAGTATGTACAGTAAATTACAGTCTGTCCACGTTTCTATAAAAGGATGCAAATATATACAGGAATATATGCAGTTATTTACTCGGACTAACCACACTTTGCAGAAATATATGAAAAAATATACAATCACACAGTATTTCAATGTGGACTCAGATTCAGTGATATAATGTGAATGAAGTAAAAAGCAGTGTGAGAGTTATGTGCAATGTAATAATGGATGAAAAGTCATGAGTACAGCAACAGGTAGGACTAGGTGAATGTTAGGAGTTCATCAGAGTGATGGCTTGAGGAAAGAAACTGTTCCTGTGACGGGTGGTTTTGACCTTCAGTGATCTGTAACGACGACCAGAAGATAGAAGTTCAAACAGTTTGTGGCCGGGGTGTGATGGGTCAGCACAGATGTTTCCCGCCCGTTTCCTGGTTATGGACCGATATAAGTTCTCAATGGAGGGTAGGTCGGTACCAATGATCCTCTCCGCAGACTTAATGATCCGCTGCAGTCTGGTCTTGTCCTGTTTAGTGGCAGATCCAAACCAGACAGTGATGGAAAAGCAGAGGACAGATTGGATGATGGCGGTGTAGAAGACAACCAGCAGCTCCTGAGGCAAATCAAACTTCTTGAGCTGACGCAGAAAAAACAACCTCTGCTGGGCCTTTTTCTGGACAGTGTCAATATGGGAGGACCACTTCAGGTTCCGGGAGATTGTGGTACCCAGAAACTTGAAGGAGTCCACAGTGGACACTGTGCTGTTGAGGATGGTGAGTGGGGGGAATGAAGGGGGGTGTCGCCTGAAATCCACAGTCATCTCCACCGTTTTGGCTGGGTTAAGTTCAAGATGGTTCTGGCTGCACCAGAGGATCAGCTGCTCCACCTCCCGCCTGTATGCAGACTCATCATCATCCCGGATCAAACCGATGACTGTGGTGTCGTCCGCAAACTTCAGGAGCTTCACCGAAGGGTCCTCTGAGGTGCAGTCGTTGGAGTAGAGGGAGAAGAGCAGTGGGGAAAGGACACATCCTTGGGGGGCGCCAGTACTAATTTTTCGGGAGCTGGATGTAAATCTCCCTAGCTTCACCTGTTGCCACCTGTCAGTCAGAAAGCTGGAGATCCACTGGCAGGTGGAGGGGGGCACCTTGAGCTGGAGGAGTTTCTGATGAAGAATGCCTGGGATGATGGTGTTGAACGCTGAGCTGAAGTCGACAAACAGGATCCTGGCGTACGTCCCTGGGGAGTCGAGGTGTTGCAGGATGTAATGTAGTCCCATATTCACTGCATCATCCACTGACCTGTTTGACCGGTAGGCAAACTGCAGTGGGTCCATCAGGGGGCCTGTGATGACCTTCAGGTGGTTCAGCACCAATCTCTCCAAGGATTTCATGACCACAGAGGTCAGGGCAACAGGTCTGTAGTCGTTTAATCCTGTAATAGAGGGTTTCTTGGGAACTGGAATGATGATGGAGCGTTTGAAGC
Organism: Pholidichthys leucotaenia; assembly: GCA_020510985.1. Lineage (NCBI taxonomy): Eukaryota > Metazoa > Chordata > Actinopteri > Cichliformes > Pholidichthyidae > Pholidichthys > Pholidichthys leucotaenia. The sequence continues at coordinate 310,926,516 of CM035837.1, read as the reverse complement.
AGGAGGGCACTTCACGCAGCTCCAGTGATCTGTTAAAGATCCGGGTGAAGATGGGGGCCAACTCGTTGGAGCAGACTCTCAGGCAGGACGGAGACACACCATCAGGTCCTGCAGCCTTCTTGATCTTTTGTCTCTGAAAGACCCGGCGCACCTCCTCTTCACAGATCATTAGTGCTGGTGGGAGGTCAGAGTGGAGGAGGGACGGAGTTCCTGGGGCTGCAGATAATCCTTTTGTGTGGGTGGGAGGTGAGAACTGTAGGTTCTTTTCAAACCTGCAGTAAAAGCTGTTTAGGTCATTAGCCAGCTGGAGGTTTTCCGCAGGGTGGGGGGATGGTCTCCTGTAGTTGGTGATATTCCGTAGGCCTCTCCAGACAGAAGCAGAGTTGTTAGCTGAGAAGTTTTTTTGTAACTTCACACTGTAGCTCCTCTTAGCAAGCCTGGTCTCCTTCGTCAGCATGTTTCTGGCCCGCTTGTACAGAGTCCAGTCACCAGTCCTGTAGGCCTCCTCCTTGGTCTGACGTAGCTGCTTCAGTTTAGGAATGAACCAGGGTTTATTGTTGTTGTATATGCAGAAGGTCTTGGTCTGCACACACATGTCCTCGCAGAAACAGGTGTATGACGTCACAGTGTCAGTGAGTTCATTTAGGTTAATGGCTGCAGCTTCAAAAACACTCCAATCTGTACAGTCAAAGCAGGCTTGTAACTTCAGCTTTGATTCCTCAGTCCATTTCTTCACAGTCCTTACAACAGGCTTGGAAGTTTTTAGTTTCTGTCTGTATGTTGGAATAAGATGGAGCAGGCAGTGGTCAGAAAAACCCAGAGCTGCACGGGGGACGGCATGATAGGCATTTCTTAAAACTGTGTAACAGTGGTCAAGTGTATTTGTGTCCCTGGTGGGACATTTAATATGCTGTCTGTATTTAGGAAGCTCATTTGTGAGATTAGCTCTATTGAAATCACCCAGAATGATAAGCAGAGAGTCTGGATGTTTTTCCTCCACCTCTGCTATCTGGTCAGCGAGGTGCTGCAGTGCCTCCGTTGTACAAGCAGCAGGCGAGATATAAATTCCGACCAGAATAAATGAGGAGAACTCTCGCGGTGAATAAAAGGGTTTACAGTTTATGAACAGTGACTCTAGGTTAGGGCTACAAAACTTCTTCAACACTGTGACATCAGTACACCAACCTTCGTTTATGTAGAAGCAGATTCCACCACCCTTAGTCTTTCCAGAAAATTCTCGGCTGCGATCAGCGCGAAACAGTTGAAATCCGTCCAGACGCACCGCGCTGTCCGGGATATGTTCACTCAGCCAGGACTCCGTGAAACAAAGGGCGCCAGATCTGCTAAAATCCCCGATGATGGTATCTGTGGCTCCTCCTCCTCAGACGGCCCCGTATCTGAAGCTCGTGGCTGGTAGGGTGCCAGTCGCACTTTGTAGACCACATCGGATAATTTTTGCAAAACAACGCAGGGTCCCATCCAATGGTTGCTGAGCTTTGGGAAATGGCCCTTCTTCCTCACCAGGTTGTAGACTCACATCTTGGTGCCTGGAGCAGTCATCTCCCCGGCACCAGGTGACATAGGTCCACTTCTGCTGCACCCCCGCCTCCGTCAGCGACTTTCTGGCCAGTTCATGGGTCTTCCGTAGCTGAGATTGTATCCATTCCAGGCTCCACTCTCACCTCTGGTTCTGGAGGGGGCCCGAATACCAAGTCCACTGGGGTGTGCAGTTCATGCCCAAGCAGCCGTGCCACAGGGGCACACTTCATGGACTCCCCCACTACCAGAAGAAGATGGTGGTCCCAGTCTTGCTGTCATTTGTCTGTCAGGCTGGCCAGCTGGGTGGACAGAGTCCTGTTAAACTGCTCCACCAGACCATCGCTTTGGGGATGCAGAGGAGCAGTTCTAGTTTTCTTGACCCCCAGGCACCAGCACACCTCCTGAAAGACCTTGGACTCAAATTTCTGCCCCTGGTCACTGTGGAGCTCCTCCAGGACCCTGAAGCAACAGAACATCTCCCCCAACAGCTTCTCCGCAGTGGTTGCTGCACTCTGGTCGGGGACCGCATATGCTTCTGGCCACTTTGTGAAGTAGTCCATGGCCACTAAGACATAGCGGTTCCCCTGGTCAATGACAGGGAATAGGCCCAGAATGTCCACACCCACTCTTTCCACTGGGGCCCCCACCTGGTACTGTTGCAGAGGGGCATGTGGTTGCTGGGTCAGGCCCTTCTGCACAGTGCAGGAGTCACAGCAGTGGACAAACTTCTCCACATATTGGCAATATCCTGGTCAGTAGAACCGCCCTTAAAGATGATGCAGGGTCTTGGTTATGCCAAAGTGCCCAGCCCCCACAGAGCCATTGACCAGTTTGAGGACCTGGCCCCGCAGCTAGCAAGGAACCAGGACCTGTAGGATGTCTCGTTGCCCCCTTGGTGACTTCCACCAGGATACCATTCCGGCTGACAATGCTTAGACAGTGCCTTGGACTCTGGGTCTAGAACAGAGACTGCTGGCCACTCTAGCCACTGGCCAGCCCTCACCCAGCCATGGACCTTGGAGAGAACTGCATTCTGGTGATGGGCTTGCTGGAACTGCTGGGAGTCGAGAATCTCCCAGTCACCATCAGGTGCCACAGCATCCCGCAGTGCAGCAACTTTTGGTTCTGGCAGGCAACGGTCCTCCTGTCTCCTGCAGTATCAGCACCTCTCCACCTCGCACGGCCACCAAGAAAGGCCGTCGGCATTGTCATGCAGTCATCCGGGTCAGTGCTGGATCTCAAATTGGTAGTCCCGGAGGGCCTCCACCCACCTGGCCAGCTGCCCCTCTGGTTCCTTAAAGCTCAGCAGCCATGTGAGTGAAGTGTGGTCAGTCCACAGGATAAACTTTTGTCCATGTCCAGATAAGAGTAGAAGTGATGCAGGCCCTGGACAACAGCCAACAACTCCTGATGGGTTACACAGTAGTTCCTCTCGGGTTTGCTGAGAGACCGGCTGAAATAGGTAATTGCCTGCTCATCATGTTCTCTTTCCTGGGAGAGCACAGTGCCCAGACCCACATTGCTGGCATCAGTATCTACGATGAAGACCTTTCCCAGATCTGGATATGCCAGTATGGGGGCCTCCGACAGGGCAAAGCAGAGGCGGGGAGAAGGCCACGGCACAATCATCAGTCCACTGGAAGGCCTTGCCCTTCTGAGTCAGCTGGTGAAGGGAGCTAGCTATGGTGGCAAAGTCCCTGATGAACCTCCTGTAGTATGAGGCAAGGCCCAGGAAACTGCGGAGCTCAGACACATCACCAGGGGGTGGCCACTCCCAGACTGTCCTCAGCTTATCCAGATCAGTGGACACCCTGTCAGCGCTGATCACATGGCCCAGGAACGACACATTCCGGCAGAAGAGGTGGCACTTCTTTGGGTTGAGGTGTAGCCCCACCCAACGGATGGCCTGGAAGACCTCCCGCAGGTTCTGGAGTGTCCCTTGAAAGTCTGCAGCATGGACCACAAGATCATGCAGGTACACCACACAGCGGTCATGGGAAATATTGGCAGGGACCCTCTCCATGAGGAGCTCAAACATTGCAGGCGCATTACACAGTCCAAATGGTATCACCCGGAACTGCCACAACCCCACACTGATTGAGAACGCTGTCTTGGGGCGGGCCTCCGGTGACAGCTCCACCTGCCAGTACCTACTGTGGAGGTCCAGGGAGCTGAACCAGGATGAGCCTGCAACATAGTCCAAGGTGTCATCAATTCAAGGGAGGGGGTAACAGTCTTTACGAGTGGCCTCACTGAGGCACCTGTAGTCCACACAAAACTGCCAGATACCATCCTTCTTGACCAGAACTGTTGGGGCAGCCCATGGGCTCTGTGAGGGTTTGATGACTCCTGCCGGGTGCATCTCCTCAATCTTCTGTTGAGCTGCCAACCTTTTAGCCAGCCGTAGGCATTGAGGGTGGATGCGCATGGGGGGGGGGGACTCTCCTGTGTTGATCTCATGAAGGACCATGTTGGTGTGGGTGTTGTCCTCGTCCCTGGCAGCAAAGACATTGACAAAGGTCTCTAACAGTCTCTTCACAGCTCCTGACCACATAGAGTGATGGTATAGAGTGTAGTACGTGGCGGTAATGCACCTTTAAGCTGGTTGCCAACCGCCAATCAAATGTAAAAGAAGAAGAAGAAACAGTTTCTTCTTCTTCACTTGGACCTGTTGTTCCTCATCCAAGCTTTTGCAGCTCCTCTCGAAGAGGTCCTCGATGACTTGTTGGGTCTCTGCAGATGATGGCTGAGGTAACACTGCAGACATCAGTGTAGTTGGCCCCGTTGGCTGCGCTTGTTGCTCTGCAGAAGTTAGTGGCAGCACTGATGCTTGGCGGACCCCAGGGCCACTGGACTTGTGAAGAGCTATGGCTTCCGAGTCCAGGTAGAGGATAGCCCTGGGCACATCTACCACAGCTCCCCACTCATCCAGCAGGTTGAGGCCAACGATACAGGGGTCCTGGATGTCAGCCAACCAGAACTGGTGTTGTGATGGGTGGCCCGCAATGGTGACCTATAGCGCCTTCGTCCCCAGGATCTGTGCTTGTTTGCCGGTGACTATGGTGATGTGATGCCTGGTGGAGACCCACCCTTGGAGCAAATGTCCACTGGAGCCCGGCACAGTCCCTGGGCAGATGAGTGAAATGGTGGACCCTGTATCTACCAGGGCTCGGCAGGAAATCCCTTCGAGGGTACAGTTCACAGAGTCCGTGTACCTGACCAAGGCGGGCCAGGCCTTGAGTTGGTTGGTTGGGGATCTGAAAAGTCCCAGGCGGTAGTCTTCCCTCGATGCCGTCCTTTCTTAATTTAATGGAGATGCTGGCGGTGGAACCCTGGGTGCTGGAGCTGGGCAGTTGCGTGCCACGTGACCGTGAACCCCACACTGGTAGTATCTCCTGAGGCAGCGGTGTGGTGATGCAACCAGGAGTGCCTGGCGAGCTGCTTCATGCTCCTCACCTTCGTAATAGTCAGTCTGGTTCACCTGGTGTCCATGGTGATGGCAAAGTCCCTCAAGGCATAACACATGTTCAACCCTCTCTGCTTCTTTCAAGGCCGCTGCCAAGGTGGTGGGAGCCAGGAGGCGTAGGTGTTCAAGGAGACGTTCAGGCTGAAGTCCTCAGATGAAAGCCTGGGCGGCAAACTCCTCCTGGACCTCCTTTGTGAACCCAGGGTATCTTTGGCAGGTGTAAGTACCCAGATCTGACCTATGGCAGCTTCCATGCTGGCAATGAGACTGTTAATCGCTTGTTGATTTGCCATTCTTTTGAAATCCCACTTCTTACAACAATGTAATGAGCTGTGGGTTTCAGACAATCAAGAGGCATGAATTGCTCAGTCGGCTTTTATTTTGAACACACTCGAACACGCCAAAATGGCCAAGGCCATTACTTACACCCACACTTTCAGTGATGGTTTTCCCCAACAGTAACTCCCATAATCCTCCAGTCCCAGCCTCATTTAACCACTCCCCCTCCATTTGGACAATCACGTCCCAGAGGGTGGCCAGGATGCCACAGTATTAGTGTATCTGGGTTAATTAGAATATCCCAATTTGTAATTTAATAAATGAAAACCTACAACCATAATCATCAAAATTAAATCAAACGTCTTGAAATATCACTCTTAAGTGAAGTGAATATTGAATATGAAGGTTTACCTTTCTAAATTATATTGTCAAAAAATGCACTTATAGAAAACTTCCAGCTAATGTTAGTTTGTGGGTTGGAGCAGATCAGTAATTCATTTGTAAGATATTTAATCAATTGTTTAATTGACATTAGGCATTATGCTGTCTGTGATAAACTCATATAAAACCTTAAATTTGTGATAATTAATACAGCTTTCTTTTTTTGTATTTAGCTCTGGAAACTGCTTATGAAATGTTATATTAAAGAAGGGATTGACAAGGTGATTTTCACAGGTGTGCGGGCTTAAACAGCAGATGAGGTAAAATATGTGCTAGAGCCCCAACAGGAAGCAGAGATGGGGGACATGAGAGAAATAATCACGATTAGTCGACTAATCGAAAAAAATGGTTGTTAGATTAGTTGACTATCAAAATAATCATTTGTTGCAGCCCTAGTGTCATGTTTGGTGACCACAGGATCTCATCTCTGCTGTTTGCAGATGATGATGTCCTGTTGGCTTCATCAAGCAATGACCTGCAGATCCATTATCCAAAATGAACAATTTTGTTTTATTCTCTCACCGGATGACAATAACTCACCCAAATGCCAAGTCAAACGAAAGGAAGAATGTGACTAGCCCCCACAGAACACTGAAGTCGACCCCATTACACATTTTTGAGATAAACTAGAGTGGGATTGTGAGCCACGCTCTCTAGTCTCTCATCAGTGTCTGACCTTGTGGATGCTGTTATGGATTAATGGACAAAGATTCCTAAAGACACACTCCAAACTCTTGGAGAAAATCTTCCCAGAAGAGTGGAACCTATTATAACTTCGAAGTGGACCAACTCTATATTAATACCTATGAATTTAGAACGGGATGTCATAAAAGTAATGTATAGGTGACCCAATACTTTTGTCCATACAGTGTAATACGTTTGATTCTCTGCTCCTGTAGCTTTTTGCAGATACTGTATCTCTTGTCAGCATATTCTTCATATGTGGTTATACTGGCCTACAAAGTATTTGCCGTTTGCATGCTCTTTAGGCTCATCTTTTCTCACCTCTTCCCCCAATGCACCAATGGGTTGCAGTAAATGAGCCCGTTTCTGCCCACAGACTGTATAAAAGATGGACTTTTCTGCAAGCATCCTTGCAGAAAATGAAGCCAGGGTGGAAATGCTTTAAGGATGCATTTTTTTCTATTGGCCAGTAGATCACTTTAATGAGAGTTTTAATGAGATTATTATACAGAGCTCTAGTTTTGCATCATATTAGGGGAAAATGATAATTGTGGTGTATATTAGAATCCAGTAGGAAGGTAAACTATGCTTCTGAGTGACAGTTCACTTTGCTACAACTCAGACATCATAGTGAAAACTGCTGAGTGATTACGACTTGTGACTTCATTCAAAAGGTGAAATGAGATGAGAGATACTTTATTTCGAGCAAAAAACAAAACAAATGGCAATTGCAATAAAAGTGACTGTGTACAGTGCTCGAAAGGGAGAAGGAAGAAGTTAACACTTATTTACTCCAACTCCAAAGGTCATGTTACAGTGAATATTTACATCATTTTTGTATCATCTTTGGTTTTGCATGAGGTATCCTCCAGTTGAAAGCACCTGAAACTACATTTTAGAACCAGAAACCTTTCACGAACATTCAGCTCTGGAGTTATCATCAGTGGGGACGTTTTTGTGAATTATTTTATAACCCGGCCATGTTTCTTGCTGCCATGTTCATCAGTGTCATTTTCTGCAAGCAGGCACATCATCATAGCAAATGAAGAGATGCCCCTGCTGCAGCTTGGTTAATACTGAGGCTCCTGTTCATATGGTGACACCTGGTGGACACACACAGGAGTCATGACCACTGTGAGGTCTTAATCCACCAATGCCATCTTTCTCAAAGCAACTCCGCCAACTAGGGCCCCAGGATGAGAGGTGAGGACACAATGGACACGTCACTCGTCCATCACAGCCATTCGTGGTGCTAATGCATAAACACCCAAATAAAAGTAAAAAATATAAAGCCTGGTTTCCGGTAGATTTTTAATGTGAAAACACTGTACCATGTTTGCTGTAAAAGACACATTACATCTTTTTTTTCTGCCTTATGACTGATCTAAATTTAAATTCCTTGTTTCAAGAGATTTATCAGTATAATGTACTGTAAATAAAATGGGGGGAAAAAGAAACAAAAATGAAAGTTAAAAAAAATCTACTTCAGACATATCTTAATGCCTCTCTTGCTCATGGAATTTACCAGAGCAAAAACTGCTTATGGCATGGAAATAATGTAGGTACAATTCAGATCCTGTTGAAGAAAACAAGCCCTAGAAAAAAAGGAACCTTGCCAAAAAATAATTTTGTTAAGCTTCTTTCTTTAATATCACAGACCAGCCTCTAATGTCTGAATGTGAAAATGATAAAATGCCTTTAATTTGGAAATATTTACACAGATGCTGTGGCTTGTAATATCTGCAGCATTTTACTGTGAATGTACTCAGAGCTGGGTAATGTAGTAGGTCTATTTAGTGAAGAAAGTTTTTAACAAATCTGTACTTTACAGAGTAGCTTTATGGCATTATGGCTTTTATTCTACTTGAATACATTTCTGAAGAAAACAGGACACTTTTACTCAAGTATATTTGGTCGTACTCTTTGAGTTACTCCTGATTTTGCTGATTTGAAGTGGATGCAAGTCATGTTGTTCTGTCATCAATTCTCCTTCCCATCAGATTTTAAAATCATTCTAGTCTGGCTCAAGAAGCATCTGATTTTTGTTTTCTGTGTCTTTATATAATCTGGATTATATTAGAGGGCAGATATACTGTAGGTAGTTTAAGCAAAAAACTTCACACACTGGCGAGGGTAGAGTTGCAAATTTCCAAGAAAATGACAGAAATTTATGAGAAAAGTCACAAATTCTCAAGAAAGAAATTGCAAATGTTAAGAGTAAAAACTTGTAAGTTTGTGTTAAAATGGTCGTAAAAGAAAATGATAATAAATTTAAGAGGAAAAAACATTGTAAATATATCAGAAATGTAGCAAATTAACAAGTTTCTGAACAAAACCTTATAAAATGGTGAAAAAGTCTCAAATTTACAAGAAAAAAGTCTCTAATTTATGAGGAAAAAAATGCTAATTTATGAGAAAAATCTCACACATTGGCAAAAAGAAAGATGTTATTCACAACTCAAAACTTTTTATACTTTGTTACTATTACACAAGAAATTTCTTTGGTAACTACTTTTACTTATGGCTGAGTAATTAATATCATAAGGTAATGCTACTCTTACTTGAGTACAATTTCTGGCTTCTCTACCCACCTCTGTACATCACTATCAGAGACTGTCTAAAATCACTGCTCATCCACTGCACTTTGCACTACATTTTCTAAATACTGTATATCTGTTACACACAGCCCCTAAAAAATACACACTGAAACAAAAAATAAAGTATTACGCATATTATGGCTGCCCAGATTACAAAGTGAGTGGCAGGAACTTAACAGACTGTCATTATAGAGTGAACAGTATAATGCCCACGATACAGGGAGTGAATGGTCATGGGGGCGATTTTAAACATAGCCAGTGTTTATCCATCTTTTATGTTCACTGTGCCTGAGCTTCCTGTTTCTTACTCTCCTGCCATGACTTCTTCCTCAGCTCCAGCTCGGCATCAGTGAACGATGCTGGACCCCAATTAGTGATCCTCTGAGGTCCTTTATCACCTAAAAGAACAGGTCAGAAAAGAAGATGGAGCTCCTTTTAAAAAGCACTTATAATAAAAATGCAGATACAGAACTTGTTGATTTGTCTAACACATCCTTCTAACTGTGATAAATATTAAAGCTTCTAAATTCCACACTGTGATTAAATACTGCACCAACAAGTTTATAAATTCATGAATGAACTTGTAATGGTCCAGGTGTGCATGCACAATCTTGCCCCATTTTGCTCTTTGGTGTTGCATAACTTCTTATCAGGTGCTAAGGGTAGTATCTTAGGGAGCGGTGAATCCTGACAAATGTAGCGATTTTTGGATTTGCCAACTTTTCTGATGAATGTTTGCGAAAATCAAGCTAGTATCTCATAAAGCGGTGAATGCTAAGGAATGTTCACAAACGTTGCACTTTTTGTGTTTTGTCAGCATTCGTAAAAGGTTCCAAAACTGTTTACCAATAGTTTTAAGGTCACAAACAGTTTTGTCGTAAAGGTTCTTAAACAGTTGCTAGTGTTCAGTAGTTGATGAACCAAAAAGAACTTTACCAACATGTGCTACAACCATTTGAAAATGTGTTACAAGTATTTTGCAAATGTTGGCAATTGTTTGCTGAAAAATACATTTGCAAAATAAACATGTTCAAAAAAATTTTAGCAACAAGAAAAACAGTTTGGCACCTGAAAAACTTTCTGTAAACTGTTTAGCAACCTTTTATGAACCATGATGAAACCCAAAAAGTGCCACATTCATGAATGCTCCTCAGCATTCGCCACTTCATAAGATATGGGAATAAGGAGGCTGAGTGACTGCAGCTGGTTAATTATTCACACCTGCAGGTAATCACCGATTCCTGGCCATTTACGTTTCAGTTGGAAGCTGTTCCACGTGTGATCGTCACACAGTAACCCTTTTCCCATGACTGCTAACTGAACTAAGAGAGTTATCCAACTTCTGACTCCTGCTCATTTGTCCTTATGAAACCCTGGCTGCCTGCCAAGCTGCTGACCACTCCCTGGCTCCAGCACGCTCACCCAAATCCTTATCTCTTCCCTCTGGATTCACCATCTGGACCTCCTCATCTCCTCTAAAAGGAACCTATACCCAAATCAGACTCATACTACTCATTCCAAATCACCTATCTGCCCCTGGAGCAGCTCCTCTTGGTAGTCCTCCGGTGTAAAATCTCTGTCAGGACCTGGACCTTCTGGAACAACCCTTAAGTAAGAACCTGTCTGCTTTAATCATTCCACCACAAACTTTGACCTTCATACCACTTTGGTCCACCGCCTAAATGTTGGAAGCACTCACCTGCCATTCGCCCTCAAATCTTCAAGTAAGAACGCTCTTCTGCTGTTAATCTCAGTCACTCATCCTGTCCTTCTCCCCTCACAGGATTTCTGTGAGGGGAGAGGGACTTACCAATTTAGTAAAGAAACCTTGCTTTGTCTTCAACTTTGTCTCCATGTGTTGTGTCCTGCATTTGGGTCCTCGCTTACTGAATCATGACAGAACCGATAGTGGCATGAGTGGAAATCTGTCGACCTACCTGGCTGGATGAGACGCACCAGCCCCTCATGTTTGGCTACTTTGTCTTTCCACGTCTTGGTTTTGGTAGCTGCTCGCTCAAGTTTCCGCGACACCTCCTATATGATCGGAAGCCGGACACAGAAGGATTCAGACCAAAAGTCAAAGAGAGAACAAACATGCTGACAAATTGAGATACTGTAAATAATTAGATGTTATAGATTTTTGGATCAACAGTGTTTATCATGTTTTTAATATTAATGAATCAAAGGAAATGCATGGATTTAGTTTAATCTTAGCACAAGTTTGGGGAAATACCAAACGATATAATGTAAAATAAGGCAACACTTTCAATTTAATTTTATTTATTTAGCGAATGCAAAGTCCTTAAGCCAAGCAGTTGCCTCCTGGTTTGCTGTATGGAGGGTGTGTAATCCTCCTTCCAGTCTTTGGAGCGGGCAAGCCTCTATGATGTGTTCCATTGTTTGCTCCTCTCCACATGCGCACAGTGGGCTAGGGCTACTGCCCCATCTGTAAAGGCTGGCCAAGCAGGGGCCATGTCCAGTCCTGAAGCGATTGAGTGTAGACCACTGTCTCCTTGGGAGGTTGGTGCCCGGGACCTGTTGGTTGGGGTTTATCACCAGCTGTTTGTTTGGGACCTCCTTGGTCTCCCATTCCTCTTGCCAAGCTGTCTGGATGGTAAAGTCAGCTGGGGGAGGGTTTTTCCAAATCGGCCGTCTGGATGAAAGTCGGGCAGTGGGTGGAGTGTAGATATCTGCATGGATTGGTAAGTGAGGAGAATCTTTAACTTTTTGGAGCATCCTTTGAGTTAATGCTGCTCGCCGGATGTGTGGAGGGGCTATGTTTGACAGTACAGAGAGCCAGGGGAGTGGTGTTGAGCGGATTGTTCCAGTTATAGTTCTCATGGTTGTGTTGAGCTGGGTGTCTACATGGTGTGTGTAAGATGACCTGGACCAGACAGGGGCACAATATTCTGCTACAGAGTATGAAAGGGCCAGTGCTGAGGTGCGCAGGGTGGAGACTGCCGCCCCCCATTTTGCACCAGCGAGCTTGCAGAGCAGGTTGTTTCGTACCTTCACCTTAGCAGCCGTCCCCTTTAGATGTTCCTTGAAGGATAAGGTCCTATCAAGGGTCACTCCAAGATAAGTTGGATTTGGGGCATGCTTAAGCTTGAGTCCGCTCAGGTGGATGTTTAGTTCTCTGGCAGCTTTTGCATTGTGGAGATGGAATACACTGGAGACGGTTTTTGCTGGGCTTGGTTTTAGGCGCCAGATTTTACAGAACTGGTCCAGTTTGGCAAGATCTTCCGTGAGCACCCGTTCCAGTGGTTCAAAGTCTGGTGCTTGGAATGCCAAACAGATGTCGTCTGCATAGGTGAATTTGCGGGATTTTGTAGTAGGCAGGTCGTTTATGTAGAGGTTGAACAGAGTTGGAGCTAGAACTGAGCCTTGTGGGAGTCCGTTTTTCTGCATTCTCCATGCACTTGTCTTCTGACTGAGGTGGACTCTGAACCTTCGGTTGGTCAGCAGGGTTTTTATAATTGCTGTTGCCCAAGCAGGGATCGCCTTTATAAGTTTCAGGAGGAGGCCTTTGTGCCAGACCGTATCATAGGCGGCTGTAAGGTCGAGAAACACAGCCCCTGTCTTCAGTCTGCTCTCGAAGCCATTTTCGATGAAGGTGGTTAGGGCCAGTACTTGTTCTCCTGTACTGCGGTCCTTGCGGAAACCTGCTTGATCCACACTTAGAATATCCTCTACCTCTGGGGAAATGCGTTGCAGAATTAGGCGCTCCATGATTTTGTAAGGAACGCTGAGTAGGGAGATTGGGCGGTAGCTTGCTGGTAATTTGTGGTCTTTGCCAGGTTTTGGGATGGCAATGACCTTTGCTGTCCGCCATTTCTTTGGGATCGAGTTTGTTTGTGTGATCCTTGTGTAGAATTGTGTCAACCAGGTTAGGGCTCGGGGGCCAAGATTTTTCATGAATTCTGGGAAGATGTTATCGTATCCTGCTGCCTTTCCACATTTCAGGCTCTGTAGGACTTTCTCCAGTTCAGCAGCCTCGAAGGGTTCAGGGTTCGTTTCCTCTACAGGCATTTTTTGGTGTTTTTTTAGCTCAGTTGTAACTGCTCTTTTGGTGTCTTTGTCTTGGGGTGCTTTGGCGATAGTCAGTAGGTGGGATGCAACTTGGTTGGGTGTGACGGATGCTCGGCTTTGGCTAGGGGGCTTCTGTGCAGCTCCTAGGCGACGGATGAGGCTCCAACATTTCCTGCTAGAGTGGGTAAAGCTCCGGTCAGCAACTGTCTCCTCCCATTTCTTTCGCCGAGCTGTATTTAGCGATTCAATGAGATGGTCTGCTATCTCTGGGTCCCCTGATGTTTGATAGGATTGTAGGAGGGCAGCACTTTCTCCGTCCAAACATGGGACATAGAGGGGTCGGTAGCCTCGTGGGATTGCAGTATGGGCAGCCTTGAAGATTGCGCTGCAGAAGCGGTTGTATGCTTCATCTACAGTGATGGTGTGGAGTGGGATGGTAACAACGCTCCGGTCCAGAGTTTCACTGAATTTCTTCCAGTTGGCTTTGCGGAAGTTCCAGCGCATCTTCCTTGGGCTGTATATGACTGGAAGTTGTAGGCCAATGTGTACAAGCAGGGGCCGGTGTTGGCTGTGTGGAAAATCATCAAGAATGAGGATCTGTGTAGGATATGGCTCCCCATTCAAAGAGCTGACCCAACACAGGTCAGGAGAATAGTCCTTCTTCCACCTAGCAGAGTGGAAGGTTCCTCTTTGTTTGGGGTCGTATATCAAAGCGAGGTCATTTCTGGATGCCCAGTCTGAAAGTGCCTTCCCATCACTGTCCACTGCTGGGTACCCCCAGTCAGGGTGATGGCTGTTAAAGTCCCCCACATAGATGGCAGGGTGGGGTAGGGTGGGTAAGACCTGCAGATCCCAGTTGGCATTAGGGGGCTTGTACACATTGACAATATGGAAGCCACCAATGATTATGGTGTCTGAGAAATGTGTTGTTATCAGGTGATTTGCTTCAACTATGTCAGAACGCACATAGGTGGCACGTCCATGTTTAGCATGTAGAACATAGCACAGGAGGTCAAAGCCTTTGATGGTGAAGCGGCCAGCTTCCTCTGTGCCAATATGAGTCTCTTGGAGGCAGATTACATCAATCGAATGTTGGAAGGCGAGGACTTCGATAAGGCTTCGCTTGGCTGCAGATAGGCCTTCAACGTTTAGTTGTAATATGCGAAGGGCCGATCCTACCACAAAGTGCAAAGTTCAATTTAATGTTTATTATTTTAACAAACTTTAAAACAATGAAATGAAAACTGCAGTCCAATAACACATGCATCTTGCATCATTTTGCACTACTGCGGTAAAACTAGCTATTAATGCTTATATTAATACTATTAAAACTGTGTGATGCATATTTAATACACAAGTTTAATTACCCACTTCTATTTTTTTTATATTAAATATTTGTTTATGTTCTTGGCACATATTTGTATGCCAAGAATTTCTGATGGCGGCGCGGTGGCGGAGTGGTTAGCACTGCGGCAGCACAGCAATTCACCCTTGGCCGGGGGATCCTGGGTTCGATCCCAGCCCCCGACCAACAGTGATCTGTGTGGAGTTTGCATGTTCTCCCCGTGTCTGCGTGGGTTTACTCCGGGATTTCTCCGGTTTCCTCCCACATGCCAAAAACAGACAAGTTGGGTTAATTGGCATCAACTGGGGATTCTAAATTGTCCTTAGGCATGACTGTGAGAGTGAATGGTTGTCTGTCTCTCTGTGTTGGCCCTGCGATGGACTGGCGATCTGTCCAGGGTGTACCCTGCCTCTCGCCCAAAGATGCTGGGATAGGCTCCAGCCCCCCAGCGACCCAAAAAGGATTAAGCGGAAGAAGATGAATGAATGAATGAATTTCTGATTTTGAACTGATGAGTCTCTTCGAATCAATGAATCCTCGTGCTGACCTCATACTGCTGTAACGCTCCATGCCGCTCCCTCTCCAGTCTCTCCAGCTGCAGTGTGGCTGATTGCAGGTCTCTCTCCTTGGCCAGATGTTCCACCATCAGCTCCTGCTTCTCTGCCTTTGTCTGACACAGCGCCCTCTGCTGCTTCAGGTGGAGCTGCTCCAGCTCTGCCCTCTTTGCTGCCTCCTCCTCCAGCAGCCTGTCAGGGAGCAGACAGTACATGGATGATCATCATTACTCATCCTTTCCTCTGTCTGAATATCTATATGGCTGCATTCTAAGTCAGGAATCATTAAAGACTTGGTGCACATCATGACCCTCACTTCAAGGTTACAGGATTAAAAAAATTCTCAAAAAATTATTTAGCAAATAGAAATAATTCTGGTAATCCTAACTGACCTGAAAGAGGAAATGTTTATAATAATAATGGATTGCATTTATGTAGCGCTTTTCATGGCACCCAAAGACGCTTTACAGTGAGTCCATTATTCATTCACTCCACAGACAGACAATGGTAAGCTACTTCTGTAGCCACAGCTGCCCTGAGGCAGACTGACAGAAACATGGCTGCCAATCCGCACCAACTGCCTCTCTGACCACCACAGGACATTTATTCACATTCATACACCAGTGTCACAGATACTGGAGGCAAGGTGGGTAAAGTGTCTTACCCAGGGTCACAACGGCAGGGTGGTGGAGCAGGACCAGCCTTCCAGTTATCCACAAACCGGTCCTGAGCCACTACCCCCAGCCTAATCAGTTTAGTCTGATTTAATGTCAGACAGTGAAAACAACAAGGTTATGTGTCTTTTCATACAGTTTATGTAAACTTCTGGTTTCAACTGTATATAGTCATTTTATTATTTACAGTCGTCAAACTTGGTAAACAGGTCAACTTTGACACCCTCACCTATGGCTATGTTTTTGGGGTTAAATGTGTTATCCACATTGTAACTTGACAACACCTAACAATACAGTCACAGAAAGTGCTACACAGATTAACCTTGGACTCATCATCTATGGCTGCATTTGTGGTCTCAAAGGTCTATCATAAGCGCTATGGTCAAAAAACTTGGTAAACAGATTGACCTTAGCAACCTCACCTAAAGCTAGAGGTTAAAAGGTCAAGGTCAAAGAATCAAAAAGGTCAATATCAATTTTTGTCTCTTATCATTTCATTATGAGAGCTATGGTAACCAAACTTGGCACATAGCTTGATCACCTGTGGCTATATTTTTGCCGTCAAAAGGTAAAAGGTCAAGAGCCTGAAAAGCTCATATACAAATACAGTATATCACCGATGCATATCCTTATGTCACATTATGTATGTATGAATCACGAGTCAGAGCTGCTACACGAGAATTTCTTGAGTCAAACACTTTCTTTACTCATGTCCTGTTTCACATGGGACGCAGAAGCGGCGGTAGAGAAAACAACTGTGGAGAATTTCAACAATTAATGTCCAGTTTGTCAGTTTATATCAAGGAAAGTGTACAAACACACAAAGACATATCTGCTAACTAAATAAACATCTGGCCAATCCAGCTAACAAAAAATAAGAACGTTCCGCAAATTTTAATATAATAAGTTGCCTGGTAAAAACAAAAGGAGTCTTCTGATATAGTTTTGGGGGTGGCAGTGGCTCAGGAGGTAGAGCAGGTCGCCCAATAACCAGATGGTTGGCGGTTTGAATTCCGCTCTTCCCAGTCATCCTGCCGTTGTGTCCCTGGGCAAGACACTTTACCCACCTTGCCTCCAGTGTCCATGACACTGGGTATGAATGTGTATAAATGTTCGGTGGTGGTCGGAGAAGCCGTTGGTGTGGATTGGCAGCCACGTTTGCGTCAGTCTGCCCCAGGGCAGCTGTGGCTACAGAGGTAGCTTACCCCTATCAGTCTGTCTGGAGTGGATGAATAGTGGACTCACTGTAAGTGCTTTGAGATGCCACTTGACGTGTAAAGCGCCATATAAATCTAATCCATTATTGTTTTGTTCTCATTACATCAAACAGGAACTTATGTTGATGTATTTATCCATACACAGCGCAACATGTGATGTTTCTCAGACCTGGCCTGCAGCTTTCTCATGACCTCTTCTTCCTGCTTGGCTTGCCTCTCGTCCTCTAAGGCCTCCTCCAGTTGGTGGTACATGTCTTCCAGCTCCCGGATGCGCTGCAGGTACTGCTCCAGTTCACTGGATTTCTGAGCCACCTGCTCCTCCATCTGCTGACGTACCTGGGTGAGTTGAGACAGACATAGTGATCGTCATTCTTACGCACAGCAGCATCTGCAAATTTGATTGTGAATTATGACCACTTATTTTAGCTTCAGCTACATGTGCCTGTAAGTTGCTACACTGATGCAGTCTAGGTTGTGCAAACAATGAAGTGATTTTCATCCTAGAAAATTATTTACCAGTGGAGTCACTCATCTGAAACAGTGAATAACACTTTGACTCATCTAACAGTCAAACCACAGATGAGTCAGAATCATGGGATATAATTTTAACTTTTTTTTTTAAGCACGTGTTTCCTGAAAGGACGGCGCAACAGACTGGTGACAGTGGCTTAATCAGAAACTAAAAAGACAATACAGTTTTGTTTTTTCCCCCCACATCTTTTTTTAGATGACTCACCACATGGGTACAATGAAAACGCAGCACTGTGAGAGGTGCTCTCAGCACAATGGTTACCATTTTTTCTCTCTCCAGATCCAGTCGGTAGCGATCCTGTAGGTCTAACTGGGTCTTCTTCCTCATTAGCTCCTCGAATGTTGCTTTGGCTGCAGTTTCTTCCATTTTCTGTAAAAACATGAGGAAAGAACTGACTGGTGGCCACATACAGTAAAGGTGGAAGAAAAAAAGAACTTGAACATTTATTATGCTTTGCTTATTTTCTTTCACAGTGGTGGATGTTAGACATGGTAAAATTTCAAATTGTAAGGCACCATGTACAGTATATATGGAGTATCAGGAACCAAAATACTGACTCGGAATCTTTTTTTTTATTGATTATCTGCTGTTCAAATTCAAAGGAAGACAATCAGAAAAAAGTAGTTTAAAAGGAGTTGTCTAAAATGGTTATATGCTGTTTTGCACATTGTCATGGGTACTGTGTTGCTTTACCTTTGTTTAAAAAAAATCATATTGGACTTCCGGGAAGATGGCGGAGAGACATAACGCTTAAACAGAGAGCTCTCCCTAGCCGGATTAAAAATCATCAGTAAATGGCCAACTCGACATAAGCGGATCAATAAACTAAGGGATGAAAACACGAAGGAGCCGGGCACAAGGACAAAAGCAGGGTAAAATTGAAGAATTCCTCTCCAACAACGCAGGAAAAACCGCTGAACGCGAAGCCCAAAAAAACGAGGTGTCTACAGCAGAGAAAATGGAGGACGCCAGACTCGAAAACATGAACACTGGCATCGCCAGTTTGGGTAAAGAGTTGAGAGAATTCAAGCGGCAGCTACAGCAGGATTTAGCGGCTCTTAAGGAGGAGCTGAAAAAAGAGATTAAGGAGGAAATTATGGGCCTCCGAAGAGAAATGGAGCGCAAGCTAACAGAAAACATGGAGGAGCTGCGCTCCCAGCGGGCGTGTATGACAGAAGCGCAGACCCGAATATCGGAGCTGGAAGATTGGAAAAGCGAGGCAAACGAACAACTACAGACCCTGACGACGCAAACGCAGAGGATGCAGGAGAAAATAAACGACTTGGAGAGCAGATCCAGACGAAGCAATATGCGCATCTTTGGAATTCCGGAGGGCATTGAAGGCAACTCGATGACGAAATTCATGGATCATTTCTTAAAAAAAGAGCTGGAACTGCCCGAAGAAACGGATCTGCAGATTCAACGAGCACACAGAACCCCGGCACAGAACCCGAAACCAAACGCTACACCCAGGTCAGTTGTGGTAAACTTTGTGAAATATGACATAAAGGAAAGAATCCTGACGCAAGCATGGAAAAAAAAGATACGAATCGGCGACAAACAGGTATTCTTCGACCATGACTACCCGACAGAAATTGTGCAGCAGCGGAAGAAATATGCCAACATTAAAAAAACGCTGAAAGAGAAAAAAATTAGATTCCAAACGCCGCTAACGAAAATGAGGATTCATTGGGAGGACGGCGTAAGAACCTACAACACGGCCAGAGAGGCAGCGCGGGATATGATGGAGCGGGGCCTTGAGGTGAGCGTGCCGGAGGAAACGGCTGGAGCAGTGGCGGCCCTGAACGCATCACGACAGCCGGAGTGGAGACGAGTGAACAGCGGAAGAAGGGGGAGAGACGTGGCGCAGCGGGCCCAGGACAAGCTACAAGGCTTTCAACTGAAAGCCTAGATCATAACAAAGATTAAGAAAGGCACAGAAGAAATGAAGGCCAAGAAGACAAGGTAAAAGAGAAACAGACGGCTAGGAGAGGTTTAAGTGATATTTGTTGGACATTTCTAGACTAATGACTATTATTTGCATAGTAAATATAGGTCTAGGGAGGGCCCTTCACTCTGTGAAGACAAACCCTCCACCCACCAACAGGGACCAGTGGGCAGAAGAAAGGCCCAAAGTACGGAGGTCGAGATTTTTTAATGTGTTTTTATATAAATATGTGTTATTTTTGTTGTTAAAGGGGCTAGGAGCACAAGTTAAAAAAATGGAAAAACATGAATATGGGTAAAAATCTTAAGATAATGACACTAAACGTGAATGGTCTGAACTCACCTGTTAAAAGGGAAAGAATAATAAGAAAATTCAAAAAGGAAAAAGCTGAAATTATATTCATGCAAGAGACACATTTGAGCAAGACAGAACATGTGAAACTAAAGAGATTTGGCTATAAGAACTCCTACTACAGTTCATTTAAGGGAGGAGCTAAAAGGGGGGTTATGATACTAATTTCAAACAAAATACAATTTGAAAGTGAACAGGAAATCCAGGATAAAGAAGGCAGGTATGTAATAATAAAGGGAAGAATAGATGGTATGCAGATCACATTAGTGAACATCTATGCCCCACCAGAAAGTGACAAGGGTTTTTTTCAACATCTGTTTGATCTCATAGTGAAGGAGTCCTAATTTGTGGAGGAGACTTAAATGCTGTCATGGATCATGAAGTTGATACAACAAGTGTTAAGAAGACAAAAAAACATGTAACAAAGTTCATAAGAACCTCACTGGCAGAAATGGGTATGGTAGACATGTGGAGGGACCTACACCCACTCGAAAAAGACTATACACATTATTCAGCAGTCCATAAAGTACACTCTAGAATAGATTACTTCCTTATGAATGAAGGTGACAGACACAGGGTGAGAAATTGTTGGATTGGAGGGGCAGAAATATCAGATCATAATCCTATATACATGGAAATATATTTAAACAATAGAAAATGACAAACAACATGGAAACTTAACGTAGGACTGTTAAATGATGAGAAAATGAAAGAAAGAATAAAAATAAACATAAACGAATATATCCAAGAGAATGACAATGAAGAAGTGGACCCAACAATACTATGGGACGCACTAAAAGCCGTGTTAAGAGGAAAATTAATTGTTGAAACAGGAAAAGCAAATAAGACTAAACTGGAAGCGTATGAACAAAGATGTGAGAGACTGAGGGAATTAGAACGTAAACATCAAAGCACAAATGATCCAAAAATATATCAAGAAATTAAAGAAGAAAAAACAAAGATAAAAGAAACACAAATGGATGAAATTGAAAGGAAAAATGGATATCTAAAGCAAAAATATTATGAAACGGGACCAAAAGCCACAAAACTGCTGGCAAAACGGTTAAGAAAACAACAAACAATGAATAATGTATACAAGATTAAAGACCCCACCACAAATAAAACCACAGTTAACCCAGAAAACATCGAAGAAATATTCCATAATTTCTACCAAGAACTATACTCGCAACCTGAAGAAACAAATACTAAAGATATTAAAAAATTTCTAGGCACATTGGACTTGCCATCAATAGGAAATCAACAAAATGAAAAGCTAACAGCAGAAATAACAACACAAGAGATCAGAGATGTGATTAAGTCACTTAAAAACGGTAAATCACCAGGTAGTGATGGATACCCTTCTGAGTTTTATAAACTGTTTATAGAAGAACTCACCCCACAACTCCTAAAGTCATTTAATTGGACATTGAACAACAACAAAATACCTCCATCATGGAACAAAGCTATCATTTCAGTTATTTTAAAACCAGGGAAAGATAAAGAACAATGCGGAAACTATAGACCAATCTCTATTAAATGTGGATTATAAAATATATACAACAATTATATGTAAACGAATAAAGACATTCTTGACGGAATTGATAGAAGATGATCAAACTGGTTTCATAGAGGGACGCCAAACACATGACAATATCAGGAGAACAATACATATAATTAACCAAATACATAAAGAAAAGAAAAGCGCAGTAATAATGAGTTTAGACGCAGAAAAAGCATTTGACAGGGTTAACTGGAAATTCCTATATAGTGTACTGGAGCGCTTTGGATTTAACGAAAAATCAGTACAACGCATAAGGACGCTATATCAAGAACCTGTGGCAAGAATCAAGATAAACGGTAGCTTAACAGACAAAGTAAATATACAAAGATCAACTAGGCAGGGATGCTGCTTATCGCCCACCTTGTTTGCTCTGTTCATAGAGCCACTGGCTCAAGCGATAGGACAAAATAAGAAATTAAAAGGTGTAACAATAAAGGGGGCGGAACACAAGATTGGGCTATTTGCAGACGATATTATAGTTTACCTTGAACAACCAGATGAATCAATAATGGAAATGATGAACTTGATAGAAAATTTTGGAAAATTATCAGGATACAAGATAAACATAACAAAAACACAAATACTGACATTCCACTATAACCCTCTAAACCAGATAACTGATAAGATCAAACTAAACTGGAAACAAAAAGAAATAAAATACCTTGGAGTGAACATACCTAAAGACCTAAGCAAAATATATAAAGCAAACTATGATAGGTTGGAACAAGAAATAAAAAAAGATATTGATAGATGGTCAATCTTAAATATGGATCTGAATTCAAAAATTGAGACAGTCAAAATCAGCATACAACCTAGATTACTTTACCTCTTCCAGGCTATACCAACAGAGATTCCAGATGCCCAATTCTCAAAGTGGGACAGGATGATATCGAGATTTGTTTGGGGAGGTAAAAAGCCAAGAGTGAAATATAAAACTCTCCAATTACCAAAAGAGAAAGGAGGCATGGGCCTACCGAGTCTAAAGGAATATTACTACTCAGCACAAATAAGATATATCATATGTTGGTGCGACGAGGGATATGAGGCAAAATGGAAAGAAATGGAAAAGGAAATTGAGGGACTCCCAGTACAAAGCATAATAGGAGATAAAGATGCATATAAGCAAATCAAACAAATAGACCCAATCACTAAATTTACTTTAGAACTGTGGTATAAAATAGTACAAAAATATAATATAAAGGAAGACATAAAACTATTGAAATGGGTAGCATTTGACAGTCAGTTTGAACCGGCAAAACAAGATAGGGGATACAAAAATCTGGTGAACAAGGGAATCACAGCATGGGGCAATATCGGAAAAAAAGATCTCGGGAGCTTTGTAAACATCAGGAAAAAATTTAAACTAGAAAGATCGGAATTTTTCAGATATCTGCAGATGAGAGATTATTATGTGAAGAAGATTAGGCATAACCTCCAAACAGATGTGAGCGAGATTATACAACTCATTTTAAGCTCATATACAGGAAATAAAATAAGAATTATTTCAAAACTATATCAGAAACTTATGACAAACAATCATACAAGTAACTATATAAAGGAGAAATGGGAGAAAGAGCTCAATTTAAACATAACAGAAGAAAGCTGCCAGGAAATATGGAAAACACAACACACATCAACAAATTCAAGGACATGGAGGGAATTTGGATGGAAAAACCTGATTCGCTTTTTCATTACACCACAGATTCAAGGAAAATATACAAATACCCAATCTTTATGCTGGAGGGGATGTGGGGTTCAAAATGCAGACCACTCACATATGTTTTGGAAATGCTGCAAAATATCATCATTCTGGAAATCTATACATGTGACAATACAGAGGGAGCTGAGGAGAAAGATCAGAGAAGGCAAGGACAGCTTCAGGAAGAAGATGGAGGACAAGCTGCAACAGAGCGACATCAGCGGGGTCTGGAGAAACCTCAAAACCATCTCGGGGCTCCAGAATACCTCCCCCCAGGCCACGGGGGGCAGGGAGTGGGCGAACAACCTGAATCTGTTTTTCAATAGATTTGACCAACCGCCCTCCCCCCTGTCTGCACAACAACCACTGCTGCCTCTAAGAAATCAAGTTCTGCTGCCCACTCCCCACTCCACCGACACCCCCCCCCCACTCCCAACACACAGCCCCCCATCCTGACCCTGACCAAGACCCAGGTGAGGACGGAGCTGAGGAAGATCAAGGCGAGGAAGGCGTCGGGACCGGACGGCATCAGCGCAAAGCTCCTCAAGTCCTGTGCAGACCAGCTGTGTGGGATTGTGACGTATATCTTCAACATGAGCCTGAAACTGGGGAGGGTACCACAGCTGTGGAAAACATCTTGTGTGGTACCTGTACCAAAAACTTCCCACCCCAAAGACCTGAACAGCTACAGACCGGTGGCCTTGACGTCCCACTTGATGAAGACCCTGGAGAGACTGCTCCTTGCTCATCTCCGCCCCCTGGTGGAACCAGCGATGGATCCACTCCAGTTCGCCTACCAGCATGGCATTGGGGTGGAGGATGCGGTGATCTTCCTCCTTCACCATTCTCTGTCCCACCTGGAGAAGCCCGGGAATATGGTGAGGATCATGTTCTTTGACTTCTCCAGTGCTTTCAACACCATCCAACCGATGATCCTGAAGGACAAGCTGCTGCGCGCAGGGGTGGACCAGCACTTGTCATCATGGATCCTGGACTACCTCACGAACCGGCCTCAGTTTGTGAGAACCCGGGACTGTGTTTCCGACACGATCATCAGTAGCACGGGGGCCCCCCAGGGAACGGTGCTGGCTCCCTTCCTGTTCACTCTTTATACTGCGGACTTCTCACACAACACAACACATTGCCATCTACAGAAGTTCTCTGATGACTCTGCGATCGTTGGTCTCATCTCCAACGGAGATGAAGCTGAGTACAGAGGGCTTATCCAGGACTTCGTGGACTGGTGCCATCGGAACTGCCTCCAGATCAACGCGAGGAAAACTAAGGAGCTGGTGGTGGACTGCCGCAGGCATGGGCAGCCCCTCACAGCACCAGTAAATATACAGGGAACAGACATCGAGATGGTGACATCCTATAAGTACCTGGGTGTTCATCTGAACAATAAACTAGACTGGTCACACAATACTGACGCACTCTACAAGAAGGGACAGCGCAGGCTGTTCCTGCTGAGGAGACTCAGGTCTTTTGGTGTACAAGGGGCGCTGCTGAAGACATTCTATGACACGGTGGTGGCATCAGCCATCACTTTTGGAGTGGTCTGCTGGGGCAGTGGCATTACTGCAGCCGATAGGAAGAGACTGAACAAACTGATTAAGAAAGCTAGCTCTGTCCTGGGGCAGCGCCTTGATCCGATGGAGGAGATAGGAGAGAGAAGGACGGTGGCTAAACTGTCATCTCTGCTGGAGTCCGAGTTCCACCCTATGCAGGACATACTGGATGCACTGAGGAGCTCATTTAGCAGCAGACTACATCATCCCAGGTGCACAACCGAGAGGTTTCGTAGGTCCTTCCTACCAACGGCTGTCAGACTGTACAACCTAAGCAGGGCTGCTCGCAGAGATAGCAAAAAGACGTAACAAACTAATAGTTTTTTGAATGCAAAAGATGCAATAGACTTACACAATGGTCCCCTCCGGCATACAACTAGGAACATACCGGTCGCTATGGAGGGTGAGAATATGTATGGGCACATAATCATACCATGTAGGATAACTAAGTAGACGGTTATGCTGTTTCATCTCATCTAGCAACAATGCTCTGCACTGTGTGTGTTTATATATTTACATATTTATTCCATCTAGCTACAATGCTCAGCACTGGGTGTGTTTATATTTATATATCTATATATTTATTCCATCTAGCTACAATGCTCCGCACTGTGTTTTTATATATCTACATATTATTCCATCTAGCTACATTGCTCCGCACTGTGTGTGTTTATATACTTGCATATTTATTCCACCTAGCTGCAATGCTCCGTACTGTGGGTGTTTATATATTTACATATTTATTCCATCTAGCTACAATGCTCTGCACTGTGTGTTCATATATTCATATATTTATTCCATCCAGCTACAATGCTCTGCACTGTGTGTCTGTGTGTATATATATATTTTATAGTAATATGTACATATGTATATTAGCTGCTCTTGCTTGCTTGTTTTTTTTCTTGCCTTCTGATTGTTGCTCTGAGTGTTGCTATCCCTGTGCTGTTGCAATCCTGGAATTTCCCCGTTGTGGGACTAATAAAGGCTTATCTTATCTTATACAGAGGATATTAGGATATAATATACCAATGAACTGTAACCTGATGTACTGATGTGATCTTAAAAGAGACAATGTTATACAGGCTGAGGACAGATATCTAGTTAAAATCTTGTTGATTGCATGCAAAAAAACTATCACAAAAAAATGGCGATCAGAAGTTCTTCCTGACCAAGAACAATGGACTGACATTGTTGAGGACATACGTATGATGGAAAAACTAACATATCGACAAAGAATGCAAGAAGGACTATGGGGAAAAAAATGGCGGAAATGGACACACTACAAAGTGCAACAACGAGGCAGAAATTGAAAGAATAACCAAAGACACTGAAAAAACCAGAAAAATTAAGAGATGGAAACTAAAAACTTGATGCTCCAACATTTGTTCCCCCCCCTTTTTTTTCTTTTTCTTTTTTCTTTTTCCCTACCCCAACCCCTTTGTTTTTTAAATGTAGAATGTGATCTGAATGCATTATATATGATGAAAAATGAATAAAAATCTAAGTTACAAAAAAAAAAAAAAAATCATATTGGTCTCATATTGGTCTATGGTGTGTGTGTTTTTTCTGTATAATATTTCTTTTTTTTTTTTATTTCTTCACTTACAGACTTGATTTAAAGGTGATCAGGACTATATTTTCATGAAAACAAATAATTTTAAAAAATAACATCAAAAAATGCTTGGAAAGGTACAGAATTAAAGTCTTTGTATTCTTCAAAAAATTATATATTGATGAAAAAATATTTTTTAAATAATTTTTACAGGATGTAAATAACACTGATATTTATGTGTGAGCAGTTTGATGATGTGACTGTGGTGGCTGGTAACATAGATATGATATCCTAGATCAGATATGGTGAACATTTTAATGGCAAAAGGAGGTGTCCTATTCTGTAGATACTGTAATTCTAATGGTTGACAGGACCTTCAGCATTGTGATAACAGGATACATCATCGTAAGTAAGCTACAGCTGACACCAGGGGCCACATGTATAAAGGACTGCACAGCTTTCAAACTAAAAGATGGCGTACTGACAAAATTTGAAAAGTATGTGCACACAAAAATTTTCAGATTTATAAACCTGTGCGCACGCTGGATCCTCCGCTTCTTTTCTTTGTACATCTCACCTCACGTAAAACCAGTGCACGTGCACAATCTCTACTCCTCCTCGGTTCCTCCCACTAATGACTATGTAAAGGAAGAAAGACGCTCCTTCTGTCACTCTTCTGTCAAACAGTGATCGTCAGTCCTGCGGGAAAGCGCAACATCAAATAATAACTTCACCGAGTGTGACGCTGAGGTGTTGATAACGGAGGTGGAGGTCAGAATAAAATATGTTATTATGTTCTCACCTTCCAGAATCAACAATAAACCCAAGTTTACCGAGTGGGCCATGTTACAATGGCAGTTAATGCAGCTGACTCTGACTGAAATAAAATAAAATAAAATGAAATAATGCTGTGAAGGAAAGCCCTCGGTAATCAGCACAGACAGACGTGATGTCACTGTGCAAAATAAACAAATAAAGTAAATAAACACCACTGAATACCACTCCAGTCTTACAGCTGAATTTATACAAGTTACAAACCAAATCGGTGTCAGAATCCAAATTATGCACGACAGCCAGGAGGAACACACAGAGCTGCGCAATATAAAGGCCTTTTATTTCCAAATTATATCCTCCAAGGTACAGCACGTATTGCACTGGGGATCCTCCTGTTGTCTTCGGGTCAAAATGATGAAGACAACAGGTGTTATAACTGTTTCCCCTCACCCACTTCCCGAGGTCTGAGGAGGCCGAAATGTCAGGGGGAATCCGTTAAGGGTCCCTGGAAATCTGGGTAAATTGCAGCCTGGAACTCCCTATGGTCCTCCTTTTATTCAACGTAAACCCAGAGGATCTCTCCTTTTTTCTTCGGGTCAAAATGACACATTTTGACCCTAGATCAACCCGGAGATAAAAACACTTCTGAGAGAGAAGAAGAGGATCTTCAGGTCGGGGAACAGGGAGATGCTGAAGTCCGTACAGAGGGAGCTGAGGAGAAAGATCAGAGAAGGCAAGGACAGCTTCAGGAAGAAGATGGAGGACAAGCTGCAACAGAGCGACATCAGCGGGGTCTGGAGAAACCTTAAAACCATCTCTGGACTCCAGAATACCTCCCCCCAGGCCACGGGGGGCAGGGAGTGGGCGAACAATCTGAATCTGTTTTTCAATAGGTTTGACCAACCGCCCTCCCCCCTGACTGCACAACAACCACTACTGCCTCTAAAGACATCAAGTCCTGCTGCCCACTCCCCACTCCACCAACAGCCCCCCACTCCCAACACACAGCCCCCCAACCTGACCCTGACCAAGACCCAGGTGAGGACGGAGCTGAGGAAGATCAAGGCGAGGAAGGCGTCGGGACCGGACGGCATCAGCGCAAAGCTCCTCAAGTCCTGTGCAGACTAGCTGTGTGGGATTGTGGCATACATCTTCAACCTGAGCCTCAAGCTGGGGAGGGTACCACAGCTGTGGAAAACATCTTGTGTGGTACCTGTACCAAAAACTTCCCACCCCAAAGACCTGAACAGCTACAGACCGGTGGCCTTGATGTCCCACATGACGAAGACCCTGGAGAGACTGCTCCTTGCTCACCTCCGACCCCTGGTGGGACCAACGATGGATCCACTCCAGTTCGCCTACCAGCATGGCATTGGGGTGGAGGATGCGGTGATCTTCCTCCTTCACCGTTCTCTGTCCCACCTGGAGAAGCCCGGGAATGTGGTGAGGATCATGTTCTTTGACTTCTCCAGTGCTTTCAACACCATCCAACCGATGATCCTGAAGGACAAGCTGCTGTGCGCAAGGGTGGACCAGCACCTGTCATCATGGATCCTGGACTACCTCACGAACCAGCCTCAGTTTGTGAGAACCCGGGACTGTGTGTCCGACACGATCATTGGTAGCACGGGGGCCCCCCAGGGAACGGTTTTGGCTCCCTTCCTGTTCACCCTTTATACTGCGGACTTCTCACACAACACAACACACTGCCATCTACAGAAGTTCTCTGATGACTCTGCGATCGTTGGCCTCATCTCCAATGGAGATGAAGCTGAGTACAGAGGGCTTATCCAGGACTTCGTGGACTGGTGCCATCGGAACTGCCTCCAGATCAACGCGAGGAAAACTAAGGAGCTGGTGGTGGACTGCTGCAGGCAAGGACAACCCCTCACAGCACCAGTAAATATACAGGGAACAGACATCGAGATGGTGACATCCTACAAGTACCTGGGTGTTCATCTGAACAATAAACTAGACTGGTCACACAATACTGACGCACTGTACAAGAAGGGACAGCGCAGGCTGTTCCTACTGAGGAGACTCAGGTCTTTTGGTGTACAAGGGGCGCTGCTGAAGACATTCTATGACACGGTGGTGGCATCAGCCATCACTTTTGGAGTGGTCTGCTGGGGCAGTGGCATTACTGCAGCCGATAGGAAGAGACTGAACAAACTGATCAAGAAAGCTAGCTCTGTCCTGGGGCAGCGCCTTGACCCAGTGGAGGAGATAGGAGAGAGAAGGACGGTGGCTAAACTGTCATCTCTGCTGGAGTCCGAGTTCCACCCTATGCAGGACATACTGAATGCACTGAGGAGCTCATTTAGCAGCAGACTACATCATCCCAGGTGCACAACCGAGAGGTTTCGCAGGTCCTTCCTACCAACGGCTGTCAGACTGTACAACCTAAGCAGGGCTGCTCGCAGAGATAGCAAAAAGACGTAACAACCAAATAGTTTTGAATGCAAAAGATGCAATAGACTTACACAATGGTCCCCTCCAGCATACAACTAGGAAAATACCGGTCGCTATGGAGGGTGAGAATATGTATGGGTACATAATCATACCATGTAGGATAACTAAGTAGACGGTTGTGCTGTTTCATCCCATCTAGCAACAATGCTCTGCACTGTGTGTGTTTATATATTTACATATTTATTCCATCTAGCTACAATGCTCCGCACTGGGTGTGTTTATATATCTACAAATTTATTCCATCTAGCTACAATGCTCCGCACTGTGTTTATATACTTATACAGTTATTCCATCCAGCTACAATGCTCTGCACTGTGTGTCTGTGTATATCCATCCATCCATCTATCTTCTACCGCTTTTCCGGAGGTCCGGGTTGCGGAGGCAGCAGTTCAAGCAGAGAAGCCCAGACTTCCCTCTCCCCAGCCACCTGCTCCAGCTATTCAGAGGGGATACCAAGGCGTTCCCAGACCAGCTGGGAGACATAGTCTCTCCACCAAGTCCTGGGTCTGCCCCGGGGTCTCCTCCCAGTGGGACGTACCTGAAACACCTCAAGTGGGAGGCGTCCAGGAGGCATCCTAATCAGATGCCCATACCACCTCAACTGACTCCTTTCAATGCAGAGGAGCAGCGGTTCTACTCTGAGCCTCTCCCGGATGACTGAGCTCCTCACCCTATCTCTGAGGGTGAGTCCAGCAATCCTACGGAGAAAGCTCATTTCAGCCGCTTGTATCCGCGATCTTGTTCTTTCGGTCATTACCCAAAACTCGTGACCATAGGTGAGAGTAGGAACGTAGATTGACTGGTAAATCGACAGCTTTGTCTTAGAACTAAGCTCCCTCTTCACCACAACAGACCGGTACAACGTCCGCATCACTGCAGATGCTGCTCCAATCCGTCTGTCGATCTCTCGCTCCATTTTCCCCTCACTCGTGAACAAGACCCCAAGATACTTAAACTTCTCCACTTGGGGCAGGAGCCTGTCCCCAACCCGGAGAGGACAATCCACCTTTTTCCGGCTGAGGACCATGGACTCGGACTTGGAGGTGCTGATTCTCATCCCAGCCGCTTCACACTCGGCGGCAAACCGTCCCAGCAAGAGCTGTAGGTCATTGCTGGATGAAGCCAACAGGACAACATCATCTGCAAACAACAGAGACGAGATCCTGTGGTCACCAAGCATGACACCCTCCATTCCCTGGCTGCGCCTAGAAATCCTGTCCATAAAAATTATGAACAGGATCGGTGACAAAGGGCAGCCCTGGCGGAGTCCAACTCTCACTGGTGATGACTCCGACCGAGTGTTGGCAATACGAACCAAACTCTCACAACAGTCGTACAGAGACCGAATAGCTCGTAACAACAAGCCCGATACCCCATACTCCCGAAGCACCCCCCACAAAAATCCACGAGGGACGCGGTCAAATGCCTTCTCCAAGTCCACAAAACACATGTAAACTGGTTGGGCAAACTCCCACGAACCCTCAAGAATTCTCGAGAGGGTAAAGAGCTGGTCCGATGTGCCACGGCCAGGACGAAAACCACATTGCTCCTCCTGAATCCGAGGTTCGACCAACGGCCGGACTCTCCTCTCCAGTACCTTGGCATAGACCTTCCCAGGGAGGCTGAGGAGTGTGATCCCTCTAAAGTTGGAGCACACCCTCCGGTCCCCTTTTTTGAAGAGAGGAACCACCACCCCGGTTTGCCATGCCAAAGGCACTGCCCCCGACCTCCACGCAATGTTGCAGAGGCGTGTCAACCATGACAACCCAACAACATCCAGGGCCTTGAGGTACTCAGGGCGAATCTCGTCCACCCCTGGGGCCCGGCCACCAAGGAGATTTTTAACCACCTTGGCGACCTCAGCCCCTGTGATAGGCGAGTCATCCCCCTCGTCCCCAAACCCTGCTTCCTCTGTGGAAGGCGTATCAGTGGGATTGAGGAGATCCTCGAAGTATTCCTTCCACCGCCCGACGATATCCCCAGTTGAAGTCAACAGTGTCCCATCCGCACCATACACAGTGTGGACGGGGAGCTGCTTTCCCCTCCTGAGCCGCCGAACAGTTTGCCAGAATCTCTTTGAAGCCGACCGAAAGTCTTGTTCCATGGCCTCACCGAACTCCTCCCATACCCGCGTTTTTGCTTCAGCAACCACCCGAGCTGCACTCCGCTTGGCCTGCCGGTACACCTCAGCTGCTTCGGGAGTCCCACAAGCCAACCAAGCTTGATAGGACTCCTTCTTCTGAAGAAGGAGTCTGTGTATATATATATATAGTAATATGTACATATGTATATTAGCTGCTCTTGTTTTTTGTTTTTTTCTTGCCTTCTGATTGTTGCTCTGAGTGTTGCTATCCCTGTGCTGTTGCAATCCTGGAATTTCCCCATTGTGGGACTAATAAAGGCTTATCTTATCTTATTTATAGAAACAGGATCCAGTTAACAGCAGCACTGGCTGGTCCGTCAGTGAGGCAGGTCAATTCATCAGGGTTTCACTGCACTCAGTGAGCCGAGTTATGGAGTTAAATCACATAATAATAATGTTTTTCCACAGACTAATTCATAGACAAAGCATTTTAACTGAAGGGGAAACATTATTTTAATATTCTGTGAGCTTCAGCTGTTTTGTAGTTTAACAGACCCACCTGATGGAGACAAAAAGAATTTTGTGGCCAGCCGCAACTTATCACGGCAGGTGGAAACTTTGCGACTCAGCCCGCAGATTCTCACGTCATGTTTGTTTTTATACATCCCACTGTGAGACACTAGTGGGAAGAGTCAACAGTACAAACCATTTATCAGTGACTTTGAAAATAATGGCTCATTTTTAAGAAAAAGTAACCAAAAACAATTATTTTATTTACTGAAGACTGCATTCTTGGATGTGCCAGTGCAGAAGACACTGCACACTTTAGTGATAGTACCAGTATACTGTATGGAGGAATCCTGGGCCATATTAGCATCTGTATTTTCTAATAATGGGTTAAGGCAGGGGTGTCCAATCATGTGCCATGGAGGGCCAAGACCCTGCAGGCTTTACCTTCAGCCAGTGTCTTCAACAGCAGATTCCACTGAATTTCTTCCACTGACTGCTGATCAGTGAAAACACCCGCTGAGGAGACTAGGTAGAAGAGAGAACCTGCAGGGTCTTGGCCCTCCATGGCACATGATTGGACACCCTCTGGGTTAGAGTTTAATGGGATATAACATTTTAACACAAACTGCTTTATGGTTCATAATTCTGTTGACAGACTTACATCAAACCAAAAGTGATTTCTCAAAATGCTGGATTGTTCTTAGACAGCTTTTCCAGTCTTTTAGTATTTAATTTGTGTCACTTGGAGGTAACCTTCACACATAAAACAAAAGTGGAGGCAGCGCTGCAAAAACTACAAAGGTTTATTGTCAAAATTCCCAGTGCAATACTAAATGAATACATGTATAGTACATTGTTGATGCAGAGAATATATATTTCTACAGTATCTACCTGTATCTATCCAGTAAATCAAGTATTTTCCATGTAACCTTGTTTCTGCATTATTTTAGTTGCTTTTAATCCTAGATCAAGTTTGTTTTGGCCTAAAATGCATCATAATTGTTAAATGTATCTTATTATACCTAACTCAGTACTGTTTACCTGTTGAAATATATATTTTATGGCTAATATAACCCCATAACTACAACCTGGCAATCAAGTTGTGTCAGCTGAACAGTTTTTACCGTGACACCACCACAGACTCAGTGCTGCTGGAGCAGGTACA
Source organism: Pholidichthys leucotaenia (assembly GCA_020510985.1). NCBI lineage: Eukaryota > Metazoa > Chordata > Actinopteri > Cichliformes > Pholidichthyidae > Pholidichthys > Pholidichthys leucotaenia. The sequence goes on along the minus strand of CM035837.1, from coordinate 310,893,476 downwards.
TGCCATGATGTCTCAACAGTCTCCATGATTTTCACACAGATCAGAGCAATTTGTTGCACAGGAAGCTACATGTTTCTACAGATATTCTTAAGTTCTGTAACCACTGAGCATTTGTAAAGCTGGGGTGACATCAGTGACAGGCTGTGTTGAACGCCCAGACCCACGGTTTGAAGCAGTAATTTTGCCACAAGAGGTGCAGAAGTTATTTCTGTGACCATTGTGGGTTTTTCTTTCATTAACAGAGGGGTACCAACAATTTTGTCCACGTGTGTAATAGTGATAATTTGCAGACAATACAATGTAGTACGGCAGACTTAAAGCAAACTAGCATTAGCAATCATTAGTTTACCTTCATATGTGATCTGGTTCGTATCCTCACGTCTTCAGCTCTATGGCTTCCTAAATGCTCCAGTACTTTTCCAGAGTGTTTCGTTTTGCTGCCTGTACCCTTGTCTGACTGTCCTTTTTGCCTTTACTCTGATAAAAAGCCAGACACCGAGGAGTAATCTTGTATGCCGCCATGTTGTGTTTTGTTTGTGTTGTGTGTTTTACGTCACGGGAGTGTGGCGTCGCCTTGCTGTAAAAAAAATCCCACCCACCCCAGGGGGTACTCTGCTTTAATGGAAACAAAAGTGAACTGAGTCGAGTAAGACCGTGTCGAAGTGAGTAGGGCCAAACAGGTTGTTAGGATAATTTTCAGTATAATTATCTGAGTCCAAAATCAGCCAGAATATTTAAATGTAAATAGATTTATTTTCCTCATGGCCAATGAGGGAGAGGCAGATTATATGGCAGCAGCTTCATATCCATGCACACATACTTCTGAAAAAACATAATTCTCAGTGCAACTTTTAAAGCTGTCTTTATCAATGGGGAGTGACAGAGAGCAATTAATGTCCTGCAAGACGTACAGTCTTGTCCTTGAGAGTCCATGAAGCATAGTCCTTATCTTCTTTACTCACAGGAAACAGGAGGATAAATACACTCTCAGTCACACAGAACTGAACATGACAAATTGAAAACAGCTGTGTCTTAACGAATATCTGAACACCACACTCACTCATAGACTGGACATCCATTAACAGCTATACGTATGTGATTTATAATTGCTAACTCATGCACTCTTATACACAGAATGAAGCTGCCCCAAAGCCATATATAGAATGCACATATGAGAACATAAAAGGCATGGAATAATATAAGAATAATATAACAATTTTTTGTTATATTATTTTGTCAGGTCAGGCATTGGCTTGCTTGCTACCGGATAACCATGAAAACCCGTACTACCTGTGTCATGGGTCGGGCCGTCGGCGACTCAACTGGCATCCCCGCCCCTCCGAGGGCGTGGAGGGTGAAACAGGGCATCCTGGCAGAACTAAAAACAATATCTATCACGGGTCTGTGGTGGACCACTCCCAGTTACACAGGGTGAGACTGGACATCCTGGCAGATAAACACATCTGTCACTAGGTCTGTGGTGGACTGTGCCAGTCGGTGCATTGTGACATGCACTACACAAAGAGCAGAATAAACAAACATAAACAAAGCATAAACAAACCTATCATCTGGTCAGTCACTGCAACAGATACTGGAGTCAGTTTGTCTTGGCTTGTCCTTGCCACTGATATTACCTTTATCTGCCAAGAATGTGCTACTAGTCCAGCAAAAGCTAGCAGTACTCAAATACTTTGCAAGCAGTTTCATGAAATGGTCAATCAGAATGCAACTCATACCTGCTCGGACACCGCCCAGGCTTACAAGGTCCGCGCTGATCTGTTCACACTCCGACGGGCAGCGAAAAGTAAGCTAGGAGCAGGAAGACCAAAGAAGAGGAAAAACAGCAACCTTGTGTGTAGCAGAATGGAATGTACGCACTCTGTTGGACAGAACAACATCACAGCGCCCAGAAAGACAGACCCTGCTTGTGGCCCTGGAAATGAACAGGTACAATGTAGACATAGCTGCACTTAGTGAAACAAGATTGCCTGGATATGACAGCTTGGAAGACCATGGGTACGTCTTCTTTTGGAGTGGGAGATCAATTCAAGAAAGGAGAGAAGCAGGAGTGGGCTTTGCAGTTAGAAAGGAGATAGCAGCAATGTTTGATGAGGAACCGGTGCCAATCAACAACAGGATAATGATTATGAGACTTCCACTGCAGCGGAAGATGTATGCCACACTCATCAGTGTATATGCCCCAACAATGACCAACACGGAGGAGGTGAAGGAAAAGTTCTACAGTGATTTACGTGAGACTATCAGGCGTGTACCGACTGATGACAGGCTGATACTCATTGGAGATTTTAATGCCAGAGTTGGTTCGGACACCGAGAAATGGAAAGGAGTGCTAGGCAGTCATGGAGTAGGCAAGTGCAATGCTAATGGAGAACTTCTACTTGCACTATGTTCAGAGTACAACCTTGTGATAACCAACACTCTGTTTAAGCACAAGGACACACACAAGAAGACATGGATGCACCCAAGATCCAAGCACTGGCACTTATTAGACTACATCATAGTCAGGCAGAGAGACATAAGGGATGTATTGGACACCAGAGCAATGAGAGGCGCGGACTGTGGCACTGATCATGTTATGCTGAGATCTAGATTAAGGATTTGGAGATGAAAACAGCACTGCAGGACGGGAGCGAAGCCACCACGGAAGCTAAACACTACTGCACTGAAAGGCCAAAAGAAGCAGGAAGAACTTACACAGGAAATGAATGAAAACTTGAAAGACTGGGACAGCAACAACTCAGAGAATGACATAGAAGAGAAATGGGCAGCACTGAAGGGTATGGTGTATCAGACCGCGAGTGATGTATTAGGCTACCCTGAGAGGAAACATCAAGATTGGTTTGATGAGCATGATGAACACCTGAAGAAACTACTAGAAGCGAGCATTACACCTAGGGAGGAAAACCTACAGTGTAACACAAGGTTGAAGAAGAAGAAATACTCAAAGGCTCAGAGTGAGTTACAGAAGTACACCAGAGAGATAAAGTCCAACTGGTGGGATGAACAAGTGGAGAAACTTCAAACTGCAGCAGACAGGAAGGACATGAAAACATTCTTCACAGGTTTGAGAGAAATCTATGGCCCTAAACCAAGAGGATTGATCCAACTATAGGCTATGGATGGTGAAACGGTTTTGCAGGAAAAAGACAAGATCCTGGACAGATTTGCAGACCACTTTGACCAACTACTTAACAACCCTGGAGATCTCACTGAAGAAGCTAAAGAAGCTCTAGTGCAGCGACCAGCTGTATCAAGTCTGGATGAACCACCAAATTTTGATGATCTAATGGCAGCTATCAGGTCAACACAGGATGGTAAAGCTCCAGGAAGGGATGGAATTCCAGCAGAAGTGTGGAAATTTGGTGGTGTTCAGCTGACCAACTGCCTGCACAAGCTCATCCAAGAGATGTGGGATGCCCAGAAAGTACCTCAAGACTGGAAGGATGCAAGTATTGTGCCTTTGTCCAAGAAAGGTGACAGGAAAGATTGTGGAAATTACCAAGGTATGTCACTGCTAGCCACTGTTGGTAAGATTCTTTCACGTGTAGTACTGAATAGACTCAATGAACACATCTCGCAGAATGTACTACTGGAAACCCATTGCGGCTTTAGAAGTGGAAGAAGCATAATGGACATGATTTTCTGCTTGAAACAGGTTCAAGAAAAGAGTATCGAACAGAACATGCCGCTTTATGTAGTCTTCATAGACTTCAGTAAAGCATTCAATACTGTTTCGTGACAAGGACTTTGACAGGTACTCAAGAAATATGGCTGTACAGAGAAGTTTGTCAGCCTGATCGAGGCACTCCATACAGGTATGCAAGCAAATGTGGCAATGAGTGGTTCAGTATCTAAAGACTTTTCAGTAAGCAATGGGGTGAAACAAGGGTGTGTGCTGGCACCCACACTCTTCTCGCTATATCTGGCAGCCATGCTTGAGGTGGCCTTCAAAGACACTTCAGAAGGAGTATACATTCAAACAAGGAAAGAAGCAGACTTGTTCAATGTGGCACAGTTTAAAGCTAAGAGTAAAACATCGACAAAGGTAGTAAGAGAAATGCTCTTTGCCGATGACAGTGCTCTAGTTGCACACAGTGTGGAAGATATGCAATCTTTAGTGGAGAAATTTGCAAGAGCAGCTAGCCAATTCAGCCTCCAAATCAACATCAAGAAGACAGAGTGCCTTTATCAACCACCAAAGTTCCAATTATCACCATCACTACCAGAAGAGATCAGCATTTGTACAGAGCCACTAGTCAAGTGCAAAACTTTCAAGTATCTAGGGAGTACTGTTTCAGAGAATGCTAGGCTGGAGGATGAACTATCTCTCAGAATGGGAAGAGCAAGAGCTGTGTTTGGAAACTTGAGGGAAAGACTGTAGAACAATCAACATGTGTCTATCCGTGTGAAATGCAAAGTGTACAGAGCGATAGTACTGGCTACTCTATTGTATGGTGCTGAAACTTGGACTGTCTACAGAGTGCAGGTAAAGAAACTCCACGCGTACATGATGAAACACCTTCAAGCCATAATGAACATCTCATGGAAAGACAAGATAACCAGCATAGAAGTGTTGAAACAAGCTGGTCTACCATCAATGGAGGACATGCTAATACAGATGAACTTGAGATGGCTCGGACATGTTGAAAGGATGGACCACCAGCGTCTCCCTCGGCAGTTACTCTACTCACAGTTATGTGAGGGCAAACGCAATCAGGGTAGACCAAGGCTCAGATTTAAAGACACTAAAAAGAAACTTGAAGAAGTTGGATATAGACAGGAGTTCCTGGCAGCGGAAGGCTAAGGACAGAGCTGTGTGGAGGAATCTGATCAGACCTAAATGAAACAGTCATTGTCGCCCACGACAGACTGCTATGATGATGATGATGATGTGTGCGTGAAAATCAGTGTATGTCGTGTTTTTATGCGTGAGGCCCCAAATGATGATGTCATGGCTTTGGAAGCTTCTGCTAGGTTAATTGGAGGCACACCTCAAACACGCTGCTTCTTTGTGTGGCATCATTGGAAAATCCAAAGAAATCAGCTCAAATATCAGGAAGAAAATTGTGGACTTCCACAAGTCTGGTTTCAGTAAATAAAGATTATTTTGAAATGTCAGTCATGCAAAGTTGGTGTCCCAGAGTGGCAATTTAAAACAGCTTATTTCACCTATTAAAAATGGCTTGGTTAAAGTGAAATCTTTACTGAAGTAAAAGCAGAAATATTAATATGTGCTACTCTGTAAAATTAACAAGAACTACTTCTTTCATGTTTTTCATAAGTCTACATTTTTTGAATGTTTACAAATGCAGTTATTCTCTACAAATTGAACTCATTTTGAAATTTAAAAAAAAAGGTTAAAGGGAAAAAGGAGAAGTGAAAAGTCCCTGAAAAACAAGTACACTTTTAGAATAATAGAGCTGACACTCTCAGCATCACACAGGCTGCAGGTGTTGCCGATCTGATAGACACAGCCTTTTGCATAGCTAGTTTTACTTCCCGTTTTACTCTGCACATACTGTGTGAGAATACTGTAATGAACAATAATGGGTGGAAACACATGGGAAAACAAAAAAAGCCCTGATTCTGCTGAGTTACACTTTACTGCTGCTGCCAAATCAGCCCAGGTTTGCAGGAAAGAACTGGTGAAATACTCTTTAATGTCCAATTTGACTGATCTGAAAATCTGAAATAAACAATGTCATTTTCGAGGCTGTTGTGTTCTGTCAAAATTATCTGTCAAAGAGTATTTTTAACTAAGTCAAGCCAATGTGGGAAACAAAAGCTTTCCTAAAGTCAGAATGTTCTCTGTAGGCAGCATGAATCTTGTAATGACATTTAAAATTTCAAAATGATTAATGAAACCATTTCCAGACTTCAAACCACAAAGTGTATTTCAGTTGTTCTAGTGTGAATGAAGTTAAGCACAGACCATCCTCATTGCCTCAAGCTGCTTCTGTTTGCTCTCATTAGCTGCCTGGAGTTGCTTCATCCTATTTGCCAGGTCCTCGTCGTCCACCTGCTGCCTCTGCCGGAGCTCCCGCCGTCTCCGCCGAGCCTCACGGTGAGGAGATGACAGCCCCACCCTCAGCAGCTGGATGCAGGTTTGAATAGCTGAGAGGAGAGAGGAGAACCACTGACTGATGGTCTACACTGATTTTACATGAGATATAAAAATGGTCAGATTCCAGCATTTACGCAGAGGTAGGTAGGGTAGCCAGCAACTGTAGTCAGGTAAAAGTAGATAGATAGATCGATGTACTTTATTGAAAGTAGCATTATTGTAGAAGAGCTTGAAATAACGAGGCGATGTGATTTATAAACCAAAGTTTATTATCAGCTCCTCTAACAAGTCTCATCTAGGCGCAGCAGCAGAAGAAGTGAGAGAGAGAACACCTTCGGCTCTACGAACTTATACTCGCACATAACAAAAGACATGCATATCAAAAGCTGACATCCCTCACTATCTTAATCCCCTCTTTTGTCTTCGTACCCCTCCACCTGGCCCTGGGGGGTCAGGGCGACCTATCTGGTCTCCACCGCAGCGCCTCGGATGCTCTTTGATCTTCACTGGCGGTTGAGACCTTTTGTCCTGTTCTGAGGTGTGAAGTCGCTTTACATATGTAATCACCAAACATTCTCACATGCTTATACATATGTAGGTTATGGGATATATGATTAATATAGACCACAGCCCCCCCCAAACGACTAAGAAAAGGACGATAGAAAAATTCACAGTTTAAGATAATTATTATGACATACTAACTGCTACACCTCTTGACACAGAAGAAACTTTCCAGCAGCCATGCTCCTAAGAGAGTTCAGTGGTAATCATAACAGCATAGTAATATCACAAGTCAGTCCTAAACTGTTACAGCACAATTAGTGAACAACTGTTGAGTAGTTTGCATCAGTCCTTGTGCCGTCTGGGTTTTAATCTTCTCCCGAATCTGCTGTGGGTCCGCTTGGACGTCCTGGTGGGACCTTCCTGTAAGGAATCTGCAGCTTGGGGAGGAGAGTGATTATTTGTTCCCTGCAGGGGGGCTGAGTCTTTTCTCTTGGGGGGTCTACCCCGCCGAGTTGCTCTCGCCAACCGTGCAGGCTCGTCTCTCAACAAGAAGGCAGGTTTAAGTCTGTCAATGCTGACTGTTTCTTTTCTATCCCCAAAATCAAGCACAAAATGTTTATCACCAGGTTCCAGCACTCTGAATGGTCCATCGTATGGTGGGCAGAGGGTTGGTTTTAAAGCTTCATGCCTAACAAAAACGAATTCAGCGTTTTTTAAAGCTTGGGGAACAAAAACCCGTGGAAAAGAGTGATGTGCCGGTCCAGGGAGAGAGTCCGGTCCGTTGCTGCCTAAAAACCTCGGGGCTGGAAGATGCCCTGGCTCTGGGTTCTCTGGCAAAAATTCACCTGGGAGCCTGAGAGGTTGTGCAAAAACTAATTCTGCTGGGGAGGCGTCTAGATCCTCTTTAGGCGCAGCACGCAACCCCAATAAAACCCAAGGAAGTTTATTTACCCAATTTGTATCCGTTAGTGAGGCTCTGAGGGCGGCCTTTAAAGATCTGTGAAAACGCTCGCATAACCCATTAGCCTGAGGGTGATAAGCGGTGGTGCGGTGAATTGTCGCCCCTAAGCTGCTGGCCATGGCTGACCAAAGCTCCGAGACAAATTGAGGCCCCCTATCGGATGTGATGTCCGATGGGACGCCGAAACGTGCCACCCAGTTTGTCAAAAAAAACGCGAGCGACTTCCTCCGCTGTGGTTGACGCCAGAGGGACTGCCTCCGGCCAGCGCGTGGTGCGCTCTATCATTGTTAACAGATGTGTGAAACCTTGGGAGGAAGGTAGTGGCCCCACGAGGTCGACATGAATGTGGTCGAACCTTCTAGCAGGGATTCGAAAAGGCTCTAGAGGGGCTTTTGTGTGTTTGTGTACTTTGGCGCGCTGACAAGAAATGCAAGTCTTTGCCCATTCTTTTACGTTTTTGCGCAGGCCAGGCCACACAAACTTTTCGGCGACCATTTTAACTGAAGCGCGCACACCTGGGTGCGCAAGGGAGTGAATCGAGTCGAAAATATGGCGGCGCCATGCAGCTGGGACTAACGGGCGAGGTCGGCCGGTTGAGATGTCGCATATTAGGGGGGGCACAACGTTGCGTAAACCCCTTTCCTCCAGCCTTAACCCTGTTGGTCCAGACAGGAGTGCGCGCACGTCCGCGTCACTACTTTGCTCCTCCGCCATGGCTGCATAATCTATCCCTGCATGGATGGGGCTGTGTACGTGTCCGCGTTGGCGAAGAGTTCTGTGGCTGAGGTAGTATAATCTGTCTCCTCGTGCTCTGGCAATGTCACAGCGCGAGAGAGGCAGTCTGCTACCACGTTAAGTTTGCCTGCCACATGTCGAATGTCTGTGGTGAACTCTGAAATTGCAGCTAGCTGTCTTTGTTGCCTGCCTAACCACGGTTCGGAAATTTTAGCCATCGCAAAGGTGAGCGGTTTGTGGTCTACAAAAGCCGTGAAACGCCGCCCTTCCAACCAGAACTGGAAGTGGCGGATGGATAAATGAAGCGCTAGCAGCTCCCTGTCAAAAGTGCTGTATTTACGCTCAGTTTGGTTTAGCGATTTGCTGAAAAATGCCAAAGGTTGCCAGATTCCGCTGACGTGTTGTTCTACAACTGCCCCTATGGCCAGGTCTGAAGCGTCTGTGGTTAGCGCAATGCGGGCCGAGGGATCGGGGTGAACCAACAATGTGGCATTAGCTAGGGCACTTTTTACTTCCGCGAAGGCGCGTTCGCGCTCCGGGGTCCATTCGACCGCGTTGGAAGGTTTTTGTTTTCTGAGCGCGTCATATAGGGGCTGCATGAGCTGAGCTGTGTGGGGGAGGAAACGGTTGTAAAAATTAACCATTCCCAAAAATTCTTGCAGCGATTTGACCGTTTGTGGCCGTGGGAAACTTTTTACTGCGTGAACTTTGTCTGGCAGTGGGACTGCCCCCTTCGGTGAAACTCTGTGTCCTAAAAAATCAATTTGTGACACGCCAAATTTGCATTTGGCTGGATTGATTATTAACCCGTGCTCTTCTAGTCTCTGAAAAACCATAGTGAGATGCTGCTCGTGTTCTTCCTCAGACAAGCTGGCTACCAGCATATCGTCGAGGTAGACGAACACGAAGGGGAGGTCGCGTAATACCGCGTCCATCATCCGCTGAAAGGTTTGAGCGGCGCCTTTGAGGCCGAAAGGCATCCGCAAAAATTCAAAAAGACCGAAGGGGGTTATTACAGCTGTTTTAGGAATGTCCTCTGCTCGAACTGGGACTTGATGATAGCCGCGGACCAGGTCTATTTTTGAAAAAATGCGCGCACCCGCCAGATGTAGTGAAAAATCTTGAATGTGAGGAATTGGGTAGCGGTCATGCGCTGTCGCATTGTTTAATCTGTGGTAATCGCCGCACGGTCTCCAAGAACCATCGGATTTCGGGACCATGTGAAGTGGTGACGCCCAGGGGCTTTTCGAGCGCCTGATAATGCCTAATTTTTCAAGGGTGGTAAACTCGTCCCGAGCTATGGCGAGCTTGGTCGCGTCTAAGCGCTGAGCTTTGGCGAATACGGGTGGGCCCATTGTGGGAATAAAGTGTTCGACCCCGTGTTTAGCCACTGTGGCTGAGAATTTGGGAATTGTGAGTGCTGGAAATTGGGTGAGGAGTTGATCAAACTTACCTCCTGCTGTGGTGACGCTGGCTTGCACGGGTGGTGGAGAAACTCGAGCTGAGCAGGGAATAGAAGCAAAGGACAGTGCATTAACCAAGCGTCTGTTCGCTAGATCAACTAATAACCCATGTGCACACAAAAAATCTGCGCCCAACAAGTTAAAACTCACCGCCGCTACAACAAATGTCCATCTGTAGTTGCGGCCGTGGATGCGGAGGGGCAGGCTCTTTTCGCCAGTGTAGAAGAGCTTGAAATAACGAGGCGATGTGATTTATAAACCAAAGTTTATTATCAGCTCCTCTAACAAGTCTCATCTAGGTGCAGCAGCAGAAGAAGTGAGAGAGAGAACACCTTCGGCTCTACGAACTTATACTCGCACATAACAAAAGACTTGCATATCAAAAGCTGACATCCCTCACTATCTCAATCCCCTCTTTTGTCTCCGTACCCCTCCACCTGGCCCTGGGGGGTCAGGGCGACCTATCTGGTCTCCACCGCAGCGCCTCGGATGCTCTTTGATCTTCACTGGCGGTTGAGACCTTTTGTCCTGTTCTGAGGTGTGAAGTCGCTTTACATATGTAATCACCAAACATTCTCACATGCTTATACATATGTAGGTTATGCGATATATGATTAATATAGACCACAATTATTACCTTATTACATTATTAGCACCTTATAATATTACTCAAGTCGCCAAAGTAATTACTTAAAGTGTATATTGATGGTTACAATTATTAAAACATTTGTTTATAATGTGTCTTGGGAGTTCCCCCTTTAAATGTTGGTACATGTTTGATTTTAGTTTACAACACCTAAAGGTAAAACCTTTGATTTGAAGTGTCAGCTTTCAGAACTTTAAATGGTGCTTTTCTCCCCAAATTGCATCATTTTATGTAAAAACAAGGACACATCTGCCTCTGCTCTCTGTACAGCAGCCGTGGTAGTAATATATATCAGCAGTAATTTAGTGTGGTCAAGTAGTAGTAGTAATAATGAGCCTACTGTGCCAGGTCGTACTAACATTCTGGTTATCGGGACAGTTTCAGCTGATTACAGCTGCTCCTGTAACTTTAAGTTATTTATTCTTTTACATTATCTAAAGTGTGCATATCAGAAAAGGACCAGGACACTTTTGGAGACCAGAACTACAATTTTTTTGTGTAGAAGCCAAGAGACAGCCCTGTTTACACTAGAATCAGCTGTTGATCGAACCAGAGGAGAAATGAAATGAGTTGCTCTGGAGAGAAACACGTATCAGCTATCCTCCCTCCATCATTAGGGGAAATATGTGATCTCTCCCCAATAATTTGAATGAGTTTACAGAGTTTGCTGGGACAAAAAGGAGAGAATATCAGCGGATAACCGGAGTATAGCAGCTAATGACTCACATAACTCACATAACTCACATAACTCACTTTTTTATTACCTCCGCCAAGGGAGGAGGTAATGTTTTGGAAGCGTGCATGCGTGCGTGCGCAGGCCGGTCGGTCGAAGCAACATTACTCCAAAAGTTAGGAACAGATTTTGATGAAATTTTTAGGAAAGGTGTGTAATGGCATGAGGAACATATGATCTGATTTTGGTGGTGATCCAGATCACAATCTGAATCCAGGAATTTTTTGAAAATTATTTTATACATTACCCCTCATGGATCGTCACCTTATCGTGGTGGGGGGGGGGGGGGGGCCTGAGTGATCCCAGGAGCTATGCTGTCTGGGGAAATTTGCCACTGATAGGGTCACCCTAGATAAACTGGACCTGGGTGAAGGGCCAGACTAAGAACGATCCAACAGACTCATGATGAATGTTAGAACACGGATTCAGTGTACCCCACCTGGTATGGGATTACCGGGGCCCCACCCTGGAGCCAGGCCTGGGGGAGGGGCTTAATGGCTCGCACCTGGTGGTCGGGTTTCTGCCCATGGGACCCGGCCGGGCTCAGCTCGAGAAGCTACATGGGTCCACCCTCCAGAGGGCTCACCACCTGCAGGAGGGACCATGGGGGTCCAGTCCTATGTGGATCAGGTGGCAAAGGCGGAGACCTTGGTGGTCTGATCCCAGGCTTCCTAAACTGGCTTTTGGGACGTGGAATGTCACCTCTCTGGTGGGGAAGGAACCTGAGCTGGTGCAAGAGGTTTGAGAGATACCGGCTAGATATAGTCGGCCTCACCTCAACACACAGCTCTGGTTCCGGAACCAGTCTCCTGGAGAGAGGCTGGAGTTTGGCCTACTCTGGAGTTGCCCCGGGTGGGAGGCGATGAGCAGGGGTGGGTGTTCTTGTATCCCCCCACCTTGTTGCCTCTATATTGGAGTTTTCCCTGGTGGATGAAAGGATTGTTTCTCTGTGCCTTCGGGTTGGGAAACAGGTCCTGACCATCATTTGTGCCTATGCACCAAATGATGTTTCAAAGTACCCACCCTTTTTGGAGTCTCTGACTGGGGTGCTGGAGAGTGCTCCTCTTGGAGACTCCATTGTCCTACTAGGGACTTCAATGCGCACGTGGGCAATGACAGTGAAACCTGGAGGAGGGTGATTGGGAGGAACGGCCTGCCCAATCTGAACCAGAGTGGTGTTCGGTTATTGGACTTCTGTGCTAACCACAATTTGTCCATTATGAACACTATGTTCAAGCATAAAGGTGTCCATATATGCACCTGGCACCAGGACACCCTAGGTCGCAGGTCGATTATTGATTTTGTTATTGTGTCACCAGACCTGCAACCGTATGTCTTGGACACTCGGGTAAAGAGAGGTGCAGAGCTGTCAACTGATCACCACCTGGTGGCGAGTTGGACCCGATGGCAGGGGAGGACCGGGTAGACCCAAACGTATAGTGAGGGTGTGCTGGGAACATCTGGCTGAGGCACCTGTCCGGGAGGTCTTCAACTCCCACCTCTGGAAGAACTTTGCCCACATTCCGAGGAGTCTGGAGACATGGAGTCTGAATGGAACATGTTCTCCACCTCCATTGTTGAAGCGGCTGCCCAGAGCTGTGGCTGCAAGGTCGTTGGTGCATCTCGTGGTGGCAACCCCCGAACCAAGTGGTGGACACCAGTGGTGAGGGGGGCCATTAAGCTGAAGAAGGAGTCCTATCAAGCTTGGTTGGCTTGTGGGACTCTCGAAGCAGCTGAGGCGTACCGGCAGGCCAAACGGAGTGCAGCTTGGGTGGTCGCTGAAGCAAAAACTTGGGTGTGGGAGGAGTTTGGTGAGGCCATAGAACAAGACTTTCGGTCGGTGTCGAAGATATTCTGGCAAACTGTCCGGCGGCTCAGGAGGGGGAAGCAGCTCCCTGTCCACACTGTGCATGGTATGGATGGGGCGCTGCTGACTTCAACTGGGGATATTGTCGGGCGGTGGAAGGAATACTTAAGATAAGATAAGATAAGATGAGATAAGCCTTTATTAGTCCCACAATGGGGAAATTCCAGGATTACAACAGCACAGGGATAGCAACACTCAGAGCAACAATCAGAAGGCAAGAAAAAACAAGAGCAGCTAGTATACATATGTACATATTAATATAAATATATATACACTACCGTTCAAAAGTTTGGGGTCACTTGGAAATTTCCTTATTTTTGAAAGAAAAGCACTTTTTTTCAATGAAGATAACTTTAAACTAATCAGAAATACACTCTATACATTGCTAATGTGGTAAATGACTATTCTAGCTGCAAATGTCTGGTTTTTGGTGCAATATCTACATAGGTGTATAGAGGCCCATTTCCAGCAACTATCACTCCAGTGTTCTAATGGTACAATGTGTTTGCTCATTGCGTCAGAAGGCTAATGGATGATTAGAAAACCCTTGTGCAATCATGATAGGTCTGCAATGCTGTAATTGCTGCAAATGGAGGATTCTTTGACGAAAGCAAAGTTTGAAGGAAAAAATTATTATTTCAAATACAAATCATTATTTTTAACCTTGTCAATGTCTTGACTATATTTTCTATTCATTTTACAACTCATGGTGGTAAATAAGTGTGACTTTTCATGGAAAACACAAAATAATTGTCTGGGTGACCCCAAATTTTGAACGGTAGTATATATATAGACACACAGTGCGGAGCATTGTGGTTGGTGGATGTGCAGTAGAAAGTCTAAGCTCTCTCTCCGTGGATGCGGCGGGCCAGCTGGATGTCTTTGGGCATGATGGTGACCTTCTTGGCGTGGATGGCACACAGGTTGGTGTCCTCGAAGAGACCCACCAGGTAGGCCTCGCTGGCCTCCTGCAGAGCCATGACGGCGGGGCTCTGGAAGCGCAGGTCGGTCTTGAAGTCCTGAGCGATCTCCCTCACCAGGCACTGGAAGGGCAGCTTACAGATGAGCAGCTCCGTGGATTTCTGGTAGCGACGGATCTCTCTCAGAGCCACGGTACCGGGTCTGTAACGGTGAGGTTTCTTCACTCCGCCGGTGGCCGGAGCGCTTTTCCGAGCAGCCTTGGTGGCTAGCTGCTTCCTGGGGGCTTTTCCACCAGTAGATTTACGGGTGGTCTGCTTGGTTCTTGCCATCGCTCTTTATTATTCTGTCTTATATTTCTTGCACGCCGCCTAAACTCCAGCCTGGCACCCGCGTCGTTTTCGCTTCAGTTCCCCGGTATGTTGAGTTTCTCCGTTAGCACCGAGTGGCGGTTGAGTGCTAGCTAGCTCTTCCCTGCTGTATCGTCTCCTGTGGCTCCGTCCGCCGACTCGGGAGACCTTTGGGGCGATGTGTGTGTCCGTGATATATATAGAGTGAAAGGTGTGCCGGATCAGAAAGTTATCACCAGATCAGAAAGAAGAAGGAAGATAAAAAGACTCAGAATTGAGCCGCTGTTGCAAAAGGCAGCCAACTCGTGTGGCGCCGGAGATCTCTTCAATTCAACTTCAACTCTTCAACTTCGGGGATCTCCTCAATCCCACTGACATGCCTTCCACAGAGGAAGCAGGGCTTGTGGACGAGGGGGATGACTTGCCTATCACAGGGGCTGAGGTCGCCAAAGTAGTTAAAAAAAACTCATTGGTGGCCAGGCGCCGGCAGTGGACAAGATTCGCCCTGAGTACCTCAAGGCCCTGGATGTTGTAGGGCTGTCATGGTTGACACGCCTCCGCAACATTGTGTGGAGGTCGGGGACAGTGCCTTTGGCATGGCAAACTGGAGTGGTGGTTCCTCTCTTCAAGAAGGGGGACCAGAGGGTGTTCTCCAACTTTAGAGGGATCACACTCCTCAGCCTCCGTGGGAAGGTCTATGCCAAGGTACTGGAGAGGAGAGTCCAGCCGTTGGTCAAACCTTGGATTCAGGAGAAACAATGTGGTTTTCGTCCTGGCCGTGGCACATCGGACCAGCTCTTTACCCTCTCAAGAATCCTTGAGGGTTCGTGGGATTTTGCCCAACCAGTTTACATGTATTTTGTGGACTTGGAAAGGGCATTCAACTGCATCTGTCATGGTTGTTTTTGTGGGGGTGCTTCGGGAGTATGGGGTATTGAGCTTGTTGTTACGAGTTATCCTGTCTCTATATGACCGTTGTGAGAGTTTGGTTTGTATTCCCAACACTCAGTCGGACTCATTCCCAGTGAGAGTTGGACTCCACCAGGGCTGCCCTTTGTCACCAATCCTGTTCATAATTTTTATGGACAGGATTTCTAGGCACAGCCAGGAAATGTAAGGTGTCATGCTTGGTGACCACAGGATCTCATCTCTGTTGTTTGCACATGATGTTGTCCTGTTGGTTTCAGCCAGCAATGACCTACAGGTCTTACTGGGATGGTTTGCTGCTGAGTGTGAAGTGGCTGGGATGGCAATCAGCACCTCCACGTCCGAGTCCATGGGCCTCAGCCGGAAAAAGGTGGATTGTCCTCTTGGGGTTGGGGACAGGCTCTTGCCCCAAGTGGAGGACTTTAAGTATCTTGGGGTCTTATTCACGAGTGAGGGGAGAATGGAGGGAGCGACTGACAGATGGATTGGAGCACCATCTGCACTGATGTGGACATTGTACCGGTCTGTTGTGGTGAAGAGGGAGCTGAGCTCTAAGGCAAAGCTGTCAATTTACCGGTCAGTCTACGTTCCTACCCTCACCTATGGTCATGAGCTTTGGGTAATGACCGAAAGAATGAGATCACGGCTACAAGCAGCTGAAATGAGCTTTCTTCGTAGGATTGCTGGACTCACCCTTAGAGATAGGGTGAGGAGCTCAGTCATCCGGGAGAGACTCAGAGTAGAACCGCTACTTCTCCACATTGAAAGGAGCCAGTTGAGGTGGTATGGGCATCTGATCAGGACGCCTCCTGGACGCCTCCCACTTGAGGTGTTTCGGGCATGTCCCACCGGGAGGAGACCCCGGGGCAGACCCAGGACTCACTGGAGAGACTACGTCTCCCAGCTGGTCTGGGAATGTCTTGGTATCCTCTCTGAAGAGCTGGAGCAGGTGGCTGGGGAGAGAGAAATCTGGCCTTCTCTGCTTGAACTGCTGCCTCTGTGACCTGGACCTCCAGAAAAGCGGTAGAAGATGGATGGATGAATATTTTATATATTAATATTGCACTTTTCATGTACTGCCCATTTAAGACATGTCCACTTAGTTACAGCGGAGTTACGTGTGTGGCCACGCACCTCCACAACCCAGAAGCAGTGCACGCTTGCCACCGTAAAATGGCTTTGAACAAAAAGGAATGTGGTCTCCATCTACATAGTATGTGATGACTGACATTATTTTATCTGAAGAAGCCAAAAAAAAAAGCAAGAAAAATGTGCGGTTTAACATGGAGTTTGGAGTGCATGTGGACGTAACTCCAGCCGGCAGACAAGGATGAGAACCACCTGACCTACATGGTATGTAAACACAGTAAACTTCAGCATTGGACAATGTTTCATTTTTTTTGTTTGTAAAAATCACAATAGGCCTGTTCATGTTTTGTAAAATGTTCAGTCTTAGAGTTGGTGTGAAAGTGGAGGAATGCTTGCTCAGCTGCACATATTATCATTCTGTGAAAGTACGGACATACAGTGGTACCTCTACTTATGAACGTCTCTACATACGGAATTTTCAGGTTACGAGACGCCTCAACGGGAAAATATTGCCTCTAGTTACGAACGAAATTTCAGGATACGAAAGGCAAAAAAGTACGCGCTCCTCGCAGCTTCCGTAGTTTACCGAACGTAAACATACCTGTAGCTGCTCTGCCATTGGCTATCGCCTAGCATCTTCCTGGTATCCCATTGGCCACGAAGTTTTTTTTTTTCCAAAACTTTATTAAGAACAAGGTGAAAGTTTTACGTGTGTGTACAGTACAGAATTAACATTTATTCGCTATGGGCCCCAAGAAAGTGACGGAGATAAGTGGAAAAGGAGAAGAGTTTTTTTGTCCATACAAACAAAGAAAGGAGATAATCGAAAGGTATGAAAAGGGGATGCGTTTGGTTGATCTCGCCAAAGAATATGGCCGTAATACATCAACGATCAGCACGGTATTAAAACAAAACGAAGCCTAACGCACTTACAAGCCGACAAAAGCAAACGTCCTTGGATCAGAACATGAACCAAAGAAGGCAAAAGGTGACGACGTCGACGACGATAGCAGTTAAAGGGTAAATGAACATAATTTTTATTATTCTTTCTCTTTTATTATTCTCTTTTATTATTCTTTCTCTCATTTTAAACTCTCATTTTATGTTTACTGTGCAGTAATCTAATTGTAACATGTATTTGTTACATGTTTTGATGCGTTTTTACGATTTATAAAAAATTTATGCCCGAATTTTGGGGGCTTGGAACGGATTACGGCATTTACATGTAAAACGCGCCTCTACTTACGAATTTTTCACGTTACGAGAATTCTTCCGGAACGAATTAAATTCATAAGTAGAGGTACCACTGTACAGTATTTGTGTGACTGATGCATGACAGAGTGATAATCTGTAGAACCAGTCTGTGCCAAATGTACTGAACCAATCATCATGGACAATTTCCAGCCACCCCTCAGATAAGGAAGAGCATAATAGGACTCAGTGATGCATGTTTGAACAGAACGATGCGCGGATAAGCTCTGAGACTATTTTTGTACTGTCCCCACTGGCTAGTGTTTTATTAAATTTGCTGAAACTGTGATCCTGCCTGATTCTTGACTTCTGGTTAAAAGTGATTTTTCCAACAACTACGCACCACAGTGATATGATACCGCACTGTTGCATAATATTACTTAATAATTATGAACTTTGTCAGTAAACTGTAAGGGAGAAGAGAGGAGGGGAAAAAAATGAAAACCAACCTGAAAGATTCAATACACCATGATGCTGATTTAAGGTAGAATTATCCAGCCCCAGGGTATGATAGTCTTGTTATTACCTCCGCCAGGCCGAAAAGGCCAGGAGGAGGTAATGTTTTTGCCGGTGTCTGTCTGTCTGTCTGTCTGTTGGTTAGCAAGATAACTCAAAAAGTCTTGGACGGATTTCCATGAAACTTTCAGGCGTTGTTGGAAATGGTACAAGGAAGAACTGATTAAATTTTGGGGATGATCCGGATCACCGTCTGGATACAGGAATTTTTTAAAGCATTCTTTAACACTGTGACATACGGCTATTTTCAACATGTGCGCAGGCGCAATGGAGGGCACTGGTCATCGTGTCTGACCAACATAAACTCCGCGTTCTTCAACGTTTTAGGCACAAAAGCACGCGGAGAACACTGGTGGGCTGGGCCCGCCACCGTGCCTGTGTTTGCGCGACGCTGCAAAAGCTGAGACGGGCAGCTGTCCGCCGCCGGATTATTTGGCAGAAATTCCCCGGCCAGCCATAGGCGCTGCGCAAAAACGAGCTGCTCGGCAGCGTGCTGTGTGCCTGTGTTTGTGCAACGCTGCAAAAGCTCAGACGGCCAGCTGTCCGCCGCTGGATTATTTGGCAGAAATTCCCCGGTCAGCCATAGTAGCTCCGCAAAAAGAAGCTCTCTGCCGGGGAAGTTTCCAAATCATCTTTGCCCGCGGAGCGCAACCCCAAAAAAACATTACCTCCTCCTGGCCTTTTCGGCCTGGCGGAGGTAATAAAGATAAAGATTAGATGTACCACGAAGGTCGAGTGCAAGCAATATGTTTGTGTCTGTGAACATTCCGTCTTTTGGCGAGTTGATACGTAACAATGTTTACAGTTTGATGAGAAGGTTGCTGCCATGTAACAATCATCTTATATCAGCAATTGTCAACTCGTCACTCACACTTCACTCCAGCATTTGGAAGTGGTGGCGTTCCATTTTATACTGAGTCCAATATTGTATGTTATTGTTGTTACAAGACCGCCGACTGTCTGCTGATCTGTATATACTTTTATTTATTTATTTTCTACTCCTTTTAGTTCTGCATTTAATATGAACCCTGAGCTTGAAATAAACGTTTGAATTTTGAATAAAACCCACGCCAACCCATCTACCTAATTGGCATCCGTCAGTGAAGCCCTCAGTGCTGCTTTCAGTGATCTAAAACGCTCGCATAACCCATTGGCCTGTGGGTTGCACGCAGTTGTGTCATGACTTCATTTGTTTTTTTCTTTTGAATTCTTGGATGGAACATGGGTGGCCAATATAAGCTGCGGATTCAGCCATCACATATTTCGGATAACTTATGTTTAATTGTATAATCAGAGGAGCTATTGTCTAATTTCACCTTGTTGGATTTTATTACCCCCTTTGTTATATTATTCAATTTCTTTTAACCTGTACTCTTAATCTATTCGAAATAAAGATTAATTCATTCATTCATTCAATTGCAACGCCCCCAGCCTGGGAGTTTGCAGATGCAGGACATGGACACAACACCAACACTTCAGTTTATTACCTCTGCCAAGGAGGTAATGCTTTTACTAATGAACCACTAATCCTATCATTGTGAATCCAATTGCTACTCAGATGTTTTCATGGTCAAGGAATCTGACAACGTACACACAAACACTGTATGGGGGGAACTGTGGCGCTTGGCGGAGGTCTGCGCTCTCCGAGTGCTTTTCTAGTTATAATGTAGTCAGATTGTTTTTGCTGCCGTTTCGCTGTCTGTTAGCAGGATCACGCAAAAACTCATAGATGGATTTGGATGACATTTTCACCAGAGGTGGCCCTTGGCCCAAAGATGAACTCATTAGATGTTGGAGCTGATCCGTGAGTGCATTCCTCCACCAAGGCCCTATTTCACAATGTACAGATGGATGGCGATATAGATGGACAAAGGGACAGAGAGAAGGACAAAGGGGGGGATGCAGCCTTGGCGGAGGTGTGTGCTCTGAGTGCCCTCGAGTTTGAAAACAAACCATGTACAATAACACAGGGTTACAAAAATAATTTTTTTGTAAGTTGTCTGTGTTTTTTCAACTGATTTAAGACAATTTTGCACCGCTGAATCCGAAAATGACATCTGTTTCTCTCGATCAGGTGCTAAGTAAAAACCTGTACTTACTTAATACTTACTTAGTACTGTGCATGGTCTTACCTTTATATAAAGGTAAGAACATGTAAATTGAATGTTATGTCATCATTGTTCAAAATTCAGAGAATTTCAAGACATAAAAAAGAATTTTGCATCATATAAAGCGAAAATACCCATACATGTAAACATCCATCCATCTTCTTCTGCTTAATCCTTTTCGGGTTGCAGGGGGGCTGGAGCCTATCCCTGCATCTTTGGTCGAGAGGCAGGGTACACCCTGGACAGATCGCCAGTCCATCGCAGGGTCAACACAGAGAGACAGACAACCATTCACTCTCACAGTCATACCTAAGGACAATTTAGAATTAAATTTGCATTTAATGCATTGTACCAGAGTTAGCTTAAAGCTAATTTACATCTGCAGTCCCTTGGCAGGTCACAATTAAAACATCTTAATGAACAATAATAAAGTATTAAAACGGTATAATAAAACAATAAGATAATGCAACAATAAAGGATAGTTAGAATGCTAAACTATAAAATCCATGATGCAGTAAAACAAAAAAATACACAATCCCAACACACACTTTCAAAAGTGCACACATGCTCACACAACTATGCAAATTAAAAATGGCCATTAATGGTTACACTTCTGATTGTCTTTCAAAAGTTTTTTCAATTTACTTTTAAAACCACCTATCGAGTTACAGTTCTTTATGTCATCTGGGAGGGCATTCCACTGAGCCGTAGCTTTTACAGAAAAAGCTGGCTGTTCAAAGGCAGTGCGGCAAAAGAGTATCAGTCAACTGGTGGAAGATATCCTTGTAGAGCTTATGAATTCCCATGAGCAAAATTTAATAAACTGGCTCAGTGGAGAAGGGGCCAAACCAATTAAAATCTTAAAAACAAGGGATATGTCTGAAAATAATTTAAAATTTTCAAAACTCAAAAAATGATGCTTCTCCAAAATCTAACAGTGGTGATACTGCATAGACTTTTTTTGTCTAAAACCTTGAGCGTTTGTGTATAAAGAGACTCCTTTAAAATTTGCCAGATTATATGTTATAGTTTTTAGCAGTGTTTCAATATGTGATTTAAAATTAAGATTTGTATCAAGCAACACACCAAGATATTTGAAGTTGCTGACAATTTCAGTCTTTTCACTTTTAATGAAGATGTCAGCACTGGTAGACTGTTTGGAGAACATATCTTTGGTTTCGCCAATGTTCAGGCTAAGGCATGAATGTTCAAGCCACACTGTGATCCTTCCCATAGCAATAGTTAGTTTCCTCGCAGCCAGCTCAGCAGTTTTTGCATGTGTATACAGTGCATCCGGAAAGTATTTACAGCGCTTCACTTTTTCCACATTTTGTTATGTTACAGCCTTATTCAAAAATGGATTCAATTCATTTTTTTTCCTCAATATTCTACACACAATACCCCATAATGACAAGGTGAAAAAAGTTTGAGATTTTTGCAAATTTATTAAATATAAAAAACTAAGAAATCACATGTACATAAGAATTCACAGCCTTTGCTCAATACTTGCCCATTCCTCTTTGCAGCACCTCTCAAGTTCCATCAGGTTGGATGGGAAACGTCAGTGCACAGCCATTTTCAGATCTCTCCAGAGGTGTTCAATTGGATTCAAGTCTGTGCTCTGGCTGGGCCACTCAAGGACATTCACAGAGTTGTGCTGAAGCCACGCCTTTGATATCCTGACTGTGTGCTTAGGGTCGTTGTCCTGCTGAAAGATGAACCGTCGCCCCAATCTGAGGTCAAGAGCACTCTGGAGCAGGTTTTCATCCAGGATGTCTCTGTACATTGCTGCATTCATCTTTCTCTCCATCCTGACTAGTCTCCCAGTTCCTGCCACTGAAAAACATCCCCACAGCATGATGCTGCCACCACCATGCTTCACTGTAGGAATGATATTGGCCTGATGATGAGCGGTGCATGGTTTCCTCCAAACATGACGCCTGGCATTTATGCCAAAGACTTCAATCTTTGTCTTATCAGACCACAGAATTCTGTTTCTCATGGTCTGAGAGTCCTTCAGGTGCCTTTTGGCAAACTCCAGGCGGGCTGCCATATGCCTTTTACAAAGGAGTGGCTTCCTTTGGCCACACTACCATACAGGCCTGATTGGTGGATTGCTGCAGAGATTGTTGTCCTTCTGGAAGGTTCTCCTCTCTCCACAGAGGAACACTGGAGCTCTGACAGAGTGACCATCGGGCTCTTGGTCACCTCCCTGAAAAATGCCCTTCTCCCCCGATCGCTCAGTTTAGACGGCTGGCCAGCTCTAGGAAGAGTCCTGGTGGTTTCGAACTTCTTCCATTTATGGATGATGGAGGCCACTGTGTTCACTAGGACCTTCAAAGCAGCAGAATTTTTTCTGTACCCTTCCCCAGATTTGTGCCTTGAGACAATCCTGTCTCGGAGGTCTACAGACAATTCCTCTGACTTCACACTTGGTTTGTGTTCTGACATGCACTGTCAACTGTGCACCGTGGGCTGCACGGTGGCGCAGTGGTTTAGCACTGTGGCAGCACAGTTTACCCTCGGCCGGGGGATCGCGGGGATCATGAGATCGTGGGTTCGATCCCAGCCCCCGACCAACAGTGAGCTGTGTGGAGTTTGCACGTTCTCCCCGTGTTGCGTGGGTTTACTCCGGGATTTCTCCGGTTTCCTCCCGCATACCAAAAACATGTAGGTTTAGGGCGCTCGCGCACGCAGCGACCAGCAGCCGGGGGCTTGTCACCAGACTGCAAACCAAATCTACCTACGGGTACAAATAAGTAACAAAAAAAAAAACAAAAAAAAAACTGTGGAACCTTATATAGACAGGCGTGTGCCTTTCCAAATCATGTCCAGTCAGCTGAATTTACCACAGATGATAAGATAAGATAAGATAAGCCTTTATTAGTCCCACAACGGGGAAATTCCAGGATTGCAACAGCACAGGGATAGCAACACTCAGAGCAACAATCAGAAGGCAAGAAAAAAAAAACAAAAACAAGCAAGCAAGAGCAGCTAATGTGTAATATGTGTAATATATGTACAATGTATGTGTAATATGTACATATTACTATATGTAATATGTACATATTACTATAAAATACATATATACACACACACAGACACACAGTGCAGAGCATTGTAGCTGGATGGAATAAATATATGAATATATAAACACACAGTGTGGAGCATTGTAGCTAGATGGAATAAATATTTTATTTTATTTTTATTTTATTTTTTTTTGTTACTTATTTGTACCCGTAGGTAGACTTGGTTTGCAGTCTGGTGACAAGCCACCGGCTGCTGGTCGCTGCGTGCGGGAGCGCCCTAAACCTACATGTTTGTAGGTTGTTATACATGTAAATATATAAACATCCACAGTACGGAGCATTGCAGCTAGGTGGAATAAATATGTAAATATATAAACACACACAGTGCAGAGCATTGTTGCTAGATGGGATGAAACAGCACAACCATCTACTTAGTTATCCTACATGGTATGATTATGTACCCATACATATTCTCACCCTCCATAGCGACCGGTATTTTCCTAGTTGTATGCCGGAGGGGACCATTGTGTAAGTCTATTGCATCTTTTGCATTCAAAAAACTTTTAGTTTGTTACGTCTTTTTGCTATCTCTGCGAGCAGCCCTGCTTAGGTTGTACAGTCTGACAGCCGTTGGTAGGAAGGACCTGCGAAACCTCTCGGTTGTGCACCTGGGATGATGTAGTCTGCTGCTAAATGAGCTCCTCAGAGCATTCAGTATGTCCTGCATAGGGTGGAACTTGGACTCTAGCAGAGATGACAGTTTAGCCACCGTCCTTCTCTCTCCTATCTCCTCCACCGGATCAAAGCACTGCCCCAGGACAGAGCTAGCTTTCTTGATCAGTTTGTTCAGTCTCTTCCTATCGGCTGCAGTAATGCCACTGCCCCAGCAGACCACTCCAAAAGTGATGGCTGATGCCACCACCGTGTCATAGATGGACTCCAATTAAGCTGTAGAAACATCTCAAGGATGATCAGTGGAAACAGGATGCACCTGAGCTCAATTTTGAGCTTCATGGCAAAGGCTGTGAATACTTATGTACATGTGATTTCTTAGTTTTTTTTATTTTTAATAAATTTATTTATTTATTCCATCTAGCTACAATGCTCCGCACTGTGTGTTTATATATTTATTCCATCTAGCAACAATGCTCCGCACTGTGTGTGTTTATATATTTACATATTCATTCCATCTAGCTACAATACTCTGCACTGTGTGTTTATATACTCATATATTTATTCCATCTAGCTACAATGCTCCGCACTGTGTGTTTATATATTTATATATTTATTCCATCTAGCTACAATGCTCCGCACTGTGTGTCTATATATATATATTTATATTTATATGTACATATGTATACTCGCTGCTCTTGTTTTTCTCTTGCCTTCTGATTGTTGCTCTGAGTGTTGCTATCCCTGTGCTGTTGCAATCCTGGAATTTCCCCATTGTGGGACTAATAAAGGCTTATCTTATCTTATTTGCAAAAATCTCAGAAAAACCTTTTTCACATTGTCATTATGTGGTATTGTGTGTAGAATTTTGAGGAAAAAATGAATTTAATCCATTTTGGACTAAGGCTATAACATAACAAAATGTGGAAAAAGTGAATCGCTGTGAATATTTTCTGGATACACTGTGTATAACGGTGTCACTGGCATACATTTAAAGGTCTACACTGTGACACAGCTGCTGAAGATCATTAATATAGAGACTAAATAACAGAGGGCCTAACACAGAACCCTGGGAAACACCGATGGAGCCTGTGACATTGTGAGACAAAGAACTGTTAATTTTAACACACTGTGACCTGTCAGAAAGATATGATGACATCCATTCCGGGGTTCCAGGAGAAAACTTTTTGAAAGTTTTGAGATTAAAATATTATGGTTAACTGTGCCAAAAGCTTTTCTGACAGGGTGTATTAAAAACTGTATTTGGCTGACCCACTGAACAGGCCGAGGGAAGAGGTACACAGACAAGAGAGACTGTTTTTAAATGCCAAATAATGGTCACCCAGCCACAAGAGGTGCACAAGCCAGTGCACTCCCTGTGCCGGTCGCAAGCTGGTGATCTTTACTTCTCCTAACCCTCCTCTGCTCCTGCTGGTCTCTATGATGTCTAACAGGTTCATTATTATAAAGCTGTGGTCCCTCATATAAATGTAAACTTTTATTTCCTCTTCTTCAGACGCTAAACAACTGCAGATTTTCATTAGTGACAGTGAGTTGGTGGGTTGCAAGTCCTGCCGCTTATGTCAAGGCCGATCTGCTGTTTTAGAGGAGGAGCTAAGACTGCTGCAAAAACAGCTTTAAAAGTTGTTCTAATCTCACCATATTTTTGTAATATCTGTTTATTGAATCATTTTTTATATTAGTAATTAATTGGTGTGGTTAACCTAGGAATTGCACTTTAAAAAGCATCTACTAAAAAGGTTACTCAAGTAGTGAATAATGACTTTACTTTTGCTTCTATGTAAGGTTTTTCTCTTGAATTTTAGTTTTCCCATAAATTTACTTAAGTTACTTATGTTTTTCTTTAAGATTTGTAACTTGTTCCTTCTAAATTTGTATTTTTTTCCTCCTAAATATAAGATTTTTTTTCTCATAATTTTTTTTTTTATTTAAGTTTTTGTAAAGGGTATACAGGTCATTACAGCATTGCATTGTTAACATTTTCATCGTACGTTCCCTTATATTTTGCTATTTGACAACATTGGTAGAATAGTTATTACAACACCCCCCCTTTTTTTTTTAAAGTGAAAGAAAAAGTGAAATTAAAGAGAATTAAATTTAAAAAACAAACAAACAAAAAAACCGAATAAACAAACAAACAGAACAGCAAAAAACAAACAAACAGAAAATTAAGTAATTAAAAGTAAAAGAGCATCTTTGTTGGAACAAAGAGCGGGACCATCATTGAAATGGTATTTGTCAAAGATTAGATCTAATGTAAAGGGTATACAGGTCGTTACAGCAATGCATTGTTTACATTTTCATCACATGTTCCCTTATTTTCTGATATCTAACAACATTGGAAGATTAATTCTTACAACACCCCTTTTTTTTTTTTTTTAAAGAGAAAGAAAAAGTGAAATTAAAGAGAAAAAAACAAAAAAAACAAACAAACCAGCAAAAAACAAACAAAAAGAAAAAGTAAGTAAATAAAGATAAAAGAGCATCTGAGTAGCATTGGAACAAAGAGCAGAACCATTATTGAAATGGTATTTGTCAAAGATTAGATCTAATGGAAGACACATATGCGATCCAGGGTTGCCAAAAGTTCATGAACCCATCCATGTCCTGTCTCAGTGCGAATGTCAACTTTTCCATCGAGTAAATGTCTTGGATCACGTTAGTCCAATCTTCAGGTGTAGGACAGTCCTTCAACATCCATTTTTTAGTTAGAGCTTTTTTGCTTGCCAATATTAAAACATTGAATAAGTATTTTTCTCCTCGTCTTTCCAGTGAGTCCGGTAGTAAACCCAAATACAAAGTTACAAAAGAAAAAGGAACTGTTATTTTGAATATTTTCCCCAATATTGTCTGTACATTGGTCCAATATTGGTGGATAACTGGGCATGACCAAAACACATGAAAATGATTTGCAGTCTTTTCACCACACAAGCGCCAACAGTTCAATCCCTTATGGGTAAATTTGTTTTGTGCAGGTGTTCTGAAAAATCTTACCAAGTTTTTCCATCCAAATTCTCTCCACTGCAGAGATGAGGTACTTTTCCATTGCTGTTTATTTAGCTTTTCCCATATTTCCAGTTGTAAAGTGAAATTCCCCTCTTTTTCTCATCTCTCTTTTATATAAGATGTGTTGTCTCCTTTTAAGTCTTGAAGACCTTGGTATATTTTAGAAATGTATCTGATCCCTGGGATCCCTTTATATGCCATTAAGAAGACCTTCAGAACACCTGACTGGGCCCTTTCCAAAACCTCCTTTTTAAGTATATTGTTTATGTGGTGTCTAAGCTGGAAGAACCTGTAAAGGTCTTGATTTATTAGGCCTTGTTTTTTCAAATCTTCAAAACTTCTTAAGATTTGCCCTTTAAAAAAATCGTAATATTTTATCAGCCCTTTCTCCTTCCACTTTTTAAATCTGGTGTCTGTTTTATTAGGAGTAAAGTCCTGATCATAGGCAATCCATTGCAGAAGTCGATAGGGCTCTTTAGTTTGATTCTCTCTGACTATCTTAAACCAAATTTTTAGCGGGGTCTCTATCCACGGGTTAGTGTTATTCAAAAGCTTAGGTAAGGCATTGTTCCCTATTATCGCCTGTAGGGGGATGTCACTTATTATTTGGCATTCGATCTCCTTCCATTGTGCAGTGTAGACTGGGTTACATATCTCTACTAAAGTTTTAATTTGTGCGGCTTTAAAGTAGTCCCTGATATTTGGCAGCGCGAGCCCACCTTTGTCTTTGTTTAGCTGTAGGGTTCTATATCTGATTCTAGGTCTCTTGCCCTGCCATATGAATCTTGAGATCCTTCTGTCCAGCTCCTGCCATGTTTTTTTGGGGGTTCTACCGGTATTGTTTGGAAAAGGTATAGAAGACGTGGAAGTATATTCATTTTGACTGCTTCAATTCTTTGTGCAGTACCCAAGAATGGTATCATATTCCATCTTGCTAGGTCAGATTTTATTTTTGTCACCAGTGGATCATAGTTTAGTGATATAATTTTGTTGAGTTGTTTCGGGATATTGACCCCCAGATATTTCATAGATTCCGACTCCCAGTTAGTTTTGAGTTTGCTTAGTGAATAATGATTTGGGTCATAGTTGAATGTTAAAACTTGGGTTTTATGCATGTTTAATTTGTACCCCCGATAAATCTCCATACTCTGAAAAAACTGAGGTTAGTTCTGGTAAAGAAGTGTCCGGCTGCCCTAGGTATATTAAAATGTCATCAGCAAAGAGTGCTATTTTATGTTCCTTCTGACCAAGTGTAATACCTTGAATTTTTTGGTTTTGTCTTATCCATTGGCTCAGAGGTTCTATGAAGATTGCAAAGAGCAGTGGAGACAGGGGGCAGCCCTGACGACATCCTCTTTCCAGTTCAAAAGATGATGATAAATTACCGTTAATCCTTATTTTAGCTGTTGGTTTTTTATATAATGCCTGTATAGTTCTAATGAAGTTGTTATGAAAATTGAAACTGGATAAGATTCTATATAGAAAAGACCAGTCAACCGAATCGAATGCTTTTTCAGCATCTAATCCCAATATGACTGCATTTAAGTTATATTTTTTTATATGATGAATTATGTGCGGACGACACCACCCTCATCGGGCTCATCTCCAACGGCGACGAGTCCACCTACAGGAGAGAGGTGGCCCAGCTGGCGTCCTGGTGCAGCAATAACAACCTGCAGCTGAACGCTCTGAAGACAGTGGAGATGATTGTAGACTTCAGGAAAGTCACTACTCCTCTGCCCCCCCTCACCCTCTCAGGCTCTCCCATCACCACTGCTGATTCCTTCCGCTTCCTAGGCACTACCATCACCAGGGACCTCAAATGGGAGCTGACCATCAGCTCACTCATCAAAAAAGCCCAGCAGAGGATGTTCTTCCTGCGGCAGCTGAGGAAGCTCAAGCTACCCACCAAGATGTTAGTGCAGTTCTACACAGCCATCATCGAGTCCATCCTCACCACCTCCATAACCGTGTGGTACGCAGGAGCCACTGCCAGGGACAGACTAAGGCTGCAGCGCGTCGTGCGCACTGTTGAGAAGGTGATCGGCTGCAAGCTCCCATCTCTCCAGGATCTGTACATCTCCAGGACCCGGAGGCGTGCTGGCCGGATCATAGCCGATCCCTCACACCCTGGTCACGTACTGTTTGCCCCCCTCCCCTCTGGTAGAAGACTTCGGTCCATCCAGACTAAAACCTCCCGTCACATGAACAGCTTCTTCCCCTCTGCCATTAGACTGCTGAACACTAAGTGACTTATTGACTCTCGTGCACCATGTACAGCAGCTCAACCAGACTCATGTCAATCATCACTGTTTTCTTCCTGCATTACCGACTGCACTATATAGTTCTCCACAGTATCTGCTGCTGGCTAATATATATTTTAACTGTTGACCAGTATCACTTAATCTTATCCTACACTTTATTACATGTATAGTTTATTTCTCTTATCTTATCATGTTTAATGTTGCAGCATTGCACCGAGACAAATTCCTAGTTTGTGTACTACATGAACAATGGCAATAAACCTGATTCTGATTCTGATTCTGATTCTGTGTAAAGTGCGTTGAATGTTGTCTTGTGTCTGTCTTTGTCTTATAAAACCTGTTTGGTCTAAATGAATTAGGTCTGTCAGTATATTTTCTAACCTTTTGGCAAGGATAATGGTAAAAAGCTTATAGTCCTGATTTAGTACACTGATTGGTCTGTAGTTGGAGCACTCTAGTTTATCCTTTTCAGGTTTAGGTATAACTGCAATGACCCCTTCTCTCCAGGAGGGGGGGATTTCCCCTGTGTGGAGGACATAATTAAATGTTTTCAGGAGGAGAGGAGATAGTTGCTGTTTAAAGGTTTTGTACCACTCTGCTGTATAGCCATCAGCTCCTGGGGATTTGTTAGCTTTAAGTTTCATAATTGCTTTTTCCAATTCTTTAGGATGTATTTCTGACAGTAGTGTTTTATTTTGTGACTCCGTAAGTTGGGGAAGGTTTAATGTGTTTAGGAATGCCTCGGATGCGTTTTTTATGTTTTTTGTGGGAGTATAAGTTCTTATAGTAATTCTCGAAGCTTTTAAGAATATCCTGAATTCTGAATTTTATTTCCTTTGATACTGGGTCTCTGATTTTGTAGATTGCTCTTTCTGTTTGATGTTTCCTCAATTTATAGGCTAGCAATTTTGCCGATTTACTGCCTGCTTCATAGTATTTTTGTTTCAAAAATGTAAGTTTCTTCTGGATTTCTATTGTGTAGATCTCATTTATTTGGTTTTTAATTTCCTTAATCTTGAGCGAGTCAGTAGAATGAGTGTTGCCTTTGTGTTCTTTTTCTAGGTTCCTAAGTTCTGACTCTAATGTGGATAGTTTTTCTTGTCTTAGTTTCTTTTGGGTTGCCAGTTTTGCAATAATCTTTCCTCTTATTACAGCTTTGCATGCATCCCACAGTATTAAAGGGGATACTTCTCCATTATCGTTATCTTCCAAATATCTGAGAATATGATTCCAATTCATCTTTCAATGGTCCTTTCAGGACATTTGAATTTAACCTCCAAGAAAATGTATTATTTGTGTATTTTTGGATATTTAAGTCCATGTAGATCGGACTGTGGTCAGAGAGATCCATCAGTCCTATTTTACATGTTTTTACTCTTCCAATGTCTCTATTAAACATAAAAAAATAGTCAATCCTTGAGTAAGATGAATGTGGAGTTGAGTAAAATGTATAGTCTTTTACACTGGGGTTGAGTTCCCTCCACACGTCACAGATTCCCATTTCTTTTAGTAGCATCCGAGTCTTCCTGTTTTGGGTGTTATTTTGATGTGGGGAATTACCAGAAGCATCCCAGTATGGATTCAGTCTAAGATTGAAGTCCCCACCACATATCACTAAACCTTGAGCTTTAGTTATCATTAGGTCGAATACATTTTTATAAAATTTCCAGTTAGCCCCTGGGGGAGCATACACATTCAGCAGGGTGATATCTTCTCCCTCTAGCCGCCCAGTTACCAAACTGTATCTCCCTTCTTTATCTTTGTGTTCTGATTTTTTTTCAAATGTAATTTTGGTTGATATCAATGTCGCTACTCCCCTCCTCCTCCCTGATTTATATGAAGATGAAGAGATCATTTTAAACCCTTGTCTACTGAGTTTATTGTGTTCCACGTCTGTTAGGTGGGTTTCTTGTAAAAATATTATTCCTGCTTTGTCTTTTTTCATTTTGCCTAGAATCTTGGATCTTTTAACTGGATTTAGGATTCCTTTTATACATTATATGAAATTATTTTGGTTACACCCTGTTTCTCCATTGTGTTGTTTTGTTTAGTATAACTGTGTGGTGGCCCTCATTTGTGCTACTCAGAAACTGAAAGAACATTAAAAACAAGAAAAACATTAAGAACATAGTGTAAAAAACTTTAAAACAAAAAGCTGTCATAAGAACTTCCTGAGCTGAGGTCTTTTTAAAGACCCTGGAAGAGCCTTGATGGAGTGAAGGCCCTGAGGGAAATTCCTCAAACTCTGTTACGTGTTGAGGGCCCTCTCTTACCACTGAAAGTAGTCCCATGCTTTTAACGTGAGTTTCAGAACCCAATCCAAACTTGTAATGATTTTTTTTTTTTTCCTTTTATGCCTAAACCCTGTGAAATTGTGTGCACCCTCCCACCCCCATCACATCAAACATTCACGCAAAAACAGTATTTGTTAGTATGAGGAGAACATGTGGGTTATTGTCACATTTCTATTTTAACAAGTTTTTTTTTGTTTTGTTTTTTTATTACAAAGACTTATTTGTTTCAAATATTATGACTGTTCCATGAAATGTTTTACCACATGCTGAATACGCATCTCCTTTAATGTTTGTTACCTTGTATGAGGGGGGTTGGATGTGCGGATTGATTCAAGAGAGAAAAAAAAAAAAAAAAGGTCGCTATTCCAACCTGAAAACGGACAGTTTATCCGCGACGCTCTGGCGCTGGGTTTCCCGCTGCTGGTCCGTGGATTTTGAAGGTCTTTGTGTTGTCCATGTTTGCGCTTTGATCTTCTCACTCGGGTCTGCTGCGGGTTTAAATACCGTTACCGGGAGCCCTCTTTTCGCCATGTCAGCTGTTGCTTCTTCCGCCGAATTATAGAGACACGTTTCATCGCCATAGAAGACCCTTAACTTCGCAGGAAATGGAGTCTGAAAGCGCAATTTCTTCTCTCTTAACACCTTTTTCGCGTCATTGTATTCCCTGCGCTTTTTAAGGACCTCCGGGGCGTAATCGTGTTCCACGTAGACTTTTCTCTCCTGTGCATAAATCCTTTTTTCTGCCAGGCCAGTCTTACAACCTCTTGTTTTATTTTGAAATTGGAAAATCTTACCAACACCGAACGTGGGGGCGCTTCCGCCGCCGGCCTAGCGGCTAATGAACGATGTGCCTTTTCTATCTTCAAGTCGGTGGTTTGTGGAATATCCAATTTCTCTCTTAGTAAGGATTCCACGCATTCTGCCATTGAGTTAAAACCGTTTTCGGCTCCTTCTATCAGACCATGAATTCTTATGTTGTCTCTTCTTTGTTTTCCTTCTTGGTCGGTTAGCTTAGCCTCTATAGATGCTTGTCTTTTGCGTAGGTCCAGCACAGAATCTTCGAGCACTTTTATTCGATCCTCTGTTTCCAAGATTCGGTTCTCGGCCTGGTCCACTCTGCTGTTTGTCCTTTTCAATTCTTCTCTGAATTCCCGAAATTCGGCCGTAACTTCTCGGCGAAATCGTCGTAGTTCCTCAAATAGTGATTTCAGGCTAACCTTTTTGTTAGCTATCACCAGTTCCTCGTCTTCTGAACGGAGATCTTCCAGTTCAGATTCTCCGGCCGATACGTGTCCTGGCCTGGAGAATTTCAGTTTCTTCTGTTTTCCTTTAGACATGATGATTTTGTCTTTTGATTTTCACTCCTCCAAAAATCCGTTAAGTTTGATTTTCAAGGTGTTATCCTGGATTGGGTCTGAGAGCTTCAGTGTTAAGCTGCAGTCGCCATGGCGTCCAGACCGGAAGTCCTCGGGAACTGTTATTTTGAATATTTTCCCCAATATAAGATAAGATAAGCCTTTATTAGTCCCACAACGGGGAAATTCCAGGATTGCAACAGCACAGGGATAGCAACACTCAGAGCAACAATCAGAAGGCAAGAAAAAAACAAGCAAGCAAGAGCAGCTAATATACATATGTACGTATTACTATAAAATATATATATATACACACACACACACAGACACACAGTGCAGAGCATTGTAGCTGGATGGAATAAATATATGAATATATGAACACACAGTGCAGAGCATTGTAGCTAGATGGAATAAATATGTAAATATATAAACACCCACAGTACGGAGCATTGCAGCTAGGTGGAATAAATATGCAAGTATATAAACACACACAGTGCGGAGCAATGTAGCTAGATGGAATAATATGTAGATATATAGATATATAAACACACCCAGTGCTGAGCATTGTAGCTAGATGGAATAAATATGTAAATATATAAACACACACAGTGCAGAGCATTGTTGCTAGATGGAATGAAACAGCATAACCGTCTACTTAGTTATCCTACATGGTATGATTATGTGCCCATACATATTCTCACCCTCCATAGCGACCGGTATGTTCCTAGTTGTATGCCGGAGGGGACCATTGTGTAAGTCTATTGCATCTTTTGCATTCAAAAAACTATTAGTTTGTTACGTCTTTTTGCTATCTCTGCGAGCAGCCCTGCTTAGGTTGTACAGTCTGACAGCCGTTGGTAGGAAGGACCTACGAAACCTCTCGGTTGTGCACCTGGGATGATGTAGTCTGCTGCTAAATGAGCTCCTCAGTGCATTCAGTATGTCCTGCATAGGGTGGAACTCGGACTCCAGCAGAGATGACAGTTTAGCCACCGTCCTTCTCTCTCCTATCTCCTCCATCGGATCAAGGCGCTGCCCCAGGACAGAGCTAGCTTTCTTAATCAGTTTGTTCAGTCTCTTCCTATCGGCTGCAGTAATGCCACTGCCCCAGCAGACCACTCCAAAAGTGATGGCTGATGCCACCACCGTGTCATAGAATGACTTCAGCAGCGCCCCTTGTACACCAAAAGACCTGAGTCTCCTCAGCAGGAACAGCCTGCGCTGTCCCTTCTTGTAGAGTGCATCAGTATTGTGTGACCAGTCTAGTTTATTGTTCAGATGAATACCCAGGTACTTATAGGATGTCACCATCTCGATGTCTGTTCCCTGTATATTTACTGGTACTGTGAGGGGCTGCCCATGCCTGCGGCAGTCCACCACCAGCTCCTTAGTTTTCCTCGCGTTGATCTGGAGGCAGTTCCGATGGCACCAGTCCACGAAGTCCTGGATAAGCCCTCTGTACTCAGCTTCATCTCCATTGGAGATGAGGCCAACGATCGCAGAGTCATCAGAGAACTTCTGTAGATGGCAATGTGTTGTGTTGTGTGAGAAGTCCGCAGTATAAAGAGTGAACAGGAAGGGAGCCAGCACCGTTCCCTGGGGGGCCCCCGTGCTACTGATGATCGTGTCGGACACACAGTCCCGGGTTCTCACAAACTGAGGCCGGTTCGTGAGGTAGTCCAGGATCCATGATGACAGGTGCTGGTCCACCCCTGCGCGCAGCAGCTTGTCCTTCAGGATCATCGGTTGGATGGTGTTGAAAGCACTGGAGAAGTCAAAGAACATGATCCTCACCATATTCCCGGTCTTCTCCAGGTGGGACAGAGAACGGTGAAGGAGGAAGATCACCGCATCCTCCACCCCAATGCCATGCTGGTAGGCGAACTGGAGTGGATCCATCGCTGGTTCCACCAGGGGGCGGAGGTGAGCAAGGAGCAGTCTCTCCAGGGTCTTCATCAAGTGGGACGTCAAGGCCACCGGTCTGTAGCTGTTCAGGTCTTTGGGGTGGGAAGTTTTTGGTACAGGTACCACACAAGATGTTTTCCACAGCTGTGGTACCCTCCCCAGTTTCAGGCTCATGTTGAAGATATACGTCACAATCCCACACAGCTGGTCTGCACAGGACTTGAGGAGCTTTGCGCTGATGCCGTCCGGTCCCGGCGCCTTCCTCGCCTTGATCTTCCTCAGCTCCGTCCTCACCTGGGTCCTGGTCAGGGTCAGGATGGGGGGCTGTGTGTTGGGAGTGGGGGGGTGTTGGTGGAGTGGGGAGTGGGCAGCAGGACTTGATTTCTTTAGAGGCAGCAGTGGTTGTTGTGCAGTCAGGGGGGAGGGCGGTTGGTCAAATCTATTGAAAAACAGATTCAGGTTGTTCGCCCACTCCCTGCCCCCTGTGGCCTGGGGGGAGGTATTCTGGAGCCCCGAGATGGTTTTGAGGTTTCTCCAGACCCCGCTGATGTCGCTCTGTTGCAGCTTGTCCTCCATCTTCTTTCTGAAGCTGTCCTTGCCTTCTCTGATCTTTCTCCTCAGCTCCCTCTGTACGGACTTCAGCATCTCCCTGTTCCCTGACCTGAAGATCCTCTTCTTCTCTCTCAGAAGTGTTTTAATCTCAGGGTTGATCCAGGGTTTGTTGTTTGAGTGACGCCGTATGGTCTTGGTGGGAACGGATTTGTCCACACAGAAGCTGAGGTAGCCCGTGAAGGTGTGAATGAGGCCATCGATGTCCTCACCATGTGGATCGCAGAGCTGCTTCCAGGCGGTGGCTTCAAAACAGCCCTTTAGGGTGTCCATTGTCTCCTCAGACCATAACTCCACAGTGTGCATGGCCGGAGGTTGTCTGTGCACTAGGGGTTTGTACACCGGCCGGAGATGAACCAAGTTGTGATCCGATCTCCCGAGTGGGGGGAGTTGTGATGAGGTGTACACCTCCTTAGTGTTTGCGTAGAATAAATCCAGTGTTTTATTGTCTCTAGTGTGGCATGTGACATACTGGGTGAACGTGGGTAGAATGGGAGACAGTGAAACATGGTTGAAATCGCCTGAGATGAGGAGAAGAGCATCTGGGTGTTCTGTCTGCAGCCTGCTGGTTACTGAATGGATGACGTCACGTGCTGTCCCAGCGTTCGCCGTCGGATTTGCATAAACAACAATGCAGATCACGTGTGAGTGTTCTCTCGGGAGATATGTAGGCCTCATGCTAACAGCTAGCAACTCAATGTCTTTGCTGCAGTGTCGTTGTTTAACAGTGATATGTCCCGGTCTGCACCAGTTGTTGTTAACATACATTATCACTCCACCGCCCCTAGCCTTGCCACTGTCTGGTGTTCGGTCAGCTCGTATCATGTGAAAACCCTCCAGCTCAATGTTAGCATCTGCTGCTAGTTCAGTTAGCCACGTCTCAGTAAACAAAAGGAGAGAGCACTCCCGGTAAGTGCTATCATAACGGGAGATAGCCGCTAGCTCATCTAACTTTCCCAGTATCGACCGTACATTTCCCATGACAACAGATGGAAGGGAGGGTCTGTACCTTATATTTTTTGTCCTCCGCCTTACTCCAGCCCGGCAGCCGCGGCGTTTTCGCCTCAGTTCTCTCGGTATGTCGAGTTTTTCCAATGGGACCGGGTGGCGGTTGAATGCTAGCAGCTGTTCTCTGCTGTATCGTATCCTGCTATAAACAGTGGCTCCGTCCACCGGCTCAGGAGACATTTAGGACGATCTGTGTGTCCGTGATATAAGTGGGGTGAAAAAAAAAGACGGATCAAAAGAGAGAGGAAGGGAAAAAGACTCGGAATCGAGCCGCTGTTGCAAAAGGCAGCCTACTCGTGTGGCGCCGAGAGAAAAAAAAAAAAAAAAAAAAAAAAAAAAAAAATATTGTCTGTACATTGGTCCAATATTGGTGGATAACTGGGCATGACCAAAACACATGAAAATGATTTGCAGTCTTTTCACCACACAAGCGCCAACAGTTCAACCCCTTATGGGTAAATTTGTTTTGTGCAGGTGTTCCGAAAAATCTTACCAAATTTTTCCATCCAAATTCTCTCCACTGCAGGGATGAGGTACTTTTCCATTGCTGTTTATTTAGCTTTTCCCATATTTCCAATTGTAAAGTGAAATTCCCCTCTTTTTCCCATCTCTCTTTTATATATGATGTGTTGTCTCCTTTTAAGTCTTGAAGACCTTGGTATATTTTAGAGATGTATCTGATCTCTGGGATCCCTTTATATGCCATTAAGAAGACCTTCAGAACACCTGACTGGGCCCTTTCCAAATCCTCCTTTTTAAGTATATTGTTTATGTGGTGTCTAAGCTGAAAGAACCTGTAAAGGTCTTGATTTATTAAACCTTGTTTTTTCAAGTCTTCAAAACTTCTTAAAGTTTGCCCCTTAAAGAAATCGTAATATTTTATCAGCCCTTTCTCTTTCCACTCTTTAAATCTAGTGTCTGTTTTATTGGGGGTAAAGTCTTGATCATAGGCAATCCATTGCAGAAGTCGATAGGGCTCTTTAGCTTGATTCTCTCTGACTATCTTAAACCAAATTTTTAGCGGGGTCTCTATCCACGGGTTAGTGTTATTCAAGAGTTTAGGTAAGGCATTGTTCCCTATTATCGCCTGTAGGGGGATGTCACTTGTTATTTGGCATTCCATCTCCTTCCATTGTGCAGTGTAGACTGGGTTACATATCTCTACTAAAGATTTAATTTGTGCAGCTATAAAATAGTCCCTGATATTTGGAAGCGCGAGCCCACCTTTGTCTTTGTTTAGCTGTAGGGTTCTATATCTGATTCTAGGTCTCTTGCCCTGCCATATGAATCTTGAGATCCTTCTGTCTAGCTCCTGCCATGTTTTTTGGGGGGGTTCTACCAGTATTGTTTGGAAAAGGTATAGAAGATGTGGGAGTATATTCATTTTGACTGCTTCAATTCTTTGTGCAGTACCTAAGAATGGTATCATATTCCATCTTGCTAGGTCAGATTTTATTTTTGTCACCAGTGGATCATAGTTTAGTGTTATAATTTTGTTGAGTTGTTTCGGGATATTGATCCCCAGATATTTCATAGATTCCGACTCCCAGTTAGTTTTGAGTTCACTTAGTGAATAATGATTTGGGTCATAGTTGAATGTTAAAACTTGGGTTTTATGCA
Source organism: Pholidichthys leucotaenia (assembly GCA_020510985.1). Taxonomy (NCBI): domain Eukaryota; kingdom Metazoa; phylum Chordata; class Actinopteri; order Cichliformes; family Pholidichthyidae; genus Pholidichthys; species Pholidichthys leucotaenia. The sequence goes on along the minus strand of CM035837.1, from coordinate 310,855,540 downwards.
TGTTTAATTTGTACCCCGATAAATCTCCATAGTCTGAAAAAACTGAGATTAGTTCTGGTAAAGAAGTGTCTGGTTGCCCTAGGTATATTAAAATGTCATCAGCAAAGAGTGCTATTTTATGTTCCTTCTGACCAAGCGTAATACCTTGAATTTTTTGATTTTGTCTTATCCATTGGCTCAGAGGTTCTATGAAGATTGCAAAGAGCAGTGGAGACAGGGGGCAGCCTTGACGACATCCTCTTTCCAGCTCAAAAGATGATGATAAGTTAACGTTAATCCTTATTTTAGCTGTTGGTTTTTTATATCATGCCTGTACAGTTCTAATGAAGTTGTTATGAAAATTGAAACTGGATAAGATTCTATATAGGAAAGACCAGTCAACCAAATCCAATGCTTTTTCAGCATCTAATCCCAATATGACTGCATTTAAGTTATATTTTTTTATATGATGAATTATGTGTAAAGTGCGTCGAATGTTGTCTTGTGTCTGTCTTTGTCTTGTAAAACCTGTTTGGTCTAGGTGAATTAAGTCTGTCAGTATGTTTTCTAACCTTTTGGCAAAGATAATGGTAAAAAGCTTATAGTCCTGATTTAATACACTGATTGGTCTGTAGTTGGAGCATTCTAGTTTATCCTTTTCAGGTTTAGGTATAACTGCAATGACCCCTTCTCTCCAGGAGGGGGGGATTTCCCCTGTGTGGAGGACATAGTTAAATGTTTTCAGGAGGAGAGGAGATAGTTGCTGTTTAAAGGTTTTGTACCATTCTGCTGTATAGCCATCTGCTCCTGGGGATTTGTTAGCTTTAAGTTTCATAATTGCTTTTTCCAATTCTTTAGGTTGTATTTCTGACAGTAGTGTTTTATTTTGTGATTCCGTAAGTTGGGGAAGGTGTAATGTGTTTTAGTAATTTTGCCGATTTACTGCCTGCTTCATAGTGTTTTTGTTTCAGAAATGTAAGTTTCTTCTGGATTTCTATTGTGTAGATCTCATTTATTTGATTTTTAATTTCTTTAATCTTAAGCGAGCCATTAGAATGAGTGTTGTCTTTGTGTTCTTTTTCTAGGTTCTTGAGTTCTGACTCTAGTGTGATTAGTTTTTCTTGTCTCAGTTTCTTTTGGGTTGCCAGTTTTGCAATAATTTTTCCCCTTATTACAGCTTTGCACGCGTCCCACAGTATTAAAGGGGATACTTCTCCATTATCGTTTTCTTCCAAATATTTGAAAATATCTGATTCCAATTCATCTTTCAGTGGTCCTTTCAGGACATTTGAATTCAACCTCCAGAAAAATGTATTATTTGTGTATTTTTGGATGTTTAAGTCCATATAGATCGGACTGTGGTCAGAGAGATCCATTAGTCCTATTTTACATGTTTTTACTCTTCCAATGTCTCTATTAAACATAAAAAAGTAATCAATCCTTGAGTAAGATGAATGTGGCGTTGAATAAAAAGTATAATCTTTTACATTGGGGTTGAATTCCCTCCATACGTCACAGATTCCCATTTCTTTTAGTAGCATCCGAGTTTTCCTATTTTGAGTGTTATTTTGATGTGAAGAATTACCTGTTGCATCCCAGTATGGATTCAGTCTTAGATTGAAGTCTCCACCACATATCACTAAACCTTGGGCTTTAGTTATCATTAGGTCGAATACATTTTTATAAAATTTCCATTTAGCCCCTGGTGGTGCATATACATTCAGCAGGGTGATATCTTCTCCCTCTAGCCGCCCAATTACCAAACTGTACCTCCCTTCTTTATCTTTGTGTTCTGATTTTTTTTCAAATGTAATTTTGGTTGATATCAATGTCGCTACTCCCCTCCTCCTCCCTGATTTATATGAAGATGAAGAGATCATTTTAAACCCTTGTCTACTGAGTTTAGTGTGTTCCACGTCTGTTAGGTGGGTTTCTTGTAAAAATATTATTTCTGCTTTGTCTTTTTTCATTTTGCGTAGAATCTTGGATCTTTTAACTGGATTCAGGATCCCTTTTACATTATATGAGGCTATTTTGGTTACACCCTGTTTCTCCATTGTATTTTCTTATTTAGTATAACAGTGTGGTGGCCCTCTTTTTTGCTACTCAGAAACTGAAAGAACATTAAGAACATAAAAAACATTAAGAACATAGTGTACGAAACTTTAAAACAAAAAACTGTCAAAAAAACTTCCTGAGCTGGGGTCTCTTTAAAGACCCTGTAAGAGCCCCGATGGAGTGTAGGCTCTGAGGGAAATTCCTCAAACTCTGTTACGTGTTGAGGGCCCTCTCTTACCCCTGTAAATTGTCCCATGTTTTTAACGTGAATTTCAGATCCCAATCCGAATTTGTAATGATTTTTTTTTTTTTTTATGCCTATACCCTATGAGATTGTGTGCACCCTCCCACCCCCATCACAGCAAACCTTCACTCTAATACAGTATTTGTTAGTATGGAGAGAACATGTGGGTCATTGTTACATTTCTATTTTAACAAGATTTTTTTTTTCCTTTAAATTAAGAAGACATTTGTTTCTAATGCTATAACTGCTCCATGAAAGGTTTTACCACATGCTGATTCTGCATCTCCTTTAATGTTTGCCACCTTGTAGGAGGGGGATGGAAGTGCAGAATGACTGAAAAGAGAGAAAAAAACAAAAAGGTCGCTATTCCTTCCTGGAACTGGAAAGCTTATCTTTGTAGCTCTGGGGCTGGGTTTCCCGCTGCTGGCCCGTGGATTTAGAAGGTCTTTGAGTGGACCACGTTTGAGCTCTGATCCTCTCGCTCAGATTCGCTGCGGGTTTAAACACCGTTACCGGGAGTCCTCTTCTCGCCATGTCAGTTGTTGCTTCTTCCGCTGAATTGTAGAGACATGACTCTTCACCGTAGAAGACCCTTAACTTCGCTGGAAATGGCGTCTGAAAGCGTAGATTCTTTTCCCGTAAAACCTTTTTGGCGTCGTTATATTCCCGTCGCTTTTTAAGAACCTCAGGGGCGTAATCGTGCTCCACGAAGACTTTTCTTTCTTGATGCATAAATCCTTTTTTCTGCCAAGCCCGTCTTACAACCTCTTGTTTTATTTTGAAATCGGAGAATCTTACCAACACTGAACGCGGGTGTGCTTCTGCCGCTGGCTTTGCGGCTAATGTACGATGGGCCTTTTCTATTTTCAAATCGGTGGTTTGTGGAATATCCAACTTCTCTCTCAATAAGGATTCCACGCATTCCGCCACTGTGTTGAAACCATCTTCAGCTCCTTCTTTCAGACCGTGAATTCTGATGTTATCTCGTCTCTGTCTTCCTTCTTGGTCGGCTAGCTTAGCCTCCAGCCTTGACTGTTTTCTGTGTAAATCCAGCATAGAATCTTCAAGCACTTTTACTCTTTCTTCAGCTTCCAAGATTCGGTTTTCGGCCTGGTCCAATCTGCTGTTCGTCCTTGTTAGTTCCTCTCTGAATTCGTGAAATTCGGCCTGAAATCGTCGTAATTCGTCATATAACGATTTCAGGCTAACCTTTTTGTTAGCTAGGCCCAGGCACTCGTCTTCTGAATGGAGGTCCTCGGGATCAGATTCTGCGGCCGCCGCGCGTCCTGACCTGGGGAATGCCAGTTTCTTCTGTTTGTGGTTAGGCATGGTGTTTTTGTCTTTTGATTTTTATTCTTCCAAAAATCCGTTAAGTCTGATTTTGACAATGTTTTCCTTGGATTGGATCTGGGAGGTTCAGCGTTAAGTTGCTATCACCATGGCGTCCAGACCGGAAGTCTCTCATAATTTTTTGTCTGTTTCTAACGAATTTACTATTTTTTTCCTTAAAATTTTCAGCAATTTTGTGATAAATTTGTAACATGTGACCACAAACGCAATCTAAAGTATATACAGTGGTGTGAAAAAGTGTTTGCCCCCTTCCTGATTTCTCTTTTTTTGTATGTTTGTCACACTCAAATGTTTTAGATCATCAAATTTAAATATTACACAAAGATAACACAAACACAAAATGCAGTTTTTAAATGAAGGTGTTTATTATTAAAGGAAAAAAAAATCCAAACCTACATGGTCCTGTTTGAAAAAGTGATTGCCCCCTAAACCTAATAACTGGTTGGGCCACCCTTAGCAGCAACAACTGCAATCAAGCGTTTACAATAATTGGCAATGAGTCTTTTATAGTGCTGTGGAGGAATTTTGGCCCACTCATCTTTGCAGAATTGTTGTAATTCAGCCACACTGGAGGGTTTTTGAGCATGAACTGCCTTTTTAAGGTCATGCCACAGCATCTCAATCGGTTTCAGGTCAGGACTTTGACTGGGCCACTCCAAAGTCTTCATTTTGTTTTTCTTAAGCCATTCAGAGGCGGACTTGCTGGTGTGTTTTGGATCCTTGTCCTGCTGCAGAACCCAAGTGCGCTTCAGCTTGAGGTCACGAACAGATGGCTGGACATTCTCCTTCAGGATTTTTTGGTAGACAGCAGAATTCACGATTCCATTTACCACACCAAGTCTTCCAGGTCCTGAAGCAGCAAAACAGCCCCAGACCATCACACTACCACCACCATATTTTACTGTTGGTATGATGTTCCTTTTCTGAAATGCTGTGTTACTTTTACACCAGATGTAATGGGACACACACCTTCCAACAAGTTCAACTTTTGCCTCGTCAGTCCACAGAGTATTTTCCCAAAAGTCGTGGGGATCATCAAGATTTTTTCTGGCAAAACTGAGACGAGCCTTTATGTTCTTTTTGCTCAGCAGTGGTTTTCATCTTGGAACTCTGCCATGCTGGCCATTTTTGCCCAGTCTCTTTCTTATGGTGGAGTCATAAACACTGACCTTAACTGAGGCAAGTGAGACCTGCAGTTCTTTGGATGTTGTTGTGGGGTCTTTTGTGACCTCTTGGATGAGTCATCGCTGCAGTCCTGGGGTAATTTTGATTGGCCGGCCACTCCTGGGAAGGTTTACCACTGTTCTATGTTTTTGCCATTTGTGGATAATAGCTCTCACTGTGGTTCGCTGGAGTCCCAAAGCTTTAGAAATGGCTTTATAACCTTTCCCAGTCTGACAGATCTTAATTACTTTGTTTCTCATTTGTTCCTGAATTTCTTTGGATCACAGCATCATGTCTGGCTTTTGAGGATCTTTTGGTCTACTTCACTTAGTCAGGCAGGTCCTATTTAAGTGATTTCTTGACTGAGAACAGGTGCGGCAGTAATCAGGCCAGGGTGTGGCTAGAGAAATTAAACTCAGCTTTCCAAAGATGTGATAAACCACAGTTAACTTATGTTTTAAAGGGGGGGGCAATCACTTTTTCCACACAGGGCCATGTAGGTTTGGATTTTTTTTTACCCTTAATAGTAAACATCTTCATTTAAAAACTGCATTTTGTGTTTACTTGTTTTATCTTTATCTATTTAAATTTGTTTGATGATCCGAAACATTTACAGTAAATGTGACAAACGTACAAAAACTGAGAAATCAGGAAGGGGCAAACACTTTTTCACACCACTGTAATATATACAAACAGTAAACACTAATAAATTCAGTATTTTCAAGATTTTTCATGTTAAGAACATTTAATTCTGCTGGATAAAGTAAAAGTTCCATTTTACTTTTATACTATCACAGTAATTCAAAGAGATTCAAAGAGTACATCCAAATGTAAAAGTAACTGTAGTCCTTTGAGGATAAAAACTACTCAGTAAAGTAACATTTTGCAAAAATTAGTGAGTACATGTACTTGTGTAAACAGAAACGTTACTACCCACCTCTGGATTGTTCTATGTATGATAAGGCAAAGGGAGAAGTAAAGAATGACATCAGTACCTTGAATCCACTCCTGCTTCTTCTTTTTATCTGATGCACTGATCTCAAAACTTTTATCGACACATTTGATGATGAAAAGGCATTTCTTTCCTTCTTTATCTGGAAGAGACTGCAGGAGGGAAAATATATTATGGCACACTCATGTACCCATGAATGTAGGTTTATATCAAAAACCAGAAGGGACTCCAGTCAAAACAGCCTAACATTGTGACAAATTATAACATGAAGATACACAGCTGGACTGGTCACCTCCACGCAGCAGCTTTGGTCCAGAATTATGTCTCCCTTCTTCTCTTCAACATCCTCACAGACATAGTAGGAAAGTTTGGTGGGTTTGAGGACAAACCAGCGTTCAGTCCAGTTCTTCCGTCTGTGGCCCCTTTTCATCATATATCCCTTCAAAAAAGGGAAAGATTTTTTTTAAAATTAAGGCTTACTGTTGAGGTTTTTTTCCCCACTTACCACTAAAGCACCAAATCTTGCCCAATATCGCCACCTGAACTGTAGGTAGCTAGTTAGTGCAGCAGCTCATTTTGCTGATGCAGTGCATAACACCTAAAACCAGTTTTTACTGGGGTGTCCGGTGCCCTCTTCTTTATGAAGCATACCACAAGAGCATTTGCTCAACTACAACGAACCATAGTTTGATTCCCAGCTAGAGCGATCTTTCCTGCATGTCTCTCCCCTGCTTTTCACCCCATTTCCTGAATATCTCTTAAATGTATCTGTCCAATACAAGTAACGAACACCACACTCGGTACATTATACGCCCGACCATAGCCATTATTGATAGTGCATAGCTAGCATACCAACAACCAAAAAAACAATTATAAATTCAAGATGCAATATAAGCTTGATCTGTAATAAAATTAATAACTATGTGATTGCAAGGAGTTTAAGCAAAACAATCTGCAATTCAAAGTGGAAAAAAATTAAAGAATATATCAGAAAATCATTTAATCCCCTACAATATGCACATCTTCAATTCTTGTACAAACACTGTGTGAAATGAAAACTGCAGGAGGAGTTCACTGGACAAAATCACGCGGACAGAGGGACATCATACCATAATATGTCCCATCTTTCAAAGGACGTATAAAAATGACTCTTAACGTTTTAGTAATGTTTGAGCATACATTGGCTATATTCATATTAGATGGTATATTGTTCAATTACAATTTTATGTCAAATTGTATTTGTCTGTCATGACAGTTCACATTATAAGTGACTTTTATATGACTTTAATATGGATGTACCCATTTATACATCATTGTGCATCAACAACAAAATATGTCATATTTGAGTGTCCATCCATGCACTTTAAATGGTGAAAATTGGTGCATTTTTAGTAGAGAGTGGGTGTTTGGATTTTGCTCTGGAGGATTACAGTTGGCTGTGTGTGATAAGGTCAAGATTTGGGCACTTACAGCAGGGAATATAAGTATTGAACACATCAACATTTTTCTCATTAAACATATTTTAGATAGAGCTATTGACCTGAGATTTTCACCAGATATCAGTAACAACCCAAGTAATCCATACATACAAAGAAATCAAGGCAACTGTGTTCACAAAACAAGTTATATTTGATAAAGTGGAATGACACAGGGAATAAGTATTGGACACATGAAGAAAAAGGTTTAAAAAGCCATAGAGACTTCCGGTCTGGACGCCATGGTGACTGCAGCTTAACACTGAAGCTCTCAGACTCAATCCAAGATAACACCTTGAAAATCAAACTTAACGGATTTTTGGAGGAGTGAAAATCAAAAGACAAAATCATCATGTCTAAAGGAAAACAGAAGAAACTGAAATTCTCCAGGCCAGGACACGTATCGGCCGGAGAATTTGAACTGGAAGATCTCCGTTCAGAAGACGAGGAACTGGTGGTAGCTAACAAAAAGGTTAGCCTGAAATCACTATTTGAAGAGCTACGACAATTTCGCCGAGAGGTTACGGCCGAATTTCGGGAATTCAGAGAAGAATTGAAAAGGACAAAAAGCAGAGTGGACCAGGCCGAGAACCGAATCTTGGAAGCAGAGGAACGAATAAAAGTGCTCGAAGATTCTGTGCTGGACCTACGCAAAAGACAAGCATCTATAGAGGCTAAGCTAGCCAACCAAGAAGGAAGACAGAGAAGAGACAATATAAGAATTCATGGTCTGATAGAAGGAGCCGAAAACGGTTTTAACTCAATGGCAGAATGCGTGGAATCTTTACTAAGAGAGAAATTGGATATTCCACAAACCACCGACTTAAACATAGAAAAGGCACATCGTTCATTAGCCGCTAGGCCAGCGGCGGAAGCGCCCCCACGTTCGGTGTTGGTAAGATTTTCCAATTTCAAAATAAAACAAGAGGTTGTCAGACTGGCTTGGCAGAAAAAAGGATTTATGCACCAGGAGAGAAAAGTCTTCGTGGAACACGATTACGCCCCGGAGGTCCTTAAAAAGCGCAGGGAATACAATGACGCGAAAAAGGTGTTAAGAGAGAAGAAATTGCACTTTCAAACGCCATTTCCTGCGAAGTTAAGGGTCTTCTACGGCGAAGAAACATGTCTCTATAATTCGGCGGAAGAAGCAACAGCTGACATGGCGAGAAGAGGGCTCCCGGTAACGGTATTTAAACCCGCAGCAGACCCGAGTGAGAAGATCAAAACGCAAACATGGACAACACAAAGACCTTCAAAATCCACGGGCCAGCAGCGGGAAACCCAGCGCCAGAGCGTCGCGGATAAACTGTCCGTTTTCAGGTTGGAATAGCGACCTTTTTTTTTTCTTGAATTAATCTGCACATCCAACCCCCCTCATACAAGGTAACAAACATTAAAGGAGATGCGTATTCAGCATGTGGTAAAACATTTCATGGAACAGTCATAATATTTGAAACAAATAAGTCTTTTTAATAAAAAAAACAACAAAAAAAACAACAAAAAAAAACTTGTTAAAATAGAAATGTGACAATAATCCACATGTTCTCCTCACACTAACAAATACTGTTTTTGCGTGAATGTTTGATGTGATGGGGGTGGGAGAGTGCACACAATTTCACAGGGTATAGGCATAAAAGGGAAAAAAAAAAAATCATTACAAGTTCGGATTGGGTTCTGAAACTTACGTTAAAAGCATGGGACAACTTACAGGGGTAAGAGAGGGCCCTCAACACGTAACAGAGTTTGAGGAATTTCCCTCAGAGCCTTCACTCCATCAAGGCTCTTACAGGGTCTTTAAAAAGACCTCAGCTCAGGAAGTTCTTTTGACAGCTTTTTGTTTTAAAGTTTTATACACTATGTTCTTAATGTTTTTCTTGTTTTTAATGTTCTTTCAGTTTCTGAGTAGCACAAAAGAGGGCCACCACACAGTTATACTAAACAAAACAACACAATGGAGAAACAGGGTGTAACCAAAATTATTTCATATAATGTAAAAGGAATCCTGAATCCAGTTAAAAGATCCAAGATTCTAGGCAAAATGAAAAAAGACAAAGCAGGAATAATATTTTTACAAGAAACCCACCTAACAGACATGGAACACAATAAACTCAGTAGACAAGGGTTTAAAATGATCTTTTCATCTTCATATAAGTCAGGGAGGAGGAGGGGAGTAGCGACATTGATATCAACCAAAATTACATTTGAAAAAAAATCAGAACACAAAGATAAAGAAGGGAGATACAGTTTGGTAACTGGGCGGCTAGAGGGAGAAGATATCACCCTGCTGAATGTGTATGCTCCCCCAGGGGCTAACTGGAAATTTTATAAAAATGTATTTGACCTAATGATAACTAAAGCTCAAGGTTTAGTGATATGTGGTGGGGACTTCAATCTTAGACTGAATCCATACTGGGATGCTTCTGGTAATTCTTCACATCAAAATAACACCCAAAGCAGGAAGACTCGGATGCTACTAAAAGAAATGGGAATCTGTGATGTGTGGAGGGAACTCAACCCCAGTGTAAAAGACTATACATTTTACTCAACTCCACATTCATCTTACTCAAGGATTGACTATTTTTTTTATGTTTAATAGAGACATTGGAAGAGTAAAAACATGTAAAATAGGACTGATGGATCTCTCTGACCACAGTCCGATCTACATGGACTTAAATATCCAAAAATACACAAATAATACATTTTCTTGGAGGTTAAATTCAAATGTCCTGAAAGGACCATTGAAAGATGAATTGGAATCAGATATTCTCAGACATTTGGAAGAAAACGATAATGGAGAAGTATCCCCTTTAATACTGTGGGATGCATGCAAAGCTGTAATAAGAGGAAAGATTATTGCAAAACTGGCAACCCAAAAGAAACTAAGACAAGAAAAACTATCCACATTAGAGTCAGAACTTAGGAACCTAGAAAAAGAACACAAAGGCAACACTCATTCTACTGACTCGCTCAAGATTAAGGAAATTAAAAACCAAATAAATGAGATCTACACAATAGAAATCCAGAAGAAACTTACATTTTTGAAACAAAAATACTATGAAGCAGGCAGTAAATCGGCAAAATTGCTAGCCTATAAATTGAGGAAACATCAAACAGAAAGAGCAATCTACAAAATCAGAGACCCAGTATCAAAGGAAATAAAATTCAGAATTCAGGATATTCTTAAAAGCTTCGAGAATTACTATAAGAACTTATACTCCCACAAAAAACATAAAAACGCATCCGAGGCATTCCTAAACACATTAAACCTTCCCCAACTTACGGAGTCACAAAATAAAACACTACTGTCAGAAATACATCCTAAAGAATTGGAAAAAGCAATTATAAAACTTAAAGCTAACAAATCCCCAGGAGCTGATGGCTATACAGCAGAGTGGTACAAAACCTTTAAACAGCAACTATCTCCTCTCCTCCTGAAAACATTTAATTATGTCCTCCACACAGGGGAAATCCCCCCCTCCTGGAGAGAAGGGGTCATTGCAGTTATACCTAAACCTGAAAAGGATAAACTAGAGTGCTCCAACTACAGACCAATCAGTGTACTAAATCAGGACTATAAGCTTTTTACCATTATCCTTGCCAAAAGGTTAGAAAATATACTGACAGACCTAATTCATTTAGACCAAACAGGTTTTATCAGACAAAGACAGACACAAGACAACATTCGACGCACTTTACACATAATTCATCATATAAAAAAATATAACTTAAATGCAGTCATATTGGGATTAGATGCTGAAAAAGCATTCGATTCGGTTGACTGGTCTTTTCTATATAGAATCTTATCCAGTTTCAATTTTCATAACAACTTCATTAGAACTATACAGGCATTATATAAAAAACCAACAGCTAAAATAAGGATTAACGGTAATTTATCATCATCTTTTGAACTGGAAAGAGGATGTCGTCAGGGCTGCCCCCTGTCTCCACTGCTCTTTGCAATCTTCATAGAACCTCTGAGCCAATGGATTAGACAAAATCAAAAAATTCAAGGTATTACACTTGGTCAGAAGGAACATAAAATAGCACTCTTTGCTGATGACATTTTAATATACCTAGGGCAGCCGGACACTTCTTTACCAGAACTAACCTCAGTTTTTTCAGAGTATGGAGATTTATCGGGGTACAAATTAAACATGCATAAAACCCAAATTTTAACATTCAACTATGACCCAAATCATTATTCACTAAGCAAACTCAAAACTAACTGGGAGTCGGAATCTATGAAATATCTGGGGGTCAATATCCCGAAACAACTCAACAAAATTATATCACTAAACTATGATCCACTGGTGACAAAAATAAAATCTGACCTAGCAAGATGGAATATGATACCATTCTTGGGTACTGCACAAAGAATTGAAGCAGTCAAAATGAATATACTTCCACGTCTTCTATACCTTTTCCAAACAATACCGGTAGAACCTCCCAAAAAAACATGGCAGGAGCTGGACAGAAGGATCTCAAGATTCATATGGCAGGGCAAGAGACCTAGAATCAGATATAGAACCCTACAGCTAAACAAAGACAAAGGTGGGCTCGCGCTGCCAAATATCAGGGACTACTTTAAAGCCGCACAAATTAAAACTTTAGTAGAGATATGTAACCCAGTCTACACTGCACAATGGAAGGAGATCGAATGCCAAATAACAAGTGACATCCCCCTACAGGCGATAATAGGGAACAATGCCTTACCTAAGCTTTTGAATAACACTAACCTGTGGATAGAGACCCCGCTAAAAATTTGGTTTAAGATAGTCAGAGAGAATCAAACTAAAGAGCCCTATCGACTTCTGCAATGGATTGCCTATGATCAAGACTTTACTCCTAATAAAACAGACACCAGATTTAAAAAATGGAAGGAGAAAGGGCTGATAAAATATTACGATTTTTTTAAAGGGCAAATCTTAAGAAGTTCTGAAGATTTGAAAAAACAAGGTTTAATAAATCAAGACCTTTACAGGTTCTTCCAGCTTAGACACCACATAAACAATATACTTAAAAAGGAGGATTTGGAAAGGGCCCAGTCAGGTGTTCTGAAGGTCTTCTTAATGGCATATAAAGGGATCCCAGGGATCAGATACATTTCTAAAATATACCAAGGTCTTCAAGACTTAAAAGGAGACAACACATCATATATAAAAGAGAGATGGGAAAAAGAGGGGAATTTCACTTTACAACTGGAAATATGGGAAAAGCTAAATAAACAGCAATGGAAAAGTACCTCATCCCTGCAGTGGAGAGAATTTGGATGGAAAAACTTGGTAAGATTTTTCAGAACACCTGCACAAAACAAATTTACCCATAAGGGATTGAACTGTTGGCGCTTGTGTGGTGAAAAGATTGCAAATCATTTTCATGTGTTTTGGTCATGCCCAGTTATCCACCAATATTGGACCAATGTACAGACAATATTGGGGAAAATATTCAAAATAACAGTTCCCTTTTCTTTTGTAACTTTGTATTTGGGTTTACTACCGGACTCACTGGAAAGACGAGGAGAAAAATACTTATTCAATGTTTTAATATTGGCAAGCAAAAAAGCTCTAACTAAAAAATGGATGTTGAAGGACTGTCCTACACCTGAAGATTGGATTAACGTGATCCAAGACATTTACTCGATGGAAAAGTTGACATTCGCACTGAGACAGGACATGGATGGGTTCATGAACTTTTGGCAACCCTGGATCGCATATAAGATAAGATAAGATAAGCCTTTATTAGTCCCACAACGGGGAAATTCCAGGATTGCAACAGCACAGGGATAGCAACACTCAGAGCATCAAAAGAGAGAGGAAGGGGAAAAAAAACTCGGAATCGAGCCGCTGTTGCAAAAGGCAGCCGACTGGTGTGGCGCCGAGAGACTATTAACAGTGGTATACAAACGTTATAAAAATTACCTCGATAAATCAGTGTGTTAAGTATAATTTTAAAAAATGAACTTATGATATAATGCTGTTTACACTGAAATGAGCTGCCTTCATATTCTTCCTCCTCATTTTGTACAAGTGTAAAAAATAATTTTCATATGATAAGTTGATATATTAATATGTGTCTTCCATTAGATCTAATCTTTGACAAATACCATTTCAATAATGGTTCTGCTCTTTGTTCCAATGCTACTCAGATGCTCTTTTACCTTTATTTACTTACTTTTTCTTTTTGTTTGTTTTTTGCTGGTTTGTTTGGGGTTTTTTTGTTTTTTTGTTTTTTTTTCCTCTTTAATTTCACTTTTTCTTTCACTTTAAAAAAAAAAAGGGGTGTTGTAAGAATTATTCTTCCAATGTTGTCAGATATCAGAAAATAAGGGAACATGTGATGAAAATGTAAACAATGCATTGCTGTAACGACCTGTATACTCTTTACAAAAACTTAAATAAAAAAAAAAAAAAAAAAAAAAAAAGCCATAGAAAGCCAAGAAACCAGCTGAAATCATCATAATTCAGGAAGCCATCCCCCATCAGTGCAAATTAATTTCAGCTGGTTAAGTGCTGACTGATAGCCTTTAACCCTTTAACTGCCCTAGGTGCCATGTGGCGCCTGGGGCAATGCAAGGCAACTCAAGCCCCCCCCCCCCAGTGGTCAAGAGTGGTAAACAATTTGTCAATAAAATAGTTCAGATTTCCAAGGCTATAACTTAAAAGTTACAAGAGATAATGGCTTACTGTCAATTAGAAAGATGTAGAATATGATCCAAAGTTTCAGATAGGAATAAATTTACGCATTTAATTTGCATAATGTCACGGCAGCTATATAAATTACATAAAGTGGACTTTGGACACATTTACATAAAGAATTGTCCATTTTTTGATGCCAATTTGTCTGCAGGGGTACGTTTTTATCAAATCTTCAAAGTATATGAACCAGAAAATCAATAAAATGTCAAAAAAACATATTTCTCTCTTACCCGTTACCGGGAGGGGATGTGACCGGTCCGTTTTCGTCCATTGTAGCCGATGTTTCTGTGTTTGTTCAGCCATTTACACCGTGTACCACATCTACAAACTCTTGTGATTACCCCATGTGAATTTTGTTTGTATTACGTGGCTATTTTTTCTGTTTGGTGCATTTTTCCTGTGGGAATCCATGCCGCCTGTCGGCGCCGCCATCTTGGTACAGGGAGCTCAGTTTTTTGTTACATCAACCTCGATGTAACACGTTTACTTAGTAATTTACACCCGTGTACCACATCTACAAACTCTTCCGATTATCCCACGTGAATTTCGTTTGTATTACGCAGCTATTTTCCCCGTTTCTGCGATGATGACGGCAGCGATGATGCTGCTGCAATGACCGATCGTGAAGGCATCCACACTGGTGTGTGAGCTCAAAGCGGAAAAAGGAAGAATAATAATGAGGATTTCTCCTTCTTTGCTATATTCCATGTCAGCCATGATTCCTTCAGCACGTGTCTGCCACCTTCTAAACTGTCAGATCAATAGAGATTAGTACAAATTCTCAGTATAGCCGGGGACGTCAATAAGTTGACACGTGAAGTTGCTGCGCTGTGCCACTGGGGGCGCGTGACCCGTCCATTTAATCTGGGCAGTTAAAGGGTTAAAAAGGTCTGTGAATATCAGATTGCCACACCACAAAGAACTCATGATGGGTAGAAGCAAAGACCTTTGCAACCTTATTGTTGCAAAACATAATGATGGCATTGGTTACAGGCATATTTCTAACCTACTGAATGTTCCAGTGAGCACTATTGGAGCCATCATCTGGAAGTGGAAAGAACGTCATTTAACCATAAACCGGCCACGACCAGAAGCTCCTTGCAAGACTTCCGACAGAGGAGTCAAAAGAATTATCAGAAGAGTTATCAAGAGCCAAAGACCACTCGTGGAGAGCTCCAGAAAGACCTGGAGTTAGCAGGTACTGCTGCTTCAATGAAAACAATAAGTAATGCACTCAACCGACATGGGCTCTATACTCGCTCACCTCGCAAGATTCCATTGCTGAAAAAAAAGGCATGCTGAAGCTTGTTTAAAGTTTTCTGCACAACATTTGGGCAAGCCAGTAAAATACTGGGAGAATATGGTCTAGTCAGATGAGGCCAAAATTGAACTTTCTGGATGCCACTACACACAGTATGTTTGGATGAGCAATGGCACTACACATCCCATCATGGTGTGAAGGTGTTTTTCAGCAAATGGTACAGGCAGTCTTCATATAACTGAAGGAAATATGAATTGACAAATGTACAGAGACATCCTTGATAAGAATCTGTTGCTATATGCCAAGATGCTGAAGATGAAACGAGGGTGGACATTTCAGCAAAACAATGATCCCAAACATACAACCAAGTTCGCTATCAACTGGCTCCAGAGAAGGAAAATAAAGCTGCTAGAATGGCCCAGTCAGTCACCTGACCTGAACCCAATTGGAAATCTATGGAACGAACTGAAGATCAGAGTTCATAGAAGAAACCCACGGAACCTTCAAAATTTGACAGTTTGTGTGGAAGAATGTGCTAAAATCACTCCAGAGCAATGCCTGCTCCTAGTTTCTCCATACAGGAGGCGTCTGGAAGTTGTTATTACCAACAAAGGCTTTTCTACTAAATATTAAATGAATTTCCCCAACTGTGTTCAATACTTATTCCCTGTGTCATTCCACTTTATTAAATATAACTTGTTTTGTGAACACAGTTGCCTTGATTTTTTTTGTATGTATGAATTACTTGGGTTGCTATTGATATCTGGTAAAAATCTCAGGTCAATGGCTCCATCAGAAATATGTTTAATGAGAAAAATGTTGACGTGCTCAATACTTATTTTCCCCTCTGTACATGATTTGAGAAAAATTGCTACTCCTTCTAGTAAACTGGCTCAATGCTTGCCAGATTTACTCACAATGATCCTCAGGTGGTCTGCATCCAGGTGTAGGTCAAAGTCTAAGGTCAGGAGACCTGGGCATTTAGGTGATTTGATGAAAATTGCTACTCTTTCTAGGCAATTACCCCAGTGACCACCAAACTCACTCACAAGGATCTTCAGGAGGGTCTGTATCCAGGTTGTGCTCAAGGTCAGTGCTAGGGTCAAAGGTCAGGAGATCTGAGCACTTAACTGATTTTAGAAAAATCACTGCTCCTCCTAGGCATTTACCTTGATTCTCATGAAACTCACTCACAATGACCCTCAGGTAGGTCTGCAGCCAGCTTGAGTTCAAGGTCAAGCTTAATGTCAAAGGTCAGGAGATTTGATTTCACAAAAAAACCTTACTCCTCCTAGGCCAGAGGACCCAAACCCACCTTGGGTGGAACTCAACAACAACAAAAAACAAGCAGAGATCATTTCTTGAGGTACTAGGAAGTTCCTTTGTTAAGCTGCTCATTGTGCGAAAGTAACAGGTGCACCGAGAGTCAGCCACTGCAGCCTTTGTCAGACAGCTGCAGAGCTCACCTCCATCCAGCAACACAAACAGCATCAGAGAGCATCCTCCTCAGCCAGCCCTGTTTCAACATCAGCCAGCACAGTCACAACCCCACTGAGGCCACCTGATTCTAAAAGAAAGAGGCTTGTCCATCTGGATGACCTTTTTCTGTCTTGGGGAGCAGAATATGAGTGGCTATCATAGGGGGCTGTTTGTTCAGAGAAAGAAAAAAACAGGTGAAGCAAGAGGCCCCTAACTTCTGACAATGACCCCAGTTACATGGTCACAGTAAACCGATTACTGGGAATAAACTGATAATGCCAATAATCAGGTTTTTTGTGTTTACATGCACTGAATAAACGGATTATTGGATGGTAAACCACTTGAGTTAATGACCCCAGTTATATGGCCTTTATCGGATTATTCTGTTTACATGGCCACTTGGATAATCAGATAACTCCAGAAACTGCAATAATAACCAGTTTATTTGTGTACATGTAAACATGGTCAGTGTTTGTGAGCTCACAGTGTGTTTAGGATTTCAGTTTTGGCACCAATTACTGTTTTATAACCTTATAGCTGGGTCAAAACCGACCCTAACAACACAAAGGTCATAATGTTCACTAGAGCATTTTATAATTTAGTGAAAGTGATTGTTTTATTTTGTTTAAAGAGATGTTTGTGACAGAGTCAAAAAGCCTTGATGCACCTAAAAACGGGTTGGTGCCGACCCTAAAACAAGAGGAAGGTTAAATATGAAATGTGTCTCCGTTAACTGTTTCTTCAGTACAGATGCTGTCTAATCAGAGTCAGAGCTGTTATGATCATACTGTACATGTACAGTATATGATTATGATGATTATGTCAGCAAGGAAAATACTGTCAATATCACGTTGCCTTCCTTCAGATTTTTACACAATAAGAGTTCTCGAGGCAGCGCTGTAAAGGTATGGTTAACAGTGATTGCATGGTAAGCACACTGAACATGCTGTAAAATTTCTGAGGTAAAGAAGTGCATGTGGTGGAAAAAATAACTGTATTGTGCTTATGCACACTTACTCCACCTCTACCCCCACCCCCCGCTCAGTTTTCTCTGTGATTAATCACAGTTAACTAGTTAATTATTTTTTAAAAATTAACCGAGATAGTCGAGATTAATTTTTGAAAATGGCTGAGATTAATTAGGTTAAAGAAATTTAATCGATTCTCAACATTAATTTTTGATAACGTTTTACTGTTTTTAAACATTACATCTGAATTAACTACAATTTTGTTTTGAATTGTTTTATACTTTTTCATCATAGGCCTTCTTTTTGCAGCACTATGGTCTCTATTGTCAGAACACTAAAACCCTAACATGAGAAAGGATGGACATCTAACCTGTTTGAGCACATCCAGTATGAGCTCATTGAAGACCTCGTTGATCCCCATGGACAGGGTCTGACGGTCCAGGCCTTTGGTGAAGTAACCCACTTCGACCAGTTCAATCAGCTCCCAGGCTGTCAGGCTGGTCTTTGAGTTCAACTTCAGTTTATAATCCGCAAACTTCTCCTCACTCCACACACTCCCCATGGCCTCCATCAGCTTTCTCAGGAAGTACTCAATCTAAAAAGTAAAACATATTTTTTTCCAGTTTAATATTTTTTTGTTTTGTCTCCTAGATTATTTATTATGTGTAAGGAAAAGAAAACCCTCACCTCTTCAGTGATGATGACTAATGGGTATTTGTCCTCTGACAGAAAGTTGAAAATGCACCAAACCTTGAAGGCATCATTGTCTGAGATGAGAAGGTTTCTGGTGTGGATATTTTTCTTGTAACACAGAGTCCAGCACATCCTGTTCAACTCCACTAAATCAAAATCACCTTGTACCTGTGAATAAACGGAAAAAAAAAAGGCAGCCCTAAGTCATAATCAAGCATCAGCACCGGGGACCAGTTTGTGTTTACAGATGCTAAGCAGGAGACTTGTGTTTGTCTCTTTTCAAAACCTCAATTCTCCAGGATGTGAGGTGCTGACATGGTATAATTAAAGGCCTCATTTTTATTCAAGTCAGACACTACAGAGAAAGGAAAGGAAACAGCTTGAAATGGGTGAAACCCGAATAGTTTACTGGCATGAAACGAAGTTCTGTAAAAACTTTTATAAGTGTCTCTCCTGCTTATTGCACTGCAACTAAACAAGAATTCAGCAAAGGATATATAATGATGGTACAACATCATTTATTAGTGTTTTGTTGTGAAAACTGAAAAAAAAAAGAGATTGTTGCTCTGGATATAGACTTGTTGGCTGTAATAATTTCCTCTTCAACAGAGGTCAAGGTTAGTCATCTTAATCTGTGCTGCAACAGAGAAGTGGTGGATGGCAATTTCTTTCTATTTTTACTTACAAATTTCAGAGTGTACACAATGTAGTGTAGTTTCCGTAACATACTTTATTTTTAGTTCTGGAATAAGTTCCATCTCGGTCTAGAGAGCTTCTAGGCAAACAAAGTATAGCTTGGACAATAAGATCATAAGTGGATATGCAAACAGTGTAATAAAAAAAATAATTGTTGTCACCCATTGCAATGTACACCGAAATGCACACAAGGTTAAAATATGTCCCAAAATCTCCAAAGGCAAACAAAACAAGCCCCTTAAATGAAGCAGCAGCATTATAATGAAAGATAAGTTGATTTTCAAGTGGAAGTGCTCTATGGCAAAATCTGAATTGGTAAATATTTTGCTGAATGCCATCAAGACTCAATTTAAATCCAGTGTAAACAGGGTCAAAAACAATTGAAAACTAACAACTGGCAACTTCAAGGTCTGCTCTGATGTCCATCCATCCATCTTCTACCACTTATCTAGGGGTCCAGGTCACAGGGACAGCAGTCCAAGCAAAGTAGCCCAGACTGCCACCCTGTTCACATAGCACCATGAGCCCCATGATCCCTCCTGCCGATGGAGGACAGATCCATGTGGCTCCTTTGGGTACATTGGGTCCTTGATGTAACTTTTTTCATGGGGATCCACTGGACCACTCTTGGTTTGGCCCTTCACCTTGGGAGACCTTACTAATTAAGTGCTAATGCAGAAATCACTCCCCTGTTCAATCTAATTTTAGAATATTCACACAGTATTTAACTATAGAGTAAACTGATGCTGGCATATCTCCTTTGGTTTGAGCATTCATTAATCTGCTAATTTCCGCTTTCATCCTTACTGGAAGTATGTGTGGATCGCTGTGATAACAGAAGTCAATTATTGGCTAAATTAGAATAACTAATCCCCCACCTTGTCCAGAATGAACCTGCTGAGGTACGGCATGTATCCCTGGTTGGACAGAGGCCCGTTATCATCGTCTTTGAAGTGCTCCTCAAGGGCCATGGGGTCATGAGGGACCTTCATCACCGTGCACAGGTTATAGGACAGCACCTAAACAACAAAAGTTCATTAAATACTATAAAAAAAAAACTACACGTGAAGGGGCCTATACTGACAGCTAACATGAGGAGGAAAAAAAGTGACACTTGAGCTCAATCTCCAAGTCTGCATGCAAAAAACTTAACATTTACATGCATCACTGCCCAACCATTACTTAAATTTCTTGAACTTACCTCCCTCATGAATAAATTCAGCGTTAAGAATAAAAGGTGCCAGCCAGAACTGTACCTTTAACATCGAAACTGCAGCTTCTCAACAAAAATCAAGACGAGGCTCAAATGAACTTCCTCTGACAAACTATGGGTGACATAAGACTGGTGTAAGTAAATCTCAATGAGCAGTTCCCCTGGCCACTCCACACAGCTGACAGAGATGAAGAAGCCTGCAGGAGCCTTGAAGTTTGTTCGACCATGTCCTTATCGAGAAGAGTACACAGAGCACAGCAGAACCAGCAGGAAAATGAAACCCCAACAACACCTCAGACAGACTGTCTCAATCTTTTTCACAAACAAAAAAAGCTGATCAGTGGTGCTTAACCTCATTGAAAATATAACAGTATCTTACATAACAATGCGTTTGTTGTGCAAGGCCACTTTATAAGCAATTCTTCACGTAAATGAAAAGAATAATTTACATTACTTTGAATTACTAGTGGTACATTCACTTTCAACTGAAACAAATGATTCCAGCTACGGTAACTGTGCCATTTTCTCACAGGACTTTTAAACTGAAAAAAAAAAAAAAAGAAAGAAGTGAAACGCACCTTTAACTGCGACTTTGAAACTTTTCCACGGTGATCCGCGTCCAGGGCTGTGAAGGCGTGCCATATGGATTTCAAAAGCTCCTCTTGAAGCCACATTTTGTTCCTCAGCAGCACCAGAGCAGGTCTGACTCTAAGACTGTCTGTGCGCTAAAACTGGACAGAAGCGCACTGCTGGGGGCACTAAAGAGAGAAGCTGATGACTGCGCCTCATGACGTTTACTTCAGCTTCTTCAAACGACTTTGCATTCCTGACAAAATCTGGAAGGATGTCAGGCGGAGTCGAAGTTATATTGATTATAAATTGTGTTTATTTTTCAAAATTTTAAGTTGATTGCAAAAAAAAAAAAAAAAAATGCACGAGTTAGGCTGCGTGTCCACCAAACGCGTTTTTTGTCGCGGTGCTCAGAGTTGAAAAAAGTTCAACTTTTCAGTCAGACCTAAGCAGTCAATCAGAACTGCTGCGTGGGCGGGACATAGGACGCTGGTGCTAGTGTGTACTCAGACTCCTGCTTTCCCTGTCATTATATTTCACATCCAGAGCTGCTAAAACACGTTTTCTGTCCATTGTTATTTACAGACTGCTATTAAAACATCAGCAGAAAATCTGACCATAGGAAAGTGGAAGTGCTGAGCTGAGAGTGACAAGCTGTTGCAGGGATACAGGGCACAAACTTTTTTGCGTTTTTTTGTCGCCCAACCGCCCTGAGCATTTGTTTTCAGCCTTTGTGCGCTGAGCTCTGGGGGGAAAAAGTCTGTGCCCTGTATCCCAGCAACAGCTTGTCAATCTCAACTCAGCACTTCCACTTTTCCTATTGTCGGACTTTCTACTGATTTTTTAATAGCAGTCTCTAAATAACAATGGACAGGAAACGTTTTCTAGCAGCTCTGGATGTAAAATATGATGACATTGAAAGCAGGAGTCTGAGTACAGACTAGTACCTGAGACCTATGTCCCGCCCACACAGCAGTTCTGATTTGGCTGCTTAGGTCTGACATTGACTAGCTCAGCTGCAGTCTCCAAAAAGTTGAACTTTTTTCAGCTCTGAGCACTTCCACAAAAAACGGCCACCGCCAAGAGTGTTTCAGCGCCGAGGGTGCTCAATGCTGTAAGTGCTGGACTACACAGAGAATGAATGGAAAATAGCCGCCCAGAGCGGAAAAAACGCGTTTGGTGGACAAGCAGCCGTACATTTGGGGATGTAGTGTTATGTATGGAAATAGAGGGTATTAGTAAGATGGTGGCCAGGTTAGATAGATAGATTTGTTTATTTGACAGGGACAGTGCAATAAACATAGATAATTAATCAATGACAATCAATCTGATGTGTTGCACAGAGTGTATAGCTATTAGCTAATTTGCAACTCTTGTCCCTGGATGGGCTTTAGAAAGGAGAAACAAGTTAAGAAAAAAAAAAAGGAATACACAATAACCACATACATCAATGCAAAAAACATAAATACATTATAAATACATAATTATAAATATTATAAATATTATAAATACACAAATATAACAACCTGACACACATTTGCCTATTTCAGGCCTCCCTCCCGGGGAGGGGGAGGTTGGACGGGGAATGAGCAGGGGTGGCTGCCAGTTTCCGGTGGTGACGCCACTCCTGAACTGTAAGGGTGTGCAAAAAGGGTCAGCAACATTTGCATTGCTTGAGAAAACTTGCAAGCTTCCAAATTGACTGAACCATAATGACAGTGTTTTATCGGGCTTTTATTGAATCAGTTTTATCCTTTTCTTTAGTGTCATGGTTTGGTCAGATAAAACTGAAACAGAGGAAATCCTTGGATCAGGTAGTTAGATGGTCCAGTCGTTTGCTTGGTGAGTCACAGCTGAGCCTGACATCCCTGTACACCAGACAAATACAGAGGATGGCTACCTCCATTTTAAATGATGACTCCCACCCTTTGCACTGCAACTTTCAGCTTCTTCCTCAAGACGGAAGTTTGCTGTCCCAAAAAGTAGAACCCAGCGCTACAAAAACAGCTTTGTTCCTGCTGCTGTCAAAGAGTTGAACAAGCTGTAACAATATATTGCACATAATTTAGGTACCTATTTATTAACTCCA
Source organism: Pholidichthys leucotaenia (assembly GCA_020510985.1). Classification (NCBI taxonomy): domain Eukaryota; kingdom Metazoa; phylum Chordata; class Actinopteri; order Cichliformes; family Pholidichthyidae; genus Pholidichthys; species Pholidichthys leucotaenia. The sequence continues at coordinate 310,832,654 of CM035837.1, read as the reverse complement.
TTTTATATTTACTTATTTTTGTAGGATGTTACTTGGATTCTAAATATTTTATTGAGTTTTAGACCTTTGAGTTTTTAACCTCTTTGACTAGTTTTTAACTTTTAATATGACTCTTCTCTCTTACCTCTGGTTTTTCTCTCATCTCTTTATCTTTTTATACCCTGATTGATGGATCCTTGAGTATTTTTATCATGTTCATAGTCAATTTCATGTGTGCCTGTGTTTGTGTCTATGTTGAATGTAATTTGTAGCTTGTAAATATGGATGTCACCAGACTGCAAAACAAATCTACCTACGGGTACAAATAAAGTAACCTGAACCTGAACTCCGGGTATAAAGGATGTGGGCAGAAGAGGCTAGTCCTCTTTCGTCGTGGGACACCTGGCTTGTCGAGAGTGCCAAATGCCTGAGGGTATTGTAAATAGTATTTATAATAAAGCTCCATAAAACAGTAGTTATTCTCTACTTGTTATTGCCTTAATTATGGATCTATCATGTAGCTGTGAATTAACCAGACATGGGCGGTTCATTTGGGGCTCAGGGCAAAGACAGAAATGGGGCCCTGTGGAGAAGTGTGGAAGGACGAGGCTGAGTTTATTTCTCAAGTCCGGTTTTATTTACATTCACATTCTCCAACATCCAAAAAACAGAAAGCGAAAGGAATCCCCCAACATCTGTCCCTTAAATACCCCAGGACATCAAAGCACACAGTCACATTGTCTTTTAATCCCAAATCACAATGCATCCCCCTCCAGGTCTTCTCGTCTCCACCTAAAGTCCTGGTGGTCAGGAAATCTCTCAAGGCCATCTCTTTGCATACAAAAGGCCAGACTTCACATCCTCCTGTTACCCCAAGGAGGTTCAGAACTTTTGTCCCTCTGAGACGTGAAGCATACAATAAGCATACAGTAATACACATGTGAAGCATATGAAACCCACATATGTGCGCCACATGACCCCCCCAAACGTCTAAGATGGAACAACATAACCACAGATTGCATGTCATAATAAAATCACTACATATCAGTCCACGTGCTGCTTGGGCCTCAGCCTTCTCCCGTATTTACTGTAAGCAAGCAGGCTGTACCACTTCCACGGCGTCTTCCTGCTGTGGAGCTGCTGCCTGGGGATGAGAACTGTTAGTCAACCTCTGTGGGTGTTCTGGGGAATGCTCTCTAGGGGGTCTGCCGCGCCAAGGAGCCTTAGCCAATTGCACAACTTCGTCAGCTACAACAAAAGCGGGTTTGAGCCTGTTAATGCCAATCATTTCTTTTCTGCCCCCCAAATCTAGCAAAAAATGCTTATCCCCTGTTTCCAGCACTCTATATGGTCCGTCATAAGGTGGGCGTAAAGGCGGACGATGGGCATCATGTCTGACAAAAATAAACTCCGCATTTTTTAAAGCCTTAGGCACAAAAACACGCGGAAAACTGTGGTGAACGGGGCCAGGTAGCGTGCTCGGGCCCGTGCTATTCTGTAACCGCTGAGCCGGGGAGCACTCTGGCGCTGGATTATCTGGGAGGAATTCCCCGGGCAGCCGAAGTGGCTGTGCGAAAACTAGCTCAGCTGGGGAGGCTTCTAAATCCTCTTTAAGTGCAGAACGCAACCCCAATAAAACCCATGGTAGCTTGTCCACCCAATTTGCATCCGTAAGCGACGCTCTGAGAGCCGCCTTCAGTGACCTGTGAAAACGTTCGCATAACCCGTTAGCCTGCGAGTTGTACGCGGTCGTACGGTGGATCGTTGCCCCCAGGCTGCGGGCCATCGCTGACCAAAGTTCGGAAACAAATTGAGGGCCTCTGTCAGACGTAATGTCCGACGGGACTCCAAAACGCGCTACCCATGCCGTTAAAAACGCGCGCGCAACCTCCTCGGCTGTGGTTGACAACAGCGGAACCACTTCCGGCCAGCGTGTGGTGCGGTCAACCATTGTCAGAAGATGTGTGCACCCTTGTGAGGGTGGGAGGGGGCCTACGAGGTCCACGTGGACATGATCAAACCTTTTAGCTGGGATGTGAAACGGCTCCAAGGGAGCTCTCGTGTGTCTATGAACCTTGGCCCGCTGACAAGCCATGCAGGCTGCCGCCCACTCTCTAACTTGTTTGCACAGGCTCGGCCATACAAATTTCTCTCCTACCATGTTGACCGACGCACGCATTCCCAGGTGCGCCAGAGAATGGATCGAGTCAAAAACGCGGCGGCGCCACGCGGCTGGAACCACAGGACGCGGCCGCCCAGTGGAGACATCGCAGATTAGGGGGGCATACCGTCTTGCAGCACCCTGTTCTCCAGCCTTAATCCTGTTGGTCCAGACTGGAGCGCGCGCACATCCGCGTCGCTAACCTGCTCCGCGGCCATGGCTGCATAATCTATCCCCACACGGACCGGGGCCGGGCGCACTTCCGCGTCGCTAACCTGCTCCGCGGCCATGGCTGCAGAATCTACCTCCACGCTGGCTGGAACCGCCACGGTGCGCAAGAGGCAGTCCGCCACTACATTAAGTTTACCCGCCACAAGCTGGATATCGGTAGTAAACTCCGATATCGCGGCCAGCTGTCTCTGCTGCCGGCCCGACCAAGGTTCTGAAATCTTGGCCATCGCGAAAGTCAGCGGCTTGTGGTCAACGAACGCGGTGAAACGGCGTCCTTCCAGCCAGAACTGGAAGTGGCGAATGGCCAAGTGGAGAGCTAACAACTCCCTGTCGAATGTGCTGTATTTTCGATCGCTGTCGCGCAGGGTCTTACTGAAAAAGGCGAGCGGTTGCCAGGCTCCGGCTACATACTGTTCCACGACCGCCCCTATGGCCACATCTGACGCGTCAGTAGTGAGCGCCATGCGGGCCGCTGGGACTGGATGTGCCAACAACGCAGTGGTTGCCAGGGCTGTTTTGACTTCAGAGAATGCGTGCTCTCGCTCCGGAGACCATTCGACTTTATTTGTGGGTTTTTGTTTTTTTAGTGCAGCATACAATGGTTGCATGAGCTGCGCTGCGCGGGGGAGGAAACGGTTATAAAAATTCACCATTCCCAAAAACTCCTGTAACGCTTTGACCATTTGTGGTTGGGGAAAATTTGTTACTGCGTGCACTTTGTCAGGCAGAGGGACCGCTCCTTCTGGGGAGTCGCGATGCCCCAAAAAATCAATCTGTGTCACCCCGAACTGACACTTCGCTGGGTTAATTATTAACCCGTGCTCTGCCAGCCTCCGGAAAACTGCCGTGAGGTGGTTTTCGTGTTCGTCTTCGGACGCGCTGGCTACCAATATGTCGTCCAGGTAGACGAACACGAAAGGGAGATCGCGCAAAACCGCGTCCATCATGCGTTGGAACGTCTGCGCTGCGCCTTTAAGCCCAAACGGCATGCGCAAAAACTCGAAAAGCCCGAAAGGAGTTATTACTGCTGTTTTGGGTATGTCCTCAGCGCGCACTGGGACCTGGTGGTAACCGCGTACCAAGTCTATTTTAGAAAAAATGCACGTCCCCGCCAAATGAACTGAAAAATCTTGGATGTGCGGGATCGGGTAGTGGTCGTGTGCTGTAGCGTTGTTCAGCCTGCGGAAATCACCGCAAGGTCACCACGAGCCATCAGCTTTCGGGACCATGTGAAGTGGTGAAGCCCATGGGCTCTTCGAACATCTGATGATGCCCAACCTTTCCAGGTTGGCGAACTCCTCGCGTGCTATGGTCAGTTTAGCTGAATCCAAGCGTCGAGCTTTTGCAAAAACGGGTGGTCCGGTGGTAGTAGCGAAATGTTCCACCCCGTGTTTAGCCACGGTTGCCGAAAATGTTGGAACTATGAGTGCTGGGAATTGAGTGAGGAGTGTGTGGAACTTACCACCTGCAGCTGTGATGTTGGCTTGTGCTGTTGGCGGGGCCACTCGAGCTGTACAGGGAATAGAAGAAAAAGAGAGTGCATTAACCAGGCGTCTGTTAGCAAGATAGACCAACAAACCATGTGAGCACAAAAAATCAGCCCCTAACATGTTGAAATTGACTGCTGCTATGACGAAAGTCCACTCGAATGTACGGCCGTGTAAAGACAGAAGCAGAGTCCTCTCACCAAAGGTCTTAATCGCCGAGCCGTTCTCTGCTGACACCCGGGGACCACTGGAAGGCGCCAGCCGGTCAGCGTAGGAAGGTGTGATGAAACTCAGCTGGGAGCCCGTGTCCATGAGGAAATGCCTCCCCAAGCGCGCATCCCTCAAGTAGAGCAGCTTGTTCTCCTCTCCGAGGGCCGCAGCTACTACCGACCCCCGGTCTTGGCATTTCCCGAGTGCTTGAAATGGCACAGTGGAATGCACTTGCGTGCCCTCTCTGCGAAGCGACGATGGTAGAAGCAAAGGACATCGTCTGCTCCGTGTTTCCTGGCCCCTGCCGCCGCCGTCGTCGGTGAGTCTGGTGCTGCAGCCTCTGGCCCCCTGCCATCTCTGGATGTTGCGCCTGGCTCCGCAGCCGTAGCCATGCGCTGTTTATTGGCGTCGACAAGTCGTTGCGCCTCCTGGCCCAGCTCGTGGTAGTCTCATCGGGCCAACAGTGGTGAACTGGCCAGGGTCACTCTCACCGCTGATGGTAGGGTCCTGAGGAAAAGGTGGGTGAAGATGAAGTTATCATCTTCGGAGTCTTTCAAACTCAACATCTTCCCCATCAGGTCTGCAGGTCTGTCGCTCTCAAATTCAGTCAGCGCCAGGAGCCTCTCTGCTCGCTCCTCCACCGAGGGGGTGAAGTAACGGATGAGTGCAGCCTTCAACGTGCTGTACTTGTCGCTGTCCGGCGGGTGGTTGATCAGGCTCTCCACTCGCTGGGCTGTGTGGTTGTCCAGCTTTGCAACCACATGGTAGAACTTTGTGGCGTCTACCGAAATCCTCCGGAGGTGGAACTGTGCCTCGACTGCGTTAAACCAGGAGCGCGGATTGTTCGGCCAGAAGTCCGGTAGCTGAACTGTGGCTGCATTCGTTTGGCTGGCTCCTGACGAGTCTGGCTCGGGAGATTCGTCTCCGCTCATGATACGTCTTAGGGTCACCAGTGTGGAGAAGTGTGGAAGGACGAGGCTGAGTTTATTTCTCAAGTCCGGTTTTATTCACATTCACATTCTCCAACATCCAAAAAACAGAAAGAGAAAGGAATCCCCCAACATCTGTCCCTTAAATACCCCAGGACATCAAAGCACACAGTCACATTGTCTTTTAATCCCAAATCACAATGCATCCCCCTCCAGGTCTTCTCGTCTCCACCTAAAGTCCTGGTGGTCAGGAAATCTCTCAAGGCCATCTCTTTGCATACAAAAGGCCAGACTTCACATCCTCCTGTTACCCCTAGGAGGTTCAGACCTTTTGTTCCTCTGAGACGTGAAGCATACAATAAGCATACAGTAATACACATGTGAAGCATATGAAACCCACATATGTGCACCACAGCCCAGCTTTTTCTTTGTTCTACACTTTCTTTTCAGGCCTTACTGAAATCCTACCTGAAACTTATTGTCCTCAGAAGTCTTCAAATGATGATATCATTCAGGCATCAGAAATTACATCTGTAGAAAAACAAATAAGTTTAACAAATTGAATGCAGACTCTTATCTATTATTAAAAAAAAACAACAATTCACATGGAAGATCTGTTGTTTGTTCACACTTATCAGCCCCTCCAGGATTTCACGATATTGCAGTTGCACTAATTCACGCAAAATCAAGCCATCACCGCATCTTTACCTTTGTCCAATCACCACAACTTTCCTGCAATTTTGGCCAATCCTGGTCAACTTCCACCAATTTCGCCAATATATCTGTCTCCAAGTAGTGTTCAATGACTCAGTCTATCCAATCAAATACGTCGCTGCACCATACTCATTTCCATGTTTACACTGAGTATTAATGGAACACATCAGCAAAAAACAGAGTGTTGTGGTGGACACACTCATGGAGATTCTGTGACTCACATTTTAGGTCAGAACAAAGGCAGGAAGCTGCAGGAATATTAGCTTTGGTATGCAAGGCCTGAGACTGTGGGGGTGCAATTAAGGGATTAAGGAAAGGATGCATGCGAGACAGTGGAAGTGATATCATGGAGAGAAATGCATTGTGACTGTCTTTATAATGCAAAGTGGTCTGTGGAAGTGATATCATGGAGAGAAATGCATTGTGACTGTCTTTATAATGCAAAGTGGTCTGTGTGACATGTGATCTACGAAGTGTGAAGTCCCTGATATTTAAGGACGAGAGTTTACTGTTTCTTTCTCTTTTTTCTCTCTGCTTTGAGATGATGGTGTTGTGAATAAAGTTGACTTTGAGAGAGAACTCTGTTTCGTCATTATCACCACACTGGTGACCCGAGATGTATCATGGAAGAAGAAAATTCCCCCGGGCCAGCCGCATCAGGAGCCCCCAGCCAAACGAATGCCGCTACAGTCCAGCTACCAGACTTCTGGCAGAACAATCCGCGCTCCTGGTTCAACGCGGTTGAGGCGCAGTTCAACCTCCGGGGGATATCGGTAGATGCCACGAAATTCTACCACGTAGTCGAAAAGCTGGACAACAACACGGCCCAGCATGTGGAGAGCCTGATCGACCAGCCACCGGAGAGCGACAAATACGGCGCGTTGAAGGCTGCACTCATCCAGCAATTCACCCCCTCGGCGGAGGAGCGAGCAGAGAAGCTCCTGGCGCTGACGGAGGGGGAAAACGACATGCCCGTGAGCCTGATGGAGAAGTTGTTGAGGTTGAAAGACTCTGACGATGATCACTTCATTTTCACCCACCTCTTCCTCAGGACTCTACCGTCAGCAGCAAGAGCGACCCTGGCCAGTTCGCCACTGTTGGCCCTACGGGACTACCGCGCGCTGGGCCGGGAGGCGCAGTGGATTGTCAACACCACCAAGTGGCGCGCAGCCACGGCCGCTGCAGCGGAACGCGGCGCGACGACCGGAGACGACAGGGAGCCAGAGGCAGCGGTGCCAGACTCACCGACGACGGCGGTGGCAAGGGCCAGAGAACGTGGACCGGACGTCCTTTGTTTCTACCATCACCGCTTCGCAGAGAGGGCACACAAGTGTGTACCGCCGTGCCAGTTCGGGCGTTCGGGAAACGCCAGGACCGGGGGTCAGTAGCAGACGCGGCCCTCGGGGAAGAGAACAAGCTGCTCTACTTGTTGGACGCACGCTCGGGGAGGCAGTTCCTCGTCGACACAGGCTCCCAGTTGAGCTTCATCACACCTTCCTACGCGGACAGACTAGCTGGTTCCGGAGGTCCCCGGGTGACGGCAGCGAACAGCTCGGAGATTAAGACCTTTGGTGAGAAGACTCTGCTTCTGTCTCTACATGGCCGTACATTTGAGTGGACTTTTGTTGTAGCAGCAGTAAATTTCAATATGTTGGGGGCTGATTTTTTTGTGCTCACATGGTTTGTTGGTTGATCTCGCTAACAGGCGCCTGGTTAATGCACTTTCTTTTGATTCTATCCCCTGTACAGCGCGAGTGGCCCCGCCAACAGCTCAAGCCAACGTCACAGCAGCAAGCGGTAAGTTCCACACACTGCTCACTCAGTTCCCAGCACTCACGGTCCCCACATTTTCGGCAACAGTCACTAAACACGGGGTGGAGCATTTTATTACCACTACCGGACCGCCCGTTTTTGCAAAAGCTCGGCGCTTGGACGCAGCTAAACTGGCCATAGCGCGCGAGGAGTTCGCCAACCTGGAGAGGTTGGGCATTATCCGACGTTCAAACAGTCCGTGGGCTTCCCCCCTGCATATGGTCCCGAAAGCTGACGGATCATGGCGCCCTTGCGGGGATTTCCGCAGGTTAAACAACGCTACAGCGCACGACCGCTACCCAATCCCACATATCCAAGATTTTTCCGTTCATTTGGCAGGGGCGCGCATTTTTTCTAAAATAGACTTGGTCCGCGAGTTACCACCAAGTCCCAGTGCGCACTGAGGACATACCCAAAACAGCGGTAATAACTCCGTTTGGCCTATTCGAGTTTTTACGCATGCCATTCGGACTTAAAGGGGCTGCTCAGACGTTCCAGCGCATGATGGACGCGGTGCTTCGCGATCTCCCTTTCGTGTTCATCTACCTGGACGATATTTTAGTAGCCAGCGCGTCCGAAGACGAACACGAAAAACACCTGGCCACAGTTTTCCGAAGGTTGGGAGATCACGGGTTAATAATCAACCCAGCGAAGTGTCAGTTCGGGGTGGTGCAGATCAATTTTTTAGGACACCGCGTCTCCCCCGAAGGAGCAGTTCCGCTGCCTGACAAAGTGCGTGCTGTGCCAGATTTTCCCCGGCCGCAGACGGTCAGGGCGTTACAGGAGTTTTTGGGAATGGTGAATTTTTATAACCGTTTTCTCCCCCGCGCGACACAACTCATGCAGCCGTTGTATGCCACGCTCAAAAAAAAGAAACCCGCGGATAAGATCGAGTGGCCCCCGGAGCGGGACCAAGCATTCTCAGAGGTGAAAGCAGCCTTGGCAAAGGCTGCGTTGTTGGCACATCCAGACCCAACGGCCCGCATAGCGCTCACCACTGACGCGTCAGAGGTGGCCATAGGGGCGGTCGTGGAGCAACATGTAGCCGGGGTTTGGCAGCCCCTCGCGTTTTTCAGCAGGACCTTGCGCGATAGCGAACGTAAAAACAGCGCGTTCGACAGGGAGCTGCTCGCTCTCCATTTGGCCATCCGCCACTTCCAGTTCTGGCTGGAAGGACGCGCTTTCACCACGTTCGTTGACCACAAACTGCTAACATTCGCGATGGCCAAGGTCTCTGAACCATGGTCAGGCCGGCAGCAGAGACAGCTGGCCGCCATATCAGAGTTTACCACTGATATTCAGCATGTGGCGGGCAAACTCAATGTAGTGGCAGATTGCCTCTCGCGCGCCGTGGCGGCCCCAGTCAGCGTAGGGGTAGATTATGCAGCCATGGCCGCGGAGCAGGTTAATGACGCGGACGTGCGTGCGCTTCAGTCTGGACCAACAGGGTTAAGGCTGGAGAACAGGGTGCTGCAAGACGGTATGCCCCCCCTAATCTGCGATGTCTCCACTGGACGGCCGCATCCAGTAGTACCGGCCACGTGGCGCCGCCGCGTTTTTGACTCGGTTCATTCATTAGCGCACCCTGGAGTGCACGCGTCGGTCAAAATGGTGGGAGAGAAATTTGTGTGGCCGAGCCTCCGCAAACAGGTCAAAGAGTGGGCAGCAGCCTGCATAGCGTGTCAACGAGCCAAAGTACACAGGCACACGAGGGCTCCTTTGGAACCGTTTCACATTCCGGCCAAGAGGTTCGATCACGTTCATGTGGACCTTGTCGGACCCCTCCCGCTGTCACAGGGGTGCACACACCTTCTGACAATGGTGGACCGCACCACGCGCTGGCCTGAAGTGGTCCCGCTGGCATCAACCACGGCCGAGGAGGTGGCACACGCGTTTTTAACAGCTTGGGTGGCACGCTTTGGTGTTCCGTCGGACATTACGTCCGACAGAAGCCCTCAATTTGTGTCCGAGCTTTGGTCGACAATGGCCCGCAGCCTGGGTGTCACAATTCACCGCACAACCGCGTACAATCCGCAGGCTAACGGGTTATGCAAACGTTTTCATAGGTCATTGAAAGCGGCTCTCAGAGCGGCACTGACGGATTCAAATTGGGTTGACAAGTTACCATCGGTGTTACTGGGGTTGCGTTCTGCACCTAAAGAGGATCTAGAAGCCTCCCCAGCTGAGCTAGTGTTTGCGCAGCCACTCCGGCTGCCTGGGGAGTTTCTCCCAGATAACCCTGCGCCAGACGCCTCCCCATCTCAGCTGTTGCGGAGTAACATAGAATCAAGCACGCTGCCCGGCCCCGCGCACCACAGTTTTCCACGCGTTTTTGTGCCTAAAACTTTGAAGAATGCAGAGTTTGTTTTTGTTAGACACGATGCACATCGAACCCCGTTGCGACCGCCTTATGACGGACCATTCAGAGTGCTAGAAACGGGGGACAAGCAGTTTTTGCTAGATTTGGGGGGTAGGAAAGAGAAAATTGGCATAAACAGACTTAAACCCGCTTTTGTGGTGGCAGAAGAGCAAGTGCTGTTGGCAAGGGCCCCACGGAGAGGTAGACCACCTCGTGGGGCTTCACACAGTAATCTTTCCCACAAGAATGTTTCCCCAGAACACCCACAGAGACTGACAAAGTGTTTTCGCCCCCAGATGGCAAACCCCCAGCGTGACAGTGCCGCAGAGACGCTGAACCCCAACTTCAGCAGATACGGCAGGAGGGTGAAGCCTATACAGCATGTGGACTGATGTGTATTCTCTTGTTGTTCTGTTGTCTAAAATGCTGGGGGGGCTTGGTGTGGTGGACACACTCATGGAGATTCTGTGACTCACATTTTAGGTCAGAACAAAGGCAGGAAGCTGCAGGAATATTAGCTTTGGTATGCAAGGCCTGAGACTGTGGGGGTGCAATTAAGGGATTAAGGAAAGGATGCATGCGAGACAGTGGAAGTGATATCATGGAGAGAAATGCATTGTGACTGTCTTTATAATGCAAAGTGGTCTGTGGAAGTGATATCATGGAGAGAAATGCATTGTGACTGTCTTTATAATGCAAAGTGGTCTGTGTGACATGTGATCTACGAAGTGTGAAGTCCCTGATATTTAAGGACGAGAGTTTACTGTTTCTTTCTCTTTTTTCTCTCTGCTTTGAGATGATGGTGTTGTGAATAAAGTTGACTTTGAGAGAGAACTCTGTTTCGTCATTATCACATCACCACAGTGTACGATTTTAAAAAACCCAAAATATGTACCCAAGAGTTTTCCCACACCATCCTGTCCTCTGTCTTCCCCGGCCCGCCGGTGGATGTCTCCCCATGTCTCTGTCTTGACCACATGTACGAAGTGCCGGGTTTGTGTTGAAAACAGTCTGCTTGCCTGAAAAGCATCCCGTTGTGGAAGCGCACATGAGGAGAGATACAGTAAAATCACAAACAAACGAGCAAATCTAACACTGCAGCCAGTGTTTGAACATTTTATTTATCTTTAGAGGTAAAATCATTACTATATCTCATCAATGAGCTTTAAAGCTGTGAATCTCTGGTCTGGACATAGACCTGTGTGTGCCCCCAGCAAACCCCCAAGGAGAGCCCCTCCTCCCGGTAAAACTCCCGGTAAAGGAAAGATGAGTATCTGATAAGACAGGTGTGTGTCAAGATGCACAGCAGATAGACAGACAGGTAGGAGTCAGGCACAGAAAGAGACAGAATATTCAGTAATTTTTTCAGAAAAACACAGACTTCAATAGACAATACAGAGCAATAGAATAAATCATTTCTTTTTTCTCTGTGCTCGGTACCAAGTGGTTGGGGACCGTTGCAGTTAGGGAGTTTTCAAATGAAGGTGCTGCCATAATTTCCAAATCTATACTCTTTAACATGCATTCATTGCAATTTAGCTGTTGTAATGGATAATCATTTTTTCATCCTTTTCATTTATGTTCTCAGCAAGAGTAGCCTACAGTGTTGGTCATTTTTATGACAAATTTATGAGTAGCTACTTCATTCTGCAGCACTGCGGCAGCACAGCAACTCACCCTTGGCCGGGGGATCCTGGGTTCAATCCCAGCCCCCGACCAACAGTGATCTGTGTGGAGTTTGCATGTTCTCCCCGTGTCTGCGTGGGTTTACTCCGGGATTTCTCCGATTTCCTCCCACATGCCAAAAACATGCAAGTTAGGTTAAATGGCATCAAACTGGGGATTCTAAATTGTCCTTAGGTATGACTGTGAGAGTGAATGGTTGTCTGTCTCTCTGTGTTGGCCCTGTGATGGACTGGCGAACTGTCCAGGGTGTACCCTGCCTCTCGCCCAAAGACGCTGGGATAGGCTCCAGCCCCCCTGTGACCTGAAAAGGATTAAGTGGAAGAAGATGAATACTTCATTCTTACTTAATTGTATTAAAGTCTCTATTTGCTGTTGCACAAGAGTTTTTTGTATAGCAGAAGTTTCTGCTTAATTTACAAATCACTGTAATAGGAACTTTTTGACAATCCTGTGCTTTTCTTGTGGTTTTATATAGAATATCATTGCATTTTTTTGTGTGTGTGTGTTTCGGCTGCTCCCTTTCGGGGTTGCCACAGCGTATCATCACCTTATATTGTGATGATCGGCATGTTGATCTGGCAAAGGTTTTTATGCCAGATGCTCCTCCTGACACAACCCTGCCCATTTTATCCGGGCTTGGGACCAGTACAGGGAGTACGCTGGCTTGTGCGCCTCCTGTGGCTGGGTAAACAACATTTCCCTCCTCCATTTCATTATTGCTGAGCACAAAGCTGGATGGCAGAAAGTTCCACTTTTATATGGTCTTTGGCATAACCCAGCCGGGATTTGAACCCCAGCCTCCCGGTTGTGGGGCAGATGCTCTATCTCTAGGACACCACTCAGGTATATAGAATATTATTGCAGTAAACTATGAAAAAAGCATCTGCTTTAAAACTTGTAATTCTTCCCACAATTTTTAGTGCAAAAAAAAATCTCTCAAAACATCACAACTTTTATCGCAACTTTAAAAAAAAAAAGCTTTCACAAATTCAGATTTTTTTTGGCTGCTTTTTTTTTTTTTTTTTTTTTTTTTTTTTGAATGCAAAAGATGCAATAGACTTACACAATGGTCCTCTCCGGCATACAACTAGGAACATACCGGTCGCTATGGAGGGTGAGAATATGTATGGGCACATAATCATACCATGTAGGATAACTAAATAGACGGTTATGCTGTTTCATCCCACCTAGCAACAATGCTCTGCACTGTGTGTGTTTATATATTTACATATTTATTCCATCTAGCTACAATGCTCTGCACTGGGTGTGTTTATATTTATATATCTATATATTTATTCCATCTAGCTACAATGCTCCGCACTGTGTTTTTATATATCTACATATTATTCCATCTAGCTACATTGCTCCGCACTGTGTGTGTTTATATACTTGCATATTTATTCCACCTAGCTGCAATGCTCCATACTGTGGGTGTTTATATATTTACATATTTATTCCATCTAGCTACAATGCTCTGCACTGTGTGTTCATATATTCATATATTTATTCCATCCAGCTACAATGCTCTGCACTGTGTGTCTGTGTGTGTGTGTGTGTGTATATACTGTATATATTTTATAGTAATATGTACATATGTATATTAGCTGCTCTTGCTTGCTTTTTTTTTTCTTGCCTTCTGATTGTTGCTCTGAGTGTTGCTATCCCTGTGCTGTTGCAATCCTGGAATTTCCCCGTTGTGGGACTAATAAAGGCTTATCTTATCTTATCTTATCTTAACAATCATAAAAACATCCCATGAAATCCTAGAGGGACTGACTTACCCACATTTACCAGCTGGGTCCTGTTCGTGGTCTGCTGACTGGTCCATTTTGCAGAGGCATAAGATAAGATAAGATAAGCCTTTATTAGTACCACAATGGGGAAATTCCAGGATTGCAGCAGCACAGGGATAGCAACACTCAGAGCAACAATCAGAAGGTAAGAAAAAAAAATTGCCTTGAGGGAGCACATCTATTGTGCTTCCTCCTCTGTACTACATAGACACAAGGGAGAATATACTGTATATGTTAGACCCCAGGAAGAATAGCCAATGTTTTATACAAGTGCTAATGGGGATCTTAATAAAACAAACTATATTTAATCTCATGTAATGTCATCTGCTGAGGTTGCAGATATCCTGTGCATGCCTGGGGAGCACAGTTGGTCATATTTAAATTTAACCTTGTGAACCTTGACCTCTGCAAATCTTGTAATTAGAAAAAATAGTTAAAAAATGTTTTTTACCTGTACTGTCAGCAACCGGCGTCACCGCTGCCTCCTGAATGAATGAATGAATGAATTTATTTCGGATAGTACATTACAGGTTAAAAGAAACTGTATAATATAACAACAAGGTCAAATTAGACAAAGACTCCTTCTACTATACAATTCCACGTGAGTTATCCGAAATGGGTGATGGCTGAAGCCGCAGCTTATATTGCCCACCCATATTCCATCCAAGAATTCAAAGGAGAAAAAAGAGAAAACAAGACAAGAGCGATTACAATTTAAAACAAGGCTAAGACAAAATATGACTGAGAGAAAAAGAAAACTGAGCTAGTCTAAGTTAAGCGGTTACTATTCAAAAACAAATCTAAGACATAGTGTCACAGAGAAAAAAGAAAAACTAAGCTATAACACAACACAGGCTGGAAATGTCAATCCTTATGTGAGTTTACATGTCGTCTTGTAAATATGTTTGGAGTATTTCTTCCTTTAGTTTTTGTTTAAATTGTCCAAGCTTTGTACATGATTTTAATTCAGGTCCAAAATCGTTCCATAATCTGACACCTTGCACTGAAATACAGTGTTGCTTGGTAGTTGTTCTCACTGTAGGCTTTTGAAATATACATGTTCCTCTGAAGTGATATCGTTTCTCCCTTGTTTGGAACAACTTTTGGATATTTGCGGGCAGTGATAGATTCTTCACTTTGAACATTATTATTGCGGTTTTAAAGTCGATCAGATCTTTCAACTTGAGAGTTTTTTGTTTAAGAAAAAGTGGGTTTGTTGGTTCCCTGTAAGCTGCTTTGTTGATTATTCTAATAGCTCTCTTTTGAAGCATAAAGAGTGGATATATGTTTGTTTTATATGTATTTCCCCATACTTCATTACAATATGTCATGTATGGGAGTATTAATGAATGATACAAGGTGTATAGTGTGGGTTGATTCAGCAAATTTTTCACTCTGTGTAATATTGCAATTGATTTGGATACTTTACCTTTTATATAATTAATATGTGGCTTCCAACACAGTTTGTTATCAATTATTACTCCAAGGAATTTAGTTTCGGATACCCTTTCAATCTCTACACCATTTACACTGAGTTTGGGTACTGGGTAGTTGTGATGGTTGTTAAAGACTATAAATTTTGTCTTGCTTAAATTGAGCGTTAATTTGTTTGAATCAAACCACAGTTTCAGCTTTCCTAATTCCTTTCCGAGTGTATCCAGAAGTTGTTCCAAGTTGTTTCCACTGCATAGCAGGTTAGTGTCATCAGCAAACAACAGGTCCTCATTAACAACAGGTGCTCATCATTAGCATCATGTGTGCTCGTGCAAGCAGTGTTGCTATCTGTTCCTCGGAAGGGTAAATTTCCTCCAGTTTGAAGTGAAAAGGGTTGTTTTGATAAAAATTCTGTGCCCTTCTCTTTTTCTCCCTTTTTCTGCACCGCTCAGATAACTTTGTTTCATTTTGCCACCATTCTACATGCTGTACAGTTTGTTTACAATGTAACCAACAATATGCGCATGTCTCAGAGACAACATGGAAGAATCCAACAGTCTGAGAAGGGGGGAAGATGTTATGTTTGTGATTTGATTTGCCGTTTATGTAAATACTGGTGTTTCTTTTTTTTGTCGGGCATCATGTTAAATATGCTAAACATTTTGGGCTTCTGGGAAGATGGCGGAGAGACATAACGCTTAAACAGAGAGCTCTCCCTAGCCGGATTAAAAATCATCGGTAAATGGCCAACTCGACATAAGCGGATCAATAAACTAAGGGATGAAAACACGAAGGAGCCGGGCACAAGGACAAAAGCAAGGTAAAATTGAAGAATTCCTCTCCAACAACGCAGGAAAAACCGCTGAACGCGAAGCCCAAAAAAACGAGGTGTCTACAGCAGAGAAAATGGAGGACGCCAGACTCGAAAACATGAACACTGGCATCGCCAGTTTGGGTAAAGAGTTAAGAGAATTCAAGCGGCAGCTACAGCAGGATTTAGCGGCTCTTAAGGAGGAGCTGAAAAAAGAGATTAAGGAGGAAATTATGGGCCTCCGAAGAGAAATGGAGCGCAAGCTAACAGAAAACATGGAGGAGCTGCGCTCCCAGCGGGCGTGTATGACAGAAGCGCAGGCCCGAATATCGGAGCTGGAAGATTGGAAAAACGAGGCAAACGAACAACTACAGACCCTGACGATGCAAACGCAGAGGATGCAGGAGAAAATAAACGACTTGGAGAGCAGATCCAGACGAAGCAATATGCGCATCTTTGGAATTCCGGAGGGCATTGAAGGCAACTCGATGACAAAATTCATGGATCAGTTCTTAAAAAAAGAGCTGGAACTGCCCAGAGAAACGGATCTGCAGATTCAACGAGCGCACAGAACCCCGGCACAGAACCCGAAATCAAACTCTACACCCAGGTCAGTTGTGGTAAACTTTGTGAAATATGACATAAAGGAAAGAATCCTGACACAAGCATGGGAAAAAAAGATACGAATCGGCGACAAACAGGTATTCTTTGACCATGACTACCCGACAGAAATTGTGCAGCAGCGGAAGAAATATGCCAACATTAAAAAAACGCTGAAAGAGAAAAAAATTAGATTCCAAACGCCGCTAACGAAAATGAGGATTCATTGGGAGGACGGCGTAAGAACCTACAACACAGCCAGAGAGGTAGCGCGGGATATGATGGAGCGGGGCCTTGAGGTGAGCATGCCGGAGGAAACGGCTGGAGCAACGGCGGCCCTGAACGCACCACGACAGCCGGAGTGGAGACGAGTGAACAGCGGAAGAAGGGGGAGAGACGTAGAGCAGCGGGCCCAGGACAAGCTACAAGGCTTTCAACTGAAAGCCTAGATCATAACAAAGATTAAGAAAGGCACAGAAGAAATGAAGGCCAAGAAGACAAGGTAAAAGAGAAACAGACGGCTAGGAGAGGTTTAAGTGATATTTGTTGGACATTTCTAGACTAATGACTATTACTTGGAGAGTAAATATAGGTCTAGGGAGGGCCCTACACTCTGTGAGGACATTCCCCCCACCCACCAACAGGGACCAGTGGGCAGAAGAAAGGCCCAAAGTACGGAGGTCGAGATTTTTTAATGTGTTTTTATATAAATATGTGTTATTTTTGTTGTTAAAGGGGCTAGGAGCACAAGTTAAAAAAATGGAAAAACATGAATATGGGTAAAAATCTTAAGATAATGACACTAAACGTGAATGGTCTGAACTCACCTGTTAAAAGGGAAAGAATAATAAGAAAATTCAAGAAGGAAAAAGCTGAAATTATATTTATGCAAGAGACACATTTGAGCAAGACAGAACATGTGAAACTAAAGAGATTTGGCTATAAGAACTCCTACTACAGCTCATTTAAGGGAGGAGCTAAAAGGGGGGTTATGATACTAATTTCAAACAAAATACAATTTGAAAGTGAACAGGAAATCCAGGATAAAGAAGGCAGGTATGTAATAATAAAGGGAAGAATAGATGGTATGCAGATCACATTAGTGAACATCTATGCCCCACCAGAAAGTGACAAGGGTTTTTTTCAACATCTGTTTGATCTCATAGCAACACACAGTGAAGGAGTCCTAATTTGTGGAGGAGACTTAAATGCTGTCATGGATCATGAAGTTGATACAACAAGTGTTAAGAAGACAAAAAAAACATGTAACAAAGTTCATAAGAACCTCACTGGCAAAAATGGGTATGGTAGACATATGGAGGGACCTGCACCCACTCGAAAAAGACTATACACATTATTCAGCAGTCCATAAAGTACACTCTAGAATAGATTACTTCCTTATGAATGAAGGTGACAGACACAGGGTGAGAAATTGTTGGATTGGAGGGGCAGAAATATCAGATCATAATCCTATATACATGGAAATATATCTAAACAATAGAAAACGACAAACAACATGGAAACTTAACGTAGGACTGTTAAATGATGAGAAAATGAAAGAAAGAATAAAAATAAACATAAACGAATATATCCAAGAGAATGACAATGAAGAAGTGGACCCAACAATACTATGGGACGCACTAAAAGCCGTGTTAAGAGGAAAATTAATTGTTGAAACAGGAAAAGCAAATAAGACTAAACTGGAAGCGTATGAACAAAGATGTGAGAGACTGAGGGAATTAGAACGTAAACATCAAAGCACAAATGATCCAAAAATATATCAAGAAATTAAAGAAGAAAAAACAAAGATAAAAGAAACACAAATGGATGAAATTGAAAGGAAAAATAGATATCTAAAACAAAAATATTATGAAACGGGACCAAAAGCCACAAAACTGCTGGCAAAACGGTTAAGAAAACAACAAACAATGAATAATGTATACAAGATTAAAGACCCCACCACAAATAAAACCACAGTTAACCCAGAAAACATCGAAGAAATATTCCATAATTTCTACCAAGAACTATACTCACAACCTGAAGAAACAAATACTAAAGATATTAAAAAATTTCTAGGCACATTGGACTTGTCATCAATAGGAAATCAACAAAATGAAAAGCTAACAGCAGAAATAACAACACAAGAGATCAGAGATGTGATTAAGTCACTTAAAAATGGTAAATCACCAGGTAGTGATGGATACCCTGAGTTTTATAAACTGTTTATAGAAGAACTCATGCCACAACTCCTAAAGTCATTTAATTGGACGTTGAACAACAACAAAATACCTCCATCATGGAACGAAGCTATCATTTCAGTTATTTTAAAGCCAGGGAAAGATAAAGAACAATGCGGAAACTATAGACCAATCTCTTTATTAAATGTGGATTATAAAATATATACAATAATTATATGTAAACGAATAAAGACATTCTTGACGGAATTGATAGAAGATGATCAAACTGGTTTCATAGAGGGACGCCAAACACATGACAATATCAGGAGAACAATACATATAATTAACCAAATACATAAAGAAAAGAAAAGCGCAGTAATAATGAGTTTAGATGCAGAAAAAGCATTTGACAGGGTTAACTGGAAATTCCTATATAGTGTACTGGAGCGCTTTGGATTTAACGAAAAATCAGTACAATGCATAAGGACGCTATATCAAGAACCTGTGGCAAGAATCAAGATAAACGGTAGCTTAACAGACAAAGTAAATATACAAAGATCAACTAGGCAGGGATGCTGCTTATCGCCCACCTTGTTTGCTCTGTTCATAGAACCATTGGCTCAAGCGATACGACAAAATAAGAAATTAAAAGGTGTAACAATAAAGGGGGCGGAACACAAGATTGGGCTATTTGCAGACGATATTATAGTTTACCTTGAACAATCAGATGAATCAATAATGGAAATGATGAACTTGATAGAAAATTTTGGAAACTTATCAGGATACAAGATAAACATAACAAAAACACAAATACTGACATTCCACTATAACCCTCTAAACCAGATAACTGATAAGATCAAACTAAACTGGAAACAAAAAGAAATAAAATACCTTGGAGTGAACATACCTAAAGACCTAAGCAAAATATATAAAGCAAACTATGATAGGTTGGAACAAGAAATAAAAAAAGATATTGATAGATGGTCAATCTTAAATATGGATCTGAATTCAAAAATTGAGACAGTCAAAATCAGCATACAACCTAGATTACTTTACCTCTTCCAGGTTATACCAACAGAGATTCCAGATGCCCAATTCTCAAAATGGGACAGGATGATATCGAGATTTGTTTGGGGAGGTAAAAAGCCAAGAGTGAAATATAAAACTCTCCAATTACCAAAAGAGAAAGGAGGCATGGGCCTACCGAGTCTAAAGGAATATTACTACTCAGCACAAATAAGATATATGTTGGTGCGACGAGGGATATGAGGCAAAATAGAAAGAAATGGAAAAGGAAATTGAGGGGCTGGAGGGACGCAGTTTCACCGCGTTCGTGGATCACAAGTCGCTGACTTTCGCGATGGCCAAGATTACAGAACCGTGGTCGGGCAGGCAGCAGAGACAGCTGGCCGCCATCTCAGAGTTTACTACCGATATCCAGCATGTAGCGGGTAAACTTAATGTAGTGGCGGACTGCCTCTCATGCGCCGTGGCGGCTCCAGCCCGCGCAGAGGTAGATTTTGCAGCCATGGCCGCAGACCAGGTTAGCGACGCAGAAGTGCGCGTGGCCCCAGTCCGCGTAGAGATAGATTATGCAGCCACTCCGGCTGCCCGGGGAGTTTCTCACGGATAATCCTGCGCCAGAGTGCCCCCCCGCTCAGCAGTTGCAGAGTGACACAGGAGCGAGCACGCTTCCTGGCCCAGTTCATCACAGCTTCCTGCGCGTTTTTGTGCCTAAAGCTTTAAAAAATGCAGAGTTTGTTTTTGTCAGACATGATGCACACTGCCCACCCTTATGCCCACCTTATGACGGACCATACAGAGTGCTGGAAACAGGGGACAAGCATTTTTTGCTAGATTTGGGGGGCAGGAAAGAAATGATTTGTATAAACAGGCTCAAACCTGCTTTTGTGCTGGCTGACGAAGTGGTGCAGTTGGCGAGACCTCCTCGGCGCGGCAGACCCCCTAGAGAGCATTCCCCAGAACACCCACAGAGATGGACTAACAGTTCTAATCCTCAAACAGCAGCTCCACAGCGGGAAGACGCCGCGGGGGTGGTAAAGCCCGCTTACAGCAGATATGGGAGGCGACTGAGGCCCAAGCAACATTTGGACTGATGTGTAATAATGTGACCATGACTTGCAAACTGTATTACATTTGTTCCATCTTAGACGTTTGGGGGGGGGGGGGGGTCATGTGGCACACATATATGCACATATGTTGGTTTCAGATGCTCCACAGATATATCACTGTATGCTTATTGTATACTTCACATCTCAGGGGAACAAAGGGACTGAGCCTTCCAGAGGTAACGGGAGGGTGTGAGATCTGGCCTTTTGTTTCAAGGAGATGGCCTTGAGAGATTTCCTGACCACCGGAGACTAGGAGGTGGATGGTGTTAAGATTGGGGGAAGTTACATTGTGACTGGGATTAAGTACCATGTGACTGTATGTTTGATTAAGCACCATGTGATTGTATGTTTGATGTCCTGGTATAAAAGGACAGATGTGAGAAGATTCACTCTCTTTTTCTGCTTTTGAATGTTGGAGAATGTCATTGTGAATAAAGCTGAACCTGAGGAATACACTCAGTCTCGTCCTTCACAACTCTCCACAATCCCAGACTTTTTTCATGCCATGATTTTGTTTTTGTTTTTTTTCCCACGTATTTTCGATTGAAGACAATTATATTAGTTTTTTTTTCCCCCAAACCAAATATCATTTGCTACTGAAAATAAAGAACAAACCTGACTTTCACCAAATCAAACCTTTTTATAATAATGGTTTGATGAAAGGGGAATCCACACATTTCTAATTAATAAAGTGCCAACTTTTAGAATATTGACTTAAAGGTAGAATATGCAGTATTTGCTGCTTACAAAGGGCAGCGCAGTGGCGGAGTGGTTAGCATTGCGGCAGCACAGCAATTCACCCTTGGCTGGGTGATCCAGGGTTCGATCCCAGCCCCCAACCAAGTGATCTGTGTGGAGTTTGCATGTTCCCTCCGTGTCTGCGTGGGTTTACTCCGGGATTTCTCCGGTTTCCTCCCACATGCCAAAAACATGCAAGTTAGGTTAATTGGCATCAAACTGGGGATTCTAGATTGTCCTTAGGTATGACTGTGAGAGTGACTGGTTGTCTGTCTCTCTGTGTTGGTCCTGCGATGGACTGGCAATCTGTCCAGGGTGTACCCTGCCTCTCGCCCAAAGATGCTGCGATAGGCTCCAGCCCCCCCGCGACCCAAAAAAAGGATTAAGCAGAAGAAGATGGATGCTGCTTACAATTATTCCAGAAATTCATTTAATGTTTGCTGGGCTGATAAAGTGATAAATACCACTTTACACCAGCAGGGTGAGTATGAACCAGTTTTCAGCTCAGTCAAAAATCCTGTGTTGTAATTTATGTTAATTTCTAAAGTAGGGCAGAACATATAATGATACCATTTAATTACTGGTTCACTTGGAGAAGACAAAGTTGAAGAAGTCAGCGTGGGTCATCAATAAAAAAACTATCAGATTTGCATCAGCCTAGTGGATGGGTGGGGGAGGGGGGCGTTCATTACTGCGATCTGGCATTAATACCATTAATCGTTAGTGGAAATTAGCACTTGTGCTATAACCTGGTACAGTGCATCTTTCCTTTTTAAGGTCAATGTATATTGTGCATGTCCCTGCATAAATCACCTGCAATTTCTACATAATCTACCTTAGAGGGTGGGAGAGGGGGTTACAGCTGGAAGTTACCATATTTTCCTCGCCAAGGAGGTAATGTGATTGGGGCAGTTTGTCTGTTAGCAGGATTATGCAAAAACTACTTTACAGAGTTTGAAATTTTCACCAGAGGTGGCCCTTGGACTATGAATGAACCCATTGTAGAAGAGCTTGGAAATGAAGAGGCAATTTGATCTATAAACCAAGTTTAATAATCAGCATAATCAGCTCTTCTAACAAGTCTCATCTGGTGCAGAGAGTGGCAGAAAGGAAAAGAGACAGAATGTCTCCAGCTCACTGACTTTATACTGGCACACAATAAAAGACATGCATAACAAAGGCTGACATCCCTCATTATCTTAATCCCCCCATTGTCTTGGTATTTCCTCTCCTCGCCTTGGGGGGTGAGGGTGGCTCCTCCGGTCTCCTCCGCCGCATCCGGGAACGTCTTTGTTCTTCACTCGGCGATTGAGAGCCCTTTGTCCTTTCAGAGGTGTGAAGTCCTTTACATATGTATTACCAAACATTTCCACATGCTTCAACATATGTAGGTTATGGAATATATGGTTAATATAGACCACAGGCCCCCCAAACAACTAAGAAAGCACAACAGAAAGGTTCACAGTCTAAGATAGTTATTATGACATACTAAGTGTTACATCTGTTGCCACAGAAGAAACTTTCCAGCAGCCATGCTCCTAAGAGAGTTCAGTGGTAATTATAACAGCATAGTTAAATCATGTCAGTCCTAAACTGTTGCAGCACAATTAGTGAATAATTGTGGAGTGGTTGTATCAGTCCCTGTGCTGTCTGGGTTTTAATCTTCTCCCAAAGCTGCTGTAGGTTGGTTTAGGTGTCCTGCTGGGACCTTCTTGTGAGGAATCTGCAGTGTGGGAAGGAGAGAGGTTAACTGTTCCCTGCTGGGGGGCTGAGTCTTTTCTCTTGGGGGGTCTACCCCGCCGAGGTGCTCTCGCCAACTGTGCAGGCTCGTCTTTCAACAAGAAGGCAGGTTTAAGTCTGTCAATGCTGACTGTTTCTTTTCTGTCCCCAAAATCAAGCACAAAGTGTTTATCACCATGTTCCAGCACTCTGTATGGCCCATCGTATGCTGGGCGAAAGGTAGGTTTTAAAGCTTCATGCTTAACAAAAACGAACTCAGCGTTTTTTAAAGCCTGAGGGACAAAAACCCGTGGGAAGGAGTGATGAGCTGGACCGTGGAGAGAGTTCGGTCCGTTGTTGCCTAAAAACCTTGGGACTGGAAGGCGCCCTGGCTCTGGGTTCTCTGGTAAAAATTCACCTGGGAGCCTGAGAGGTTGTGCAAAGACTAATTCTGCGGGAGAGGCGTCTAGATCCTCTTTAGGTGCAGCACGCAACCCCAATAAAACCCAGGGAAGTTTATTTACCCAATTTGTGTCCGTTAGTGAGGCTCTGAGGGCAGCCTTTAAAGACCTGTGAAAACGCTCGCATAACCCATTAGCCTGAGGGTGATAAGCGGTGGTGCGATGAATTGTTGCCCCTAAGCTGTTGGACATGGCTGACCAGAGCTCTGAGACAAATTGAGGCCCCCTATCGGACGTGATGTCCGATGGGACGCCAAAACGTGCCACCCAGTTTGTCAAAAAAACGCAAGCGACTTCCTCCACTGTGGTTGCCACTAGAGGGACTGCCTCTGGCCAGCGCGTGGTGCGGTCTATCATTGTTAACAGGTGTGTGAAACCTTGGAAGGAAGGTAGTGGCCCCACGAGGTCGACATGAACGTGGTCGAACCTTCTAGCAGGGATTGGAAAAGGCTCCAGAGGGGCTTTTGTGTGTCTGTGTATTTTGGCGCGTTGACAAGAAATGCAAGTTTTTGCCCATTCTTTTACGTTTTTGCGCAGGCCTGGCCACACAAACTTTTCGGCGACCATTTTAACCGAGGCGCGCACACCTGGGTGTGCGAGGGAGTGAATTGCATCGAAAATACGGCGGCGCCATGTAGCTGGTACTAACGGGCGAGGTCGGCCGGTTGAGACATCGCATATTAGGGGGGGGCACGCCGTCGCGTAAACCCTTTTTCTCCAGCCTTAACCCTGTTGGTCCAGACAGGAGTGCGCGCACGTCCGCGTCACTGCTTTGTTCCTCTGCCATGGCTGCATAATCTATCCCTGCATGGATAGGTGCTGCGTATGTGTCTGCGTTAGTGAAGAGTTCTGCTGCTGAGGCAGTATAATCTGTCTCCCCACGCTCTGGTGGTGTCACAGCGCGAGAGAGACAGTCCGCTACTACGTTAAGTTTGCCTGCCACGTGTCGAATGTCTGTGGTGAACTCTGAAATCGCAGCTAGCTGTCTTTGTTGCCTGCCTGACCATGGTTCTGAAATTTTAGCCATAGCAAAGGTGAGCGGTTTATGGTCTACAAAAGCCGTGAAACTCCGCCCTTCTAACCAGAACTGGAAGTGGCGGATGGATAAATGAAGCGCCAGCAGCTCTCTGTCAAAAGTGCTGTATTTACGTTCAGTTTGGTTTAGCGATTTGCTAAAGAATGCTAAAGGTTGCCAGACCCCGCTGACAAGCTGTTCTACAACTGCCCCTATAGCCAGGTCTGAAGCATCTGTGGTTAGTGCGATGCGGGCCAAGGGATCTGGGTGAACTAACAATGTGGCGTTAGCTAGGGCGCTTTTTACTTCCGCGAAAGCGCGTTCGCGCTCCGGGGTCCATTCGACCACATTGGAAGCTTTCTTTTTTTTGAGCGCGTCATATAGGGGCTGCATGAGCTGAGCTGCGTGGGGGAGGAAGCGGTTGTAAAAATTAACCATGCCTAAAAATTCCTGTAGCGATTTGACCGTTTGTGGCCGTGGGAAACTTTCTATCGCGTGAACTTTGTCTGGAAGTGGAACTGCCCCCTTCGGAGAGACTTTGTGTCCTAAAAAATCAATTTGTGACACGCCGAATTTGCATTTGGCTGGATTGATTATTAGCCCGTGCTCTTCTAGCCTCTGAAAAACCGTAGTGAGGTGCTGCTCGTGTTCTACCTCAGACGAGCTGGCTACCAGCATGTCGTCGAGGTAGACGAAGACAAAAGGAAGGTCACGTAGGACCACGTCCATCATTCGTTGAAAAGTTTGAGCAGCGCCTTTGAGGCCGAAAGGCATTCGCAGGAATTCAAAAAGGCCGAAAGGGGTTATTACCGCTGTTTTAGGAATGTCTTCTGCTTGGACTGGGACTTGGTGATAACCGCGGACTAAGTCTATTTTTGAAAAAATGCGCGCACCCGCCAGATGTAGTGAAAAATCTTGAATGTGAGGGATTGGGTAATGGTCATGCGCTGTAGCGTTGTTTAATCTGCGGTAATCTCCGCACGGTCTCCAAGAACCGTCGGATTTCGGAACCATGTGAAGTGGTGAGGCCCAGGGGCTCTTCGAGCGTCTAACAATGCCCAATTTTTCAAGAGTTGTAAACTCGTCCCGTGCTATGTTGAGCTTGGCCGCGTTTAAGCGGCGAGCTTTGGCAAAAACGGGAGGTCCCGTTGTGGGAATGAAGTGTTCAACCCCGTGTTTAGCCACAGTGGCTGAGAATTTGGGAATTGTGAGTGCTGGAAATTGGGTGAGGAGTTGCTCAAACTTACCTCCTGCCGTGGTGACGTTGGCCTGCACAGGTGGTGGAGAAACTCGGGCTGAGCAGGGAATAGAAGCAAAGGACAGTGCATTAACCAGGCGCCTATTTGCTAGATCCACTAATAACCCATGTGCACACAAAAAATCTGCGCCTAATAAGTTAAAACTCACCGCCGCTACAACAAATGTCCATCTGTAGCTGCGGCCGTGGATGAGGAGGTGCAGGCTCTTTTCGCCGAACGTGTCGATGCTAGAGCCGTTGGCTGCCACGGCTCCGTTGCCCCGGGTGCCCGTGGCTCGATCTGCGTGGGTGGGCATGACGAAACTCAGCTGGGCTCCTGTGTCGATGAGGAACTGCTTGCCTGTGTGTCCATCCGTCACGTACAACAGCTTATTCTTCTCGCCGAGAACCGCTGCCGTTAACGGCTCTCGGCTTTGGCGTTTTCCCGAAATCGCAAATTTGCAGGGGGGAACGCATTTGTGGGCCTTCTCGGCGAAGCGGTGGTGATAATAACAGGCATCGCTCTGTCTGCTAAGTTTGGGCCGTGTCGCTGTCACCGTGGGCTGGGTCTGCTCAGTGGTTTGTGGCTCCCCGTGGCTCCCCGTGGCTCGGGGCGTCAGCTTTGAGGTCTGCGGATGCTGCTGTGGGTGTCAGCTCCTTGCAGGCGTTGATGAGCCGATGAGCTTCGTTGGCCAGTGCGCGGAAGTCTTAGTGGTTGTTGCATTTCATGCTGGCGAGTGTCCCTCTCATGTGTGGTGGCAGCGTGCTGAGGAATATAAACTGGAAGAGGAAGTTGTCATTGTCCTCTTCTTTGAGCTGTAGCAAATCCTCTATGAGGGCCTTCGGTTTGCACCCTCTGTGGCCGTAGACCGCCAGGATCTTCTCGGCTCTCTCTTCCGCTGATGGGACGTAGTTCACCACGATGGTTGCTTTGAGCGTCTCATATTTGTCCCGGGCCGGTGGCCGCCGGATCATGCTCCGCACACACTTCGAAGTGGCGGCGTCGAGTTTGGAGACGATATGGTAAAATTTGGTATCATCAGCCGTGATGCCCGCCAGAGTAAACTGGGCTTCAGCCTGCTGAAACCAAGAGGCGGGGTCTTCTTGCCAGAAGTCTGGCAGCCGGACAGCGACGGCATTCGTGCATACCATCACTGCTGTGCCCGTCGGGTGAGAGTGCCTTGCCTCGGCTCTCACGGCGGTGCTGGTGCTCGGTTGAGCCCTCTCAATCTCTTCTGCCGGGGGGAACAGTTGTCCATCTGTTCCCTCGTCTGCGTGGGTCGCCACGGATGAGTCGATTGCGGGGGTATGCCTCAGGACCATACTCTCGTCAGGGGTCACCAGTGTAGAAGAGCTTGGAAATGAAGAGGCAATTTGATTTATAAACCAAGTTTAATAATCAGCATAATCAGCTCTTCTAACAAGTCTCATCTGGTGCAGAGAGTGGCAGAAGGGAAAAGAGACAGAATGTCTCCAGCTCACTGACTTTATACTGGCACACAATAAAAGACATGCATAACAAAGGCTGACATCCCTCATTATCTTAATCCCCCCATTGTCTTGGTATTTCCTCTCCTCGCCTTGGGGGGTGAGGGTGGCTCCTCCGGTCTCCTCCGCCGCGTCCGGGAACGTCTTTGTTCTTCACTCAGCGGTTGAGAGCCCTTTGTCCTTTCAGAGGTGTGAAGTCCTTTACATATGTATTACCAAACATTTCCACATGCTTCAACATATGTAGGTTATGGAATATATGGTTAATATAGACCACACCATAACATTTTAGAGGTGATCCAAGAGCCCATACTTTAGCCAAGACCCTATCTTCTCTAAAGGTCCCATTTTCTTGCAGCGATTTAGCAGGATTACTCAAAAACTACTGGATGGATTTTGATGAAATTTTCACCAGAGATGACCCTTGGGGTATGGATGAACCCATTTGATTTTGGAGGTGATCACTGAGCGCATGCCCCCACCCAAGCCCCATCTTCTCACAATGTGCTAGCAGTATTACACAAAAACTAGTGGATGGATTTTGATGAAATTTTCACAAGAGTGACCCTTGGGGTATGGATTAACCTAAGGGTGATCTTTATGTGTACATTACCTCCACTAAGGCCTTATCTTGCAATGTGCGGGCGGATGGTCAGAGCCTTGGCAAAGGTACGTGCTCTCTGAGTGCTCTCTAGTTAGTCTTGTGAATGGGGGAAAAAAAATCAATTTTCTTGATAACAATTTTTTTACATTAAAACATCAATTTACTGCCCTGCCATAGTACAAACTGATTATCCCTAAATAAATTTAATCTGTTGTAGAATTTTTCACACGTGCACAAAGTTTAAGGGTGTACTGGTAAGGGTGTTACTGTAAGTTTTTTCAGTTGAATTGTATATAATAGGTCATACTAAATGCAGAGGGTTTTTTTTTTTTTTTTTTTAAATAAAACCTTGTGTGTTAAAAGAGGCACTGACTATGTTTAATTTGGTGACCTAATGGTTAGAGGTGTGGACTGGTGAGTGGAGGATCGCAGGTTCAATCCCTGGACTGGCAGGATTACATCTGGGTGGGACAGATAACATAGCAGTGTTTGCCCCACCCTCCTTAACCCCACTGTGGTGCCCTTGAGCAAGGCCCTTAACCCCAGCTGCTCCAGTGGAGCTGCTCACTGACCACAGGCCAGTCTGTGGTTGTACTGGGCTGCTTCCTGGTGTGAATGTGTGAGCGTGAACAGGACATCCTTGAAAAAGAGGTTGCATCTCAATGGAACTACTCTGTATAAAGGTTAAATAAAAATAATTTAGAGACCAAGACAACAGCATTAATTTTGCACAATTTACATTTTTTAATAATTATTTATTAATGTGCACATCAGTTAAATGTTCTGGCTAAAGCAAGACCTAATTTTTCTAGACTTCAGCCAGACTAGGTAAATAGAAATTTTTTAACATTCTTTTTGAAAAAGATACGCCTGTAGAAGAGCTTGGAATAACGAGGCGATGTGATTTATAAACCAAAGTTTATTATCAGCTTCGCTCCTCTAACAAGTCTCATCTCAGTGCAGAAGTAGAATAAGAGAGTGAACACATTCAGCTCTACATACTTATACCTACACATAACAAAAGACATGCCTATCAAAGCTGACATCCCGCATTAGTTTAATCCCCCCTCCTTTGTCTTCGTACTCCTCCACCTGACCCTGGGTGGTCAGGGCGATCGATCTGGTCTCCACCGCAGCGCCTCGGATGCTCTTTGATCTTTGCTGGCGGTTTGAGACCTCTTGTCCTGTTCTGAGGTGTGAAGTCGCTTTACATATGTAATCACCAAACATTCTCACATGCTTATACATATGTAGGTTATGGGATATATGATTAATATAAACCACAGCCCCCCCCCAAACGACTAAGAAAAGGACAATAATAAAAAAAAATTCACAGTTTAAGATAATTACTATGACATACTAACTGCTAAACCTCTTGACAAGGAAGAAACTTTCCAGCAGCTATGCTCCTGTAGAGAATTCAGTGGTAATCATAACAGCGTAGTAATATCACAAGTCAGTCTTAAACTGTCACAGCACAATTAGTGAACAACTTTTGAGTAGTTTGCATCAGTCCCTGTGCCTTCTGGGTTTTAATCTTCTCCCGAATCTGCTGTGGGTCCGCTTGGGCGTCCTGGTGGGACCTTCCTGTAAGGAATCTGCAGCTTGGGGAGGAGAGTGATTATTTGTTCCCTGCAGGGGGGCTGAGTCTTTTCTCTTGGGGGGTCTACCCCGCTGAGGTGCTCTCGCCAACCGTGCAGGTTCATCTCTCAACAAGAAGGCAGGTTTAAGTCTGTCAATGCTGACTGTTTCTTTTCTGTCCCCAAAATCAAGCACAAAATGCTTATCACCAGGTTCCAGCACTCTGAATGGTCCATCGTATGGTGGACGGAGGGTGGGTTTAAAGCTTCATGCCTAACAAAAACGAATTCGGCGTTTTTTAAAGCTTGGGGGACAAAAACCCGTGGAAAAGAGTGATGTGCCGGTCCGGGGAGAGTGTCAGGTCCGTTGCTGCCTAAAAGCCTCAGGACTGGAAGATGCCCCGGCTCTGGGTTCTCTGGTAAAAATTCACCTGGGAGTCTGAGAGGTTGTGCAAAAACTAATTCTGCTGGGGAGGCGTCTAGATCCTCTTTAGGCGCAGCACGCAACCCCAATAAAACCCAGGGAAGTTTATTCACCCAATTTGTATCCGTTAGTGAGGCTCTGAGGGCGGCCTTTAAAGATCTGTGAAAACGCTCGCATAACCCATTAGCCTGAGGGTGATAAGCGGTGGTGCGGTGAATTGTCGCCCCTAAGCTGCTGGCCATGGCTGACCAAAGCTCCGAGACAAATTGAGGCCCCCTATCGGACGTGATGTCCGATGGGACACCGAAACGTGCCACCCAGCTTGTCAAAAAAAACGCGAGCGACTTCCTCCGCTGTGGTTGACGCCAGAGGGACTGTTTCAGGCCAGCGCGTAGTACAGTCTATCATTGTTAACAGGTGTGTGAAACCTTGAGAGGAAGGTAGTGGTCCCACGAGGTCAACATGAACGTGGTCGAACCTTCTAGCTGGGATTCGAAAAGGCTCTAGAGGGGCTTTTGTGTGTTTGTGTATTTTGGCGCGCTGACAAGACATGCAAGTTTTTTCCCCATTCTTTTACGTTTTTGCGCAGGCCGGGCTACACAAACTTTTCGGCGACCATTTTAACCGAGGCGCGCACACCCGGGTGCACGAGGGAGTGAATTGAGTTGAAAATACGGTGGCGCCATGCAGCTGGGACTACCGGGCGAGGTCGGCCGGTTGAGATGTCGCATATTAGGGGGGGTACACCGTCTCGTAAACCCCTTTCCTCCAGCTTTAACTCTGTTGGTCCAGACAGGAGTGCGCGCACGTCTGCGTCACTACTTTGCTCCTCCGCCATGGCTGCGTAATCTATCCCTACGTGGATTGGGGCCGCATATGTGTCCGCGTTGGCGAAGAGTTCTGCGGCTGAGGTAGTATAATCTGTCTACTCGCGCTCTGGCGATGTCACAGCGCGAGAGAGGCAGTCTGCTACCACGTTAAGTTTGCCTGCCACATGTCGAATGTCTGTGGTGAACTCTGAAATTGCAGCTAGCTGTCTTTGTTGCCTGCCTGACCATGGTTCTGAAATTTTAGCCATCGCAAAGGTGAGCGGTTTGTGGTCTACAAAAGCCGTGAAACGCCGCCCCTCTAACCAGAACTGGAAGTGGCAGATGGATAAATGAAGCGCTAGCAGCTCCCTGTCAAAAGTGCTGTATTTACGGTCCGTTTGGTTTAACGATTTGCTGAAAAATGCCAAAGGTTGCCAGGTTCCGCCAACGTGTTGTTCTACAACTGCCCCTATGGCCAGGTCTGAAGCGTCTGTGGTTAGCGCAATGCGGGCCGAGGGATCAGGGTGAACCAACAATGTGGCGTTAGCTAGGGCACTTTTTACTTCCGCGAAGGCGCGTTCGCGCTCCGGGGTCCATTCGACCGCGTTGGAAGGCTTTTGTTTCCTGAGCGCGTCATATAGGGACTGCATGAGTTGAGCTGCACGGGGGAGGAAATGGTTGTAAAAATTAACCATTCCCAAAAATTCTTGCAGCGATTTGACCGTTTGTGGCCGTGGAAAATTCTTTACTGCGCGAACTTTGTCTGGCAGTGGGACTGCCCCCTCTGGTGAAACTCTGTGTCCCAAAAAATCAATTTGTGACACGCCGAATTTGCATTTGGCTGGATTGATTATTAACCCGTGCTCTTCTAGTCTCTGAAAAACCGTAGTGACATGTTGTTCGTGTTCTTCCTCCAACGAGCTGGCTACCAGCATATCATCGAGGTAGACGAACACGAAGGGGAGATCGCGTAATACCGCGTCCATCATCCGCTGAAAGGTTTGAGCAGCGCCTTTGAGGCCAAACGGCATCCGCAAAAATTCAAAAAGACCGAAAGGGGTTATTACAGCCGTTTTAGGAATGTCTTCCGCTCGAACGGGGACTTGGTGATAGCTGCGGACCAGGTCTATTTTAGAAAAAATGCGCACACCCGCCAGATGTAGTGAGAAATCTTGGATGTGAGGAATTGGGTAGCGGTCATGCGCTGTCGCATTGTTTAATCTGCGGTAATCGCCGCACGGTCTCCAAGAACTGTCGGTTTTCGGGACCATGTGGAGTGGCGATGCCCAGGGGCTTTTCGAGCGTCTAATAATGCCTAATTTTTCCAGGGTGGCAAACTCGTCCCGTGCTATAGCGAGCTTGGTCGCGTCTAATCGCCGAGCTTTGGCGAACATGGGTGGGCCTGTTGTGGGAATGAAGTGTTCAACCCCGTGTTTCGCTACTGTTGCTGAAAATTTTGTAACTGTGAGTGCTGGAAATTGGGTGAGGAGTTGGTCAAACTTACCTCCTGCTGTTGTGACGCTGGCCTGCACGGGTGGTGGAGAGACTCGAGCTGAGCAGGGAATAGAATAAAATGACTAACAACCCATGTGCACACAAAAAATCAGCACCCAACATGTTAAAGCTCACCGCCGCTACAATAAATGTCCATCTATAGTTGCAGCCGTGAATGCAAAGAGGCAGGCTCCTTTCACCGTAAGTGTCAATGATGGAGCCGTTGGCTGCCATCGCCCCATTTCCCCGGGGACCCATGGCCCGATCTGCGTGGGAAGGGGTGATAAAGCTCAGTTGAGCTCCGGTGTCAATCAGGAACTGTCTCCCGGTGTGTCCGTCAGTCACATAAAGAAGTTTATTTTTTTTGCCGAGAACCGCAGCCGTTAACGATTCTCGGTTTTGGCGTTTTCCCGAACTTTTGAACTTGCAGGGGGGGAACGCATTTGTACGCCCCCTCAGCGAAACGGTGGTGGTAATAGCAGATGTCGTTCCGCCTGCTGCGTCTTGGTCGTGTTGCCGCCATGGTGGGCGGGCTCTGCTCGGTTGTCTGTGGTTCTCCGTTGCTCTGGGCATCTGCGGATGCTGCTGTGGCCACCTGTTCCCTGCAGGCGTTGGTGAGTCGCTGCGCTTCTCGGGCCAGCGCGCGGAAGTCCTGCTGGGTGCTGCACCGCATGTTGATCAGCGTCCCTCTCATGTGTGGCGGCAGAGTGCTGAGGAAGATGTGTTGGAAGAGGAAGTTGTCGTTGTCCTCCTCCTTGAGCTGCAGCATGTCCTCCATGAGGGCCTTGGGTCTGCATCCTCTGTGGCCGTAGATCACCAGGATCCTCTCTGCTCTCTCCTCGGCTGAGGGGACGAAGTTCTCGACGATGGTCGCCTTCAGCTCTCTGTATTTGTCATGGGCGGGCGGCTGTCAGATTATGCTCCGCGCGCATCTTGACGTGGCAGCGTCGAGTTTGGCGATGATGTGATAAAATTTCGTCTCATCCGCCGTTATGCCCGCCAGTGCAAACTGAGCCTCAGCTTGCTGGAACCACAATCTCGGGTCTTCTTGCCAGAATTCTGGCAGCTTGACGGTGACGGCGCTTGTGTGGGCCGTCCTTGATGTGTCCGCCGGGTGAGAGCGCCTTTCTTCTGCTCTCATGGCGGGGCTGGGGATGGTGCTCGGTTGAGCACTCTCTTCTGCCATGGGGGAACGTCGTCCATCTGTTCCCCTGTCTGCATGGGCGCCGGCGCTTGCCTGGGTTGCCTCCGATGAGTCAATCGCGGGAGAACGTCTCTGTTCCATCCTCACGTCTGGTCACCAGTGTAGAAGAGCTTGGAATAACGAGGCGATGTGACTTATAAACCAAAGTTTATTATCAGCTTCGCTCCTCTAACAAGTCTCATCTCAGTGCAGAAGCAGAATAAGAGAGCGAACACATTCAGCTCTACATACTTATACCTACACATAACAAAAGACATGCATATCAAAGCTGACATCCCGCATTAGTTTAATCCCCTCTCCTTTGTCTTCGTACTCCTCCACCTGACCCTGGGTGGTCAGGGCGATCGATCTGGTCTCCACCGCAGCGCCTCGGATGCTCTTTGATCTTTGATCTTCACTGGCGGTTTGAGACCTCTTGTCCTGTTCTGAGGTGTGAAGTTGTTGTACATATGTAATCACCAAACATTCTCACATGCTTATACATATGTAGGTTATGGGATATATGATTAATATAAACCACAACGCTTATGAATTGAATCGGTGAATTCAAAAGGGGCCCAAGTCCCCTTTGAAAAAGTGTGGACTTGGGCCCTTTTTGAATTCACCAATTCAATTGCAAATAAAGATGTAAAGTGATATCACTGTAATTGGTTTTTGGTGCCTGAAGCTAATGAAATTTATTAAGCCATCTTGGCATTTTAAAACCAAAAATGATGG
Source organism: Pholidichthys leucotaenia (assembly GCA_020510985.1). Taxonomy (NCBI): domain Eukaryota; kingdom Metazoa; phylum Chordata; class Actinopteri; order Cichliformes; family Pholidichthyidae; genus Pholidichthys; species Pholidichthys leucotaenia. The sequence goes on along the minus strand of CM035837.1, from coordinate 310,798,649 downwards.
CGGTCCAAAGAAATACAGTAAATGATGCTACATTCCGAGTACCATACAGTGCATCCAGAAAGTATTCACAGTGCTTCACTTTTTCCACGTTATGTTACAGCCTTATTCCAAAATGAATTAATTTTTTCCTCAAAATTCTGCATACAATACTCCATTAATGACAATGTGAAAAGTTTTGAGATTTTTTGCAAATTTATTAAAAATAAACTATGAAATAACATGCACATAAGTATTCACAGCCTTTGCCATGAAGCTCAGAATTGAGCTCAGGTGCATCCTGTTTCCACTGATCATCCTTGGGATGTTTCTACAGCTTAATTGGAGTCCACCTGTGGTAAATTCAGTTGATTGGACATGATTTGGAAAGGCACACACCTGCCTATATAAGGTCCCACAGTTGACAGTGCATGTCAGAGCACAAAGCATGAAATCAAAGGAATTGTCTGTAGACCTCTGAGACAGGATTGTATGGAGGCACAAATCTGGGGAAGGGTACAGAAAAATTGCTGCTGCTTTGAAGGTCCCAATGAGCACAGTGCCCTCCATCACCTATAAATGGTAGAAGTTCGGAACCACCAGGACTCTTCCTAGAGTTAGCCAGCCATCTAAACTGAGTGATCGGGGGAGAAGGGCCTTCAGGGAGGTGACTAAGAACCAAATGGTCACTCTGTCAGAGCTCCAGCGTTCCTCTGTTTCGTTTCGTTTCATTTATTCAGATCCCCATTAGTTGCTACCGTAGTAGCAGCTATTCTTCCTGGGGTCCACACACAAAAATTTAAAAACAGTAAAATCACACATACATTAATACATTGATACAATAGTGCTGTTTACAATTTACAGCAAAAAATAAATAAATAAAATTACAGACTAATTAAGTTCTACACCAAACCATAAAATTAACAATTCCAATAGACATGACCCATAAACAATTAACATCATAATTCTTTCCTCATAAGCAACATTCTTAGCTTCTTTTTGAAACTTTTCCCATTTCTGTTCTGAATTAAACAGGATGGAAGTTTGTTCCAATGTGATACAGCCCTATACATCACAGTTTTCTTTAAAGCATTTGTTTTTGGTAGTGGTAAAGTAAATCGTCACATTATGCATTGTCTGGTATTATGATTATGTCTATCATTTGTATACATCAACTGTGAATACAAATATAAAGGTCTTCTAAAGACAACAATATTTCTTAGGAACTGAACCAAACTATATGTCAACCTTTGATCCACAGTCAACCATAATAGTCTAGCATGCATTTCCTTAACACTATCTCGTAACGAGCATCTGAGTGCTAAGCGAGCAGCTCTGTTTTGAGTGAGCTGGATTTTATTAAGATCTTGTCTTGCGGCATTAGACCAAATAGCTGAACAATAGTCCTGATAGGAAAAGACCAAAGACTGGGTAATACTTGCTTTATTGTTCTTTTTGTAAACAGGGTAGCACATCGCCTAATTAAAGAAATCCCTCTACTCATTTTAGCAACAGTGTTATTAATATGGGTTGACCATGACAATGCTCCATCAACTGTAACTCCTAGCAATTTAATTTCTTTAACTTGTTTAATAGGTACACCTTCTAAGGAAATACACAGTTCCTCATCTGCTCTAAGGGCATACCTGGAACCAAGCAAGAGGGTTTTAGTTTTTTTCCAAATTCAGCTTTAGTTTGTTCTCAACAACTCAATGAGAGATCAACATCAGCTCTTCCTGTAGCATTTTTTGTATTTCTTCAATATCGCTTGCAGGTATGTAAATAGTAGTATTGTAGCACCTTGGGGGAGTCAGATTATTTAGCATCTCAGACAAGAGACAGTGGATAAGCATGGGAGAACAATGCTCAGGAGGTTCCTGGCGAGATAGCAGGGAGGAGTCAAGGACGTAGGGGGTTGAATGCAGTGTAATGCACATGTCATGTTGTGTGTGGAGAAATGCCATGAAACTTGTGAAGAGAGATTTGGGTAAAAGAAGAGTGCCTGCTGAAATGTGCCATTCTGTTCTGTGCTTGAAAGATGTGAAGTGTGTAATAAACCGTCTGTCGTGAATATGTCTCTTATTTTACACACTCCACAGTATCCCTCTCGGCGCCACACCAGTAGGCTGCCTTTTGCAACAGCGGCTCGATTCCGAGTTTTTTCTCCCTTCCTCTCTCTTTTGATCACTTTTTTTTTTTCACCCCACTTATATCACGGACACACAGATCGTCCCAAATGTCTCCTGAGCCGGTGGACGGAGCCACTGTTTATAGCAGGATACGATACAACAGGGAAGAGCTGCTAGCATTTAACCGCCACCCGGTCCCACTGGAAAAACTCGACATACCGAGAGAATTGAGGCGAAAGCGTCGCGGCTGCCGGGCTGGAGTAAGGCGGAGGACAAAAAATATAAGGTACAGACCCTCCCTTCCATCTGTTGTCATGGGAAATGTACGGTCGATACTGGGAAAGTTAGATGAGCTAGCGGCTATCTCCCGTAATGATAGCACTTACCGGGAGTGCTCTCTCCTTTTGTTTACTGAGACGTGGCTAACTGAACTAGCAGCAGATGCTAACATTGAGCTGGAGGGTTTTCACATGATACGAGCTGACCGAACACCAGAGAGTGGCAAAGCTAGGGGCGGTGGAGTGATAATGTATGTTAACAACAACTGGTGCAGACCGGGACATATCACTGTTAAACAACGACACTGCAGCAAAGACATTGAGTTGCTAGCTGTTAGCATGAGGCCTACATATCTCCCGAGAGAACACTCACATGTGATCTGCATTGTTGTTTATGCAAATCCGACGGCGAACGCTGGGACAGCGCGTGACGTCATCCATTCAGTAACCAGCAGGCTGCAGACAGAACACCCAGATGCTCTTCTCCTCATCTCAGGCGATTTCAACCACGTTTCACTGTCTCCCATTCTGCCCACTTTCACCCAGTATGTCACATGCCACACTAGAGACAATAAAACACTGGATTTGTTCTACGCAAACACTAAGGAGGCGTACACCTCATCACAACTCCCCCCACTTGGGAGATCGGATCACAACTTGGTTCATCTCCGACCGGTGTACAAACCCCTAGTGCACAGACAACCTCCGGCCATGCACACTGTGGAGTTATGGTCTGAGGAGACAATGGACACTCTAAAGGACTGTTTTGAAGCCACTGCCTGGAAGCAGCTCTGCGATCCACATGGTGAGGACATCGATGGCCTCATTCACACCTTCACGGGCTACCTCAGCTTCTGTGTGGACAAATCCGTTCCCACCAAGACCATACGGCGTCACTCAAACAACAAACCCTGGATCAACCCTGAGATAAAAACACTTCTGAGAGAGAAGAAGAGGATCTTCAGGTCGGGGAACAGGGAGATGCTGAAGTCCGTACAGAGGGAGCTGAGGAGAAAGATCAGAGAAGGCAAGGACAGCTTCAGGAAGAAGATGGAGGACAAGCTGCAACAGAGCGACATCAGCGGGGTCTGGAGAAACCTCAAAACCATCTCGGGGCTCCAGAATACCTCCCCCCAGGCCACGGGGGGCAGGGAGTGGGCGAACAACCTGAATCTGTTTTTCAATAGATTTGACCAACCGCCCTCCCCCCTGTCTGCACAACAACCACTGCTGCCTCTAAGAAATCAAGTCCTGCTGCCCACTCCCCACTCCACCGACACCCCCCCCCCCCACTCCCAACACACAGCCCCCCATCCTGACCCTGACCAAGACCCAGGTGAGGACGGAGCTGAGGAAGATCAAGGCGAGGAAGGCGTCGGGACCGGACGGCATCAGCGCAAAGCTCCTCAAGTCCTGTGCAGACCAGCTGTGTGGGATTGTGACGTATATCTTCAACATGAGCCTGAAACTGGGGAGGGTACCACAGCTGTGGAAAACATCTTGTGTGGTACCTGTACCAAAAACTTCCCACCCCAAAGACCTGAACAGCTACAGACCGGTGGCCTTGACGTCCCACTTGATGAAGACCCTGGAGAGACTGCTCCTTGCTCATCTCCGCCCCCTGGTGGAACCAGCGATGGATCCACTCCAGTTCGCCTACCAGCATGGCATTGGGGTGGAGGATGCGGTGATCTTCCTCCTTCACCGTTCTCTGTCCCACCTGGAGAAGCCCGGGAATATGGTGAGGATCATGTTCTTTGACTTCTCCAGTGCTTTCAACACCATCCAACTGATGATCCTGAAGGACAAGCTGCTGCGCGCAGGGGTGGACCAGCACCTGTCATCATGGATCCTGGACTACCTCACGAACCGGCCTCAGTTTGTGAGAACCCGGGACTGTGTTTCCGACACGATCATCAGTAGCACGGGGGCCCCCCAGGGAACGGTGCTGGCTTCCTTCCTGTTCACTCTTTATACTGCGGACTTCTCACACAACACAACACATTGCCATCTACAGAAGTTCTCTGATGACTCTGCGATCGTTGGTCTCATCTCCAACGGAGATGAAGCTGAGTACAGAGGGCTTATCCAGGACTTTGTGGACTGGTGCCATCGGAACTGCCTCCAGATCAACGCGAGGAAAACTAAGGAGCTGGTGGTGGACTTCCGCAGGCATGGGCAGCTCCTCACAGCACCAGTAAATATACAGGGAACAGACATCGAGATGGTGACATCCTATAAGTACCTGGGTATTCATCTGAACAATAAACTAGACTGGTCACACAATACTGACGCACTCTACAAGAAGGGACAGCGCAGGCTGTTCCTGCTGAGGAGACTCAGGTCTTTTGGTGTACAAGGGGCGCTGCTGAAGTCATTCTATGACACGGTGGTGGCATCAGCCATCACTTTTGGAGTGGTCTGCTGGGGCAGTGGCATTACTGCAGCCGATAGGAAGAGACTGAACAAACTGATTAAGAAAGCTAGCTCTGTCCTGGGGCAGCGCCTTGATCCGATGGAGGAGATAGGAGAGAGAAGGACGGTGGCTAAACTGTCATCTCTGCTGGAGTCCGAGTTCCACCCTATGCAGGACATACTGAATGCACTGAGGAGCTCATTTAGCAGCAGACTACATCATCCCAGGTGCACAACCGAGAGGTTTCGTAGGTCCTTCCTACCAACGGCTGTCAGACTGTACAACCTAAGCAGGGCTGCTCGCAGAGATAGCAAAAAGACGTAACAAACTAATAGTTTTTTTGAATGCAAAAGATGCAATAGACTTACACAATGGTCCTCTCCGGCATACAACTAGGAACATACCGGTCGCTATGGAGGGTGAGAATATGTATGGGCACATAATCATACCATGTAGGATAACTAAATAGACGGTTATGCTGTTTCATCCCACCTAGCAACAATGCTCTGCACTGTGTGTGTTTATATATTTACATATTTATTCCATCTAGCTACAATGCTCAGCACTGGGTGTGTTTATATTTATATATCTATATATTTATTCCATCTAGCTACAATGCTCCGCACTGTGTTTTTATATATCTACATATTATTCCATCTAGCTACATTGCTCCGCACTGTGTGTGTTTATATACTTGCATATTTATTCCACCTAGCTGCAATGCTCCGTACTGTGGGTGTTTATATATTTACATATTTATTCCATCTAGCTACAATGCTCTGCACTGTGTGTTCATATATTCATATAGTATTTATTCCATCCAGCTACAATGCTCTGCACTGTGTGTCTGTGTGTGTGTGTGTATATATATATTTTATAGTAATATGTACATATGTATATTAGCTGCTCTTGCTTGCTTGTTTTTTTTCTTGCCTTCTGATTGTTGCTCTGAGTGTTGCTATCCCTGTGCTGTTGCAATCCTGGAATTTCCCCGTTGTGGGACTAATAAAGGCTTATCTTATCTTATCTTATCTTATCATCTGCATACATAACAATGGATGAGCTTTTTAACATACATGGTAAATCATTTGTAAATATAGAATATAATATGGGCCCCAAACAGCTACCCTGTGGTATACCACACTGTAGAGTTTTAATATCTGACAAGGCACCATTAAACAGAACACATTGTTTTCTATTAGTTAAGTAACTTCTCATCCATTCAATGGCTGATGTTTTAAAACCACAAGCAGCTAATTTAATTAACAAATGCTTATGATCTAGAAGATCAAAAGCAGCACTAAAGTCAAGCAATATAGTGCCAATAATTAATTTTTTATCAATTTGTTTTAACCAGTCATCAGTTAATTGTGCCAAAGCTGTACATGTTGAATGGCCGACTCTAAATGCATGTTGGAATTCAGAGTTGATGTTGTTCTCAGAAAAATAGCCCTGAATCTGTTTAAAAATAACGCTCTCCATAAGTTTGTTCAGAACAGGCAAAATGCTAATGGGTCGACTATTTGGTTCTGTAAATGATGCTTTGGTATTTTTTGGTAATGGAGTTACTCTTGCTATTTTCCATATTTGAGGAAAAACACCTTCATTTAAACATAAATTTAAAATATGGCACAAAGGTTTTGCTACAGTCTTGGCTGACATCTGTAATAATTTACTATCCATATTATTATAACCACAAGGTTTATCACATTTCAGAGAAAGAAGAAGCTTTTCCATTTCTTGAACATTTATATTGTTATATTCAAATTCACATGTTTTTCCCTTCATAATATGTTGTTTAATTAATGTATCAGACAGCTTACCGTTCACGGATAACATCTGATTTCTTAATAAATTCACTTTATCCAAAAAATAGTTATTAAAATAATTAGCAATATCTTGAGCTTTAGTAATGAATCCACAATCCAATTCAATAAAGGATGGAGTTTTCCTTATTTTATCTTTACCCATTAACTCATTAATAACTTTCCATAATTTTTTTTTACTATCATCCATGTTTATATTAAACATAGTTTGGTAGTATTGTTTTATCTTTTGTCTATTCATTTTTGTAACTTTATTTCTCAGTGAACGGTAGGCTTGCCAATCAGCCAAATTTCCAGATGAGATGGCAGCTTTTTTAAGTTGATCTTGTTGTGTTGGGTTCTTTTATAAATAAAGGCTGCTGCTTTGGGTGAACACGGAGCCTCCTTTATTAACTGGCTGGAACAACATTAACACACGAACTCCGCCATATTATTATCCGTCATGCTGTACTCCTGACAACATCCGGTCTGTGTCGCCCCCTAGTGGCTCCACATATGTAATCCTTAGATTACACCACATCCCCCTTACTGAAGCCAAGTTGACCCCTTTTAGCTGAAAACACAAAATATAACATTTCTTTTTTTTTTTTCTCTTCAACACTGTTTTCACAAATATTAACATGCAACTCTACAGATCCAGTCTCTTTGGTTTTATCACTTCTCTACCAGACCTGGTTCTAACAACACCTGGTGTTTCCTGTGCACTGGGCTCAGAAACAGTTTCTGTAGGAGTGTCTTTTCCATTTGACTGGGTCCATTGTGGTTCCATCTCAGTCTCTGGTATCGACATAGGCACAAGATGAGTGCGATTCCTCCTGATTGTCCCTTGTGGTCCACTAATGACATAGGACCGTGGGGTTTTGTGGACAGATGTCACTGTGCCCTGTGCTTTTGCATCTGTAATCCAAACAGAGTTTCCGAGTAACAGTTTATCCAAATCTCTCGTTCTGTGTCTTTTGTTGAAACATTCTGTTTGCCTCATCCGTCTCTCCTTTTCCACGTGACGAATTTGTTGCAGATTTGGCACGCATGGCTGCAAGGCCTCTGGAAGCATTGGCAGGGTGGTACGAAGCCTACGCCCCATGAGAAGCTGTGCTGGGCTGTAGCCATTTGCCAACGCTGTGGTTCTGTAGGCTAACAGTGCTCGGTATGGATCACTGGCTTTCTTAATTAGGTTTTTGACTGTTCTGACAGCTCTTTCTGCCTCACCGTTACTTTGGGGGTACCTGGGACTACTGGTCACGTGCTCAAAACAGTACTCCTTTGCAAAGTCTTCCATTTCCTGACTTGCGAACTGCGGGCCGTTATCCGTGATCAGTATCTCTGGTATTCCGTGACGTGCAAACATAGACTTTAAATGCACAATGACATTGGCAGAGCGAGTTGGGCTGAGCTGGGCAATCTCTATATACCTAGAGAAGTAGTCCACTACAAGACAAAAACAGGTAGTTTTTGTCTTGTAGCGTGAACAAATCAGCTCCCAACTTCTGCCATGGCCTTTCTGGTAAATCTGTGGGCATTAAAGGCTCTCTCACATTAACTCTTTCCTGTATGCACTTTCTGCATTTGAGTACAACTTCACTGATCTGGTTGCTTAAACCTGGCCACCATACAGCCTGACGGGCGCGCTCTCTGCATTTAACCACCCCCTGGTGGCCCTCATGTATCTTATCCAAAACTGCATTTCTCATGTTAGCAGGGATAACTAACCTCGTGCCTCTCAGTAGTAGTCCGTTATGCACACTCAAAACGGCTCTCTCAGACCAGTAGTGCTTCACCACTCCCTGTAGCTGGTTACGATCCGGCCAGCCTTCTGTGCAGTATTTCATGACTTGTGAACAGACGCTGTCGGACTGCAGTTGCTCTTGGAGATCTGCAAGGTATTTGCTGCTTGTAGGGAGTCCCTCTAGCACAGAGTCAACATAAATGTTAGTGTCCTCCATAAGATCTGTGTCTGTGTGAGTAACACTGTTTGTGAGCGGTAAGCGTGAGAGCGTGTCGGCAGTGGTGAGACTTTTGCCCGGGATGTGCTTTATAGTGTATGAGTACCTCATTAGGCGCATACGAAATCTCTGTATACGCAGTGGAAGCGCATCCAAAGCTTGTCCTCCCAGTAGACTCACTAGTGGCTTATGATCAGTTTCTAGTTCAAAGTGCAGACCCAGGATAAAGTCATTGAATCTTTCGCAGGCCCACGTGAGAGCCAGCGCTTCTTTTTCCAGCTGGGCGTAGCGCTGCTCTGTAGGTGTCAATGATCGGGAAGCGTAAGCAACTGGTGACCACACGTCTCTCTCTTTCTGTAGCATGACTGCCCCCAATCCGTATGAAGAGGCATCTGCAGATATTTTCTGTGGTTTGTTTGGGTCATAGAGCTGCAATACAGGAGCAGAGGACAGTTCTTGTTTGAGATTACAAAACGCATTTTGTTGTTCATGCCCCCAGTACCACATGTTCTTTGTTGAAAGCAAGTCTCTCAATGGTTTGTCCTTTTCAGAAAGGTTCGGAATGAACTTCCCCAGCTGGTTCACCATTCCGAGAAAGCTCCTGAGCTCACTCACATTGCTTGGCTCTTTCACGTCCTGAACAGCTTGGGTTTTGTCTGGATCTGGCCTCATTCCTTCTGCTGAAACAATAAACCCAAGAAATTTGACCTCTCTTTTGCCAAACTCACATTTTGACATATTCAACGTAACGCCGGCTTTCTCTGCGCGCTTCAAGACAGCGTGCAGTCTTGCATCGTGCTGCTCCTTGGTGGATCCCCAGACCAGGATATCGTCCATGTGACAGACGACTCCGTCGAGACCCGATGTAACCTCTGTCACCATCATGTTTTGGAAATGTTCAGGAGCACTGGAAATACCAAATGGCAAACGGTTGAAGTGGTATCTGCCAAATGGCGTAATGAATGTGGTGAGAAAGACCGACTCTTTAGACAGTGGTATTTGCCAAAATCCCATATTTGCATCAAGCTTTGAAAAATACTGAGCACCTGTGAGCATGCCTAGCGTTTGGTCCACAGACGGGAGGATGTATCTTTCGCGACACACTGACTCGTTTAAAGGTGTCATGTCCACACATATACGCACCTTTTCTTTGTCCTTTTTGGGAGCTACAACCATGCCACAGCACCAATCTGTTGGCTGCTCCACGCGACTGATGACTCCCAACTTTTCCATCTTCTCGAGCTCTTCTTTCACTTTAGCCATGAGCGGCAGTGGCACACGCCTTGGCACCTTGAGCGAAAAGGGCTTAGTATCAGGTTTCAGTTTAATTGTGTATGGCTTTTGAACAAGCCCAAGTCCATCGCATAACTTGGGGTACGCTTTTCTCACTGTCTCTTGGTCTATAGTGTCAACTCTGGCAATTAGTTTCAGTCTCACGGAAGCTGTTCTACTCAGTAGTGCCATGCGCAGATTTTTGACAATATAGATTTTCTCAGTAGCGCTCTTGTCACCGTATGTAATAGTCTCTGTCATAGACCCCAACACGGTTAGTGCAGTTCCACCCGGTCCGTAGAGTGGTTTTTGTGCCTTTTCCAACTGTTCATTTTTCTTCTTGAAGATTTCAAATGTTTGGTCAGAAACCGCTGTGACGTCCGCTCCGGAATCTAACTTGAAAGTCACTTTATTTCCTCTCACATTTATGTCTGCCAGCCACGGATCCTCTCCTAGATCCACTTCACCCAGAAAAAGTCTGTCTGCATTGTCAGTGATCTCATTCACAGTTGGGTTGGACCTACAGACTCTAATATAGTGTCCACGTTTTTTACAGTTATGGCATTCCGCGTTTTTAGCTGGGCACCGTACTGCTGCATGTGCTGGTGCTTTGCCACACTTGGAACAAACTTTACTGTCTTGTTTTGTCTGCTGAGGCCTTGAGGACTTAATCTGTTTTTGTTCCTTGATTATGAACTTGTTTGGCTTGGCTTTTCTGATGTGTACCGCATCCACGGCTGTTCTGATAATGCTAGTTTCACCTCTTAGGTCAGTTTGTTGTCGTTTTATTTCTTCAGATTGTCTTGCCATTGTTATAGCTTTAGCTAGGGTAAGATCTTTGTCAAGCTGCATTCTTTCTGACAGCGACGAATCTTTCAGACCCACTACAAGCCTGTCTCTCAAGAGGTCATCATGAAGTGCACCGTACTCACAGTTTGCTGCCAGTGCATAGAGTGCTGTTATGAACGAGTCTACTGGTTCTGCCGGCTGTTGCACTCGCTTGTTGAATTTTGCTCGTTCATAAATCACGTTCTTTCTGGGAACGAAATGTCTATCAAAAGCTGTTTTAACGGCCTCGTACTGCTGGCGCTGCACACTCGTTAGCTCGAGCCCTCTTAGCACGTCGTCAGCCTCATCTCCCATGCAATAAACCAGCGTATTAACTTGGTTCGCCTCAGATGAGTTATTCAGGTTACTTGCCAGTCTAAAACGCTCAAAACGTCTTATCCACTTTTCCCACTCTTGGGGTCTCGCAAAGTCGAAGGGCTCCGGTGGTTTAATGGTGAAGGTTGCCGCTGGAGTAGCCGCCGCCATTACTGGATCAATTGGCGCAGCTGCAGCTCTTTGAACTTCGTCTGGCATAGCCGCTAGCCGGTTGCAAAGCTGACTTTTCTCACCTCAAAGCGCACCAACTTCTGACACCATGTTGTGTTGGGTTCTTTTATAAATAAAGACTGCTGCTTTGGGTGAACACGGAGCCTCCTTTATTAACTGGCTGGAACAACATTAACACACGAACTCCGCCATATTATTATCCGTCATGCTGTACTCCTGACAACATCCGGTCTGTGTCGCCCCCTAGTGGCTCCACATATGTAATCCTTAGATTACACCACAGATCTCTCTTCGTCATACTGCTGCGTAACTCCATATCAATCCAAGAAGCTTTTTTATGTCTGTTAGCTTTCTAACTGGGGCGTGTTTATCACAAATAAGGAGGTGTGGCGTAACATTATGTAGCTCACATATTCCTTGGCAGAGACCCAGACATGAGGGAACTTTGAGCTCGCAGTGTGTATTGACATCACGCCTCAAACGGACATTGAGTCTGGACCCCCTGCGGACTGGGGAAGAAGTGAGAAGATCTGAGAGTGGACCTGAAGGGACTGTCTGACCTCCTGGGGTCAGACAGAGAACCCGAGAGGACAATGGGAGGATTAAATGTGAATGTAATTCTGTGTTTGATGTGAATGTGATTCATGTTTGATGTGAAAGTATAAAGGTATGTGGTTTACCGCAGCTCGCTCTCTTCATTCCCTGACTGAGAGAGGAGCTGTAGGACGTGAGATGAAATAAACCAATACTGAGAAATCATTCAGTCTCTTCATTTCTGGTTCCTACAGAGGAACAATTTCATGAATAATTGTAAAGCATCTTCAGTGTTAGTTAATTTCTCCACATTATCCCATTTCACCTTATTTATGTCTTCCATAAACTCTTTATTGCAAAAGTTTTTGTAAGTTCTTTTGTATATCACTTTTGGTCCAATTTTAGGAACTTTTATTTTCCTCACAAATGCAATGATATTATGGTCACTAAAGCCAGAATGTACAGAGATAGCCCTTGAACATAAATCCACACAGCTGGTAAAAATAAGATCTATACAGCTTGAGGATGACGTTCCTGAACTACACATACAGTGGGGCAAAAAAGTATTTAGTCAGCCACCAATTGTGCAAGTTCTCCCACTTAAAAGATTAGAGAGGTCTCCAATTTTCATCATAGGTATACCTCAACTATGAGAAACTAAATGAGAAAAAAAAAATCCAGAAAATCACATTGAAGGATTTTTAATGAATTAATTGGTAAATTCCTTGGTAAAATAAGTATTTGGTCAATAACAAAAGTTCATCTCAATACTTTGCTATATACCCTTTGTTGGCAATGACAGAGGTCAAACGTTTTCTGTAAGTTTTCACAAGGTTTTCACACACTGTTGCTGGTATTTTGGCCCATTCCTCCATGCAGATCTCCTCTAGAGCAGTGATGTTTTGGGGCTGTCGCTGGGCAACACGGACTTTCAACTCCCTCCAAAGATTTTCTATGGGGTTGAGATCTGGAGACTGGCTAGGCCACTCCAGGACCTTGAAATGCTTCTTATGAAGCCACTCCTTCATGGCCCGGGCGGTGTGTTTGGGATCATTGTCATGCTGAAAGACCCAGCCACGTTTCATCTTCAATGCCCTTGCTGATGGAAGGAGGTTTTCACTCAAAATCTCAGGATACATGGCCCCATTCATTCTTTCCTTTACACTGATCAGTCGTCCTGGTCCCTTTGCAGAAAAACAGCCCCAAAGCATGATGTTTCCACCCCCATGCTTCACAGTAGGTATGGTGTTCTTTCTCCTCCAAAGACGACAAGTTGAGTTTTTACAATAAAGTTCTATTTTGGTTTCATCTGACCATATGACATTCTCCCAGTCCTCTTCTGGATCATCCAAATGCTCTCTAGCAAACTTCAGACGGGCCTGGACATGTACTGGCTTAAGCAGGGGGACACGTCTGGCGCTGCAGGATTTGGGTCCCTGGCGGCGTAGTGTGTTACTGATGGTAGCCTTTGTTACTTTGGTCCCAGCTCTCTGCAGGTCATTCACTAGGTCCCCCCGTGTGGTTCTGGGATTTTTGCTCACCGTTCTCGTGATCATTTTGACCCCACGGGGTGAGATCTTGAGTGGAGCCCCAGATCGAGGGAGATTATCAGTGGTCTTGTATGTCTTCCATTTTCTAATAATTGCTCCCACAGTTGATTTCTTCACACCAAGCTGCTTACCTATTGCAGATTCAGTCTTCCCAGCCTGGTGAAGGTCTACAATTTTGTTTCTGGTGTCCTTTGACAGCTCTTTGGTCTTGGCCATAGTGGAGTTTGGAGTCTGACTGTTTGAGGTTGTGGACAGGTGTCTTTTATACTGATAACGAGTTCAAACAGGTGCCATTAATACAGGTAACGAGTGGAGGACAGAGGAGCCTCTTAAAGAAGAAGTTACAGGTCTGTGAGAGCCAGAAATCTTGCTTGTTTGTAGGTGACCAAATACTTATTTTACCAAGGAATTTACCAATTAATTCATTAAAAATCATTCAATGTGATTTTCTGGATTTTTTTTTTTCTCATTTTGTCTCTCATAATTGAGGTATACCTATGATGAAAATTGGAGACCTCTCTCATCTTTTAAGTGGGAGAACTTGCACAATTGGTGGCTGACTAAATACTTTTTTTCCTCCACTGTATTAATCCTTGTTGGTGCATGCATTATCTGAAATAAATTAAATACAACAGCCATATCACTCAACTTTTTCTTCATTACACAAGTATCAGAGAACCAATCAATATTAAAATCGCCAACAAAAAAAATTTCTCTGTTCATATCGGTCACTGTCTGTAACATTACACATATTGCTTCAAGGTACTCCATTTTAGAATTTGGAGGCCTATAACAACACCCAACTAGCACTGGCTTCAGATGAGGTAAATGGACTTGCAGCCACAGCGCCTCTACACCTGGGACATTTAAATCTTGTCTTATTTTTACTGGTATGTGTTCTTGAATGTAGAATGCCACACCTCCTCCATATTTATTTCTATCCTGTCTATACATGTTATACCCATAAATTGCCACTTCTTCATCTTCTACAGTAGTATCTAGATCCATCCATCCATCTTCTACCGCTTTTCTGGAGGTCCGGGTCGCGGAGGCAGCAGTTCAAGCAGAGAAGCCCAGACTTCCCTCTCCCCAGCCACCTGCTCCAGCTCTTCAGAGAGGATACCAAGGCATACCCAGATCAGCTGGGAGACATAGTCTCTCCACCGAGTCCTGGGTCTGACCCGGGGTCTCCTCCCAGTGGGACGTGCCCGAAACACCTCAAGTGGGAGGCATCCAGGAGGCATCCTAATCAGATGCCCATACCACCTCAACTGACTCCTTTCAATGTGGAGGAGCAGTGGTTCTACTCTGAGCCTCTCCCGGATGACTGAGCTCCTCACCCTATCTCTGAGGGTGAGTCCAGCAATCCTGTGGAGAAAGCTCATTTCAGCCGCTTGTATCCACGATCTCGTTCTTTCGGTCATTACCCAGAGCTCGTAACCATAGGTGAGAGTAGGAACGTAGATTGACTGGTAAATCGACAGCTTTGCCTTAGAACTAAGCTCCCTCTTCACCACAACAGACTGGTACAACGTCTGCATCACTGCAGATGCTGCTCCAATCCGTCTGTCAATCTCTCGCTCCATTTTCCCCTCACTCGTGAATAAGACCCCAAGATACTTAAACTCCTCCACTTGGGGCAGGAGCTTGTCCCCAACCCAGAGAGGACAATCCACCTTTTTCCAGCTGAGGACCATGGACTCGGACTTGGAGGGGTTGATTCTCATCCCAGCCGCTTCACACTCAGCTGCAAACCGTCCCAGCAAGAGCTGTAGGTCATTGCTGGATGAAGCCAACAGGACAACATCATCTGCAAACAACAGAGATGAGATCCTGTGGTCACCAAGCATGACACCCTCCATTCCCTGGCTGCGCCTAGAAATCCTGTCCATAAAATAATGAACAGGATTGGTGACAAAGGGCAGCCCTGGCGGAGTCCAACTCTCACTGGGAATGAGTCCTACCGAGTTTTGGCAATACGAACCAAACTCTCACAACGGTCGTACAGAGACCGAATAGCTCGTAACAACAAGCCCGATATTCCATACTCCCGAAGCACCCCCCACAAAAAAACACGAGGGATGCGGTCAAATGCCTTCTCCAAGTCCACAAAACACATGTAAACTAGTTGGGCAAACTCCCACGAACCCTCGAGAATTCTCGAGAGGGTAAAGAGCTGGTCCGATGTGCCACGGCCAGGACGAAAACCACATTGCTCCTCCTGAATCCGAGGTTCGACCAACGGCCGGACTCTCCTCTCCAGTACCTTGGCATAGACCTTCCCAGGGAGGCTGAGGAGTGTGATCCCTCTAAAGTTGGAGCACACCCTCCGGTCCCTTTTTTTGAAGAGAGGAACCACCACCCCAGTTTGCCATGCCAAAGGCACTGCCCCCGACCTCCACGCAATGTTGCAGAGGTGTGTCAACCATGACAGCCCAACAACATCCAGGGCCTTGAGGTACTCAGGGCGAATTTCGTCCACCCCCGGGGCCCGGCCACCAAAGAGATTTTTAACCACCTTGGCGACCTCAGCCCCTGTGATAGGCAAGTCATCCCCCTCATCCACAAACCTTGCTTCCTCTGTGGAAGGCGTATCAGTGGGATTGAGGAGATCCTCAAAGTATTCCTTCCACCGCCCTACGATATCCCCAGTCGAAGTCAACAGCGCCCCATCCGCACCATACACAGTGTGGACAGGGAGCTGCTTTCCCCTCCTGAGCCGCTGGACAGTTTGCCAGAATCTCTTTGAGGCCGACCGAAAGTCTTGTTCCATGGCCTCACCGAACTCCTCCCATATCCGGGTTTTTGCTTCAGCAACCACCCGAGCTGCACTCCGGTGGGCCTGCTGGTACACCTCAGCTGCTTCGGGAGTCCCACAAGCCAACCAAGCTTGATAGGACTCCTTCTTCAGCTTAATGCCCCCCCTCACCACTGGTGTCCACCACTTGGTTCGGGGGTTGCCACCACGAGATGCACCGACCACTTTGCAGCCGCAGCTCTGGGCCGCCGCTTCAACAACAGAGGTGGAGAACCTGTCCCATTCAGACTCCATGTCTCCAGACTCCCTCAGAATATAGTTGAAGTTCTTCCAGAGGTGGGAGTTGAAGACCTCCCGGACAGGGGCCTCAGCCAGACGTTCCCAGCACATCCTCACTATACGTTTGGGTCTACCAGGTCTGAATGGCCTCCTCCCCTGCCATCGGATCCAACTCACCACCAGGTGGTGATCAGTTGACAGCTCTGCACCTCTCTTTACCCGAGTGTCCAAGACATATGGTGGCAGGTCTGATGACACGATAACAAATCAGATTATTTGTTATCGTTAGGACACCCTAGGTCACAGATCATCGACCGGTGACCTAGGGTGTCCTGGTGCCAGGTGCACATATGGACACCCTTATGCTTGAACATGGTGTCCGTTATGGACAAACTGTAGTTAGCACAGAAGTCCAATAACTGAACACCACTCGGGTTCAGATCGGGCAGGCCGTTCCTCCTGATCACCCCCCTTCAGGTTTCACTGTCGTTGCCCATGTGCGCATTGAAGTCCCCCAGTAGGACAATGGAGTCTCCAAGAGGAGCACCCTCCAGCACCCCAGTCACAGACTCCAAAAAGGGTGGGTACTCTGAAACATCATTTGGTGCATAGGCACAAATGATGGTCAGGACCCGTTTCCCAACCCAAAGGCACAGGGAAGCAACCCTTTCATCCACCGGGGAAAACTCCAGTATAGAGGCAGCAAGGTGGGGGGATACAAGAATACCCACCCCTGCTCGTCACCTCTCGTACGGGGCAACTCCAGAAAAGGCCAAGCTCCAGCCCCTCTCCAGGAGACTGGTTCCAGAACCGGAGCTGTGTGTTGAGGTGAGGCCGACTATATCTAGCCTGTATCTCTCAACCTTGTACACCAGCTCAGGCTCCTTCCCCACCAAAGAGGTGACATTCCACGTACCAAAAGCCAGTTTAGAAAGCTTGGGATCAGTCTGCCAAGGTCTCTGCCTTTGACCACCACCTAATCCACATAGCACCGGACCCCCATGATCCCTCCTGCAGGTGGTTAGCCCACTGGAGGGCGGACCCATGTAACTCCTTCGGGCTGAGCCTGGCCGCGTCCCATGGGTGGAAACCTGGCCACCAGACGCTAGCCATCAAGCCCCTCCCCCAGGCCTGGCTCCAGGGTGGGGCCCTGGTAACCCCATACTGGGCGGGGTACACTGAATCCTTGATATAGAATTTATCATGAGAGTCTGTTGGCGTGTCTAGATGTTTCTCAGAAATACTCATAATATGTAACGAATTTTCCGTCAACACAGTATTGTGACGTTTGCAAGGTTCACACAAAGAAAATGGAGCAAGATAGTTATGATGAATGGGCTTTATTTTACACACACTCTGAGCACAGGCAGAAGGGGAGGTCATTCTCCCAGACCTCCGTTTAAATCACGGTTACACACACATAATAAATCTTGCCTATGAAATACTGCTGGGTAATTATAACGCAGTTATAATTACACAGCAGCAGAATAGCTCAGTAATAACATTTACTACACACACAAAGTAACATTTCAATTGTCAAAGCATGCTGGGAAACCCCTGCCCCCCTTCACATGGCCCCGACGTTACACTGCCCCCCCCCCCGGACTGGTTTCTGTCCCCAGAAAAATTAAAGTCCAATTTAGAAGTCCAATACAAACTCATCCAGGTGTCGGGGCGGTTTTCGGCGCCGGCGGCCAACACGTACAGGCCCCCTAGTGTCCATCTGGGTCTCGGTTGGGGTATCGGGCCGGGATGGAAGCTCCGGTTCGTCCACCAGCGGTGCAGATGGCCGATACGGGGCGAGACGGTCACGATGAAGGACCACAACCTGGTCCCTTTTTCTAAGCCTCACCCTGTACACCACATCTGACAGTCTCTCCAAGACCACGCATGGCCCAGACCAATGGCTCGCCAGCTTCGGTGATCGTCCTCTCTTCCTCTCAGGGCAGAAAACCCAGACTCGATCTCCCGGTGCAAAGTCCCTCCCCTGGCAGCGGGAGTCATACGCTCGCTTCTGCCGGCCCCCCGCCGCTGCCAGGGCCTCTCGAGCCAGCTCGTGCACCGTGTGGAGACGTTCTTTCAAACAAAAAAAATAATCCAATCCGGGTTTTCCTTCCACCTCCGGCTCAGGGGGGCAACCGAATACCAAATCCACCGGTGTGTGCAGCTCGCGTCCAAACATGAGCGCCGCAGGGGTGCACCGGGTAGATTCCTGAGGCGCCGTCCGGTACGCCCACAAAACAAAAGGCAGGTGCAGGTCCCAGTCTCGCTGTCGCTGATCCACTAGGATAGCGAGCTGGGTGGTGAGGGTCCGGTTGAATCGTTCGACCAGGCCGTCGCTCTGTGGATGCAGCGGGGTGGTCCGGGTTTTCCGGATGCCCAGCCGCTTGCAGACCTCTCCGAAGACCTCCGCCTCGAAGTTCCGACCCTGATCGCTGTGCAGCTCCTCCAGTGCGCCGAACCGACAGAACATTTCGTCCACCAGCTTTGATGCCGTCGTTGTGGCGCTTTGGTCCGGGACCGCGTACGCCTCTGGCCACTTAGTGAAGTAATCCATCGCGACCAGCACGTAGCGGTTCCCCCGGTCCGTGGTCGGGAAAGGGCCCAGGATGTCCACTCCCACTCGCTCCATTGGTGCTCCCACCTGGTACTGCTGCAGGGGAGCGTGGGATCGCTGAGTTGGTCCTTTCTGAGCTGTGCACGTGTCGCAGCGGTGAACGTGGAGCTCCACGTCCTGATGACAACCAGGCCAGTAGAACCGGGCCCGAAGGCGCTGCAGCGTCTTTGTCACTCCGAAGTGGCCCGTTCCTACCGCCCCATGAACCAGCTGGAGTACTTTGGGCCGGAGTCGACGAGGAACCAGCAGCTGCCAGACATGCCGCTGCCCAGCTGGAGTCTGCCACTGTCGATACACCATGCCCTCGTGGCAGCGGAGCTTGGCCCACTGGGAGTGTAGGGCCTTAGTCTCTGGGTCCAGCGGTGACACAACCTCCCAGGCGGGCCGCTGTCCTGCGTCCAGCCACTGCCGAACCCGCGAAATGACCGGGTCTCTGTCCTGCTTGCTCTGCAGCTGCTGCGTGCCAAGGGCCTCTGTGATGTCATCGCTGGGGAGAGCTGCCTGATCATCCGAGGAGGGGCTGTGCGTCGCTGCGTGATTCCTGCTCACAGCGGCTCGGAGAGCGGCAGCCCGTGGGGCGATTTGGTCCCGATCTTCAGCCCGTTGGCAGTGACAACACTCCTCTGTCGCACAGGGGCGCCGAGACAGCGCGTCAGCGTTGGCATGGAGGCGGCCTGCCCGATGCACAATCTGGAAATTATAATCCTGCAGTGCCTCCAGCCATCTCGCCAACTGTCCATCCGGTTCTTTGAAGTTTAACAACCAGGTCAGGGAAGCGTGATCCGTCCTGAGCTGGAACCTCCCCCCGTACACATACGGGCGGAAATGACGCAGTCCTTGGATGACAGCCAGCAGCTCTCTGCGAGTCACACAGTAATTTCTCTCGGCTCTGCTGAGAGTGCGGCTGAAGAAAGCGACTGCCTGCTCTCCATGTTCTCCCTCCTGGGATAGCACCACCCTGATGCCCTGGTTGCTGGCGTCCGTGTCCACGATGAAAGGGCGGTTCGGGTCAGGATACTGCAGGACAGGGGCTCCGATGAGCGCCGCGCGAAGCTGGGAGAAAGCAGCAGCACAGCTGTCACTCCACTGGAACGTGCGTCCTTTCTGCATCAGCTGATGCAGCGGGCTGGCGATGGTGGCGAAGTCTTTCACAAACCTCCTATAATAGGAGGCCAATCCAAGAAAACTCCTCAGTTCTCCAGCGTTCCACGGCACTGGCCAGTCTCTCACTGTTGCCACTTTTTCCGGGTCGGTGGCAACTCCCGCTGCGCTGATGACGTGGCCCAAAAAGGTGGTCTCCCGCCGAACAGGTGGCATTTCTTAGGGTGTAACCGTAGCCCCGCCTGCTGGATGGCTCCCAGCACCTCTCGGAGATTTGACAGGGCGCTGTCAAAATCAGCTGCATGCACCAGTAGGTCATCCAGGTAAACAACGCAGCGACTCCAGGGCACGTGAGCCAGCACTCGCTCCATCAAGCGTTCAAAGGTGGCCGGAGCGTTGCAGAGTCCAAACGGCATCACTTTAAACTGGTACAGTCCCTGCCCGATGGAGAAGGCTGTTTTTTGGCGGGCCTCAGGTGACAGCTCTACCTGCCAATAGCCGCTGCGTAGATCCAGCGAGCTGAACCAGCTGGAGCCGGCAATGTGGTCCAGTGCATCATCGATGCGGGGCAGGGGGTAGGAATCTTTCCTGGTGGCGTCGTTCAGGCGCCGGTAATCCACGCAGAACCGCCACGACCCGTCCTTCTTCTTGACCAGCACCACCGGCGCCGCCCAGGGGCTGCTGGAGGGCTCAATAACATCTGCCTCCAGCATTTCTCGCACTTTTTGTTCTGCCGCTGCCCGCCTTGAAAAGGGCAGCCGGCGTGGGTGGAGTCGAATCGGCCTGGCCTCACCGGTGTCGATCTTGTGCTGCACCAACCCGGTCCGGCCCCATTCCTCATCCTTCGCGGCGAAAACACCCATGTAATAGTCCAATAGCTCCCGCAGCTGGAGTCTCTGTCCCGGGTCCAGCCCACTGCAGCTCCGCTGAAATAATTCCTCCACCGCTTGCTGCGTCTCTGCTGACACATTGACCCCTCCCCTTGCTGTCCCTGTGTGTGCTTGTGCTCCCTCTGTCTGCGCTGGTGACGTCATTGTGTCCGGTCCTCGCGGTGGCCCGCCCGGTCCGGTCTGTCTTGGTGATCCCTCGATTGCGCGGGCCCCCGTGTTCCGTCCCTGGGTTCTGCTGTGGAGCGTGATGGTCCGGTTTCCCAGCTGGAGGGAAGGTCCGGCGGTGTCGATCGTGGCACGCCAGGCTGTGAGCAGGTCTAGTCCAATAATACAGGGGTCTTGGATGTCAGCCAGCCAGAACGGGTGTCTTATGTTCTGACCGGCCACCCCCACCACCAGAACTCTCCGCCCCTTCAGTCGGGCGCGCTCACCGGTAGCCGTGGTGACGCAGCGCTCGGTGGGTTCCCACCCCTGCGGAGCCGTCTTGCTTGTGCCCGGCAGCACACCAGGTCGAACCAAGGAGATTGTAGAGCCGGTGTCAATCAGAGCCCGGATCGACGTCTTCCCCAAGCTGCACTGTAGATACATCCCTGGAGAGTGTCCAACTCGGCCCACGCGCGGTGCCGGCTCCTCGGGGGAAACATCTGCTGGAGGTGGCCTGTCCCCGTTCACGCCACCTTGCTCTAGTTTAACACCGGCGAGGGGCCAGTTTGTCGTGGGGTGGATGCGGGGCAGTATCGTGCGATGTGTCCCATCTCTCCGCAGCGGAAGCACCCTTCCTCGCGCCGCCGCGGCCATCTTCTCCGTGGACGCGCCACCGTGGTCTGCCGTAATTCCTCCTCCTCCCCCTTGCTCTCCATCGTAGCCTGGTAGGTTCTTCGGCTGTGCATTGGTGCTTCAGTTGTGCGATTTATTAGCGGCTCTGCCTGCTCTGCTTCTGCCACTGCAGTCTTCCAGTCGCTCGCGGCGTGGAGCCGTACGTAGCTCTGGAGCTGGGCCGGGCGGAGACCTTGGATGAAACTCCGGAGGGCGAGCTTCTCTACTGCCTCCGGTGCGAAATCTGGGTAGCTGCGCCGGGTTAACAGCCATATGTCTGCAGCATAGGCTTGTGGCGTAACATTATGTAGCTCACATATTCCTTGGCAGAGACCCAGACATGAGGGAACTTTGAACTCGCAGTGTGTATTGACATCACGCCTCAAACGGACATTGAGTCTGGACCCCCTGCGGACTGGAGAAGAAGTGAGAAGATCTGGGAGTGGACCTGAAGGGACTGTCTGACCTCCAGGGGTCAGACAGAGAAGCTGAGGGGACAATGGGAGAATTAAATGTGAATGTAATTCTGTGTTTGATGTGAATGTGATTTGTGTTTGATGTGAAAGCAAAAAGGTATGTGGTTTAACGCAGCTCGCCCTCTTCATTCCCTGACTGAGAGAGGAGCTGTAGGACGTGAGATGAAATAAACCAATACTGAGAAATCATTCAGTCTCTTCATTTCATGGTTCCTACATTGGTGACCCACACGTGAGAAATATGGAAAGGCTTGGAGATCGTCTCTCCGAACCTGATTCACCAGAGACCGCCCGCACCAGCGTAAACTCAATTAAACTCCCCGAGTTCTGGCAAGAGGACCCGCACTCATGGTTCCAACACGTGGAGTCGCGGTTCGTGCTCAACGGGGTATCAGCAGATGACATTAAGTTCCATAATGTCATCGCAAGACTCGACAGCCGCACAGCCCAGTGTGTGCGGAGCCTGGTGCAGCAGCCACCCGCTGCTGGCAGATACGACGCCCTGAAAGCCGCCCTCATTCGGAGTTTTGTGCCATCAGCCGAGGTGAGGGCCAGAACACTTCTGGACCTGCGCGACAGAGGAGGACGCAGGCCGACCGTCCTCATGGAGGACATGCTGCAGATGATCGGGGCAGACAACGATGCGTTCTTATTTAAACACATCTTCTTAAGGACTCTTCCAGCGCACATGAGAGGCTCCCTGTCCAGCATGAGGTGTGTGGACCAGCAGGACTTCCGCGCGCTGGCAGTGGAAGCGGAGCGGCTCCTGGACGCATGCGGCGAGCAGGAGACGTCAGCAGCAGCAGCAGACCTCGGCGCGGCGGCCGGGGGCGATGGAGAACCGGTGGCAGCAGAACCGACCCCAGCGACAACAGCGGCAGCGCGGTCCCGAAGCAGAGGAGGGGACGAGCTGTGTTTCTACCATTGACGCTTCGCGCACAAGGCACACAGATGCGTCCCACCATGCAACTTCAAGAAGCAGGGAAACGCAAGAGCTGGGGGTCGTTAGCAGCTTCGACCCTTGGTGAACGGAACAAGCTGCTGTACCTGACAGACGCGAGCTCCGGACGGCAATTCCTCGTTGACACCGGGGCACAGAGGAGTTTCATCACCGCAACCTACGCGGACCGGGTGGCCGGTCCCCACGGAGATGGGGCAACAGCCGCAAACGGCTCATCGATCAAGACTTTTGGCGAAAGAACTCTGCGCTTGTCCTTGCACGGCCGCATCTATGAATGGACCTTCATAGTAGCGGCGGTGAGTTTCAACATGTTAGGCGCCGACTTTTTGTGCTCACATGGCTTGTTGGTAGATCTGGCTAATAGACGCCTGGTTAATGCACTCTCTTTTTGTTCTATCCCCTGTGCAGCGCGAGTGTCCCCGCCGTCAGTACAGGCCAACGCCGCCGCAGCAGGAGGTAAGTTCCACACTCTCCTAAATCAGTTCCCAGCACTCACAGTTCCCACGTTTTCAGCTAAGGTGGCGAAGCACGGGGTGGAGCACTTTATAACCACAAGTGGCCCACCAGTTTTTGCTAAGGCTCGGCGCTTGGATGCAGCTAAGTTCTCCATTGCGCGTGAGGAGTTCGCCAACCTGGAAAGGTTGGGCATAATTCGCCGCTCGAAGTCCGCTTGGGCTTCCCCCCTCCACATGGTCCCTAAGGCGGACGGCTCGTGGAGACCGTGCAGCAATTATCGCAGGTTAAACAATGCCACAGCGCAGGACCGCTACCCAATTCCGCATATCCAAGATTTTTCGGTGCATTTGGCCAAGGCGTGCATTTTTTCTAAAATAGACCTGGTCCGCGGTTATCATCAGGTCCCGGTCTGACCAGAGGACATTCCCAAGACAGCGGTAATAACCCCTTTCGGGCTTTTTGAATTTTTACGCATGCCTTTTGGCCTTAAAGGCGGTGTGCAAACCTTCCAACGCATGATGGATGCCGTTTTGCGTGACCTCTCTTTTGTTTTTGTCTACTTAGATGATATTTTAGTCGCCAGCGCCTCTGAGGAGGAACACGAAAGTCACCTCAGAACTGTTTTTCAGAGGTTGGGAGCGCATGGGTTGATAATCAACCCAGCCAAGTGCCATTTTGGCGCAGCGCAGATCGATTTTTTAGGGCACCGCGTCTCCCCAGAGGGTGCAGTCCCGCTGCCCTCCAAAGTACGCGCAGTGGCTGAGTTTCCCCAGCCACAAACGGTAAAAGCGTTGCAAGAATTTTTAGGTATGGTAAATTTTTACAACCGTTTCATACCTCACGCGGCGCAGCTCATGCAACCGTTGTACGCCGCGCTGAAAAAACAGAAGCCCTCCCATGCGATTGAGTGGTCCCCAGAGCGGGAGCGTGCATTCACTGAGGTTAAGAAAGCACTAGCAGATGCAGCACTGCTGGCTCACCCAGACCCGGCAGCCCGAATAGCGCTAACCACAGACGCGTCAGATGTGGCCATAGGAGCCGTGGTGGAACAGCAAGTCGCCGGGGCTTGGCAGCCACACGCTTTTTTCAGCAGATCCCTACGTGATGCGGAGCGAAAATATAGCGCGTTTGACAGGGAACTGCTAGCGCTCCACCTGGCCATTCTCCATTTTCAGTTCTGGTTGGAAGGGCGGCGTTTCACCGCGTTTGTCGACCACAAACCGCTAACCTTTGCAATGTCCAAAATCTCAGAACCATGGTCAGGCCGACAGCAGAGGCAGCTGGCCGCAATTTCAGAATTCACCACCGATATACAGCACGTAGCCGGTAAATTTAATGTGGTGGCAGACTGCCTCTCGCGAGCGGTAACAGCGCCTGTCCGCGCGGATGGGGGCTGTAACGCCGCAGACGCGGAGCGCGGTAACAGCGCGGACGCGCATGCAGCCCCGATGCACGTAGGGATAGATTACGCGGCCATGGCAGCGGAGCAGGGTGAAGACACAGACGTGCGCGCGCTCCTGTCTGGACCAACAGGGTTAAGGCTGGAGAACATAAGTTTACAAACCGGTTCGCCCCCGCTTATTTGCGATGTATCCACCGGGCGACCTCACCCAGTGGTACCGGCCACGTGGCGCCGTCGCGTTTTTGACGTGGTGCACTCCCTAGCACACCCGGGAGTACGCGCTTCGGTGAAAATGGTAGCAGAGAAGTTTGTTTGGCCGAGCCTGCGCAAGCACGTGAAGGAGTGGGCGAGAGCCTGCATGTCCTGCCAGCAGGCCAAAGTTCACAGGCACACAAAAGCTCCTTTAGAACCGTTCCACATTCCGGCTAAGAGGTTTGATCATGAGCACGTAGATCTAGTGGGACCCCTGCCGCCCTCGCAAGGGTTCACACATCTCCTGACAATGGTGGACCGGACCACGCGTTGGCCGGAAGTAGTCCCATTGCAGGGTGATTCTATAATTCGGGGTACATTTCACCATAAGAAAAAAAATTATATATATATTGTTTTTCAGTGAATCAACCACTCTTACAAGTTAGCATAATCCTTCAGGGTAACATATCCAGTTGTTGCAAAGCTTAATCATTAACCATTTTTTCTATTTTTAATTAAATAAAATGTGTTTCCTTCCCCATCTGTCAACTAAGTTACGGACAAACTGATATGATTTCAATCATTTGGCAGAATCTTACAGTTAAAGTAAAATTAGAGTTGGAGACATATTTAGTCTTTTCTGCCAGATCTACAATTATTTGTTTTAAATATATATTTTAACTATTAAAATTCCCCCCATGGGTAAGCAATTCGACTACAACTGTTATTAGGACCATGATGTTTTCATTTACAAAAATGTCATATCAGTCATTTTCAGAATTTAAACAAAAGGCTGCCAAAGTTCACAACTGGTCACATCTATACCAATCATGAAATTATGTTTTTGACCTCATTTTCATTCTTTAACTTGAAAAATGTAAGTGTAACTTAGTTGACGATGGAGGTAACGCGGTTGACACAAGTAACTTAGTTGACAGGACACATTAAACAACTAGTACCATGTTATTTTAATGTAGTATGAAATTTAATGAAATATCATGTAAGTAGTCAAGGTGATGGATAAAACAGTGAAAAGAACATGAACAAAGCAAAGTAGCATGCAACTGTTACACAGTTACAGTAAAGTATCAGTAGTAGGCCTAATCATCAGTAGAACTCATTCACGTTTCCAAGCAGAATCAAATGAAACGACTTTGATTCACATACATATAAAAGCAGTAAAAGGGCAACAAATAACAATTGATGAACTGCCCTGTGCTGTATTCAGTTAATACAGTAGAACAGAATTACATTGAAATACAACTGTAGTATATGAAACATTCAACTGATCAATACATTCCATATAAACCTCACTAGGACTTTTTACAAACTTGACCATATTTCTTTGTCAATTTCAACATGGCGTGAAGTCACAGCCTTTGGAGGGGGAATCATTCTCAGCACATCCTCAAACAGGTACCATAGCACATCCTCTCTGAGTGGCCAGAAGAAGCGGTTTACGCCAATGTTACTCATGCACTTCACCTGTACATGGGTTTCCATGGTGTCCTGAATTATCCCAGGGTAAATGTCCCCTTCGTACCTTACAACACACCATTCTCCAATTAGCTCAGGACCCCAAGGAATTTCACTTCCTGCAAGGTGGCTGCCTGGACCTGGGCTGCCTGGACTCCCTGGTGGTGTACATAAGTTCTGAAGACTCATCTTTCTTTCCCTGCTTTCCTTCTGCGCCTTCCTCCAATAGGCCCTCTTGCTTCTCTTCTCTCTCTCACTCATCATTTCAACAGTTTTCACCTTTCTCTGTGCCCTTAGCCTGTGCCATGCCTGTCTTTGCTTCTCCAAATAAGCTGCCCTTCTTGCTGGATCAGCATCTCTTCGAGCCCTGTATCTGCGCTGTTTTTCAGCTGCTGACACCTATTTCAAATAGATTTTAAAATACTAAAGTAACTTGAATAGTGAAAAAGTAAAATGCACTCTATTAACTACAGTATTCATTGAGATAGGCAGATTGATAATGACAACAATGTAGAGAAAATTACTGATGTCAGAGAGCACTGGAGTTGCATGTCAACTAAGTTACCCAGTCTGTGTAACAGTTGACAGGTAACTTAGTTGACAATTTCCATGTTTTCTCTCATAACTTCCTTAGCTAATGTAGCATAGCTATGCACATGGCATTTTCTTAAAGAGGATAACAGGTTTTTTAATCAGGTAAGTTAATTTAAATATTGAAATATCAAAACCCATGATTATATGAGTAAGTTAGTTGATGCTTAATTAATATACTCTCAGACCACATGTAATTTTAGATCAAATATTGAATGAAGTGAGAGGAGACTCACCATAATGCATTCAAAATGCCCGCCAGAAAGGAAGACGTCACCACACAGGGCTGGTCACATGGTGTTGGACCAAACCATTTTTGGATTCAGCGGGGGGAGTCTTGTTGGTAACTTAGTTGACATGAATTTTGCGGACAGCGGTAAAATTAATAATTTTAAGTATTAAGATGTTAAAATATAATGTGAAATTATTATTTTCTCCTAGTACTTAACACTCTTAAGAACATTGTAAAATAATATTATTGACTTTGATGTTTTTTAGTACTTTATTTTGATCACAACACAGTGAAACGGGAAATCGGACATGGAAAAAATGAAAACTCTAAGAATATCATTATAGATTTTAAATAATAATAATCAGAAAATATGTGAAATGTTTTACAGTTATATTGCATTATGTGTATACATGGTTAAAATGTGAAATTACAGAGAAAAAAAAGATGTTTAATAGTCAGTAACATCACTAAACATCAGCGGACATGGAATGTACCCCAAAATATAGAATCGCCCTGCAGTCTACCACAGCAGCAGAGGTGACTCGCGTTTTTTTAACAGCCTGGGTAGCGCGGTTCGGAGTCCCGTCGGACATTACGTCCGATAGGGGTCCGCAGTTCGTGTCAGAGCTGTGGTCAGCAATGGCCAGCGGCTTAGGGGCAACAGCCCATCGCACCACCGCTTATCACCCACAGGCCAATGGTTTATGCGAGCGTTTTCACAGATCGTTGAAGGCAGCCCTCAGAGCATCGCTCACGGATACAGATTGGGTAAACAAACTACCATGGGTTTTATTGGGGTTGCGTTCGGCACCCAAAGAGGATTTAGATGCCTCACCTGCTGAATTAGTTTTTACTCAACCTCTCAGGCTGCCAGGAGAATTCCTGCCAGCCCATGCAGCACTGGAGCGCCCCCCGGTGCGGGGACCTCTAAGTGGCATGGGGGCAGAAATGCTCCCGGGCCCCGCTCATCACACTTTTCCGCGGGTTTTTGTTCCCAAGGCTTTGCAAAACGCAGAGTTTGTTTTTGTCAGGCACGACGCCCAGCGTCACAGCCTCCGCCCACCTTACAACGGCCCGTTTCGAGTGCTGGAAACCGGGGAGAAATATTTTGCGCTGGACTTGGGGGGCAGGAAAGAAACAATCAGTGTTGACAGATTAAAGCCTGCTTTTGTGTTACGTGACGAACCTGTACGGCCGGCGGGGGCGCCTCGACGCGGCAGGCCTCCCAGGGAACGGCCCCCAGTTCCCCAGCAGGGGGCAAATAACCCTTCTCCCCCTCATTCCACAGGCGCACCGCAGGACGGCACAACACAGGCTGCGAAGCCTGCGTTCAGCAGATTCGGGAGGAGATTGAAGCCTAAGCAACGGGCAGAGTGATGTGTATTTTGATCAACCCGTGTAAATTGTGCTGTAGATCCTGCAAAGGGGGGGGTGATGTAAGGGTATAATGTGTATGACTGCCCATTATTGACATGAAGTTGGTGTGTGTGTCCATTCTTGACATAATGTGTATGACTGTCCATTATTGACATAAGGTGTATAACGGTTAGAGTAATGTTGGTGTATGTCCGTTCTTGGGCGTTTCGGGGGGAGTGATGTGGCGTAACATTATGTAGCTCACATATTCCTTGGCAGAGACCCAGACATGAGGGAACTTTGAGCTCGCAGTGTGTATTGACATCACGCCTCAAACGGACATTGAGTCTGGACCCCCTGCGGACTGGGGAAGAAGTGAGAAGATCTGGGAGTGGACCTGAAGGGACTGTCTGACCTCCTGGGGTCAGACAGAGAAGCCGAGGGGACAATGGGAGGATTAAATGTGAATGTAATTCTGTGTTTGATGTGAATGTGATTCGTGTTTGATGTGAAAGTATAAAGGTATGTGGTTTAACGCAGCTCGCCCTCTTCATTCCCTGACTGAGAGAGGAGCTGTAGGACATGAGATGAAATAAACCAATACTGAGAAATCATTCAGTCTCTTCATTTCATGGTTCCTACAGGCTCCTAGTTTTTCCTGGTGGTTCCGGCGGCGGCGGGTCAGTTGTTCTTGGGCGTGCTCAGCGTCCGCTATTCTCCCAAATCGTCTCTGGAGTGCCCCTTGTAGTGCTGGCCAGCTGTGGCGCTCCTCAGGCAGGAGATCAAAGAGCGTGCAGAGGGCTTTCCCTTCCAAGGCCAGCGCGACCTGTACGGCGGTTTCCTCTGGCAACCAGCCGTTCAGCGCCGCGGTCAGCTCGACCTGTGTCAGGTAGTCGTCCAATGTGGCTTCGCCATTGAAACGGGGAATCTTGGCCCGCTGTCGAACAGGTGGGGTGGTCGTCTCCTGATCGCTCGCCACTCCTGATTGCCGTGTGGTCACCAGCCCGTCCTGTCCTGAGAAGGGTGGAATGTTTGCTCTATTCCGCCCGCTCTGTCTTGAAAAAGACAGGAGGCGGAGTGCGCTGGCCCCGTCGGGTCCGCCACTACGTTCGTCCCGGCTCCCGGTGGTGGTGCCTCGGTCTCATCGTCCATCATCAGCTGGGCAATGGCCTGCTCCAGCTGCTGGATCTCCATTCTGATCCTGGCTTCCATTTGCTCCATCCCACTTCTGACACCAGTGTGACGTTTGCAAGGTTCACATAAAGAAAATGGAGCAAGATGGTTATGATGAACGGGCTTTATTTTACACACACTCTGAGCACAGGCAGGAGGGGAGGTCATTCTCCCAGACCTCCGTTTAAATCACGGTTACACACACATAATAAATCTTGCCTATGAAATACTGCTGGGTAATTATAACGCAGTTATAATTACACAGCAGCAGAATAGCTCAGTAATAACATTTACTACACACACAAAGTAACGTTTCAATTGTCAAAGCATGCTGGGAAACCCCTGCCCCCCTTCACATGGCCCCGACGTTACAGTATTCATCTACCTTGTTTCTTAAACTACAAATATTAAGATGAGCAATTCTAAGTCCTTTCTTTGGTAATTTTAAGAGCATTTAATAATTTATGACAAAGGTCTTTAATACAATTTCTTGCACCAAAACCATTCAACATTCAATCTAGGAGACCTCATCTAGGTTTCTTCTTGGTTTTATGATGAGTCGGTCATAACTGATTATGGCAAAATTACCCTTTGCTCTGACTTCCTTCATGGCAGGCAAAAGTTCAGCTCGTTTTTTTTCTCAACTGTTCAGAAAAATCTTCATTTATGTACACAGATGTACTTTTCAAATGTGCCTTTGCCTTTTCTAAGATGAGTTCCTTGTCCTTATATTTCAAGAGCTTCACAACTATGGTTTGGGGTCTTTTTGTATCGCCTCTAAATTTTCCTCTTCTGTGAGCCCGTTCAATTTGAACAGTCTCCTTCCATTTTCAGCTTTGTGGTAAACAGTTCACGTACCTTTCGCTCAGTCTCAGCCCATGATTCCGCTGCATAATCCAGTGTAATGCCATCAATTAATAGATTGGCCCTTCTGCTTTGATTCTCCAGATGATCTAATTGCTCCAGGATGGCATTAGATTCACTGGAAGCGGAGTGAAGTTGTTTTACTTGATTGTTCAGATCTTTCAGCTCACTTTTATTCACAGCCAGTGTAGTTTTGATATCATCTATATCCTGCTGTGAATATTTTAAACTATTACACAAATCTTGAAACTCCTTCACGATCCCATCAATCCTTCTGTTGGTTGAGTCCATAATCATTTGTGTGAAACATCTAAATGATGTCTCCTGCCTTTTTAAAAGGTCCTCATAGACTGTCTTTTGTTGATCCAACAGCTCCTTAACTATGTCCAGTGTTACAAACTCTGGTTCTGCCTCAGTTATATTCTTTTGATGTTTACGGGAAGCCATCTTCACTTTGTTGTATTGTCCCTTTAACTTGTAGTAAAAGAATCCGTGGATGGCCCAGCAATGAACCTCAAATAGCTGAGATGGTGCTTCTTAATTATGGTATCATCAACCAGGAAATGCCCAGGCTGTGTGGCCTGCTAGCACATTGCTTGATGTTAGTCAGCAGTGAAGATGCAGACTGAAGCAGCTGGAATTAGCCAGCAGTTTAGTCCCAGGAAAAAGCAGTTGATGTTAACCAGCAATAGAGGCCAAGGCTGGAGCTGTTTATGTTAACAAACTGAAGATCTAGGCTGAGGCAGATGGAGTTAGCCAACAGTTTAGTCCCAGACTGAAGCTGTTGATGTTAGCCAGCAGTGGAGGCCAAAGCCCCACCAAGTTTGGGTCTCCTGCTTCAGTCAAAACTGCTCTCCCTCCTCACTTCTGATTTTATCTTTTTTTTTTTTTTTTTTTTTTAAATAAAAATGCTTCTCTCTCAGAATGAGTCGTCAGCAAGTGTCCTCCATCAAGTAGCTGGTGAAATAAATCCTCAGAGATTCATCAGTCAATGATGGCAATAATGAGGTGCTGTGAAGCTTTCAACTTCACCTTACAGGAATGCAAGTCAGGAGGTCACGCTCACTGGTGTCATCTCTGTGGAGAGAGAACTTCCAGAAGGACAACCATCTCTGCAGCAATCCACCAATCAGGCTTGTATGGTAGAGTGGCCAGACGGAAACTCCTTAGTAAAAGGCACATGAAAGTCTGCCCGGAGTTTGCCAAAAGGCACCTGAAGGACTCTCAGACCATGAGAAACAAAATTCTCTGGTCTGATGAGACAAAGTTTGAACTCTTGGCGTGAATGCCAGGCATCATGTTTGGAGGAAACCAGGCATCGCTCATCACCAGGCCAATACCATCCTTACAGTGAAACATGGTGGTGGCAGCATCATGCTGTGGGGATGTTTTTCAGCAGCAGGAACTAGGAGACTAGTCACAATAGAGGGAAATATGAATGCAGAAAGTGTAAAGACATCCTGGATGAAAATCTGCTCCAGAGCGCTCTTGTCCTCAGACTGGAGCAATGGTTCATCTTTCAGCAGGACAACAACCCTAAGCACACAGCCAAGATATCAAAGGAGTGGCTTCAGGACAACTCTGTCAATGTCCTTGAGTGGCCCAGCCAGAGCATAGACTTGAATCTAATTGAACATTTCTGGAGTGATCTGAAAATGGCTGTGCAGTGAGCCTTCCCATCTAACCTGATGGAGCTTGAGAGATGCTACAAATTGGAATGGGCGAAACTGCCCAAAGATAGGTGTGCCAAACTTGTGGCATCATATTCAAAAAGATTTGAGGCTGTAATTGCTGCCAAAGGTGCATCAAAGTATTGAACAAAAGCTGTGAATACTTAAATACTGTACATGTGATTTGTTAATTTTTAATAAATTTGCAAAAATCTCAAAACTTTTCACATTATGGGGTATTTTGTGTAGAATTCTGAGGAAAAAAATAAATTTAATCAATTTTGGAATAAGGCTGTAACATAAAATGTGGAAAAAGTGAAGTGCTGTGAATACTTTCTGGATGCACTATTGACTTATCAATCAAAAGATAGCCACCCCCTAAAGCAGAATTGCTTTATTTGCATTTCTTTGTATTTTAACAAAAGAACACGCTGTACAGGAGCTAAAACTAAAGATGGATATCATAAACTCAAGCATTGAATTAGGCAACAGATGTGAGACACAGCTTTCAGTTTCCAATCTCAATACAATTAGACCCAGCTTCAAGCAACTGAAGGATGTAAATCTGTATGTTTCAAGGCACATTGAAGTTGTTCCAGGTCCCTCCATGAAGTCATTACATTTGGAAAACCACCCAGGACTACATTTCTTTAGAAAGATTTTTCAGAAAATTTGAGCTCAAGAAAATATTTCTGAACTCAGAAGTGGAATGGCTTAACATCTTAGTGGTGGCATGGCATCTCCAGCTGCAAATTAGCAACAAGACTTTGCTCTCGGCTGTGTGTGAAACCAAACTGGTGTGCCATTCTGTTCACTACCAAAACTGTCCCAGACAAGAAAAAAGGTCAAATATTTTGAAATGAATGGCTGTTAAGATTTGACTCAGTTATCGTGAGGAGCATAATCACGTAATCATGTTAGATATCAACTCAGTAATTACTTGGAAGCAGCAGTAGCTAAAGCAGTGGTAAATTACCAGCCTGCATAAGGAAACACTCAGACATAAATTCCCTTAACTTTTGTTTTTTTAATGTTGTATATATAGATGGTTCATCCATACACCAACCAAAAGCTTGAGACCTTCATAACAAGTCCACTTGTACATGGTTCACTGATATAGCCAATTGCACTTTCAATGCTCAGACACTTGTCCTGTAGCCATGGTGAACAGCAAGAGCATCCTCTTTTCTTCCTGAAATTGATGTTTCAGAGTTGCCCACTGATCAGCTCCGTAACCAGATGCGATCCAACCAGCTATTACATAAGTCGCTTGCAAAGTAACAGCTGATTTAATTTTAAATACTTTTTTTAAAAAAATGTGCAGTCTGATACAGAGGGCTAGGAGACCTGAACAATATGAAAGTGCTAGTTATTAATTTACAGAGATCAGGCATCACATAGAGCTATGAATTCTCCAATATGCTACATATGAACACAGCTGTAGATACCTTGCAAATCCCTCTGGTTGTTTCAAGGCTTCTTGAAAAGAAAGTCAATAACCTTGGCTTGTATGCACATAAACACGACTTTTTGTTTATGCAGAAAATGCCAATTTCACCACTACCAGAGGTGTAATCTTTTTACAGCCAATTGGCTACAACAAAGTTAATAATGACATAATTAGTCCCATTATCATTTCTAATGGTTAAATCCCAAATTGTGTATCAGCAGGGGCATAAAAGGTAAGAGTTGCTGTCATGGTATCCCCTCCATTCTGGGCTCCAGAAGACAGCGCTGTTCCGAGCTTCTTCTCCTGCATCGTGCTCAAGTTCTTGGTTCATTTCCCCCCGCCATTGGTTGCATTCCCACATCTTCTGGTGCCATTTCCCCATTTGACAGACTGAGGAATGGCCAAGAAGAACCAGTTCTGGAACCACTACTTAAGGGAACAACACAAGCTTTTTTTTCACTTCACTACAATCAGTCACAGAGTAATAAAAAGAGTAGAACAGGTGACTCAATTCATTCCAGGGGCTGTGCCTCCAAAGTTGAAAGTAGATGGCACCACTGGCGCATTGAATTTATATCCACCGTGTTTCTCGATCATCTTAGATTCTGTAAATAGACAGCAGTATTTTGCAGATTAATTGACACTTATCCTTGCATCTGGGTTACAATAATCAAGTGTGATGTTTTCATCTTTATCATCCAAGCATAGGACACACAGATGTCCACGTCATTTTTCAGAAATCCATTTTCTCCCAAATAATTCTGTTATTGCAAAGCTTTTCATGGTTTTTTTTCATTTTATAAAACTTCTTTTTGATGAATAAATTTACAATGAAATTTTTTTACAACACAGGTAAGAGGGCAGAGAATACTTAACAGAAGATCCCACGTCACAACTTTATTCAAGTGTGGTTCATATTTAGCTCCAGACCCACAAGTATGGCGCACACACACATGCTGTAAATCTTATGCAGGCATTTCAAGATTTTTATTAAATTTCTGAACCCACAAATATTTCCATGTGTTTGACTGTGGTGACTTGTGCAGAAGCAATAAAGGCAGCACTTTAATGTTGAATAATATAAAGAGAAGAAAAACAACAGTAACAGAAAATCTGCTTTATTGTCATCCTTGAGTTCAGCATCAGATCCCAATAGCTTCAGTTTGTTCATCATGGTTGAGCTGGCCCTTACCATGTGCTGCCCGTCTCTGATCTGCAAGTGTGCCAATGTCCTGAAGCTGTTTGCCCTGTTCTTCATCGAGGGCTTGTGTTAGTGCCTGGTACCAGGCTGGGTCACGAGTCTGGATATCTACATCACAGAGAAGTAAAGTTAGGAATGAAGATGCAGCACAAGTAATTTTTGCTTTAGTAAGCAACAGCTGGGACTCATACTCTGTAGTATGGCTTTGAAGATCTGATACTCATCCACCAAGTTGTCTTCGTCATCGACAGCTGTTGTGTAGCCTTCCAGTGCCGTCTCCTCAGCATCATCTTCCTCCCAGTCTTCATCATCTCCATCCTCTCCTGCCTGCTTTGCAAGCATCTCCAGGTACTCCTGACCTTCCTCGTCAATGTCATCCTCATCACTGCCCAGCTCAGCTGTATTCGAGGTGAAAGAAACCAATTTCAATGCTACGTCACAGGGTACCAAAGTAGATATGTCAACGCAAAGCTTAAAACAACAACAAACCCCCCCCCCAAAAAACTTACCATTCTCATCGTCCTCTTCCCCATCCTCATCATCATCCTCATCTTCATTTTCATGTTCTGCTCGACAGGCATACGCTCTCTTAAGGCCACCGAACAATAGGATGGCTGCTGGAAGAAGCTGACTTGCCACCTGGTTAACAACCTGAGGCCTGTGCTCAAGGTCCATGAGAGCGCAGAGTCCTAGAATACACATCTTCCTATCATGGAGACTGGGGGGG
Organism: Pholidichthys leucotaenia; assembly: GCA_020510985.1. Classification (NCBI taxonomy): domain Eukaryota; kingdom Metazoa; phylum Chordata; class Actinopteri; order Cichliformes; family Pholidichthyidae; genus Pholidichthys; species Pholidichthys leucotaenia. The sequence continues at coordinate 310,762,702 of CM035837.1, read as the reverse complement.
AGGGGGGGCGGGGGTGAAGAAATTGTTACAAACAATTCTGGGATGTACAAGATTATGTTTTTAAAGGTCCTACACTGTGCACTTTCCAGGGACCAATTTTATGTTAAGAGACCCTCAATGAGTGTTGAAGATCATTTAAAAACACACATCGGACTACTTCATTGACATTAATGACCCCTGACCTGATTGGGTAAAGGCGTTTTGAGTGGACCAGTCACTAGTAAAGAGGCAGTCACTGGTTAAGTTTTTTTTTTTTGCCCATGTGGACATGGCTATAGTCTACAAGCTCAAAACCCCCCAACATCATTTTGGACAATATGGAACCTTTAAGATAGATGTCAGGAAATGCTCACTACAGTGCAGCTGTAACAGGATCAGACTGTTCTGCAATGTTGTGACTAACTGCATGTGATAAGTGATCACTTTGCTGGGGCACATGCTACAAAGTAAGGTCTTACTGAGGTGTCTCTCTCGATTAGGATATCACTACTGAAATGTGCTTTCAGAGCTAAACTGCTTTTGAGGACATTTTTCAAAATGCACAAAAGCGGACACCTGCTGACCAACCACTTCACCTGAAAATATTCAATCATAGAAGATTATAGATGATAAGAGCACTTAAAAACAATGAATGAGAAATATCCTTAATGGTTAAAGGTTTTAGACTTTATGCCAACTACTAGCAATATTAAAAAAAAAAAAAAAAAGTCCACCATACTATCTGGTGGTTTAACCACAGAACGTTTGTATTAAATTTACAATTTAAAAAAAAATTGCATTTTGCTCCATTTGATTTCTTACCATTTAAATGCCAAAGGTGCACTTGAAAGAATAAGGTTAAAACTGCCTAAAATATGCATTAGAATGTAAAGTGTATTGAATACCATATTTTGGGACTCTGAATAGTTGGAAGCAACTCAGAGCAAATAGAAATAATCCATCTGCATCAGCTGGCAGAACAGTATCGTGTTGTCCTATCTCAACAGCCAATCAGCACATATGAATAGTACAAAATATGAGATATTGTAGGGAAAGAGGAGAAGTCTCACCCAAGGAAACAGTCAACATCTTTCAGCCACTGGGTTATAAAGTGGTTTGTGATTGGTTCAGTATTGTTGGGAAAGCGGAGATTCTCCAATGTGTTGAGAAGTAGAGGGGGGCTGTAGTAAAGTGCAGCGATGGCCACCTGCAGGCACATAGTCCTCAGCTCACTGGTCTTCACCTCCCGCGTCAACCGCTCCAATGCAGTTGTCACAAACAAGGGCACCACCTTCAATGAAATAGACACAGATTTTAAATTTTCTCCTAAACTCTAGTCAGTCCGAGTTATGGCTACATCTTTCTGCTCATTACTGAGATATCAATGCAGTCATTTCTTAGATACAGACCTGATCTATTCCACGGCCTTTGCACTGCAGAATGATCACTTCTAACAGCTTGGCTGCATGGCACTCTGGGTCCTCCCCTGGCTCACCTGACAAGATCTGTTTCAACATGCAGGCCATGCAAGATGAATAAGATGCTCAACAAAGAGCTCTGCTTGAAAACAAACGTCACAGACAACTTTACCTTCTTGCACATGTTATAGATGACCTCCAGGTATTTGGTGTCAGACAGAAGGGTGTCTGTATCAACTGTGACATAATTGTGAAGCAGTGGCATCATATCTGAAACACAAAATGTTCAACAGCTGAATTTTCTATGCAGGTTCATTAAACAGAGCCTCACTGATCAACATTTTTGAAGTGTCTAAACTCATCTTAGATGATACAGATGGCAGTCTAATTGATCACAGAAATTCAACATTTAAAAAAAAAAATCCATACAGTAAATATGTTATCTATAAAACATACCAGTGAAGTAATCAAATCCATCCTGCTGGAAGACATCATAGACAAGGGGAAGAAGCTGCCACATTTGTGGTGAAACCTGCTGGCAGGTGAGGCTGTGAGCCAAAGACAGAATCTCCTCATAGAATTCTAAGGAAACAATTGAAAACACAGTGAATAACACTTTTTTTTTTTTTTTAAATCAACAGCAGGTCACCCAGTAAGATACACACAAAGGTTTAATGCAGTATAGAAGTGCAAAGAGAGCTAGTCCTGCTTACCCAGAACATGTTGCTGCAGCACCGTCCCAATCACCTGCAGACAGATGCCCTCCAGCTGTTGGGTGATCTGAAATGACAAAAGTTTTTATTAGTCAAAAACATAAATTTACTTTAAACAAGATGTTACAGTTAGGGTCCAGCATATACAAGTTTTCCATATTAAGTCGGTAGTTCTGTAGAAAGTGAATCCAGTGTTCATTTCCTGTAGAATTAATATCCTCTAGTTGTGCGCACATAAAAATACTGCATGGGATTAACTGAGTCACTTTTGTTGCAGATTTAATGGTATAAAGATGAAGAGTTTTCAGACTGACTGCAATTTATTGTTGAACCTTATCAATCACTTAGGTTTAAAATCAGTGTAAAGCTGACAGTTTAAACAGAATAGTAATTCTCCAGTAGTTCTGTCACTTCATGTAAATTGGCCACGTGTAACAAAATGTCATTTAAAGCATCCAAAATATTTGTGGAAATTTAATTTTCTTTCTCAGATTTACATGTGAAATAATTCCTTCCGTGTGGTACAAGTGACAGATGGTGGCCACATTTAGGGCTGTTAACCAATCAATTCTTCAATGACTGGTCAATTCTAGTGCTTAATTACTTGGACAAATAGCTGCAGTTTTATGTTTTAGCAGACATGGTGGCAGCGTGCCCCGAGACTATTTCTAGCATCTGCCTCAGCCTCTGAGTCATTCTGAACATGGTGAGAGCAGAGCATGTTCCCAGGAGTTGGTGGGTGGCTCGAGTGTGTTGGCAAGAACGCTACAACAGTCCAGAGCTGCTTCAACAGAGGAAGTGGGGATGAGTGATCAACCAGCAGAGTGAGTATGTGGGCAGCACACTTAGTGGCTATGCTGCTAACCTCTTTGTGGTCCTCCACCACACTTAGCAATGTGTCAATGGTGTTGAGGATGCCCATAGCAGTCACTGCTTTGTCATCCCCTCCCTCCTCATCCGGACCCGTCTGAATCACCTGGTTGAATGTCATCGCCTGCAAAGGAGCAAAAAGACCATAATTTTGTCAATAAATGAAGATTTACAATTTAAACAAGTGAGAACATCTAAGTAATTAATGTTTGAAAATGCACAAAAGACAAGTTGTTTTAATGGCTTTCTTTAAAAACGGTACAGGTGATCTCAAATGTATTTATTCGCTTAAATTCACATATTTTCAATCATACCAACCATAGGGAAGGTTAATCATCAGGGATGCATCAGCGTGTACCCTCCTCCCCAACTGCACTTACCAAATGCTGTGTCATTTCCACTGCAATCGGAGTGACCTCCTCGCTGTATTCACAGATCATCTTCTGAATGACATTTGTGAGGTCATCATTCTCCGTCTCCCTGACAATGTGCAGGAGAGCCTGCATGACCGGCCGAATGAATGGGGTGATGTATTCTTTGGCTAAACACGAAAAGGAAACATGAGGTAAATTTGAATTTTCTTTCAGCTGCAGTAAGAAAATCACGAGTAACTTGAGTTGCTCACCCTTGTCTTGGTTGCTGATTAGAACCTGTAGGGCAATCGCAGCCTCCACCTTTACCGGCATCTCATTGTCATTGATGAGACAGAGGCGGGTCAATTCAAGAGCATTCTGCAGGTTCTGGTCACTCTTGAATTTCACCTCGCAAAAGTAATGCAGCACCCAGCAAGCCTGTGAGAAAATGGTAAATGACAAATTTAATAAAAAGGACCCAAATGAAGCCGCACACCAATATTATCAGACACTTCATTCCGTAATGTTGTCAAGTCTGAGCACTCACCCTGGCCCTCATGTAGCCCAGCTCACTGCGGAAGAGGGGGAAGACGTGATTCTGCAGCATGAACTCCATCTGGTCTTTGTATATCTTTTTCTGTGTGAAGAAAGCAACAAACATTGACGTTTACCAAGGCAATTACACATTTACAACCATTTACTCTGCATGTTTCAGCATTTGAAAGACAACCAGATGTTAATAGGGCTGTCACGGTAGAGGGATTTCCTCTGCGCTGACGGTGGATAGCTCAACAGCGCGATATGCGGTATTATTGCAAATGTTTTTAGGACCCTGTAATCTCGTAATTGAGACAAGGTTCATAACTTATGTGGCAAATGGTGGAAGCTATGTTGAGAAACTCGCAGCAGCTCCGCTCTCAACTTATGTGTGTGTGTGTGTCACAATTGTGTGGAGCTCAGGTCTTCCTACAGTCATGAACTGCTGTTTAAAAACAAACAAACAAAAAAAACAAAAAACTCAATCATTTTCATAAAGCAATAGCAGTAACTCTAGCATTTCAAGTACAGGGTGTGTGGACTGGTTGAAGACAGCTGTGACATTCAGCTTATTTAAACAAGACGGAGTCCGTGCAGGATCCTGCATGGCTCTCGACTGCGCGTCTCTCCATAGGTCATTTTTGGACAATGCCGCTGTTCGAAAAATCACATTCACACAGCAAACAAGCAATACACTATGCAGCAGTTGTTTCGCTCTCAGAGCTTAATCATCAGGATCATAAAGACTCCGGCTCAGAAGAAGCCTATCCAGCCATTATTTTATTAAATTTAGGATACTAGTGCATGCCCATGCATACCCATAGAAAGCAAGTGTAAGCAAACATTTCTGCATGCTCGTAGAAAGTTACTGTTACCATGGCAACAGCAACCATGGCGAAACCTGCCTTTGATAATGTCATAGCGAGCGTTATGATCACGAGTAATGCCTGCCTTTGATTTTTGATGTCATAGCGAGTCCTATGATCGTGACTGAAGCCTGCCTTTGATCTCGTAGCAAGTCCTATGATCGTGACATTATGACATCGTGAGAGATTTCTTGAATTATATGTAGTGATATTCCTTGTCTCCAGAGCAGGATTTTCTGTATTTCACCTTATTATTATTATCTTGGGTTGCTATTATTGTTATCATTCTTATTCTGTCTTGCATATTTTTTTTTTCCACAATATCTTTATTGAACCTTTTTTTTTTTTTTTTAACAAACATGATACAAACAATCAAACACTAACACTAAAGTACTACAAAAAAAAAAAAAAATGCACTAAAAACACCAACAACCACCAACAAATTCAAGTCTTCAACAATGCTCCTCTGTTTAGTCTAGACAATCCAATACATTAGTATACATATTATGTTCACCAGTTTGGAATTTACAAGGTCCACACACATCATTCACCTTCTTCTTCAAGAGTTATGTTTAAATTTTTTACATAATCAATAAAAGGTCTCCATATATTCTCAAACACAATTTCCTTTGATTTCAGTATATATGTTATTCTTTCTAATGGAAGGTTTGTTAACATCTGTCTTAACCACTGAGTCACATCTGGTCTATGAGTCTTTTTCCATAATAGTGCAATACATTTTTTGGCATTAAGCAAACTGAGGTCTATGAATGTTCTTTCACTTTTATTAAAATTATGCTTTTCTGGGTACAGACCCAACAAAAACAGTTTAGGATTCAATATGATTTGTTTTGAGATTATTTTTTCAATTGTTACCCTCACCTCTTCCCAAAACATTCTTATTAATCTACATTCCCATAAACAATGAAATAGGGTTCCTTTACTTTCCATGCATTTTGTGCATGTATCTGGTATATTTTTGTTATATCTATTTAACTCCTCCGGTGTAACATACATCCGCATTAACCATTTGAAATGTATCAATTTAAGGCGTGCATTTATTGATTTGGTTTGAGCTTCTGTACAAGCCAATTCCCACTGTCTTGCATATTTATTTCTTCATTCTTCTATTATTATTATTATCATCGTCGTCATTATCATTATTGCCTTGGTCTTGTCTCCCCTCTGGTCCCCTGTGTGTGATTATCTGTGCAGCCCCGCCCATCCCGTTTTCTGTAACCATGCCCTGCCGTCGCGAATATCTTTATGACGGCATCGCGAGTCCTATGATGCCTGAGATCATAGGACGGCCTTTGATGCATCATAGGACATTAGGCAGACATCATAGAGACACACACACACACCCACACACACAGATTTCTTGAATTTATAGTGATGACTAGTGCAAACCTGTGCATACCCGTGCATGGCCATAGAAAGCAAACATTTCTTCATGTCCGTAGAAAGTTACTGTTAACAGCAACCATGGTGAAACCTGCCTTGGATCTTTGACATCACCACTCATGCCCGCCTTTGATCTGTGATACCTGCCTTTGATCTTTGATAATGTCATAGCAAGTGCTATGATCATGAGTAATGCCTGCCTTTGATTTTTGATGATGTCATAGCGAGTCCTATGATTGTGAGTGAAGCCTGCCTTTGAACTAGTAGCAAATGATGTTTTAGCGAGTCCTATGATCCTGACATTATGACATCATGACAGAGATTTCTTGAATTGGGTGCTTCCATTTATTAGGGGTCCAATGTGTGACATTGGTGGCAAAATTTAAAATTGATCAAATCTGCACATGAAATTGACTAATCACTATCCAATTGTGTCAGGTTTATGAAACTATTAACTATTTTTGTAATGGCATTCGCGTTCAGGAACTCTTGAGGATGAGAGCTCACTTAACTACTTGTCAATGGGGACGTAAATGGGACACTCGGGCTTTTGTTTCCCCGTGTGCCAATGCACTTTGCAACGGCACACGTTTTACGCGAAACAACTTCAACACTTCCGGTATTTTTCACGCATCAAAACTCATCAACAGCTACATTTTCATGACATATTAAGATGTGATAACGTGTATACATACCTTCAAATTCTCCCTGTTTGTTGGATAAGACGTAAAATCACAAAAGGCGTAAATGCGGGACACGGAAGTTTGGACCTTCGATAACTTCAATATAAAGTGGCCACGGTTAATTCTCTCCACAAAGGCTGAGCACATCCGGGGTAGAGAAAATAAAAGTGCTTTCCCAGGGTGGTCACCTCGCCAGACGGGGCTGCGCGCGGCCGACCAAGACCGAAGACATAAATTTTTTAAAGGACACCATATTCGATGTGTCATAAATGTTTGAGATTTTATTGAAATATTCTACATCTGAGCTTCACAAAGACTGATCTCCTTTTTACGTGTATGGTTTGGGATTTGAAAGGTGCAAAGTGAAAAGCATCAGCACTTCCTGTTTTCTGGTTACTTTACCAAATAACTTGCATGTTGCTGGGTAAATTCGGGGACACGGAAATTTACGTTGTATGAGTAAATTTGCAGGGGTCGCCGTACAAAAACCATAGATCCGATCACATTGGGGAATGTTTTATTTTGAATTTGCATTACAACTCTGTTAGCTCTTGCATAAATGAGTAGAAAGAGTTACTCAGAGATCCCTTTCAGGTACTTTGAAATTGATGCGATTGTCATGTCACACAAAAACTGGGAAAAATGAGGGGACACGACCAATAGTTTCGATTCTAACGGCAAAATCAATTATTTTTTTTTTTTAAATTGCAATGCAAGTCTGAAACTCTTATGTTCCCTTGCATATTATAAAAACGAAACGGACATCTGCAAATTACAGAAAAAGAGAGCGCGCTTGAAAGTCGGATACCCCTGATATAGTGCACTGGACCCCAAATAAATGGAATCACCCAATTATATATAGAGTGATATTCCTTATCTCCAGGGGATGGGTCCCAGCCCACATCCTCGCTTTAAGTTGGGATTTTCTGTATTTCACTTTATTATTATCCTGGGTTGCTATTATTGTTATTACTAGTGCATACCCGTGCATGCCCGTAGACGGGATGCATTGGAACAGAATTCTTGCCAGTTACAGGACAGTTGCTATAGCAACACAGCACTGAGTGGCAATCACTTGTGATGGCTTTTGTATGCAGCAAAACATAAAAATCACACAAAATATGCCCTGCCATCTGGGGCCGTTTGCCCCTGCTTGTTACTTCTTCTCCTGCCCGTCACTGTTCTGTGTTATGTTGCTTACCTGTGTCTATATATACACTAGTGCACAGGTGTCAAACTCATTCCATGGAGGGCCAAGACCCTGCAGGTTTTACCTCCACCCAGTGTCTTCAACAGGTGATTTCTCTGAATTTCTTCCCACTGATTGCTGATCAGTGAAAACACCTGCTGAAGAGACTGGGTGGAAGTAAAACCTGCAGGGTCTTGGCCTTCCATGGAATGAGTTTGACACCCCTGCACTAGTGCATACCTGTGCATGCCCGTGCATACCCATAGAAAGCAATTCTGCATGGCCGTAGAAAGTTACTGTTACCATGCCTGCCTTTGATTGTTGCTGATGTCATAGCGAGTCCTATGATCGCGAGTGCAGCCTGGCTTTGACCTCATAGCTCGTCCTCTGATCTTTTCGCGAGTCCTATGATTGTGCCGTCTGTTTGCCCCTGCCTGCTACTTGTTCTCCTGCCTGTTACTGTTCTGTGTTATGTTGATTACCTGTGTCTATATATATCTATGTGTCCTATGATTCACATTTGTCTATGTGTCCTATGATGCCTGAATTCAAAGACACGTGGTCTATATGACATCATAAAGACACATTTGTCTTTGTGTCCTATGATGCCTGAGTTCATAGGACGGCCTATGATGTTCAGGCAGAGATCATAGGTCGTCCTATGAACGTGACAGACACACACAGACGGACACACACACAGAGATTAATAGAGTGAAGTGATTTTCTCACCTGCCCCCCCCCCCCCCAAAAAAAAATCTTGTCACAAGCATCTGATCTCACCAAAAGTAGTACAAATAACGTGCTTTATGAACTGCAAACATGCTGCTGGCAATAAAAATACACTAACATTTAAACAATTTATTTACTATTCAACAGGGGCACACAAGTAAACAACAAGATTTAGCCCCACACACAAAAAAGTGAACACCGCGGTTATTGCGGTTGCTCGTTATCCTCCGCGGTAGGCTTGTCCATAGCGTGGTACTACATAACTGCAGTTATCATGACAACCCTAGATGTCAATAAAGGAGTAGCTCATTCCAGCCGGATGAAATCACACCAAAAGCATTCAGATCTTCTGACCTTTGACACTGAGCTTTGAGCACTACCTGGATTGCAGACCCACATGAGGATCAATGTGCATGAGTCTGTTAGGACTGGAGGCAATTACCTAGGAGGTGTAGTGATTTTCATGAAATCTTAAGTGCCCGGGTCTTTTGATCTTTGTTCCTGACCTGGAGCACAACCTGGATGCAGACCCACCTGAGGACCATTGTGTGTCGAGCTTGACAAGAACCGAGGCAACTGCCTAGAGGAGTGGAAATTCCTTTGAAATGACGGCCAGACAGAGGCTCATTACCTTAGCTCTTTTTAGCTTAGTGGGAATGAGTAAAAACTGAATTATGGCTCATTATGTAGCTACAAGAAAATGCCTGCTCAGAGTATATTCTATATAGCTCCTACCCTGTGGAACATGTTCCCCCTGACAGTTCACCAGACACCAACCTTGGGAGTCTTTTAAATCCAGGCTGAAAGGACACTTGTTCCTGCAAGGTTTTCCTGGCTAACTTGTTTAATGTTTGTCCATGTCTACTGTTGGTTTTGTTTGTTTGGAAAGTGACCTTGGGTTTCTTGAAAGGCACTATATAAAGCAAGCAAGCAAGCAGTTTATTTGTATACCACTTTTCACAGATATATATCACAAAGTGCTTCACAGCAAATTAAAATTTACAAATACACAGAAATTAAAATCAATAGAAAACAGTGAAGAAATAAAAGCCATTCAATGACAGCTAAAAGCCTGTCTAAACAAATGAGTTTTTAACTCCTTTTTAAAGGAGTCAACAGATTCAAGGCAGCGCAAGGACAAGGGAAGTGCGTTCCAAAGGCGTGGTGCAGCAGCCTGGAAAGACCGATCTCCATAGGTTCTGAATTTGGTCCGAGGGACCACCAGGAGTCTCTGGTCTGAGGATCTTAGTGATTGCGTCATGGCATAAGGAGTCAAGAGGGCTGAGATGTATGAAGGAGCTTGGCCATTAGGAGCTCTAAAAGTCAAAATTAAAATCTTAAAATGAAATCTAAAAGCAACTGGCAGTCAGTGAAGGGACGATAAAACTGGGGAAATGTGTTCCCTTTTCTTTGTCCAGGTTGAAAGCCGAGCTGCTGCATTTTTGCACTGTCAGAAGGTGGGCAACAGCAGTTTTATTAAAACACATGAAAAGGGCATTACAATAATCTAAGCGAGATGAGATAAAAGCATGAATGATCATTTCCAGTTCAGGTGTTGAGACCATAGGTCTAAGTTTTGCTATATTCCTCAGATGAAAAAAGGAATTTCTGACCAGTTGCCGACCATGGCAGTCCAGTGACGTAGCATTGTCAAAAACAACACCCAGGTTACGCAGGCTGGGCTGGGTAGAAGAGCCTCGATGACCTCAGTGTTGCTTTATCAGAGGAATTTTACTGTCTGGAGCGATGATCAGTGTTTGTCTCGTTAAGATTTAATTGTAGGAATTTATTGTTTAACCATTTGTTAATCACAGACAGGCAAGGGATTAAGTTTGATAAAATGTTCAGCTCATTTTCTTTAAAGCTGAATGTCGTCTGTGTAAAAATGGTAAGAGACACCCTTAAATTGACTGATAATCTGGCCAAGTGGCGTTCAATACAATAAAAACAGTAGGGCCCTGTATAGGGCCAGTATAAAATGAAACCATTATTATATTTGTGTCAGTGTTAATGTGACACAAAGCTTTAGGCACACTAGTTTCCACTACCAGCTCATCTTAATCATCTTCTCTTGCCCCAGAGTCCATATTTACCTCCACCAGGCCGGAGGCCAGGAGGAGGTTATGTTTTTGCCAGTGTTTGTCTGTTTGTTTGTCTGTCTGTTGGTTAGCAAGATAACTCAAAAAGTTTTGGACGGATTTCAATGAAACTTTCAGGCGTTGTTGGAAATGGTACAAGGAAGAACTGATTAAATTTTGGGGATGATCCGGATCACCGTCTGGATACAGGAATTTTTTAAAGGATTCTTTAACATTGTGAGATACGGCCATTTTCAACATGTGTGCAGGCCCAATGGAGGGCGCTGCTCGTCGTGTCTGACGAACACAAACTCCGCCTTCTTCAAAGTTATAGGCACAAAAGCACGTGGAACACAGTACTGGGCAGGGCTCGGCAGCGTGCCTGTGTACCTGTGTTTGCGCTACGCTGCAAAAGCTCAGACGGGCAGCTGTCCGCCGCTGGATTATTTGGCAGAAATTCCCCGGCCAGCCATAGTAGCTGCGCAAAAAGAAGCTCTCTGCCGGGGAAGCTTCCAAATCATCTTTTGCCGTGGAGCGCAACCCCAATAAAACCCACGCCAACCTGTCTACCCAGTTTGCATCCGTCAGTGAAGCCCTCAGTGCTGCTTTCAGTGATCTATGAAAACGCTTGCATAACCCATTGCCCTGTGGGTTGTACGCGGTTGTGTCATGATTTCTTTTGTTTTTTCTTTTGAATTCTTGGATGGAACATGGGTGGGCAATATAAGCTGCGGATTCAGCCATCACACATTTCGGATAACTTATGTTGAACTGTATAATCAGAGGACTTATTGTCTAATTTGACCTTGTTGGATTTTATTACCCCCTTTGTTATATTATTCACTTTCTTTTAACCTGTACTCAATCTATTCGAAATAAAGATTAATTCATTCATTTGCAACGCCCGCAGCCTGGGAGTTAGGAGATGGACACAACACCAACACTTCAGTTTATTACCTCCGCCAAGGAGGTAATGCTTTTACTACTGAACCACTAATCCTATCATTGTGAATCCAATTGCTAGTCATATGTTTTCATGGTCAAGGAATCTGAAAATGTACACACAAACACTGTATGGGGGGGGGGGGGGGGGGAACTGTGGCGCTTGGCGGAGGTCTGTGCTCTCCGAGTGCTTTTCTAGTTCCACAATGCAGTAATCATGATAGCAAACAGAACAGAATGCTGAACCTGGTGCTGTACTGTGTAACAAATGTCAAACTGCTTCCATCAGATTAATATTTTTTCTCTTTTGTCAATGAGGAAGCAAGTCTAATCAGAGCAGTTTACCTTCAGCAGGATTTCAGCCAGAGAACCAATCATGTGCAGAGCACCATCCTTTTTCCTGGGGTCAGAGGTGGGATCAGTGAGAATCTGGTAACAGAAGCCCATTGTTTTTTGCAGCACCTAAAGAGACCAACAAACGGAATTATTCTACAGACATAAACAATCATGTATAAAAACAGAATTGCTATTATTTTCCAAGGCGTAAAGAATCAAAATGGCTTTGAAATGTCAACGCACCTCTTTCCTTTTGTTGCAAGATGTGAAGAGAAGTGTCTGGGCTGCTGTCGTTGGAGAGATGAAGTCCTCAAATACGTCTAAGGGGGACAGCAGAGGTTAATGCTGATATTAAAGCCTGACCAATGCCTCGTGTCTTAAAAATCTGATATCCAGTGTATCAGCCAAATAGCCAATATCACCCCCCCCTTCCATTAGACACTCCAACTGGCATCCAAACATGCTCAGGGTTCCTTTTGAAATTAAAGTTTACCATTTCTCTTTGCTTACCAAACTTCATGCGGATGTACTCGTATGGATCCTCCTGCCACAGTTCCTCATCGCTATCCGTGTAACACATGAGTGGGAAAACCACATCCTGAATGATGCCCTGAAAAATAAAGTTGCAAGCAGGTTACAGTAGATGTCAGTCAAGTGCCAGGACCAGGTGTTGCCATCCAAGTTCCATACATTTCCTAGTTGTGAAATATGTTAAGGCAAAAACCATCAAAAGTGTGTGTGTGTGCGCGCGCAGGGCACACATTTAAAAATCCCATGATTAATATTTAGCACTTCATTGGTTAAATTACCTTTTTTGCAGGTCCTTAATATGTTCGTTTTGGACAAGCACAGAGAACTCAACAGTTTACTGTATTTGTAAACATTTATTTTCATATACCTGGATGTGTGGTTTGAGGTTTTTCCAGGTCAGAGCGTGTGCTATGCCCTGGTTGATGTAGTTGAGGGTCTGCTGGAGTACTCTGGGAGCCACGTAATGTTTTTCTTTGTACTGGTATAGCACTTTCAGCAGCACCTAGAATACAAATGTAAAAAAAAAAAAAAAAAAAATCCTTGTAAGTTTACACTGAATGAGAAGCCACAGCTCCCATTTACATTTTGCTTTTTAAAGTGCTTACTTGCTGTGCAGCAACTGCATATTCCTTTAGGAAAAGCTCAGCAAATTCGGCATACTCTTTGGTTGTGTTGCCTGGGCTTCCATATCTGAAAACACAGTTTCATATAGTGACTGTTGATCATAACTGTAAGGTTTATTAGCAAGTTAGGGGAATAATTTTTTTTCACCTCTCAAAAAGTCGAGCCAAGATGTGGAGAGCCCACTTCTTACACTTCCACCACGGAAGGTCGGGCCGCTCGTCTTCATCAATCTGCATAGTCTCCTGCACAGACGAGAACGATGTTGGCACAAAGTCTCCAAAAGGTAAGGATAACAAAAGCTGAATGAACAGTTGCCTTACCGGTGGGACATCTCGATCTACTACAGTCTTCAGGATCTCCATCCACTCTGTCAGGTTCTGCCTGTTGATGAGTTCCAGAGGAAGGTTGTACTACATCCAAAAAAGAAAAAAATATTAAAGTAGACAACCCTCCCAAATATTGACATTTAGATGCAGCATCACAGATTCTAAAGTCCAATTTAAAGCCTGTATGATTGTGCCCTCACCTGGAAGAGCGCATAGAGAATTTTGAAGATCTGTTTTTGAATGAGGACAGAATCACTGGAATGGTCAGGGAGCAGCTGGATAAACCGGTCTTTCAGCATGGGCATAAAGATGTGCATGGCAGCCACCAGAGGCTGGCGCTCCTCTGGCTTCTTATATCTGTTTCAGACACATTGCATCAGTCTTAATATACCCATACAGGCTCAGTCTGCATTACGAGACAAAATTCAAGTTGGAATAGAAAGAGTCAACAATACAAACTGACTTACTCATAATTTTTGACAAGCTGGTAAAGGCAGAGTAAAATGCCCAGCCATCCTGCGCTGTTGTCTGACTGTAGGTAAAAGCCAATCTTGTCGACAATAGTCGTCCACTTGCCAGGGTAGTCGTGTTTGATCATGTGGTGGATGCAAGTTGTCAACTGCACCCTGTCAAGTTAAAAAGGCCAATTTTAAATTGGGCAAGTTATAAAATGAACAAACACTTTGCACACAAGAATGACTGGAAGGGAAGATGGAACCGCCAAAGAGCCTCTCACTTAACTCAGCCAACGGGTTGGTAGTTACCTGATGCGCTCGGGGGAGTGGATGATGGCCTCCACTATGTTGTCTCGAATGAACTGTCTGTCCTCGTCTGGGATGTTATTAACATGCGTCTCTGTGCTGGAACCGTCTCCATCACTCCAGTGCTGGGTTATCATGTTCTTAAGGTAAATCACACCTGGACAGCGAAAGAAAGGTCAGCCTTTACATCCAGATGAAAGCACTGACTGTAAATATAAAGCCTCATTAGTTGAAAGTTGACAATTTCAATATAGTCATTAATATTTAAACTTCTCAGCTTTAGAAACAATTTGGGGAAAAAAAAAATCATTCCACCTCCAAGAAGTCAAGAGGATTAGCTGAAACCTCTATATGGTTTAAAATTCAGTCTTAAACTTAACAGCACAAATGAAGCTATGATGTTGAGCAATCAGACAGCACAACATATCAAACTTTATTTGTATAGCACTTTTTAAACATTAGATGCTGTGCAAAGTGCTTTACATCGATAAAAACATATGGGATGCAGCATTTCCTCTGGCTTAAGGACTTTGGTGTGGTGTAGGGATGTTAATGATTAACTGACTTTCAATTAACTGTCGATAAAAATTTAGTTGACTAAATTAAATTGGTTGTCAATTGATAACTCGGCAGTCTTTTTCAATTATTCTATGAAATACAGTGGCATGGCCATCCAGGTGGGGGTGCACGCGGTCACCCACTGCGACCTTTCAACTGAAACCAAAGAAAACGCAGAAGAAGATGGCAAGCCCCCAGAGCGAAAAAAAACTCTCCCTTCCGGGTTACATCGGAGAGCCACAACAAGTTCCATTGACACACGAGCTTGAAGATCCACCTGCCTGGTGGAGAAATGGACTGGAGCAATGAAGAAACTACATAAGCGCAAAACCCCATTCCCGCTGCCAGACAGGAAAGCAGAATGGACTGGAGTTACTACTGACGTAACAAACAAACAGAGGGAGCCCAGATCGTACATGATTGCCTGTATTTCCGGGGTACTGTGATAATGTTTAGCAAGCAACAGATGAAGCAGCTCACAATTTATTTTCCTGTTAAAACAGTCTAGTGTATCTCATTAAATTAGAATGTGAAAGTTATTTTTTTTGTAATATGGCTAAAAAAAATTTTTTATGATATTGGTAATCATTTTTAAAATAAATTAAAAATCATGACATATGTAATTTACTGAGATGCACCAGCACATAGTACACACTATACTAGGGGTGGGAAAGAAGACTGATTCAGTGATGAACTGCAATACTTGGCACTCGTAACAATGCACCAATCCATAAATGCATGGATCGATCTTTTAATTTAAAAAAAAAAAAAAAAAAAACACACCACACAAACTGCTGTACATTTAGGTACCAGTTAATCAACTGAGTTTTCAGTCCACTACATTGCACAAAACCATCACTGCAAAGGTGCCTCAAGGGCCCAGCCCTGATACAATTTAAGATGACGGAGGGAGCAGCATGTACAGTCTACAAGCAGCACGGGCAGGGGAGGAACACTGAGAATTGCAGCGTCAAAGTTTAAATTAGATGTCTGGAGGTTTTTTGGATTTTATAACAAAGACGGGACGAACAACCTGGATGCAACACATTCAGTTTGCAAGGAGAGTTTTTGTTACATTAAAACACTGGAGCCTTCACTGATTATTTTAAGACTATATTTTATCATCAGTTGAACATTTATTTTAACAGCATTTGTTTTTGCATTTAACTTGAAAATAATTTACTGTGAAATTGTCCAGTTGCTGCCCATTTGGATATATGAAAGAGATGTCAACAGTTTTACTATGGGACATGATTTGAGGTTGAAAAAGGTGGGGAAAAAAAAAAAAATATTGAAATATATGGTATCGTGATACTCGATATCGCAATATCGTGATCACCGTTGAATCTTGGTGGGATCATATTGCGACCCCAAGTAGCGCGATCTGAATCTGATAGGGATGGGAATCTCGAGGGACCTAACGATCCGATTCATATCGCGATACTGGCATGACGATCCCATACTATCAAGATCTATCACAATCCCATCACTATTACGATCCATCACGATACCATACACCCCCGGTCCCCAATGTTAACGTCAAATTTTGTCCTCAAAGTACAACTGCCAATATCTGTTTCATGAAAAGTTTTAACTCTTTTCAACTCGCTGCGGCCCCTGTTGTTGTGGTGGCTGGTGGCTCTCAGTCCTGCAACGGTCCTTTCTTCTGCTGACATTCTTGGGGCTTCATTTGAGCAGAGGTTGATTGGGGCAGGTCCCCGGAGTTTGCTGGTCAGTGCCGTTCAGAGAAAAAACAAGCGACACGCCAGTGTGTTTTTAGCTTAGCTGTTGCTAACACTACTCTGAGACGTGTGCTGGACTGCATGCTTGAGTGTTTTATTTTGTGCAGCGCTTCTTGTGGGTTGTGTCATGTCAAGGTCTTCCATTTGATGTTCGTTTTAAATCCAAAGAACCCCCGACATTTGAGCTAACTTTTTGCAGCAGTCAACTGCTTTCTAACTTTCAAAGCTGGCTGCAAATCTCTCGAGACAAGATATGACTTCACTTGACTGGGTGCTTGCTTCGTGCCATCTAATGGACTGAAAACACAATTGGGCGATTTAATACCCGAGTATGCAACGTTACATGACTATATACAGGGATGGCAACAGGAAATTCTGATTTCAGCTGAAATCTAATTTGGTCGATTGACTTATGGTGGGGCCGGGGGGGGGAGGGGCGCAGCCCCCCTGAAGCCGGGAGGTTTTCAGTAAAACAGAAGTAATTTAGACTGAAAAAAATGATTAAAAAAAAAAAAAAAAAGAAATACTAGACTTAGATAAATCATTAAATTTAATGAAAAGTTAACTTACTTTTTCTTCAATGTTGTCTCACTGTCTTTAGTCCAACATATTTAACAGTTCTATAAGAGTTTATTACACTATTTACACTGGTCACCAAGTCACTTCTAATGTGAAACTTTCTTCCTTTTGGCAGCAAGCTGTGTCAGTCTCTGAACTTTGAACTTCATCTCCTTTTCTGGTTTCTTCAGAAACTGTCCGAGTGTTTCTGTTACCTCGTTGAACTTTGAGCCAATTTTCACCTTTACTGTCACTTCGCCCCCCGAAGCTCCTGGGTTTTTATGATTTTTAAGTACCAGAACTGTGCTTAAATGACATAAAACAAACAGCTGAATGCCACTTATTACTGTATAATATTGACTTATGTTCCAAGAAGATAGCATTCCTAAACTAGAAAAGCACTCAGAGCGCATACCTCCACCAAGGCTCCTTCAGTTTGTCATGGATCAACTCCAAAATGTAATGGGTTTGTGTGCAGGCCTATAGCCACTTGTGGTGAAAACTGCATCAAAGTCTGTCCATCAGTTTTGGAGTATTGTTGCTAACACACTGTGAGAAGATAAGCGCCTTGGTTGAGGTATGCATTCTCAGATCATCACCAAAATATAATGGGTTCCTCTCTAGCCCAACAACCACCTCTGGTGAAAATTTCATCCAAATCCATCCAGTAGTTTTTGTGTAATCCTGCTGCACAAATACAAAAAAGCCCTTGGTGGAGGTATGCACTCTCAGATCATCACCAAAATCTAATCATCTGTTCCCCGTGCCATTACACACCTTTCCTGAAAATTTCATGAAAATCCGTCCATAACTTTTCCTTGCTAACAAACAGACAGACAAACCAACGCCGATGAAAACATAACCACCTTGGCGGAGGTAAATATTCCAACAAGCATTATCCATCAAATGCTTTAACACTTGATCAAATCAAAATCAGTTAATTTTATCTATTCCGTAATAGAAATAAAATTCCAACATACCATTACTTTTTATAATTTCAGCATACATTTCAGATCACCAGTTTCAATCTCCATTGAGTCTTGAGCAGCTCATTTTCCTCCCCCGCGCAGCCCAGCTCATACAGCCGTTGTACGCTGCACTCAAACGGAAATCGGCGGACAGAGTCGACTGGACTCCTGAACGGGAGCAGGCGTTCTGAGGTTAAAACAGTGCTCACTACCGACGCCTCGGACATGGGCATAGCGGCCGTCGTGGAGCAATGTGTTGCCGGTTCTTGGCAGCCGCTCACCTTTTTTTTTAGCAGGTCTTTGCACGACAGTGAGCGTAAATACAGCATGTTCGACAGAGTTTATGGCTCTCCACCTGGCCATACGCCACTTCCGGTTCTGGCTGAAAGGGCACACCTTCACTGCATTCGTGGACCACAAGCCTCAAACGTACTTAACGTACTTTATCTTCCTGGAAGATAAAATAAAGCGGAATTCGGCGCATTACCGGAAAAATCACATCCCTGAGAACAAGCCGCCATGAATTTTTGACAAAGCATACGAGCCATTTGATTGGTCCAATCGTTTGCAACTATCCAATCGCAGGGCTGTTTACAATACAGCAGTAGCTTGAGTACATCCGGGTTATCACGAGACTTGACCCGGGGAAGCGTCGAGCGCTTATGTAATCGTGTTGATTTTCGCTAAAATCGGTAACAATAAGGTACCTTACCCCCCCCCCCTAAAATTTCCTCAACGGATTTAGACGATTCACAGAAATGATCAATTTGAAAATAAATCGGCGGAAATCCGCGGATCGGCGGAAAATTGCCATCCCTGTATATATCAATAATAAAAGATCAATCCACGCGTTTAGGGATCGGTGGATCGTCATTAGTGTCAAGTATCGTGATCCATCACTGAATCGATCTTTTGTTCCACCCCTACACTACACTATACAGTACAAAATTTGTAAAAAAAAAAAAAATTAAAAAAAATGCCATTGTCTGTAGTAAAAAGAAAAAAAATAGTACAATAAATCAAAGAATATGATCACGTTTTATTCAGTATGTGACGTGTAAAAAATGAGAAACCATGACACTCAAAAGATTAAAAAAAAAAATTCATAATACTGTGGTAATTTACTTACGTATACTTAAATTATATGAGCAGAGGTGGGTATAGTAGCTACAAATTGTACTCATGTGAAAGCAGTGCTCTTATGAAATTAATAATTAAGAGCAGACATCCAAAAAATTACTAGTCGAGTTGAGTACAAAAGCACTGACTTAGAAAAACACTTAATGACTTGAGTCTTAAAGGTTTGAGGTTTTTCTCCTAAATTAAAAACCATTTTCTTATACTTTTCTACTTTGTAAATTTGTTTTTACCTACACTGTTCACAAAAAGTTAGGGATATTTGGTTTTTGGGTGAAATTTATGGAAAATGGAGAGGAGACAATGGACACTCTAAAGGGCTGTTTTGAAGCCACCGCCTGGAAGCAGCTCTGCGATCCACATGGTGAGGACATCGATGGCCTCATTCACACCTTCACGGGCTACCTCAGCTTCTGTGTGGACAAATCCGTTCCCACCAAGACCATACGGCGTCACTCAAACAACAAACCCTGGATCAACCCTGAGATAAAAACACTTCTGAGAGAGAAGAAGAGGATCTTCAGGTCAGGGAACAGGGAGATGCTGAAGTCCGTACAGAGGGAGCTGAGGAGAAAGATCAGAGAAGGCAAGGACAGCTTCAGGAAGAAGATGGAGGACAAGCTGCAACAGAGCGACATCAGCGGGGTCTGGAGAAACCTCAAAACCATCTCGGGGCTCCAGAATACCTCCCCCCAGGCCACAGGGGGCAGGGAGTGGGCGAACAACCTGAATCTGTTTTTCAATAGATTTGACCAACCGCCCTCCCCCCTGACTGCACAACAACCACTGCTGCCTCTAAAGAAATCAAGTCCTGCTGCCCACTCCCCACTCCACCAACACCCCCCCACTCCCAACACACAGCCCCCCATCCTGACCCTGACCAGGACCCAGGTGAGGACGGAGCTGAGGAAGATCAAGGCGAGGAAGGCGCCGGGACCGGACGGCATCAGCGCAAAGCTCCTCAAGTCCTGTGCAGACCAGCTGTGTGGGATTGTGACGTATATCTTCAACATGAGCCTGAAACTGGGGAGGGTACCACAGCTGTGGAAAACATCTTGTGTGGTACCTGTACCAAAAACTTCCCACCCCAAAGACCTGAACAGCTACAGACCGGTGGCCTTGACGTCCCACTTGATGAAGACCCTGGAGAGACTGCTCCTTGCTCACCTCCGCCCCCTGGTGGAACCAGCAATGGATCCACTCCAGTTCGCCTACCAGCATGGCATTGGGGTGGAGGATGCGGTGATCTTCCTCCTTCACCGTTCTCTGTCCCACCTGGAGAAGCCCGGGAATATGGTGAGGATCATGTTCTTTGACTTCTCCAGTGCTTTCAACACCATCCAACCGATGATCCTGAAGGACAAGCTGCTGCGCGCAGGGGTGGACCAGCACCTGTCATCATGGATCCTGGACTACCTCACGAACCGGCCTCAGTTTGTGAGAACCCGGGACTGTGTGTCCGACACGATCATCAGTAGCACGGGGGCCCCCCAGGGAACGGTGCTGGCTCCCTTCCTGTTCACTCTTTATACTGCGGACTTCTCACACAACACAACACACTGCCATCTACAGAAGTTCTCTGATGACTCTGCGATCGTTGGCCTCATCTCCAATGGAGATGAAGCTGAGTACAGAGGGCTTATCCAGGACTTCGTGGACTGGTGCCATCGGAACTGCCTCCAGATCAACGCGAGGAAAACTAAGGAGCTGGTGGTGGACTGCCGCAGGCATGGGCAGCCCCTCACAGTACCAGTAAATATACAGGGAACAGACATCGAGATGGTGACATCCTATAAGTACCTGGGTGTTCATCTGAACAATAAACTAGACTGGTCACACAATACTGATGCACTCTACAAGAAGGGACAGCGCAGGCTGTTCCTGCTGAGGAGACTCAGGTCTTTTGGTGTACAAGGGGCGCTGCTGAAGTCATTCTATGACACGGTGGTGGCATCAGCCATCACTTTTGGAGTGGTCTGCTGGGGCAGTGGCATTACTGCAGCCGATAGGAAGAGACTGAACAAACTGATTAAGAAAGCTAGCTCTGTCCTGGGGCAGCGCCTTGATCCGATGGAGGAGATAGGAGAGAGAAGGACGGTGGCTAAACTGTCATCTCTGCTGGAGTCCGAGTTCCACCCTATGCAGGACATACTGAATGCACTGAGGAGCTCATTTAGCAGCAGACTACATCATCCCAGGTGCACAACCGAGAGGTTTCGTAGGTCCTTCCTACCAACGGCTGTCAGACTGTACAACCTAAGCAGGGCTGCTCGCAGAGATAGCAAAAAGACGTAAGAAACTAAGTTTTTTGAATGCAAAAGATGCAATAGACTTACACAATGGTCCCCTCCGGCATACAACTAGGAACATACCGGTCGCTATGGAGGGTGAGAATGTGTATGGGCACATAATCATACCATGTAGGATAACTAAGTAGACGGTTATGCTGTTTCATTCCATCTAGCAACAATGCTCTGCACTGTGTGTGTTTATATATTTACATATTTATTCCATCTAGCTACAATGCTCAGCACTGGGTGTGTTTATATTTATATATCTACATATTATTCCATCTAGCTACATTGCTCCGCACTGTGTGTGTTTATATACTTGCATATTTATTCCACCTAGCTGCAATGCTCCGTACTGTGGGTGTTTATATATTTACATATTTATTCCATCTAGCTACAATGCTCTGCACTGTGTGTTCATATATTCATATATTTATTCCATCCAGCTACAATGCTCTGCACTGTGTGTCTGTGTGTGTGTGTATATATATATATTTTATAGTAATATGTACATATGTATATTAGCTGCTCTTGCTTGCTTGTTTTTTTCTTGCCTTCTGATTGTTGCTCTGAGTGTTGCTATCCCTGTGCTGTTGCAATCCTGGAATTTCCCCGTTGTGGGACTAATAAAGGCTTATCTTATCTTATCTTAAAATGTAAAACGTTCACGCTGCAGTGATATTACGCTGCAGTGATAATCCCTGAGCCTTGTTCTGCTAGAGGTTTCTTCCTGTTTAAAGGGAGTTTTTCCTCTCCACCGTCACCAAGCGCTTCTTCACAGGGAATCGCCTGATGGGGTCTTTCTGCAATTGTGGGGGTTTCCCCTACATTTGAAAGTGCTATGAGATGACTATAAATAAAGTTGAATACTATGTCATGAAAGTAGGGCATTTAAGTAGAAGCGTGCAATGGTGATTTCCTCATCTCAAACAATTTATTGAAACAAAAGCCAACAACAGCAGTGGGTATACCACAACAAAAAATGTCAATGTTTCAATAACTTGTCATGTGCTCTTGAGCATCAATTACAGCTTGACAAGGACATCTCATGCTGTTCACAAGTCGACTTATTGTCTGCTGAGGCATGGCATTCCACTCTTCTTGAAGGGCAGCCCTCAGGTTACTGAGGTTGTGGGGTGCAGGGTTACAAGCCTCTGCATGGCGACTCAGCTGATCCCATAGGTTTTCTATGGGATTCAGGTCTAGAGAAAGTGCAGGCCACTCCATTTCAGGTACCCCAGCCTCCAGCAGCCATTCCCAAATGATGCGACCTCGATGTGCTGGAGTACTGTCGGCCATGAAGATGAAATTAGACCTGTGTTGTTAAAGGGGACCTGTGGTGGCCGTGAAAAAAAAAAAGATATTATATTGAGCCCCTGTCTCACGTTCTAGCTCAACTTCAAGTTCAAAGCCATGCGATATAAATCCATTGCTGATGTGCTGGTTCTGCTATGTCAGCAAAACATGGGCGCAGCCATACTGGCGGCTACATGGCCTGCCAGGACGCTTCCTGTGACGTAGTAGCGCTGGTACCGCGATCAGGATCAATATTGGCTGAGCCTGGAGTGCCCGGATGAGCAGTGGCTGTCGGTATATGGATATCGCAAAATGGCGGAATGTAAAGCCTTTGGATGTCTCAATAATAAGCGGAAAAAACAAAGATAAACACTTCTTTTGTGTACCCAAACCCAGCACACCTTGTCGGAAGATCGTCGCGGAAAAGGGGTTGCACAATCTCGTCTTGTAAGATGTGTCTAACTCGTGTGTTTAGATAGGGCAGCTCAGTGCGTGAACGTGAGTGAGTGCGTGCGCGCAGCCGAGGTGCGCCCCCGTGTGTGTGGAATGGCCCCGAGAAGCGAACGTGTGTGTGAATTGGTGGATGAGTGGAGAGAGAGCAAGGCGACCGGAGCAGGTAAAAATTGCTGCTATCAACAGTGCAGTGTGTGAATAAAGCCCCAACATTCAACATCAGTTTTTTGCCGAACACAATGGCCACATTTGCACCAGTCTGCTTTGGCCATACTGGCTTGGCCAGCACGCCAGTTTATAGCAGCATTTTCCTCCGAGGAATCTGAAGATTCCGACGAATCAGTGTCATTTTCACCCTCAGAAGACCTTTCTGCCTCAAACCAGTAGCCATGTTGCCCGAATTCTTCCTCAAAGTCTGATAATTCAGCCATATCAGAACAAAAACACTGACAAAAGCACCGTAGTCACTGGTACACGCTGAGTATCGACTTTTCAGTAACAACGAGGTGACGTCACATCCGCATGTGTCATGGCTGCGTGCATAGTTTTCATTGGCTGGCCATGCCAGCTGTAGTATTTGCATATATCTCTGGTGGTAGATGGCTGGCAATAATTATTTAACCAAATAACGAATACTTTGCCTAATGTTTTCAAGTTGAATGCGTTTAGACGACCACCACAGGTCCCCTTTAATGCACGGGCACAATGACTGGATTAATGGCGTTATTCAAGTAGTATTGGCTTGGCACTGTACCATTCACAAGGTGTAGGGCAGTTCTGTATTGACTAGATACAACTGCCCAGACTGCAACATGGTGACAAAAGTGACTGATGCATAGCGCTCCCTTTGACATCTCCAACATCGTTGGCAGCCATCATTTCTGCTCAATGTGAATCGACTTTCGTCAGAAAACAGCACTGAAGCCCACTGGTCCCTTATCCAGCGTAAATGCTCCCTGGCTCATGCAAACGATGATGCCTGTGCCTGATAGTTGCAACCTGCTGATGACACTGTGACACTATGCTCAGTGGCCACTTTCCTCTGAGAACATCCTGTTTGAAGCCTTACAACGGAGAGGTACTGTTGATCAATTGTGAGGTGCTGTCTTGGTCTCATGATGTCAAAATATGACCTGTGTGATGACACAAAAGAGATGACACTCCACCCAGTTCTTCGGGGTGTTAGGGGGTGCCAGCCAAAGGGGCCAGAGCACTGGGGGTTATGAAGTACATAAAGAAGTGCCTTTCACCCCCACCGTGCCAGGCTCACATCTCAGGACGCAGGGGCACAATGTGTTGTACTAAGTCTTGCTCTGTGACGTGTATGTTAATGTGTATGCTGATGTGTGTTCACACTTTGTAACTGGTATGTTAATGTGTTTACCCTGAGTGCCAGTGGCGGGAAGAAAATGTATAAAGCAGTTCGCTTTTGCACTCCCAAGTTAAGTCTGTTCCGTCTTGGAGGAGAAATAAACTTCTTTGTTGTCAGCTCGTGTCTCGTCTGCTTTCATCCTCCATATTGGTGACCTAGACACATGAAATGGAAGATGGACCAAGCACCACCATGGAGACACTTCCGCTGGAGTCTCCCACCGCTGCATGCGCCGTTGCAGTCAGACTCCCGGACTTTTGGCTTCACGACTCGGCCGCTTGGTTTATTCATGTGGAAGCCCAGTTCGCCCTCCGCGGAGTTGTGACAGATGACACAAAGTACCATCATGTAGTGGCATCGCTGGACGTGCGCACCACCACACAGCACGCCAGGAGTCTACTCCGAGCCCTGCCAGCCCAAGGAAAATATGGCGCTCTCAAGTGGCTGCTGCTGCACTGTTACACCCTTTCAGATGTAGAGAGGGCAGAAAAACTCCTCACCCGCTCAAAGCTAGGAGACAGATCAGCTGTGAACCTGATGGAGAACATGCTTGTGTTGATGGGCAGGGACGACGGATTTTTCCTTTTCGCCCACCTCTTCCTTAGAAACCTACCGGCTTCTGCGAGAGCGATTCTCGCTAACTCACCACTGCTGGCAGCCAGGGACTACCGCACACTGGCAGAAGAGGCAGACCGCATCATCCTGGCAAACGAGGCATTCAGCGTTCAGGCAGTGAGACCAGGATCTGCGGCGGAGCTCAGCGAGCCGATGGTGGTGGTTGGGATTGCCACCCGGGGAAACAAGACCGGGACGCTGTGTTTTTATCACCGCCGTTTTGGCAAGGAAGCGCAATACTATCTGCAGCCGTGCCACTTCAAGAAGCCGGGAAACGGGACAGCTAGCGGTCAATAGCAGCTGCGACCGCTGGCAACAGGAAGAAGCTGCTTTTTATCACGGACACACGTTCAGGGAGATGTTTTTTGGTACACTCTGGCTCCCAGAAGAGATGACGTTCGTTTTCTGAAATGCTGTGTTACTTTTATGCCGGACGTAATGGGACACACTTTCCAAAAAGTTCAACTTTTGTCTCGTCAGTTCACAAAGTATTTTCCCAAAAGTCTTGGGGATCATCAAAATGTTTTCTGGCAAAACTCAGATGAGCCTTTATGTTCTTTTTGCTCAGCCGTAGTTTTCACCTTGGAACTCTGCCATGGAGGCCATTTTTGCCCAGTCTCTTTCTTATGGTGGAGTCATGAACGCTGACCATAACTGAGGCCTGCAGTTCTTTGGATGTTGTTGTGGGGGTCTTTTGTGACCTCTTGGGATGAGTTGTCGCTGTGCTCTTGGGGTAATTTTGGTCGGCTGGCCACTCCTGGGAAGGCTCACCACTGTTCCATGTTTTTGCCATTTGTGGATAATGGCTCTCACTGTGGTTCGCTGGAGTCCCAAAGCTTTAGAAATGGCTTGAAAATTGAACTCAGCTTTCCAAAGATGTGATAAACCACAGTGAATTTAAGTTTTAACAGGGGGGGGCAATCACTTTTTCCACACAGGGCCATGTAGGTTTGGAATTTTTTTACCCTCAATAATAAACACCTTCAATTAAACACTGCATTCTGTGTTTACTTGCGTTATCTTTGTCTAATATTTAAATTTGTTTGATGTTCTGAAACATTTAAGTGTGACAAACATACAAAAAAAAAAAAAAAAAAGAGAAATCAGGAAGGGGGCAAACACTTTCACACCATTGTATATCCACCATCCCTCCTCTGCACATGTCCAAAGCATCTCAGCTTTGCCTCTCTTACTTTATATATCATAAAAAATGAGAAATCAGGAAGGGGGCAAACACACTTTCATACCACTGTACCTCTTCTGCTTTTTACTCTGTTGAAAGCACGCTCATGCTTCACTCCAACATCAGGGAAGTGAGTACATGGATTCAGTTTTGTCTCTCAGACAGTGACACTAGATTCACTGCTGCGAATGGAACCGAGAGTGGCACGCTCCAGAATTCCAACCACACCCAATGTGCGGGAGTGACTGTTTTCACTCATGTTGTTCACCTGCATGCTTGCGGAGTGACAATCCTTAATTAATTTTCTTAGCCCAAAAATATAATACCTGCAAACTCAGAAGGGGTGAAAAAGGTGACAAACTAAATCTCTGTAGGGGGGTCTGGGGGTATACCCCCCCCCCCCGAAAAAAATTGTGATTTTAATACGTAAATCAAGAATTCTAGTGTACTCGGGGGGGGGGGGGGGGCCAGGGGAAAGACAACACTTGCTTCAGATAAAGCACATTTATCAACAGTGTTAACACTTAAAACTATTTTTCCCCAACCATTCAATGCTACACATTAATGTAGCAGTAAACAATCTATAAATATCCTATAAAATAATGAAACACCATTTTACACAATGACCAAAACGCATGACACCCAAAGGGGAAAAAAACCATAATACTGTAGTAATTAACTCACGCACACTTAAATTATATGATCAGAGGTGCGTATAGTAGCCAGAAATTGTACTCATGTAAAAGCAGTGTTGTGTTATGAAATTATAAGAGTCGACACCCAAAAACTACTGGTTGAGTGAGGTACTAAAGCACCTACTTCAATACTTGAGTAATGACTTAGTCTTGAAAGTCTGAGGGTTTTCTCCTTAATTTATAACCATTTTCTACTTCCAGTTTTCTTTTTTCTCTGTAAATTTGTTTTTACCTACAGTGGATATAAAAAGTTACAAACCCCTGTTCAAATACCAGGTTTTTGTGATGTAAAAAATGAGACCAAGATAAATCATTTCAAAACTTTTTCCACCATTAATGTGACCTATAACCTGTACAACCAATTGAAAAACAAACAAATATTTTAAAGGGGAAAAAAAAACCAACCAAACTTACAATAACCTGGTTGCATAAATATGCACACCCTTAAACTAATACTTTGCTCCAGCACCTTTGGCTTTTATTACAGCACTCAGTCTTTTTGAGTAGAAGTCCATCAGAATGGCACATCTTGATGTTGCAATATTTGCCCACTCTTCTTTACAAAAACGCTCCAAATCTGTCAGATTGTGAGGGCATTTCCTGTGCATAGCCCTCTTCAGTTCACCTCACAGATGTTTGATTGGATTCAGGTCTGGACTCTAGCTGGGCCATTCCAAAATCTTAATCTTCTGGTGAAGCCACTCTTTTGTTGATCTGGATGTGTGCGTTGGGTCACTGTCGTGCTGAAAGAGGAAATTTCTCTTCATTTTCAACTTTCTAACAGAAGCCAAAGATGAACTTTCTCTTCATCTTTCTAGCAGAAGGTTTTGTGCCAACACTAACTGGTATTTGGAACTGTTCTTAGTTCCCTCCACCTTTACTAAGGCCCCAGTTCCAGCTGAAGAAAAACAGCCCCAAAGCATGACAATGCCACCACCACGCATCACTGTAGGTATGGTGTTCTTTTGGTGATGAGCAGCGTGGTGTTTGTGCCAAATATTCCTTTTTGGAATTATGGCCAAAGAGTTCAACCTTGGTTTCATCAGACCATAACACATTTTCCCACATGCATTTGGGAGATTTCAAATGTGTTTTTGGAAAATGTAGCCAAGCTTGGATGTTTTTCTTAAGGCTTCCATCTTGCCACCATAGACAGGAGATTGTTGTCACATGTACTAAACAACCAGTACTTGCCAGAAATTCCTGCATCTCCTTCAATGTTGCTGTTGGTCTCTTGGCAGCCTCCCTAACCATTTTTTTTTTCTCGTCTTTCCATCAACTTTAGAGGGACATCTAAGTTCTTGGTAATGTCACTGTTGTGCCATATTTTCTCCACTTGATGACTGTCTTCACTGTGTTCCATGGTATATTTAATGCCTTGGAAATGCTTTTGTACCCTTCTCCTGACTGATACCTTGGAATAATGAGATCCCTCTGATGCTTTGGAAGCTCTCTGCAGACCACGGCTTGTGCTGTAAGATGAGACTACAAAAATGTCAGGAAAAGCCTACTAGAACAGCTGAACTTTATTTGGGATTAATCAGCGGCACTTTAAATGGTGGCAGGAGTGTGCAGACTCCCATTTGACATGAGTTTGAAGGTGATTAACTCTAAACACAGCCACATCTCCAGTTATAACAGGGTGTGCATATTTATGCAACCAGGTTATTATAAGTTGTGTCCCCCCCCCCCATTTTTCCCCTTAAAAGATTTCAATTTGATTTTCAATTGGGCTGTACATGTTATAGGTCACATTAATGGTGGAAAAAGTTTTGAAAGGATTTATCTTGGTCTCATTTTTTTACATCACAAAAACCTGGCATTTGAACAGGGATGTGTAGACTTTATATCCACTGTAAATTTGCCACCATTTTCCTCATAAATTTGGTAATTTTCTTTTGTAAAATTATGACTCTTCATACATATTTGAGACTTTATTATCATTAATTTGTGGATTATTTTATGGCTAATTTTTGTCAATTTTTAAATTAAATAACTGTTTTTCTAATAAATTTAACGGTTCATGGTAATTTTTTCCCCCTCATAATTGAAACTTTTGATCATAATTTTGCAGAGCCAAAATAGAATAATAAATTCAACTCTGAATTCAAAGAAACATAAAAAAGTATTAAAACTATATTTAATGAAATAAAATTAACTAAAATGACATTTCTATACTTTCACAATAACATACCTGCCAACTTTTCAAACCTGAAAAGCCTAGTAGCTAGCCGGGGTCCAGGGGCCGATGCTAATGTTAATAATGCTAATGCTAATAATAATAATAATAATAATAATATTTGCCAAACAAATATTAGCATTAAATCTTGTTAAATGTAGCTAACAACCTCATATTTCTTCCAACTTTCAAACCTGAAAAGCCTAGTAGCTAGCCAGGGTCTAGGGGCCGCAGGCCCCGGTAGGTCCAGGACAAAGTCCTGGTGGGGGGTTCAGGGGGGGCTTGCCCCCCAACGCCAAACAAATATTCGCATTAAATCAAGTTAGAATGTAGCTAACAACCTCATATTTCTTCAACTTTCAAACCTGAAATGCCTAGTAGCTAGCCGGGGTCCAGGGGCCGCAGTGTCAAATATTAGCAGTTGACATACAAGTCACATATTAATTATATTAAAGGTAAAATATCTAAATCAATTGCAATACTACACAGAGCGAAATATTTGCTGAATCAACAACCCACATTATATACAGTGGTACCTCTACTTACGAATTTAATTCGTTCCGGAAGAATTCTCGTAACGTGAAAAATTCGTAAGTAGAGGCGCGTTTTACATGTAAATGCCGTAATCCGTTCCAAGCCCCCAAAATTCGGGCATAAATTTTTTATAAATCGTAAAAACGCATCAAAACATGTAACAAATACATGTTACAATTAGATTACTGCACAATAAACATAAAATGAGAGTTTAAAATGAGAGAAAGAATAATAAAAGAGAATAATAAAAGAGAAAGAATAATAAAAATTATGTTCATTTACCCTTTAACTGCTATCGTCGTCGACGTCGTCACCTTTTGCCTTCTTTGGTTCATGTTCTGATCCAAGGACGTTTGCTTTTGTCGGCTTGTAAGTGCTTCGTTTTGTTTTAATACCGTGCTGATCGTTGATGTATTACGGCCATATTCTTTGGCGAGATCAACCAAACGCATAAAGTTTTGGAAAAAAAAAAAAAACTTCATGGCCAATGGGATACCAGGAAGATGCTAGGCGATAGCCAATGGCAGAGCAGCTACAGGTATGTTTACGTTCGGTAAACTACGGAAGCTGCGAGGAGCGCGTACTTTTTTGCCTTTCGTATCCTGAAATTTCGTTCGTAACTAGAGGCAATATTTTCCCGTTGAGGCGTCTCGTAACCTGAAAATTCCATATGTAGAGACGTTTGTAAGTAGAGGTACCACTGTACTTTGTATCATTCATTAATACTCCCATACATGACATATTGTACTGAAGTATGGGGAAATACATATAAAACAAACATATATCCAGTCTTTATGCTTCAGAAGAGAGCTATTAGAATAATAAACAAAGCTGCTTACAGGGAACCAACAAACCCACTTTTTCTTCAATTAAAAGCTCTCAAGTTGAAAGATCTGGTTGACTTTAAAACTGCAGTAATAATGTTTAAAGCTAAGAATCTACCACTGCCCGCAAATATCCAAAAGCTGTTCCAAATAAGGGAGAAACAATATCATTTCAGAGGAACATTTCAATTCAACTTTATTTATATAGCGCCATTTCACAACAACAGTCATCTCATGTATATTTCAAAAACCTTCAGTGAGAACTACCACCAAGCAACACTGCTTCAGTGCAAGGAGTCAGATTATGGAACGATTTTGGACCTGAATTAAAATCATGTACAACGCTTGGACAATTTAAACAAAAACTAAAGGAAGAAATACTCCCAACATACACTCACCGGCCACTTTATTAGGTACACCATGCTAGTAACGGGTTGGACCCCCTTTTGCCTTCAGAACTGCCTCAATTCTTCGTGGCATAGATTCAACAAGGTGCTGGAAGCATTCCTCACACAGTTTGGTCCATATTGACATGATGGCATCACACAGTTGGCGCAGATTTGTCGGCTGCACATCCATGATGCGAATCTCCCGTTCCACCACATCCCAAAGATGCTCTATTGGATTGAGATCTGGTGACTGTAGAGGCCATTTGAGTACAGTGAACTCATTGTCATGTTCAAGAAACCAGTCTGAGATGATTCCAGCTTTATGACATGGCGCATTATCCTGCTGAAAGTAGCCATCAGAAGTTGGGTACATTGTGGTCATAAAGGGATGGACATGGTCAGCAACAATACTCAGGTAGGCTGTAGCGTTGCAACGATGCTCAATTGGTACCAAGGGGCCCAAAGAGTGCCAAGAAAATATTCCCCACACCATTACACCACCACCACCAGCCTGAACCATTGATACAAGGCAGGATGGATCCATGCTTTCATGTTGTTGACGCCAAATTCTGACCCTACCATCCGAATGTCGCAGCAGAAATCGAGACTCATCAGACCAGGCAACGTTTTTCCAATCTTCTATTGTCCAATTTCGATGAGCTTGTGCAAATTGTAGCCTCAGTTTCCTGTTCTTAGCTGAAAGGAGTGGCACCCGGCGTGGTCTTCTGCTGCTGTAGCCCATCTGCCTCAAAGTTCGACGTACTGTGCGTTCAGAGATGCTCTTCTGCCTACCTTGGTTGTAACGGGTGGTTATTTGAGTCACTGTTGCCTTTCTATCAGCTCGAACCAGTCTGGCCATTCTCCTCTGACCTCTGGCATCAACAAGGCATTTCCGCCCACAGAACTGCCGCTCACTGGATATTTTTTCTTTTTCGGACCATTCTCTGTAAACCCTAGAGATGGTTGTGCGTGAAAATCCCAGTAGATCAGCAGTTTCTGAAATACTCAGACCAGCCCTTCTGGCACCAACAACCATGCCACGTTCAAAGTCACTCAAATCACCTTTCTTCCCCATACTGATGCTCGGTTTGAACTGCAGGAGATTGTCTTGACCATGTCTACATGCCTAAATGCACTGAGTTGCCGCCATGTGATTGGCTGATTAGAAATTAAGTGTTAACGAGCAGTTGGACAGGTGTACCTAATAAAGTGGCCGGTGAGTGTATATACAAGATGACATGTAAAATCACATAAGGATTGCCATATCCAGTCTGTGTTGTGTTGTTAGTTTTTTTTTTTTGTCACATTTTGTCTTAGCTTTGTTCTGAATTGTAATCGCTCTTGTTTTGTTTTTCTTTTGAATTCTTGGATGGAATATGAGTGGGCAATATAAGCTGCGGCTTCAGCCATCACCCATTTCAAATAACTTATGTTGAACTGTATAATCAGAGGAGTTATTGTTTAATTTGACCTTGTTGGATTTTTTCGCCTTTGTTATATTATTCTGTTTCTTTTAATCTGTACTTTTAATCTATCCGCAATAAAGATTGATTGAAAAGTAGACAGCCAGAATTTTCTGGTTGTTAAAAACTATAAATTTTGTCTTACTTAAATTGAGTGTTAATTTGTTTGAATCAAACCACAGTTTAAGCTTTCCTAATTCCTTTCCGAGTGTATCCAAAAGTTGTTCCAAATTGCTTCCACTGCATAATAAATTAGTGTCATCGGCAAACAATATTAAATGCATTTTTTCTGAAACTTTACATATATCATTTATATACATATTGAATAACAATGGCCCCAAAACTGAACCCTGTGGGACTCCACAAGTAACCTTCAGTAAGTGAGTTTTTATTACCAACACATACATACTGATATCTATTCTTTAACCTCGTGCACTCCGGTGTACCGCGGGCGGGCACATCTCTGCGTCCTAGTGCGCACTGAGAAAAAAAAACCCTGCATTTCCGTTCTTCCACTACAGACACAGCCGCGAACAGAAAGCCAAAGGAGTGCTTTGATTGGTTTCGATGTGACTGAACTCTCATTCGACTAATAAGAGCCTTGAATTGGGTTTCTGAAACCTTGAAGAATCAATGACTGAAAACCTAGCAAGAAGGACCCGCCTACCAACGGCTGCGAATACAGCGAGCCAATTGAAGCACAGTAGTTCAAAAGCGTGCCTCCCTTGCAAAATCTGTTTTGTGTAAGCTGCTGGGTGACACACACGTGTTCGCCAGTCTTTTTTTCTATCACTACTGTTCTTATTTGTTTTGAAAAATTGTTCGCCAAAACCGCAATCATGGAAGCGCAAAACCACAATAATGGAATTATGGTTTGACCGGGTCGCGTGACCAGAACCACGAGTCCGTAACAAGCGGACCAGCGTCATGTTCGTCTGACAATGAGGAAGAGAAGTTCACCAGTGACACTGCTGTTGTGGACAGGTAAGTGTTATAAGCTAAATTATTCTTTATCCCTGAAAATTGTAATCAAAATGACTTTTGACCGATCAGTAAATTACAACTGTGCGTAGTAGACCGCGGCGCACGGACCGTGTACCGCAGCGCACGGACTGGACATGGTTCGTGCGCCGCGTCTGGACCGTGAAGGCCCCCCCCCCCCTCGCTACTCTTCTGTAGCGGATTGCAGATATTATTGCAGATATTTTAGTACAACTGTGCGTAGTAGACCGCGGCGTACCGTCCCCCCTTTCCGTCATGTAGGGATGGGCGATGTCCGTCCTCTGTAGCGAGGGGGGGTGGGGGGGGGGGAGTTATCTTCTACATTACAGATATTTTAGTATAATTTTTAGTGCACTGTAGGTTATTTTTTCTTGTAAAAAAAAAAAAAAAAAAAAAGCCACATTTTTTACGTGGCATGCTTCTTTGTGTGTGGGGGCTTGTTTGTTCATTCATTCATTCATGAATGAATGAATAAACAACCCCCCCCACACACACACACATACACAGCCCTTCACCTTTCATTCGAGCCCAAGATGAAGCTTCTATATCGAATCATTCAAAAGTTACAGACGTTTTTCCAAACTGTGTCATTTGGCACAATTTGGCACAGTTCAAAAACGCCTGGGAACAACCTAAGAAAAAAAGCTGTGTAATATATTAATTTTTTGTGGTATTGTTACAAAATTTTGACCTCAGCTGGATAACACTTGGTTCTACATTTCTGTTGCATTTTCCAGCCCGGATCTGACAGCTGTGTGTTATTTGCAAGCATTTGTATCCCAAAAAAAAACACCCAGGCGAAATTTATTTTCTTCAAGTTCAGTATGTTTAGATGACTGTTACTCAGTGGCAGTAGCACTTAGAGAGATTATGACTGTTTTGCCAAAAAATTCAAAGTGTTTTCTTTTAAATGAGACCAACCCCATGAAAATGCTGCAAAGGGTTGAAGAACAGCTTTTGATTTACTTTGGGTACGTTATTTTTTGGCGTTTTTAGGGAAATTGACCAGAGTGCAAGGGGTTAAGTAACTACATAACCAGGACAGTGCTACCCCCCTAATACCACAATTTTGTAGTTTCTAGGGATATGATTTGAGGTCGGTGAAACTATCTGAAAATGTTGCAGGGGGTCTGAGTCCCTGAGCGGGGTCCGGGGCAGAGCCCTGGTGGGGGTGGGGGTGGGGGGGGTTCGGGGGGCTATGTCCCCCGAAGCTCCTGGGTTTTTATGATTTTTAAGTACCAGAACTGTGCTTAAATGACATAAAACAAACAGCTGAATGCCACTTATTACTGTATAATATTGACTCATGTTCCAAGAAGATAGCATTCCTAAAATATTCCAACAAGCATTATCCATCACATGCTTTAACACTTGATCAAAATCAGTTAATTTTATCTATTCCATAATAGAAATAAAATTCCAACATACCATTACTTTTTATAATTTCAGCATTTATTTCAGATCATCAAGTTTCAATCTCCACTGAGTCTTGAGCAGTTGATTTTGCACAATCACTGATGTGTCCAAGTCTTAGAAATATTCAAAAGTTATTAGTCAATGTCCACTGTCCACTGTCAATTTCGAACTGTTTGGAATCAAAAGTAATCCAACTAAATTATTTTGCTATTTTTTTCTCCTCAACATCAATGTCAATATATCTACAGAAAATATACAAAGTTCCAAGTCCATTTCAGCATATTCCCCTATATCTACATCAGCCAACACTCCCAACAGCATCGCCTGAAAACAGAAATAAACAAAATCAGTACAAAGATAAAACATTGCTCCAACACTGAACATGCAAATCAGCATCCTTTTAACTTGAATTTCTTAAAAATACCATGCAATGTTATGATTATCATGCAATTTAGTAAGATTTCATAAACATTCATAAACAAGGCAGTTTTCAATAGAGGCATTCTATACAATGAGTATTATTTTCAGTATGAATAATAATATAAACACATAAACCTAATTTAGCAAAGTACTGAAAATGAAATGGCAAAAATAATGTGTGTATGGACTGTGGTGTTTCTACTCTGTCATAATGGGTCGAAGATATTAATTAATGAAATTCATAAAAAAGAAATACCTCATGCAGTAAATTTAGACATCAACTTCAATCATGCACTTGACTAACATCATGTCTGAAACTGCATTCACCGAAAGTCAACATACAGAAACCTGAAATGTGCAAACATGCAAAACGTATCTAAAATCTACCACAAAAAAATAGTACATGTTATTAATAAAATTAATATAACAATAAACAAAATACACGATTATATAATTTACTGTATCATCCATAATATTTCCTTTTTCGAGCAATACAAATGAGACTACAAACATTTAACTGTAGAAGCATACATATATGTGCAAGCAAACAATTATCATTCAGTAACATAATAGATGACAAAATCCATATCCGATATATGCGATATTAATTAGGGAAGACAGAAAAGCACAAACATAAACGTAATTCTAAGTATGTGTGGCGTTAAAAATATTTTTTAAATAAAGTCCAAAACATTTTCTGCAGGCAAGACGAAGAAATAAAGAAATATTAACTAGATGACATGTATACAAAAATATATCTTCACATACCTCAAAATTCACTACTCTATCCGCAACTGGCACTGGTTGTTGAGGTGGATCCTTCCTTTCGATTTCCGGGTCCGATTGTGTCGTCAACAAAGGGTGGAGGCCGTATGGTTTCGATGGGGGTTTTTTTGAACACCGAAAGTTCCAGCAATTGAATAATTAGTGGACCTCGATTTCACTTATTATGCATGTTTTCTGCTCTTAGCATGACTCTCGAGAGACTTAAATCCTCTTCCACCATAGTCAATGGTGTCTTTACACCACGTGCATATCGCCCTCCCAGCACGGTCGATTTTCCGTATGAAATCGCTAAATAAATTTGTCACAGTTGTCTTACCAACATCCGTTGCAATCTCCTTTTCTAGCCAATCCCAACAAAATTTGTTTTTCACGATCTTGTCAATTTCTTTGATTCTTGGAGTATCTTTACGTTCAATCACCGACATCACTGCAATGCAAGTCCGCTATGGGACAGCGAGGAAAACAAAGGATTAAGAATAAAATAGGATTAAGATAAGAAACAGCCACGTTCATTGGTCACTGCAAGGACGATCAGCATCAGCCAATCAGGCATGTCGTTAGGGGTTTACTAAGGGATTTTTTTTTTTTTTTTGGAAGATAAAAAAAAAAAAAAAAAAAAAAAAAAAAAAAAAAAAAAAAAAAAAACACAAAGCGGAATTCCGCGAATTAGTGGAAAAATCACATCCCTAAGTTTATTTAATAATAAATTATCATCCACTGTATCAAATGCTTTTTTAAGATCCAGGAATACCCCAACTGAATATTCTTTATTTCCAACGGCAGTTGATATTTTTTCTATAAATTCCATTAGAGCAAATGCAGTTGTCCTCTTGTGTCTGAACCCATATTGCTGCTCACACAATAAATTATTCTTCAGTATGAAGTTGTCAATTCTCTCATAGAATATTTTTTCAAGTATCTTGGAAAAATTGCGGCAATAGTGAAATTGGTCTATAGTTTGAAAGTTCCCCTCAGTCACCCGTCTTGTATATCGGAATTACTTTAGCTATTTTCATTGCATTGGGAAATATACCCGTTTGGAGAGACAGGTTACAGATATACGTCAGTGGTTTCACTAAGCATTCAATAATAGTTTTGACTAAGAGCATGTCAATACCATCACAGTCCGTAGAGGTTTTACTTTTAAACGATTTAACAGTTTCAATGACCTCTCTCTCGTCTGTGTTCTTTATGAAAATGGAGTCTTCTATAGCAGTGTTTTTGCTTACTGTATCACCTTTGGGTGCCGTAATGGGTATTTCTCAAGCCAAATTAGGACCAATGTTAACAAAAAAGTTATTAAATTCATCTGCAGGTGAAGCTGCATTCACACTCTGAGTCGTTTTATTATTTTTTGAAAAATTGGTTGGGTAGCTTGTATTTCTGTTATTTCCAAGAATATTGTTAAGTGTTGTCCATGTATTTTCAATATTGTCTCTGTTTTTCTCCAGTTCTTTACTGTAATAGTCTCTTACTACATCTCATTATATATGTTAACTTATTTTTGTATGTTTTATACCGCTGCTCTGCTTCTTTTGTCCTTTCTTTAGGAAAGCTTTATATAATAAATTTTTCTTTTTACACGCCTTTTGTAATCCTTTGGTTAACCATGGCTTATCGGCAAATTTATGTTGAAGCTTTTTCTTTACTAATGGACAATTTTTTTCATAAAGAGTGGTTACAATGTTTATAAATGCGTCATAGGCTTCATTTACATCTGATACATAGACTTTTGTCCAGTCTTGCTTCAGCAAGTCTTCTTTAAAAGAACTGATTGCATTTTGTGATTTGTATCTGAACGATTTTAAAATTTTTTCTGTATTGGCCCCCATGTGGCCATGGATAAGTGCAAAGGTTGGCAAATAGTCACTTATATCATTTATCAATAATTCACTATTTTCTTATCAATAATATTAACAAACAGGTTGTCAGTAAGTGTAGCAGTGTGAACTGTGATTCTACTGGGATGTGTTATTGTGGGATATAGACT
Source organism: Pholidichthys leucotaenia (assembly GCA_020510985.1). Lineage (NCBI taxonomy): Eukaryota > Metazoa > Chordata > Actinopteri > Cichliformes > Pholidichthyidae > Pholidichthys > Pholidichthys leucotaenia. Next base: position 310,724,492 of record CM035837.1, on the reverse strand, counting down.
CATGCTGTACATAGAATTCATGAACTCTGTAATTACATTTTGTTGATATGGATTTAGTAAATCAATATTGAAATCTCGAATCTTCCGGTTATGGCGGCTACGTAGGAGGACACGTATCACTCTGCTCTGCTCCTAGAGAAAAAAAGTCGGCAAATAACTCTCTCATTTGGAACAGAACCTATCCCAGCGTTTGGGTGAGGATATGCCGGTGAAGCCTAAGGCTGGGAAATCAGGTGGAGGAAAAATTGAACCGCCGAAACAGTCCAAATTAACGGACTTTCACGTCCGTGACGCAGCAGATAAAGCTCCAGATATGGCGGAGGAAGCTAGCAGCGGTGCGGTGACTGCGGGCGACGGCACAGGTGCGGTGCTCGCTGCCATTAGTTCAATGAGAGCAGATTTTTCCGCTAAATTTGATGGGATTATGGCAGCGTTGGAAGGAATGAGAAAGGAATTGGGTGACTGTGTGGAACGAGTGGCGCAGGTGGAGCTTCGAGTTTCCAGTACTGAAGATGACGTTGCCGGCCTTCAATTGGCTGCACGGTGGCGCAGTGGTTAGCACTGTGGCAGCACAGTTTACCCTTGGCCGGGGGATTGTGGGGATCGTGGGATCGTGGGTTCGATCCCAGCCCCCGACCAACAGTGATCTGTGTGGAGTTTGCATGTTCTCCCCGTGTTGCGTGGGTTTACTCCGGGATTTCTCCGGTTTCCTCCCACATGCCAAAAAAAACATGCATGTTAGGTTAATTGGCTGTTCTAAATTGTCCCTAGATATCTGTTTCCTATAGGCCCTTAGAATAGAGGGTTAGTATTAATGAAAGCGCTTTGAGTGGTCTTTGTGACTAGAAAAGCGCTATATAAGTGCAGGTTAGTTAGTTAGTAATTAAAGGTGCGCACTTTGGAAAAAAAAAAATAAATGTCTGGAAGATAATGTCCTGGACTTCGAGTCCCGGTCGAGACGGAACAACCTGAGGCTGGTGGGTCTACCGGAGGGAACCGAGGGTCGGGACCCGTGTTCCTTTTTGGAAAAGTGGATTCCAGAAGCGCTGAACAACACAGAGCTGCAATCATCAGTCGTTTTAGAAAGCGCCCACCGAATTGGCCCACCGAGAGATAACAAGGCATCACCGAGGACGCCAATTATGAAGTTCCTCAGCTACAGAGACAGGATGACGATCTCCAACGTGGCGCGAGCCAAAGGAGAAATTAAATACCAGGATCAACAGGTGCGGTTCTATCCAGATTTGGCCACAGGAATTCAACGGTTGAGGAAGCAGTTTGACCCCGTCCGTAAAGAGCTGCGCAACCTTGGGATTCGTCATGGAGTAATTCACCCTGCAAGACTGCTGGTCACGTATAAGGGCAGAACACACATCTTCAAGACCCCTGAGGAGGCGCAGGAGTTCATCAAGAAGATCCAAGAAGAGACTGGTGGGAGCTAAGCATGAATAAAATATAAGGTAAAATATTTAAGCATTTGCACAGGCATCTGACTGATTTGAAGCACATAGCAAGTTTACAAAATATAGATTGTATTGCATATTAAAAAAAAAAAAAAAAAAAAAAAAAACACCCTATGATGTACAAAGTTGCTATAAAATTTTGGAGTTAAGTTGGAAAACTACAGACCAGAGTTAATGTTACGTCATTTAAAGCTGTAGAGTTAGGGTGATTGGGAGGATGAAGAAGGAGTGGCTTTGGCTGGTCCTTGTGGGTGTGGAGCGGTCGATGGCTATATCGGGAGACGGAATTTTTTTTTTTGATTTTGGGGGGGGATCACCACAAATGTGGGAAGGGGGAATTTGTTTGTGTGTAGTTTGTAGGATGAATGTTCAACCACTCATGTTTTTGCTTCTCTGTATGAGCATGTTTATATTGCGAGGTAATCCCAAACTCCCTATTGATCATAGACCAAAGCGTTAATCTTAATTTAACTTCATGGAATTGCAGAGGTCTACAAAATTTAAAAAAAAAAACTTAAACAAGTTATGAATAAAATAAAAGACATAGGTTCAAAAATTGTGTTTTTACAAGAAACTCAACTAATAGAGGAGGATGTAAAAAGAATTAGGAGTAGATGGCAAGGAAGTGTATTCACCTCATCATTTTCATCCCGAGCCAGGGGAGTTATGACTCTCATACATAAATCAGTCCCATTTCAAGTGAAAAATGTAATTGGAGACAAATTTGGAAGATATTTAATTATTCAAGGATCTTTGCCATTAGAAAATATATAGATGATCAAAAGTTCTTTGCTAATTTATTTCTTATCTTATCACTTACAGGGCAACATATAATAGCAGGGGATTTTAACTGTACATTGAACCCCGGTATAGATAGATCAACAGGACTGGACTGTACGCACAATGGATGCAGGATGATCATTAAGCATTTTATGAAAGAATTGAGATTGCTAGATATATGGAGAGAAATGAAATCACAAGTTAAAGCCTACTCTTGTTATTCTAATACCTACAAGACATTCTCACGTATTGATTATTTTTTGATCTCCACAGAATTATCCAAGATTCAAAATTGCTTTTATGATAATATTGTGATCTCTGATCATGCACCCTGTTGTCTCATATGTAGATAAGAAATTGACAAAGGAACCAGGTAGGTGGCAATTTCAGCATAAATGGCTTCAGGATGAGGAATTTGTTAAGTACATAGAAAAACAGATAGATGAGTTCTTTGATATCAATACTACACAAACATCAGCATGTATAAAGTGGGAGGCTTTCAAAGCTTTCATTAGGGGACATATTATTAGTTATACAGGTTCAAAATCTAAGAAGACTCGAGAGGAGAGAGTCCAATTGGAACATAAAATAAAAATTCTTCAAGAAAAAGTGTATGCAGGAAGTGACCCAAAGTTAGAGAACAAATTACTGATTCTGAGAGCTGAATATGACAAAAAAAATCAGCGAATAGAGCTGCCTCGAGTCTTCTAAGATTGAAGCAATCTTTTTATGAACAAGGTGAAAAATCGGGAAAATTATTGGCATGGCAGATTAAACAATTAGAATTTAAAACACCAATTACCAGTATTATAAGTAACGGACAGGTAGTAGATCCTTTAGAAATTAATAGAGCCTTTAGAGATTACTATGAAAAATTATATGATACAAAAAATGAAACTGACTTAACAAAATTAAATGGGTTTTTGGATGGACTATCTATACCGTGTATTCCAAATGAAAACAGGGAGATACTGGAGTCTAAAATTAGTCAAGAAGAAGTTGGGCTAGCCATTGATAATATGAAATCAGGAAAAAGTGCAGGACCAGATGGTCTTCCAGTTGACCTTTATAAAAAATTTAAGAATAAATTAATAAAACCTTTTTTGGAAATGGTTTTAGAAGCATTTCAAAATAGTAATTTACCACTATACATGAATAATGCCTTAATTATACTGTTGCCAAAACCAGGTAAACCCTCTAATAAATGTGAAAATATGAGACCAATAAGTCTATTAAATGCTGACCTTAAGATAATCTGTAAAATTTTAGCAAGACGACTACAAGAAATATTACCAAATATTATTAACCGAGATCAGAATGGCTTTATAAAGGGAAGACAAGGCTTCCATAATGTAAGAAGACTATTTAATATTATTTATTCTAATAAAGAAGCACCGGATACAGCTCTCCTATCATTGGACGCCGAAAAGGCCTTTGATAGGGTCGAATGGCCCTTTCTTTTTGAAGTCTTACAAAGGTTTGGACTTGGAAAGAATTTCATAAAATGGGTTCAGATAATATATAATAATGCTACAGCAGAAATCCTAACAAACAGCAATATCTCAAAATCAATAAAGACCAATAGAGGATGTCAACAAGGCTGTCCACTTTCACCTTTATTGTTTACTATGGCAATTGAACCTTTAGCGATGGCAGTACGTTTACATCCACAAATATATGGAATTAAAGTTGGACCAACAGAACATAAAATCTCCCTGTATGCCAATGACATAATTTTGTTTATGTCGAATCTTAAAAAAAAAAAATCAATTCCGACCTTGTTGAATTTAATAAAGAATTTTGGGGAAATATCAGGATATAAAATAAATAAAACTAAATCTTCAATATTAATGCTAAATGAGACCCAGAGAAATTACCCAGCTCCTGAGGTAAATCAATTCAATGTTGTAAATCAGTTTAAATATTTAGGAATTCAAATTGTGCCTAAGCTAGAATTAGTCGCCAGTGCCAACTATGAAGCCTTAATGACAGACATTAATGAGTTAATTCAGAGATGGATGTCACTACCAATGTCGATGATAGGGAGAATCAATATACTTAAAAGTAATATCTTACCTAAAATACTTTATTTCAATACATTCCTTTACCACCACCACCTTCAGATCTATTCAAGAATTAAAAAAAAGTTAGTGGAATTTATATGGAACAACAGGAAGGCTAGGTTACGTCTGTCCTTACTATATTTACCATTTGATCGTGGAGGTCTGAAATGTCCAAACTTTATGTTGTATTACTGGTCAGCACAACTGAGGTCTATGACATATTTTTCATCAAATGATCTCCCTCACTGGACTGAAATGGAATCATACAATTTACCTTTACCTCTTCCCATATTCATATACTCAGATTCGGCAAAAAAAATTACAGTGCGGCGGCATGAAATAAGGCAGCGTTGTTGGAGGTTTTAAGGAAGTTTTATTAATCATACCGCCGTCACGAGCTCCGCTCCCGGCGCCGTGCACGAGCGCCGAGAGCGAGCCCACGGCTCTCAGAGAAGGAGAGGAGGACACACAAGTTTGTGTCCTGCAGCAGAGGCTGAAGTGAGAGACAGAGTTTGCGTTACAGAGTTGCAGCTTATATACTTGACCATAACAATACATCAAAGGAACATACCCCAGCAGTTAGTACGATCAAAGAGATAACAGAACAGGCATAAGACATATGCATTTGAGAGACATATTGCTCTCAGTCCCTAGGTCACAGTGAGGACAGGACACATGAGTACAATGGATGAAAGGCAATCATTAACATCACAGAGGTGCGCCAGACGAAATGCATCTGCCTGAAGACATTAATACACATTACACTGTTCTGCTATTTGCTCTAGCCGAGCGCTGTGTTTGACCAGTCTTTTTGTGGAGATTTACCTCAAAGCACATCTACATATGTAAGATGCTCAGAAAAAGCACAGTAAGGACAAGACGCATGAACACTATACAGAATGGCGCCTTACATCACAATACATGCATGTTTGCATCACAAATACATGAATGGCACATTGCATCTCAGTAGTGCAGCGGGAAAAACAGAGACAAGAGGGCTGAGTGTCTTTATCTGTTGTGGGGGTTAACCGAACCGCCACAACAGAAACAAGTTAAAAATCCATTTGTAAAGCATATGATCAAAATATGGTGTGAAACTAAAAAAATATTTAAAAGAACCACATTTACTGTCACAATTTAGTCCAATATGGGGTAATCAATATTTTAAACCAGGGAGAGCGGATGCTGTATTTAAAGTATGGAATTTAAAAGGGATTCAAAAGATTCAAGATTTATATCTGTCATGTTCAGATAACGTAATGTCTTTTGAAGAGCTGAGGATCAAATTTTATCTCAATAGAACACATTTTTTTAAATATCTTCAACTCAGAAACTTTATTCGATCAAATCAAAACAATGCTCTCAGTCGACCTATTTATTCATCCTTGGAAAAAATTTTGACGAAAGATGATAAGAGAAAGGGTATTATTTCAGAGTTTTATAATTCATTGACACTATCTTCAAGTGAAAACTCACAGAAAAGATTGAATTATTGGAAAGAAGACCTGCAAATTGAAATTTCAGAGGAACAATGGGAATTGGCTTGTACAGAAGCTCAAACCAAATCAATAAATGTATGTCTTAAATTGATACATTTTAAATGGTTAATGTGGATGTATGTTACACCGGTGGAATTAAATAGATATAACAAAAACATACCAGATACGTGCACAAAATGTATGGAAAGTAAAGGAACCTTATTTCATTGTGTATGGGAATGTAGGAAAATTAGAATGTTTTGGGAAGAGGTGAGGGTAACAATTGAAAAAATAATTTCAGAACAAATCATATTGAATCCTAAATTGTTTTTGTTGGGTCTGTATCCAGAAAAGCATAATTTTAATAAAAGTGAAAGAGCATTCATAGACCTCAGTTTGCTTAACACCAAAAAATGTATTGCATTTGTATTGTGACTCAGTGGTTAAAACAGATGTTAACAAACCTTCCACTAGAAAGAATAACATATATACTGAAATCAAAGGAAATTGTGTTTGAGAATATATGGAGACCTTTCATTCATTATGTAAAGAATTTAAACATAACTTTTGAAGAAGAAGGTGAATGATGTGTGTGGACCTTGTAAATTCCAAACTGGTGAATGTATAATATGTATACTTATGTAATGGATTGCCTAGACTAAACAGAGGAGCATTGTTGAAGACCTGTTCTTGTTAGTGGTTGTTGGTGTTTTTTTTAGTATTTTTTTTTATTATTTTAGTGTTAGTGTTTGATTGTTTGTTATGTTTGTAAAAAAAAAAGGTTCAATAAAAATATTGTGGAAAAAAAATATTGAAATCTCCACAAATTACTACCATTTTCTTACTAGTAATATTATTGTACAGCTCGACTAATTTATCTCTGAATGTCTCAATGCAAGTTCCCAGCGTTCTATATATACAGCTTATAATTAGATTTTGTGTTTTATCTTGGTCAATCTCAACAGTAACACGTTCCAAAATCCCTGGTAGTGCAAACGACATTCCATTTACAAGCTTACACCTATACATGTCATCAATATACAGTGCAACACCACCACCCTTTTTTTGAGATCTGTTAATATGAAACATCTGACATCCCTCTATTGCCATCAGGGGAGCCTGCTCTTCATTAAGCCAAGTTTCAAAGACTGCGATAGCTGTAAATTTTCTGTCTAGCTGTTTTAAATAGTCCTGAATCTGTGGAAAGTTTTAATTATTTTAATTATTAATTTCATAGCACTGCTTTTACATGAGTAGAATTTCTGGCTACTATACCCACCTCTGATCATATAATTTAAGTATGCATGAGTAAATGACTATTATGAATGCTTTTTTCCCCTTCCCTACTCTCTCAATGGAAAAAAAAAAATTAAACAAGAATAAAAATACAAAAAATACACACATTTTTGTCATTTATGTAAACCATGACAAAAAAATCCCACTGGACAAAATGTGACACTTGGCCATTTTTTAACCTGTTTGTATACCACCATAGACAGAGAGAGAACCTGAATAAGAAAGGGCTCAGAGAGGGAAAGATGAAAAAGACGAAATGAGCCAAGGAGAGGAAAGTGTTCAGGCAGAGGGTCCAGGAGAGGTGAGAGTAGAGGAAAGAGCGAAGGATACACCAGTAAAAAATCCAAGCACAGGATGTCTGGGTGAGACCCCAACTGGCCCAATATTCCAACATTTAACCCTTTAACTGCCCTAGGCGCCATGTGGCTCCTGGGGCAATGCAAGGCAACTCAAGGCAACTCAAGCCCCCCCCCCCCCCCCCCCAGTGGTCAAGAGTGGTAAAAAGTTTTGTCAATAAAACAGTTCAGATTTCCAAGGCTATAACTTAAAAGTTACAAGAGATAATATAATGGCTTACTGTCAATTAGAAAAATGTAGAAAATGATCCAAAGTTTCAGATAGGAATAAATTTACACATTTAATTTGCATAATGTCACGGCAGCTATATAAATTACATAACTCAGTCAAAAGTGGACTTTGGACATATTTACATAAAGAATGGTCCAGGATTTTTGACGCCGATTTGTCTACCATGGTATGTTTTTATCCAATCTTCAAAGTATATGAACCAGAAAATCAATAAAATGTCAAAAAAAAAAATAAAAAAATTTCTCTCTTACCCGTTACTGGGAGGGGACGTGACCAGTCCGTTTTCGTCCATCATAGCCGATGTTTCTGTGTTTGCTCAGCCATTTACACAGTGTTCATAATAACTTCATTAGAACTATCCAGGCATTATATAAAAATCCAACAGCTAAAATAAGGATTAACGGTAAATTATCATCTTTTGAACTGGAAAGAGGATGTCGTAGGGCTGCCCCTCGTCTCCACTGCTCTTTGCAATCTTCATAGAACCTCTGAGCCAATGGATAAGACAGAATCAAAAAATTCAAGGTATTACACTTGGTCAGAAGGAACATAAAATAGCACTCTTTACCAATGACATTTTAATATACCTGGGGCAGCCGGACACCTCTTTTCCAGAACTAATCTCAGTTTTTTCAGAGTATCGAGAGTTATCGGGGTACGAATTAAACATGCATAAAACCCAAATTTTAACATTCAACTATGACCCAAATCAATATTTACTAAGCAAACTCAAAACTAACTGGGAGATGGAATCTATGAAATATCTTGGGGTCAATATCCCGAAACAACTCAACAAAATTATAACACTAAACTATGATCCACTGATGGCAAAAATAAAATCTGATCTAGCAAGATGGAATAGGATACCATTCTTGGGTACTGCACAAAGAACTGAAGTAGTCAAAATGAATATACTTCCACATCTTCTATACCTTTTCCAAAAATACCGGTAGAACCTCCCCAAAAAAACATGGCAAGAACTGGACAGAAGGATCTCAAGATTCATATGGCAGGGCAAGAGACCTAGAATCAGATATAGAACCCTACAGCTAAACAAAGACAAAGGTGGGCTCGCGCTGCCAAATATCAGGGACTATTTTAAAGCCGCACAAATTAAAACTTTAGTAGAGATATGTAACCCAGTCTACACCGCACAATGGAAGGAGATGGAATGCCAAATAACAAGTGACATTCCCCTACAGGCGATAATAGGGAACAATGCCTCACCTAAACTTTTGAATAACACAAACCCGTGGATAGAGACCCCGCTAAAAATTTGGTTTAAGATAGAGAGAATCAAACTAAAGAACCTTATCGATTATTGCAATGGATTTCCTATAATCAGGACTTTACTCCTAATAAAACAGACACTAGATTTAAAAAGTGGAAAGAGAACGGACTGATAAAATATTACGATTTTTTTTAAAGGGCAAACTTTAAGAAGTTTTGAAGATTTGAAAAAACAAGGTCTAGTAAATCAAGACCTTTACAGGTTCTTTCAGCTTAGACACCACAAACAAAATACTTAAAAAGGAGGACTTGGAAAGGGCCCAGTAAGGTGTTCTGAAGGTTTTCTTAATGGCATATAAAGGGATCCCAGGGATCAGATGCATTTCTAAAATATACCATGGTCTTCAAGACTTAAAAGGAGACAACACATCATATATAAAAGAGATGGGAAAAAGAGGGGAATTTCACTTTACAACTGGAAATATGGGAAAAGCTAAATAAACAACAATGGAAAAGTACTTCATCCCTGCAGTGGAGAGAATCTGGATGGAAAAACTTGGTAAGATTTTTCAGAACACCTGCACAAAACAAATTTACTCATAAGGGGTTGAATTGTTGGCGCTTGTGTGGTGAAGAGACTGCAAATCATTTTCATGTGTTTTGGTCATGCCCAGTTATCCACCAATATTGGACCAATGTACAGACAATATTGGGGAAAATATTCAAAGTAACAGTTCCCTTTTCTTTTGTAACTTTGTATTTGAGTTTACTACCGGAATCACTGGAAAGACGAGGAGAAAAATACTTATTCACTGTTTTAATATTGGCAAGTAAAAAAGCTCTAACAAAAAAATGGATGTTGAAAGACTGTCCTACACCTGAAGATTGGATTAACATGATTCAGGACATTTATTCGATGGAAAAGTTGACATTTGCACTGAGACAGGACATGGATGGGTTCTTGAACTGGCAACCCTGGAACGCATATGTGTCTTCCATCAGATCTAATCTTTGACAAATACCATTTCAATAATGGCACCTCTCTTTGCTCCAACACTACTCAGATTCCCTTTTATTTTTCTGCTCTTTTGTTTTTGTTTTTTTTTGTTTTGTTTTTTTGTTCTTTTAATTTCTTTTTCTTTCACTTAAAAAAGGGTGTTGTAATAATTTTTCCCAATGTTGTCAAAAAACAAAAAAAAAGAGGGAATATGTGATGAAAATGTAAACAATGCAATGCTGTTATGACATGTATACCCTTTACAAAAACTTTAAAAAAAAAATAAAATAAAAAAAAAAAATGGCGGCAGCATTTGACCGAATTTCGACAAACAAACATCACAATAGTCTGCATCACGATGTAATTTATGGTAGTATATGGAAACAAAATTTTATTGAATTTTTTTGTCTACACAGAATAAAAACACAGTTCTTTCTAACGATGTCTTGGTTGAATTATGTCACAGACTCTAATGTATAAACAGTAGAGGCCAAAGCAATTTTATTTATTGTTTTGGTTTATTTTATTTACGTTTTATTTATTTTGGATATTTTAAGCATTTTTCCTCCATTTATTTTCCAATGTCTAATATTGTTCATAAATAACAGTTCAAAGCTCTTTGAAAAGTTGTACATACTTATTATATTACTATATCCTGGGCATAAAATGTTCATGACGTCAACAATAATATTGTTTATTGCAAAAATTTGGGGGAAAACTTATTTGTTATCGTGACAAGCCTACTGATACCGCCCATTTTTTGTAAGATTACTTTTTTTTGGGGGGGGGGGGGGTGTCTTTTACTGGACATAAAAGCTGTGAAGAGCCACGCAAGAAAAATCGCTCTCATTGGGAATCAACCCAGGAATCATTGAGGCTAATCAACACTTTCTTGTGATGTGATTTATTTAACTCTCTTTTTCAAGGATGCCCTGTTCACACTCACGCAGTTACACATTCACACCTGGAAGCAGTCCAGTACAACCACAGACTGACGTGTAGCCACTGAGCAGCTCCACGGGAGCAGCTGGGGTTAAAGGCCTTGCTCAAGGGCACCACAGTGGGGTTAAGGAGGGTGGGGCAAACACTGCTACATTATCCATCCCCCCCAGATCCGATTCTGTCAGTCCAGGGATTGAATTGGCAACCTTCCACTCACCAGTCCACATCCTTAACCATTAGGCCACCACTGCTCCATGTGTATATGTGCCATAACCACTAGGCTACTGGACACCTTACCTCCTTCTCCATTTTTAAGATGAGGCCTAAAACATCCGTTTTGATCACAGTTATACAGTTGGGTCATATGACCTTGAACAATTCCATAAGTTGCGCTGTAAATTCCAATGCACTGAGCAACTGGCATCAGACTGATTACATTTACAAGTACAGAACACACTGGTGTTAATTTAGAGCCCTCTTGACCCTACGTTATTACAAAGTAAAAAATGAACATCACAATATCCCTGTGCTCAAGGTAGCCTAATGTCTTGATTTGTCCAGTAGTAGAAAGCCAAATATTAGTCAACTCTTAATGCAAAAGTGTCAAATGTTCATGTTTGAGAATATAAAAGTCGTTCAAGAGTTTTTACTGGAAAATGTAATGTAACAAAGTAAACTTAAAGTGCATCTATTTAAAAGGCTGCATAGATGATTAGCTGATTAATCAACAAGTCACTGCAGTACTAAGATATGCCTATTTTGTTGTTTGGGGGGGGGTCCCCTGCTGCACATTTTGCCAAATCTTATTCATATGAACCTATGATTACTGTGTCTGATTGACCCATTCAGATAAAAAGATATGAAAAAATGTTGTAGAAGTGCCTGAGGAAAATGAAACAAGACAGCATTCGTAACATCATGTCAGACATGTTTCAAATGGTGATCTTCCAAAGTGATTGAAAAAGTGCCAAGATAATAAATCAGGGCACATTTGTGGCCAGCTTCATTTTTGACATTTTTCCAACTGTTTTTAGCCTGTCAGAGGTGCTCCTGAGAAAAAACAAAAAAAAACAAAACATTTTTTCTCAAGTAATTAAATACATAGCTTGAGAGCTGTAAATCAGATACTGGCAGCATGGTGAAAGATTGATTAGCACTGGTGCCTCACAACTAGAAGATTCCTGGAGTGAATCCCCATGATGGCAGGGCTGGGATCCTTTGTGTAGAGCATGCATGATCTCCTTGTCCTAGCGCAAGTTCGCTCTGAGTGTTCCAGTTTCCATCCATGATCCAAAGACATGCTCATTAGGTTAACTAGTGATTCCAAATTAGCCATAGGTATCCATCTCTGCTAAACCCATAAAAAAGCGGGTTAATGAAATTACTAGTTAAGCACTATGAGCGATCACTGAGATTAGAAACAGTACTGTATAAATACAGGTCCCTATGCTTTCAATTACTCTGTGAGCAATGTGCACTTTATTTTGGCACTGTAGCCTCCAAAAAACCACAAGTGAATCATGGATAATCGTTAAATTATCCTTTTTTTAAACCCATTATGTAAGTGACCTGTTTAACTTGCGCCCCTATCTAGTGGATAATTTTAGAAAAATTCAAAGTCAAGTGGCAGGATAACGTAACAGTCTTTAAAAAAAAATGCAAAGGGAAGATGTGAACAGTCAGTACAAGGGAATTACTGTACGTGAGCCACGTCAGTGAATTGTTCTAAAACAAGTCAATCAGACAAGAGGATGGAATTACATAAATCTCAACCAACTGCCTGAAAAATTAATTAAAAAAAGGTCTATCATCAGAATGAAGATTTAAAAATTGTGCAAAATTTAACAATGTGTTAAATGCTACTAGTGAAATCAAGTTTATTATCATAATATTTTTATGTTCATATGTAGACTTACCTGCTTGTCTGACAGGCAAATCTAGCTGATCTGACATGGTGACACGCAGCAGAGTGGAGAGAAAGTTCACCTGGGTGTGACCCTGTGAATCAATGGAAAACATCACATTTTTACTGTCTTTAAAACTGGACTGTATAGAATTTATCAATGGAAACATTTGAGCTACCATTTAAGCATACATGGTGTAATCTGACAGTGTATTTAAGACATTCAATGTTTGACATTCAGAGAGTTGAGGTCATACCTACACAGCAACACTGTTGCTAGACAATGAAAACAAAATAGACAATACCAAATTACTTTTACATTGGGGCCATGCCAATAGTTCAGTATATTAGCAATCCTTGCAATTCAAAAGAACCATCTGAATCGCAATTGTGACTGAATTAAACTGCTGTAGAAGTTATTAAAATGCATAGCCAACTGAAAAACACTATTCTGGGTATTTTTCACTCCCAGATCAAACACTGCATTTAGCCTGTCCCTGTAAATAAGTAAAGCTAATAAAATCTACTCTGGATCTTTGCATCCATGTGGTTAATCGGGACGACACGTGCTCCCAATTCACAACATCCTTTTGTTAAGAGTCTATAAAACAAAAGCTTCTTACGTATTTGATCAGCAATGCATATTTACAAAAAAAAAAAATCAAGGAATGCATTGAATATTTCAGGCAAACCTTCAGCTTTAACCTGGCATCTTTCCCTGAAAAACAGTTTATGACTAAGCAAAGCCCCTGATTTAGAAACTGACTGACTCCATCCTCCTCCAGGAGACACGGCTTCTTTTGTGTGATAGGCTACACAACTATAATAGGTATAGCCATTGTGAGAAGTCTCTCAAGCACTGCCATTCAAGTGAACCACTACCATGAATGCATGTAGGTGTAGCAAAAAACCTAAGATGGGCCCAAAATAAGCCATTTACTTGAATGGGGCACATTACAGATTACATTTAGTATTTTTTGCCTAACTATAACTGAAAACCATTAACATGGGAGGGGGGCACCAAAAATGCTTTTGCAAAACCACTCAAAGTGCCCTTAGAGTGTAACCCAACCAAAGACCTAAAAATGATTTTACTGTAAAAAGAGATGCTATATTGGACTTTATTATCATCATGATGTATCATCTAATAAAGTAGCCGGAGAGTATAAATAGAGGCTTCTGGTAAGTGTTACTTTAACGGGTGTGCAGCAGTAGCAGAAATGAGCGTAGTTTCAAACACACGTCTGTGATCACCAGTTATCCCTTGGAAAAACGTCTAACATCATGACTAAAACCCTTATTGTAGCCAGAAACACTAAAATGTTAAAACAGGTATAGAACAAAACTGATAAGTACAGGTTGAAAACTGACAACCATCCATACACCGGGTGTTGCATCGATCAAGAGTATCGCCAACTTTGTGAATGCAGCACATTGATCTAGTCTAACGTAAAACTCCAAGACAAAAACGCATTACTTGAAGAGGTGTAGTTGTGTCGTTAACTTATGATTACACAAACCAGGCAAACGAGGTAGTATAATGTATAAAATTCAATTTGTTGTTAAACACAGGCTTCAGTTTGGGGATTGCCACGGTGACACGTGAGCAGCGGTGTTCCCCCAACAAGTTAGCCAAAGAGCTAGCAGACATTAGCCACACGGCTACGTTAATAACCAGCTATTAAACTCCACAAATCAACATATTCAACAATTATCCAGCATCATATGATATTCAAAACACCACCCCTGTGGCTCTGGATTCGTGTCAGCTCTAAAATAAATCTAAACTGAACCGAAGCAGTCTGTATCGAGCTAACAATTATCTCAACCATAAGGCGAAAATGGTTAGCCCATTTAGCTTTCACCACACAACTGGCTCCGGACGAAGATTGCGTTCGAGACGAAAATGAAATTGCAAAAGCGCTATTCAGTACACCTTTCTAGTTGTATAGTGGTGACTATTAATGTTTGGGAGATGCAAGGTGCGAGTCAAGCAGGATTTAACACTTCATCTGTCGGGGTGAAGGTAGTAGGGCACAGCTTTGCGCGATCGCACCATCTTGATGTTGTCGGACGGCGAAGGCCCGAACCGAGACCGCGCCACAGCCGCCCTCACCGCCAATAGCTAATCGCAACTTTCACCTCATTCAGCTGTTGCTCCGCGGCCTCCCGCAGGTTGGGGTCCATCGTCCCCCGGAGGGCCTCGACCAAAGCCTCGGGATCCATCTGGAAAAGTGTGTTTACGGCTAGGATTCTAAGATTTTCACAGGTCTATTAATTCCCAGTCACTGCGCACATGGACGCACAGCTCTCCGGTTACCCGGCGCGAAAGGAAGCAGCGAATGAAGTACCCGGATAGATCAGCGCAAAATTTGTACACTACGAACATCCGGCCATGACCCCAGAACTATGGGAGTTGAAGTTCCCAGGAAAACTATTATTAAAAAGCACAACTTGTGAGGGGAAAAGTGGTAAATATACAAAAACAAAAAGGGCTCATTTACAAGAAAAAAAAATGACAGATTTATAAGGAAAAGCTCAGACTCCATAAAATCTATGGAAAAAGAGATCTATGTAAAAGTGGAAAATTCAGAAAAAAAGATGACAAGATAAGATAAGATAAGATAAACTTTATTGTCCCTCAAGGGGAAATTTGTCTTGGGCTTGTCACCCGTGCTGCAACCATACAATCCACACATACACAATGGATGTAGTATATAATGAATGAAATAAAACACAATAAATAATACAAGTACATACATACATAAATATATAACAGCAGTCATTAAGAACAGGAGTTATAAGTGTCCCTGACCTATTTATCTGAGTTTAAAAGTTTTACTGACATCGGGATAAATGAGTTCTTGTATCTATTGAACCTGCACTTGGGGACTCTGTATCTCCTCCCTGAGGGCAGCCACACATATTCACTGTTTAGTACATGGCTCATGTCACTGATTATTTTTTGAGCTTGTCTACAGGCTGCCTGGTCGTGTAAGATCTGCATGGGTAAATACTCTTTAACTCCAATAATTTTCCATGCTGTATGAATTAAACGCAACACTCTGTTCTTAAGTTTCACAGAGAGGTTGCCAAACCAAGCTGTAATGCTGTATCTAATACAGCTCTCCAACACAGCCTGGTAAAATATTAGCATAATCCTTTTATATATATATATATATATATATATATATATATATATATATATATATATATATATATATATATATATATCAGGTCTTTTGGTGTAGATCAGGTCTTTTGGTGTACAAGGGGCGCTGCTGAAGTCATTCTATGACACGGTGGTGGCATCAGCCATCACTTTTGGAGTGGTCTGCTGGGGCAGTGGCATTACTGCAGCCGATAGGAAGAGACTGAACAAACTGATTAAGAAAGCTAGCTCTGTCCTGGGGCAGCGCCTTGATCCGATGGAGGAGATAGGAGAGAGAAGGACGGTGGCTAAACTGTCATCTCTGCTGGAGTCCGAGTTCCACCCTATGCAGGACATACTGAATGCACTGAGGAGCTCATTTAGCAGCAGACTACATCATCCCAGGTGCACAACCGAGAGGTTTCGTAGGTCCTTCCTACCAACGGCTGTCAGACTGTACAACCTAAGCAGGGCTGCTCGCAGAGATAGCAAAAAGACGTAACAAACTAATAGTTTTTTGAATGCAAAAGATGCAATAGACTTACACAATGGTCCCCTCCGGCATACAACTAGGAACATACCGGTCGCTATGGAGGGTGAGAATATGTATGGGCACATAATCATACCATGTAGGATAACTAAGTAGACGGTTATGCTGTTTCATTCCATCTAGCAACAATGCTCTGCACTGTGTGTGTTTATATATTTGCATATTTATTCCATCTAGCTACAATGCTCAGCACTGGGTGTGTTTATATATTTATATATCTACATATTATTCCATCTAGCTACATTGCTCCGCACTGTGTGTGTTTATATACTTGCATATTTATTCCACCTAGCTGCAATGCTCCGTACTGTGGGTGTTTATATATTTACATATTTATTCCATCTAGCTACAATGCTCTGCACTGTGTGTTCATATATTCATATATTTATTCCATCCAGCTACAATGCTCTGCACTGTGTGTCTGTGTGTGTGTGTATATATATATATTTATAGTAATACGTACATATGTTTATTAGCTGCTCTTGCTTGCTTGTTTTTTTTCTTGCCTTCTGATTGTTGCTCTGAGTGTTGCTATCCCTGTGCTGTTGCAATCCTGGAATTTCCCCGTTGTGGGACTAATAAAGGCTTATCTTATCTTATCTTATCTTATCTTATATATATATATATGTATAAAAGGATTATGCTAATATTTTACCAGGCTGTGTTGGAGAGCTGTATCTAATACAGCTCTCCAACACAGCCTGGTAAAATATTAGCATAATCCTTTTATATATATATATATATATATATATATATATATATATATATATATATACAGTATATATACAGTATATATGTATATATACAGTATATATATAGTAATATGTACATATGTATACTAGCTGCTCTTGTTTTTTCTTGCCTTCTGATTATTGCTCTGAGTGTTGCTGTACCTGTGCTGTTGCAATCCTGGAATTTCCCCATTGTGGGACTAATAAAGGCTTATCTTATCTTATCTTATCTTATCAACACCATGTATTCTTAATCTATACAAGTGTAACGGATGCCAACTAGTACTGTTCAGCGTAGAACGTTAGTAACCCTCCCTCCCAAAGCCTCATACAGTATCGGTAGCGCTGAGCTATCGGTCGGACCTTTAGCTCAGTGCGATCGTGCTGTGTCTCCCATGCTCGAACTGTGTAGTTGACTGAGAGGTCGCGGGTTCGTGTCCCGTGTGGGGCGAACTGCGCAGGATGATCTCTGTCACAATGGTGCCGTGAACCCGGGATGGGAGTGAGGTTTAAGGGGGAGAGTGTAACGGATGCCAACTAGTACTGTTCGGCGTAGAACGTTAGTAAACCTCCCTCCCAAAGCCTCATTCGGTAGCGCTGAGCTATCGGTCGGACCTTTAGCTCAGCGCGATCATGCTGTGTCTCCCATGCTCGAACTGTGTAGTTGACTGAGAGGGGCGAACTGCGCAGGATGATCTCTGTCACGCAAGAAATGCAGCCGCTGTTGTAGTCTACTGCAGAGGTGATCAATATGTGTGTTCCAGGTTAATGAATTGTCAATAAATACTCCCAAATATTTATAGGAACTAACCTGTGTTATAGTGTGGTTGTGGATGACCACAGGCCTGTGGTCACCAACTCCCCAAGGGTCAAACACCATCTCCTTTGTTTTATCAGTATTCAAAATGAGATGACTGTCATCACACCAATTGACAAACCTCTGAATTTCTATAAAATAGCTTGACAGATCATGAGCCTTCTGAAGTAGTGATAAAATAGCAGTGTCATCAGAAAATTTAATAATTTGATTGCCTGGATAGACACTTCTGCACTCATCAGTGTACAAGGTGAACAAAAATGGTGAACTAACACAGCCTTGGGGAGCTCCTGTGCTGAGGGTTCTGGATTTAGATAAAGTTCCATTTACACTAACTTGCTGTTTGCGATAAGTTAAAAATGAGTGGTACCATTTAATAATGACAGGATGCACTTTAAAATCATTTAACCTCTTAATTAAAAGGTGTGGCTGCAGTGTGTTAAAAGCTGAACTAAAATCAACCAATAAAAGACGTGCATATGAGGTTGTCTCCTCCAAATGTTTAAACACAGAATGAGTTAAGGTTAAAATGGCATCCTCTGTACTTCTATTATTTTTATAAGCAAACTGCAGAGGATCCAAAAGTCCTCCAAAATCAGTTTTCAGAATGTCAATGACAATCTTCTCGAGGCACTTCATTACCAGTGAGGTCAGTGCAACAGGACAATAGTCATTATTCTCTTTACAGCTTGCTTTTTTTGGTACAGGAATTATAATAGAGCTTTTCCAAATTAGTGGGACAGAACACGTATCTAAAGACTTCTGGTTGATGGGACTCCAGGCTTCTGCTAGCTCCTCACTACATGACTTCAGTAAGTGTCCAGAGATCCCGTCAGGTCCAGATGCCTTCCTGGGGCACATACGTGAGAAAAATCTTTCCACAACATGCTGGTCAACTATAATTTTTTCGGAGCCTAATACTGATATAGCGTCCAGAGCAGCTTTTTGTTCATGAGAAAAATCTCTAGTCTCAAATATGCAAAAGAAATTATTCAACTCATTTGCCTTTTCTTCCTCATTCATTACATTAATGCAGGTTTTGGATGGAGTCATCTTTGTCATTACTTTAACTGAGTCCCACAGTTTCCTAGAACTTTTTCCTAGGCATTCAGATTCAAATTTCTTCCTCGTCTCATCTCCAGCTGTTCTTAGTTTGTAATTAATTTCTTTCTGTATATTTTTCATACCTAACATGTCCCCATTCTTAAAAGCAATCTTTTTCTGTACTATGCACCGTTTTAATTCCTTGGAAATATAAGACTTATTATTGGGGTACATAGTGATTACTTTCTGAGGTAAAACATTTTCTTTACAGAATTTTATGTACTCAGTTATGGTATCAAATTTATGGAAAACACAGCAAATTGGCAAAAATGCACTGAAAAAGCCTCCAAGAATATCAGACAATATAAAAAAGTTGCATTTTCTAAATTTCTTAATCGAGAACTAAAACGGCAAATTGATGAGGGAAAAAGTGACATATTTCAGGGTAAAAAATTACAAATTTATGAGAAAAAGTCAACAAAGTGGCAAATTTTCAAAACAAAAACTGAGGGACAAGACTTCATATCAGATAAAATCACAAGTAGTTTCATTATGTAAATTTCCTATTTTTCCATCCAGCCATCTTCTACTGCTTTTCCAGAGGTCTGGGTCACAGAGGAAGCAGTTCAAGTAGAGAAGCCCAAATTTTCCTCTTCCCAGCCACCTGCTCCAGCTCTTCAGAGAGGATACCAAGGTGTTTCCAGACCAACTAGGAGACGTAGTCTCTCCAGCGAGTCCTGGGTCTTCCCCGGGGTCTCCTCCCAGTGGGACGTACTCGAAACACCTCAAGTAGGAGGTGTCCAGGAGGCATCCTGATCACATACCCATACCACTTCAACTGGCTCCTTTCATTGTGGAGGAGCAGCGGTTCTACTCTGAGCCTCTCCCGGATGACTGAGCTCCTCATCCTATCTCTAAGGGTGAGTCAGCAATCCTACGAAGAAAGCTCATTTCAGCCGCTTGTATCCACAATCTCATTCTTTTGGTCATTACCCAAAGCTCATGACCATAGGTGAGGGTAGGAACGTAGACTCACCAGTAAATCAACAGCTTTGCCTTAAAGCTTAGCTCCCTCTTCACCACAACACACCAGTACAACGTCCACATCACTGCAGATGCTGCTCCAATCATCTGTCAATCTCTCTCCATTCTTCCCTTACTCGTGAATAAGACCCCAAGATACTTAAACTCCTCCACTTGGGGCAGGAGCTTGTCCCCAACCCGGAGAGGACAATCCACCTTTTTTTGGCTGAGGACCATGGACTCGGACTTGAAGGTGCTGATTCTCATCCCAGCCCCTTCACACTCAGCAGCAAACTGTCCCAGTAAGACCTGTAGGTCATTGCTGGATGAAGCCAACAGGACATCATCTTCAAACATCAGTGATAAGATCCTGTGGTCACCAAGCATGACACCCTCCGTTCCCTGGATGCACCTAGAAATCCTGTCCATAAAAATTATGAACAGGATCGGTGACAAAGGGCAGCCCTGGCGGAGTCCAACTCTCACTGGGAATGAGTCCGACCGAGTGTTGGCAATATGAACCAAACTCTCACAACGGCTGTATAGAGACCGGATAGCTGGTAACAGCAAGCCCGATATCCCATACTCCTGAAGCACCCCCCGCAAAAAACCACGAGGGACGCGGCTGAATGCCTTCTCCAAGTCCACAAAACACATGTAAACTGGATGGGCAAATTCCCACAAACCCACGAGTATTCTCGAGAGGTTAAAGAGTTGGTCCGATGTGCCACAGCCAGGATGAAAACCACATTGCTCTTCCTGAATCCAAGGTTCGACCAACGGCCGGACTCTTCTCTCCAGTACCTTGGCATAGGCCTTCCCAAGGAGGCTGAGAGTGTAATCCCTCTAAAGCTGAAGCACATACTCTGGTCCCCTTTCTTGAAGAGAGGAACCACCACCCCGGTTTGCCATGCCAAAGGCACTGTCCCTGACCTCCACACAATGTTGCAGAGGCGTGTCAACCATGACAGTCCTACAACATCCAGGGCCTTGAGGTACTCAGGGGGAATCTTGTCTACCCCCGCGGCCTGGCCACCAAGGAGTTTTTTAACCACCTTGGCAACCTCAGTCCCTGTGATGGGCAAATCGTTCCCCTCATCCACAAGCCCTGCTTCCTCTGTGGAAGGTGTGTTAGTGGGATTGAGGAGATCCTTGAAGTATTCCTTCCAACCCCCAAGGATATCCCCAGTCGAAGTCAGCAGCGCCCCATCCGCACCATACACAGTGTGGACAGGGAGCTGCTTCCCCTTCTTGAGCTGCCGGACAGTTTGCCAGAATCTCTTTGAGGCCAACTGAAAGTCTTGTTCCATGACCTCACCACACTCCTCCCACACTCGAGTTTTTGCTTCAGCAACCACCCGAGCTGCACTCCGCTTGGCCTGCCAATACATCTCAGCTGCTTCGGGAGTCCCACAAGCCAACCAAGCAAGATAGGACTCCTTCTTCTGCTTAATGGCCCCTCTCACCACTGGTGTCCACCACTTGGTCCAGGGGTTGCCACCATGAGATGCACCGACGACCTTGCAGCCACAGCTCTGGGCTAAACTCTCTATTCTAAAGGCCTATAGGAAACTGATATCTAGGGACAATTTTAGAACAACCAATAAGTGACTTTCGCATTACGAGTGCGCATGTGCAGACTATGTGAGTTCAAAGTTCATGACTACCAAACATTCTGGTAGCCGGCTTGCTTTTGTATACAAACAGTACTGTCACACCTGAACAATTACCGCTTAAAGTCTGCTTTAAGCTTTAAATCTCAGTTATGTCAGGTGCACACTGTGCCGTAGTGAAGTGTGGGAACGGCATGTATCATCTAGAGCGGTGGAAAAAGAAAAATTGCAGCATACATGCGTGTAACTTCGGGACCAGCATGTGTGCAGGTCCGCCGCCATTCACGTTATATACATTCCCCATGGAGCTGAAGGATTCGGACGGATGTACCGTAATTGTTGGATTAAAGCAGTAAGTCTATATTATAACATACTGTAATTAAATAGTGTTGTGTATTGTTCAAGTTCTAGCCTAACTGACACGAGCCTAAACCCTGAGGTAGTAGGTACGGACAGGCAGGCCTGGATCTAGGATATAGTTCTTTGTATATTGGTAATGAAGCTTGATCTACAATTAAGGCTATTGATAAGTAGGCTGATATAAAATAAAATTGCAAATCATTGAAAACGTGTGGTACTTAAACTATAGTAGTATCGACCTATAGATCTAAGTAAGCAGGCTATGCCTTGTAGTGAAATTTACTCAAAATGACAAAACCAAAGTTGAGCTGTCAAACCACTCGCTTACCTTCTTTGTAGTCGTTTCGGAGTCTCACAAGTAAGGGTGCTTGGTCCTTTGACAACAAAAAATCTGCTATGTCAGCGTACATACAGGGGGGCCATTTTGGCCAATTTCTGCAACATGGCCGCGAATGCAAGCACAACTAGTTCATCCTTGCGTTTGCGGGTACAACCGGGAAGACCCCTACGCATACAATATGCTCGTAGATCAGGAACTTTCCATAAATTAAATGTATCGATAGAGCATGTTTGGTAGCCACGTTCTCATGATGCTTTGCGCGAGCCGAGCTGCGAAAGTCACTTATTAACCTAACATGCATGTCTTTGGATTGTGGGAGGAAACCAGAGCCCCCGGAGTAAACCCACGCAGCACAGGGAGAACATGCAAACTCCACACAGAAAGGTTCCTACCCCTGCCAACCTGGGGATTTGAACCTGAAACCTTCTAGCTGTAAGGCAACAGTGCTAACCACTGCACCACCGTGCTGTAAGATAAGATAAGATAAGCTAAGCTAAGTAAACTAAGCCTTTATTAGTTCCACAATGGGGAAATTACAAGATTGCAGCAGCAAAGAGATAGCAGCACTCAGAGCAACAGTAAATAAGTTGCTAAATAATTTAGCTATTTGCTAAATAATTTTTATATTTGCTAAATCATTTTTTAGAGATTTTTTTAATCACTTTCTTCAAAGTCAGAAGTTTTCATACATTTCCCTAGTATTTAGTAGCATTACCTTTAAACTGTATTATTTGGGTCAAATGTTTTGAGTATCCTTCCACAAATTTGTCACAATAGTTTGCTGGAATTTTGGCCCATTCCTCCTGACAGAACTGGCATAACTCGGTCAGGTTTGTACACCGCCTTGCTCACACACGTCTTTTCAGCTCTGCCCACAAATTTTCTATGGGATTGAAATCAGAGTTTTGTGATGACCACTCCAAAACACTGACTTTGTTGTACTTAAGCCACTTTGTAACTAATTTGGTGATATGCTTAGGATCATTGTCCATTTGGGAGACCAATTTGCACCCAAGCTTTAACATCCTGGCTGATGTCCTGAGCTGTTGCTTCAATATTTCTACATAATGTTCTTTTCTCATGATGCCATTTATTTTGTGAAGTGCACCAGTCCCTCCTGCAGCAAAACGTCCCCACAACATGATGCTGCCACCCCCGTACTTCACAGTTGGGATGGTGTTCTCAAGCTTGCAAGCTTCACCCCTTTTCCTCCAAATGTAACGACAGTCATTCCAGCTAAACGGTTCAATTTTAGTTTCATCAGACCATAGGACATATCTCCATAAATTAAAGTCTTTGTTTCTGTGTGCATCTGCAAACTGCACTCTGGCTTTTTATGTTGTTTTTGGAGTAACTAGTGCATATCTGTGCATGCCCGTAGAAACCAAGTATAAGCAAGTATTTCTGCATGGCCGTAGAAAGCAGGTGTAAGCCAGCATTTCTGCATGCCCGTAGAAAGTTACTGTTACCATGGCAACAGTAACCATGGTGATGTCTGCCTTTGATCTTTGATGTCATCATTTGGTCAGTGATGCCTGACTTTGATCTTTGATGATGTGTGTGTCTGGCAACAGTAACTATGGTGAAAGCTGCGTTTGATGTTGGCCGTAGAAAGCAGGTGTAAGCAAGGGTGTAAGCAAGCACATCTGCACTCATTCAGTGATGCCTGCCTTTGATCTTTGATGGTGCCATAGCGAGTGCTATGGTCTTTGATGATGTCATAGAGAGTCCTAGGATCGTGAGTGATGACTGCCTGATCTTTGATGATGTCATAGTGAGTCCTATGATCTTTTATGATGGCATAGCGAGTCCTATGATCGTGAGTGATGCCTGCCTTTGATCTTTGATGTCCTATGATCGTGAGTGAGCTTGAGTAATGCCTGCGTTTGATCTCTTGATGATGTCATAGCAAGTCCTATGATCGTGAGTGATGCCAGCCATTGATCATAGTCAAAGACGCCTGTCTATATGTCTGATGGCATTGCCCCATGATGCGTGAGATCATAGGAACATAATTGGTCATAGCGAGTCCTATGATCGTGAGTGATGCCTGCCATTGATCACATAGTCAAAGACACCTGTATATATGTCTATATGATGTCATATAGACATCATATCTATACAACAGCATCGCTCCTATGATGCCTGAGATCATAGGAATATCATTGGTCATAGCAAGTCCTATGATCGTGAGTGATGCCTGCCATTGATTACATAGTCAAAGACACCTGTCTATATGTCTATATGACGTCATGTAGGCATCATATCTATATGACGGCATCACGAGTCCTACGATGCTTGAGTTCATAGGATCATCATAGGACATCATGCATCTTTCTTCTTCTTTTAGATTTGATTGGCGGTTGGAAACCAGCTTACAGGTGCATTACCGCCACGTACTTCATGCTTGAGTTCATAGGATCACCATAGGACATCATGCATCTTTCTTCTTCTTCTTTTAGATTTGATTGGCGGTTGGAAACCAGCTTACAGGTGCATTACCGCCACGTACTTCATGCTTGAGTTCATAGGATCATCATAGGACATCATGCATCTGTCTTCTTCTTTTAGATTTGATTGGCGGTTGGAAACCAGCTTACAGGTGCATTACCGCCACGTACTTCACTCTGTATCATCACTCTATCTGGTCAGGAGCTGTAGTCCTATCATCATTGCTGTGTCCAATCGAACTTCATCTCTATCTTCAGACATGACTGTTCTTCGTCTCCTAGTACTTCTATATCATCACTCTACACATCTTGGCCGTGGCAAGATGTTGGCCACCCAGGCCAGACATCATAGGCCGTCCTAAGAATGCCTGAGATCATAGGATCATCATAGGTCATAGCAAGTCCTATGATCGTGAGTGATGCCTGCCGTTGATCACATAGTCAAATACGCCTGTCTATATGTCTATATGATGTCATATAGACATCATATCTATATGACGGCATCGTTCCTATGATGCCTGAGATCATAGGAACATCATTGGTCATAGCAAATCCTATGATTGTGTTATATCCCGAGCGCTACTTTGTCCGCACTCGGGTTACGCATCATTCCTGTCAGGCTTTGACAGCAGTGTTGTCATTCTGGCTCCCCGGGCTCTGATTGGTCAGACGCTCGGGAGGTCCCCGCTGTCAGAGTCTGAGCAGCTGCGCTGCATTTGCGGTCGTTAGCAGCCGGCTTTAAATGCCAGCGCCAGCGGCTGCATCTGGCGGCTGTCTTGTCAAGCATTCGTGTCAAGCATTCTTGTCAGTGTTCGTGTCAACGTCTCTTAGTGTTCATCCACGATTCTCCGCTAATGTGTGTTTATCGTTGTAGTATCGTTCGTGTTCCTTGCCTCTTCCTTGTCTGACGGTGAGCGAGTGTTCCTCGTCTCAGCCGTCATCATTCATTGTTATGTTAATGGATAATCTTGCTGCACAGCCCACGCGGCTAGTTATCGTGTTCTACCCTAGCCTTGAACTATAAATAAAAACCTAAGTGCAACTTAACTGGTCTGTGGCGTCTTATGCTGGCTCGTGAGGGCCAGACATGACAGTAGACAGCCGCCCGAAGGAGACACCGTTTGCAGTAAAGTTGCATTCAGGAGAACTCTGCTCTTTCCTGTCTGGGTACGGTGTACTGGAACTATGCCGTCGCGGAGAGGTCGCCCTCGGGGTCTCAGCCACCAGCTGACCGAGGCACTGGAGGATTTTGATGAAATTGTCACTGCCACCTTTTTCCTCGACGATCTTCCCGAAGTACGCCATCACCTGGACTGTGCTGAGAGGGTGCTCGATGAACTGTTCCCCTGCTACGCCGCCCACCCAGAAGTCGCAGTGAGGAGACTTGACCTCACCGCCCATCGCGAGGTACTCCAGATGAAGGAGGTGTATGGGGAGGAGTATGACCAAGAGTGGAGAAGAAGGCATCCCCGCTCTCCGCCTTGGGACCCTGATCCTCTCCTCAATCCAGTCCAGGAGTTCGCACCACCTGTGGCCCGTCGAAGACGTCGGCGTCACGGCCAGAGACATTCTCAGCAAGGGTCCCGTCCGGATCCTGCTCCGGGTCACTGGACTGACCCCTTCAACCAGACAGCTGTTTCTTCAGCGTCTCACCAGGAGGGAACCCCCGCAGCCTCTCTCCCTGGGCCGTCTTCCTTCGCTGGACTGTCAGCGCGTCATTCCCGGCCCGTCTTGGCTGTCGCCCCCTCTTTTCCGACGTCTTCTCCAGCTGCTGGTTGTATGAGGAGTTCTGCTCCGGCGAGTCCCGCATCAATCCCATCTCGAGTGGCGCCCCCCCCCCCCCGTCCTTCCAGGGAGCCCTCTGCCACCATCCGACGGGAGGAGGAAGGATCAGCGTTCCCTGCAGCAGGCACCATCCTTTCCCCGGGAGACAGGCGAGTACAAGTTCACTTTTTTCCCCTTTACAGTGATTTGTCTTGTCTGACTCCTGGGGGTGAGGTTCAGGGTTCGCAGCCCCCCGAGCCCCCACCACCTGCTGAGATAATTACTAAACCCGCTGCCTCTGTGTCTCCCCCCGCTGAGCGTTCTTCGACGTCAGTCGAGCGTCATCAGATGAGGAGGGGGCCTGCGGTCCTGGAGCAGAAGATTCCAGCCCCGCAGCCACATCAAGGGCAGAGGAGGAGATCGGACTACTGTTTGGAACCTGTGCAGATGACGGAGCGTCCCCGGGTCTCCACGGATGAGCAGTCCGACCCAGCGGGCCAGGGGCCCCCCGCCACCACGCCATACGGATTACCAGCGTGGATATCGGCGCCGGAGGGTCCTCAGGCTGCTGAAGCCATCATGCCAGCTGCGGAGTCCGACGCAGCCGAGTGGGAGCCAGGAGACGACCTCCTCCCGTCTGAGCCCGGATCGTTGAAGTTCTGGACGGCGTCCGAACTTGAGATCAGGC
The DNA here is from genome assembly GCA_020510985.1 of Pholidichthys leucotaenia. Taxonomy (NCBI): domain Eukaryota; kingdom Metazoa; phylum Chordata; class Actinopteri; order Cichliformes; family Pholidichthyidae; genus Pholidichthys; species Pholidichthys leucotaenia. Next base: position 310,697,221 of record CM035837.1, on the reverse strand, counting down.
AAGTGCTCAGTGTTGTCTTTGTTTTTTCTATTATTGAGCATTTTTGCCTGTCTCTTGGTGAGGCGAGCCGGGTGCAGCCTTCCACTGCATCCGAGCTTGTCTCGCCAGGTTCTGGCGCTGCCGGTGTTCCTGATCCCGGTTCTTCTTTTTCTTCTGAGCCCTCCCCCAAGATCGCCGGTGCAGAGCAGACCCCTATCGCTGTGCCGGAGGTTCCGGGTTCGGAGTTGGAGGTCAGTACTGGTGTAGCCCTGACCCAATCGCGGTCCGACGCGGGTGCAGCGTCGACCCAATCTGAATTCATTGTTGAAGGGGTTCTGGTCCAATCGGGGTCCGACGCGGGTGCAGCATCGGTGGAGTCAGAGTTCGTCACCGAAGTGGTTCAGACCCAATCGGGGTCTGACGCGGGTGCAGCATCGGCTGAATCAGAGTTAGTCACCGGGGTGGTCCAGACCCAATCGGGGTCCGACACGGGTGCAGCGTCAATCCAATCAGAGTCCATCGTCAAAGTGGTTCTGACCCAATCGGGGTCCGACGCGGGTGCAGCGTCGGCTGAATCAGAGTTCGTCACCGGGGTGGTTCAGACCCAATTGGGGTCTGACGCGGGTGCAGCATCGGCTGAATCAGAGTTCGTCACCGGGGTGGTCCAGACCCAATCGGGGTCCGACGCGGGTGCAGCGTCGATCCAATCAGAGTCCATCGTCAAAGTGGTTCTGACCCAATCAGAGTCTGACGCGGGTGCAGCGTGGATTGAATCAGAGTTCATCACTGGGGTGGTTCTGACCCAATCGGGGTCCGACGCGGCTGCAGCATCGGCGCAGTCAAAGTTCGTCCCCGGAGGGGTTCTGGCCCAATCCGGGCCCATCGTGGGTGTAGCGTTGGTCCAGTCAGGATTTCCTACCGGATTGGTTCCGGCCCTGCCAGCGCCGGTTTGGGTGGGATCCGGAGATGGTGCTGCAGATCCACCGCTGAATAACTCCAAATTAATTCCCTAACCTTGTCACGTTTCTCCCTCCCCCGCATCTGGAACCGCGGGGATTAATCATAGTTGGCCTGGTTCTCCCTGGCTTTCCCCCGCCGTTGGAAGACCATTGCCGATCTCTCTCCAGTCATCTGGTTGGCAGGTGGATGCGAGTCGACCACCTGGAAGCCTGTTCTTCCCATCTGGCTTCCGGGGCCGGCCTCCCGATAGACAGAACTGTTCATTTGGCGCCCTGGTCCAGCCGCCGGAGGCATGGTCATCCTCGGCCCGGGATTCGGGTAGGCCGCCAGAACACGTCCCGCTGCCCCTGTTAGCGGTCTGGATGCTGGGGGGCTGGGAGGCCTCCTGAACTGTATATTATGACTGTCATCCTGATGTGCTTCTTCCCCCTTCTTTCGCCCCTCAGTAGTTTCTGTGATTTTGAGGGTGTTTTTGGATTGAAATATTCCACAGGCAGGATTATGGTGTACCCCGATGTGTGACTTGGCCAGTGTTTTTTTTTTTCCCCATTCAGTCCTGCTTATATACCCAGTTTTTTTTTTTCCTTCATTTTCCCATGTGCACTCAAGGCCACTGCCTTGCCAATTCATGAGCTGAGTTTTTTTTTTCCCTCTGTAACGGTCCGGTAATCCAGTTTTGTCTTGATAATTGTATATTGTTAAGCTGTTTTTCTTTGTGATATGCATTCTTGCACCTTTTTTTTTTGTTGTTGTTGTTTCTTTTAACCCCCTCCCCTGTGATTTTATCCCCTGTTTGTTTTTTCTGCCCCTGCCTTGTCTTCACGGTGATTTGTGTGTCAAGTTATCGTGTCTTTCCCTGTGAGGTTGTTCTTGTCCCCCCTCTACCTGCTTCCCCATCCACCCGCCCTGGGGTGGGGTGGGGGTGTGTGGATGTTATAGGCTCCCGGGAGTTCGCCTTGAGGGGGGGGTCCTGTTATATCCCGAGCGCTACTTTGTCTGCGCTCGGGCTACACATCATTCCTGTCAGGCTTTGACAGCAGTGTTGTTATTCTGGCTCCCCGGGCTCTGATTTGTCAAACGCTCGGGAGTTCCCCGCAGTCAGAGTCTGAGCAGCTGTGCTGCATTTGCAGTCGTTAGCAGCCGGCGTTAAATGCCGGCGCCAGCGGCTGCATCTGGCGGCTGTCTTGTCAAGCATTCGTGTCAAGCATTCTTGTCAGTGTTCGTGTCAACGTCTCTTAGTGCTCATCCACGATTCTCTGCTAATGTAAGTGTGTTTATCGTTGTAGTATCGTTCGTGTTCCTTGCCTCTTCCTTGTCTGACGGTGAGCGAGCGTTCCTCGTCTCAGCCGTCATCATTCATTGTTATGTTAATGGATAATCTTGCTGCTCAGCCCACGCGGCTAGTTATCGTGTTCTACCCTAGCCTTGAACTATAAATAAAAACTTAAGTGCAACTTAACTGGTCTGTGGCGTCTTATGCTGGCTCGTGAGGGCCAGACGTGACAGATTGTGAGTGATGCCTGCCGTTGACCACATAGTCAGACACCTGTCTATATGTCTATATGATGACATATAGACATCATATCTATATGACAGCATCACAAGTCCTATGATGCCTGAGATCATAGGATCATCGTGAGATCATAGGATCATCATAGGTCATAGCAAGTCCTATGATCGTGAGTGATGCCTGCTGTTGATCACATAGTCAAAGACACCTGTCTATACGTCTATATGATGTCATATAGACATCATATCTATATAACGTCTATATGACGTTATACGTATAGACATCATATCTATATAACGGCATTGTTCCTATGACGCCTGAGATCATAGGAACATCATAGGTCATAGCAAGTCCTATGATCGTGAGTGATGCCTGCCGTTGATCACTTCTTCTTCTTCTCCTTTTAGATTTGATTGGTGGTTGGCAACCAGCTCACAGGTGCATTACCGCCACTGACTTGATTATCATCACTCCATATCTTTGTATAAGGAGTTCTTATAAGGAGTTCTGAACAACTCGTGTGAAAAAATTATCCGCCCTTGGACTGGGAAATATTGTTAAGTCTTGCGCATGCGCCTTTCAACGAGTTCAGGTCGTGGGCAGGCAGCGCAACTGAGTTCTTCTTCTAGATTAGACTGGCGGTTCGGTTGGCAACCAGCTCAAAGGTGCATTACTGCCACAGACTTGATTATGTTTTCCTCATAGCTTTGTGACGTTTTCCTCATAGCTCTGCAAGGTTTTCCTCTTATCGCTTGTCACGATCTCCTCATATCTTTGTGACATTTTCCTCATAGCTTTATGACGTAATACTCATAGCCTTGTGATGTTAACGTCATTGCTTTGTGACCTTTTCCTTTAGCTTTATGACGTTTTCCTCATAGCTTTGTGACGTTTTGACTTCACAGAGACTGGGTTTGCTCACCCTGATAGACCGCCAGATCGAGGAGGAGCGCTGCGAGAGGGAGGAATGAGTACGGGCTTTACTGGCTGTGACTGTTCCATCCTTCGGGCCGGAGTCCGCCCAGTCCATGGGTTTGATGACTGAGGAGGAGAGACTGGATTTGTTCGCCCTCATCGACCGTTAGATTGAGGAGGAGCGCTGAGCCAGAAGAGGAGACACTTCGGAGACTGCTGGGGACATCCAGAGCCAGGAGAGAAGGCCAAGTTTTTCCTCGTTTAACCCTCACAGTTGATGAACAGTTTTGTCTGCCTCCTGGCCAGGAGACTCGGGGTTTGCAGTCCTCTCGAGAGCTCCGCTCCAGCGGCATATAGTAGCCCTTCGTCTGACCTCACCAAACCTTCTTTCTGTGCTCCAACGAGTTTGCTGGCCCCGGAACCAGGTCATTCAAGGGGAGAGGAACCAGAGGTCCTGGAGGGTCTGGTGCTAGGACCAGTGGTGAGGCTGTCCCCGGCCGCCACGCCAAGGGAGCCGGTGGCGTGGAAGACGGCGCACAGGGTAACTGAGACTACATTCACCATCACGCCTGCTGTGGGGCCGCTGCAGCAGAGTCATCCTCCGGACCAGACCTCCAGCCGACTGGACCCCAAACATCACTGTCAGAGACCTGGACGGCGGTGGAGCTCGAGCACAGGCAAGTAATCTCTCCTGTAGTTCACCTGTCAATTGTTGAGAGATCTTGCCTGGCTCTTGGGGAGGAGAGTTGGGTGCAGCCCCCAGCTGCATCTGGACTCCCCTCGCTGGGCTCTGCCGCTGCCGGTGACCCTAACTGTCTCTCCTCTCCCGTCTCCTCCGAGCTCCTTCCTAGGGGTCACCGTTGAGGAGCCGCCGCAACCCAGGTTGTCCACAACTGACAACGCGGATCCAGCTGTCCCGGAGGAGGTCGACGTGGGCACAGCACCTGGCGGACCGACGGGACCTGCACACCCTAAGTCATCGGAGTCCTGGATGGCGGTGAAGCCCGAGTTCAGGCAAGTGTGCCCCATAATGTCTGTTATGTCTATGTCGATGTCACACTGCCCGACTCATGGTGAGGAGGGCTCGGGGCAGCTCCCAGTAGCCCTCAGGGCCACCTCACCGGGCTCTGCTGCTGCCGGTGACCCTGACTCGGTCTCTTTCTCTCTCCCTCTGGGTTCGGAGCTCCTGGCCAGGGTCGCTGGAGAACAGCCAATGCTTCCAGAGGCCATCGAGGATCTGGATTCAGTGCCGGGGTCAGGGAGGAACCCTACTTCCCCCGTTGGGGAGGCCACCGCAGGAGCAATGAGGCCCCTGATGGGGATCACCGCAGGTGCAATGGAGCTCCAGCCGGAGTCCACTGCCAGTGCAGCGCTGTCCTGGACTGGGACCATTGCGGGTGCTGCCATGTCCCAGACCGGGACCATGGCGGTTGCTGCCATGTCCCAGACTGGGGGCATCGCGGGTTCTACAGTCCCCCTGCTCCAAGCTTCAGAGGGCGGGGGGGGGGGGCACTCCTATCCCTCGGCTTGGCCACCTAAGTTCCCCGGTGGGTAGGCTGCCTCTCTGCCTTCCCCTCCAGTCCTGGTGGCTCCACCATGCTGGTCGACCACCCGAAAGACTTGGCCTTCGGGTCGGGTGGCCCATTGGCCCTGGCAGGCTGCCAGACACTGTTCAGTGGGCCGCCTGCTGGGCTTGGGATTTGGGCAGGACACCCGATCAGTCACCCCTTGCCACGCCTGGGGCCTGGGACTCTGGTCAACCCCCTGAACTTTGGACTCCTGGGGAGGGGGGGTAGTGCCCTAAGTTGGGGTTTTGGTGTCTTGCATTATATTTGTATATTTTTTGTATTATGTACTGGTTGCTTCCCTCCTAACCTGTTTCCCCCCTCCTCCCACCCTGGATAATTGTTTGTCTCTGGGGGGGGGGGGGTCCCTAGTGGTGCTTTTTGTGTATGCAGCTGGTGGTACTGGGGTGTCTAGGACCCACCCCCTTGGGGGGGGGGGGGGGGGGCTCTGTCATGAGCCTGGGTTTGATCATCCCAAACCCAGTTCTGACACCGTGGCTATTTTGGCCCATTTCACTATTTTCAATCAGGCGCTTCAGGGAGCCTTTTGGGTCCTCGGCTCCCTGACAGCTTGGGCACACCCCCTCCTCCTGTCAGTATCGCCAGCTGTTCCTCATTATTGGTGTTTCACACACACACACACACACACACACACACACACACACACCTCATTCACTTCTATTCACATGCTCACACACTCACTCATGCACACATTTTCTATTTGTCCAGCGCACGCTCCTTCGCACCAGCGGTCTCTTCCCTCGTTAGTATTGTGATTATTTAAACGCTGTTAGAGTTCCACACTTCTTGTACAGTAGGTGGCGGTATGCACCTTTCAGTTGTTTGCTATCCGCCAGTAACCGAGAGAAGAAAAAGAAGAAGAAAAAGAGATCGCCGAAGCATTGCGCTTCATACACGGCAGCGTGTTCCTCTGTGTATGCAAGTCATCATTCCCTACGGCACAGGTGTCAAACTCATTCCATGGAGGGCCAAGACCCTGCGGGTTTTACCTCCACCCAGTGTCTTCAACAGGTGATTTCACTAAATTTCTTCCCACTGATTGCTGATCAGTGAAGACACCTGCTAAAGACACTGGGTGGAAGTAAAACATGCAGGGTCTTGGCCCTTCATGGAATGAGTTTGACACCCCTGCCCTACGGTAATTTTCAGCCTGAAGTTCCAGTCTTCTCTAACGCTACAAGACTGTTGTACTTTGTTGGTGTTAGCAGCTGTTTCTGCCTTATCCTCATCCACTGGACTGCACGGAGGGCCCCGGATCACTCCAGCACCATAAGTTTATGTTTGCCTTTCTCCCGTGCCGACAGCAGCTCTGCGGCACTAGGCATTCCCTCCCTCGGGCTATTGAGCATCCAGGTGGTGTCCCTGTATGTCTGGTGGCCTTAATCTCTATCATATCAACTCTGTTCATAGCGTGACTGTTTACTGGACAAGGTTTGGGTTTTTGTTAAATAAAGTGCACAAATCTATCTCTGCTCAGGGGTTTTCATTCTGACCTCTGTGCGCTGCTTAATGGCACACGAGGGATCATAACAGTCAGGGTTCCTTTTGGATTAATTACTGTATCAATGTGGCGTGGCATGGAGGTGATCAGCCTGCAGCACTGCTGAGGTGTTACACACAAAGACACCTGTCTATATGTCTATATGATGGCTAATCTATATGACAGCATTGCGAGTCCTATGATGCCTGAGATCATGGGATCATCATAGGTCATAGCAAGTCCTATGATCGTGAGCGATGCCTGCCTTTGATCACATAGTCAGACACCTCTGTCTATATGTCTATACAATTGTCAGACTTATCTTTATGATGGCATCGCTCCTATGATGCCTGAGATCATAGGAACTTCATTGGTTATAGCAAGTCCTATGAGCATGAGTGATGCCTGCCGGTGATCACATAGTCAAAGACACCTGTCTATATGTCTATATGACATCATATATTTGATTTGATTTGATTTTGTATACTTTATTGATCCCCAGAGGGGAAATTGAGGGCATCCACCTGGATGGATGAAGCAGCCACAGTACGGCGCTATCCCTTAACCATTCACACACACATTCACACCTAGGGCCACTTTAGAGTCTCCAGTTAACCTAACCTGCATGTTTTTGGCCTGTGGGAGGAAACCGGAGAAATCTCGGAGTAAACCCACGCAGATACGGGGAGAACATGCAAACTCCACACAGATCACTGTTGGTCAGGGGCTGGGATCGAACCAGAGATCCCATGGCCAAGGGTAAGTTGCTGTGCTGCCACAGTGCTAACCACTGCGCTACCGCACCACCCATATATAGACATATCTATGACGGCATTGCGAGTCCTATGATGCCTGAGATCATAGGATCATCATGAGATCATAGGATCATCATAGGTCATAAGAAGTCCTATGACCGTGAGTGATGCCTGCCATTGATCACAGTCAGACACCTGTCTATATGTCTATATAATGTCATATAGACATATCTATACAACGGCATCGCTCCTATGATGCCTGAGACCACAGGAGCATCTTCGGTCATAGCAAGTCCTATGATTGTGAGTGATGCCTGTCGTTGATCACATAGTCAGACACCTGTCTATATGATGTCATATAGTTATCATATGTATATGACATCATCACAAGTCCTATGATGCCTGAGATCATAGGATCATCGTGAGTGACGCCTGCCGCTGATCACATAGTCAAAGACGCCAGTCTATGTCTATATGATGTTCATATCTATATGATGGCATCGCAAGTCCTATGATGCCTGAGATCACAGGATCATCATAGGACATCATGCAGACATCATAGGCCGTCCTATGATGTCCGATGATCGTGACACACACAAAAACTGACAGATTTCTTGAATTTATAGAGTGATGGCTTCTTCCCCACCTTTCAGCCCATGTCGGTACAGGACTCGTTTCACTGTGGATATTGACATTTTTTTACCAGCTTCAGTCAGCATCTTCACAAGGTCTTTAGCTTTTGTAATCTGGTGATGATACATTTCAGAACAAAATGCGTTCATATCTGTTACACAGAACTCATCTCCTTCCTGAGTGGTATGATGACTGAACATTCCCATAGTGTTTATAATTGTGTACATTGGTTTGAACAGATGAACGTGGCACCTTCAAGGATCTGGAAATTGTGGCCACAGTTCTCTTCCTGTTATCTTGGCTAATTTGTCTTGATTTTCCCATGATGTCACACATGGGAGCAATGTGTTTGAGGTGTGTCTTAAAATACATCCATAGGTGTCCCTCCAGTTAACTCAAATGTTGTCAATTAACCAACCTATCAGAATCTTTGAAAGCCATGACAACATCATCTGGGCTTTTGTCAAATTGTTTAAAGGCATAGTATTCTTATTTCTGACTTTGAAGAAACTAATAAATTAATTCTCTAAAAAATTATTTAGCAAATATAAATAATTTTGGAAATCTTAATTGACCTAAAACAAGAAAAGTTTAGTCTGGTTTAATGTCAGACAGTGAGGAAAAAAAAGGTTTTGTGTCTAAGTGTATGTAAACTTCTGGTTCCAACTGTATTTCTAGACACAAAAATCTGTCATCTCTTGTCAGTGTGTCTGTAATGTTCATAGGACATCATAGGACGGCCTATGATGTTCCTATGACGTCTCCATCATAGGACGTCATGCCTACCTTGATGGCTTTATGATGTCATATACAGTACAGTGATGGCTGCCTTGATGTCTACATGAAGTCATATAGACCATGAGGTCCTATGCCAGACGCAGTCCAAGGATGGATGATTTTTTCACACATAAGTTGTTCAGAACTCCATTTTGTATGAAAATTGCTCCATTACAGCAATAAACCTATCTGCAGAAAGGCCACTGAATCAATTAGGCAACTTCTCGACTGCAACTGGACCAAACTGTGTAGAGCTGAGACTTTTAATTTCTTAACAGTCTTTAATGATTAAAGGACCAGGCGGACACACTATACTTTTCACTACATTAACCAAATTTAAAGAATAAAATATTTTAAATATAAATTAAAATGTAAACAAGGTAAACTGTTCATGTCATACATCTTTGGAAAGCTCACAAGATGTAGAACAATGTCAAATGGATGTTTTAATGTAAAGTACCACTGTTAACCCAACGGATGCAGCAAAGTGTTTTGGGGGCCCACCGGCATTCTACAGGGCTTGCAGCCTTTTCACGGCGAGGAAGGCTGCAGGTACGGACGGCATCAGCTCGAGGCTCCTCAAGTCCTGCGCAGACCAGCTGTGTGGGATTGTGGAGCACATGTTCAGCCTGAGCCTCAAGCTGGGGAGGGTACCACAGCTGTGGAAAACATCCTGTGTGGTACCTGTACCGAAGGCCCCTCACCCCAAGGACCTGAACAGCTACAGACCAGTGGCCCTCACATCACACCTAACGAAGACCCTGGAGAGGCTGCTCCTTGCCCACCTCTGCTCCCTGGTGGGACCAGCGATGGATCCACGCCAGTTTGCCTACCAGCATGGCATCGGGGTGGAGGATACAGTGATCTTTCTCCTACACCATTCCCTGTCCCACCTGGAGAAGCCTGGGAGCACTGTGAGGATCATGTTCTTTGATTTCTCCAGTGCTTTCAACACCATCCAACCAGCAATCCTGAGGGACAAGCTGCTGTGTGCAAGGGTGGACCAGCACCTGTCATTGTGGATCCTGTACTACCTCACCATCTACTACCTCACCTGTACTACCTCACCATCTACATCTGCCATCGACAGAAGTTCTCTGACGGCTCTGCAATCGTTGGCATCATCTCTGATGGAGATGATGCGGAGTACAGAAGACTTATCCAGGACTTTGTGGACTGGTGCCTGCGGAACTGCCTCCAGATCAACGTGAGGAAAACTAAGGAACTGGTGGTGGACTGCCACAGGCAAGGACAACCCCCCACAGCACCAGTAAACATCAGGGAATAGACATTGAAATGGTGACATCTTACAAGTACCTGGGTGTTCACCTGAACAATAAACTGGACTGGTCACACAACACCAACGCGCTCTACAAGAAGGGGTAGCGGAGGCTGTTCCTCCTGAGGAGACTCAGGTCTTTTTGAGTGCAAGGGGCACTCCTGAAGACCTTCTACCATTTGGTGGTGGCATCAGCCATCACATTTGGAGTAGTCTGCTGGGGCAGCAGCATCACGGCAGCCTACAGGAAGAGACTGAACAGACTGATCAAAAAAGCTAGCTCTGTTCTGGAGTGATGTCTCGACCGGAGGAGACATGAGAGAGGAGGATGGTGGCTTAGCTGTCATCTCTGCTGGAGTCCAAATCCCCCCATACAGGACACGCTGAACGCACTGAGGAGCTCATTTAGTGGCAGGCTGTGCCATCCTAGGTGCACGATGGAGAGAGGTTCTACAGGTCCTTCCTACCTAAGGCTGTCAGACTTTATAACCTAACCAGGGCTGCTCGTAGAGGTTGTATTGAATGTACTAAATGTAACAACCTTGCACAATAAATCGTCCCCTCCATTATACAACTAGGACAATATCAATCATTACTGAGGGTGTCAACAACACTGTTGATTCTTGTCTCAGAGTGATGCTGAGAAACTGATCCACGCTTTTGTTAGCTCGAGATTAGATTATTGTAATTCTTTATTATCAGGCTGTCCTAAAACATCTTTAAAAAGTCTTCAGCTGATCCAAAATGCTGCAGCAAGAGTTTTAACAGGTACTAGAAAGAGAGATCATATCTCCCCGGTTCTGGCCTCCCTTCATTGGCTTCCCATAGAGTTTAGAATTAAGTTTAAAATCCTTCTTCTTACTTACAAAGCTTTAAACAATCAGGCTCCTTTTTATTTAAAAGATCTGATACTACCGTATTATCCTAACAGAGCACTACGCTCCCAAAATGCAGGATTACTTGTAATACCTAGAATCTCCAAAAGTACAATGGGAGGCAGAGCCTTCAGTTATCAAGCTCCTCTCCTGTGGAATCAGCTGCCAATCTGGATTCGGGAGTCAGACTCGATCTCTGTTTTTAAGAATAGGGCTAAAACCTACCTTTTTGACATAGCCTACAATTAGGGAGGGATCATGTGTTTCTGAACCCTCCCTTAGTTATGCTGCTAATAGGTTTAGTCAGCCGGGGGACCTCCAGTAATGCACTGGGCCTCACTCCTTTCCTCACTCTCTATGAATTTATTTTTTTTTTGCTGGTCATTAACATCTGTTTGTTCTCTCCCATAGATTGAGTCCCCATCGTGCTGTTTGCTCTCTACATGTCTGTTCTTTTCTTCTTCTCTATCCCCTCACCCCCCAGCCAGTCGCAGCAGATGACTGCCCCTCCCTGAGATGAGCCTGGTTCTGCTGGAGGTTTCTTCCTGTTAAAAGGGAGTTTTTCCTCTCCACCGTCGCCAAGTGCTTGCTCACAGGGGATCGCCTGATTGCTGGGGTCTTTCTGCAACTGTGGGGGTTCCCCCCCTACAGTTGATAGTGCTATGAGATGACTGTTGTTGTGAAATGGCGCTATATAAATAAAGTTGAATTGAATTGAATTGAATTCAAATACGAAATATACTGTCTGGGTACATATTCATATTCTGCAGGGTAACTTAACAAACTGTAATGCTGTTTATACCATCTAGCTGCAGTGCTGCTGCACTGTGTATATATCTGTGTAATATGCATATTCATTTACTGCTTTTGATTAACCAGTTCTTATTATCTTATGAATTATTGCTCTGAGTGCTGCTATCCCTGTGCTGCTGTGATCCTGGTATTTCTCCATTGTGGGACTAATAAAGGCTTATCTTATATTTTCTGCACTAATTACACAGTCGTTCAAAATTGCCTATAAGTGGAGGTCAATGTTAGAAAAAGCATGTTTTGTCTAGCTAACATTTAAGGCTCAAAGTGTTTAGTAAGGAGATCCAAACTATGCAGTTATTGCATAGAAACAAACATTAATTGCCCACACGAATGCATCAATAATCACTAAAAACTAGTTAATGTGTACAAATATAAAAGTAAACTGCAACTAAATTTGTTCACTGACAGTTTTTTTAACAACATAAAGACTTTTTCATGTAAATTTGCAATGTTTTTCTCATAAAAGTGTAACTTGACATCTCTTTCCTTTGCAGATGAGCTTGAATAAAAGAATGACGTTATCATCCATCTCAATGAAATAAGATTACTGCAATATAAACAAGTACATTTCTGGACTGTTTTCAAATCAGTGAAATCAAAAGAAATTGAGAGTATTGTAGAAGAGCTTGGAATAACGAGGCGATGTGACTTATAAACCAAAGTTTATTATCAGCTTCGCTCCTCTAACAAGTCTCATCTCAGTGCAGAAGCAGAATAAGAGAGCGAACACATTCAGCTCTACATACTTATACCTACACATAACAAAAGACATGCCTATCAAAGCTGACATCCCGCATTATCTTAATCCCCCTCCTTTGTCTTTGTACTCCTCCACCTGACCCTGGGAGGTTAGGGCGATCGATCTGGTCTCCACCGCAGCGCCTCGGATGCTCTTTGATCTTCGCTGGCGGTTTGAGACCTCTTGTCCTGTTCTGAGGTGTGAAGTCGCTGTACATATGTAATCACCAAACATTCTCACATGCTTATACATATGTAGGTTATGGGATATATGATTAATATAAACCACAGCCCCCCACAAACAACTAAGAAAAGGACAATAAAAAAATTCACAGTTTAAGATAATTACTATGACATACTAACTGCTAACCTCTTGACAAGGAAGAAACTTTCCAGCAGCTATGCTCCTGTAGAGAATTCAGTGGTAATCATAACAGCGTAGTAATATCACAAGTCAGTCTTAAACTGTCACAGCACAATTAGTGAACAACTTTTGAGTAGTTTGCATCAGTCCCTGTGCCGTCTGGGTTTTAATCTTCTCCCAAATCTGCTGTGGGTCCGCTTGTGCGTCCTGGTGGGACCTTCCTGTAAGGAATCTGCAGCTTGGGGAGGAGAGTGATTATTTGTTCCCTGCAGGGGGGCTGAGTCTTTTCTCTTGGGGGGTCTACCCCGCCGAGGTGCTCTCGCCAACCGTGCAGGTTCGTCTCTCAACAAGAAGGCAGGTTTAAGTTTGTCAATGCTGACTGTTTCTTTTCTGTCCCCTAAATCAAGCACAAAATGCTTATCACCAGGTTCCAGCACTCTGAATGGTCCATCGTATGGTGGACGGAGGGTTGGTTTTAAAGCTTCATGCCTAACAAAAACGAATTCGGCGTTTTTTAAAGCTTGGGGGACAAAAACCCGTGGAAAAGAGCGATGTGCCGGTCCGGGGAGAGTGTCAGGTCCGTTGCTGCCTAAAAGCCTCAGGGCTGGAAGATGCCCCGGCTCTGGGTTCTCTGGTAAAAATACACCTGGGAGTCTGAGAGGTTGTGCAAAAACTAATTCTGCTGGGGAGGCGTCTAGATCCTCTTTAGGCGCAGCACGCAACCCCAATAAAACCCAGGGAAGTTTATTCACCCAATTTGTATCCGTTAGTGAGGCTCTGAGGGCGGCCTTTAAAGAACTGTGAAAGCGCTCGCATAACCCATTAGCCTGAGGGTGATAAGCGGTGGTGCGGTGAATTGTCACTCCTAAGCTGCTGGCCATGGCTGACCAAAGCTCCGAGACAAATTGAGGCCCCCTATCGGATGTGATGTCCGATGGGACGCAGAAAAGTGCCACCCAGTTTGTCAAAAAAACGCGAGCGACTTCCTCCACTGTGGTTGACGCCAGAGGGACCGCTTCAGGCCAGCACGTAGTACGGTCTATCATTGTTAACAGGTGTGTGAAACCCTGAGACGAAGGTAGTGGTCCCACGAGGTCGACATGAACGTGGTCGAACCTTCTAGCTGGGATTCGAAAAGGCTCTAGAGGGGCTTTTGTGTGTTTATGTATTTTGGCGCGCTGACAAGACATGCAAGTTTTTGCCCATTCTTTTACGTTTTTGCGCAGGCCAGGCCACACAAACTTTTCGGCGACCATTTTAACCGAGGCGCGCACACCCGGGTGCGCGAGGGAGTGAATTGAGTCGAAAATACGGCGGCGCCATGCAGCTGGGACTACCGGGCGAGGTCGGCCGGTTGAGATGTCGCATATTAGGGGGGGTACACCGTCGCGTAAACCCCTTTCCTCCAGCCTTAACCCTGTTGGACCAGACAGGAGTGCGCGCACGTCTGCGTCACTACTTTGCTCCTCCGCCATGGCTGCGTAATCTATCCCTACGTGGATTGGGGCCGCGTATGTGTCCGCGTTGGCGAAGAGTTCTGCGGCTGAGGTAGTATAATCTGTCTCCTCGTGCTCTGGCGGTGTCACAGCGCGAGAGAGGCAGTCTGCTACCACGTTAAGTTTGCCTGCCACATGTCGAATGTCTGTGGTGAACTCTGAAATTGCAGCTAGCTGTCTTTGTTGCCTGCCTGACCATGGTTCGGAGATTTTAGCCATTGCAAAGGTGAGCGGTTTGTGGTCTACAAAAGCCATGAAACGCCGCCCCTCTAACCAGAACTGGAAGTGGTGGATGGATAAATGAAGCGCTAGCAGCTCCCTGTCAAAAGTGCTGTATTTACGCTCAAGTTTGGTTTAACGATTTGCTTAAAAATGCCAAAGGTTGCCAGGTTCTGCCAACGTGTTGTTCTACAACCGCCCCTATGGCCAGGTCTGAAGCGTCTGTGGTTAGCGCAATGCGAGCCGAGGGATCAGGGTGAACCAACAATGTGGCGTTAGCTAGGGCACTTTTTACTTCCGCAAAGGCGCGTTCGCACTCCGGGGTCCATTCGACCGCGTTGGAAGGCTTTTGTTTTCTGAGCGCGTCATATAGGGGCTGCATGAGTTGAGCTGCACGGGGGAGGAAACGGTTGTAAAAATTAACCATTCCCAAAAATTCTTACGCGCGAACTTTGTCTGGCAGTGGGACTGCCCCCTTCGGTGAAACTCTGTGTCCCAAAAAATCAATTTGTGACACGCCGAATTTGCATTTGGCTGGATTGATTATTAACCCGTGCTCTTCTAGTCTCTGAAAAACCATAGTGAGATGCTGTTCGTGTTCCTCCTCCGACGAGCTGGCTACCAGCATATCGTCGAGGTAGACGAACACGAAAGGGAGGTCGCGTAATACCGCGTCCATCATCCGCTGAAAGGTTTGAGCAGCGCCTTTGAGGCCAAAAGGCATCCGCAAAAATTCAAAAAGACCGAAGGGGGTTATTACAGCTGTTTTAGGAATGTCTTCCGCTCGAACGGGGACTTGGTGATAGCCACGGACCAGGTCTATTTTAGAAAAAATGCACGCACCCGCCAGATGTAGTGAAAAATCTTGGATGTGAGGAATTGGGTAGCGGTCATGCGCTGTCGCATTGTTTAATCTGCGGTAATCGCCGCACGGTCTCCAAGAACCGTCGGATTTCGGGACAATGTGTAGTGGTGATGCCCAGGGGCTTTTTGAGCATCTAATAATGCCTAGTTTTTCAAGGGTGGTAAACTCGTCCCGAGCTATGGCGAGCTTGGTCGCGTCTAAGTGCTGAGCTTTGGCAAATACAGGTGGGCCCGTTGTGGGAATAAAGTGTTCAACCCCGTGCTTAGCCACTGTAGCTGAGAATTTGGGAATTGTGAGTGCTGGAAATTGGGTGAGGAGTTGATCAAACTTAACTCGAGCTGAGCAGGGAATAGAAGCAAATGACAGTGCATTAACCAAGCGTCTATTTGCTGGATCGACTAATAGCCCATGTGCACACAAAAAATCCGCGCCCAACAAGTTAAAACTCACCGCCGCTACAACAAATGTCCATCTGTAGTTGCGGCCATGAATGCAGAGGGGCAGGTTCCTTTCACCATAAGTGTCGATGATGGAGCCGTTGGCTGCCATCGCTCCATTGCCCCGGGGGCCCATGGCCCGGTCTGCGTGGGAGGGCATGATAAAACTCAGTTGAGCTCCCGTGTCAATTAGGAACTGTTTGCCGGTGTGTCCGTCAGTCACATAAAGAAGTTTATTTTTTTCGCCGAGAACCACAGCCGTTAACGGTTCTCGGTTTTGGCGTTTTCCCGAACTTTTGAACTTGCAGGGGGGGGACGCATTTGTACGCCCCCTCGGCGAAATGGTGGTGGTAATAGCAGATGTCGTTCCGCCTGCTGCGTCTTGGTTGTGTTGCCGCCATGGTGGGCAGGCTCTGCTCGGTTGTCTGTGGTTCTCCGTTGCTCTGGGCATCTGCAGATGCTGCTGTGGCCACCTGTTCCCTGCAGGCGTTGGTGAGTCGCTGCGCTTCTCGGGCCAGCGCGCGGAAGTCCTGCTGGGTGCTGCACCGCATGTTGATCAGCGTCCCTCTCATGTGTGGCGGCAGAGTGCTGAGGAAGATGTGTTGGAAGAGGAAGTTGTCGTTGTCCTTCTCCTTGAGCTGCAGCATGTCCTCCATGAGGGCCTTGGGTCTGCATCCTCTGTGACCGTAGATCGCCAGGATCTTCTCTGCTCTCTCCTCAGCTGAGGGGACGAAGTTCTCGACGATGGTCGCCTTCAGCTCTCTGTATTTGTCATGGGCGGGCGGCTGTCGGATTATGCTCCGCGCGCATCTTGACGTGGCAGCGTCGAGTTTGGCGACGATGTGATAAAACTTCGTCTCGTCCGCCGTTATGCCCGCCAGTGCAAACTGAGCCTCGGCTTGCTGGAACCACGAGCTCGGGTCTTCTTGCCAGAATTCTGGCAGCTTGACGGTGACGGCGCTTGTGTGGGCCGTCCTTGATGTGTCCGCCGGGTGAGAGCGCCTTTCTTCTGCTCTCACGGCGGGGCTGGGGATGGTGCTCGGTTGAGCCCTCTCTTCTGCCGTGGGGGAACGTCTTCCATCCGTTCCCCTCCTGTCTGCATGGGCGCCGGCACTTGCCTGGGTCGCCTCCGATGAGTCAATCATGGGAGAACGTCTCTGTTCCATCCTTACGTCTGGTCACCAGTGTAGAAGAGCTTGGAATAACGAGGCGATGTGACTTATAAACCAAAGTTTATTATCAGCTTCGCTCCTCTAACAAGTCTCATCTCAGTGCAGAAGCAGAATAAGAGAGCGAACACATTCAGCTCTACATACTTATACCTACACATAACAAAAGACATGCATATCAAAGCTGACATCCCGCATTAGCTTAATCCCCCCTCCTTTGTCTTCGTACTCCTCCACCTGACCCTGGGAGGTCAGGGCGATTGATCTGGTCTCCACCGCAGCGCCTCGGATGCTCTTTGATCTTCGCTGGCGGTTGAGACCTCTTGTCCTGTTCTGAGGTGTGAAGTCGCTGTACATATGTAATCACCAAACATTGTCACATGCTTATACATATGTAGGTTATGGGATATATGATTAATATAAACCACAAGTATGACCAAATCCACCTTAGTAAATTACATTTTTTTCTCTCAAAAATGTACTCAAAGTAATTTAAAAAATCCTGTCATAAAACTACTCAAGTATTTTTAAAGCTACTTGAGTACATGTACTTGAGTAAATGTAACCTCTGCTTATTTGGCCCTGGGTTATTTTACAATTTTCAAACCGTAATATGCAGCTGCAGACCCCAGTGTTCTCCAGGTGGAGGCGCTGCCGCGGGTGCTGTGGTGTCCGCTGCTCCCTGTGAAGGTGAAGGGTCAGTCTCTGTAACGTGTCAGCAGATCGGCGGTACACCGGTATCACTTTGGTCGCCGGTTGTGTCACGCGTTCACGTATTTCGGTAGCTGACCCAAACGTTTCTCGCAGGAAAATGGCCATAAAGCGGAGAGACACCCGAGACACGGACGGCTTGTCCTCGACTCAGGAGGAGATGAAGTCCACTGTTAATTCACAGCTGCTCAAAGGTAGGTTTCATTATAGGGGTTGTGAAAAGGAGAGTAAATAAAGGAAGATTAGGAAACGTCACGACTTCGCAGCGCCATTTGTGCTTGAAAGTTTACTAAAGGTTGAGCAGATGTTAGCCTCAGCCGGCTAGCTAATATTAACCTTGAACGGCTTGATCATCTTAACACAGAATGACCGAAGATGAGCAAACTAAACGAATGACGGCCAAAAATCTCAAACGTTTCTTTGTTTTATTAGCCAGTTAAATATTTGGTCCTGTGGAGAACAGCAATGCATCACAACAAAAACATTCCCCGAAACTTGAAACGTTTTAATCACTAAAGTGTATTAAAGTAGCATTTTATTAGTAAAACGTCGGTTTACAACATCTATAGTCTGTGAACAATCTAAAGTGTAAAGAAAATACTAAAGGGAGAATGAATAGCTTTCAGATCTGCAAGCAAGCTGCTGGCAGTGTTGCCAGATGGGAAGTGTTGGAAGTATTGTACCAGCGGCTTAAAATGATCGTATTTTGAGGAAAATTATCGTACAGACCCAGTTTTCATTCTGACGTGGCTCATGACCGTCTGCTTCAGTAACACTTTATCACAGATCGTGCATATTGCAGCCTATAATGCTGTTTTACCTTTAAATAATCTTGTAGAGGAAGGATGCAGACGAGGCAACGAGCTGATCAACACACTTTATTCTTTCTCTTAACAGAACAGGATAGCAAAAGAATCCCCCCGGCCACTGTGAATCTCTCCTTTATAACTTTAATTATATGCATAGCGGCTGGGGCTTCACCATATTATGTTATGAACAAAGCCTGAGTGGCACATTAACATGTCATAACACCGGCGCTGCTGCCACACCTTTCCACCAGCAGCCCGGCATTTACTCCTCTCCCCGGGGCGCGCATAGTTCTTACTGTCCCTGAACCCCCTGGTGATACTTCCTCTTTTGGTCCATTGTTATCTGGGTGGAGAAGTCCAAACCATGCCCCCCACAATCTTAACAGATCGGCTGAAAAAAAAAAAAGCACCTCTACCTGTGTGGAGTACAGGATGAGCCTGTACTGAAGGGCCCAAAATATCAGTCATACTGAACTATCTTCTATATGCCTTCTGCTGACTCATCATATATCAAGGTCTTGCCTCATAAATATTTTGAGAAGTAATTTGTTTATACATTAGGAATAAACAATCAATCCACCTAAACTACTAGTAAAATGCCTCTGATAACTGAAGCAGAAACCTGTAAGTTTTATTGAGAACTACAATTCAGTGACATTTTTGCAGACATTTGCATATTGCAGCAATGACAGAAAGCTTTAGTACAAATGCCAACAACAGGTTTGAACTACCCAGTAAAATTGGGGTCTGTCGTTCTCCCCCTCCCCCGTTATGTCAAGAATAAGCGACTTTCGCATTACGAGTGCACATGTGCGGACTGTGAGTTCAAAGTTCACGACTACCAAACATTCCGGTAGCCGTCTTGCTTTTGTATAGAGACAGTACTGTCACACCTGAACAATTGCCGTTTAAAGTCTGCTTCAAGCTTTGAATCACCATTATGCCCGGTGCACAGTGTGCCGTAGTGAAGTGTGGGAACGGCATGTATCATCTAGAGCGATGGAAAAAGCAAACTTGCAGCATACTTGCGTGTAACTTCGGGACCAGCGTGTGCACATGTCCGCCGCCATTCACGGTTGAATTAAAGCAGTAAGTCTATATTATAATTAAATAGTGTTGTATATTGTTCAAGTTCTAGCCTAATTGACACGAGTCTAAACCCTGAAGTAGTAGGTACGGGCAGGCAGGCTTCTTTGTATATTGGTGATGAAGCTTGATCTACACACACATGTAATTAAGGCCATTGATAAGTAGGCTGGTATAAAATTGCAAATCATTGAAAACGTGGTACTTAAACTAGTAGGATCGACCTATAGATCTGAGTAAGCAGGCTATGCCTTGTAGTGAAATTTACTCAAAATGACAAAACCAAAGTTGAGCTGTCAAACCACTCGCTTACCTTCTTTGTAGTTGTTTCAGAGTCTTGCAAGTAAGGGTGCTTGGTCCTTTGACAACAAAAAATCTGCTATGTCAGCGTACATACAGGGGGACCATTTTGGCCAATTTCTGCAACGTGGCCGCAAATGCAAGCACAACTAGTTTATCCTTGCATTTGCGGGTACAACCGGGAAGACCCCTACGCATGCAATATGCTCATAGATCAGGAACTTTCCATAAATTAAATGTATCGATAGAGCATGTTTGGTAGCCACGTTCCCATGATGCTTTGCACGAGCCGAGATGCGAAAGTCGCTTATTGCTTGCTTGCCGAGAATTGCATCCCATCCGCCAAAACTGTAAAATATAAGACTACAGCCAGGCTTGTAATTATTTGTGCATTTTTAGAAGTACCTGTAGTGTATAGATATGGGCGCATTGGGAGTGGTACGCGGCCTGCGGCTGACATCATCACGCCACTATATATTGGGCGATCCACCATCTCAGGGCAGTCTGTTATGAGTTGGGATGAGAGTGAGTTGGGAGCCGGTTAGATTGAGACATACTACAACACGTGCTTTGTTGCTTTTATTGTAATAAAGTTCAGTTCAGCGGCAGCATCCTCGTCGTTTGGCATTGACAGGTTTGTAGACAAAACATTTGGCGACGAGAGATTAAACCATGGAGGTGTGCTTGAGACCGCTACAGCCCTTTCTTAGGTCCCCGGGTGAACCAACGGTCTTGTTGCCACGATGGCTGGATGCATTTGAAACCTACGTTGCAGCGTTCGACCTGGGTAAACTCGACAAAGTAAGGAAACGAGCACTTCTTGTCCACAAGCTCGGCATAGAAGGCCGGAGAATTTTCCACATGTTGGGTCTGACGGAGTCATGTGGATGCTGTCGAGCTTCTTGCTAGCAACTTTGCTACACCAGACAACGTGATAGCACGACGAATTTGTTTTCGCCAGAGACGGCAGGGATTCGTGAGTCCATTCAACAATTCGTTGCTGACCTGAGATATTTGGCTAGCATGTGCCGTTTTGGACTGTTAGAAGATGAGATGGTACGGGATCAGTTAGCTGAGCACACGTGTAACCCGAGGCTACAAGCTAAGTTGCTAACGGTGCCAAACGACATGACGCTAGCTAGCATGATAAAGCTAGCATTCCAGCTTGAGGCAGCGGAGAGGTTAGCCATGGAGCTAAGTGGGTGCCAAACAGAAGCTACCTGGACAGACGACGCTAGCTAATGCGGTGGGCATGGAGGAGGAGAAGGACACAGCAGAAGAGTACATGACAAATGCTGTTAACCGAAGGTCCACTCCAAGAGGCCCCGGCTGTGGTTGCTGTGGGTCCCCGATGCACCAGGACAGCGCATGTTTTTGCCCGGCAAGAGGACAACGGTGTAACAAGTGTGGACACTTAAACCACTTTGCCAGAGTGTGCCAGTCGCTGACGCCGTGGAGCCTGCCAAGTAAGCCAGCCCGCCCGCCAACAACAACCATTCATGCGGTAAGCTTCGACAACAACAGTTATTCATACGGCGTAGTTGAGGTAGACGGGGTAACCGTACCACTCCTGCTCGACACAGCGGCAGTGAGGTCAATGTTAAACTGGGCCACAGTGAAGAAGTTTTTCCCCAACTACAAAATTAAGAAGAACCCAATGCCGTTGTACGGATACGGCAGTCACAGACTGTGCATTGTGGAAACATGGAGCTGACGGTTTACTACAAGTTCAAAATTGTGTACGACTTCACGTTCCAGGTAGCAGCGCACGGTGACATTATGGGATGTGACCTCTTCTACAGACTGGGCTTCACTATCAGAGACAGCGTTGGGTTCGAATGGCCCAGGTGCGGCAACTGGAGCATGATGGACCTCGACGACAATGACATGGTGTGGGACGAGGTAATTCATAATGGCACCGACACCAAAGCATCAGCTCCACGCTCTCAGGAAGAGAGCTGCCCTGGAGGGGGGCAGCCGGACTCGCCTACCTCCCTCGCTTAGCCAGAACTGGAGCCGGAGGAGAGGGAGCCCGAGCATGCAGAGTGCCCTGAAGCACAGCAACAACAACCAGGCACAAACACATCTCACAACAAGGCACAGCAGAGCACTTCAGATGGGAGAGAGGAGGAACCGGACTGCTTCCGTACCCACGCTCAACAGGCTACGGAGGTTACGACCAAGCTGACGGGTGAAGGGTCCGCTTCAATGAGCAACACCGGAGAGACGCCAGACACCTTCCGTACCCACGACGAGCTTCAGGCTACAGCAACGACGACGGAGACAACGGGTGAAGGGTCCGCAACGAATACGGTGACGACAGAACCACCACAGCACGACAGAGGTCCCAAGCTGAATGAGCACGCAGAGCCACCGGGATCTCAATAACACATTAATCCGAGCAACGCGCCGCTCCAAGTCATGGACTGGGTACGGGTTCGCACCAGCAAGAGACTGGGATGGCGACTGACTGGGCCACAGCCGACGAGACAATGGGCGCTGCTAAGGACTGGGGCAAAACTGGGATCAGCATGCTTTCAGCTGACTGACAGTTTAGTTCAGCACGCAAACCAACTACGGCGTGTCCAGGTAGCTGCTCAAGATGGCTTTGCAGGAGTCAGCTGCCGCAGTGTGGGACCTGGGCCCCAGTGTCATGAAGATTGGCCCTCGCCCCGGGGGTCCGACAGCTCCAGAGATGCGGCCGCCACGGGCCCGCTACAAAGTCCCTCAGGTAGAACTTCTTTCCCTGTGGAAGACTGTTAGAAAAAAGAAAAAGACTGTTCAGGCAGGAGCACGGCTGAGACGGTGGCAGAATAACCCACCCAGCCACGATGGGTCCAGCGGTGGTCTAAACACAGACCCTAGCCATTAGGTTTGGTTGGTGTTCTATGTTTAAAAAAAAAACAAAACAACAACAACAAAAAAAAAACGATAATCGTATACTTAACTGAATAGTGAATAACAGTGGAGTTATGGTCTGAGGAGACAATGGACACTCTAAGGCGCTGTTTTGAAGCCACCGCCTGGAAGCAGCTCTGCGAGCCACAGGGTGAGGACATCGATGGCCTCACTCACACCTTCACGGACTACCTCAGCTTCTGTGTGGACAAATCCGTTCCCACCAAGACCATACGGTGTTGCTCAAACAACAAACCCTGGATTAACCCTGAGATTAAAAACACTTCTGAGAGAGAAGAAGAGGATCTTCAGGTCGGGGAATAGGGAGATGCTGAAGTCCGTACAGAGGGAGCTGAGGAGAAAGATCAGAGAAGGCAAGGACAGCTTCAGGAAGAAGATGGAGGACAAGCTGCAAAAGAGCGACATCAGCGGGGTCTGGAGAAACCTCAAAACCATCTCTGGGCTCCAGAATACCTCCCCCCAGGCCACGGGGGGCAGGGAGTGGGCGAACAACCTGAATCTGTTTTTCAATAGGTTTGACCAACCGCCCTCCCCCCTGACTGCACAACAACCACTGCTGCCTCTAAAGAAATCAAGTCCTGCTGCCCACTCCCCACTCCACCAACACCTCCCCACTCCCAACACACAGCCCCCCAATCCTGACCAGGACCCAGGTGAGGACGGAGCTGAGGAAGATCAAGGCGAGGAAGGCGTCGGGACCGGACGGCATCAGCGCAAAGCTCCTCAAGTCCTGTGCAGACCAGCTGTGTGGGATTGTGACGTACATCTTCAACCTGAGCCTGAAGCTGGGGAGGGTACCACAGCTGTGGAAAACATCTTGTGTGGTACCTGTACCAAAAACTTCCCACCCCAAAGACCTGAACAGCTACAGACCGGTGGCCTTGACATCCCACTTGATGAAGACCCTGGAGAGACTGCTCCTTGCTCACCTCCGCCCCCTGGTGGAACCAGCGATGGATCCACTCCAGTTCGCCTACCAGCATGGCATTGGGGTGCAGGATGCGGTGATCTTCCTCCTTCACCGTTCTCTGTCCCACCTGGAGAAGCCCGGGAATATGGTGAGGATCATGTTCTTTGACTTCTCCAGTGCTTTCAACACCATCCAACCGATGATCCTGAAGGACAAGCTGCTACGCGCAGGGGTGGACCAGCACCTGTCATCATGGATCCTGGACTACCTCACGAACCTGCCTCAGTTTGTGAGAACCCGGGACTGTGTGTCCGACACGATCATCGGTAGCACGGGGGCCCCCCAGGGAACGGTGCTGACTCCCTTCCTGTTCACTCTTTATACTGCGGACTTCTCACACAACACAATACACTGCCATCTACAGAAGTTCTCTGATGACTCTGCGATCGTTGGCCTCATCTCCAATGGAGATGAAGCTGAGTACAGAGGGCTTATCCAGGACTTCGTGGACTGGTGCCATCGGAACTGCCTCCAGATCAACGCGAGGAAAACTAAGGAGCTGGTGGTGGACTGCCGCAGGCATGGGCAACCCCTCACAGCACCAGTAAATATACAGGGAACAGACATCGAGATGGTGACATCCTATAAGTACCTGGGTGTTCATCTTCACTCTACAAGAAGGGACAGCGCAGGCTGTTCCTGCTGAGGAGACTCAGGTCTTTTGGTGTACAAGGGGCGCTGCTGAAGACATTCTATGACACGGTGGTGGCATCAGCCATCACTTTTGGAGTGGTCTGCTGGGGCAGTGGCATTACTGCAGCCGATAGGAAGAGACTGAACAAACTGATCAAGAAAGCTAGCTCTGTCCTGGGGCAGCACCTTGATCCGGTGGAGGAGATAGAAGAGAGAAGGACGGTGGCTAAACTGTCATCTCTGCTGGAGTCCGAGTTCCACCCTATGCAGGACATACTGAATGCACTGAGGAGCTCATTTAGCAGCAGACTACATCATCCCAGGTGCACAACCGAGAGGTTTCGCAGGTCCTTCCTACCAACGGCTGTCAGACTGTACAACCTAAGCAGGGCTGCTCGCGGAGATAGCAAAAAGACGTAACAAACTAATAGTTTTATGAATGCAAAAGATGCAATAGACTTAAACAATGGTCCCCTCCGGCATACAACTAGGAAAATACCGGTCGCTATGGAGGGTGAGAATATGTATGGGCACATAATCATACCATGTAGGATAACTAAGTAGACGGTTATGCTGTTTCATCCCATCTAGCAACAATGCTCTGCACTGTGTGTGTTTATATATTTACATATTTATTCCATCTAGCTACAATGCTCCGCACTGTGTGTTTATATATCTACATATTATTCCATCTAGCTACATTGCTCCGCACTGTGTGTGTTTATATATTTACATATTTATTCCACCTAGCTGCAATGCTCCGTACTGTGGGTGTTTATATATCTACATATTTATTCCATCTAGCTACAATGCTCCTCACTGTGTTTATTTATTCATATATTTATTCCATCCAGCTACAATGCTCTGCACTGTGTGTCTGTGTGTGTGTATATATACTGTATATTTTATAGTAATATGTACATATGTATATTAGCTGCTCTTGCTTGCTTGCTTTTTTTCTTGCCTTCTGATTGTTGCTCTGAGTGTTGCTATCCCTGTACTGTTGCAATCCTGGAATTTCCCCGCTGTGGGACTAATAAAGGCTTATTTTATCTTATCTTATAGTAAAGTTGATTGTTTGACATATGATAATACTGAATAAGAATGTTTAATGTTTGATATATACAGTACTTAAGAAATGTGTGTTTGATTAATGATACTGTGTGTGTTTGCTAATGGGAATTTGATTTGCTAAATTGGGGAGGGCTAATCTGCTAAGACTATATTATATTCTACAGTTTTTGCAAGGTGGGGGGAGAAATGTAGTGTATAGATATGGGCACATTGGGAGTGGTACGCGGCCTGCAGCTGACGTCACCACGCCACTATATATTGGCAGTCCACAATCTCAGGGCAGTCTGATACGAGTTGACATGAGAGTGAGTTGGGAGCCGGTTACACTGAGACACAGTACAACGTGTGCTTTGTACTATTGCCTTTATTGTAATAAAGTTCAGTTCAACAGCTGCATCCTCATCGGTTGTCATTGACAGGTTTGTGGATGTAACCGTACCCATTATACATTTTTAGAAGTAAAAATTGTTATTACCTCTTGTAAATTATCTTTAAATTATGTTTATTGCCAGACATTTTAGTGTTTCAAAGAGGGTTAGAAATCATAGTGAATCAATTCCACATTGGTGAGGTTTTGCATTTATACATTGTCGGTAAAAAGGGTAATCACTTTTTCAAAGTGTTTTCAAAGTATATAGTTACACTAAACACCTGCTTGCGACGATGGGATGCAATTCTCGACAAGCGAGCAATTCTTGGCATAACCCCTCCCCCCCATTCGTTTCTCAACCTGCTCGTGATGTTACTTGACTCTGCCATGCCTGCATTAGTGCTGTAACGTACATGAACAATTCAACTGAGTGTATTAGTTTTTATGGGTGAACGTACTGTACTGAATGACTCACTGGAGCTGTACTGGAAGCCAGGGATCAGCAGCTGAATCACCTGCCTGAGCAGCAAACGAGCCCCGCATGCTCAGTTCAGTGAATGGTAGGCAGTTGGAGCTCCAGTACAGCACTGAGTGATTCGGTGTAGAACTTTTTTTTTTTCTTTCCCCTTGTCCTGTCAGGCAGCTAGGCAAACACAACAGGGATCTGCCACCCTTATTGTGCCAAAACAGATTTACTTTGCCAAGAGGAGCTTATACAATATCTAACTGTGTATTGTATATTGTTGTAAACTCCTCCTGTAATAACTTTTCATAGTTTATTTTAATTATTTTACCTATGGAAGACCCAACAGGATGGGGAAGAGGGAAAGGAAGTGTGTGGGGGGGGGGGGGGGGAAGAGAAGGGAGGGGAACAAACAAAAAAACAAACAAACCCAAACAAACACACTTATTTTGCACGTGCTCTCATATATATGCACGCAGGCGTAAACGCACAAGTGTCTCTCCTTTAACAGGTGCGGAAACCAGACTCGTGTTGAAGACATCTTCGGTGGAAGAAGCAGTGTGTCTTTTGTTTGTTTTACATCCGTGGAGAAAATTGTTGGTACCCCTCTGTTAATGAAAGAAAAACCCACAATGGTCACAGAAATAACTTGAATCTGACAAAAGTGGTAATAAAAATTCTATGAAAAATAACCAATGAAAATCAGACAATGCTTTTGAATTATGGTTCAACAGAATTACTTCAAAAAACAAACTCATGAAACAGGCCTGGACAAAAATGATGGTACCCCTAGAAAAGACTGAAAATAATGTGACCATAGGGACATGTTCAACCAAGATGTCTCCTCTAACATTACAGGTGTCTACAAACTTGTAATCAGTCAGTCGGCCTATTTAAAGGGTGACAAGTAGTCACTGTGCTGTTTGGTGACATGGTGTGTACCACATTAAACATGGACCAGAGGTAGCAAAGGAGAGAGTTGTCTCAGGAGATTAGAAAGAAAATTATAGACAAGCATGTTAAAGGTAAAGGCTATAAGACCCATCTCCAAGCAGCTTGATGTTCCTGTGACTACAGTTGCACATATTATTCAGAAATTTAAGATCCACGGGACTGTAGCCAACCTCCCTGGACGTGGCCGCAGGAGGAGACTGATAATACGAATGGTAACAAAAGAGCCCAGAACAACCTCTAAACACATTCAAGGTGAATTCCAAGGTCAAGGTACATCAGTGTCAGATTGCACCATCCGTCGTCGTTTGAGCCAAAGTGCACTTCATGGGAGATGACCAAGGAGGACACCACTGTTGAAAACAAATCATAAAAAAGTCAGACTGGAATTTGCCAGACTGTATGTTGACAAGCCACAAAGCCTCTGGGAGAATGTCCTATGGACAGATGAGACAAAACAAACTTTTTGGCAAGGCACATCAGCTCTATGTTCACAGATGCAAAAATGAAGCATACCAAGAAAAGAACACTGTCTCTACTGTAAAACATGGAGGAGGTTCTGTTATGTTCTGGGGCTGCTTTGCTACAATTTGGCACAGGGTGTCTTGAATCTGTGCAGGGTACAATGCAATCTCAAGACTATCAAGGTATTCTAGAGAGAAATGTGCTGCCCAGTGTCAGACAGCTTGGTCTCAGTTGCAGGTCATGGGTCTTGCAATAGGATAATGACCCAAAGCACACAGCTAAAAACACCCAAGAATGGCTAAGAGCGAAATATTCTAAAGTGGCCTTCTATGAACCCTATCTAAATCCTATTGAACATCTGTGGAAGGAGCTGAAACATGCCGTCTGGAGAAGGCACCCTTCAAACCTGAGACAACTGGAGCAGTTTGCTCATGAGGAGTGGGCCAAAATACCTGCTGAGAGGTGCAGAAGTCTCATTGACAGTTACAGAAATCGTTTGATTGTAGTGATTCAACAAAATATTAAGTTAAGGGTACCATCATTTTTGTCCTGGCCTGTTTCATGAGTTTGTTTTTTAAAATAATTCTGTTGAACCACAATTCAAAAGCATTGTCTGATTTTCATTGGTTAATTTTCATAGAATTTGTTACCACTTTTGTCAGATTCAAGTTATTTCTGTGACCATCTTTCATTTTTCTTTCATTAACAGAGGGGTACCAACAATTTTGTCCACGTGTGTAGTTGTTGGTTTGTTTGGGTTTTTTTGTCTGTTCCCCCCTCCCTTTTCTTTCCCCCTCCACACACTTCCTTTCCCTCTTCCCCATCTTGTTGGGTCTTCCATGGGTAAATTAAAATAAAGTATTAAAAGGTATTACAGGAGTAGTTTACAACAATATACAATACACAGTTAGATACAGTGTAAGCTCCTCTTGGCAAAGTAAATCTGTTTGGGCACAATAAGGGTGACAGATCCCTGCTTGCCTAGCTGCTTGACAGGACGGGGCGGGGGGGGACACCAAGCCAATGCATCCAACTGCTCCCAAGCTAATGCATCACTTAAGCAATGAAAATAGTACTGTCCAACAAAGAACATTGCGTGTCATTAAAGACACTGGGAAAAGCTTTTCAACTACTTCCAGAACAGGATGAGGCCATTGAAAAATTGACGTGTTCTGTAAGACCTCAAAGGCTGCAAGGATGTGAATTACACAAGATACCAACTGTTTAAGAGTGGCAAGTGCACAGACAGAAGTCTTCAACCAAACAGAAACTACTACAGTGGGGCAAAAAAGTAGTCAGCCACCAATTGTGCAAGTTCTCCCACTTAAAAGATGAGAGAGGTCTCCAATTTTCATCATAGGTATACCTCAACTATGAGAGACAAAATGAGGGGAAAAAAAATCCAGAAAAACACATTGTCTGATTTTTAAAGAATTTATTTGCAAATTATGGTGGAAAATAAGTATTTGGTCAATAACAAAAGTTCATCTCAATACTTTGTTATATACCCTTCGTTGGTAATGACAGAGATCAAACGTTTTCTGTAAGTCTTCACAAGGTTTTCACACACTGTTGCTGGTATTTTGGCCCATTCCTCCATGCAGATCTCCTCTAGAGCAGTGATGTTTTGGGACTGTCGCTGGGCAACATGGACTTTCAACTCCCTCCAAAGATTTCTATGGGGTTGAGATCTGGAGACTGGCTAGGCCACTCCAGGACCTTGAAATGCTTCTTACGAAGCCACCCCTTCGTTGCCCAGGCGGTGTGTTTGGGATCATTGTCATGCTGAAAGACCCAGCCACGTTTCATCTTCAATGCCCTTGCTGATGGAAGGAGGTTTTCACTCAAAATCTCATGATACATGGCCCCATTCATTCTTTCCTTTACACGGATCAGTCGTCCTGGTCCCTTTGCAGAAAAACAGCCCCAAAGCATGATGTTTCCACCCCCATGCTTCACAGTAGGTATGGTGTTCTTTGGATGCAACTCAGCATTCTTTCTCCTCCAAACACGACAAGTTGAGTTTTTACCAAAAAGTTCTATTTTGGTTTCATCTGACCATATGACATTCTCCCAATCCTCTTCTGGATCATCCAAATGCTTTGTAGCAAACTTCAGACAGGCCTGGACATGTACTGACTTCAGCAGGGGGACACGTCTGGCACTGCAGGATTTGAGTCCCTGGCGGCCTTTGTTACTTTGGTCCCAGCTCTCTGCAGGTCATTCACTAGGTCCCCCCATGTGGTTCTGGGATTTTTGCTCACCGTTCTCGTGATCATTTTGACCCCACGGGGTGAGAGCTTGCGTGGAGCCCCAGATCGAGGGAGATTATCAGTGGTCTTGTATGTCTTCCATTTTCTAATAATTGTTCCCACAGTTGATTTCTTCACACCAAGCTGCTTACCTATTGCAGATTCAGTCTTCCCAGCCTGGTGCAGGTCTACAATTTTGTTTCTGGTGTCCTTTGACAGCTCTTTGATCTTGGCCATAGCGGAGTTTGGAGTCTGACTGTTTGAGGTTGTGGACAGGTGTCTTTTATACTGATAACAAGTTCAAACAGGTGCCATTAATACAGGTAACGAGTGGAGGACAGAGGAGCCTCTTAAAGAAGAAGTTACAGGTCTGTGAGAGCCAGAAATCTTGCTTGTTTGTAAGTGACCAAATACTTATTTTCCACCATAATTTGCAAATAAATTCTTTAAAAATCAGACAATGTGATTTTCTGGATTTTTTTTTTTTTTCCTCATTTTGTCTCTCATAGTTGAGGTATACCTATGATGAAAATTGGAGACCTCTCTCATCTTTTAAGTGGGAGAACTTGCACAATTGGTGGCTGACTAAATACTTTTTTGCCCCACTGTATATAAACATATTCAGTGAACAAACTACCAGGCAGCCATCTATAGAAGATGCCTGCAGAGTCAGCCAGACATACCTCCACCAATGGCCCATGGTTGGACTCTTCCCCCTGCACCTCTCAGCATTTTGGAGCTTGTATACTGCTCCTGTAAAAAAACAACCCTGAAAGGGAGATGCACGTGCAGACAGAACAAGATTCCATGCACAGACGTGTGTTATTGCTTGGACTGTGAGAACATTTCTGACTAGGCCACATAGACACAAACTATGTGTTCTGTATGGACTTTTGGGTGTGGTATGTTGCAATAAGTTTTCTTGTTGTGCTTCACTTGTTCTTTGTTTGTCGGTGATTTTGTGGTGATTATAACACCAATAAAAATGTTAAAGCTAATTTAGAAAAATGAGCTGCTCCTGTTTGAAGTGTTGAATATTTAATCTTTAACCTCTTAAAATTTCGGTGTTCCATCCGTGGAACATTGCACATTGGATGAAAACTTGCTGGAATGCTTTAAAGCCTTTTAGTGCTATAATTATAATAGTTCGCCTGGTGCTTTTTGTCTTTTTTTTTTTTTTAAATATACACTACCGTTCAAAAGTTTGGGGTCACCCAGACAATTATTTTGTGTTTTCCATGAAAAATCACACTTATTTATGAGTTGTAAAATGAATAGAAAATATAGTCAAGACATTGACAAGGTTAGAAATAATGATTTGTATTTGAAATAATAATTTTTTCCTTCAAACTTTGCTTTCGTCAAAGAATCCTCCATTTGCAGCAATTACAGCATTGCAGACCTAACATGACTGCACAAGGGTTTTCTAATCATCCATTAGCCTTCTGACGCAATGAGCAAACACATTGTACCATTAGAACACTGGAGTGATAGTTGCTGGAAATGGGCCTCTATACACCTATGTAGATATTGCACCAAAAACCAGACATTTGCAGCTAGAATAGACATTTACCACATTAGCAATGTATAGAGTGTATTTCTGATTAGTTTAAAGTTATCTTCATTGAAAAAAGTGCTTTTCTTTCAAAAATAACGAAATTACCCTAAGTAACCCCAAACTTTTGAACGGTAGTGTTGTGGGAATGTGAAAATGATGAGACAGATTTCTCTCAAGGCTGCTTTATTCACATTCGCCAACATCTCAAAGAAGAAAGAGGACATTACAGGGAACTCTCGTCCTTAAATACCAGGACTCTCACAGTTCACAAGTCTCATTGCATCACAGGTCACATTGCATTATAATCGCCAGTAACAATGCATCTCCTCTCTAATCCTCTAATATCACCCCCACAGTCTCAAGCCCTGCATACCAAAGCTAACATCCTCGCAGCTTCCTGTTATCTCCAAGGAAGCTCTGTCTTTGTTCTGATCTAAAATGTGAGGCCTTACATCAGTCACAAAGTAGGTCACGTATGTGGGGCCACCCCCCCCCCAAACATTTTAGAACAAACAAGAGAATAACAGCATGCATGCCGTGATAGAATCAATACACAACAGTCCGCATGCTGTCTAGGCTTCAGTCTCCTGCCGTATCTGCTGTAGCTGGGATTCGACGTCTCCACGGCGCTGTCACGCTGGGGGCTTTGCCGTCTGGGGGTGGAAACCTTTTGTCAGTACCTGCGGGTGTTCTGGGGAAACATTACTCTGTGAAGCCCCCCGTGGGGGTCTACCTCGCCGCGGGGCCCTTGCCAACAGCACTTTGAAGGGTCCGTCATAAGGTGGTCGCAGCGGGGGTCGATGCGCATCATGTCTGACAAAAACAAACTCTGCGTTCTTCAAAGCTTTAGGCACAAAAACGCGCGGAAAACTGTGGTGCACCGGGCCGGGCAGCGTGCTTGATTCTATGTTACTCCGCAACAGCTGAGACGGGGAGGTGTCTGGCGCCGGGTTATCTGGGAGAAACTCCCCAGGCAGCCGAAGTGGTTGCATACACGAGCTCCGCTGGGGAGGCTTCTAAGTCCTCTTTAGGCGCAGAACGCAACCCCAATAAAATCTACAGTAACTTGTCTACCCAATTTGCATCCGTCAGTGACGCTCTGAGAGCCGCTTTCAATGACCTATGAAAATGTTCGCATAACCCATTAGCCTGCGGATTGTACGCGGTTGTGCGGTGAATTGTGACACCCAGGCTGCGGGCCATTGTCGACCAAAGTTCGGACACAAATTGAGGGCCTCTATCGGACGTAATGTCCGACGGAACTCCGAAACGCGCCACCCAAGCTATTAAAAACGCGCACCTACCTCCTCTGCCGTGGTTGATGCCAGCGGAACCACTTCAGGCCAGCGCGTGGTGCGGTCCACCATTGTCAGAAGGTGTGCACCCCTGTGACGGCGGGAGGGGTCCCACGAGGTCCACATGAACGTGATCGAACCGCTTGGCCGGAATGTGAAACGGCTCCAAAGGAGCCCTCGTGTGCCTGTGTACTTTGGCTCGTTGACACGCCGTGCAGGCTGCTGCCCACTCTTTAACTTGTTTGCGAAGAGGCCGGTACTACTGGACGCGGCCGTCCAGTGGAGACATCGCAGATGAGGGGGGGCATACCGTCTTGCAGCACCCTGTTCTCCAGCCTTAACCCTGTTGGTCCAGACTGGAGCGCGCGCACATCCACGTCACTAACCTGCTCCGCGGCCATGGCTGCGTAATCTATTCCTACGCTGACTGGGGCCGCCACGGCGCGCGAGAGGCAATCTGCCACTACATTCAGTTTACTCGCCACATGCTGAATATCAGTGGTAAACTCTGAGATCGCGGCCAGCTGTCTCTGCTGCCGGCCTGACCACGGTTCGGAAACCTTGGCCATCGCGAATGTTAGCGGCTTGTGGTCAACGAACGCGCTGAAACGGCGTCCTTCCAGCCAGAACTGAAAGTGGCGGATGGCCAAATGGAGAGCCAGCAGCTCCCTGTCGAACGCGCTGTATTTACGTTCGCTATCGCGCAAGGTCCTGCTGAAAAAGGCGAGGGGCTGCCAAACCCCGGCTACATGCTGCTCCACGACCGCCCCTATGGCCACATCTGACGCGTCAGTAGTGAGCGCTATGCGGGCCGTTGGGTCTGGGTGTGCCAACAACGCAGCCTTTGCTAAGGCTGCTTTTACCTCCGAGAACGCTTGGTCCCGCTCCAGGGACCACTCGACCTTATCCACGGGTTTCTGTTTTTTGAGCGCGGCATACAGCGGCTGCATGAGTTGCGCCGCGCAGGGGAGAAAGCGGTTATAAAAATTCACCATTCCCAAAAACTCCTGTAACGCCCTGACCGTCTGCGGCTGGGGAAAATCTGCTACCACGCGCACTTTGTCAGGAAGCGGAACCGCTCCTTCGGGGGAGACGCGGTGTTCTAAAAAATCGATCTGCGCCACCCCGAACTGACACTTCGCTGGGTTGATTATTAACCCGTGATCTCCCAACCTCCGGAAAACTGTGGCCAGGTGGTTTTCGTGTTCGTCTTCGGACGCGCTGGCTACCAAAATATCGTCCAAGTAGACGAACACGAAAGGGAGATCACAAAGCACCGCGTCCATCATGCGTTGGAACGTCTGTGCAGCCCCTTTGAGCCCGAATGGCATGCGCAAAAACTCAAATAGGCCAAAGGGAGTTATTACCGCTGTTTTGGGTATGTCCTCAGCGCGCACTGGGACTTGGTGGTAACCGCGGACCAAATCTATCTTAGAAAAAACACGAGCCCCTGCCAAATGAACGGAAAAATCTTGGATATGCGGGATTGATTGACTGATTGATTGACTGATTTTTTTTTTTTTTTTTTTTTTTTTTTTTTTTGAATGCAAAAGATGCAATAGACTTACACAATGGTCCTCTCCGGCATACAACTAGGAACATACCGGTCGCTATGGAGGGTGAGAATATGTATGGGCACATACACTCACCGGCCACTTTATTAGGTACACCATGCTAGTAACGGGTTGGACCCCCTTTTGCCTTCAGAACTGCCTCAATTCTTCGTGGCATAGATTCAACAAGGTGCTGGAAGCATTCCTCAGAGAGTTTGGTCCATATTGACATGATGGCATCGCACAGTTGGCGCAGATTTGTCGGCTGCACATCCATGATGCGAATCTCCCGTTCCACCACATCCCAAAGATGCTCTATTGGATTGAGATCTGGTGACTGTGGAGGCCATTTGAGTACAGTGAACTCATTGTCATGTTCAAGAAACCAGTCTGAGATGATTCCAGCTTTATGACATGGCGCATTATCCTGCTGAAAGTAGCCATCAGAAGTTGGGTACATTGTGGTCATAAAGGGATGGACATGGTCAGCAACAATACTCAGGTAGGCTGTAGCGTTGCAACGATGCTCAATTGGTACCAAGGGGCCCAAAGAGTGCCAAGAAAATATTCCCCACACCATTACACCACCACCACCAGCCTGAACCATTGATACAAGGCAGGATGGATCCATGCTTTCATGTTGTTGACGCCAAATTCTGACCCTACCATCCGAATGTCGCAGCAGAAATCGAGACTCATCAGACCAGGCAACGTTTTTCCAATCTTCTATTGTCCAATTTCGATGAGCTTGTGCAAATTGTAGCCTCAGTTTCCTGTTCTTAGCTGAAAGGAGTGGCACCCGGCGTGGTCTTCTGCTGCTGTAGCCCATCTGCCTCAAAGTTCGACGTACTGTGCGTTCAGAGTTGCTCTTCTGCCTACCTTGGTTGTAACGGGTGGTTATTTGAGTCACTGTTGCCTTTCTATCAGCTCGAACCAGTCTGGCCATTCTCCTCTGACCTCTGGCATCAACAAGGCATTTCCGCCCACAGAACTGCCGCTCACTGGATATTTTTTCTTTTTCGGACCATTCTCTGTAAACCCTAGAGATGGTTGTGCGTGAAAATCCCAGTAGATCAGCAGTTTCTGAAATACTCAGACCAGCCCTTCTGGCACCAACAACCATGCCACGTTCAAAGTCACTCAAATCACCTTTCTTCCCCATACTGATGCTCGGTTTGAACTGCAGGAGATTGTCTTGACCATGTCTACATGCCTAAATGCACTGAGTTGCCGCCATGTGATTGGCTGATTAGAAATTAAGTGTTAACGAGCAGTTGGACAGGTGTACCTAATAAAGTGGCCGCTGAGTGTAATCATACCATGTAGGATAACTAAATAGACGGTTATGCTGTTTCATCCCACCTAGCAACAATGCTCTGCACTGTGTGTGTTTATATATTTACATATTTATTCCATCTAGCTACAATGCTCTGCACTGGGTGTGTTTATATTTATATATCTATATATTTATTCCATCTAGCTACAATGCTCCGCACTGTGTTTTTATATATCTACATATTATTCCATCTAGCTACATTGCTCCGCACTGTGTGTGTTTATATACTTGCATATTTATTCCACCTAGCTGCAATGCTCCATACTGTGGGTGTTTATATATTTACATATTTATTCCATCTAGCTACAATGCTCTGCACTGTGTGTTCATATATTCATATATTTATTCCATCCAGCTACAATGCTCTGCACTGTGTGTCTGTGTGTGTGTGTGTGTGTGTGTATATATATATTTTATAGTAATATGTACATATGTATATTAGCTGCTCTTGCTTGCTTGTTTTTTCTTGCCTTCTGATTGTTGCTCTGAGTGTTGCTATCCCTGTGCTGTTGCAATCCTGGAATTTCCCCTTTGTGGGACTAATAAAGGCTTATCTTATCTCTTATCTTATTGGGTAGCGGTCGTGTGCTGTAGCGTTGTTTAACCTGCGGAAATCCCTGCAAGGTCGCCATGATCCGTCAGCCTTCGGGACCGTGTGTAGCGGGGAAGCCCACGGACTGTTTGAATGCCTGATAATGCCCAACCTCTCCAGGTTGGCGAACTCCTCGCGCGCTATGGCCAGTTTAGCTGCGTCCAAGCGTCGAGCTTTTGCAAAAACGGGTGGTCCGGTAGTGGTAATAAAATGTTCCACCCCGTGTCTAGCGACGGTTGCCGAAAATGTGGGGACCGTGAGTGCTGGGAACTGAGTGAGCAGTGTGTGGAACTTACCACTTGCAGCTGTGACGCTGGCTTGTGCTGTTGGGGGGGCCACTCGCGCTGTACAGGGAATAGAATCAAAAGAAAATGCATTAACCAGGCACCTGGTAGCGAGATCAACCAACAAACCATGTGAGCACAAAAAATCAGCCCCCAACATATTGAAATTCACTGCTGCTATAACAAAAGTCCACTCAAATGTACGGCCGTGTAGAGACAGAAGCAGAGTCTTCTCACCAAAGGTCTTAATCTCCGAGCCGTTCACTGCTGCCACCCCGGGACCTCTGGAACCTGCTAGCCTGTCCGCGTAGGAAGGTGTGATGAAACTCAACTGGGAGCCTGTGTCCACGAGGAAATGCCTCCCCGAGCGTGCGTCCAACAAGTAGAGCAGCTTGTTCTCCTCCCCGAGGGCCGCGGCTCCCGAACGCTTGAACTGGCACGGTGGTACATATTTGCGTGCCCTCTCTGCGAAGCGGCGATGGTAGAAACAAAGGACGTCTTCCGCGTTCCCTGGTTCCTGCCGTCGTCGGTGGGTCTGCTACTGCTGCCCCTGGCCCCCTGTCATCTCCGGTCGTCGCGCTGAGTTCTGCTGCTGCGGCCGTGGCCGCGCGCTGTCTGCTGGCGTTGACAATTCGCTGCGCCTCCTGGACCAGCGCGCGGTAGTCCCGCTGGGCCAACAACGGCGAACTGGTCAGGGTCACTCTCGTCGCTGACGGTAGGGTCCTGAGGAAGAGGTGGGTGAAGATGAAGTGGTCGTCGTCTGAGCCTTTCGACCTCAACATCTTCTCCATAAGATTAACAGGCGTGTCATCTCCCAACTCAGTCAGCGCCAGGAGTCTCTCTGCTCGCTCCTCAACGGAGGGGGTGAAGTGCTGAATGAGTGCAGCCTTCAACGCGCCGTATTTGTCGCTGTCTGGCGGCTGCTCGATAAGGCTCTCCACATGCTGAGCCGTGTGGTTGTCCAGTTTTGCGACCACATGGTAGAATTTTGTGTCGTCTACCGATGTCCCCCGGAGGTTGAATTGTGCCTCAACCGCGTGGAACCAGGAGTGCGGATTGTTCTGCCAAAAGTCCGGTAGCTGGACCATAGCGGCATTCGCTTGGCTGGGGGCTCCTGACGAGGCTGGCTCCAGGGAATTCTCCTGTCGCTGCATGCTACGTCTTGGGTCACCAGTGTGGGAATGTGAAAATGATGAGACAGATTTCTCTCAAGGCTGCTTTATTCACATTCGCCAACATCTCAAAGAAGAAAGAGGACATTACAGGGAACTCTCGTCCTTAAATACCAGGACTCTCACAGTTCACAAGTCTCATTGCATCACAGGTCACATTGCATTATAATCGCCAGTAACAATGCATCTCCTCTCTAATCCTCTAATATCACCCCCACAGTCTCAAGCCCTGCATACCAAAGCTAACATCTTCGCAGCTTCCTGTTATCTCCAAGGAAGCTCTGTCTTTGTTCTGATCTAAAATGTGAGGCCTTACATCAGTCACAGAGTAGGTCACATATGTGGGGCCACAGTGTAGTCATAAAATGTCCTTTCTGTAAAATATTTTGCCCTATTTTTCAGGAGAAGTGTACATTTCAAAATCTGGGAATTATGTGTCAATATTATATGTTTTAAATGCTTAAAAACAGTGTAATAACAAAAAAAAACATTTCATCGGTTTTCTCTTTACAAATATTTCAAATGTACATGAATAAAAGTTTTGTAATAGCAAAAATTAAACTGAGCCCCTTATACATGTTCTCAAATATTTGTGTTTGCCCAGAACTTGGTGTACAATTTACAGGCTGTTTTATGTGTCCATGTCTAGGCGGTTTTTTTTAGCTCTGTGGTAGTTCAGTTCAATTCAATTCAACTTTATTTATATAGCGCCATTTCACAACAACAATTATCTCATAGCACTTTCAACTCTAGGGGAAACCCCCACAGTTGCAGAAAAACCACAGCAATCAGGCGATCCCCTGTGAGCAAGTGCTTGGCGACAGTGGAGAAGAAAAACTCCCTTTTAACAGGAAGAAACCTCCAGCAGAACCAGGCTCAGGGAGGGGCAGTCATTTGCTGCGACTGGCTGGGGGGTGAGGGGATAGAGAAGAAGAAGAAAAGAACAGGCATGAAGAGAGCAAACAGCACGATGGGGACTCAATCTATGGGAGAGAACAAACAGATGTTAATGACCAGCAAAAAAAAAAAATATATACTGTATATATTTCATTGAGAGTGAGGAAAGGAGTGAAGCCCAGTGCATTACTGGAGGTCCCCCGGCTGTCTAAACCTATTAGCAGCATAACTAAGGGAGGGTTCAGAGACACATGATTCCTCCCTAATTGTAGGCTATATCAAAAAGGAAGGTTTTAACCCTATTCTTAAAAACAGAGATCGAGTCTGACTCCCGAATCCAGATTGGCAGCTGGTTCCACAGGAGAGGAGCTTGATAACTGAAGGTTCTGCCTCCCATTGTACTTTTGGAGATTCTAGGTATTACAAGTAATCCTGCATTTTGGGAGCATAGTGCTCTGTTAGGATAATAGGGTAGTATCAGATCTTTTAAATAAAAAGGGGCCTGATTGTTTAGAGCTTTGTAAGTAAGAAGAAGGATTTTAAACTTAATTCTAAACTCTATGGGAAGCCAATGAAGGGAGGCCAGAACCGGAGAGATATGATCTCTCTTTCTAGTACCTGTTAAAACTCTTGCTGCAGCATTTTGGTTCAACTGAAGACTTTTTAAAGATGTTTTAGGACAACCTGATAATAAAGAGTTACAATAATCTAATCTAGAGCTAACAAGAGCATGGATCAGTTTCTCAGCATCACTCTGAGACAAGATGCTCCTAATCTTGGCAATATTACGCAAATGATAGAGGGCAGTCTTAGAAACAAATTTAATATGTGAATTGAAAGACAGATCTTGATCAAAAATAACTCTCAAGGTTCCTCACAGAGCTATTAAGAAAAAGAGTAACCACATCCAAACTAAAAGTTTGATTTGTAAAGGTATTTCTAAGTTTTTTTGGACCAACAAGAATGACTTCAGTCTTATCTAAATTTAATAGCAGGAAATTACAAGTCATCCAAGCTTTGATTTCCTTAAGAGTTAAGTTCAGGAATCAGTTTCTCTCCAGCTGTTCCTGTTCCACTGCTGGTCTTGGTGGATGGCTCTTTATCTGAACAATCTCTAAAAATATAAATATATAGCATTAGATAAGAGTTATCCAAAAGAAGCTTGTGTTTCAAGAACAAATGTTCAACAGTATACAAATAAGTAATAAATATAACGATGACAAAGCAATTTGAAACAAAGCTAATAAGAAAAAAATACACTAGATATTGAAAAAATAAAAATAATATAAATAAATAGATATTGAAAAAAATATTGTAACAAAGCTGGGAATAAATATCCAGTGATACAAACTGTATCAAGTGTGGTTGAGACTGGGACACTTCTCCTGAGATTTCCTCCTCTTCCACAGGGCTTTCTTCTTTCTAGCTGATCTCAACATTTTTTAGTAAGCTATTTACAAATTATTACTTGAAAAAATCTATAAAAACAAGAAAAAACAAAAAAAGACTAACAATATGAAAAAAAGACACTGCTCCGAAAACATGACAAAACATGTAACAAAAACAATAAACACTCAAAAACTCACAATACTAAAACTACTATTTACAATACTAAACTATTATTTATTGGTGCTGGTCTGATGCTGTTGTATGCCATTTTTTTCAGCAGGGCTTCGTGAACAGCAGGACAACGTGAAGGACGTGTAATTACTTTATTTAGCGATATGCCACACAAGACAAGGGACACTGGGGAGCAGCACTTGGTTGTAATATTAACTATGGATATCTGTAACACGAAAAGAAAATACAGGGACATAAATATAATGTTATCGTGCTTACCTGGCTGATGAAATTCCAGCCTTGTCAGCCCATCTTTCCTTTACGGTTACTTCCGACAATGACGCAGCTCATTGGTCAAACTCAAGTCAAGTGATCATGGAGCGCTGCTTTGATTTTTTTAAGCATATAGAGGTCCTTAGTGATCGCCTCTTAACTAAAGTTTAATTTTCATAAAAAATATGCACATACTTAGCCTGCCAACAAACAGATTCATGTTTTGAAAAATATGAGTTAGCCTATCTGTGAAACTCAGCTACTCTCTAGATGGGGATTGATCATCTCAAAAACTAAAGCAGATGGAGCCACTTGGCCACCACCTAATAAGCCTCATGCTTAAGCAGATTCTCCCTGCTGAGGTGGAGTATACTCCACCTTTCGTGAGACTGCATCACCAGTATCCACACTTTGCTGATAGGAACACTGAAAAGCCAACTGGCACGTTTCACAGCCCAAGCCCCATTAGACATCCCAAAGCAACTGCTGAGTGGGGCTTGGGATTGACTTGGTGTGGATTAGATATACTCCGTCTTGACGTAAACAAAACAGAAGTTAACAAGAAGTGCCTAAAAACAAAAAAAATCTAATGACACTGTGATTGTGGAGAGGAACAGTCAGATCAACTGTACAGCATATTCACACTGCATGTTCACAAAGTGTAAGCATTGAGAGGGCATGAGTTTTTTTTTTAATTGATGCAGGGGG
This sequence comes from Pholidichthys leucotaenia, assembly GCA_020510985.1. Lineage (NCBI taxonomy): Eukaryota > Metazoa > Chordata > Actinopteri > Cichliformes > Pholidichthyidae > Pholidichthys > Pholidichthys leucotaenia. The sequence goes on along the minus strand of CM035837.1, from coordinate 310,656,140 downwards.
GCACCACACAAGACTGGCAGCTTGTGCAGTGATGTGGTTCCACACCACCAGCTGGTGGGGAATGGAGTCAGCACTGGTGCTTCTCACATTGTGTGCCCTTGCACCTACGTATATCAAATAATCGATCCATCCATCTCTGCAAGCAGTGACAAAAAACTGCGGCAAGTCGGTCTCATGCACACAATCTTAGAGTAATTTCTTACAAAATCATTTCAATATGATTTGAACATATTTTAAACACTGCAGCTTGTTTACTGTTGCGATTGACTGTCATTTGTCACAAATGACACCAACAGATCGATGGGCACTACTTTCACATGGATACACAGCAGGTGAGAGGAAGAACTACAAGAGTGTCTATTACCAAAGTCTTCCATCTCCTCTAAGTTTTGTTAGTTTAGTTCCTCCAATGGAAATGGGACTTATGGATTTACCAATCCAGCTTTTTTGGTCAAATATTTTGACTCTCATATTTGCTGATGATACTGAGTTCATCTGATACCAGTGTAAAATTGAAAGGTTAAATTGCTCCTCACCGTGAGGAAGAGACTGGGGCTCCTATATGCAACATTTGGGCTAAATGAACAATATCTTTAAAAATCTTTATTACATTAAACTGGAAAAGATGGATACATTTATGAGAAATTAATTGCATGTGTAACTTTGTAAGCAGTCATTAAAACTGGCAAGTGTTCCAGCTCACGCACATCTCTGCTATCAGCATTGCATGATATGGGTTAAACATTTGCAACATTATCAGAATTGAATTTAAAGGATCAGATGCTCAATTGGCAGTTCTGTTTGCAATACCGGTCCAGTCATTTGAGTCATATCGAAACTGTTATCGAATACCTTATTGGATTGGAGCATTCCAAGCCAGAAGTATGTTCAGGAAAATGAAGCCTTCTTCCTCAGCTGTGTGATGAAGAGCAATGTAAATGGGGCAAATGCCACACAGGATAAGACAATTTAAATGTCATTTTACACTGGGACCAATGAAAACGCAGGGCAGAAAATCTGCCCGAAATTAAAAAACAAAAAATATTTTCTGCATATCAACTGTTCACACCAGTCCAGTTCAAAATATCTTGCATGTGGAGTTCCATTTTCTTCCTACTTTGGCTGCTTCAGGCAATATTTTTGACTGACAGTGGAGCAGTTTGAAACCCTCTTCACCATGCTAGCCTCTTAAACTAATTTTCATTTCATGAATGACACCTAATACAGAATGAGAATCTTGTTGTCTTTTAGATTGCCACCACTGTGTTTTCTTTCACGCAAAGATGAATTGCAGTTGGTAAGGAGGAGCACGACAGCCTAAAACACACAACAAAGAGCAAAAATCAACAGTACAATACAATACAGAAAAACTGAGCAATGAAGCACAGGATCAATATTTGAAAAAAAAAAAAATCCTGAATGATCACTTGAGTTTAAGGATCTACCCTAACTTTCCCTGACATTTATTCATACACCATTTGTGAGCACCTACATATCTACCGCCTGCACCCATGCTGTCATGCCCTCTCCTTAGAGAAGAAGAGGGAGGGACGTTTCCAACTTGCGTACCTGTAGTGCACTGCAGTGTAGCTTAGTTAGCAAGTTAACTCATTTCTTCTATGTAAATTCTAGTAATCCGATTGGAAACGTGTTCCCAGCTTGTTCATTAATCAACAGTTGGTAATTCTGGCTTTATGTTTTGGTCAGCATGGCCCAGGTGCCAGGGCTCTTGGTATGTCTCGCTCAGTGACACAAATCAGCATTTTCATCAGATTTTGTGGATCTTTTCTGAAAAATTCAAGTCACTGTGCTAGTTCAGCTGGTTCCTTAACCCCCAGTGGATTATATGTCTGGAGCCATTCTGGCTTATTTTGTTATATTTTGGCTGTGATAGCTGGGTAGATCAGGCGGCTAATATTAGCTGGGCTGAGCGGTCACAGCGGGGATTTCTGCCCAACTTCGAGGTCTGCAAGCCTTCAGCTTACTTGTGGCTTGATATCTGTTTTTGTCTGTTTTAAGATAAGATAAGCCTTTATTAGTCCCACAATGGGGAAATTCCAGGATTTTCTGTATATTCTACATATTCCTGCTAGACAGCAATCTTTCCAGTTGGATTGTCTACAAACCCTTTTTTTTTTTTTTTTTTTTTTTTTTTTTTTTTGTTACTTATTTGTACCCGTAGGTAGACTTGGTTTGCAGTCTGGTGACAAGCCACCGGCTGCTGGTCGCTGCGTGCGCGAGCGCCCTAAACCTACATGTTTTTGGTGTGCGGGAGGAAACCGGAGAAATCCCGGAGTAAACCCGCGCAACACGGGGAGAACATGCAAACTCCACACAGCTCACTGTTGGTCGGGGGCTGGGATCGAACCCACGATCTCATGATCCCCGCGGTCCCCCGGCCGAGGGTAAAACTGTGCTGCCACAGTGCTAAACCCTTGACCATATACAGTATTTCATTCTAGTCATTATTTTAGCATGTTTTATTATAGTGGTGGTTAGTCTGTTAGCAGAGCTAACGCTTCTCATTCAGGTTTGTTTCTGTGCTTATTATACTCCAGAGACCAGTCATATCCACATCTCACATCTTCACCACTCCTACCTAAATTAAGGCTGGAAGGCAAAAAAAAAAAAAAAAAAAATCCCTCACCACCAACACACCATATTTATTTAGTGTCTAAAATGAATTCATTGTGAGTTTTTACTCTTTATACATTGTTACTGAAAGGAAGAGATTGTATTTGCAACAACAGGAGGAGGCAGAGTTCCCTGACTAGGCAGCAGAGACATAATAAAAACCTAAACTAAAACAAAAATAAATATCATTCCTACCTGTTTATAGTTCATACCTAGTCCGTGGTAAATTGTAAAAGTTCTAAATAACTGCTTCAAACGGTTATAACAGTTACTGTCCTTGTGCTGTACGACCGTACAATGACAATAAAGCCTATTTTATTCTAAATTCCATGCTTTTCCACGTATAAATCCCAATAGCTTATTATATTAGTCTGTTGATTTGATGCTGTATGGGACAGGCAGTTGTTCATCTCTCATTTTGAGCTTTTGTGAGTGCCTTGCTCTGTGTGTGTATGTGTGTGTGTGTGTGTGGGGGGGGGGAGTTTGCTTATTTCCTGAACAATAAACTCTATATTTTGGTTAATTAACTTATTGTCATTCTTTTCAGAAGCTCATCATAGTATGGGTGGCTCGGCACGCATGTCTTTACTGATCCTGGTGTCCATCTTTGCCTGCTCTGCCTCAGTCATGTACCTTGTCTACAGGAACTTCCCAGAGCTTTCCGAGTAAGTTGCTTCATTGGTAGTTCAACTTCAAAATGTGAGTGATACTCTCATTAATGTTTGTAAGTTCATGTTTGAAAGGGGGATTTTCCTAATAGCTTTTCCAAGATAAAGTGTGGTATTAAGCCCCTTTTCTACTAGTACCTACTCAGCCCAACTTGCCTCGACATGGTGGGGTTGGTTTTCCATTTCAACTGAGTACCACCTCAAGTGGGTGGGGTTGGGTTCATTACAGGAAGCCAGCCCGTTATCCCTTTATGTTGTGTACATGCTGATGTTTTCACAGATAAAATAATGTTAGGCTGCATGTCCACCAAACGTGCTTTTTTCTGCTGTGGGCACCTATTTTCTATTCATTCTCTATGTAGTCCAGCGCCTACAGCACTGAGCGCCCTTGGCGTTGAAATGTTCTCAGCGGAGGCCGCTTTTTGTCACAGCACCCAGGGTGCTCAGAGCTGAAAAAATTTCAACTTTTCAGACTGCAGTTGAGCTTGTCATTGTCAGACCTTTCTAAGTAGCCAGCCAGAATAAGGAAGGGCGGGACATAGGACGCCGGTACAGTCTGTACTCAAATTCCTGTTTTCCATGTTTTCATATTTTGCATCCAGGGCTGCTACCAACGCTAGAATACATTTCCTATCCATTGTTGTTTACAGACTGCTATTAAAAAATAAGTAGAAAGTCTGACCATAGGAAAAGCGGAAGTGCTGAGCTGTGAGTGACAAGCTGTTGCTGTAATACAGGGCACAGACTTTTTTTTTCCCCAGAGCGCAGCGTACAAGCACTGAAAAAAAGACGTTCAGGGCAGTCAGGTGACAAAAAACACGTTTGGTGGACATGTCCATGCAGCCTAAAAGATGCTTAAAATCACAAAACACTCACCATCTTCCCCATGAACAACCATCAGCTTGGAAACCTCCTGGTATACTTTTTTCATTTCAGCTCGCTCTGCCACAGCAGGACCAACGGGACTGAAAAGTTCATGGTTGTCAAATTTGACCAAATGTAGTTTATTTTTCAAGCGCTGCAACACCGATGGAAGAACTGTGTGCACCGACGAGGAGACTGTTGAAGAATAACGACATTTGATCCAATTTGACCATTATATGAACTTTACAGTGCCGGCGGAGCGTTTCGAAATGAAATACCAGGAGGTCTCCGAGCTGATGGCTGCTCACGGGGAAGCTGGTGAGTGTTTTGTGACGGTGTTGATTATCACAGAAATAATAAAAAGTCACGGCCAAATTTACAAATGGCGGTTTTGAATCTTGTGAAGACATCGCTCTCATCCACCGACGTTACGCCCTGGCCAATCAGTGACCTGCAATCCGTTGACGTCACATTTTCAGCTCGACTCAGCACAGTTGGAACCTCACTGAAGTAGGCCCCAAAACTTTGAAAACTAATGGAAAACCCATCAAACTGAGTAGATTCGAGGGGAGTCAGGCTGAGTGGGTCCTAGTGGAAAAGGGCTAGTCTAATCTTTTTATCCTCTGGCATTTTAAGTAATTGGATTACACCATTTCCTTAGAGTAGGAAATTATTTAACAACAAAACAGGGTAATGATGATGATATCCCCCGTCAAGTGTAACTGACAAAAAATAAGTACAACCCAGGTAGAAAAGTAGGTTTGCATGGAAGCTAAACTATCATTATCCTTGGCAGTGTAACGACTGGTTTGTAGACATCCTTTATTTTAGTAAGATAAATACATACATAAAGCAGCTGCAGTTATGGCAGCATTAAAGTTCTTTTTCTCTTTAACATTATAAGTCTTATAAGATTTTTGTCTTAAAATCTAAATGTCTTCTTGCGTATTTTAAATATTTTTAAGTTCAGATGGTATTGACTCTGTATTGTCTTACCAGTCATACAATAAATTTGATTGTTAACAGATAACCTAAGTTGGTGAGCTGTGTTGGAGCTACATAATGTTGGCGTTAGAAACCTGGTACCAGTCTACACTTAAGTAACTATAGATCAAACTTTCTGAGATGGGCAGACATGAGTCAACATAAAACAGCAGTGATGATACTTTTTTTTTAAACTTGGCAAATTTGGCTAGCTAGATGAGCCACCAAAGCTGGCAAACTGTGGTACTAATTTTAAAGTAGTACCTGTGCATTGATTAAAACTTTTAAATGTGGAAAGAACAATTTAACGTTGCACCCAAATATTAGATTATCTTGATATACTGTGTTCATTCCTCTGGTGTTTGGTTTTCATAGTTGTTATTCACATAGTTGCTTTTTCTCCAGACTACACATAAATCAAAACTTCTCCTGAAAATTTATTTGAAAATTCTCACAAATCCACAAAGGGGAAAAAAACAGCAAATTAATGACGTCACAAAATTTACCCCCCCCCCAAAAAAAAAACCAACCCGTCACATTTACAGGTGCATCTCAATAAATTAGAATATCATTCAGTAATTCAATTCAAAAAGTGAAACTCACATATTATATAGATTCATTACACACAGTGATATATTTCAAGTGTTTATTTCTGTTAATTTTGATGAGTATGGCTTACAGTTAATGAAAACCCCAAATTAAGTTTCTGAAAAAATTAGAATATTACACAAGATCAGTTTTTAAAAATTGATCTGTAATAGCTCATTTGGTCATGAGCTTTGGGTAATGACCAAAAGAATGAGATCGTGGATATAAGTGGCTGAAATGAGCTTTCTCCGTAGAATTGCTGGACTCACCCTTAGAGATAGGGTGAGGAGCTCAGTCATCCGGGAGAGGCTCAGAGTAGAACCGCTGCTCCTCCACATTGAAAGGAGCCAGTTGAGGTGGTTTGGGCATCTGATCAGGATGCCTCCTGGACGCCTCCCACTTGAGGTGTTCCGGGCACATCCCACTGGGAGGAGACCCCGGGGCAGACCCAGGACTCACTGGAGAGACTTTGTCTCCCAGCTGGTTTGGGAACGTCTTGGTATCCTCTCTGAAGAGCTGGAGCAGGTGGCTGAGGAGAGGGAAGTCTGGGCTTCTCTGTTTGGACTGCTGCCTCCATGACCCAGACCTACGTAAAAGCGATAGAAAATGGGTGGATGGATGGATTTGTAATAGAAACGTTGGCTAACTGAAAAGTACAGTATGTCCATGTACACAATACTTGGTTGTGGTTTCTTTTGCATGAATTACTGCATCAGTGCGGTGTGGCATGAAGGCGATCAGCCTGTGGTACTGCTGAGGTGTTATGGAGGCCCAGGTTGCTTTGATAGTGGCTTTCAGCTCATCTGCATTGTTGAGTTTGGTGTCTCTCACCTTCCTCTTGACAATATGCCATAGATTCTGTAAGGGGTTTAGGTTAGGAGAGTTTGCTGGCCAATCAAGCACAGTGATACCATGGTCATTAAATCCGGTATTGGTACTTTTGGCAATGTGGGTAGGTGCCAAATCCTGCTGGAAAATGAAATCAGCATCTCCATAAAGCTTGTCAGCAGAGGGAAGCATTATGTGCTTTAAAATTTCCTGGTAGATGACTACACTGACTTTGGACTTGATAAAACACAGTGGACCAATACCAGCTGATGACATGGCTCTTCAGATCATCACTGACTATGGAAACTTCACACTGGACCTCAAGCAACTTGGATTCTGTGTCCCTCCACTCCTCCTTCAGACTCTGGGACCTTGATTTCCAAATGACAGGACTTGACACTTGATTTGGAAAGCCAGGTCATCTGCTGTTGCTGGTCCACTGTGTTTTATCAAGTCCAAAGTCAGCGTATTTGTCTACCAGGAAATTTTAGAGCACTTCATACTTCCGTCTGCTAACAAACTTTATGGAGATGCAGATTTTATTTTCCAGTCAGACTTGACACCTGCCAACGCTGCCAAAAGTGCCAGTACTTGCTTTTATTGACCATGGTATCACTGTGCTTGATTGGCCAGCTGACTGGCCTAACTTACAGTAAACCCCATAGAGAATCAATGGGGTATTGTCAAGAGGAAGATGAGACACCAGACTCAATAATACAGACAAGCTGAAGGCTGCTATCAAAGCAAACTGGGCTTCTATAACACCTCAGCAGTACCACAGGCTGATTTGGCTCCATGCCATGTAGCTTTGATGCAGTAATTCATGCAGTAAGGACCCTGACCAAGTATTGGGTGTGTACCTGAACATACTTTTCAGTTGACCATGCTTTTCAGTTCTCTGCCTGATGTTCAGGCAGAGATCATAGGCCGTCCTATGATGTCCTGTGAACATGACAGACACACACACACAGAGATTTCTTGCCTTTATAGAGTGATTCTAATTTTTTTGAGAAACTGAATTTTGGGTTTTCATTAACTGTAAGCAATAATCATCTAAATTAAAAGAAATACTTGAAATATATCACTGTGTGTAATGAATCTGAGTTTTACTTTTTCAATTGAATTACTGAAATAAATGTACTTTTCGGTGATATTCTAATTTATTGAGATGCACCTGTACATAAACAAATTTATAATTAAAAACAGGTTCAAATTTGTGAGAAAGTCTAAATTTACAAGAAGAGGTGCACATTGAGGAAAAAAGTGAAAAATGCATATATATAACAAATATAAATTTGCAAGCTGAATATCTCAAATTCACAAAAAAATGCAAATTTCTATGGAAAAAAAAATTGGAGACATGCATGAAGAAGTTCAGAAGTTCAAAAGTTGGTGCAATCCACCGAGGGAGAAGAAAGACTGGATATTTGCTCTGGACCCCCAAACGTGGTGTTCAGAACAGCCCTAGAATCGTGACAGTCATTCATTTCACTCTAGATTTACTACTAACATATTCCTATGCTTGTTGCATGGATAATTCATTATCAAAGATTATCAAAAACATTTAAGAAAAAAATGTATGAATAACTGATTTTTTTTTTTTTCTTTCAGTGATGAAATGGAGAAAATAAAGATCCCAAAAGACATGGATGATGCCAAAGCATTGGGAACGGTGTTGTCCAAGTACAAAGACACCTACTACACACAGGTGTTAGTGGCCTACTTTGCAACATATATTTTGTATCCTTGGAGAAGACATGGGTATCTTATGGGAACAAAGTTTCTCAAATTTGTCTGATGTTTTCTGGTGTGAATTTGTGACATGTAGGCCTTATATGTTTTTGCCTTAACATTTTTATCAGTCTTCAGACATTTGCAATCCCTGGATCAATCTTCCTCAGCATCCTGTCTGGATATCTTTACCCTTTCCATTTAGCACTTTTCTTAGTCTGCTTGGTGAGTAAGAACAACATTAAATGTAGAACTAAAACAAACATTGTATTTTATGATCATCTATACATTGCTCTATCAGTCCAACAAGATATTATATTTGAGTTGAAGGATACAAAGGTGTATGTGTTTTTAAAATATTTACAAACCCCAATTCCAATGAAATTTGGATGTTGTGTAAAACACAAATAAAAACAGAATACAATGATTTGGAAATCCTTTCCAACCAATATTCGGTTGAATACACTACAAAGACAAGATATTAAGATAAGATAAGCCTTTATTAGTCCCACAATGGGGAAATTCCAGGATTGCAACAGCACAGGGATAGCAACACTCAGAGCAATAATTTAGAAGATAAGAAAATAAGAGCAGTGAATATACATATATATATACAGTGCAGAGCATTGTAGCTAGATGGAATAAACAGCATAACAGTCTATTTAGTTACCCCACATAGTATGAATATGTACCCATACATATTGTCACCTTCCGTAGCGATTGATATTGTCCTAGTTGTATACTGGAGGGGACCATTTTGTGTAAGTTTGTTACGTCTTTTACATTCAATACTATTGGGTTGTAACTTTTTTTACTATCTCTGCGAGCAGCCCAGCTTAGGTTATAAAGTCCTGACAGCCGTAGGTAGGAAGGACCTGCGAAACCTCTTGGTCACGCACCTAGGATGATGTAGCCTACTGCTAAATGAGCTCCTCAGTGCGTTCAGTATGTCCTGCATAGGGTGGGACTCGGACTCCAGCAGAGATGACAGCTTAGCCACCATCCTTCTCTCTCCTATCTCCTCCACTGGGTCAAGGCGCTGCCCCAGAACAGAGCTAGCTTTCTTGATCAGTTTGTTCAGTCTCTTCCTGTCAGCTGCTGTGATGCCGCTGCCCCAGCAGACCACTCCAAAAGTGATGGCTGATGCCACCACCGAATCATAGAAGGTCTTCAGGAGCACCCCTTGTACACCAAAAGACCTGAGCCTCCTCAGTAGGAACAGCCTGTGCTGTCCCTTCTTGTAGAGTGCGTCGGTATTGTGTGACCAGTCCAATTTATTGTTTAAATGAACACCCAGGTACTTGTAGGATGTCACCATCGCATAGAGTACCTGCTTGTGTTATGGAGAGCTAATCTTATCATTCCATCTTATATTAATTGACAAAAATGTAAATAAATAAAGGCTCTGAATCAGTTCTCCACTTACCATGTGCTCCTTGGTATTTACCGACACATCACTACAGTCAAGTAAATTGTGTGCTTTAACATCTAAAATCAAAAAAGGTACTCTGTGTGCTGTTGTGACTAAATATTTTGTGTGATTTTTATGTTTTGCTGTATACAAATTAAGGCCGTCACATGTGATTGCCACTCAGTGTTGTATTGCTATGGTAACTGTCCTGTAACTGCCAAGAATTCTGTTCCAATGCGTCCCCTCTATTGCAAGGAATTTAAGAATTTCATCATCTGCAGTCCATAGAATCATCAAAAAATTTGGAGAATCTGGAGGGAATTTAAGCACGTAAGCCACAAGGTTGAAAGTGAACATTGAATGCCTGTGACCTTAGATCTCTCAGGCGGCACTGGATTTCGCTCAGGAACACTTCAGAAAACCATTGTTAACAACATTCATTGCTACAGCTACAAGTGCAAGTTAAAACTCTACCATGCAAAGCGAAAGCCCTACATCAAGAACACCCAGAAATGCCATGGTTGCTCTGGGCCTGAGATCATCTAAGATGAACTGATGTAAAGTGGAAGAGTGTGCTGTGGTCTGACGAGTTCACATTTCAAATTGTTTTTGGAAATTGTGGACGTCGTGTCTTCCGGGATAAAGAGGAAAACAGCCATCCAGATTGTTATCAGTGCAAAGTTTAAAAGCCAGTATCTGTGATGGTATTGGGGTGTGTTAATGCTCATGGCAAAACTTGCACATCTGTGAAGTCACCAGGAATGCTGAATGGTACATAAAGGTTTTGGAGCAACATATGCTGCCATGCAAGCAACAGCTTTTTCTGGGATGTCCCTGCTTAATTCAGCAAGACAATGCCAAGACACATTCTACATCTGTTAAAACAGTATGGCTTCATAGTAAAAGAGTGTGGGTACTAGACTGGCCTTCCTGCAGTCCAGACCTGTCTCCAATTGAAAATGTGGTGCATTATGAAGCACAAAATATGCCAACAGGGACCCTGGAGGAACTAAAGTCATACATCAAGCAAGAATTGGGGGTGGGGGGAATCCACTTACAAAGGGCAGCTCGGTGGTGCAGTGGTTAGCACAGTGGCAGCACAGTAAGAAGGTCACAGGATCGATTCCACCCCGGACCATCATTGACCATTCTGTGTGGAGCTTGCATGTTCTCCCCGAGTCTGCGTGGGTTTACCCCAGGTACTCCAGTTTCCTCCCACAGGCCAAAAACATGCAAGGAAAGCTGGATTCATGCTGCACCTCCGCTGTCCATGTACATGCAACCGGAAACCTCGTGTGATGAAATTTACGTCATTGTATCCACTCTGCTAGTGTACGCAGGGCTCTACTGTGGACGACCGTGTGCAGCCCAAATTTTATGACCACGCGGCCTGCCCACGATCTGAATGCGTTGACAGAGCATGTGCAAGACTGAACGTCCCATTCACGAGATGGCGCTACTAACACAGCATACAAAGACAAAGTAGATGAGGAAGACAACGAGGACATGGAAGACGAGAATAAACATACATGAATCCCTTTGCAGCAGCTGCAGCTTGAGCGGAGAAGAGCACTGGAAAACGGTTATTCCTCCTTTTCCTTGACACAATGCCATTGTTGTTGCTCAAAAAAAAATGTGTGCCACTCTCGTGTTTATCGCCGGTGAACAAACTGGCATGTTAGCGCATTTGCACTACCCATAGGGCTGGGGCTAAAGTACAAATAATGGTTGTGCGCATGTGTTAAGTGCTTGGCCTGGTAGACGTCAAAAGTGAGCATGTACAGCGCTGCGTGCACGCCGGGCTTGTCCAAAGCGCACGCGGACCAGAGGGGAAATGCAGCATGAATAAGGCTGTAGGTTATTTGGAGACTCTAAAGTGGCCCTAGGTGTGAATGTGTGTGTGAATGATGAAGGGATGGCGCCGTACTGTGGCTGCCTCATCCATCTAGGTGGATGCCCTGAATTTACCCTCTGGGGATCAATAAAGTACACAAAATAAAAATAAAATAAATAAAGCTTCAGCAATTTGTGTCCTCAATTCCTAAACGCTTACTGAGTGTTGTTAAAAGGAACAGTGATGTAACACAGTGGTAAGCATGCCCCTATCACAGTTGTTTCTTTGTTTTTTGGGGTGGGGGTGGGGGTATTTTGCAGGCACCAAATTTAAAATGATTGAATGTTTGCAAAAAAACAATAAAATTGATCAGTTTCAACATTAAATATTTTGTCTTTGTGGTGTATTCAGTTGAATAAAGGTTGAAAAGCATTTGCAAATCCTTGTGCAAAACAAAAAACAGAATACAATGTCCCAACTTCATTGGAATTGGGGTTTGTATATTTTTCAGTCAAATTTTACTGAATTCATACAACCGTTTTAGTATAGTAAATGGAGCTACTGACCAAAGAAAACTACGACAAATACATTTATTTTTTGTGTTGGAAAATTTCAAAACAAACCATGGGGGTTTCTTGTATTTCTTGTGTAATTGTGCCCCCCCCCCTCAAAAAAAATAAAAATAAATAAAGATGTTTAAAAATGGGGGACAGGGTCTTCTTTCAGATCATATATAAAATACCAGAAGTTATTTTGGTTCCTCAGACTATAATGTTTAAAAAGTTTACAACCTTCACTTTCAAATTGTAAAAACATTTAAGATGCTCAGCATGGTGTCACACTAAAGCTTCTTTTGGTGTCCTCCCAAGTTTAAACTGTAATTTATTGAGCTTTTTTTTAAATACAGAAGTTATCAGATTGTGCTCGTCTTGTCCTAATTATATAGTTTGTTTACAGTGTTCTGGCCTCGGCGCCTCCTTCTGCTACATGCTGTCATATCTGGTGGGCAGACCTGTGGTGTATAAATATCTCACAGAGCGAGCTCAGAAATGGTCTCAGCAGGTGAGCTGTTTCAAAGAAACTGTGCATTTCTTTTTGATATTTGGTGGTAGCTTTTATTATTTCTTTGTTCAACCATTTGCAGTTAGTGTACAAAGTGAAGTGGCAGAAAAAGAGGGAACAAAGCAGGGATAACCTGATTTAGATGTCCATTCAGAGACATAATAAAATAAAACCATAGAAAAAGATTAATTACATTTTAATTGCTATAGGTCAAATCATTGGAAAGAATGGGTTCATGGCTAGTTTAAGACTTTTACCTGAAAATGACAAAGAAAGCTACTTAATATTCTGTTTTGGGGATTATTGAGTAATGAAATGAACTGATGGTGTTGCACTGTGTTGTCATAAAGTTGTGGTATTGTTTATGGAAGCAGTGACTTTGTGATGTTTGTGATATCACACTATAACAGCTCTCTGAAACGGCAATAATAAAACTTGTTGGAACAAAATATTTACCAGTGTAACATCAGTGTCAAGTTCTCCCCATGATGTTTTATGGACAGGTTGACAAACATAGAGACCATTTAATCAATTACATCATCTTCCTGAGGATAACCCCCTTTCTGCCCAATTGGTTCATCAACATCACCTCACCAGTCATCAATGTGCCTTTAGGCGTTTTCTTCATTGGCACCTTTCTCGGTAAGATTGCCTCAGCTTTACGTTATGCACATTTGACTGGAACTGTAGTCCGTAACTAACCTGTGCTTTATTTTACAGGCGTGGCACCACCGTCATTTGTAGCGATTAACGCTGGGACAACGTTGTACAAACTGACCACTGCTGGCGAGGCTGTGTCTTGGAACTCCCTGGCTGTGCTTGGCATACTCGCTGTGCTCTCGATCTTGCCCGTCTGCTTCCAGAAGAAGTTGCAGCAGAAACTAGAGTAGGCAAAACCGCATCACCTCATCGGCTGGCTGACCCCAATATGCCCTTCCTCGGCTGGCTCAGGAACCTGCAGCTCTCCCTCGAGCTGCTCTTCCTCTGTTGCATATGCCGCTGCTGCTGGAGGAGACTGAACACTGGCACAACATGCATGCGGTGGTGGACTACTCCTGATGTCAAATAAACTTTAAACCAGCTGCTGCTTGCACATGTTTTTGATTTCTGTGTCTTATGTTGTAAATAATAGAAACTGAATTCCTGTTTTATATATTTATGGAACTGCTTCTTCCGACCATTTAGAGTCATATAATTTAAACAGTTACAGGTGCTGCTTGTAAAATCTTTTTCATTGTGCAGATTTGTTTTTTTCCTGGCTAGAATATGCACAATCCTAAATGTGCACTCCTGTCAATGTTGGGATTCTTGTGAATGCTGTTTTATTTTATTTTTTTTTAATCTCTGGAACATGTGCTTCAGCACTCGGCTATTAATTACTGTGTCCTGTCAGTAGCATCTGTAACATCCACTCCTTGTTTTAGTATTTTTACTCATTTGTGTCTAATCTTAACATTGTTAAATATACCATCACAGCAATAACAGTCCCACTACTGCTAAAATGGGATTTAAGATATTACATTTTGATAGAAAGTGATTGCCTTGGTAAATGTTTGCTTTATTATAAGAAAAATGAAAATGTAGAGAGGAAAAAAAATCCTTTGACATGCAGGTAAGTTCCTGTTCTTCCTCAAATGGTGCCTGTGTTCAGTGCCGCACAGTTCTTTTTTTTTTATTTTTTTCCCCCTCATGTCCATAATTGCATCAAGAAGTGCTTTGCTACTACACTTTGTAAAAAAATAATCAATGTACTTTTTCCTTACTGGACATCTAGTCATGATGTCAAACTTCTACATTGTTGGAGTTTTTTTTTTTTTTTTGGTCAATGATAAAATTGTTCTGATCCAGCCATTAAAAGTTGACTGCAACTCATTAAAGTCAAACTAATGGAATACTTGTTTGATTTTTATTTTGTTAATTTCAAAGTTCAGGATGAGGCTCATTGTTTAGAAGGAAGTTATAATGATGCGCTTATGTGCTTGAATATCTGCTCTCCCCCCGATATCAGCCACGCCATCGTCGGGCTGGTGACGTTCATGGAACAGATGAATTTTTAACCTCTGAAAGACTGCCAACAGACTGGAAGTCGTCTTAAACTTTCATACTTTACTGCTTCTTTTCTTCATCAGGCTAAATGTGTCATGATGCCTGAATTGTCTCTTTTTTTTCAAGCTGTTTTGAACAGCTAATTGTGTCCAATGACATAGAAGCTTACTGAGTAGTTTTCCTGTTGATGTGTTGCCTGTGTACTGCGGTAACTTAATGCTGCTGCTGCCATAGAATTCTCTGGAGTTAGTGATGCAGTGAATGTAGTATATACTGATGACCCACTTACATGCAGTCTTAAAATTGCAGACTAGTGCGTTCGAAATGTTCACTGTTCGCTACACAGTGCACTACATTTGAACAGGAGTGAATTGAAATGTAGGGCACTATGTAGTGAAGGAGTGTACATTTCAAATGCAGCATAAAAGATGTAATTGTGCATTTTGAGTTTTTTTTAAATTACTCAAAACTGATTTACAGTGCATTGAGATTAACTCACAAAGCCAGATAAAACTCCACAATGGTTTCTTTTAAGAAGTGGTGTCATATCTGCTCCTAAAGTGCTCTGTAGTCTTAAAAAGTGGGCTTCAGATGATAGCAAAAAGATTAAAAAAAACTGAATCCCAATGTTCACTTATTATATTTAGAGTATAAATAACATCCTTATTAATCCCGTTGAAGATGTGAAGCAACTGTTAATATCTCAAATTTCTGTTATTTTTTATATGCATTTGTTGGATCATTAAAATGTTCATGGAATATAACTGAGTTTGCATTTTATTTCTAAAAATCATAAACTTTACACTTACAGAATTCTTAAAAGTGCCTTCAGTTTTCTTTAATATTTTGTGGAAGTTGTGAGAATGTTAGCTGCTGCTTGGATTATTATTTTGAAGCATCTACCATAGTTAAAATTAATTGGCATCAATTTAAATGGCCATCAAAAATAAGAGGTACTGTATGTCACTTAACAGCTGATCCATTCATCTAACTATCCATCCATCCATCTTCTTTCGCTTACTATTAAACTAAAAAACATAGTTATCCACCATGTGTATAAGGTAATAATAATAATGGATTGCACTTATATAGCGCCTTTCAAGATACCCAAATCGCTTTACAATAAGTCCATTATGCATTCACTCCACAGACAGTGGCAGCGGTACCCTGCACTGTGTTTGGCATGCTGCAAAGATTTTCAAAATAGCTTAGAAAACATCTTTTTCCTCATAGGGCTTCATCTGGCACAACAGAAATAATCCAACCTCGGTGCCAACAGATAAAGCTACTCCACCAAAAGATGTTTTTTTTTTTGTTTGTTTTTTTAAATGGAGGCGCAAATAAGGCAGGGGGCACTATAGTCTTGCAGCTGAAGTGACCGTTTAGTGCCACCAGGAGAAATTGTCACCTAATTTATGGAGAGAATTGTCAGACCTGTGAGAACAATCACTGCTGCTGTTTTTTTGTTTTTTTTTCATGGAAAACAAGCAAATCTTCTGATGTTTTTCTTTTTTAAAATAGAAAATAAAATGCATTATCGATAAAGATATTGGGGGAAAAAAACAAATGCAGATCATTGCGAACAAAGAACATAACAATAAATAAGCAAATAAATTGATAAATAGAAAATGGACATGCAAATAAAATAAATGACTTGGACAGGTGGCCTAGTGGTAGAGCATCTGAGAGGTTGTGGGTTTAAGCCTCAGCTGGATCATACCAAAAGACCATGAAAATTGTACTTGCCGCCTTCTAGCTTGGTGCTCAGCATAAATAGAATGGGGAAACTTGGTTACCCAGCTACAGGGGGAAGCACAAAACCAGTGTACCCCTAGTGCTGGTCCCAAGCCCGGGTAAATGGGGAGGGTTGCATGATGATGGGGATCCGGTGTAAAATCCTTGTCAAATCAATATGTGGACCCATGATCCACTGTGGCGTCCTGAATAGGGAGCAGCCAAAAGTGTTTGTGTGACCTTGCATAGAAATAAAAATACAGTAAATCCTAACAGACATTCCTTATTGTCTATATATGTTAGACACTCAAAAAGGGTTAAGATCAGTTGGCAATAGAGTTAAGCATCTTGGATTTTTTTAAATGTAAATTTCTCTGTCAAAACAAACTAATATAGTACAGTTGTTTTATAATCACAATAAGCAAGCAGCAATCATTGGGTTCCAAGCAGGTGTGGACTTCAAGGTTTTGTATTGCTTAGCAACAGAATTTAAAACCCAAGGTCTGCTACACATTAGCCGCACTATGTAACTTTTTTGTTCCTTGTAGCAACACTAAAGACCACAACCATGGCAATCATGACCCCAGTCCTGACAGCCAGCCACAGGGTTTTTAGCTGTTGGTGGCTAAAGTTGTACCCTGTGATTCACTTGGGACTGAGGCCACATCTACTCTCTGCTCACTAATCACTCCAAAAAAAGAGCTCTTGAGGGCAATATGGGCGCACTCAGGCTATGGATGAAGTGACATTCACTTGGTCAAATCTTGGCCGGCCGGCCAGCCGGCCAGCCGGCCAGCCGGCCACTGCTTTACTGGAGTGGTGGCCTAGTTAGTAGAGCATCTGCCCCACACCCGGGAGACCAGGGTTCAAATCCCAGCTGGGTCATGCCGAAGACCATATAAAAGTGGAACTTCCTGCCATCCGGCTTGGTGCTCAGCAACAATGGAACAGAGGAGGGAAATTTGTGGCGGCACCTTGCATGGCAGTGACCCCTCTGATTCTAGAGATTGGCTGTGTGAATTGAATGACAATAAAGTTGGCTTTACCTTTACCTTGACTGGGTGGTGGAGGCAGCAGTTCAAGCAGAGAAGCCCAGACTTCCCGCTCCCCAGCCACCTGCTCCAGCTGTTCTGAGAGGATGTCAAAGCATGTCCTGGGTCTGCCCCGGGGTCTCCTCCCAGTGGGACATGTCCGAAACTCCTCAAGTGGGAGGCATCCTGATCAGATGCCCAAACCACCTCAACTGGCTCCTTTTGAAGTGGAGGAGCAGCGGTTCTACTCTGAGCCTCTCCCAGATGATTGGCTCCTCACCCTATCTCTAAGGGTGAGTCCAACAATCCTATGGAGAAAGCTCATTTCAGCCGCTTGTATCCATGATCTCATTCTTTCAGTCATTACTCAAAGCTCATGACCATAGGTGAGGGCAGGAACATAGATTGACTGGTAAATTGACAGCTTTGCCTTAGAGCTCAGCTTCCTCTTCACGACGATAGACTGGTACAACATCCGCATCACTGCAGATGCTGCTCCGATCCATCTGATCTTAGCGTACCATCAAAATAATTTTGCAAACATTATCTTAAGATGAAAATCTAACACAGTGCAGCTTTAAAATGGGTAGGAGAGCCATGCTGTACTTCAGTTGTTTGTTAGAACAAGACCTCCCTGGCAAGATTCAAACCCGGGGCCTGCTGCTTTGCAAGCACTCACCATCCAGGGACAAGAGTTGCAAATTAGCTAATAGCTATACACTCTTTGTGCAACACATTAGGTTGACTGTCATTTGATTAATTGTCTATGTTTATTGCACTGTCCCTGTCAAATAAACAAAATAAATAAATAACCATGACACACACAACTGGTTTAGTTTTTACTCTTTCTCAAATGATAAATGTTCAACTGCAAGGATTCCCAGCAGCACTAGTACAGCATTTAAAACTTACTGTAACCCCCCCCCCCCCCCGGTGGTGACTGCGCTTAGACATACTATTGCCTTCATTACAGTTGTCATCCGGTAACAGTGCATCTAGTGGCAGTGAGTAACGGACTGTATCTTTATTGTTTGATGCTTTGCTAACAGCATAAGTTGATGCATATGTATATGCTTCGACTCTTACCCAAGCCTGTGTTAGCAGCTAAAGATGTATGTTTTCTCCAATTATCGTTTGCAACTGAATATAGTTTCACCCTACAATGTTCTTTACTCATTATTTTATGTACATGTTTTGGTACTCTGATAGAAGCAGGGCGGTCTGTCTTGTTGGCTGCATTCAATATACTACACAGTGCATTTTGGCATTTTCTTTGTTTAAATTTAGCTAACATTGCCATAGAAATGCGTTGAAATCGTCATTTGTTGATACTTCGCCATGCCGCTAGGGCACGTTCATGAGATCGGTGACATAAGCGTAGACAACCCTACAGATGTATGTTTGTTCCAATTATCGTTTGCAACCGAGTATCCACCTTATTCCTAGCCCCCATGATGCCTTGCGTGAATTATGGGCGCAACTTCCGGTACTAGTTTAGAACGCGTGGTTGTCACTGAAACGGAACACTTTTCCTTGTTAAAAAACAGTGACTTTGACATCAAAAATGCGGGAATACAGCCTTTTGCACCTCAAAAACAGTAATATTGAAGAGGATGATAAAATAAAGGCAGTGTTGGATTTTTAAATAGCTTTATTATCACCCGCCTTCATCAGAACTCGGCTACAGCCCATGGTTTGAGCAGTCTGCCACTTCGTTCCTCCAGCTCTCAAAAAGGAGACAGTGTGTGTGTCTCGCAGCAGATGCAGAATCAGAGTGAGAGAATGAGAGGCAGATTTCTTCTTCTTCTTCTTCTTATGATGTTTTATGGCGGTTGGCAAACAGCTTGTAGGTGCATTACCGCCAACTTCTGGAATGGAGTGTGATTCAGTATGGCATTACTCTCCTATATCCTTGAAATTAGTCCTATTGCCCTCATAAACCTAAAAACTGCCTTATAGACCGCATCCCCTGAACTTCTCTGCAAAATGTCTTTTACACTGAGCTGGGTTTTGTTCCTGTATAGACTGTCCACCAATGCTAACCGTGCAACTTCATACTTTGGACAGTGCTTAAATACATGTTCAACTGTTTCATCATTTCCACAATAATCACATTTTCCATTTGGGTGTTTTTCCATGATAACTAATGTACTATTCAGCCCTGTGTGACCTAATCTTAACCTGGATATGATGTCCTCCTCCTTTCTGCTCCTTTGTCCTTCTCTAGCTCCCCCTACTTTCTTTTGTATGCCATACAGGCTTCGTCCTTTACTTCCTTTGTCCCACTCTTCCTGCCACTTCTTTTTAATTTGCCTTTTGATAATGCTCTTGACCTCTGCTTTGCTATGTTTCACATTCCAACTAACTTGACTCATCCTAGTTGCCCTTTTTGCATATTTATCTGCTAGCTCATTCCCCTCCACTCCAATGTTCGCCGGGATCCAAATGAATCTGATGTTCACTCCTGCCTTTGAGATTCTCCCTACTGAATGTACAATTTCCATCACCAAATCCTGTCTTGACTCTGAATGCATTTGCCCAATACTCTCCATTGCGCTGCTAGAGTCAGACCCTATCAAAACCTTTCTGGGTTTTACTTCTTCCACCCAGCCCAATGCCAAGCAGATTGCCAGAAGCTCCCCAGTATACACAGCCAGGTCATCACTAACCCTTTCCTTCTTCATGACATCTAATTCTGGAATGATGAATGCTATTCCCACAATGTTTTTTGTCGATTTAGATGCATCCGTATAAATCTTTATAAAGTCAGGATAGCTACCGTCTAAATAGTTATTGACCTCCTTCTTGTTTATCCTCCCTCTTATGTCATTTGTTAAAAGTCGAAAATCCACCTTTACTTCTTCCAGACTCCATGGTGGTTCTGCAGAAAGAGGGACTGTTGGACATACTGCTTTATCAGCAACCCTTAGCTCACTGACTTTATTCTTTATTGTCCATCCAAAGCTTCTCATTTGCCTCTTTTCCTTCTCTTGGCAAGGTTTCAGCACACTGTGCACTGGGTGACTGTCACTGAATCCTCTGATGTTGGCCCAGTATGTGGCTGCTATTTGGGTTCTTCTTAACTCCAGAGGCATTTCACCCATCTCCACCTGGAGTGCTGTTACTGGAGTAGTTTTTATGGCCCCACAGCATAGCCTCAGAGCTTGGTATTGAATTATATCCAATTTTTTCAATAATGTTTCTGAAGCTGATCCATATATAACACACCCATAATCAAACACTGACCTAACTAATGCTGCGTATAATGTTTTTAAAGCTCCTCTACTTGCTCCCCATTCTCTTCCCCTCAAACATCTAATAATATTTAAGACTGTAGCGGTTTGATTCAACCCCCACAACACACAGACAGAACACAGAGACGGTCAGCTCGCAGTCCTGGGTTTTTTCCGCTGCATGCTGCGTTTACAGCCGTGAGATTAAATTGTCATCCATGCATTGTGTTCATGCATCCTGTCTGTACCTCTGATATGCAAATGCCCAGATTAACTGCTGTGAATGTCTTTGATCTATTGTTTGAGTTGAGTATATAAGCTGCACTGTGCTGTAAATCTGCCTCTCAATCTCACTTCTGCAACTACAGCTGCTGGACACAGACATTGTGTCCTCCTCCTCTGAGAGCCGTGGGCTCGCTCTCGGCGCGCTTGCACGGCGCCGGGAGCGGAGCTTGTGACGGCGGTATGATAATAAAACTCTACTTAAAACCTCCAACAACGCTGCCTTATTTTATCATCCGCTGCACTGGTGACCCGACGCTGAAACGAACACGCTCCCAGCGAACGCAACACCCGGTGGTGATTCTCCGACGACAAGCGAATGCGGCAGCCTGACTGATCTGCCCTCCCTTCTGCTTCAGGGAGACCTCAACGCGGAGTTTCCAGGCGAAACTCCCCGGAGAACACCCACGACCGGGAAAGCTGAGCAACGTTTCATGGTGAGATCTGCACGCCTAGATCGGCACATCCACGCTGGACCGGCCGCGCTCACAGCTCCTCCACTCGAGAGCGCATGCACCTCGTCCCCTCTCCACGATGGCGATCCCCATGGCCGACGGAGCACACGTGGACCTGAACGCACCATGACCGAGCGAGTGACGGAGTGTCTACTTCCCTTCACCGCTCCAACACACTGAACAGGGATGATCAAGCTCCCTGACCCTGGTTCTCCTCTCCAGCTGGCCCACCCATCACGGAACCCCGGCGCACGCACCGGGGAGTTACGAGGACGGCGCACACCACGCACGGGACAAATACGGCTTTTCTGACCGCCTTCCTTCTGCTGCACACTGGCCCTTCAGGCTTGCTCGTTCACCTGAGGCACGCAGCTTGCTCACTGGATTTTATGGTCTTAGCCACAGCACACAAGGGGAATTCAGCTGTCTGCGGTTCCCGAGGCTTTAGGGTTACGCCCGAACCTAAAGTCAACACGCCAGTCCCTCTGCTCTCATTACAGCCGCCACGCAGCCTCGTCTTTTCTTCATGGCCGCTATTAATCCTTGCAGGACTTAATCGCGGGAGGAGCCAGTGACTAATTTTTCTTCTTGTGGACCTCTGCACGTTCAACGGGACAGCCCTTCGACATCGCGGACCCACAAGCAATTTTTGCACGGCCCGGACGTTTTCATCGTCTCCGGCCGGCTTTTACTACCCCCCCCCCCCCTGCACAGAGCTTTTCCCTGCTCGCTGCCCGGACTGCAACATCGAGGTCACGGTCCCCTACCGTTCCCTCTGGGGGGGGGGGAGCAGTGTAGCGGTTTGATTCAACCCCCACAACACACAGACAGAACACAGAGACAGTCAGCTCGCACTCCTGGGTTTTTTCCGCTGCATGCTGCGTTTACAGCCGTGAGGTTAAATTGTCATCCATGCATTGTGTTCATGCATCCTGTCTGTACCTCTGATATGCAAATGCCCAGATTAACTGCTGTGAATGTCTTTGATCTATTGTTTGAGTTGAGTATATAAGCTGCACTGTGCTGTAAATCTGCCTCTCAATCTCACTTCTGCAACTACAGCTGCTGGACACAGACATTGTGTCCTCCTTCTCTGAGAGCCGTGGGCTCGCTCTCGGCGTGCTTGCACGGCGCCGGGAGCGGAGCTTGTGACGGTGGTATGATAATAAAACTCTACTTAAAACCTCCAACAACGCTGCCTTATTTTATCATCCGCTGCAAGACCTTCTTAGATTTTGCCACAGTTTTTTCAATGTGAATCTTCCAAGAACAACCCTTATCAAACCACACTCCCAAATACTTGAAACACTCCACAGTTTCTATGTTTTGATCATATATTTTAAGATTTACTTGATTGTTTGTTCTCTTCCTTGTGAAGACCACAGCCTTTGTTTTTCCCACCAAAAACCTAAATCCCCATTCCACTGCCCAAGCCTCAATTTCATTAATCGCCTGCTGCAACTTTTTAACAATAAATGATAGATTTTTCCCTCTTGTCCACATAGCACCATCATCTGCAAACAAAGAGACACCAACAGAACTCTTAACTCTAGAAAAAATGTCATTGATCATGACTGAAAACAAAATGGGACTAATACTACTGCCTTGTGGGGTTCCATTTTCTATTATTTGGCTTGAGCTACACTGCTTCCCTATTCTTACCGAAATTTTCCTGTCACTCAAAAAAATTTTAATCCATCTTTTCATTCTCCCTCTAATGCCTAGCTTATGTAGTTTGATAATCAGCCCCTCCTTCCACATCATGTCATATGCCTTCTCAACATCCAAAAACACCGCTACCACACTTTCCTTATTCACTTGGGCCTTCCTAATCTCATGTTCCAAACAGACAGCAGAATCAGTAGTACTTCTCCCTTTTCTAAATCCGCTTTGGTAATTTTTTAATGCCTCTCTAGACTGCAGATAGTATGTTAACCTTTTATTAATCATTCTTTCCATAGTTTTACCAACATGGGATGTTAGAGCGATCGGTCTGTAACTCTTACCTAAACCTGGATTTTTACCTGGCTTGCATATTGGGACAACAACCGCTTCTTTCCATGAAGTAGGCAATATCCCTTCTTCCCAAACCTTGTTGTACAACTTTAATAATGTCTTTTTACCAGCTTCACTCAGGTTTTTAATCATTTTATATGTCACTTGATCTTTCCCTGGAGTTGTCTTACATATTTTCCTTAACGTATGATTTAATTCAGCCATTGAAAACTCCCGATTTAGCCCATTCTCAAATTCTCCCTCAGCTTGCAACGCTTCCGCATTATTTAATTTTGTCTGCTCTCTTCCATTTTTTTCCTCAAAGCTCAAATTTTCTGCACTACTTATTTTACTGAAGATTTTAACTAAATGCTCTGCCTTTTCATTGTCGTCCACTATCAAACTGTCCCCGTTCTCCATAATTGGATACTTTAGCTCCCTCCTTATCCCAGACATCCTTTTAATTGTTCCCCATACCTTCTCCAAGGGGTTACTTCTTCCCAATGATTCACAGTATTTCCTCCAAAACTCTTTTTTGGTCTGTTTAATTATTCTCCGCACTTTAGCCTGCTCCCGTTTATAACTGATCAAGTTATCTATACTCAATACATTTTTTAAAACTTTAAAAGCTTTGTTCCGATTTTTAACTGCTTCAGAACACTCTGGAGTCCACCAAGGAACTAGCTTTTTTCTTTTTCCCCAACCTCTTCTTGGGATGGTTTCCTTTGCTGCTTTAATGATTGCTGTTGTGATTCCTGCATTCATCTCTTCCACTGTCTGGTTTAGTTTTATTTCCTTCAGTTTCCTCTCACTTAAAATTGAAAATTTTCCCCAATCTGCCTTATCAAATGCCCACCTCTTGTCTCTTCCTTCTTGGTCAATTTCATTTCCTACTCCAATATCAACCACTATTGGGAAGTGATCACTTCCTATAGTGCTTTCCCTTATTACCCTCCACCTGCACCTGCCAGCCAAGCTTTGTGAGATCAAAGTGAGATCTATAGCAGATTCTGTCCCCCTGGCCAAATTCGCCCTAGTGCCTAAACCATCATTCAAACACACTAACTCCTTGTCCTCCATGATCTCTTCTATAACCTCTCCTCTAGTGTCATCTTGTTTCCCCCATAGTGTACTATGCGCATTGAAATCCCCGCACCAGACTACTGTCCCCCTCCAGTCCTGGAGAATTGTCTCCAACTCACTTTTGACTAGTTGCTTACATGGATTGTAGAAATTGATTATTTTCATACTGCCCTCTTTAGTCCATATCTCGATGACAATTACTTCCAGCTCTTGTACTGTGATCAGTTGCCTATACTTCACCCCTTGTCTAACTAACTAACTAACTAACTAACCTGCACTTATATAGCGCTTTTCTAGTCACAAAGACCACTCAAAGCGCTTTTACTAGTACTAACCCTCTATTCTAAGGGCCTATAGGAAACAGATATCTAGGGACAATTTAGAACAACCAATTAACCTAACATGCATGTCTTTGGATTGTGGGAGGAAACCGGAGCCCCCGGAGTAAACCCACGCAGCACAGGGAGAACATGCAAACTCCATACAGAAAGGTTCCAACCCCTGCCAGCCTGGGGATTCGAACCAGGAACCTTCTAGCTGTAAGGCAACAGTGCTAACCACTGCACCACCGTGCTGCCCAACCACCACCGTGCTGTCTAACGAAAATTGCACAACCCCCACCTCCCCCATCCTTCTTATCTTTACGTATTCCAGAATATCCCTTAATTGTGAAATCTAGTGATGGTTTAAGCCATGTCTCCTGCACACAAATAATATCTGGTTTTGTTGTCAGTTTCTGAAGAAATCCTTTAAATTCCTGCCTGTTTGCAATCAGACTCCTTGCGTTCCACTGGAGGATGGTTGTCATGAGTTAACCTGTTGGCCCCCCTCTACAGCTCCCTCTCCTTGACTCAGTTCTGTATGGATTTTTTCCCAGGATAGATCCTTGGTATTAAAGAATTTTGTTGCCGCTTTCACAATGATCTTTATCTTCTCAGTTCTAGTCTTGGCCTGCTCCGAGCAGTTGATGACATAGGCTAGAAAAAGAACAAGCTTATCTGTTGTGATATTAGTCTGGCAATTTGGTGGTTCTACTTCCTTGTTATTGACAGTGTGTTCTTCTTTCTCCTATTGATTCACGACCCTTGCTGCTTCTGCGTATGTCAACTTCTTCTCTACTCTTGCTTGCTGGATTTCTACTGCCTGTTTTCTCACTACACAGCCTCCATAAGCTGCTGTGTGATTCCCTCCACAATTACAGCATTTAATTATGCTGTCACTTCCACATTCTCCATAACTGTGCTCACCACCACATCTTCCACACCTCTGCTTTCCTTTGCACACACTAGCAATATGCCCATATCTCTGGCATTTATAACACCTGAGAGGAGGGGGGATATAAGCCCTAACAGGAAAACTCAAGTATCCAATCAGCACTTTTTCTGGCAAGGTCTTGTCTCTAAATTCCAGCATTACAGATGGGCTATCCACCTTTTCCCCATTCCTGACTGCTTGTAGGCGTCTAATCCCCACAACTGTTCCTCCTTTAACCATTTTTTTTAGTTCTTCCAAGTTTTCCCCCACTGGGATTCCAGATATCACCCCCCTAACACCATCAAACCCTGTGACTTCTTTCCTTTCTGCAATCTCTTTCTTGCACACTCTCTGCAGCTGGAGTGCTTTGTTCTTTTGCTCTACATTCTTACATTTCACTAAGAGATTTCCATCTCTTAACACTTTGGCCATTTCTGTCTCCAATAGCACTTCTTAATCCATTGGTTAGAGCTAGTGGGCTCACAGCTGTAATTTCTTGTCCTGGTTTAAACCTCAAGATAATTTTGAATTCTTCCGCTACTATTTTCCTCCTCATCTCGCGTCTTTCCTCGTCACCTGATAGCTGCCGCTTGCCATTCTGCTTTACATCTCCTTAATTCTTGCTCTTTCCTACTTTACTCTTCCTACTCCTTACTGAATTCCATCCCATCTCCATATCTTCATCATCAGTCAGACCCCCGCTACTACTACATGCCATTCTGAATCAGTCTCAAGCAAAAATATGCCAGTACCGCTTTCTGTCGATTCGTTCTTCCACTCAGTCTAGTCCGTTCCGACGTCCGTGAGGTGAAGAAAACGCTGCACGCCAATCGTGGGGCTCCGTGAGCTCGTAATCACATATGATCAAAAGTCAGCAAAATCAACCATCGTCCATCCACTACCGAATAGAGAGCATAATGATCGAACTCATCGAGAGGCAGATTTACAGCTCAGTGCAGCTTATATACTCAACTCAAACAATACATCAAAGACATTCACAGCAGTCGATCTGGGCATTTGCATATCAGAGGTTCAGACAGGATGCATGAACACAATGCATGGATGACACTTTAACCTCACAGCTGTAAACGCAGCATGCAGCGGAAAAAACCCAGGAGTGCGAGCTGACTGTCTCTGTTCTGTCTCTGTGTTGTGGGGGTTGAATTCAAACCGCTACAAATATAATCATACCACTTCCCACTACTGTCAAGGGATAGGAAGGTGATGTGGGCTATATTAATCATATATTCCATAACCTACATATGTTGAAGCATGTGAGAATGTTTGGTGATTACATATGGAAGGCGACTTCACACCTCTGAAAGGACAAAGACTCTCACCCGCAAGTGAAGAACAAAGACGTACCCAGACACTGCGGTGGAGACCGGAGGAGCTACCCTCACCCCCCCAGGGCGAAGAGAGGAAGTACCAAGACAATGGGGGGATTATGATAATGAGGGATATCAGCCTTTGATATGCATGTCTTTTGTTATGTGCAAGTATAAAGTCAGAGAGCCGGAGGTATTCGGTCTCTTTTCCTTCTGTTGCTTCTGCACTTAGATGAGACTTGTTAGGAGAGCTGATAAATAAACTTTGGTTTATATATCATACCGCCTCGTTCTTTCAAGCTCTTCTACACTGGTGACCCCTGACGCGAATATGGACCTGAGGCGTTCCCCCGCAATCGACTCATCTGTGGCGACCCAGGCAGACACCAGCACCCACGCAGACAGGGGAACAGATGGAGGACTTTCCCCCCCGGCAGAAGGGATTGAGAGGGCTCAAGTGAGCACCAGCGCCGCTGAGAGAGCCGAAGCAAGGCACTCTCACCCTGCGGACACAGCAGTGATGGTCTACACAAATGCCGTCGCTGTCAACCTGCCGGACTTCTGGCAGGAAGACCCCGCCTCGTGGTTTCAACAAGCTGAAGCCCAGTTTGCACTAGCGGGCATCACGGCTGACGATACGAAATTCTATCATATCGTCTCCAAACTCGACGCCGCCACTTCGAGGTGTGTGCGGAGCATGATCCGGCGGCCGCCGGCCCAAGACAAATATGAAACACTGAAAGCAACCATCGTGGCAAATTACGTCCCCTCAGCTGAAGAGAGAGCCGAGAAGATCCTGGCGGTCTACGGCCACAGAGGGTGCAAACCTAAAGCCCTCATGGAGGATTTGCTGCAGCTTAAAGAAGAAGACAATGACAACTTCCTCCTCCAATTCATATTCCTCAGCACGCTGCCGCCACTCATGAGAGGGACACTCGCCAACATGAGATGCAGCACCCAGCAAGACTTCCGCGTGCTCGCCAATGAAGCTCAACGGCTCGTCAACGCCTGCAAGGAGCAGACACCCACAGCAGCATCCGCAGACCTCAACGCTGATGCCCAGAACCACGAAGAGCCACAACCCACTGAGCAGATCCAGCCCGCGGTGACAACGACACGGCCAAAACGTAACAGACGTCTGTTATTATCACCACCGCTTCGCCGAGAGGGCCCGCAAATGCGTTCCCCCCTGCAAAATTACGATTTCTGGAAACGCCAAAGCCGAGAGCCGTTAACGGCAGCGGTTCTCGGCGAGAAGAGTAAGCTGTTATATGTGACGGATGGACACACCGGCAAGCAGTTCCTTATTGACACAGGAGCTCAACTGAGTTTTGTCATGCCCTCCCAAGCAGATCGAGCCATGGGCACACGGGGCAACGGAGCGGTGGCAGCCAACGGCTCCAACATTGACACCTTTGGCGAAAAGAGCCTGCACCTCCACATCCACGGCCGCATCTACAGATGGACGTTTGTTGTAGCGGCGGTGAGGTTTAACTTGTTAGGCGCAGATTTTTTGTGTGCACATGGGTTATTAGTGGATCTAGCGAATAGACGCTTGGTTAATGCACTGTCTTTTGCTTCTATTCCCTGCTCAGCCCGAGTTTCTCCACCACCTGTGCAGGCCAGCGTCACCACGGCAAGAGGTAAGTTTGAGCAACTCCTCACCCAATTTCCAGCACTCACAATTCCCAAATTCTCAGCCACTGTGGCTAAACACGGGGTTGAACACTTTATTCCCACAACGGGCCCACCCGTATTTGCCAAAGCTCGCCGCTTAGACGCGGCCAAACTCACCATAGCTCGGGACGAGTTCACTACCCTTGAAAAAGTAGGCATTGTTAGACGCTCGAAGAGCCCTTGGGCCTCACCACTTCACATGGTTCCGAAACCCGACGGTTCTTGGAGACCATGCGGAGATTACCACAGATTAAACAATGCGACAGCGCATGACCGCTACCCAATTCCTCACATTCAGGATTTTTCACTACATCTGGCGGGTGCGCGCATTTTTTCAAAAATAGACCTGGTCCGCGGTTATCATCAAGTCCCAGTTCGAGCAGAGGACATTCCTAAAACAGTGGTAATAACCCCTTTCGGCCTTTTTGAATTCCTGCGAATGCCTTTCGGCCTCAAAGGCGCCGCTCAAACTTTTCAGCGGATGATGGACGCGGTATTACGCGACCTTCCTTTTGTTTTCGTCTACCTCGACGACATGCTGGTAGCCAGCTCGTCTGAGGAAGAACACGAGCAGCACCTCACTATGGTTTTTCAGAGACTAGAAGAGCACGGGTTAATAATCAATCCAGCCAAATGCAAATTCGGTGTGTCACAAATTGTTTTTTTGGGACACAGAGTCTCTCCGAGCGGGGCAGTTCCACTTCCAGACAAAGTTCAAGCGATAAAAAGTTTCCCACGACCACAGACGGTCAAGTCGCTGCAAGAATTTTTAGGAATGGTTAATTTTTACAACCGTTTCCTCCCCCACGCAGCTCAGCTCATGCAGCCCCTATATGACGCACTCAGAAAAAAGAAAGCTTCCAACGCGGTCGAATGGACCCCGGAGCGCGAACGCGCCTTCGCGGAAGTAAAGAGCGCTCTAGCTAACGCCACATTGTTAGTTCACCCCGATCCCTCGGCCCGCATTGCGCTAACCACAGACGCTTCGGACCTGGCTATAGGGGCAGTTGTAGAACAACATGTCAGCGGGATCTGGCAACCTTTAGCATTCTTCAGCAAATCGCTAAACCAAACTGAGCATAAATACAGCACTTTTGACAGGGAGCTGCTAGCGCTTCATTTATCCATCCGCCACTTCCAGTTCTGGTTAGAAGGGCGGAGTTTCACGGCTTTTGTAGACCATAAACCGCTCACCTTTGCTATGGCTAAAATTTCAGAACCATGGTCAGGCAGGCAACAAAGACAGCTGGCTGCGATTTCAGAGTTCACCACAGACATTCGACATGTGGCAGGCAAACTTAACGTAGTAGCAGACTGCCTCTCTCGCGCTGTGACATCACCAGAGCGCGAGGAGACAGATTATACTGCCTCAGCCGCAGAACTCTTCACTAACGCAGACACATACGCAGCACCTATCCATGCAGGGATAGATTATGCATCCATGGCAGAGGAACAAAGCAGTGACGCGGACGTGCGCGCACTCCTGTCTGGACCAACAGGGTTAAGGCTGGAGAAAAAGGGTTTACGCGACGGCGTGCCCCCCCTAATATGCGATATTTCAACCGGCCGACCTCGCCCGTTAGTCCCAGCTACATGGCGCCGCCGTATTTTCGACTCAATTCACTCCCTCGCACACCCAGGTGTGCGTGCCTCAGTTAAAATAGTCGCCGAAAAGTTTGTGTGGCCAGGCCTGCGCAAAAACGTAAAAGAATGGGCAAAAACTTGCATTTCTTGTCAGCGCGCCAAAATACACAAACATACTAAAGCCCCTCTGGAGCCTTTTCCAATCCCTGCTAGAAGGTTCGACCACGTTCATGTCGACCTCGTGGGGCCACTACCTTCCTCCCAAGGTTTCACACACCTGTTAACAATGATAGACCGCACCACGCGCTGGCCAGAGGCAGTCCCTCTGGCGTCAACCACAGCAGAGGAAGTCGCTCGTGTTTTTTTGACAATCTGGGTGGCACGTTTCGGCGTCCCATCGGACATCACGTCCGATAGAGGACCTCAATTTGTCTCAGAGCTTTGGTCAGCCATGTCCAGCAGCTTAGGGGCAATAATTCACCGCACCACCGTTTATCACCCTCAGGCTAATGGGTTATGCGAGCGTTTTCACAGGTCTTTAAAAGCCGCCCTCAGAGCCTCACTAACGGATACAAATTGGGTAAATAAACTTCCCTGGGTTTTATTGGGGTTGCGTGCTGCGCCTAAAGAGGATCTAGACGCCTCTCCGGCAGAATTAGTTTTTGCACAACCTCTCAGGCTCCCAGGTGAATGAATGAATGAATGAATTTATTTCGGATAGTACAGTACAGGTTAAAAGAAACTGTATAATATAACAACAAGGTCAAATTAGACAAAGACTCCTTCTTCTATACAATTCCACGTGAGTTATCCGAAATGGGTGATGGCTGAAGCCGCAGCTTATATTGCCCACCCATATTCCATCCAAGAATTCAAAAGAGAAAAAGGAGAAAACAAGACAAGAGCGATTACAATTTAAAACAAAGCTAAGACAAAATGTGACTGAGAGAAAAAAAAAGAAAACTAAGCTAAGTTAAGCGGTTACTATTCAAAACAAATCTAAGACAAAATGTCACAGAGAAAAAAAGAAAAAAAAAAAACTAAGCTACAACACAACACAGGCTGGAAATGTCAATCCTTATGTGAGTTTACATGTCGTCTTGTAAATATGTTTGGAGTATTTCTTCCTTTAGTTTTTGTTTAAATTGTCCAAGCGTTGTACATGATTTTAATTCAGGTCCAAAATCGTTCCATAATCTGACTCCTTGCACTGAAATACAATGTTGCTTGGTGGTTGTTCTCACTGTAGGCTTTTGAAATATACATGTTCCTCTGAAGTGATATCGTTTCTCCCTTGTTTGGAACAACTTTTGGATATTTGCGGGCAGTGATAAATTCTTCACTTTGAACATTATTATTGCGGTTTTAAAGTCAACCAGATCTTTCAACTTGAGAGTTTTTTGTTTAAGAAAAAGTGGGTTTGTTGGTTCCCTGTAAGCTGCTTTGTTGATTATTCTAATAGCTCTCTTTTGAAGCATAAAGAGTGGATATATGTTTGTTTTATATGTGTTTCCCCATACTTCATTACAATATGTCATGTATGGGAGTATTAATGAATGATACAAGGTGTATAGTGTGGGTTGATTCAGCAAATATTTCACTCTGTGTAATATTGCAATTGATTTGGATACTTTACCTTTAATATAATTAATATGTGACTTCCAACACAGTTTGTTATCAATTATTACTCCAAGAAATTTAGTTTCAGATACCCTTTCAATCTCTACACCATTTACATTGAGTTTGGGTACTGGGTTGTCGTGATGGTTGTTAAAGACTATAAATTTTGTCTTGCTTAAATTGAGCGTTAATTTGTTTGAATCAAACCACAGTTTAAGCTTTCCTAATTCCTTTCCGAGTGTATCCAGAAGTTGTTCCAAATTGTTTCCACTGCATAGCAGATTAGTGTCATCGGCAAACAATATTAAGTCCATTTTTTCTGAAACTTTACATATATCGTTTATATACATATTGAATAATAATGGTCCCAAAACTGAACCCTGTGGGACTCCACAGGTGACCTTCAGCAACTCTGAGTTTTTGTTGCTGACACATACATACTGATATCTATTCTTTAAGTAACTACTTAACCAGGATAGTGCTACCCCTCTAATACCATAATTTTGTAGTTTCTTTAATAATAAATTATGATCTACTGTATCAAATGCTTTTTTAAGATCTAGGAATACTCCAACTGAATACTCTTTATTTTCAATGGCTGTTGATATTTTTTCTGTAAATTCCATTAGGGCATATGCAGTTGTCCTCTTGTGTCTGAACCCATATTGCTGCTCACATAATAAATCATTCTTCAGTATGAAGTTGTCAATTCTCTCATAGAATATTTTTTCAAGTATCTTGGAAAATTGCGGTAATAGTGAAATTGGTCTATAGTTTGAGAGTTCCCCTCTGTCGCCCGTCTTGTATATCGGAATTACTTTAGCTATTTTCATTGCATTGGGAAATATACCTGATTGGAGAGACAGGTTACAGATATACGTCAGTGGTTTTACTATGCATTCGATAACAGTTTTGACTAGTAGCATGTCAATACCATCACAGTCCGTAGATGTTTTACTTTTAAACGATTTAACAATTTCAATGACCTCTCTTTCGTCTGTGTTCTTTATGAAGATGGAGTCTTTTACAGCAGTGTTATTGCATATTGTATTACCTGTAGGCACCGTAGTGGGTATTTCTCGGGCCAGTTTAGGTCCAATGTTAACAAAAAAATTATTAAATTCATCTGCAGGTGAAGCTATATTGAGACTCTGAGTCGTTTTATTATTTTTTGGAATATTAGTTGGGTAGCTTGTATTTCTGCTTTTATTTCCAAGGATACTGTTGAGTATTGTCCATGTATTTTTAATATTGTCTTTGTTTTTCGCCAGTTCTTTACTGTAATAGTCTCTTTTACTACATCTTATTATATATGTTAACTTATTTTTGTATGTTTTATACCGCTGCTCTGCTTCTTTTGTTCTTTTCTTTAGGAAAGCTTTATATAATAAATTTTTCTTTTTACACGCCTTTTGTAGTCCTTTGGTTAACCATGGCTTATCAGCAAATTTTACTAATGGGCAGTTTTTTTCATAAAGAGTGGTTACAATGTTTATAAATGTGTCATAGGCTTCATTTACATCTGATACATAGACTTCTGTCCAGTCTTGCTTCAGCAAGTCCTCTTTAAGAGAACTGATTGCATTTGGTGATTTGTGTCTGAACGATTTTGAAATTATTTCTGCGTTGGGCCCCGTGTGGCCATGGATAAGTGCAAAGGTTGGCAAGTGGTCACTTATATCATTTATCAATAATCCACTTTCTATTTTCTTATCGAAAACATTGACAAACAGGTTGTCAATAAGTGTAGCAGAGTGAACTGTGATTCTACTGGGATGTGTTATTGTGGGATATAGACTCATGCTGTACATAGAGTTCATGAACTCTGTAATTACATTTTGTTGATGTGGATTCAGTAAATCAATATTGAAATCTCCACAAATTGCTACCATTTTCTTACTAGTAATATTATTGTACAGCTCGACTAATTTATCTCTGAATGTCTCAATGCAAGTTCCCGGCGTTCTATATATGCAGCTTATGATTAGATTTTTTGTTTTGTCTAGGTCAATCTCAACAGTAACACATTCCAAAATCCCTGGTAGTGCTGAGGACATTTCATTTACAAGCTTACACCTGTACAGGTCATCAATATATAGTGCAACACCACCACCCTTTTTTTGAGATCTGTTAATATAAAACATCTGATATCCCTCTATTGCCATCAGGGGAGCCTGCTCTTCATTAAGCCAGGTTTCAGAGACTGCAATAGCTGTGAATTTTCTGTCTAGCTGTTTTAAATAGTCCTGAATCTGTGGAAAGTTTTTGTTAAGACTTCTGCTATTGAAGTGTATTATTGACAGTTTACCATCTAATTGCACTTGACTTTTGAATTGTTTTTCAGTGTAATATTCACAGTGGTTATGAATATTATTGAAAAAGTGGTTATCAGGATCAATATCATTCTCCATCTCTTGTGGTTTATGTTCAGCATAATGGTATATTTTCAGAGTTTGAGTTTCCTCATTCTGTGTCAAATGACTTCCTCCAACTGGGGATAATTGATGTCTACTCGAGTCGGTCATAAGTTTTTGTTTATTTTGCTTATTTTTTTTAAAGTACTTTGGCATGGTGTGTCAAAAGAACTATTCTTATCGTGTGTATGAATATGGATTATCATTGGCTCATAATTTTCTTAATCAGTGTTCATCTGTATTTATCTAAGTCAGTAGCATCTCTGATCATGTGAATTTTTACCAGAGAACCCAGAGCCAGGGCATCTTCCAGTCCCAAGGTTTTTAGGCAGCAACGGACCGGACTCTCTCCCCGGTCCAGCTCATCACTCCTTTCCACGGGTTTTTGTCCCTCAAGCTTTAAAGAAGGCTGAATTCGTTTTTGTTAGGCATGAAGCTTTAAAACCAACTTTCCGCCCAGCATACGATGGGCCATTCAGAGTGCTGGAACCTGGTGATAAACACTTTGTGCTTGATTTTGGGGATAGAAAAGAAACAGTCAGCATTGACAGACTTAAACCTGCCTTCTTGTTGAAAGACGAGCCTGCACAGTTGGCGAGAGCACCTCGGCGGGGTAGACCCCCCAAGAGAAAAGACTCAGCCCCCCTGCAGGGAACAATTAACCACTCTCCTTCCCACGCTGCAGATTCCTTACAAGAAGGTCCCAGCAGGATGCCTAAACGAACCCACAGCAGTTTTGGGAGAAGATTAAAACCCAGACAGCACAGGGACTGATGCAAACTACTCCACAGTTGTTCACTTATTGTGCTGTAACAGTTTAGGACTGACTTGTGATTTTACTATGCTGTTATGATTACCACTGAACTCTCTTAGGAGCATGGCTGCTGGAAAGTTTCTCCTGTGGCAAGAGGTGTAACAGTTAGTATGTCATAGTAATTATCTTAAACTGTGAATTTTTCTATTGTCTTTTCTTAGTCGTTTGGGGGGGGGGGGCTGTGGGCTATATTAATCATATATTCCATAACCTACATATGTTGAAGCATGTGAGAATGTTTGGTGATTACATATGTAAGGCGACTTCACACCTCTGAAAGGACAAAGACTCTCAACCGCCAGTGAAGAACAAAGACGTTCCCAGACACTGCGGTGGAGACCGGAGGAGCTGCCCTCACCCCCCCAGGGCGAAGAGAGGAAGTACCAAGACAATGGGGGGATTATGATAATGAGGGATATCAGCCTTTGATATGCATGTCTTTTGTTATGTGCAAGTATAAAGTCAGAGAGCCGGAGGTATTCGGTCTCTTTTCCTTCTGTTGCTTCTGCACTTAGATGAGACTTGTTAGGAGAGCTGATAAATAAACTTTGGTTTATATATCATACCGCCTCGTTCTTTCAAGCTCTTCTACAGGTGACCTTAAAAAGTGGCCTCGCAGACATTAGCTCCGGTAGTTAGCTCCGCTGCTAAGATGCTAACACTGTAAACAAATAAAAGCACTGAGATATACAGTATCAATGTCTCCACTGTAATAAAGTTGGTTGCATTTTGTTAAAAGATGTTGGACATAATCAAATTTACCTCAGAGCGGACGTAGAGTCTAGTCAGAGCCACAAAGAACCACAACACCGTGCTTGGGTGTTTTAATGTCGGGGTAAATACAGACAACTGCAGCTGTTTCTTTCACCCCAAAATTAAAATGCTCATGCTGCTGTCATGCTATAAATGCTTGTTATTTAACCTAGCATGTACAAACATTTTCTGACAATTGTTCAAAATTTTATTGATCTATATTTTGTGATAATTTAAAAATTAATGCATGCTAAAGTTGCTAATATCAAGTCCATATCATTCCAACCCTGCTGAAAAAAACCAGCATAGACCAGCATAGAAAACCCAGCACAGATTATCCTGGATACCGTCTATCCTGGTTTATGCTGGTCTATGCTGGTCCACCAGCTAAACCAACACCAAACCTGCATAGTATGCTGGTATGACCAACTTCAAAACACAACAAATAATGCTGGTGACCATTTCAATTCAATTCAATTCAACTTTATTGATATAGCGCCATTTCACAACAACAGTCATCTCATAGCACTTTCAACTGTAGGGAAAACCCCCACAGTTGCAGAAAAACCCCAGCAATCAGGCGATCCCCTGTGAGCAAGCGCTTGGCGAAGGTGGAGAGGAAAAACTCCCTTTTAACAGGAAAAAACCTCCGGCAGAACCAGGCTCAGGGAGGGGCAGTCATCTGCTGCGACTGGCTGGAGCGTGAGGGGATAGAGAAAATGAAAAGAACAGACATGTAGAGAGCAAACAGCACGATGGGGACTCAATCTATGGAAGAGAATAATCAGATGTTAATGACCAGCAAAAAAAAAAAATATTTCATTGAGAGTGAGGAAAGGAGTGAAGCCCAGTGCATTACTGGAGGTCCCCCGGCTGTCTAAACCTATTAGCAGCATAACTAAGGGAGGGTTCAGAGACACATGATCCCTCCCTAATTGTAGGCTATGTCAAATTCTTAAAAGCAGAGATCGAGACTGACTCCCGAATCCAGATTGGCAGCTGGTTCCACAGGAGAGGAACTTGATAACTGAAGGCTCTGCCTCCCATTGTACTTTTGGAGATTCTAGGTATTACAGGTAATCCAGCATTTTGGGAGCATAGTGCTCTGTTAGGATAATACGGTAGTATCAGATCTTTTAAATAAAAAGGGGCCTGATTGTTTAGAGCTTTGTAAGTAAGAAGAAGGATTTTAGACTTAATTCTAAACTCTATGGGAAGTCAATGAAGGGAGGCCAGAACCGGAGAGATATGATCTCTCTTTCTAGTACCTGTTAAAACTCTTGCTGCAGCATTTTGGATCTAGGGAAGACTTTTTAAAGATGTTTTGGGACAACCTGATAATAAAGAGTTACAATAATCTAATCTAGAGCTAACAAGAGCATGGATCAGTTTCTCAGCATGACTCTGAGACAAGATGCTCCTAATCTTGGCAATATTACGCAAATGATAGAAGGCAGTCTTAGAAACAAATTTAATATGTGAATTGAAAGACAGATCTTGATCAAAAATAACTCCAAGGTTCCTCACAGAGCTATTAAGAGAAAGAGTAACCACATCCAAACTAAAAGTTTGATTTGGAAAGGTATTTCTAAGGTTTTTTGGACCAACAAGAATGACTTCAGTCTTATCTGAATTTAATAGCAGGAAATTGCAAGTCATCCAAGCATGCTGGTCCATGCTGGTTTTTCCAGCAGGGAAGGCAGTGCAACAAATGCAAACCCCCCCCCAAAACTATTTGATATCTTTCTTAAATTGTTAAGCCTTAGGAAGCAAACTGTTACTATTTTTTATTATTTTACTTCATGCAGCCTTGCATCTGGTGACATATATGACGCATAAACATCAGATCTGATATTCATAAAAGTGAAAACATACCTGGTGCTCTTGCGTCTGTACCACCGATCACACCAACATTTCTTTTTAGTTTTTAGTGCATGATCTACACATTGCAGGTGAGAAGCCTCAATTTATACAGTCAATGGCACAACCACGAACACCAGCAACAAGTACCAGAACTATGCCAAAGCATTCAAAAAGTACAAGTGCTGAAATTAGCTGCCACTTGAGTGCAAAACACATATGTGGACTATACATTAAAATGACTCTGAAAAACTTTTAAAATCACTATTTTAGACTTCTGGTCTGGACGCCATGACGACTGCAGCTTAACACTGAAGCTCTCAGACCCAATCCAGGATAACACCTTGAAAATCAAACTTAACGGATTTTTGGAGGAGTGAAAATCAAAAGACAAAATCATCATGTCTAAAGGAAAACAGAAGAAACTGAAATTCTCCAGGCCAGGACACGTATCGGCCGGAGAATCTGAACTGGAAGGTCTCCGTTCAGAAGACGAGGAACTGGTGATAGCTAACAAAAAGGTTAGCCTGAAATCACTATTTGAGGAGCTACGACGATTTCGCCGAGAAGTTACGGCCGAATTTCGGGAATTCAGAGAAGAATTGAAAAGGACAAACAGCAGAGTGGACCAGGCCGAGAACCGAATCTTGGAAACAGAGGAACGAATAAAAGTGCTCGAAGATTCTGTGCTGGACCTACGCAAAAGACAAGCATCTATAGAGGCTAAGCTAGCCAACCAAGAAGGAAGAGAGAGAAGAGACAATATAAGAATTCATGGTCTGATAGAAGGAGCCGAAAACGGTTTTAACTCAATGGCAGAATGCGTGGAATCCTTACTAAGAGAGAAATTGGATATTCCACAAACCACCGACTTGAAGATAGAAAAGGCACATCGTTCATTAGCCGCTAGGCTGGCGGCGGAAGCGCCCCCACGTTCGGTGTTGGTAAGATTTTCCAATTTCAAAATAAAACAAGAGGTTGTAAGACTGGCCTGGCAGAAAAAAGGATTTATGCACCAGGAGAGAAAAGTCTACGTGGAACACGATTACGCCCCGGAGGTCCTTAAAAAGCGCAGGGAATACAATGACGCGAAAAAGGTGTTAAGAGAGAAGAAATTGCGCTTTCAGACTCCATTTCCTGCGAAGTTAAGGGTCTTCTACGGCGATGAAACGTGTCTCTATAATTCGGCGGAAGAAGCAACAGCTGACATGGCGAAAAGAGGGCTCCCGGTAACGGTATTTAAACCCGCAGCAGACCCGAGTGAGAAGATCAAAGCGCAAACATGGACAACACAAAGACCTTCAAAATCCACGGACCAGCAGCGGGAAACCCAGCACCAGAGCGTCGCGGATAAACTATCCGTTTTCAGGTTGGAATAGCGACCTTTTTTTTTTTCTCTTGAATCAATCCGCACATCCAACCCCCCTCATACAAGGTAACAAACATTAAAGGAGATGCGTATTCAGCATGTGGTAAAACATTTCATGGAACAGTCATAATATTTGAAACAAATAAGTCTTTGTAATAAAAAAAAAAAAATTTGTTAAAATAGAAATGTGACAATAATCCACATGTTCTCCTCATACTAACAAATACTGTTTTTGCGTGAATGTTTGATGTGATGGGGGTGGGAGGGTGCACACAATTTCACAGGGTTTAGGCATAAAAGGAAAAAAAAAAATCATTACAAGTTTGGATTGGGTTCTGAAACTCACGTTAAAAGCATGGGGCAGCTTACAGGGGTAAGAGAGGGCCCTCAACACGTAACAGAGTTTGAGGAATTTCCCTCAGGGCCTTCACTCCATCAAGGCTCTTCCAGGGTCTTTAAAAAGACCTCAGCTCAGGAAGTTCTTCTGACAGCTTTTTGTTTTAAAGTTTTATACACTATGTTCTTAATGTTTTTCTTGTTTTTAATGTTCTTTCAGTTTCTGAGTAGCACAAATGAGGGCCACCACACAGTTATACTAAACAAAACAACACAATGGAGAAACAGGGTGTAACCAAAATAATTTCATATAATGTAAAAGGAATCCTGAATCCAGTTAAAAGATCCAAGATTCTAGGTAAAATGAAAAAAGACAAAGCAGGAATAATATTTTTACAAGAAACCCACCTAACAGACGTGGAACACAATAAACTCAGTAGACAAGGGTTTAAAATGATCTCTTCATCTTCATATAAGTCAGGGAGGAGGAGGGGAGTAGCGACATTGATATCAACCAAAATTACATTTGAAAAAAAATCAGAACACAAAGATAAAGAAGGGAGATACAGTTTGGTAACTGGGCAGCTAGAGGGAGAAGATATCACCCTGCTGAATGTGTATGCTCCCCCAGGGGCTAACTGGAAATTTTATAAAAATGTATTCGACCTAATGATAACTAAAGCTCAAGGTTTAGTGATATGTGGTGGGGACTTCAATCTTAGACTGAATCCATACTGGGATGCTTCTGGTAATTCTCCACATCAAAATAACACCCAAAACAGGAAGACTCGGATGCTACTAAAAGAAATGGGAATCTGTGACGTGTGGAGGGAACTCAACCCCAGTGTAAAAGACTACATTTTACTCAACTCCACATTCATCCTACTCAAGGATTGACTATTTTTTTATGTTTAATAGAGACATTGGAAGAGTAAAAACATGTAAAATAGGACTGATGGATCTCTCTGACCACAGTCCGATCTACATGGACTTAAATATCCAAAAATACACAAATAATACATTTTCTTGGAGGTTAAATTCAAATGTCCTGAAAGGACCATTGAAAGATGAATTGGAATCAGATATTCTCAGATATTTGGAAGATAACGATAATGGAGAAGTATCCCCTTTAATACTGTGGGATGCATGCAAAGCTGTAATAAGAGGAAAGATTATTGCAAAACTGGCAACCCAAAAGAAACTAAGACAAGAAAAACTATCCACATTAGAGTCAGAACTTAGGAACCTAGAAAAAGAACACAAAGGCAACACTCATTCTCCTGACTCGCTCAAGATTAAGGAAATTAAAAACCAAATAAATGAGATCTACACAATAGAAATCCAGAAGAAACTTACATTTTTGAAACAAAAATACTATGAAGCAGGCAGTAAATCGGCAAAATTGCTAGCCTATAAATTGAGGAAACATCAAACAGAAAGAGCAATCTACAAAATCAGAGACCCAGTATCAAAGGAAATAAAATTCAGAATTCAGGATATTCTTAAAAGCTTCGAGAATTACTATAAGAACTTATACTCCCACAAAAAACATAAAAACGCATCTGAGGCATTCCTAAACACATTAAACCTTCCCCAACTTACGGAGTCACAAAATAAAACACTACTGTCAGAAATACATCCTAAAGAATTGGAAAAAGCAATTATGAAACTTAAAGCTAACAAATCCCCAGGAGCTGATGGCTATACAGCAGAGTGGTACAAAACCTTTAAACAGCAACTATCTCCTCTCCTCCTGAAAACATTTAATTATGTCCTCCACACAGGGGAAATCCCCCCCTCCTGGAGAGAAGGGGTCATTGCAGTTATACCTAAACCTGAAAAGGATAAACTAGAGTGCTCCAACTACAGACCAATCAGTGTACTAAATCAGGACTATAAGCTTTTTACCATTATTCTTGCCAAAAGGTTAGAAAATATACTGACAGACCTAATTCATTTAGACCAAACAGGTTTTATAAGACAAAGACAGACACAAGACAACATTCGACGCACTTTACACATAATTCATCATATAAAAAAATATAACTTAAATGCAGTCATATTGGGATTAGATGCTGAAAAAGCATTCGATTCGGTTGACTGGTCTTTTCTATATAGAATCTTATCCAGTTTCAATTTTCATAACAACTTCATTAGAACTATACAGGCATTATATAAAAAACCAACAGCTAAAATAAGGATTAACGGTAATTTATCATCATCTTTTGAACTGGAAAGAGGATGTCGTCAGGGCTGCCCCCTGTCTCCACTGCTCTTTGCAATCTTCATAGAACCTCTGAGCCAATGGATAAGACAAAATCAAAAAATTCAAGGTATTACACTTGGTCAGAAGGAACATAAAATAGCACTCTTTGCTGATGACATTTTAATATACCTAGGGCAGCCGGACACTTCTTTACCAGAACTAACCTCAGTTTTTTCAGAGTATGGAGATTTATTGGGGTACAAATTAAACATGCATAAAACCCAAGTTTTAACATTCAACTATGACCCAAATCATTATTCACTAAGCAAACTCAAAACTAACTGGGAGTCGGAATCTATGAAATATCTGGGGGTCAATATCCCGAAACAACTCAACAAAATTATATCACTAAACTATGATCCACTGGTGACAAAAATAAAATCTGACCTAGCAAGATGGAATATGATACCATTCTTGGGTACTGTACAAAGAACTGAAGCAGTCAAAATGAATATACTTCCACGTCTTCTATACCTTTTCCAAACAATACCGGTAGAACCTCCCAAAAAAACATGGCAGGAGCTGGACAGAAGGATCTCAAGATTCATATGGCAGGGCAAGAGACCTAGAATCAGATATAGAACCCTACAGCTAAACAAAGACAAAGGTGGGCTCGCGCTGCCAAATATCAGGGACTACTTTAAAGCCGCACAAATTAAAACTTTAGTAGAGATATGTAACCCAGTCTACACTGCACAATGGAAGGAGATCGAATGCCAAATAACAAGTGACATCCCCCTACAGGCGATAATAGGGAACAATGCCTTACCTAAGCTTTTGAATAACACTAACCCGTGGATAGAGACCCCGCTAAAAATTTGGTTTAAGATAGTCAGAGAGAATCAAACTAAAGAGCCCTATCGACTTCTGCAATGGATTGCCTATGATCAGGACTTTACTCCTAATAAAACAGACACCAGATTTAAAAAGTTTCAGACACAAAGGGTTCAGACACAAAAGGACAACAGCATATGCCTTAATGGAATTTACAGAAAAAATATCAACAGCCATTGAAAATAAAGAGTATTCAGTTGGAGTATTCCTGGATCTTAAAAAAGCATTTGATACAGTAGATCACAATCTATTATTAAAGAAACTACAAAATTGTGGTATTAGAGGGGTAGCACTGTCCTGGTTAAGAAGTTACTTAAAGAATAGATATCAGTTTGTATGTGTTAACAACAAAAACTCAGAGCTACTGAAGGTCACCTGTGGAGTCCCACAGGGTTCAGTTTTGGGACCATTATTATTCAATATGTATATAAATGATATATGTAAAGTTTCAGAAAAAATGGACTTAATATTGTTTGCTGATGACACTAACCTGCTATGCAGTGGAAACAATTTGGAACAACTTCTGGATACACTCGGAAAGGAATTAGGAAAGCTGAAACTGTGGTTTGATTAGTAGTAGTAGTAGATTAGTTTATTTGACAGGGACAGTGCAATAAACATAGACAATTAATCAAAGACAATCAATCTGATGTGTTGCACATAGAGTGTATAGCTATTAGCTAATTTGCAACTCTTGTCCCTGGATGGGCTTTAGAAAAAAGAATCAAGATAAAAATATACACAATAACCACATACATCAATGCAGAAAAATTATAAATACACAATTATAAATATTATAAATATTATAAATACACAAATATAACAGCCTGACTCACCTTTAACATAAATATTATAAATACACAAATATAACAGCCTGACTCACATTTAACACATATAACATAACTCACATTTGCCTATTTCAGGCCTTCCTCCCTCCGTCACTCACTATAAACAAACACATTTATTCCTTCCCTTCATTCACTCTCACTTTGCAGACAAATAATTCATACATGAGTACATTCTTGTTTATTTTTCAGCCAGTTTTTAACATTTTTAGTGAATGTTTTAAAGTCCGTTATTATTTTAATTTCATTTGGCATTGTGTTCCAGATGTGACTGCCCTTTATAGAGAAAGCTGTTTGTCCAAATGTGGTTCTGTGGTGGAATATTTTACAGTTATTGTTAACAGAACTCCTGGTGGCTCTGCTGCTGTCCTGTCTTTGGACAAAACCAGCAAGTGGCTCGGGTGCTGATTTATGGAAACATTTGAACGTTAATTTCAGAAGACAGAGGTCAATGAAGCTCTCAAAACTCAATAGGTTGTATTTTTTTAAAACATTACAGTGATGCCACCTAATGGGCTTTTTGTCCAAGATTTTTAGGGTTTGATTATATAATGAACCTATATGTCTTATTGTGGAAGGGGCTGCTTGAGCCCAGACTGTCAAACAGTATGATATATGAGAAAAAACCATAGAATGCATATACAGTGCAGCTGCTTCGTAAGGTATGTAATATCTAATTAATTTAAAGCAGTTCAGATTTTTTTTTACTGTTTTTGAAA
Source organism: Pholidichthys leucotaenia (assembly GCA_020510985.1). Lineage (NCBI taxonomy): Eukaryota > Metazoa > Chordata > Actinopteri > Cichliformes > Pholidichthyidae > Pholidichthys > Pholidichthys leucotaenia. The sequence goes on along the minus strand of CM035837.1, from coordinate 310,612,004 downwards.
TTTTCTTTATATGAAGATTAAATTTGAGTTGAGGATCTAGTACAATGCCAAGGTATTTGAATTCTGTAGCTAAACTGATGTCATGATCATGTATATTAACTTTAAAATGTTGCAGGTTACATTTTTTGATTGAAAAGCACATTGAGACTGTTTTCTGAAGGTTCAGCAATAGATGGTTCTTGAGGAGACACTCTTGGACATCAACCATACTTGTAGACAGTACATCTGCAGCCTGTGCTGGAGTCTTGGCAGCTGTGTAAATAACTGCATCATCTGCATAAAGTTGGCATGTTGCAGCTGAGCAGTGTAACGGCAAGTCATTAATAAAAATGCTGAAAAGTAAAGGACCAAGAATGGACCCTTGTGGGATACCCATGCGGTTGTTTAAAAATGAGGATTTATCCTGGTGAACTTTTACACACTGTTCTCTATTCTGGAGATAAGATGCAAACCATTCTAATGTATTTGGGGAGAAGTTAAAAGATACCATTTTGGATAAAAGCAAACTGTGGTTTACAGTATCGAAAGCCTTTTTGAGATCTAGAAAAACAGCTCCTACCACATTACCCCTGTCCAAGGACTGTTTGACGTTTTCAATAAGGCAACAATTTGCTGTTTCTGTTGAGTATCCTGGTCTAAAACCAAATTGATGTGGATGAAGAAGTTGACTGTCTTGTAAGTAGTCTATCAGCTGTGTAGCTACAACTTTTTCAAGAACCTTAGATAGGACTGGTAAGATAGAGATTGGGCGGTAATTGCATATATCGTCTTTACTGCCTGATTTATGAACTGGTATGACGACAGCTTTTTTCCAGCCAGATGGAAATGTACTAGACCTAATGGAGAGATTAATGAGATGAGTCAGTGGTTTGATTAATATTTTGCTGTGCATTTTGAGAAAGGAGGTGCTCATATTGTAGATATCACTAGTTTTTGAGTTTGACAGTGTTTTAACAATACCAGCAATTAACTTCTCATTTACCTCATCGATGTGAAAAGTATCTGTTGGGAGTATGGAATTTGTGTTGTTGAGCACATTTGGCAGCACAAAAATTTTTGTTAAGTCTTCCACAGAGCCCACAAAGTGTGAATTAAATTCATTTGCCAAAGTAGCCTTGTCACTGACGGTCTTGCCATTGATTCTAAGTTCCTTTACCCCCTTCTGATCGTTTTTTTTATTAGTTAAGTTATTTAAATGCCTCCATAGGGAACTGTTGTTACCCTTTGCATGATCTATCAGTTTATTGTAATAAGATATTTTTGATTTTCGCAGCTCATGTACCACTTTATTTCTTAAACTTTTGTACACAAGGTGATCATTTTGTAGTTTGGAGGTTAGTGATGTTTTCAGTGCATAGTCTCGCCTCTTCATAAGTTTTCTTATTTCATTATTTAACCATGGTAGGCTAATCTTCTGTTGTCTACTTTTAATTTGCTTTGAAAATTTTTCTATAGACTTTGTGATTGTTGCAGTTATAAAATTACAACAATCATCTACTTCACATGTTGCCATGAGCTGCTCCCAATTTTGATTCTCTAAGTAATGTTCAAACTCCTCATTTTTTGATTTGGGGATAATAAAATTTGATTTGTCAATATCGACTCCCCCAAAATACTGTAGTCGCTTTTTAGTAAGTTTCCTGACAGCAAGAACCATGTTATGATCTGAGAGACCAGTTACAAGATTATAGGTTCTGGTTATTCGTTCTGGTTTATTAGTAAATACCATGTCAATAAGTGTTCTGGATTGTTTGGTTATCCTGGTGGGTCCTTTGATGATTTGCTGGTAATTAAATTTAGTCATGAGGCTTTTCAGTTTTTGTTTGTCTTTTTTATCAGACCAGTTGATATTAAAGTCACCATGAATTATTGTTTCTCTGTTCTTCTCAAGTTGTTTAACCAGATCACTTAATTCATTATAAAAGGAAGAGTTGTGTGACGGTGGGTTGTACACTACTGCAATGTTGAAATTCATTACCGGAGAGAGACATACATTAACAGCTAAACATTCAAGTGAAGTATTCAAATCAACCAGTTGACATTTATATTTCTCTTTGATGTAAATTAAAACACCTCCTCCCCTCCCTACCTGCCTGTCTTTTCTAAAACACTGGTAGCCCACAATATCGATCATATTAGTGTCTATGTTACTGTGTAGCCAGCTTTCTGAGAGACAAAGGTAGTCCAGATTTGAGTCCAACAGCAACACCGAAATCTCATCTCTTTTGGGGATTATGCTCCGTATGTTTAAATGACCGCCGAGGATCCCCTTTGGTTTAGCCTTGGTGTCCCAAAGAACTCGTGCATGATTAACAGTTTGGAAAAATAAATGTTGTTTTTGCTTTTGTACAGCTCGGTTTTGTGCTAACCCAGTGGTCTGCTGTTTAATAGTGGCAGGTCCAGGGTTAAGGTGAATATCTCCTGCCAGAAGTAGCAGAACTAACAGAACTTTAACTGTATATCCTCTGCCATATTGTGATTTTTGCTTAACAGCCATGTTTGCCTTAATTTGGAAGTTTTTGCTCAGGGCTTTTAAAGACCACATAGAGTGTAGGGTGAGATGTCCAAGCCCAAATCCATACAGATAAAACTTTTTAACTTCACCTTTGGTTGAGTTTGTCGGAAAATCCTTCTTGTTGCAGGTCCAGACACACAAAGACAAAACGAAGAGGAAGTAGAGAAGTAGAGAAGGCTTATTAGTGGTGCCCATCAGCCCACTTTTTAATCCGGTGGCAGCCATCTTCAGTCCTTCTTGGAAAGAAGGAAAAGGAAAATCTGTGGATAGTAAAATAAATTCTGCTTATATCGCCAGAATCTGATCCGATCGTCCTCGAATCCAACTGGGCCTCAGCTAGCCAACTAGCCCCTTCCGTTGCTGGTCTCGTTGCTCATAGTCGCCGTAACTGGTCTCCCGTCCCGCTCCTCCAACCGAGTCTCGTCACACACCGCCGCTGCCACCGAGCTCCGCTGAGGTCACGGTAAATCCTCCGCTAGGCACCGCCACCTACCGTCGTCTGCCTGGGTGAAATCTCTGCTGAGCCCCGTCAACAAATAGCCGCTTGCCTGGTAGTATCTCCGCTGGGCCTCGCAGCTGGGCTTCGATTCAGGCTGGTGTAAGGTGGAATGACTGGCGCCAGCATTAAGCTAACTAGCGTTAGCTTAGCAATCGCTTCGGGTAGTCTCGTCGCACACCGCCGCTGCAGTCACGGTAAGTCCTCCGCTGGGCACCGCCGCCTACCGCCGTCTGCCTGGGTGAAACCTCTGCTGAGCCCCGTCAAACAAATAGCCGCCTGCCTGGTAGTATCCCCGCTGGGCCTCGCAGCTGGGCTTTGATTCAGGCTGGTGTTAGGTGGAATGGCTGGCGCCAGCATTAAGCTAACTAGCGTTAGCTTAGCAATCGCTTCAGGTAGGGCACATCAGTGAATCACAAGGAAGCGCTGGAATCGCTGGTCAGTTTACTCACAGTGGCCGGATAAAAGCGATCAAAGGGGTAATCCACCGGAGGTATATCCGATCGCTGTAGGTAGTTATTTAGAGACTGGCGCCAGCATTAAGCTAACTAGTGTTAGCTTAGCAATCGCTTCAGGTAGCATTAAGCTAACTAGTGTTAGCTGAGCAATCGCTTCAGGAAGGCGCAGGAAGTCGCTGGAGAAAGGCGATTAAAGGGCAATCCAACGGAGGTGGCAATTCAGCCCGTGCGTGTTCGCCACGAGCGCCGATCGCTGCAGGCCAGCCACTTTTAATGGCAAAATCAGTGACTATGTCTCAGCACTGAAAAAGTGTGACCATCCCGGTCGCCATCTTGAGAGAAGATCAAATTAATTTGTTTGAATTCAAACAAATTAACGCTCAATTTAAGCAAGACAAAATTTATAGTCTTTAACAACCATCACAACTACCCAGTACCCAAACTCAGTGTAAATGGTGTAGAGATTGAAAGGGTATCCGAAACTAAATTCCTTGGAGTAATAATTGATAACAAACTGTGTTGGAAGCCACATATTAATTATATAAAAGGTAAAGTATCCAAATCAATTGCAATATTACACAGAGTGAAAAATTTGCTGAATCAACCCACACTATACACCTTGTATCATTCATTAATACTCCCATACATGACATATTGTAATGAAGTATGGGGAAATACATATAAAACAAACATATATCCACTCTTTATGCTTCAAAAGAGAGCTATTAGAATAATCAACAAAGCAGCTTACAGGGAACCAACAAACCCACTTTTTCTTAAACAAAAAACTCTCAAGTTGAAAGATCTGATCGACTTTAAAACCGCAATAATAATGTTCAAAGTGAAGAATCTATCACTGCCCGCAAATATCCAAAAGTTGTTCCAAACAAGGGAGAAACGATATCACTTCAGAGGAACATGTATATTTCAAAAGCCTACAGTGAGAACAACTACCAAGCAACACTGTATTTCAGTGCAAGGTGTCAGATTATGGAACGATTTTGGACCTGAATTAAAATCATGTACAAAGCTTGGACAATTTAAACAAAAACTAAAGGAAGAAATACTCCAAACATATTTACAAGACGACATGTAAACTCACATAAGGATTGACATTTCCAGCCTGTGTTGTGTTATAGCTTAGTTTTTCTTTTTTCTCTGTGACACTATGTCTTAGATTTGTTTTTGAATAGTAACCGCTTAACTTAGACTAGCTCAGTTTTCTTTTTCTCTCAGTCATATTTTGTCTTAGCCTTGTTTTAAATTGTAATCGCTCTTGTCTTGTTTTCTCTTTTTTCTCCTTTGAATTCTTGGATGGAATATGGGTGGGCAATATAAGCTGCGGCTTCAGCCATCACCCTTTTCGGATAACTCACGTGGAATTGTATAGTAGAAGGAGTCTTTGTCTAATTTGACCTTGTTGTTATATTATACAGTTTCTTTTAACCTGTAATGTACTATCCGAAATAAATAAATTCATTCATTCATTCATTCATTCATTCATTCAAAAAGTGGAAGGAGAAAGGGCTGATAAAATATTACGATTTTTTTAAAGGGCAAATCTTAAGAAGTTTTGAAGATTTGAAAAAACAAGGCCTAATAAATCAAGACCTTTACAGGTTCTTCCAGCTTAGACACCACATAAACAATATACTTAAAAAGGAGGTTTTGGAAAGGGCCCAGTCAGGTGTTCTGAAGGTCTTCTTAATGGCATATAAAGGGATCCCAGGGATCAGATACATTTCTAAAATATACCAAGGTCTTCAAGACTTAAAAGGAGACAACACATCTTATATAAAAGAGAGATGGGAAAAAGAGGGGAATTTCACTTTACAACTGGAAATATGGGAAAAGCTAAATAAACAGCAATGGAAAAGTACCTCATCCCTGCAGTGGAGAGAATTTGGATGGAAAAACTTGGTAAGATTTTTCAGAACACCTGCACAAAACAAATTTACCCATAAGGGATTGAACTGTTGGCGCTTGTGTGGTGAAAAGACTGCAAATCATTTTCATGTGTTTTGGTCATGCCCAGTTATCCACCAATATTGGACCAATGTACAGACAATATTGGGGAAAATATTCAAAATAACAGTTCCCTTTTCTTTTGTAACTTTGTATTTGGGTTTACTACCGGAATCACTGGAAAGACGAGGAGAAAAATACTTATTCAATGTTTTAATATTGGCAAGCAAAAAAGCTCTAACTAAAAAATGGATGTTGAAGGACTGTCCTACACCTGAAGATTGGATTAACGTGATCCAAGACATTTACTCGATGGAAAAGTTGACATTCGCACTGAGACAGGACATGGATGGGTTCTTGAACTTTTGGCAACCCTGGATCGCATATGTGTCTTCCATTAGATCTAATCTTTGACAAATACCATTTCAATAATGGTTCTGCTCTTTGTTCCAACGCTACTCAGATGCTCTTTTACCTTTATTTACTTACTTTTTCTTTTTGTTTGTTTGTTTTTTTTGTTTTTTGTTTTTTTTGTTTTTTTTTTCTCTTTAATTTCACTTTTTCTTTCACTTTAAAAAAAAAAAAAAGGGGTGTTGTAAGAATTATTCTTCCAATGTTGTCAGATATCAGAAAATAAGGGAACATGTGATGACATGTTAGATAACAGGAGGGTGAAAAATGACATACTGAGGCAGGCAAAAAAACTAAAGGAAACTCAAGTTTACCTAAATGAACACCTGACAAAAAAAAAACGCTGAATTAGCACGGCAGGCACGGATGCTAAAAAAACAAAATAAGATACAGTCAACCTGGACAAGAAATTGTAGAATTTGGATTAAACTAAATGGAACACCTGAGCAAGCAAAAAGTATAATGATCAGAGATGCTACTGACTTAGATAAATACAAATGAACACTGACTATGAAACACAGAGTGAGGAAACTCAAACTCTAAAAATATGCCATTATGCTGAACATAAACCACAAGAGATGGAGAATGATATTGATCCTGATAACCACTTTTTCAATAATATTCATAACCACTGTGAATATTACACTGAAAAGCAATTCAAAAGTCAAGTGCAATTAGATGGTAAACTGTCAATAATACACTTCAATAGCAGAAGTCTTAACAAAAACTTCTCACAGATTCAGGACTATTTAAAACAGCTAAACAGAAAATTCACAGCTATAGCAGTCTCTGAAACCTGGCTTAATGCAGACCAGGCTCCCCTGATGGCAATAGAGGGATATCAGATGTTTAACATTAACAGATCTCGAAAAAAGGGTGGTGGTGTTGCACTGTATATTGATGACCTATATAGATGTAAGCTTGTAAATGAAATGTCCTCAGAACTACCAGGGATTCTGGAATGTGTTACTGTTGAGATTGACCTAGACAAAACAAAAAATCTAATCATAAGCTGCATATACAGAACGCCGGGAACTTGCATTGAGACATTCAGAGATAAATTAGTCGAGCTGTACAATAATATTACTAGTAAGAAAATGGTAGCAATTTGTGGAGATTTCAATATTGATCTACTTAATCCACATCAACAAAATGTAGTTACAGAGTTCATGAACTCTATGTACAGCATGAGTCTATATCCCACAATAACACATCCCAGTAGAATCACAGCTCACTCTGCTACACTTATTGACAACCTGTTTGTCAATGTTCTCGACAAGAAAATAGAAAGTGGATTATTGATAAATGATATAAGCGACCACTTGCCAATCTTTGCACTTATCCATGGCCACACGGGGCCCAACCCAGAAAAAATCTCAAAATCGTTCAGACACAAATCACCAAACGCAATCAGTTCTTTTAAAGAGGACTTGCTGAAGCAAGACTGGACAGAAGTCTATGTATCAGATGTAAATGAAGCCTATGACACATTTACAAACATTGTAACCACTCTTTATGAAAAAAACTGCCCATTAGTTAAAAAAAAAGCTTAAACACAAATTTACTGACAAACCATGGCTAACCAAAGGACTACAAAAGGCGTGTAAAAAGAAAAATTTATTATATAAAGCTTTCATAAAGAAAAGGACAAAAGAAGCAGAGCAGCGGTATAAAACATACAAAAATAAGTTAACATATATAATAAGATGTAGTAAAAGAGACTATTACAGTAAAGAACTGGAAAAAAACAAAGACAATATTAAAAATACATGGACAATAATCAACAGTATCCTTGGAAATAAAAGCAGAAATACCAGCTACCCAACTAACACTCCAAAAAATAATAAATCGACTCCGAATGTGAATATAGCTTCACCTGCAGATGAATTTAATAATTTTTTTGTTAACATTGGACCTAAACTGGCCCGAGAAATACCCACTACGGTGCCAACGGGTGATTCAATATGCAATAACACTGCTGTAAAAGACACCATCTTCATAAAGAACACAGACGAAAGAGAGGTCATTGAAATTGTTAAATCGTTCAAAAGTAAAACATCTACTGACTGCGATGGTATTGATATGCTACTAGTCAAAACTGTTATCGAATGCATAGTGAAACCACTGACGTATATCTGTAACCTGTCTCTCCAATCAGGTATATTTCCCAATGCAATGAAAATAGCTAAAGTAATTCCAATTTACAAGACAGGCGACAGAGGGGAACTCTCCAACTACAGACCAATTTCACTATTACCGCAATTTTCCAAGATACTTGAAAAAATATTCTATGAGAGAATTGACAACTTCATACTGAAGAATGATTTATTGTGTGAGCAGCAATATGGGTTCAGACACAAAAGGACAACAGCATATGCCTTAATGGAATTTACAGAAAAAATATCAACAGCCATTGAAAATAAAGAGTATTCAGTTGGAGTATTCCTGGATCTTAAAAAAGCATTTGATACAGTAGATCACAATCTATTATTAAAGAAACTACAAAATTGTGGTATCAGAGGGGTAGCACTGTCCTGGTTAAGAAGTTACTTAAAGAATAGATATCAGTTTGTATGTGTTAACAACAAAAACTCAGAGCTACTGAAGGTCACCTGTGGAGTCCCACAGGGTTCAGTTTTGGGACCATTATTATTCAATATGTATATAAATGATATATGTAAAGTTTCAGAAAAAATGGACTTAATATTGTTTGCTGATGACACTAACCTGCTATGCAGTGGAAACAACTTGGAACAACTTCTGGATACACTCGGAAAGGAATTAGGAAAGCTGAAACTGTGGTTTGATTCAAACAAATTAACGCTCAATTTAAGCAAGACAAAATTTATAGTCTTTAACAACCATCACAACTACCCAGTACCCAAACTCAGTGTAAATGGTGTAGAGATTGAAAGGGTATCCGAAACTAAATTCCTTGGAGTAATAATTGATAACAAACTGTGTTGGAAGCCACATATTAATTATATAAAAGGTAAAGTATCCAAATCAATTGCAATATTACACAGAGTGAAAAATTTGCTGAATCAACCCACACTATACACCTTGTATCATTCATTAATACTCCCATACATGACATATTGTAATGAAGTATGGGGAAATACATATAAAACAAACATATATCTACTCTTTATGCTTCAAAAGAGAGCTATTAGAATAATCAACAAAGCAGCTTACAGGGAACCAACAAACCCACTTTTTCTTAAACAAAAAACTCTCAAGTTGAAAGATCTGATCGACTTTAAAACCGCAATAATAATGTTCAAAGTGAAGAATCTATCACTGCCCGCAAATATCCAAAAGTTGTTCCAAACAAGGGAGAAACGATATCACTTCAGAGGAACATGTATATTTCAAAAGCCTACAGTGAGAACAACTACCAAGCAACACTGTATTTCAGTGCAAGGTGTCAGATTATGGAACGATTTTGGACCTGAATTAAAATCATGTACAAAGCTTGGACAATTTAAACAAAAACTAAAGGAAGAAATACTCCAAACATATTTACAAGACGACATGTAGACTCACATAAGGATTGACATTTCCAGCCTGTGTTGTGTTATAGCTTAGTTTTTCTTTTTTCTCTGTGACACTATGTCTTAGATTTGTTTTTGAATAGTAACCGCTTAACTTAGACTAGCTCAGTTTTCTTTTTCTCTCAGTCATATTTTGTCTTAGCCTTGTTTTAAATTGTAATCGCTCTTGTCTTGTTTTCTCTTTTTTCTCCTTTGAATTCTTGGATGGAATATGGGTGGGCAATATAAGCTGCGGCTTCAGCCATCACCCATTTCGGATAACTCACGTGGAATTGTATAGTAGAAGGAGTCTTTGTCTAATTTGACCTTGTTGTTATATTATACAGTTTCTTTTAACCTGTAATGTACTATCCGAAATAAATAAATTCATTCATTCATTCATTCATTCATTCAATTCATTCATTCAAAATGTAAACAATGCATTGCTGTAACGACCTGTATACCCTTTACAAAAACTTAAATTAAAAAAAAAAAAAAAAATCACTATTTTAAATGCCCCACTACTCCACTCTTACTGACTCTTACTGACTTCAGCCAAAACCGGACGTTGCTCCCATAATCGTTTCTACAGCAGCGCCCTCAGGAATAAGGTGGATGGTTTCACCATTCAATGTTCTTTGCTCATTATTTTATATACATGTTTAATTATTCTAATAGAAGTAGGGTGGACTGTCTTGCTGTCTGCTTTCAATATACTACGCATTGCATGCACCACTCCGTGCTCCTCGTAGGTGTGGCAGTCTAAGGGTGCATTATTCTGGATAGCCTATAGAGGGCAATATTGGACCACAAATGGCAGGCAAATGATTGTTGGGGACTTTTCAGCCCTGTGCAGATTCTAATATATCTGTTCATTTATATTACTGCATTTTCTTAAGTTCTGACACCTATTATATATACTTCTGTGTGTTTAAGGTGTATATTCGAGTTCAATAGTGAAATGAGTTTTTTATGCTTATAGCATTTTAGTAGAAATATTCCAGAGCATGTTCATAACTGTTCTATGTTATATGTCCATCTATACAGAACCACTGAGTCTGCCAGACAACTGCAAAGACTGTAATTGTGGTGGTGGCTAAATAAATGACTGAACCAAAGAGATCTGAGTGATTCTGATCAATCACCTGCTGAGGGTTCTGAATTAAATGATCCAGCATATTCTAAGCAGGGAAGATTTAGCTCCCCCACACTTAATGTACACTATATACTGTTTTCAAATGCACAGAAATAGATTGCACTTTAGAGGAATGACATGTTACCAGAAGGGTTTAAACCCAGAGATCCTACATGACAAACAAGTGCCTTAACCCCTACACCACACAACTACTTTGGGTTACACACTCACTTCCTCACACACTAACAAAATGTTCCACCAGTGTTGCCAGATGAGAAATGAAGAAATATTGAACTGTCAGTTTAAAATTATCGTATTTTGATCTAAACTACTGTATGCACTAGAATAACTTGAAAAATCACAGGCAAGGACAGTGCATTTAAAAACAAACCTTGTGGGGGCATAGTGTGGGGGTTTTCTCCACCCAGAGAAGGCAAGGGGAAGGGAGAACAATGGACCGAAAGAGGAGGTGTCACCGGGGGGCATCAGACGGGACAGTTAGGTCTATGCACCCCCCGGGAGAGTAAGAATGACTGGAGCCGCGGAGAGAAGAAAGGTGTGAAAGCTGCGTCGGTGTATGTTATGTTAATGTGCCACACATTCCTTTGTTAAACAGCAATGTATGATGGTCGGAAGCGCCGGGTCTCGATGCATACGATTAAAGATATAAAAGGGGAATGCACAGAGACCCAGGAGCACTGTTTCACTGTTTGCTGTTATGTTGCTGGAGAAAGAATAAAGCCTTGTGTTGTTCAGCTCGTTGTCTCGCCTCTTCCTTTCTCCACAACCTATTCTATATGTATGGAAGTGCAGTAACCTAAGGAATAAATACAGAGGCTCTGCCATTTGAATTAAAGAACTGCTGTATGCATTGTCACACACACAGCAAACTGCACCTTTTTGCACAATCACTGCTTCTGTCCTTAAATGTAGGGTCTAACTCCAAGCAGGGTGATAAAGCTGCTGTCACCGGTGGAGGTGCTTTGTTTTCTTACCAGTGTCTGTGCTGCTGGACTCTATTCTTTTAATACTTTTTTCCTTCAAGGCCCAGCTCATGTTCACTGATTTCTTAAAAATTTGCTGCAGTGTCAGTGCAGCTGCCCAAACAAACGTGAGCTAAGCGCTGCTGATGTGATTGGCACATTTGGCGGTGAGGAGGAGCCAGCCAGGTATGAGCTGATCAGATATGAGCAGGCATCAGTTTCTGGTGATGTGTGGGTGTTCGCATAAATAAAAATTATGTTTTTTTTGGGGGGGGGGGGTGCACAGAAATGCTAAAACTAGTGTATATTTAGCCTTTTTTAGAACTATTGGTCATATCAGCCCTAAAGTTAATTCCCTTCCACAGCATGTGGTGCCTATCTTAGTTTCTCTGACCCCAGGCCACACAGCTACTGTAAGTAGTAAAAGCTAACATTCCTCATTCTATTATGCTGAGCACCAAGCTAGAAGGCACCATTTTTATATGGTCTTTGGCATGACCTGGCCAGGATTTGAACCCACAACCTCCCGGTTGTGGGGCAGATGCTTTACCAACTAGGCCACCACTCCAGTATATAGCCCCTAAAACTATCGTATAAATATGATAATTATCATATATCTGGCAACACTGTGTTCCACTGACGACAAAATGGCTGATAGACATTTCATAAACATGATTTTCTGAACATTAACAGAATTGCATGAAATTTGGTGGTTAACTGCAGAATACTGTTCTGATTGTGAGCCTGAACTTTCATCAAATTTGAGTCAGTATATCTGGAGTTAAACACAAAACTACATGCCAAAGAGAAACAACAACTTGATTGGCCTGGAAAATCAAAATGGATTCATATTTTTGGATCATTTTAATAATTTTTCATTACCAATGTCTGTAGATGATCTCTGCTTAATTTCAAGCAATCTGAATGAATGGCCTAGGAGGAGTTAATTTTGAGTTCAGTTGCACATTTTTGAAAATATAACACAGAAAACTTCATTTTCAGAGTTTGTTACCATTGATTAAAAAGTTGCGGAAGGTTTCAGTGAATAGAATGATGAAGGAATTTTTAGTCTAGGTCCAGCTGTTCTCAAGATATTTGCTAAAACATAAAACTGTTTATTATAGCACCACCTACACTACTCACAAAAAGTTAGGGATATTTGGCTTTCGGGTGAAATTTATGGAAAACGTAAAAATTTCACACTACGGTGATATTATATCATGAAAGTAGGGCATTTAAGTAGAAGCATGCAGTGGTGATTTCCTCACCTCAAATAATTTATTGAAACAAAAGCCAACAACAGTGGTGGGTATACCACAACAAAAAATGTCAGTGACTCAATAACTTGTCATGTGCCCTTAAGCATCAATTACAGCTTGACAACGACATCTCATGCTGTTTACAAGTCGACTTATCGTCTGCTGAGGCATGGCATTCACTCTTCTTGAGGGGCGGCCCTCAGGTCAGTGAGGTTGTGGGGTGCAGGGTTACAAGCTTCTACATGGCAACTCAGCTGATCCCATAGGTTTTCTAAGGGATTCAGGTCTGGAGAAAGTGCAGGCCACTCTATTTCAGGTACCCCAGCCTCCAGCAGCTGTTCCCTAATGATGTGACCTTGATGAACTGGAGCATTATCTTCCATGAAGATGAGATTAGGCCTGTGCTGTTCATGCAAGGGCACAATGACTGGATTAATGATGTTATTCAGGTTATCGGCTTGTCACTGTTATGACTCGCCACTCATCAGCGGCGCCAGCCGCGCACACACCTGCTCCTCGTCAGCGGCAAGGTATTTAATCCACTCTGCCCTGGGCTTCGGCCTGAAGCCGTCTCTCAACTTCGGCCCCTTTGCTACTACGGATCTCTAACCGACTAGTGAAGATAACTTGGGTAAGCTCCCCTTACCTCTCTCCTCTAGCCTTCCCCTGTGCACAGGTGGACATTCCCGGCGGCAGACTTCCTCATCTCGCCGTTGGCTCTACGCTGCTGCCACAGGTACTGCAGGTCACTGTCTTCTGGGCCTCACCCTTGTCGACGCCAGCCACCTGTCATAACCAAGTAAGCCAGCTATCATCATCATTCCCTGTATTGGTGTGGTGCCCGTTACCCTTCTCCCTCTGCTCTCTCCCACAGGGTTGTCCGGCTGTACGGCCTCCTGCCCCCATGCCTGACGCAGACGCCACCACCAATACATTCTTATTCCACAGACACGCAGCCATACACTTCCTTGTTGCTAATAAAGCTGTTAAATCTATCCTGAGCCTGCGTGTGTGTCTCCTGGGCCGTGCGTTATGTCAGTACGGCTTCAGCAGAGCGGCCCGGCAGACAGCGGGCTCGCACGCCGTCTTTCCACCCTCGAGGCTCGGGTGGATTTAATAGCTCATCAGCAACAGGTGATATTAAATCAATTAATGATCATTACTAACCGATTAGACCGCTTGGACCCCCAGCAGCCGTTCCCCTCGGCTCGTCCGGGTGGCGCAGCTCCTGCGGCTCCGGTGGCCGTCCAGCCCGCTCCGGGTGCGCCAACACGTCTCACACCAATCCCCACTCCTGCTCGCTTTAGCGGTAAGCTGGGTGGAGCTCGGGGTTTTATTATGCAGTGTGAGTCCGTGTTTCTTCGCGTTCCCGGAGATTTTCCCTCAGACCATAGCAGAATTGGCTATATAGGTAATCTCCTTGAGGATCGTGCGCTTACCTGGGCTTACGCCATTATGGTGAAGCCCAGCTACGCCACCCTCACCTATGGCCAGTTCGTGCGACAATTTCTGGAAGTGTTCGATCATTCGCGTTTGGACAGTGTCCAGGTCGACCGCCTTCTCGGACTCCAACAGGGGAGCCGATCGGCGGCCGACTACGCGATCGACTTCCGGGTTACCGCGGAGGAAGTTGGCTGGGAAGAGCGAGCGCTCTGCGGCATCTTCCTCCGCAGCCTAAACTCTGGTCTGAGGGATAAGCTGGCTGGACGGGATACCCCGGAGACGCTGGCGGAGCTGATTTCTCTCACTATCAGTTTGGATAACAGGCTGCGCGAGTGCGCCTCCGAGCGGAAGCAGTCTTCTCGCTCGCAGGGCGCCTCTGCACGTCTGCCCCAAGCTCGCCACCTGGCGTTGCCGCCGCCGGAGGTCTCCGAGGAGTCGGAACCAATGATGACGGGCCGGACAAAGCTCCCCCTGGCGGAGAAACAGCGCCATCGTGACCTGGGCCTCTGCATGTATTGCGGAGGTAGCCAGCACACGGTGGAGAATTGTCCGGAGAAGCCAAACGAGGTGGTCCGCGAGTCACTGTAGGGGGCCTCGCGGACGCTAATCGGTTAAATCACCTCACACATTTGACGCTGCCCATCCGCTTCTGTCACAACCTCACTGGGCACCTCACACATGCACTGGTGGATTCAGGCGCGGAGGGTAGCTTTATTTCACAAAGCCTGGCAACCCGACTGGGCATCCATTGTCACCCCCTCGACACTCCTCTCGCCCTGGTTAATCTCTCCCGAGTTTCCCTGGGAAAAGTAACTCACCAAACATCCCCCGTCCCGGTGATCATCTCTGGAAACCATCGGGAGGATAGCTCCTTTTACGTCCTGCCCACCTCAGTAACTCCTGTCATCCTCGGATATCCCTGGCTCCGCCTCCACAACCCCGCCTTGGACTGGAAGACTGGGAAGGTGTCAGCGTGGAGCACTTTCTGCATGGGTACCTGCCTCCAATCCGCGGCCTGCGCCCCGTCCTCGCCTCCCACAGCTCAGGACACCGCGCCCCCGGATCTCACCCTAGTGCCCTCAGAGTTCCACGACCTGGGTGCCGTTTTCAGTAAGTCCAAGGCGATGTCTCTGCCTCCTCACCGGCCCTACGACTGCGCCATTAACATCCGCCAGGGGACGCCCTTACCTTCAGGACGCCTCTATAGCCTGTCAGCGCCGGAGAAGGAGGCAATGAACAGCTATCTGAAGTAGTCGCTCAGTGCTGGGATCATCCGACCGACCTCCTCTCCAGTAGGTGCAGGGTTCTTCTTCGTGGGAAAGAAGGACGGATCTCTTTGTCCTTGTATCGACTATCGAGCTCTCAACGATATCACGGAGAAGGACCGGTACACCCTGCCCCTTATGGACACAGCCTTCCACTCCCTCCAGGGGGCGACCTGGTTTACTAAGCTGGATCTCCGCAGCGCTTACCACCTTGTCCGGATCCGGGAGGGAGATGAGTGGAAAACCGCCTTCCGTACCCCAAACGGTCATTTTGAATATCTCGTGATGCCGTTTGGGTTGACCAACGCTCCAGCTGTCTTTCAGCGCCTCATCAATGACGTCCTCCGGGACTTCATCGGCCTGTTTGTATTCGTCTACCTGGACGACATTCTCATCTTCTCCAGGTCCAGGGATGAACACCGGGTCCACGTGAGGCGGGTCCTGCAGAGACTGCTGGAGAACCGTCTGTACGTCAAGGCGGAAAAATGTGAATTCTACGCCAAAACAACTTCCTTCCTGGGGTTCGTCATCTCCCATGACCAGGTGCTTCCGGACCCAGCGAAGATCAAAGCCGTGGTGGATTGGCCCACACCAACTTCTCGGAAACAGGTCCAGCAATTCATCGGGTTCGCCAATTTCTACTGCCGCTTTGTCCCGAACTTTGGAGCCATCGTCGGGTCCCTGACCCGCCTCACCTCTCCTAAGACCCCGTTCCGGTGGACTGAAGAGGTCACTTTGGCCTTCCAGGCGCTGAAGACGGAGTTTTCATCCTCCCGGGTCCTCAGCCAGGTCGATCCCGCGCTGCAGTACATTGTGGAGGTGGACGCTTCGGACACGGGGGTGGGGGCGGTGTTGTCCCAGCGGTCCCCAGCCAATGGAGTCAAGCGACCCTGCGCCTTCTTCTCTTGGCGCCTGTCCCCGGCGGAACGAAACTACGACGTGGGGGACAGAGAGCTTCTTGCCATCAAGCTTGCCCTTCAAGAATGGCGTCACTGGCTGGAGGGGGCAGCCTTGCCATTTGTGGTCCTCACTGACCACAAGAACCTGGAGTACCTAAGATCTGCCAAGCGTCTGAACTCCCCCCAGGCGCGTTGGTCCCTGTTCTTTGCAAGGTTTAAGTTCAGCATCACATATAGGCCTGGCTCCAAGAACGGCCTGCCCGACGCCTTCTCCAGGCAATTTGCCCCGGAGGTCGCAGAAGACGTTGCTCACACCATCTTGCCCAGGTCGTGCGTCGTGGGGGCTGTTACATGGGACATAGAAGACAAGATCCGGAGGGCGCAGGAGTCGGAACCGGACCCTGGCGGCGGACCGGAGGGGAGGCTCTTCGTACCATCTGCCGTCCGGGGGGACGTTATACACTGGCTCCATACCTCCAAGCTCACCTGCCATCCTGGAGCTTCGCGGATGATTGACCTTCTCCAGCGATCCTTTTGGTGGCCAGGCCTGCGGAAGGATGCCGCCCGTTACGCCCGGGCCTGCCCCGTCTGTGCTGCCAATAAGTCAGGTAACGCTCCCCCTGCGGGTCTGCTCCAGTCCCTGCCATTCCCTGGCAGGCCCTGGTCGCACATCGCTCTGGACTTCGTCACCGGGCTCCCTGTCTCCAACAACTTTGACACAGTTCTGACCATTGTTGACCGTTTTTCCAAGGCCGCCCACTTCATGCCCCTACGTGGACTTCCCTCAGCCTTGGAGACGGCGGACCTCCTC
Source organism: Pholidichthys leucotaenia (assembly GCA_020510985.1). Classification (NCBI taxonomy): domain Eukaryota; kingdom Metazoa; phylum Chordata; class Actinopteri; order Cichliformes; family Pholidichthyidae; genus Pholidichthys; species Pholidichthys leucotaenia. The sequence goes on along the minus strand of CM035837.1, from coordinate 310,594,831 downwards.
ATCCAGCACGTGGTCAGACTGCATGGAATCCCGGTCGACGTGGTCTCCGACCGCGGCCCCCAGTTTTCTTCGGACGTCTGGAGGTCATTTTGCAACGCCCTGGGAGCCAATGTAAGCCTCTCCTCCGGCCATCACCCCCAGTCTAATGGGCAGTGTGAGCGGACTAACCAGGAGCTGGAGGCTACGCTCCGCTGCGTCACTTCATCCAAACCCACGTCCTGGAGTTCTCACCTCGCCTGGGTGGAGTACGCCCACAACACCTCTCGCTCTACGGCCATCGGGATGTCGCCCTTTAAAGCATCCTTGGGCTATGATCCACCCCTGTTCCCCGCGCAGGAGGGCAAGTTGGCTGTCCCCTCTGTCCAGGCACATCTGAGGCGGTGCCGTTCCCTTTGGTCCACGGCGCGTAATGCGCTTTTACGCACGGCGGAGCGCAATAAGTCTACGGCGGACCGACATAGGAGACCTGCTCCTGCCTACCAGGTGGGACAGCAAGTTTGGGTATCCACACAGGACGTAAACCTAAAGGGTGAGAGGAGAAAGCTGGCCCAATGGTTCATCGGCCCTTATCCCATAACCAGAATCATCAACCCGGTGGCTGTGCGTGTGGCTATTCCCTCCTCCCTCCGCATCCATCCCACCTTCCACGTCTCCAAAATTAAACCGGTGGTCTCTGACCCCCTCTGCCCTCCACCTGCGGCGCACCCCGCTCCCCGGATGATTGGTGGCCATCCGGCCTGGACCGTCGCTGACATCTTGGATGCCCGACGCCGGGGTCGCGGATTGCAGTACCTGGTGGATTGGGAGGGCTATGGACCCGAGTGGAGACAGTGGGTGCCTTCCTCGCTGGTGTTGGACCGGTCACTCATTTCTGAGTTTCATCGAGTGCAAACGGAAAAACCATCGCCAGGAGGCGCTGCTAGAGGGGGGAGTACTGTTATGACTCGCCGCTCATCAGCGGCGCCAGCCGCGCGCACACCTGCTCCTCGTCAGCGGCGAGGTATTTAATCCACTCTGCCCTGGGCTTCGGCCTGAAGCCGTCTCTCAACTTCGGCCCCTTTGCTACTACGGATCTCAAACCGACTAGCGAAGATAACTTGGGTAAGCTCCCCTTACCTCTCTCCTCTAGCCTTCCCCTGTGCACAGGTGGACATTCCCGGCGGCGGACTTCCTCATCTCGCCGTTGGCTCTATGCTGCTGCCACAGGTACTGCAGGTCGCTGTCTTCCGGGCCTCGCCCTTGTCGACGCCAGCCACCTGTCATAACCAAGTAAGCCAGCTATCATCATCATTCCCTGTATTGGTGTGGTGCCCGTTACCCTTCTCTCTCTGCTCTCTCCCACAGGGTTGTCCGGCTGTACGGCCTCCTGCCCCCGTGCCTGACGCAGACGCCACCACCAATACATTCTTATTCCACAGACACGCAGCCATACACTTCCTTGTTGCTAATAAAGCTGTTAAATCTATCCTGAGCCTGCGTGTGTGTCTCCTGGGCCGTGCGTTATGTCAGTCACTGTACCATTCACAAGGTGTAGAGAAGTTCTGTATTGACTAAACACACCTGTCCAGACTGTAACATGGTTGAGTAGCATTCATCATCTGGCCCATCATCTGGCGCCATGAGACGGCCTCTGTTGTGATGTGGCGCAGTATGAATAAAGCTGAATTGAATTGAATTGAATTGACATCAGTGGCTGATGCATAGCGCTCTCCTTATGTCTCTAACATTGTTGGTGGCCATCATTTCTGCTCAACTTAAATCAACTTTTATCAGAGAACAGCACTGAGGCCCACTGGTCCTTTGTCTAGCATAAATGCTCCCTGGCCCATGCAAAACAATGATGCCTGTGCCTGATGGTGTGGTCAGGCACCCTTGCAGGTCATCTAGCATGCAGACCACACTGATGTACAGTAAATGTTTCAAATGGTCTGACGTGACACATGGGTGCCTCTCACCTCCCTAAAATATGCCTGGAGTAGAGTAGCATTCATCATCCAGTTCCACAGGGCACTATTCACAATGGAGTGGTCATCAGCATGGGATGTGGGCAAAGGACATTCACTTCTATGTCTTTCTGTGACCCTTCCAGTCTCTCTGTATATCTGTTACAACCTGCTGATGGCACTCTGTGACACTCTAAGCTCAGTGGCTGTTTTGATCAGGTGAGCGCATGCCCCCTCCCTTTCTGTGGGAGGTTCCTCATCTAGACCCCGGCTCCGCAGGTAATCAGCACACCTGCGTGAGTGGATGCACCTGCTGCCTCTGCCTTGCCAGCGTTTAAAAGGACCAATATGTGAACGCTCCAGCGTTGGTTTGTTGGGTATAGCTGCCTACTGAGTGTTGTATAATGTTACACGTATTCTTAAGGAACTCAGCCTAAAACTCCTTTTCTCCTCTTCTCTCTCAGGTTGCTGCCATCTCTGTGGTGCGTCTCCGGGGACTGCTGCGCACTCACCTACTCCATCATCATCATCATCATCATCACTCCAGGCTGCCTTCTCCACCCGGTCAGACACTCCTCCCAGCTTCACTCCTCCTCAACTCCCTGCCAGCTCCACCTCGCTGGTTCCTCCGTTTTCTGCTGGGTTCCTCTGCCGGGCTCTCTGCTCATATTCGTAAGATTAATCCCTGTATCCTTTATCCTCAGTCTCCCTGCTCATTGCTAACCAGCTCTCGTCTCCCTCTTTTACAGGCTCTGTATTCCTCTGGCAAGGGGCGCTTTTCCTTAGCTTTGAGTTTACTTTTTGTCCAATAAAACTGTGTTTAAACGTTGCTTCTCTGTGTCATGTGCTTTCACTGGGGTAGCATCCTGCACGTGAGCTGATCCTTCTCTCAATCATGACAGAACGAGTCAGCCATGAATTAGGCTCAGCAGGTGCTGCATCAGCTGAGCACTCCGCTCTTTACTGCCTTGACGTCACAGAGAGGCAGTTGGCCATGCTCTTGGAACAGCTGCTGACAATTACACAGCAACTGAGCACGGTCACTGATCATCTTAGTCACTTGACTCGTTCGGGTCCTGCTCCCCCACCTGTCGTTCCAGTTTCTTCCATCATTTGCTGAACCACTTCCGTTCCCTCACCGGCCCCGTATGTGGGGGAGATGGGGAAATGTAAGGGGGTTTTCTGCCATGTTCGGCTTTATTTGGGGCAGGTGGATGGGGAGTACCTGAATGACACGTCCAAAATTGATTTTTTGACCCTCCTGCTGCGAGACTGAGCCCTTAGCTGGGCTCAGTGTATTCTCGACAGCGCGGAGGGTCCTAATTACACCTTTGTCAGATTTGTTGGTGAGTTCACCCGGGCCTTTGACTGAACTGAGAGTGAGGGTAACATTATGAGCCGTCTTATGTCACTCCGTCAGGGGAGTCGGTCTGCAGCCGACTTCTCTGTGGAGTTTCGGGTTGTCGCAGTGGACTCTGGCTGGAATGACGTTTCTTTACACAGCACCTTCCTCCAGGGTTTAAATGCCATCCTCTGTGACGACCTGGTGGTTCATACCATTCCCTCCTCTTTGGACGGGTTCATTGGTCAGGCCGTCAGTTTGGATAACCGTTACTGCGAGCATGCAGACGAGCGGAAGACCTCCTCCGGCCCGCCCGTTTCGCGCACGCCTTCCCTGGCTACCGGCACAGGTGAAGTCGACTCCTCCTCTGAAGCTATGGCGCTTGGCCGAGTCCGTCTGACTCTGGAGGAGCACCAGCGATGGAGGAGAGCCGGGGCATGCATGTATTGCGGCTCTTTAGAGCACACACTGTCTAATTGTCACCTGAAGCCAAAAAGACGCAGCCCGTCAGTAGCCATGGGGCGCTGACAGGCAGAAATTCTATTCATTCCCCCGGTAACTTTTCTATCCCGGCCCTCATCCAGTTGCCGGGGGTCGAGAGGAGGGTGTTTGCATTAATTGATTCAGGGGCGGAACAGAATTTCATTTCTTCACGGCTCGTGCGGGAAGTAGGCATCCCCACAACTAAATTGCCGACTTCATTAAACATCATGGCATTATCTGGCATTAATGTAGCTTTCATTATCAAATGCACGGCGCTGATCTCCGTCCTTCTTTCCAGGAACTACTGGAAGACCTTATTGTTCTTTATTGTCCCTAGTTCATCCTCCCCAGTGGTTCTGGGGTACCCTTGGCTCCAGAAGCATAATCCCATTATTAATTGGGCACAAAATTCCATCTCTTGCCTGGAGCCCTTTTTGTTTAGCATCCTGCCTCTGTTCGGCCAAGTGTTCACCGTCCCTTCCCATCTCCTCCCCTCCAGTGAAGATGCCGGATCTCAGCTTCGTACCCGAGGTCTGTCATGACCTTGGGGAGGTCTTTAGCAAGTTGTGAGGGCTTTCGTTGCTTCCTCACCGCTCATGCGACTGTGCTATCGATCTACTCCCGGGTGTGTGGCTGCCGTCCAGCTGGCTCTACAGCCTTTCTGGGCCAGAGAGGGAGGCGCTGAAAAGTTACATCAAGGACTCTTTGAACGCCGGCCTCATTCGGCCCTCTTCGGCTCCTCTTGAGGCAGGGTTCGGATCTCTGCGCCCGTGCACTGATTATCGCGAATTAAACGCCATTACAGTTAAGGATAAATACCCTCTGTCTCTGATCAACTCCGCGTTTGAGCTCCTTCAGTGCGCGCAGGTGTTTACCAAACTGGATTTGCGCAATGCATACCATCTGGTCCGTATTCGCGAGGGGGACGAGTGGAAGACGGCTTTTAAAACACACCTGGGGCAATTTGAATATCTTGTGATGCCTTTTGGGCTCACCAATGCCCCCGCCATCTTCCAGCACATGATTAATGACATCCTCTGCGATATGGTTAATCAATTTGTTTTTGTTTACCCTGACGATATTTTGATCTTTTCCTGCATGCCGCAGGAGCACGCAGTCCATGTCAGGGCCGTGTTACAGCGGCTCCTGGAAAACCAGCTCTTTGTGAAGGCCGAAAAGTGTGAATTATCCACCCGCTCCACTTGCTTCCTAGGGTTTATTGTTGCTGAGGGGGAACTGAGGGTCAACCAGGCCAAGGTGAAGACTGTGCTTGATTGGCCTACACCCCAGTCCCGCAAGGAGCTTCAATGTTTCTTGGGTTTTGCAAATTTTTAACGCTGATTCATCAGGAATTACAGTGGGGTAGCACAGCCTCTTACTCAGCTGACCTTGGTCAAGATGCCTTTCGCCTGGTCTGATGCAGCCGAGCAGGCCCTCTCCAAATTGAAGGACCTGTTTTCCAACACACCCATCTTGGCCCAGGTCGACCCTCAGCTTCAGCTCGTTGTAGAGGTGGACGCTTCTGATTTGGGGGTGGGCACTGTCCTCTTGCAGCGCTCGATCAGAAGCTCCACCCATGTGTGTATTCCTCTCGGCCGGCGTGAACTACAATGTAGGGGACCGAGAGCTCCTGGCCATTAAATTGGTTCTGGAGGAGTGGAGGCACTGGCTGGAGGGAGCGAACCATCCCATTGTAGTGTGGACCGACCACAAAAACTTAGAGTACCTTTGGTCGGCCCACAGATTAAATGCCAGGCAGGCCTGCTGGACCCTATTCTTTCTCAGATTTAATCTTACCATCACCTACAGGCCTGGCTCCCGCAACATTAAACCAGACGCTCTCTCCCGCCAGTTCAGCCCTGACCTACCAGCTGCCCCTTCACTCCCCCAACCTATTGTGCCTTCCTCCTGTATTCTTGGTACCCTTACCAGGGAGATCAAGCAGAGGGTTGGCAGGCCCAGTCTACTGTGCCCAAACCCGAGGGGGGACCCGATGATCGTCTGTTTGTCGCAGCCGGCCTCCGCAGTGGCGTCATCTGGTGGAGTCACTTTGCCTGCCACCCAGGGGTTTCTCGGACTATTAATCTGATCCAACGAGTGTTCTGGTGGCCCACCCTGCGGACGGACGTCCGGGACTATGTCAAGGCATGCCAAGCGTGTGTTCGAAACAAATCCGACTCGTCGTCTCCTGCTGGCCTCTTACACCTATTACTGATTCCCAGTCGACCTTGGTCACACATTGCTCTGGACTTTGTTATTGGACTTCCCCCCTCGCAGGGCCACACTGTCATCCTCACCATTGTGGACCGTTTCTCCAAAGCTATTCATCTGGTGCCTCTCCCCAAGCTGCCTTCCGCCTCTGAGACCGCGAACCTGCTTACCACCCACATCATCCGTCTGCACGGCATCCCTCTGGACATTGTGTCTGACCGGGGTCCACAGTTCACCTCCCGAGTGTGAAAGTCCTTTTGCTGCTCCCTGGGTACCACAGTCAGCCTCACGTCCAGATACCACCCACAGAGTAACGGGCAGGCTGAGCGCACCAACCAGTCCCTGGAGACCGCCTTCAGATGTGTGGCATCCTGTAACCCATCCACTTGGAGCACCCACCTAACCTCGGTGGAGTATGCTCACAACTCTGGAGTCTCCTCATGCACTGAATTAATGCCCTTTGAGGCCTCCATGGGGTAACCCCCCCCCCGTTGCCCATGGTGGAGAGGGAAATCGCCATACCATCTGTGGGGGCCCATGCTCGCTGCTGCCGTCATCTTTGAAGGGCCAGCCGCGCTGCCCTTCTTTGCTCTACTGAGCGGAATCGTCAGTATGTGAACCGCAGGCGGGTTCCAGCACCCAAGTATACAGTCGGGCAGAGCATGTGGCTGTTGGCGGACCAGGTGCCCCTAAAAACGGAGTCCCGGAAATTGTCACCTCGCTTCCTGGGCCCATTTACCATCTCCAGTATCATCAACAACGTGACAGTCCGCCTGGAGCTTCCGCTGACACCGCACATTCACCCCACATTCCACGTCTCGAAGATCAAGCCCCTCTCCACCAGTCCTCTCTGTCCCCCCCGAAGCTGCCTCCTCCTCCTTGGATCCTCGACGGCCAGACCACCTACACCGTCCAGAGGATTCTGGACGTTTGCCGTCGGGGCCGGGGGTTGCAATACCTGGTCCACTGGAAGGGCTACAGGCCCGAAGAAAGGTCATGGATCCCCGGCTCCTACTTCCATGACAGGGGGATGGCCCGGGCTTTTCACCAAGCCCATCCCAACAAGCCCGGTGGGCTGCCAGGAAGCGCCCCTTGAGGGGGAAGACTGTCATGTTAAGGTGAGTGTGTGCCCCCTCCCTTTCTGTGGGGGGTTCTTCATCTAGACCCCTGCTCCACAGGTAATCAGCACACCTGCGTGAGTGGATGCACCTGCTGCCTCTGCCCTGCCAGTGCTTAAAAGGACCAATTCGTGAACGCTCCAGCGTTGGTTCGTTGGGTATTCTTAAGGAACTCAGCCTAAAACTCCTTTTCTCCTCTTCTCTCTCAGGTTGCTGCCATCTCTGTGGTGCATCTCCAGGAATTGCTGCACGCTCACCTGCTCCATCATCATCATCATCATCATCATCATCACTCCAGGCTGCCTTCTCCACCTGGTCAGACACTCCTCCCAGCTCCACTCCTCCTCAACTCCCTGCCAGCTCCACCTCATTGGTTCCTTCGTTTTCTGCTGGGTGTCCTCTGCCGGGCTCTCTGCTCATATTCGTAAGATTAATCCCTGTATCCTTTATCCTCAGTCTCCCTCCTCAATGCTAACCAGCTCTCATCTCCCTCTTTTACAGGCTGTGTATTCCCCTGGCGAGGGGCACTTTTCCTTAGCTTTGAGTTTATTTTTTGTCCAATAAAAATGTGTTTAAATGTTGCTTCTCTGTGTCATGTGCTTTCACTGGGTTAGCATCTTGCACATGAGCTGATCCTTCTCTCAATCATGACAGTGGCCACACTGTTGCCAACTCCTCAGTAAGGAAAGTAGCTATTGGCTGTCCTAAACATCGACAAAAGTTGATAAATGATGTCATCACCTAATTTGCATAATTGGTCATTTGCATATAATTGTAATGGACGCTATAGTAGAGAAGAATAATGTCACTGGAGAGACCAAAAGTGAGTAAAAAAACACCCTAAATATGTTTAGAACTACAAATTAACTTTCTTCTGTTGATTCTTGGTTTGTTTGTTTTAATTTTGCCATTTAAATAGGCCATCACTAACTGACAGTGAAGGAACATTTGCATCCCACACTGTAAAACAGGGCAGGTTTAGCGGGGGGTTTGCACAATTCATTTGCAATCTGGACCCGAGTGGTGTGGATCTCCTCTCCTCTCTGACTGCTGCACAGTGTTGTGTTGCTAGATATATGATAGTTTTAGGGGTTATACAATATACAAGTTTGTCAGGTCAGGCAATGGTTTGCTTGCTACTGGATAACCATGAAAACCGGTACTACCTGTCTCATAGGTCAGGCCGTCTGCGACTCAACCGGCAACCCCACCCTTCTGAGGGCATGGAGGGTGAAACTGGTCATCCTGGCAGAACTAAAACCAATATCTGTCACAGGTCTGTGGTGGACCACTTCCAGTTACACGGGGTGAGACTGGACATACTGGCAGATATGCACATCTGTCGCAAGGTCTGTGGTGGACTTTTGCCAGTCAGTGCATCGTGATATGCACTGCACAAAGAGCAGAGATAAACAAACCTATCATCTGGTCAGTCACTACAACAGATACTGGAGTCAGTTTGTCTTGGCCTGTCCTTGCCACTGATAATATCTCTATCTGCCAAGAATGTGCCGCTACTCCAGCAAAAGCTAGCGGGACTCAAATACTTTGCAAGCAGTTTCATGAAAAGGTCAGTCAGAAAGCAACTCATACCAGTTTGGACGTCGCCTGGGTTAACAAGGTCAGGAGTTCCTGGCAGCAGAAGGCGAAGGACAGAGCTTCATGGAGGAATCTGGTCAGACCTAAATGAAATAGTCATTGTCACCCCCGACAGACTACCATGATGATGATGACAATATACGATCAAACTTTTTAAAAAGGCCAAATGTACAATAGTTTTGGCATTTCCAAGTGCACCCCCCTCCCCCAAAAAAGATGTTTTGATTTTCGTTAACACCCACACATCACCAGAAACTGAAGCTTGCGCTTAACCAATCCGATCAGCTCATACCTGGGCTGGCTGGCTGGCTCCTCATCCCTGTCTGCTACTGCCAGTCAGTCACATCTGCAGCACTCATCTCATGTTTCTTTACTGTATGAGCACCGCAACAAACATAAAAAGTGAACATGAGTTTGGACTCGGAGGGGAAAAAAAAGAAAAGAGTCCGGCAGCACTGACACAGACGCTGGTTGTCACCATGGGGTGAGACGCCGGCTCGGCGCTCAGCCCATGCTCCTTTTATCCCTGCCTCTCATTGGGCAGTGCCTCAGCTGGTTCCCAGCTGTCAGTGTCACGGGACAGCTGGGGCCAATTAATCCTCATCAGCTGGGGCGCTGTTAATGAGTATAAAGAGGAGCAGCTTCGATCATTCGGGTCTGCGACATAAGCACTGCTAGGCTGAAGCCCCTTCGTCTGGTGTCAGCCTCAACTCCCCTTGCAGCATTCCGGTGTTTGTATCCCGCTGTGAGTATGCACGTCTTGTTACCCCCATGTCCGGTACGAGCTACCTACCCCTGCGCTGTGCAGCCTGAGAATGTACGTCTGTATGAGTGTCTGTGCTCTCCTCATCCCTTATCCCTTACCCAGAATAAAACATCTCGACTCACTGGCTTGTCCCTGGCTCTGATTGCCCGGCTCCCTAGAGCTGGATATGACAGTATGTCGCAGCCAGAAGAGTTGCCGGCGGCCGTGAGTCGCCGTGGAAATGTACCTTTCTGTCCGGGTGTCAGCGCTGCTAGCATGCCGTTTCCCAGGAGTCACTTCCGGCGCCAGGGCGACGGGCTGAGGTCCATCTCGGAGGCAGTCGACGGGACGTTCTTCACCCTGCACGACGCCTCCAACGCGAGACGCTGGCATCCGGGCCGTGCTGAGGAACTCCTGGACTGTCACCCTCACTCTCTGTACCATCTGGAGGACAGTGCCAGGATAGACGCTGCAGGTACACAGCGAGAGAAGCTCCACGGGGTGGATGGAAATCCCGGCAGGGAGTCGAAGTGGGCGACGTCTTTCCCCGCTTCGGAGTCCCGTTCCTGCCGCTATTCCAGTCCGGGAGTTCGCGCCAACCAGAGGACTTCCCCCGACCTGCGCCACGTCACTCGGGATTCCCTTCGAGGAGCCGCAGCTGACAGCAGTTATGTCCGGGGTCGAGTGGCTGTCGCGAGCTCTACTGTGTTTCCTGTCACCACCTTCAGGCATGTGGCGGCGGCAGTGAGATTGATGGTGAGGACTTCAGGGCTACGAAGCCTTCCCGTGCTCGACGCCTTCCTCGTCTCGATCTCCGATCTGGAGCGGCGAATCCTGGGTTTCCCCCTCGCTTCGTCCCCTGGGAGTAGTCGTCATCACATCGCCGAGTCACCTCTGCACGAACCTCGTCCGGATCCATTTCTGGGTCATCGTCAGGACCGTTCCTCCCACGCAGCTGTCATCCCTTCGCCTCGTCAGTGTGGAGATTCTACAGCCTCGTCCCCTGAGCCTCGTTCCCCCGCTGTCATTCCTGGACATTCGGGCTGGCTCACCCCGGCTGTTTCCCCCTCCTCCTCGACGCGCTTCCTGACCGCTGTGTGTGCCTGGAATCCCGGCCTGGTGAGCTCTCTGCTGGAGACAACACGAGCGACCCTCAGACGAATTCCCGGGGGGTCCTCCGTTATCGCCGGGCGGGGAGAGGAAGAAGCAGATTCCACTACAGCAGGCGATACTCAACCTCCAGGGGGCAGGCAAGTCATTGTTTTTTCACACCTGCTTAATGATTTGCTCTGTCACATCCCTGGAGGAGAAGTTCAGGGTTCGCAGCTCCCTGAACTCTCCCCACCTGCTGTAACCTGTATGCCTAATCCCGCATCCTCTGTGTCTCTCTCCGCCGAGCGGTCCCCGGCTCCGGGTCAACGTGGTGGGATATGGAGAGGGCCTGTGGTTCCGCAGCTACATTGCGGACGGAGGAGGGGGACTGACTGCTGCGTGGAGTCTACGCTGACGACTGAGCGTCCCTGGGTCTCCACGGAGGAGCGGTTCGGTCCAGCGGGACGAGATTCTTCTGGCTTCACGCCGAGTGGATCGTCGGCGGGGTTACCTGCGCTGGAGGGATCTCAAGCTGCGCTGACCATCGTGCTGGCTGCGGGGCCCGACGCGGCTAGATGGGAGCCTGACAACGACCTCCTGACGACGGATCCTGGATCTTCGCAGTCCTGGACGGCGTCAGAACCCGAGATCAGGCGAGTGCTCTCCTTTCTTTTCTTTCTTTTTATCTTTGAGCACTTCAGCCTATCTCCAGGGGAGACGAGCAGGGTGCAGCCGCCCGCTGCGTCTGAGCTCGTCTCGCCGGGTTCTGGCGCTGCCGGTGATCCTGATCCCGGTTCTGTTTTCTCTTCTGAGCCTTCTTCCAGGGTCACCGGCGAGGAGTTGCTGTTCCTCGTGGTGCTGGAGGGTCCGGGTTCATCGTTGGAGGTCGGTTCTGGTGCAGTGTCCAACGTGGGTTCGCCCGAGACCCAATCGGGGTCCAACGTGGGTTCGCCTGAGGCCCGATCGGGGTCCGACGTGGGTGCTGCCCCAGTGTTGTCCAGGTCCGGTGAGGAGGTGGCCGTTTCCCTGAGGCCCGCCGCCCTCGTCATCGGCTCTCCCCTGAGCCTCTTCCACCGGGATCCGCTCTGACCCTTCGTCCGTCTCAACGGTCCTGGTGGTTGAGTGATGCGGGTCGACGACCCGACCCGCAAAACTTTCGGTTCGGCGATCTGGTTTCCCCCCACTGGTCTGTGTTTGCCTTTGGGCGGCCTGGTTCGGCAGCCGTTGGACTGGATTCCTGGGATCTGGGCCCAGAGTTCGCCGTCCGAACATTTCTCTTCCCCGGGTTGCCAACTGGACAATGGGCGGGGAGATTACCAGAACAATTCCGGCCGTTTTGGACTCTGCCTGCCGTCTCCTCGGGTGTCCTTTACTTCTTTTATTATTATTGAGGTCACTCGGGTGTAGTTTCTTTGTCCATTAGGGGAATATATGTTTTTGTGCTGTGTGTTGTTTTTTTTTATTAACCATACTCAGCATTTTTATCGTATTGTTATCCTGTTACCCTGTCACCTTTTTTTCCTCTTGGTGACTCACCTTATGTATCGCGCTGTGTATTGCATTTTCTTATCTTTACTCAGCGTTTTCATTCATCCTTACCTTAGCCTTGGCCTCGTCGGTGCATCATGGAGTATGCGTGTGGTTTCCTGTTCAACCATACTCTGTGATCACCCCATTCTGTCTTATTATCCTCGTGGGGGGCCTTCCCTAGCCCCGACTTTAACATTGACTGTTTGTTATTGTTTGAAGTAATGTGTTTCATTCCCACTTAACCGTACTTCATTATTACCCATTTGTCCTTGTCACCTCTGTTTCTTTAGGTGATCTTTTATATATTCAGTGCTGTGTGTTTTGTTTTCTTTAGTATCCATGCACAGCGTTTTTCATCATTTTTTGTCCTGACCTTTGTCTTGTTGGTGCATTATGGAGTAGTGTGTTTTGTTCCCCTTAACTATACTCTGTGATTGCTTTATTCATTCCTGCCACCTTTTTGGTGGGTTTTTGGTTTTCTTTTTTTGCCCCGATCTATACGTTATTTGTATGCTGTCTGTAGTCATGTTTGGTATTTTCCCTACCTGTGTCCTAACTCAGTTTTCTCCCTAACTGCTCTGGGTTAATCCTTTTCCCTGTGTTGTAGGGTATTGTATTTGGGTTTTTTTTTTCTCTGCCCTGCTGCCCTACATTGGTCTATTGTTTTTTTTTTTTTTTGTCCTTCCCTTTGCATCTTCCCCTCCGGTCCTGCCTCCCTTCCGCCCACCCTAGGTGGGGAGGGGGGGGGGGGCTGGGATGTTCCTGGTCGTTCGGGAGCCCGACCGTGAGGGGGAGGCTCTGTCACCATGGGGTGAGACGCCGGCTCGGCGCTCAGCCCATGCTCCTTTTATCCCTGCCTCTCATTGGGCAGTGCCTCAGCTGGTTCCCAGCTGTCAGTGTCACGGGACAGCTGGGGCCAATTAATCCTCATCAGCTGGGGCGCTGTTAATGAGTATAAAGAGGAGCAGCTTCGATCATTCGGGTCTGCGACATAAGCACTGCTAGGCTGAAGCCCCTTCGTCTGGTGTCAGCCTCAACTCCCCTTGCAGCATTCCGGTGTTTGTATCCCGCTGTGAGTATGCACGTCTTGTTACCCCCATGTCCGGTACGAGCTACCTACCCCTGCGCTGTGCAGCCTGAGAATGTACGTCTGTATGAGTGTCTGTGCTCTCCTCATCCCTTATCCCTTACCCAGAATAAAACATCTCGACTCACTGGCTTGTCCCTGGCTCTGATTGCCCGGCTCCCTAGAGCTGGATATGACACTGGTAAGAAAAAAAGCAACCTGCTGGGGCGGTCACAGCAGCTTTATCGCCCTGCCCTGCCTTGGCGTTATACCGTTCCGCATACATTTAAGGGATGGCTTCATCCTGTTGCTGGAAAGAAGGCTAAAGCACTTTGTCACTGCTGCAGCATTCAGTTGATATCAGATACTGCAGTTCTGAAAAAACTGTTAATTTCTTGTAACTGCAACACTGTTGCTGCACAAGACTATTGTGAGACTGACCGAGACTGCTTGTGATTGGCTGCTTTAGGATGGGAAGGGGACAGGAGAGCCTCACTGTTCCACCCACTGCTTGTTGAGGATGATAACTGCAGAGCAATCGCACACTTTCACGTCAGTGTCCAAAACACCAGAAAAGTCTTTGATAACACCAGGAAAAGTCGTTAGATTTGTCTCCATTTGCGTTTGACAAAAAAAGTAATCCAGGGGGGCTGAAAAATTGCCAGATTTAATGACAAAAGCGCCAAGTTGGCAACACTGAGTGGCCACTTCCCTCTGAGAACATCCTGTTTGAAGCCTCACAATAGCGAGGTACTGTTGATTAGTTGTTAGGTGTCGTCTTGTTCTCATGATGTCAAAATATGAACAGCATGATGAAGAGAACTGTTTAAATACCAATTCTAATTGAACCAGAAAATTCATTGGTTGATTCATAGATCAAACACCTGTTGTGAATTTTGCCGTTAAGCACCTTGTTGGACACCAGCAAGTAATGCAAAAAGTACTGAAACATTGAATAGTTGGACATGTGCATTCAAAAGGTTAGAGAAGATCAAATTAAGTTCACCTGTAAAGGTTACCTTGCATTTTTAGGTGCATCTTGAAATTTCACCCGAAAGCCGAATATCCCTAACTTTTTGTGAGTAGTGTATGTACGCAGTGCCTTGATTTTTGGTCTTTGAGTAGTGAGGAAAGTTTCTGATCACACTGTAAAATTTCAGATTTCCACATATTGTAGAATGTGTAAATGATGAGGCAAGTTGGTCTCAAGCAGTTTATTACACATTCTCTCTCATGAGCATAGTAGAAAAGAGGGCATCTCACACAGAACTCTTCACTTATATACTCAGGTCCTTCTATATATCAAAAGGTCACATTGCATTCACATAAAAGATCACACTGCATGCACTTCCTTAATCCTTTAACATCCCCCTCACAGACTCTGGCACACAAAGCATCCTCCAAGCCATCTCTGACATACAAAAGATCACATTTCACAGCTTCCTGTTATCTCCAAGGAAACTCTGCCCTTGTTCTTATCAAAGATGCTGCTCATTATGTTTTGGCCATGTGCGGCCACACCACCCCCCTCGAGCATATTGGATTGAACAAAAGAATAACGGTCTGTATGCTGAATCATTACACATCAATCCACATGCTGCTTGGGCTTCAGTCTTCTCCCGTATCTGCTGTAACCAGGATTCACCGCCTCTGCGGCGCTGTCATGCTGGGGAGCTGCTGTCTGGGGGTGAAAACCTTTTGTCTGTCCCTGTGGGTGTTCTGGGGAAATTCTACTCTGGGAAGCCCCCCGTGGGGGTCTTCCGCGCCGAGGGGCCCTTGCCAACAGCACTTGCTCGTCCGCCACCACAAAAGTGGGTTTGAGCCTGTTTATGCCAACCTTTTCCCTCTTACCCCCCAAATCTAGCAAAAAAATGCTTGTCCCCTGTCTCCAACACTCTGAATGGTCCATCATAAGGTGGTCACAGTGGGGGGCGATGCGCGTCATGTCTAACAAAAACAAACTCCACGTTTTTCAAAGTTTTAGGCACAAAAACGCGCGGAAAACTGTGATGAACGGAGCCCGGCAGCGTGCCTGTGTCAATGCTACGCTGCAACAGCTGAGACGGGGAGCTTCCTGGCGCAGGATTATCCGGGAGAAACTCCCCGGGCAGCCGAAGTGGCTGCGCAAAAACAAGTTCAGCTGAGGAAGCTTCTAAGTCTTCTTTAGGCGCAGAACGCAACCCTAATAAAACCCACGGTAACTTGTCTACCCAATTTGCAACCGTCAGTGACGCCCTGAGAGCCGCTTTCAATGACCTATGAAAACGTTCACATAACCCATTAGCCTGAGGATTGTACGCGGTTGTGTGGTGAATTGTGACACCCAGGCTGCGGGCCATTGTTGACCAAAGTTCAGAAACAAATTGAGGGCATCTGTCGGACGTAATGTCTGACGGGACTCCAAAACGCGCCACCCATGCTGTTAAAAACGTGCATGCTACCTCCTCGGCTGTGGTTGACGCCAGAGGAACCACCTCCGGCTATCGTGTGGTGCGGTCCACCATTGTCAGAAGGTGCGTGCACCCCTGTGATGGCGGGAGGGGGCCCACGAGGTCCACGTGAACATGGTCGAACCTCTTAGCCGGGATGCGAAACGGCTCCAAGGGAGCCCTCGTGTGTCTGTGTACTTTGGCTCGTTGGCACACCCTGCAGGCTGCTGCCCACTCTTTCACCTGTTTGCGAAGACTCAGCCACACAAATTTCTCTCCTACCATCTTGAATGACGCACACACTCCCGGGTGCGCTAAAGAATGAACCGAGTGAAAAACGCGGCGGCACCACGCGGCCGGTACCACGGGATGCGGTCGCCCCGTGGAGACATCGCAGATTAGGGGGGGCATACCGTCTTGCAGCACCATGCTCTCCAGCCTTAACCCTGTTGGTCCAGACTGGAGTGCGCGCACATCCGCGTCACTAACCTGCTCCGCGGCCATGGCTGTGTAATCTATCCCCACGCGGACCGGGGCCGCCACAGCGCGTGAGAGGCAGTCTGCCACTACATTCAGTTTACCCGAGACATGCTGAATATCGGTAGTAAACTCTGAGATCGCAGCCAGCTGTCTCTGCTGCCGGCCCGACCAAGGTTCTGAAATCTTGGCCATTGCGAATGTTAGTGGCTTGTGGTCAACGAACGCGGTGAAACAGCGCCCTTCCAGCCAGAACTGGAAGTGGCGAATAGCCAAGTGGAGAGCCAGCAACTCCCTGTCAAACGCGCTGTATTTACGTTCACTATCGCGCAAAGTCCTGCTGAAAAAGGCGAGCGGTCGCCAAGCGTCTGCTTCCAAGCTGCTCCACGACCGCCCCTATGGCCACCTCTGACGCGTCAGTAGTGAGCGCTATGCGGGCCGTTGGGTCTGGATGTGCCAACAACGCAGTGTTTGCCAGGGCTGCCTTGACTTCCGAGAACACCCGCTCTCGCTCTGGGGACCATTCGATCTTATTCGCGGGTTTCTGCTTTTTGAGTGCGGCGTACAGTGGTTGCATGAGCTGCGCTGCGCGGGGGAGGAAACTGTTATAAAAATTCACCATTCCCAAAAACTCCTGTAACGCCCTGACCGTTTGTGGTTGGGGAAAATCTGCTACCACGCGCATTTTGTCAGGCAGCGGAACCGCTCCCTCGGGATAGACGTGGTGCCCCAAAAAATCAATCTGCGTCACCCCGAACTGACACTTCGCTGGATTGATTATTAAACCGTGCTCTCCCAACTTCCGGAAAACCGCCGTGAGGTGGGTTTCGTGTTCGTCTTCGGACGCGCTGGCTACCAAAATATCGCCCAGGTAGACGAATACGAAAGGGAGATCGCGCAGCACCGCATCCATCATGCGTTGGAACGTCTGTGCAGCCCCTTTAAGCCCGAATGGCATGCGCAAAAACTCGAATAGGCCAAACGGAGTTATCACCGCTGTTTTGAGTATGTCCTCAACACGCACTGGGACTTGGTGGTAACCGCGGACCAAGTCTATTTTAGAAAAAATGCGCGCTCCTGCCAAATGAACGGAAAAATCGTGGATGTGAGGAATTGGGTAGCGGTCGTGCACTGTGGTGTTGTTCAACCTGCGGAAATCCCCGCAAGGTCGCCACGAACCGTCAGCTTTAGGGACCATGTGTAGCGGGGAAGCCCATGGGCTGTTTGAACGCCTGATGATGCCCAACCTCTCCAGGTTGGCGAACTCCTCGCGCGCTATGGCCAGTTTAGCTGCGTCCAAGCACCGAGGTTTTGCAAAAACGGGCGGCCCGGTGGTGGTAATAAAATGTTCCACCCCGTGTTTAGCGACAGCTGCCGAAAATGTCGGGACCGTGAGTGCTGGGAACTGAGTGAGCAGTGTGTGGAACTTACCGCTTGCAGCTGTGACGTTGGCTTGTGCTGTTGGCCGGGACACTCGAGCTGTACAGGGAATAGAATCAAAAGACAGTGCATTAACCAGGCGCCTGTTAGCGACATCAACCAACAACCCATGTGAGCACAAAAAAATCAGCCCCCAATATATTGAAATTCAATGCTGCTATGACAAAAGTCCACTCAAATGTAAAGCCGTGTAGAGACAGAAACAGAGTCCTCTCACCAAAGGTTTTAATGTCCCAGCCGTTTGCTGCTGCCATCTGGGGGCCGCTGGAACCTGCCAGCCGGTCGGCGTAGGACGGCATGATGAAACTCAGCTGGGCACCGGTGTCCACGAGGAAATGTCTCCCGGAGCGTGCGTCCGTCAAGTAGAGCAGCTTGTTCTCCTCACCGAGGGTCGCAGCTGCCACCGACCCCCGGTCTTGGCGTTTTCCCGAGCACTTGAACTGGCACGGTGGTACACATTTGCGTGCCCTCTCTGCAAAGTGGCGGTGATAGAAACAAAGGATGTCTCCTCTGCGTTCCTTGGCGCCCGCCGCCGCTGTTGTCGGTGGTTCTGCTACCGCCGTCAATGGCTCCTCGCCCTCTCCGGCCGTCGCGCCGAGCTCAGTCACCGCCGCCGTGGTCGGGAGCTCTCTGCTGGCCATGATGATCCGGTGTGCCTCCTGGGCCAGTGCACGGTAGTCCCGCTTGGCCAACAACGGTGAACTGGCCAGGGCCGCTCTCGTCGCTGACGGAAGGTTCCTGAGGAAGAGGTGGGTAAAGATGAAGTGGTCGTCGTCCGAGCCTTTCAACCTCAGCATCCTCTCCATCAGGTCAATGGGCGTGCAATCTCCCAACCCAGTCCACACTAGGAGTCACTCTGCTCTCTCCTCAACCGAGAGTGTGTAGTGCTGGATGAGTGCGGCCTTCAACGCGCCGTATTTGTCGCTGGCTGGTGGCTGCTCCAGAAGGTTCTCCACATGCTGAGCCGTGTGGTTGTCGAGCTTTGCGATCACATGGTAGAATTTCGTGTCATCTACCGATATCCCCCGGAGGGCGAACTGCGCTTCAACCAGGTGGAACCAGGAGCGCGGGTTGTGTTGCCAAAAGTCCGGTAGCTGGACTGTAATGGCATACGCTTGGCTGGGGGCTCCCAACGAGGCTGGCTCCGGGGAATTCTCTTCGTGTTGCATGCTTCGTCTTGGGTCACCAGTGTAGAATGTGTAAATGATGAGGCAAGTTGGTCTCAAGCAGTTTATTACACATTCTCTCTCATGAGCATAGTAGAAAAGAGGGCATCTCACACAGAACTCTTCACTTATATACTCAGATCCTTCTACATATCAAAAGGTCACATTGCATTCACATAAAAGATCACACTGCATGCACTTCCTTAATCCTTTAACATCCCCCTCACAGACTCTGGCACACAAAGCATCCTCCAAGCTGTCTCTGACATACAAAAGATCACATTTCACAGCTTCCTGTTATCTCCAAGGAAACTCTGCCCTTGTTCTTATCAAAGATGCTGCTCATTATATTTTGACCATGTGCGGCCACAATATTACTGTTTTTCTCACCTGTGGGGGCATGGTGTGGGACTTCTCCACCCAGAGAAGGCAGCTGGGGAAGAGGGGAACAATGGACCGAAAGACGAGGTGTCACCGGGGGTATCAGATGGGACAGTAAGGACTATGTGCCCCCCCGGGGAGAGGAGTAACTGCCAGAGTCGCTGGAAGAAGAAGGGTGTGAGAGCGGTGCCGGCGTTATATCATGTGTCACACAGGCTTTGTTCTAAACAACAATGTGTTATGGTCAGAAGTTCCAGGTCTCAATGCATGGTATTACAGATATATAAGAGGAATGGACAGAGACCTGGGAGCTCTTTTGCTGTACTGTATGTTGGAGAAGGAATAAAGTTTCTGTGTCGTCCAGCTTGTTGCCTCGCCTGCTTCCTTTCTCCACATTGGTGACCCTAAGATGTGGGATGGAAAGCGAGCCGAGCACCGCCCCGGAGACCACCTGGAGGGAGAGCACCAGCGCCGTGTGCACTGTCTCAGTCAAGCTCCCAGACTTCTGGCTTCATAACCCGACCACGTGGTTCTTGTACATAGAAGCTCAGTTCGCACTCCTCGGGATAACAACGGACGATACCAAGTATTACTACGTAGTTGCTGCGCTGGATGCGTGCCCCATGCAACAGGTGATGAGCCTGCTTCAGGAGCCACCGGCCCAAGGAAAATATGAAGTACTCAAGAGGATGTTTCTCCAGCGCTATACCCTTTCTGACAGTGAGAGGGCAGAGAGACTCCTAACGTGTTCAGAGCTAGGGGACAGATCAGCATTGGAGCTCATGGAGAGCATTTTGGCCCTGAGAAGGAAGGACGATGAATCTTTCCTGTTCACCCACTTGTTCCTCAGGAGCTTACCGGCTACAGTGAGGGCGATCCTGGCCAACTCGCCGCGGCTGGTTGCTAAGGACTACCGTGTCCTGGTGCAGGAAATGGACCGCATCATTTTGGCGCCCAGAACTCTCAGCGTGCAGACAGTGGCACCAGCATCCATGAGGGACTCCAGTGAGGTCGAGGAGCCGTTCGTGGTAGCCGGACGGACACCAGGAGATGAAGGAACGGGGCGATCTGTTTTTATCATCGCCATTCTGGCTCAAATGCTCAACACTGCCTGTCGGCATGCCAATTCAAGAAGCCGGGAAGATGGCACGTTCGGAATTCGGTGGCAGCTGCAACCAATGGCGACAGAATCAGACTGCTTTATGTCACGGACACACGTTCAGGGAGTACGGTTTTTGGTGGACTCTGGCTCCCAGAAAAGCCTCATCCTGCCGGTCAACGCAGACAGGGTGGCAGGACGCAGTGGTCTCGAGCTCACGGCCACCAACGGATCCACCATCAGGACATTTGGCGAGCGGACACTGACGATATGCTTATACAGACACAACTTTCAGTGGGACTTTGTGGTAGCTGTATGTTCCCGCCCCATTTTAGGCACAGATTTTTTTATGTGCTTCTGGGTTGTTAGTCGATGTTGCTAATGGGAAATTAGTGGATGCTGTCTCTTTTACCTCATTGCCCTGTACAGCTCGGGGAGCTGGGTCGACAACACTGGCTAACGTTATAGCTCCAAGGGCTAAGTACCAACATTTGCTTACACAGTTCCCACCACTCACGGTCCCAACTTTTTTGGCTACAGTAACAAAACACGGGGTCGAAGACTTTATAACGACAAAAGGCCCGCCGGTGTTTGCGCGACCTTGGCGCTTGGATGCAGCTAAACTGGCCAGCACGCGAGAGAAGTTTGCCAACTTAGAGCAGTTGGGCATCATCAGGTGCTCCAACAGCCCATGGACATCCCCGCTACACATGGTGTCTAAAGCCGACGAGTCGTGGCGACTGTGCGGTAATTTCTGGCGCTTGAATAATGCCACGGAACACGATCGTTATCCCATTCTGCACATCCATGATTTTTCTGTACACCTGGCTGGGGTGCGTGTTTTTTTGAAAGCGGATCTGGTCCGTGGATAACATCAGGTCCCGGTGCGCACAGAAGACATTCCAAAAACAGTGGTAAGAACTCCTTTCGGACTTTTCGAGTTTTTACGCATGCCGTTCAGATTAAAAGGCACGGTGCAGACTTTCCAGAGGATGATGGATGCAGTGCTTCACGACTTGTCCTTCGTTTTTGTCTACTTAGATGACATTCTGGTAGCTAGCGCATCCGAGGAAGAGCACATCGCCCATCTCAAGACAGTTTTCCAGAAGTTGGAGGTGCACGGGTTGATAGTTAACCCAACGAAGTGCCAATTCGGTGCACCAGTGATTTATTTTTTGGGTCACCGCATTTCCCTGGAGGGCACGATTCCATCACCGGATAAGATGCGCGCTGTGTCGGACTTTCCACGTCCGCAGACCGTGAGAGCACTACAGGAGATTTTGGGAATGGTTAATTTTTATAATCGTTTCCTTCCCTGGGCAGCCCAGCTGGTGCAGCCGTTGTATGCTGTGCTTAAAAAAAAGAAGCCCGCGGAAACCATCGACTGGACTCCCAAGCAAGTCCAGGCTTTTACAAATGCCAAAACAGCACTTGCGGATGCTGTGTTGCTAGCCCACCCAGATCCGTCTGCATGGATAGCGCTCACTACGGACGCATCTGATGTTGCCATAGGGGCAGTGGTGGAGCAGACATCTCAGGTTTGTGGCAGCTGCTCGCATTTTTCAGCCGAACTTTGCGCGACAACGAACGCAAATACAGCACGTTCGATAGAGAATTACTGGCTCTCCATCTGGCAACGCGCCATTTCCAGTTGTGGCTAGAGGGGCGCGAGTTCACCGCATTTGTGGACCATAAGCCGCTGACGTATGCGATGTCCAAGGTCTCAGAACCACAGTCGGCCTGGCAGCAATGGCATTTGGCCTCGATTTTGGAGTTTACTGCCGACATTCAACACATCGCCGGTAAGCTCAACCTCGTGGCAGATTGTCTGTTGCTCACGTTAGTCTCCCCGGGCTACAAGGGAATAGATTTCCCTTCGATGGCCGTGGAGCAAGCCGGGAACATGGACATTTGCGTGCTCCAGTCTGTGCCTACTGGGTTAAGGCTGGAGAGCAGGGTGGTGCAAGAGGGGTGCCCTCCCTTGCTCTGCGACGTCTCCACTGGCCTCCCATGCCCGGTGGTTCCGAGCTCTTGGCGCTGTTGCGTTTTTGAGTCTGTCCACTCCCTTTTGCATCCGGGAGTGCACGCTTTGGTGAAGCTAGTGGGGGCAAAATTCGTCTGGCCGCGCTTGCGCGAAGACGTGAAAGAGTGGGCTGCAGCTTGCGTCACATGCCAGCGGGCCAAAGTGCACAAGCACACCAGAGCCCCCCTCGAGCCATTCCAAATCCCAGCCAGGAGGTTCGACCAAGTCCATGTGGATTTGGTGGGACCCCTCCCGCCGTTGCAAGCTTTCATGCACCTTTTAACAATCATGGACCGCACCACGCGCTGGCCTGAAGTGGTCCCGCTGGCTTCTACCACATCTGTAGAAGTGGCTCATGCTTTTTTGTCAGCTTGGTTGTGAATTCGGATCCCAGTCGGGCATCACTTCCAACAGGGGTCCACAATTCGTTTTGGGACTCTGGTCCACGATGGCCCAGAGCCTGGGGGTCAAAAGTCACCGCACTACTGCATACAACCCCCAGGTTAACGGGTTATGTGAGCGTTTTCATAGGTCACTTGAAGCAGCACTCAGAGTTTCGCTCATGGATACAAGTTGGGTCAACTGCCTGCCCTGGGTTCTTTTAGGGTTGCGCTCTGCACCTAAAGAGGATTTGGCAGCTTCCCCGGCAGAACTCGTTTTTTCTCAGTTGCTGCAGATCCCCGGAGAGTTTTTACCGGAAAACTCCACACCCAAGGCTGATCTGCCTACACAATTTTTGCACAGTACGGAAGCTTTTAACATACCAGGCCTGGCCCACCATTGTTTTCCCTATACTTTTGTCCCAAAAAGCTTGCAGAATGCCAGTTTTGTTTTTGTCAGGCACGATGTGCACCGGACCTCGCTGCACCCACCGTATGCCGGACCATTCAGGGTGTTGGAACCTGGGGCAAAGCATTTTGTGTTATACTTGGGGGGATGTAGGGAGACCGTCTGCATCGACAGGCTGAAGCCCGCTTTTGTGTTGGCAGACGAGCAGGCGGTGTTGGCCCAAGCTCCCTGGCGTGGATGCCCACTGTTGGTGGCTCCGCAAGTTGGTAATCCTTTGGCAGGGACCTGTGATCGTGAAGCAGATGTGTTTCCTCCCCCTCCCTTTTTCCCTCCACAGACTGACGTGCCCTCCTGTACACCCCACCAGCAGAGCAGTTCAACTGGATCAGTGACCCCCTGCTACAGCCGCTATGGGCGCCGGCTCAAGCCCAAAGGACAGGGGGGTTAGTGCCCTTTCTGGGTGTTGGGGGGGGGGGGGGCTATGTGGAGGCATGGTGTGGGAATTCTCCACCCAGAGAATGCAGCTGGGGAAGGGGGGAACAATGGACCAAAAGAGGAGGCGTCACCGGGGGGGTATCAGATGGGACAGTAAGGACTATGTACCCCCCCGGGGAAAGAAGTAACTGCTGGAGCCGCTGGAAGAAGAAGGGTGTGAGAGCGGTGCCGGCGTTATGTCATGTGCCACACAGGCTTTGTTCTAAACAACAATGCATTATGGTCAGAAGTTCCTGGTCTCAATGCATGGCATTAAAGATATACAGTGGGGCAAAAAAGTATTTAGTCAGCCACCAATTGTGCAAGTTCTCCCACTTAAAAGATGAGAGAGGTCTCCAATTTTCATCATAGGTATACCTCAGCTATGAGAGACAAAATGAGAAAAAAAAATCCAGAAAATCACATTGTCTGATTTTTAAAGAATTTATTTGCAAATTATGGTGGAAAATAAGTATTTGGTCACCTACAAACAAGCAAGATTTCTGGCTCTCACAGACCTGTAACTTCTTCTTTAAGAGGCTCCTCTGTCCTCCACTCGTTACCTGTATTAATGGCACCTGTTTGAACTCGTTATCAGTATAAAAGACACCTGTCCACAACCTCAAACAGTCAGACTCCAAACTCCACTATGGCCAAGACCAAAGAGCTGTCAAAGGACGCCAGAAACAAAATTGTAGACCTGCACCAGGCTGGGAAGACTGAATCTGCAATAGGTAAGCAGCTTGGTGTGAAGAAATCAACTGTGGGAGCAATTATTAGAAAATGGAAGACATATAAGACCACTGATAATCTCCCTCGATCTGGGGCTCCACGCAAGAGCTCACCCCGTGGGGTCAAAATGATCACGAGAACGGTGAGCAAAAATCCCAGAACCACACGGAGGGACCTAGTGAATGACCTGCAGAGAGCTGGGACCAAAGTAACAAAGGCTACCATCAGTAACACACTACGCCGCCAGGGACTCAAATCCTGCAGTGCCAGACGTGTCCACCTGCTTAAGCCAGTACATATCCAGGTCCCGTCTGAAGTTTGCTAGAGAGCATTTGGATGATCCAGAAGAGAATTGGGAGAATGTCATATGGTCAGATGAAACCAAAATAGAACTTTTTGGTAAAAACTCAACTTGTTGTGTTTGGAGGAGAAAGAACACCATACCTACTGTGAAGCATGGGGGTGGAAACATCATACTTTGGGGCTGTTTTTCTGCAAAGGGACCAGGACGACTGATCCGTGTAAAGGAAAGAATGAATGGGGCCATGTATCGTGAGATTTTGAGTGAAAACCTCCTTCCATCAGCAAGGACATTGAAGATGAAACGTGGCTGGGTCTTTCAGCATGACAATGATCCCAAACACACCGCCTGTGCAACGAAGGAGTGGCTTCGTAAGAAGCATTTCAAGGTCCTGGAGTGGCCTAGCCAGTCTCCAGATCTCAACCCCATAGAAAATCTTTGGAGGGAGCTGAAAGTCCGTGTTGTCCAGCGACAGCCCCAAAACATCACTGCTCTAGAGGAGATCTGCATGGAGGAATGGGCCAAAATACCAGCAACAGTGTGTGAAAATGTTGTGAAGACTTACAGAAAACATTTGACCTCTGTCATTGCCATCAAAGGGTATATAACAAAGTATTGAGCTGAACTTTTGTTATTGACCAAATACTTATTTTACCGAGGAATTTATCAACTAATTCATTAAAAATCCTTCAATGTGATTTTCTGGATTTTTTTTTTCTCATTTTGTCTCTCATAGTTGAGGTATATCTATGATGAAAATTGGAGACCTCTCTCATCTTTTAAGTGGGAGAACTTGCACAATTGGTGGCTGACTAAATACTTTTTTACTCCACTGTAAAAGAGGAATGCACAGAGACCTGGGAGCTCTTTTATTGTACTGTATGTTGGAGATGGAATAAAGTTTTTGTCCATTTCCTTGCCTCGCCTGCTTCCTTTCTCCACACACCATGCACATTTAGCAACAAAGAAGTTTCCCGCAGCACAACTGCTTGGAACCGCTTGGAACCCTAATAACATTCTAATTACCTCCACCAAGGAGCCGAGGTAATGTAATTAGTGTTGTCTGTCCGTTTGTCTGTCTGCTTGTTAGCAGGATTACACAAAAACTACTGGATGGATTTTGATGAAATTTTCACAAGAGGTAGCCCTTGGGTCAAGGATGAATCCATTACATTTTGGTGATGATCTGAGAATGCATACCTCTGCCAAGGCTTTTATCTTCTCAGTGTTAGCAAGAATACTCCCAAACTACGGGATGGATTTGGATTAAATTTTCACCAGAGGTGGTTCTTGGGCTAGAGAGGAACCCATTACATTTTGGTGATGATCTGAGAATGCATACCTCAGCCAAGGGTCTTATCTTTTCACAATGTTTTAGCAACAATATTCCAAAACTAGTAGACAGTAGAGTTGGAACGTTAATGAACAATTCGTTCGAGTGTACCAGTTCTTTTCGGTGAACAAACTGTTTTTAATCACTGACCATAACTGAATGAATCAGTTAGGAAATAGCGGCCATTTCATCCCCTGCTTCCGAGTCACATACACACCATTGACTGGTAGCTCTCCAAGCCTTTTGCAGCCTATTGCAACCTCGCAAACCTGGAGCTCCGGAAGGAGCTGCTTTTATTAGACAAGTCGTTCAGGAAAGGCTCCTGTTGAAAATGCTCTAAATATGTGTGTATATCCCTTTAAGGGCAGAGTTAATCATTGTAATATTTTGCATCTGATTGGTCCTTGTATAGCCATCCTGGCCAATCATGTTTCAGTTTGTATAGTAGCTAGAGTTTCAATGTGCAGTGTTTCAGTGTGCAGAAACATTACCTCTGATGTACTGGGGCTGAGAGTGTGTGAATGATAAGAATTAAGTTTGTTTTATAATTTCTTTAAGTCTCATGTGTTTATCACTTGTAATTTGTAGATATTTTCTGGATAAATGTTAAAAGTTCACCATAAGTTTGTAGATTATTTCCCCTGTATAAAGCCTGGTGTGCTAGCTGTCACATGGTCAGTGTGTGTTATATATCTACATACATCTAAGTTAGTCATATACCCATAGACCATGTTAATATGTTAAGGATATTTTGTGATGAGTGATTGTGAGTTCATTATTGATTTAGCATGTAGGATTGCATTGGATTTAACTGCATTGGGATAACCTGCCTCTCGCCCAAAGATGCTGGGATAGGCTCCAGCCCCCCCGCGACCTGAAAAGGATTAAGTGGAAGAAGATGGGTGGATGGATGCATTGGGATGCAGAGGAGTGAGTATGGCCATTTGTGATTCTGGCGTGCCCTCTACTGGTGGTAGCCATATAGCAGTAGGATCGTTATATTGCGCCCATATCTTTATTTGTTCATTCTTTTTGTTTGTGTATTTATTTCAGACCACACTTCAACTCAGCCATTAAAGATTTAAGAAAGAACCTTTAAGTTGTCATCCTTGACCGGATGCCTGTGGTGGCTGTAAACTTTGAACCTCTAAAGTCTTTACAACATTTTATGGTGCCAAAACCCGGAATTACAGCTACCACGTTAGAGAGGTGTCCTGGACCCTTCCTGAAACTGCAATGGAGCACGATAAACAGGACACTAGACCTAGAAGACTGATTCATTGCCCACATTTCTTAGAGGACTTTAGTGTTGAGTATCCCAGTGAGCCAAGAATGAAATCTTATCACAGAGAGCCACATGATAAATATGAATATAGAGAACATATGATGAGTCCTTTTACCAGTCAAGCTCATTACCCATCTGCACGTCACCATGAGCACATCTTTGAGGAATCTGCCAAGATAACACCCCTCTCAATCCTTGATTTTGAAAGAGACACAAAAAATAGAGATGTACCACAGTCACCCCGAGATGGTTCTTGCTGCTATAAAGGAGATACAGTAGGAGAATCGGCAACTTCAAGAAAACATGTTATGTCTCACAGAAGTAATAAATAAAGTCCAGCAACAGCCTCCTCCTCGCCCTGCTGACATACAAAAAGAGTCCCCCCCTCATTCTGATTCAGGATCAGATATCATATTTAAGATGGAAAAGAGAGAGTAAAATAAAGCAGAGGAGGACCAACAGAGAAGTGATAATGACCCTACTTATCCAGAACCCCCTGCACTTTGGAGACAAACATCCTTAACCACTTTACAAGTACACACTCAAGAGGATGATACATGGCGCAGCATCCAACAAATATTTCAGGGTGTGGAGACAATGGACATCCTGAATAGAGGACCTCCTGATGCCTAGAGTTTTGCTCAGCCACAACCCCTGCAAAATGCAACACATCTTGATTTAGGGCAACCTCCTTATGCTCTCCACAGTGCACCTTATTCAAACCAGAATCAACGTCACTACACCCCAAGACCTACTGAATGAGAGAGGATCTATAGAGGGCCAAAGCCAACAATTCCTCATTTCACACATGATGATCTCAGAGAATTCTCTAGACTGAAAATAGCTTTAAATAATCTTCTTCCAAGTGACGCAACAGAACAATTTAAATACCAGATTCTGGTCGATCATCTGAAACTCGAGGATGCATTACTGATTGCTGACTCATACAGTAACTCACCCTTTCCCTACAGTGACACAATGGCAGCCCTCACTGCTCAGTGTGGCCAACCCCACCAGCTGGCTTTGAGAAGAACTGCAGAGCTAATGGATGGAACCAGCATTAAGGATGGTAACTCTTCATCCTTCTGCAGATTTGCTCTGAAGGTATGTGCTCTTGTGGGGATGCTGGATCAATTAGGCCGGAATGGGCAAATTGAACTGAACTGTGGATCCCACGTGACAAGACTCACCTCAAAGTTGCCACAGTCTCTAAGAGCTGAGTTCCGTCGATGTGCACTCTCCCACCGCATGAATGTGCCCACACTGTATGACTTCTTGGACTGGCTAGAAGTTGAAGTCCAAGTACAAGAGAGTGAAACAGAAATAACTGGCATAAGGAAAAGATCAGGCTGCAGAGAATGCTTTCCAGATAAACGAGCACACCCTAAATCTTCCACCATTCTCCTCAACACCGCTCCCGTTACTCCAGCTGAAGGTGGCCCAAAACACTCAACAACTAGTTTGCTTCCCACCACAATGAAAAGTAAGTTGTACTGTTCATACTGCAGTAATAACCAGCACCATCTGAATCATTGCATGAATTTCAGCAAACTTACAAAGGAACAGAAAGAAGAGTGGATTCGCACTAATAGAAAGTGTTGGAAATGTGGCAGAAACCACCAAGCAGCTCAGTGTCAGCTCAAAGTTAAATGCAAAATATGCAGTGGGAAACAGAGATTCTCCATGAGGTGAATGCTAAGCAAATACTTCAAGTGAGATTTTGTATGTAGACAGACCAGCATCTTCCAATCGTGGCCTTCTTAAGCTGAGTAAAGTCATTCTGCACAATGGTAACCACAAGCTGGAGACATTTACCATTCTAGATGATGGATCAGAAAGGACTATTCTCCTCTCCTCAGCAGCTCAGCATCTGGACCTTCATGGCAATCCAGAAGATCTAGTGCTGAAAACAGTCAGACATAATATCAGAGTTGTAAAGGGTTAGTCTGTATCCTTCACTGTCTCACCAGCCTCACAGCCTAACAAGACCTATGAAATAAAGGGAGCTTTCACTGCAGAGCCATTAGGTTTAGCAGAACACTCACAGCCAGTTGCAAGTCTACAACGAAAATATCCCCATCTTCGGAAACTACCCCTTGATTCATTCCACAAGGTAAAGCCTCTCCTTCTAATCAGGTCTGACTATCCACATCTCATCACCCCACTTGAAACAGTGAGACTAGGACCCCCTGGAGGACCTGGTGCCATAAAAACAAGACTCGGATGGACACTGCAGGGTCCAACAAGTACCTTGAAAGAGCAGCTTTCTACTCAAATTCAGTGTTTGTTTACTTCTACACAAGCACCAGATCTGCTGGAAAATGTGCAGAATCTCTGGCAGTTAGATGTTCTGCCATACAGGAATGAGAAAGTTGCCACCAGATCTCACCACGATCAAAGAACAGTCCAACTTCTAGAAGAGAAAACAGTGAGAGTGAATATCAATTCTACACACAGGTATACAAGTCCATTTCTACTTACCTGTGACATGCCGACATTGCGTGCCCCCAAAGAGTCTGTTCTGTCTCTCCTTAGAAGCACAGAGAAGAAACTGCTGAAGGGCCTAAAAAGGGCAGACATTTATAACCAAGAAACTGCAAAACTAGAGACTGCAGGCTACGTCACAAAGCTGCAACCTGAAGCTGTAGAGAATACAAAGGATACATGGTATATCCCTCACCATATAGTAGAGCACAATGGGAAACACAGAGTACTGTTTAACTGCTCATTCATCTACCAAGGACAGAGCCTGAATGACTACCTGCTACCAGGACCCACATTAGGTCCAACACTACTGGGGGTGCTATTACACTTCAGACAGCACAGCATTGCCATCTCCAGTGACATTAAAGATATGTTCCACCAGGTCCGTCTGCTTCCTGAGGATACACCACTCTTGAGGTTCCTCTGGCGAAACTTGAAAACAGAGCAACTGACGGATGTGTATGAATGGCAAGTTTTGCCATTTGGAACAACTTGTAGCCCATTTTGTGCTATTTATGCATTGCAACGCCACACCAAAGACAGCACCACCCTTGGTGAAGAAACAAGAGACATTGCAGAGAACAACTTTTATGTAGACAATTGCTTGTACAGTCTCAGTTCTACAGAGAGAGCAAAGGAATTGGTAGAAAGGCTGCAATCACTTCTCCTATCTGGAGGATTTGAACTGAGGCAATGGGCCAGCAATGATCCCAGTGTCATAGCCCACCTTCCAGAAGAAGCAAGGAGCTACAGCAATGTGCAGTGGCTCACACAAAATCAGTTACAGCAACAAGAAATCGTACTTGGACTCCTCTGGCACTGTGAGAAAGACGAACTGGGTTACAGATACAGATCTGTTACAGAGAACAAGCCCACTATGCGTTACATATGCAGAGTACTTGCAACGCAATATGACCCCATTGGCTTCATCATACCCTTCACCACCAGATCCATAATTATTGTCCAACACTTATGGGACAAGTGCAGAGAATGGGATGATCCTCACCTGCCAGATGATCTTCTACAAGCTTGGTGCAAATGGGAATTGGAGCTGGAATATCTTTCCCACATAAATCTCCCTCACTGCTATGCAAGTACAGAGATGGACACACCAGAAAGCAGGAGAAAGATTCACATTTTCTGTAATGCATCTGAACAAGCATATGGCTCAGTTGCATGCCTGCGCACCGAGAAAGCATGTGGAAGGGTGGAGACAGGTTTCATCATGGCGAGGTCCAGAGTTGCTCCCAAAAAACAGCACTTTATTCCCAGACTTGAACTTTGTGCTGCTTTGACAGGTGCACAACTCGCCAAGCTGCTGCTGATCACCGAACTGACCACAGAAATCCAACATATGATGCTGTGGAATGACTCTACAACTGTTTTGAAATGGATTCAGTCTGATTCATGCAGATTTAAAGTTTTTGTTGGAACAAGAGTTGCTGAAATTCAGGACCTCACCAACACCATGACATGGCGTTATGTAAGCTCAGAGAACAACCCAGCAGATGATATAACGCGAGGCAAACCTCTGCAGTCATTAGATGGAACAAGCCGATGGAGTCAAGGACCATCATTCCTAACATTAAATGCAGAAAAGTGGCCCATTCTCCCTGAGCTAAAGGACAACAGGAAAGATGAGGTTAAAAGTTCAACTTTCTGTGGTGCAACAATACAGATGCAGAATTCTGTATCAAAGGCAAGAAGAGGAAAACCTTCAGAGCTGTTGTCTGATTGTGGGACAAATTTAGAAGGAGGTGAGCGGGAGTTGACTGAAGTCTTTAAACACATGTGCCCTACTCTTTGAGATCAGCAGGCTAAACAACAAATAAAGTTCAGCTTCAACCCTCCTGGTACACCACACTTTGGAGGAGTGTGGGAGTGTGAAATCAGATCCATAAAGTCAGCCCTCAGACTCTCTCTTGGAGCACAGACTGTCACAGAAGAAGTCCTGCAAACTGTGCTTATTGAAATCGAGGGAATACTGAACTCAAAACCACTGGGCTGTGTTTCATCAGATATTGCAGATATGGACCCAGTAACACCAAATCATCTTCTGATGGGACGGCCAGATGCAGCCTTGCCTCAGATGATCTACTAAGAGTCAGACCTGCTGACCCGTCGTCACTGGAGGCACAGCCAAGTGATTGCAGAACAATTTTGGAATCACTTTGTGAAGAACTACTTGCCCAGCTTACAGTCACGACAAAGATGGCAACTCAAGACAGAGAACTTGCAGCTGGGAATAGTTGTCATGATCATAGACAAACAACTTCCCAGAACACTCTGGCTTGTTGGTAAAGTTATGGCTCTTATCCCTGGTCCAGATGGAGCTGTACGAACTGCTGAGGTAAAGGTAAAGGACAAAACATATCTCAGACCAGTGGCACGCCTGGTAAGACTTCCTCCACTTCCAGATGAAGAAGAAGCTGTGGACAAATAGTCTGGTGTATTATTTATTTGTTTGCATTTTCTGTTAAGACAAATTTGTGTGACAAATTTGGGGGCGGATGTTGAAAATGCTCTAAATATGTGTGTATATCCCTTTAAGGCTAGAGTTAATCATTGTAATATTTTGCATCTGATTGGTCCTTGCATAACCATCGTGGCCAATCACGTTTCAATTTGTATAGTAGTTAGAGTTTCAGTGTGCAACATCTCTGCAATGAGCAGTAACATAACCTCTGATGTATTGGGGCTGAGAGTGCATGAATGATAAGAAGTAAGTTTGTTCTTTAAGTCTCATGTGTTTACCACTTATAATTTGTAGATATTGGTCACACAATGGTCACACAATACCGACGCACTCTACAAGAAGGGACAGCGCAGGCTGCTCCTACTGAGGAGGCTCTGGTCTTTTGGTGTACAAGGGGAGCTGCTGAAGACATTCTACGACACAGTGGTGGCATCAGCCATCACTTTTGGAGTGGTCTGCTGGGGCAACGGCATTACAGCAGCCGATAGGAAGAGACTGAACAAACTGATCAAGAAAGCTAGCTCTGTCCTGGGGAAATGCCTTGACCCAGTGGAGGAGATAGGAGAGAGAAGGATGGTGGCTAAACTGTCATCTCTGCTGGAGTCCGAGTCTCACACTATGCAGGACATATTGAACACACTGAGGAGCTCATTTAGCAGTAGACTACGTCATCCTAGGTGCGCAACCAAGAGGTTTCGCAGGTCCTTCCTACCTACGGCTGTCAGACTCTATAACCTAAGCAGGTCTGCTCGCAGAGATAGCAAAAAAACGTGACGACCTAGTAGTATTGAATGCAAAAGACGCAACAGACTTACACAAATGGTCCCCTCCAGTATACAACTAGGACAATATCAGTCGCTACGGAGGGTGACAATATGTATGGGTACATATTCATACTATGTAGGATAACTAAGTAGACGGTTATGCTGTTTATTCCATCTTGCTACAATGCTCCGCACTTTGTATATATATTTATATATTTATGTGTACGTATGTATATCCACTGCTCTTATTTATATTTTTCGTATCTTCTTAATTATTGCTCTGAGTGTTGCTATCCCTGTGCTGTTGCAATCCTGGAATTTCCCCATTGTGGGACTAATAAAGGCTTATTACCTCCGCCAGGCCACAGGCCGCAGGAGGTTATGTTTTTGCCAGCGTTTGTCTGTCTGTTTGTCTGTCTGTCTGTTGGTTAGCAAGATAACTCAAAAAGTTTTGGACGGATTTCCATGAAACTTTCAGGCGTTGTTGGAAATGGTACAAGAAAGAACTGATTAAATTTTGGGGATGATCAGGATCACCATCTGGATACAGGAATTTTTTAAAGGATTCTTTAACATTGTGAGATACGGCCATTTTCAACATGTGTGCAGGCGCAATGGAGGGCGCTGGTCGTCGTGTCTGACGAACACAAACTCCGCGTTCTTCAAAGTTTTAGGCACAAAAGCACGCAAAAAACAGTGGTGGGCTGGGCCCGGCAGCGCGCCTGTGTTTGCGCTACGCTGCAAAAGCTGAGACGGGCAGCTGTCCGGCGTGAGATTATTTGGCAGAAATTCCCCGGGCAGCCATAGGGGCTGCGCAAAAACAAGCTCTCTGCCGGGGAAGCTTCCAAATCCTCTTTTGCTGTGGAGCGCTACCCCAGTAAAAAACCCACGGCAACCTGTCTACCCAATTTGCATCCGTCAGTGAAGCCCTGAGTGCTGCTTTCAGTGATCTATGAAAACGCTCGCATAACCCATTGGCCTGTGGGTTGTACGCGGTTGTGCGATGAATTGCAACGCTCGCAGCCTGGGAGTTTGGAGATGGAGGAGATGGACACAACAGCAACACTTCAGTTTATTACTTCCGCCAAGTTGGTAATGCTTTTACTACTGAACCACTAATCCTATCATTGTGAATCCAATTGCTAGTCATAAGTTTTCATGGTCAAGGAATCTGAAAACGTACACACAAACACTGTATGGGGGGGAACTGTAGCGCTTGGCGGAGGTCTGCGCTCTCCGAGTGCTTTTCTAGTCTTATCATATATTTTCTGGCTAAATGTTAAGAGTTCACCATAGGTTTGTAGTGTGGGGGACACAATAGGTCATGGCACTCCACCCAGGACAGGGGGTTGGTGGGGGGAGAAGATAGCCAGAAATGGTAATGGAGAAAAGGCGAGAAAGAGCACCTAAGGGCGCCAGAGTGCTAGGGGGTAATAAGCCAAAGAAAGATGTGTCTTCTGCCCCCACTGTGCCAGGTTCACACCTGAGGACACAGGGGTGTGAATGTATTGTATCAAGACCTGCTCTGTGACGCATGTTAATGTGTATGTGGGTGTGTGTGCATGTTTCACAGCGTGTATGTTAATGTGCTTACCCTGGGTGCCAGAGAGGCGGGAATAAGTGTATAAGAGAGATTGCTCTGGCACTCAGGGGCATTCTGTTCTGTGTTGGAGGAGAATAAAGTTCTGTGTTGTCAGCTCACTGTTTCGTCTGATTCCATCCTCCACAGGGGTGACCCTGAGACGTGAAATGGAGAACGAGCCGAGCTCCTCCGTGGGGACACTCCCACTGGGGTCTCACACCGCTGCATGCGCCGTTGCAGTCAGACTCCTGGATTTTTGGCTTCATGACCCGGCCGCTTGATTTATACATGTGGAAGCCCAGTTTGCCTTCCACGGAGTCTCAACAGATGACACGAAGTACCATCATGTGGTAACTGCACTGGACGCACGCACCACACAGCCCGCCATGAGCCGACTCTGAGCCCCGCCAGCCCAAGGAAAATACTATGCTCTCAAGCGGCTGCTGCTGCACCATTATACCCTTTCAGATGCAGAGAGGGCGGAAAAGGTCCTACCCGCTCGGAGCTGGGAGGCAGATTGGCTGTGGACCTGGTGGAGAGCATGCTGGCGTTGATGGGCACAGACGATGGATCTTTCCTTTTCGCCCACCTCTTTCTCAGAAACCTACCAGCTTCAGCGCGAGCGTTCCTTGCTAACTCACTGTTGCTGGCGGCCAGGGACTACTGCGTGCTGGCAGAGGAGGCAGACCACATCATCCTGGCAAACAGGGCTCTAAGCGTTCAGGCAGTGAGACCGGGATCTCCAGTGGAGCCTGGCAAGGTTGCAGAACCGATGGTGGTGACCGGGATGGCCGCCAGGAGACACAGGACCGGGACGCTGTGTTTTTATCACCGCTATTTTGTCAAGGAAGCGCAACATTGTCTGCCGTCGTGCCACTTCAAGAAAGCCGGGAAATGGGACAGCCAGCGGTCAGTAGCAGCTGTGACCGCTGGCGACAGGAAGAAGTTGCTTTTCATCATGAACACACATTCTGGGAGACGTTTTTTGGTAGACTCTGGCTCCCAGGAGAGTCTCATTTTGCCGGTCAGCGCAGACAGGCTGGCGGAAGGTTGCAGCCCATCTTTAACGGCGGCAAACGAATCCCACATCAGGACGTTTGGAGGGAGGACGGTGACTGTATGTTTACATGGATGCAATTACCAGTGGGACTTTGTGGTAGCTGCATGTTCAGTCCCCATCTTAGGTGCTGATTTTCTGTGTGCTTATGGACTACTTGTTGATGTTGCCAACAGGCGTTTAGTGGACGCTGTATCTTTTTCCTCCTTGCCCTGCATAGCTCAGGTTGTTGGGCCACCAACACACGTTAATGTTCTAGCTCCAGGGGGTAAGTACCAGCATTTGCTTTCCGAGTTCCCAGCACTCATGGTTCCCACCTTTTCCGCTACGATAACCAAGCATGGGGTCAAGCATTTTATCACAACGAAAGGTCTGCCTGTGTTCCCACACCCTCGCCGCCTGGATGCGGCTAAACTAGCCAGCGCACATGGGGAGGTTGCTAACTTAGAGCGGTTAGGTATCGTTAGGTGCTCCAACAGTCCTTGGTCATCCCCGCTGCACATGGTGCCCAAGGCTGATGGGTTGTGGCAGCCATGCGACAATTTCTGACGCTTGAACAATGCCACAGAACACGACCGGTAACCCATTCTGCACATCCAGGATTTTTCCGTGCTCCTGGTCGGGACGCGCATTTTTTCAAAAGTGGATGTGGTCCTGGGGTACCACCAGGTCCTGGTTTATGCAGAGGACATTCCTAAAATGGGGGTAGTAACTCCTTCTGGCTTTTTTGAGTTTTTCCGCATGCCGTTTGGGTTAAAAGGTGCACCGCAAACTTTTCAAAGAATGATGGACATGGTGCTCCGGGACCTGCCGTTCATTTTTGTCTACTTGGACGACATTTTGGTGGCTAGCGCATCAGAGGAGGAGCACCTCGCCCACCTCATACAAGTTTTCCAATGGTTGGAAGCACACGGGCTTATTGTTAACCCAGCAAAGTGCCAGTTCGGACTGCCAGAGATTGATTTTTTGGGCCACTGCATCTCGCTAGATGGCGCGATCCTGCTGCTGGATAAAGTGCACGCAGTGTCGGTGCCCCCACCCGTTGGCACCCTTCAAACCTGAGACAACTGGAGCAGTTTGCTCATGAGGAGTGGGCTAAAATAACTGCTGAGAGGTGCAGAAGTCTCATTGACAGTTATAGAAATCGTTTGATTGCAGTGATTGCCTCAAAAGGTTGTTCAACAAAATATTAAGTTAAGGGTACCATCATTTTTGTCTAGGCCTGTTTCATGAGTTTGTTTTTTAAAATAATTCTATTGAACCACAATTCAAAAGCATTGTCTGATTTTCATTGGTTAATTTTCATAGAATTTTTATTTATTACCACTTTTGTCAGATTCAAGTTATTTCTGTGACCACTGTGGGTTTTTCTTTCATTAACAGAGGGGTACCAACAATTTTGTCCACATGTGTACATTGTGTTTAGAACAAAGCCTGTGTGGCACATTAACATGACATAATGCCAGCACCGCTCTCACACCCTTCTCCTTCCAGCGGCTCCGGAATTTACTCTTCTCCCCGGGGGGCACATAGTCCTTACTGTCCCGTCTGATACCCCCCGGTGACACCTCCTCTTTCGGTCCATTGTTCCCCCCTTCCCCAGTTGCCTTCTTCTCGGGGTGGAGAAGTCCCACACTATGTCCCCACAACATCACCCCCCCCCCCCATAGAAAAGTCCAAAACACACCAATTAGGCCTTCCCAAATTTTTAACCCGAATCACGCACTAACAATAAACAGAATATATAGGCCTATCCATACACACAAAACAACTAAAACTAGAGGGGGACAGGTGGACTACTGTCCCCCCTCCACATGTCTAGACGGATTATTCTGCCGTCTTTATCAACATATATATAGTCCTTGAAAAATAAAAGCTGCCGTGTTCCTAATGTGTGTGTGTGTATATATATATATATATATACAGTATATATATATATATATATATATATATATATATATATATATATATACAGTGGGGAAAAAAAGTATTTAGTCAGCCACCAATTGTGCAAGTTCTCCCACTTAAAAGATGAGAGAGGTCTCCAGTTTTCATCATAGATATACCTCAACTATGAGAGACAAAATGAGAAAAAAAAAATCCAGAAAATCACATTGAAGGATTTTTAATGAATTAATTGGTAAATTCCTCGGTAAAATAAGTATTTGGTCAATAACAAAAGTTCATCTCAATACTTTGTTATATACCCTTTGTTGGCAATGACAGAGGTCAAACGTTTTCTGTAAGTCTTCACAAGGTTTTCACACACTGTTGATGGTATTTTGGCCCATTCCTCCATGCAGATCTCCTCTAGAGCAGTGATGTTTTGGGGCTGTCGCTGGGCAACACAGACTTTCAACTCCCTCCAAAGATTTTCTATGGGGTTGAGATCTGGAGACTGGCTAGGCCACTCCAGGACCTTGAAATGCTTCTTACGAAGCCACTCCTTCGTTGCCCGGGCAGTGTGTTTGGGATCATTGTCATGCTGAAAGACCCAGCCACGTTTCATCTTCAATGCCCTTGCTGATGGAAGGAGGTTTTCACTCAAAATCTCACGATACATGGCTCCATTCATTCTTTCCTTTACACGGATCAGTCGTCCTGGTCCCTTTGCAGAAAAACAGCCCCAAAGTATGATGTTTCCACCCCCATGCTTCACAGTAGGTATGGCGTTCTTTCTCCTCCAAACACGACAAGTTGAGTTTTTACCAAAAAGTTCTATTTTGGTTTCATCTGACCATATGACATTCTCCCAATCCTCTTCTGGATTATCCAAATGCTCTCCAGCAAACTTCAGACGGGCCTGGACATGTACTGGCTTAAGCAGGGGGACACATCTGGCACTGCAGGATTTGAGTCCCTGGCGGCGTAGTGTGTTACTGATGTTACTTTGGTCCCAGCTCTCTGCAGGTCATTCACTAGGTCCCCTGTGTGGTTCTGGGATTTTTGCTCACCGTTCTCGTGATCATTTTGACCTCACGGGGTGAGATCTTGCGTGGAGCCCCGGATCGAGGGAGATTATCAGTGGTCTTGTATGTCTTCCATTTTCTAATAATTGCTCCTACAGTTCATTTCTTCACACCAAGCTGCTTACCTATTGCAGACTCAGTCTTCCCAGCCTGGTGCAGGTCTACAATTTTGTTTCTGGTGTTCTTTGACAGCTCTTTGGCCTTGGCCATAGTGGAGTTTGGAGTCTGACTGTTTGAGGTTGTGGACAGGTGTCTTTTATATTGATAATGAGTTCAAACAGGTGCCATTAATACAGGTAACGAGTGGAGGACAGAGGAGCCTCTTAAAGAAGAAGTTACAGGTATGTGAGAGCCAGAAATCTTGCTTGTTTGTAGGTGACCAAATACTTATTTTACCAAGGAATTTACCAATTAATTCATTAAAAATCCTTCAATATGATTTTCTGGATTTGTTTTTCTCATTTTGTCTCTCATAGTTGAGGTATACCTATGATGAAAATTGGAGACCTCTCTTATCTTTTAAGTGGGAGAACTTGCACAATTGGTGGCTGACTAAATACTTTTTTCCCCACTGTATATAGTATATAATCCCCTGAACTTTTATACAAACATATAAATTCCCATTCATCAAACAAACAGGCAATATTTACAACCGCACAGTGCTATTGGCACACCCAACAAAAGCACCCCATAACCCGGCAAACCACACAGTAATACATACATTTTATACATCACTTGTTTTTGTTTTGTTTTTTTGTGTCTGTGTTTTGTACATGGGCAATTTATATAGCACTCAGTATAAGGAATATATTGACTACGTAGCTCAGGCAATACACAACACTATATACAGTTTGACATATCATCCCCTTAGCTACCATACAGTCCCAATGGAGAAACCATCCCCCGGAGACCCGTCTGGCGGGTCCCACCCAGATCGCCTTCGTCTTTTCGCCTCTGGAGATGAGCCACGTCAAAGTTGCAACACCTCCTTCCCATCGCTGGTGCGCTGCAGCTCATTGGGGTGTCTTCATGAGTCATCGGACAGCTGGAGATAGCCATCCTCCCGAATGGCCACCACCCGCAGCCACCCCTGTTCATCTCGTTGTTTCCGCTTGTCATGGGCCCCCCTTAGCTGAGCCTCCCCCCTGAGCCGAACCACGTCAGTGACCCATAGAGGAGCTCGACTTGGCTTCAAATGTCCACGATGCTCAGACCGGGCTTCCTCTCTGGGTCAAACCGCTCCACCGACCCCATACGATGCCCAACTCGGCCTCCAGTGTTGCTGTGTGGCACATCCGTCCACTGTGCCAGTCGGTCCTGCCCTGCTGTCTTTCATTTCAAACGCTGGCAAAGCCGTTGTAGTCCCTTGCTTTTCAATATTTCCAGGCCGAACTCCGGAAGCAGCGGGAACTATCTTCTTGGCTCCATCCACCGTCACGGGCGTTCCACCGCGCTGCCCAGTTCCCACATCCAGGGCAACTTGGACTCTGGCACCAGAACCCTCCTGCGATGGCTCTGGATGGTATTGGTCCTGGTCATCTCCCAGAATACTAGTCCAGTCTTTGTCCCATACCGCATGGTCCACCACGCACAGAACCGGTTGGTCCCACAAACCACAGCCCAACCACTCCTCTCCGACACCACTGGTGATCGTGAAGCCCAGGCTGTAGAACATGTCACAGCCCATCACGTTCGACCCGCTGATGGTCACCACGAATTGGAAGTTGGACATCATTGCTGACTTGTAGCTCGCTGTCGATTCCAGCAAACCCACGATGGCCAACTTACTACCTCCATAGTCCAAATATGATGTCAACAGTCCTCTCACTTGGTAATATAGGAACAAGCTCCTCACAGTCGGCCAGTTCAACACAGAAGCCACTGCTCCCGTGTCCACCAACAACGGCACCTCCACGCCATCCAGCATCACATTGCAATAAATCCGCCCATCTGTGCTTGGGGAGATGGTGTGAATAACCGTAGGAGTCGTGGTGGGAGAATCCACTTCACATCATCATTCTCCTCACTCAAAGTTTTTACAGGCCCTGGCAAAATGGAGTCCACACTTGCCACAGCGTTTGCCCCTCTCCGGACACTCTCTTGCCTTGTATTGGTGCTTGGTGGACCCGCAGCAAAAACACTTTGGCAATCCCAGGGCGGACCTAATTTTTATAGCTGTAGCATATTCTTCTTGTTGTTGCTATCTGGGTCCACATCCTGCGCCGCCAACTGTGGTTCCATATGCCTCAGTGTAGTTCTCTCACCGAGGTCCTTGGACAGTTTTTCCGCTGCTTCAAACTCCTGAGCTATCTCGACTGCCGTGGCTAACGTCAGTTCACCGGAGTGCGTGAGGAGCCTTGACCGTGCCGCAGAACATAGCATGTGCTCCGCCAACTGATTGTGGACCATTTCTTCCTCCAAAGCTCCAAACTGGCATTCCCCAGCCAGCTGACGCAGGTCTGCGATGTATCGCTGCACCGACTCTCTAGTCCGCTGGTGGCGCTGCCGAAACTGAATCCTCCGGACTATGACATTTTCCGGAGCGCGAAAGTAGCGCGCCATTAGCCTGACCATGTCATCAGAACTATCACTCTCATCCAATGTGCTGAGAATTCGTTGTCCCTCCATGCTGAGATTATGGGCCAAAATCACTCGTGCACGCAGTTTCTCCAATTTGCCGAGGTTCAAGGCCACCAAATAGTTCTGGAATGCCACATACCACCTCGCACAGGGCACCAGCGGTTCTCCCAGGAGCTCCAAAAATGGCCGAATACTAGAAACTCCCTTATCCATACTTTTATCCTCGTCGCCAAATGTTATGTCCATGACCCATACTTCAATAATGAGACCGGAGGTGCAGTAGAACGTAGGTTTACATAAGAACTCACAACATGATTCAGGCGCTCTCATATAGGCAGAGGTCTGGTTGTAAAGAGACAGTGCCTCTTCCGCATCCGCCTTTTATACTTAGGGTGGCGGCAGAACCGGAAAGGTGTAGCCACCACATAGTACACACAATATGAAATGTATCATATTTGATACATCACAATAACATACAACACATCAATCAGTAAAAAATGGCAAACTCAATTAAAACCAATAAAATGCATGAAACTCCCGAGTACTAAAATAAAAGGGTTAAATATACTCTTAAAATAATCCTGCATAATAATAATAATAGTAGCAATAATAATAATCAGTTTCATCTGTTTACCTTGTTTAAATTAGTGATGTTAAAACTGAGGTCTTATGAAATTAGCAACTTTGAGACAATTGCTTCATGAGCGAGTGTTATGAAACAGCTAATAAAGACTGCCATCTGGTGACTGACTGTCAGAACTGCATCTGAGTGGAAAACCTGAAAAAAATCTCTACTTTTTTTTTAGAGCATTTGGCCATCCGAGGTCTATTCAAACGTGAATGACAGGAACAAACAATACAAAGCAAACAAAAAAAACTAATTCCCTCTCAAACTTCCCCCAAGCCCTCAAGTCACGTGATGTGACCGACATAACGAGGCCTTGCTTTCTACAGTCACGTGACTGTGAGCATGCTGAAACGGCGCTTGATACACTGCTCATGACACTTCCGTTTTATATTGCTCGAATCAGTGTCGAGTGGGCAGTGTCTAGCGTAACATCACCAGCTTAAACGCACAGCACGAATCCAAGCTGCCTTGCCCGGCTGCTGCTTGTTCAGCAGCCTCCCTCATGTCCTCAGCACATGAACGTGTACTGAGGAGCAGAGAACGACCCACCAGCTGCTGATTCGTACAGCAGTTGTCTCCCTCACATTCTCATCAGTTCAGTCAGTGAGCATACTGAAGAGCAGTGTAGGAGTGAGCCCTGTGGTATGTCCACAAACCTGGCACAAAAGGAGATGGACGAGAGGTTGCACCGGAACTGTGCTTTATTGAAGAACTGGTTGCAATACAGCAGGTGCCACACTGTGTGGGGTCATCCGGCCAAGAGAGCCCCAAATGGAGGACGCCCCTTCTTATAGGGCAGTGTGATGATGCAATTGGAAGGTGGCGATATTACACCGCACTTCACAATAAAGCCCTGATCCTACATTCTCCCCCTCCATTACAAAACAAAAAACACATCCAATCAAAATCTGCCCAAATTTGGCATACAACCCCCCCCCCCCCAACAAACACACTAAAATAATAATAACAGTGAACACAAAATCATAACAAACAAAACTAGGACCGGTAGGTAGACTGCCACACGGCCCGCACAGCCAAATGGTTTGTTCTGCCACTTCCTAATGATGGACTGGCTGTGCTCCTACCTAAAGAGTCCTTTGTCTCTTCTTTACTGTCTCCCATGGTAAAGGTGGGTGGGGCGGGGAAAACAGTTCAGTCTGAGGGGCTTTGAGGTGGCTCCATGGTGGCCCCCTCCCTGGAGCTTTGGAGCAGGCTCGTGGCGGCCCCCCCTCCTTGGAGTTTTGAAACGGGCTCACAGCGGCCTCCTCCTTGGAGCTGTCAGACCCCTGGGGCCAATCTTCATGACACCGGGGCCCAGGTCTCATACTGTGGTAGCTGACTCCCATGGAGCTTCGCCGTTCAGAACTACCACCTGGACACACCGTAGTCTGTTCATGTGCTGAATCGAATTGTCCGTCAGCCGAAAGCACGTTGCTATCAGCCTCACCACGATCCTCAGCAGCGCCCGTTGCTTCGCTGGCTGCGGCCCAGTCAGTCGCCATCCCGGGCTCTTGCCGATGCAAACCCAAACCCAGTCCATGACATGGAGAAGTGCCTTATTTGATTTCATGTGCTGTCGTTGCACTCCCGGTGGCTCTGCGCGCTCGTTCAGCTTGGGACCTCCGTGGTGCTGCAGCAGTTCTGTTTCCACTGTGCTGGCCACGGACCCTTCACCCGCTGTCTCCATCATCAACTGTGGCTCGTTGTGGGTACAGAAGGTGTCCGGTGCCTCTCCGGTGTTGTCCGTTGAAACAGACTTCTCACCCGTCCACTCAATCATAACCTTCATTGCTTGTTGGGCGAGGACACGGGAGCAGCCCAGTTCCTCCTCTTCGTCGTCTGAAGTGCACCGCTGTGCCGCGCCATGTGTTTTGTCTGTGCCCAGCCGCTGCTGCCATTCTTCGGGGATCTCTGCATGCTTGGGCTCCTTCTCCTTGCGGCTCCTTCTCCTCCCGAGAGCACCGAGTGTGCGCTTTGATGTCAGCGCTGTTCATAATTACCTCGCCGGTGTCGTTCCCGATGGGTACGGGCTCCCTCTCCTCCTGAGCACATGGGGTGGATGGAGCATTGTCCGTGCTGTCCATACCTCTCCTCCTGAGTGCACGGGGTGGATGGAGCATTGTCCGTGCTGTCCATAATTACCTCATCCCACACCACAAAGCCATCATCCCGGTCCACTGTGCCTTAACTGTTGCACCCGGACCATTTAAACCCAGTGCTGTCTCTGATAGCGAAGCCAGTCTGTAGAAAAGGTCACATCCCATAACATTGTCACTGTGCTCTGTCACCTGGAACGTGAAATCGTACACAATTTTGGTTTTGCAGCAAACAGTCAGTTTCACTGTTCTGACATTGTACAGTCTGTGACCACCATATCCATACAGCGGCATTGGGTTCTTCTTGATTCTGTGAATAACTACTGATGCCAGGGCTTACTGAATGAATGGTTGTTGCTGGTGGGTGGGCAGGCTCCTCTGGTGGGCCCCATGGTGCTGACAACTGGCATACTCTGGCAAAATGGTTCAGGGGCCCGCATTTGTTACACTGTTTTCCTCTTGCTGGGCAAACTCATGCTCTGTCCTGGTGCGTCAGCGACCCACAAACCCCACAGATGGGGCCTCTCGAAGTGGA
This sequence comes from Pholidichthys leucotaenia, assembly GCA_020510985.1. Lineage (NCBI taxonomy): Eukaryota > Metazoa > Chordata > Actinopteri > Cichliformes > Pholidichthyidae > Pholidichthys > Pholidichthys leucotaenia. The sequence goes on along the minus strand of CM035837.1, from coordinate 310,550,602 downwards.
CCTTTGGCTCACTGCACTCGCCTCATACTCTTCTGCTGTGCACCCCTCGTTCTCCGTGCCCACCACGTTAGCTAGCGTTGACCGTCTGGGTAGCTTCTGTGTTTGGCGCCCATTTAGCCCTTGACTAATTTCTCTATTGCTACTAGCTGGGACGTTAGCTTCCCCGTGCTAGCTAACTTCATGTCTTTTGGTGCCAGTAGCATCTCAACCCACAGCTTCATGCTACCTGTGTGTTCGACAAAGTAGCTAGCAAGAAGCTCGACAGCATCTGCATATGACTCTGTCTCCCCTAACGTGGGAAATTTTCTGACCTTCTACGCCAAGTTTGCAAAGAAGAAGTGCTCATTTCCTTACCGTGTCGAGTTTACCCAGGCCCAACGCTGCAATGTATGTCTCGAATGTGGCCAGCCAACGAGGCCACAGTATTGCTGATTCTCCTGGGTACTCCAGAAACGGCTGTAGTGGTGTTCCGCACGCCTCCATGAGTTGATCCTTGATTTGCTTTCAGCAGTGACATCAACGTGTGGGTGAGCCTACACATCAGTTTGTTGCCGACTTGAGGCAGTTAGCTAGCAGGTGTTGTTTTGGGCCGCTGGAGGATGAATTAGTATATGACGAGCTTGCAGAGCACACAAGTAGTGCTGCTATACGGGCTAGGCTACTCACAGCGCCAAGTGACCTAACCCTAGTCAGGGCTATTGAGCTAACTCTCCAATTGGAGGCCGCAGACAAGCTAGCTTCAGAGCTAAACTGGTGCCAGTCACAATGGCCACCGAAGCCTCCCGCTGTGACAAATGTAGCGGACTCGAATAGCGAGGATAGCTTGGACGACAATACTACGGAAGCCAATGTTGCCAGCTGAAGGTCTGCCCTGGGAAAACCTTTTTGCTAGGGTTGCGGGTCCGCGACACACCGAAATAAGGCTAAAGACTGTCCGGCTAGATGGAAGCATTGTAGCAGACGTGGACGCTTGAACCATTATGCTAGAGTGTGCCGTGTATCTGAGCCGGAGAGCCCACAGAGGAAATCACTCCGCCCGCCTCCGACAACCATCTGTATGGTGTCTCCCATTACCAACGGGTACACTTTCTGCACAGTGAAACTGGATGGCGTGAAGGTACCGCTGCTGCTCGACACAGAGGCGGAGGGGTAGTTGCTGAATTGGGCGACGGTGAGGAAGTTTTTTTTCCCCACTACAGAATAAGAGGTAACCCAGCGCTGCTTTATGGTTATGGAGGTGGCAGGCTGTGCACAGTTGGGATGTTGGAGTTAACGGTTGGATACAAGTCTGCGACAATGGCTGACTTCACGTTCCATGTGATGGCCCAAGGTGACAACATCATGGGCTGTGACTTGTTCTACGGACTGGGTTTCACCATTAAAGACGACGCTGGGGAAGAATGGTTGGGTTGTGGCTAGTGGAACCCTCTAGTTCTGGTGGTCGATGATGGCATTGTGTGGGATGAAGGACTAACGGACACCATAGCAGTCAAGCAGGACCAGGCTCACTCAGGTTTGGCGCAGGAGGGTCTCAGTGCCGACGCTTCGGAAACGGTAGAGGGGGGTACCAAGTGTGGTGGCGAGGCACCTGCGCTGGCGAGTGACGCCGATGTGCTAGCCCCACATTCCTCCGGAGCTTGGAGGATTTGCAGCTACGATGGCAACCGCTACAACGGCTTCAGAAGAGGACGGGGCCAGACCAACGAGCACGGCAAAAACCATGTGTTCAGTACCACCATGTCAGGCCGAGCCGAGCCCCTCTTAGGGTTATGGACTTGGTTCGGGTTTGAGGAGAGGAACGTCCACGGCGAAGATGGGCCAGACGACAGCCAATGAAACATCAAGAGTGTCTGCACATAGTGACTAAACTGGCCGCAGCATACTTCCAGCTGTCTGATGACTCGGTGAGGCACACCAATCGGCTGTGGCGTATCCAGAAAGAGGCTCCTGGTGATGGGGCTAGACGAGAGCAGGAGTCGGTGGTGATGAGGAGAGGCGCTTTCATCCAGGAGATCACCCATTGTCCTGGGGGCCTGCTGCTTCCAGGGGCACGCTTGCTGAGGGCCCCCCATGCCGGTTCTGCTCCTCCAGCCCAAGGAACAATGCTGTAAATTTTATGTTAATAGTTCAAATGTTCTGATGTTTATGTATGTCGTAAAATGGGATTGTTTTTGTGTTTTTATTAGTTTAGGAACATGGCAATGATTTTAGTTTATTAATGGACTTTTCTTTTAGCTATCAGGTGGCAAAATAATCCACTGTGCCGTGTGGACAGGACGGTAGTCCACCCGTCTGCCCTATTTTAGGTTTTGTTGTGTGAATGTGTTAGGTCATTTAGATACAGTTTCCGTTTTGTTAGTGCATGATTCGGGTCCTACTGTAAATGGGGTGGGGGGGTTAATTGAGTGAGTGGTTTTGGACTTTTCTAAGGGGGGAGGAAATGTGGTGTTGGTGTTTGACACCTTTATTGTGAAGTGCGGTGCAGTGGTGGGCACTTCCTGTTCCACCACTGCACCGCCCTATTAATAGCAGAGGGCATCCATTATGCGGCCTCTTCGACCGCTGCCCTCTGCTTGGTGTGTACTGTGTGTCTGCTGTGTTATCAATGTTCAGTAAAGCTGAGTTCATCCAGCCATCTGGCCTCATCCTTTATAGAGGTATTTTACCATACAAAACAGAGCCTTGGTGGAGGTATGCACTCTCTGCGTGCTTTTCTAGTTTGCTCCTTTTATTTTGAAGAACACTATCTCATCTTGTAAGTTTTATTATGAAGGAAAGCTGCCGGATGTGTCATGGCGATTGCCGTTGGCTGAACTGCTAAGCTCAGAGACGGTGGTGATTTTCAGCTTCGCAGCAGTGTATCATCCGTGATGGCAGGGGGAAATAACTTCTCCGAGCTCCTTTAATATGCTCCCTGTCGAGGGGGTAAGGGTACCACCGGACCACTCTCAAAATGACCACCGGCTTCAGCTCCGGTTCCTGCCGGTTCGCAGATTATTTTGTGATCTGCGGACTCGACACCGAAAGCGGTCTGGAACCCGACGAACTGTCCGGTAAGGACGTTAGCCACCCGTGCTCTGGTCGGGGCTGATGCATGAGCAAATAACGAAGGAAAGGACTGTTGGTAGCATCGGGTCAGCGTTATTATTTAGAGTATTCTGTGCTTTAATATTGGTATAATTCATCAGAATTCGTCAAAGGTGGGCAGTTGTGATAAATACAGAGCGAACATGGCCAGGCCTAGCTCATCTTCTCAGCCTGTTTGTTTGTAATGCTCGATGAGAAGCGAGGGGATTACTGCGTGAATATTCATTTTTAAACCTCTGACGTGAATTTAAAGGGTGATGTTAAAATCCTCATTTCTAGTAGATGATCCCCCTATATCTAAGAGATCTGATGTGTGCAGTAATTGAGGAGTCCGCGTATAATTGGTCAGTGATACAGCTTTTCGAGGATATTGATATCAATGTAACATTATTGCATGTGGATAGGAATGGCTCTCACTGCTACATGGGTATGATCAGGTAATCTAGGTGGTAATACACAGGCAGATTAACGTGTCAGATTCCTTAAGGCAAAATTTGATCATGTCCCCTACTGACCTTTGACATCTTCAGTATCCACCAGAACATGTTACCTTCTCCACATAATCAGTTACATGAAGGACTTAAACGTCTTATTAGATCCAAACAGGCGCTGACACACCGCTAGGCTGTAACTAGGGTTGCACATTTAATCAAATTGCAATGGAGATGAGTCCCTGCAATTTTCAATACACAAAATGTTGCAGTTTAGATTTAGATAATGTAAAGGTGATTTTGTAAACAATACTGTCCAGTTACGTTGTTGTGCTTTTATACAGCTCAGTATTTGTGTTGAGAAACATCAAAATTATAACTTTACTCTGCATTTTTCTTGACAACAGAGCAATTTGACTCATCAAACCACCCATTTAAAAATATGTGTATTATAAATAATATTGAAATTGCAATATTTGGAGCCATATTCACAAATGCACATTTTGCTTAAATTGTGCTGCCCTAACTGTAACCCTTTAGATTTCACCTGTCAGGGTGAAGCATAAGGAAAACTTGAAAAAGTGTATTCACATGTGATATTTTGGCCTCGATTCTGGATTGTCAGGACCTTGATGTAGACTATGGGGACATAGCACAGTGCTGTACTTTTAACAGGCAGCTTCATTATTTCCCTGACACCTTGTGACAATGTCAGGGTTTTCCATGCCATTGTCCAGAAGGCTGTGGATGTGGGAGGGAACAAATGAATTCTCTCAACACAAAATGTTTTCATTAACACTGGGTTTACACTCCAGTGTTAAAACATGTCTTGTCTTTAAGCTGGATGGGACTAAATGAATTAAGGTGTCATTGACTGGACATTGGCTTGTCTTGTCTTAATACCCCCTTTACACAGGGCTGGCAGTCATTGAGAGATGTGGACAATTTTTGATCTATCAGTGGTCTCCACAGTCACCACAATCTCCTCAAAGTTTTGACTCGGTCCAAAACACACAAGGATCTTCCAAAGATCTCAAATTGGCCAGATCTCTCAAAGATCTCTATGCTGTGTAAAAGGGCCTTTCAAGAGCAATCCCATTAATTCTGTAATTAAAAAAAAATTAAACTACTTATTAGGTCTTGTGAAGACCATAGTTTTTGAGATGTCCTCCTTTAACAACACAAAGTAATGGTTACAATAATAGTCAAATCTTGGTTTCTGTCTTACAGCAGTGTGATTTATTGTGACTCAGCTTGGGGAGTCAGTTTTGTCGGTGAAAGAAAGTTCTTTCCTTCTCAGAAAAAAAAACCAGTTTCACCAAAACCATTTTAAAGACTCAACCACTGTAGTTCCTATTTTCACTTCCTTTACTGAGTTCCGCTTTACAGCTTTGAAATGAAGTCCATAAAAAGGATCTGTTCTTTATGTTGCTCAACACAAGTGCATGCAGCTGACCAAACCAAGAAAATGTTATGTTAAATAAAAATCTGATAATGCAAACTTAATCTGATTTGGCGTCACATCCTTAATAAAATGTAGTTTGATAAACCTGAGGGTAGAGCTTCTGCAAAATATACAAGAGAATAAACATGAAAATGTCAATCTTGCATTCATGTGGCTGCGGGGGGGGGGGGGGTAGCCTTCCTTTCAAGCAGTTGTGTGATGCCATTGTAAATTAAGTTGGCAGGTTTCTTTTGTCTATTAGTACAGCTGATTAGACAGCTGTATTGTTCATCACTCAACTCGCAGACACTAAAATTATGTGCTGCTTCATTTGTGATTGTGACACATGCCAGAAAATTCTGACATTTTAAAATTCTGTGTTTTTTTGTTGCTTTTCACTATCAGATTTTCACTTTTCATATTATCACTTTCTGAGTTGGCTTGATGGCTGGGATTTTTTATGGGTGTGTGGGAAAAGTTTCTTTTGGGCATTTCCAACTAAGCAGAAATCTCATCTACTGAAACTTTGCTCAGCTGAACATACTGGGGCTCTTGAGGTCAAACATTGCTGCTGCTGTGCTACTTACTGCAAGATGCTCCTGTTTACTGTAGAATGAGAATAGGGGCTTGCCCTTATCAACTTTTTCAGTTTGACTTGAAGAGAGGAAATGATGTGGAAATTCCATCATTATAGGTTAAATATGCATGTCATTAAGACCTCTGCTGTACCGTAGGCATTCCTAGAAATTTATGTTCTTTGTTTTATTATGCAAATGTAACAGACTATTAATGGAGGCATTTTACTCTTATCAGATCTTCATATATTTATTAATTGTATTTTTTGAAAATGTTACATGGAACTAACTCTACATAAAAAAAATAATTTTATGAGATATTTAGAAATGTGATGTTTGTGTTATTACTGATTACATTAAAGTAAGATAAACCTTGGGTAAACTAATAGAAAACTCAACTTTATTTTAACATGCAAGAGTCAGAACTTCTGATTACAGTGGGGAAAAAAGTATTTAGTCAGCCACCAATTGTGCAAGTTCTCCCACTTAAAAGTTGAGAGAGGTCTCCAATTTTCATCATAGGTATACCTCAACTATGAGAGACAAAATGAGAAAAAAAAAAAAATCCAGAAAATCACATTGAAGGATTTTTAATGAATTAATTGGTAAATTCCTCGGTAAAATAAGTATTTGGTCACCTACAAACAAGCAAGATTTCTGGCTCTCACAGACCTGTAACTTCTTCTTTAAGAGGCTCCTCTGTCCTCCACTCGTTACCTGTATTAATGGCACCTGTTTGAACTCTTTATCAGTATAAGAGACACCTGTCCACAACCTCAAACAGTCGGAGTCCAAACTCCACTATGGCCATGACCAAAGAGCTGTCAAAGGACACCAGAAACAAAATTGTAGACCTGCACCAGGCTGGGAAGACTGAATCTGCAATAGGTAAGCAGCTTGGTGTGAAAAAATCAACTGTGGGAGCAATTATTAGAAAATGGAAGACATACAAGACCACTGATAATCTCCCTTGATCTGGGGCTCCACGCAAGATCTCACCCCGTGGGGTCAAAATGATCACGAGAACGGTGAGCAAAAATCCCAGAACCACACGGGGGGACCTAGTGAATGACCTGCAGAGAGCTGGGACCAAAGTAACAAAGGCTACCATCAGTAACACACTACGCCGCCAGGGACTCATATCCTGCAGTGCCAGACGTGTCCCCCTGCTTAAGCCAGTACATGTCCAGGCCCATCTGAAGTTTGCTAGAGAGCATTTGGATGATCCAGAAGAGGATTGGGAGAATGTCATATGGTCAGATGAAACCAAAATAGAGCTTTATTGTAAAAACTCAACTTGTCGTGTTTGGAGGAGAAAGAATGCTGAGTTGCATCCAAAGAACACCATACCTACTGTGAAGCATGGGGGTGGAAACATCATGCTTTGGAGCTGTTTTTCTGCAAAGGGACCAGGACGACTGATCCGTGTAAAGGAAAGAATGAATGGGGCCATGTATCGTGAGATTTTGAGTGTAAACCTCCTTCCATCTGCAAGGGCATTGAAGATGAAACGTGGCTGGGTCTTTCAGCATGACAATGATCCCAAACACACCGCCCGGGCAACGAAGGAGTGGCTTCATAAGAAGCATTTCAAGGTCCTGGAGTGGCCTAGCCAGTCTCCAGATCTCAACCCCATAGAAAATCTCTGGAGGGAGTTGAAAGTCTGTGTTGCCCAGCGACAGCCCCAAAACATCACTGCTCTAGAGGAGATCTGCATGGAGGAATGGGCCAAAATACCAGCAACAGTGTGTGAAAACCTTGTGAAGACTTACAGAAAACGTTTGACCTCTGTCATTGCCAACAAAGGGTATATAACAAAGTATTGAGATGAACTTTTGTTATTGACCAAATACTTATTTTACCGAGGAATTTACCAATTAATTCATTAAAAATCCTTCAATGTGATTTTCTGGATTTTTTTTTTTGTCATTTTGTCTCTCATAGTTGAGGTATACCTATGATGAAAATTGGAGACCTCTCTCATCTTTTAAGTGGGAGAACTTGCACAATTGGTGGCTGACTAAATACTTTTTTGCCCCACTGTATGCTACTCTAATGACACCAAGGATATACATTTTGTAACTTACATAGGGGCCAAAAGAAAGAAAAATAGTCTGAAAATTAACACATTCAGACCAGTATTTTAAAAGCCGATTGGTTTTTTTTAATTGATATTCTACATTGGAATATTTTTTTCCAGTTCTTGTATACGTAAATTAAAAAGAAATCTAAAGATAAAACATTAGTCTCAATGAATATTATAATGGACCTGTTTCTCAAGCTCAAAGGATAAATGCTAAATCAGTTTCTAAGCAGAAATGTATTTTAATTACTAACATTAATTTACAGTTAAAGTAATTTTTCAAGTATAAATGGCAAATCCAAATGAGCTCCAGTTTCATATTCTGAAACCCAGACATGTTTGCAATTGAGCTAATGATTAAAAAACACATCCGGTGGCCAAAACTTGAAATGTGGTTGTTTATAGCAGGAATTTGATATTGACTATCCTTTAAATTGTGGAAAAACAAGTATGAAATTAATCTCAAGATTAATGGATATAAAAATAATTAAATTAATACTGTTAAATACTGCATTTAATTTGCACATCTTTGTCTCAGACATCTGAAAAGAGAGCATATATTTATTTACTAAAAAATAACTTTTTTACCTGGGATATCTGCAATGATTTTAATATTTAAATCAGTTAAACGTAACCATGCTGTACAATTACTTCCTGGATATCTTGCTTAAACTGTTCAAGGATTTGAAAAAGCTGCAGTTGCACCCAAAATTATTCAGCCCCATTTAAAGTCATGTTTGTTTTAAAAATTTCGAAAAATGTTAAATTTGGATTTTATTATTGTTTGATTTAGTTTTTGCAAGCAGCTTTAAGTTTGTACATTTTGAAAACTATTTTGATTTACAATAGGGCATAAATAATCATGCTACTGTATGACACAGTTCCTCACTTTTACTGTGATGTGGTGATGATTCACATAGAATGAAACGCACAGAAATAAGTGAAAGTTTCTTGCAGCATAGTGAGGACCTGATTAGCATATATATGACCCTGCAGCCTCACAGGCCACACTGGAAACACGGGCAGCTGAGGGGCATAAGTACACTTGCAGACAGACTCCACCTATTCAAATGTAAAATCTCCTTTTGAATTTCCCAGGCAGCCTTTCTCTCTCTCCCCTCAATCCTACTCGGCAAACAAATGAGGATGAATGGCTCAACATGAAAGCTACCTTTAAATACATGACATGCTTTTATTTTAATATCATTTACTTGTAGACCTGTGACTGGTTTGTGTTTGCATTTTATTAGTATATAATTTCAGATATTGATAATCATTAAGAATTGTCAGATGATTTTCCACACTTCAGTGAGGTTATTATAATTGTGTTCTAAATTATTTTGATCATAGGTATTACCAGTATTACTAGTATGTGCAGTATGAATATATCACTGCCGTGATACATTCATACTGCACAACCTCGAGTGTAATATTGTTTTTATACAATAGTTCCACAAGCACAATTTATTGACAGCGGTACAGGATAAAGAATTACTTTTTTTGTTTAGCCATTTATTTTGCTCCACCAAGAAAAGTAGTCCTTCCCAAATATATCCATTTTACTGTCCAAAAGCACCATGCTGAGCATAATACAGTATATACAGTAACAAAGGCTTATCTTTTTGCACAGCTGTACAATGAAATTAGATATTCTGTGCAGAAGTCATTGTTTGTATACATACCAGGTTCTCCTCTTCAGGCAGTATTGTGGGTCACGTGACTTGCACCCTCTTGCTGACTGCTAGTTATTTTAATACCTGCACCGAGGGATGTTGAATGAAGCCGTGATTATGTTATCACTACGTAGGTATTTGGGCAGCGTGGTGGCGGAGTGGTTAGCACTGCGGCAGCACAGCAACTCACCCTTGGCCGAGGGATCCTGGGTTTGATCCCAGCCCCCGACCAACAGTGATCTGTGTGGAGTTTGCATGTTCTTCCCGTGTCTGCGTGGGTTTACGCCGGGATTTCTCCGGTTTCCTCCCACATGCCAAAAACATGCAAGTTAGGTTAATTGGCATCAAACTGGGGATTCTAAATTGTCCTTAGGTATGACTGTGAGAGTGAATGGTTGTCTGTCTCTCTGTGTTGGCCCTGCGATGGACTGGCGATCTGTCCAGGGTGTACCCTGCCTCTCGCCCAAAGATGCTGGGATAGGCTCCAGCCCCCCTGCAACCCGAAAAGGATTAAGCGGAAGAAGATGGATGGATGGATGGATACATAGGTATTACAAGTTTCTGATTGAGATGGTTACTCTAACCTCATCTCATCCATTTTGTTGTTGGCCAAGCCACTGTTACCCTCTAATGGTTATCTGCATCAGCTTGTACGCTAACGGCAATTTAGCTTCTGTTCTTGACATTTTCAGATGAAATCAACAGTCTGTCACCACATTGCAGTTGGCTAATCAAGATAAAACTGACTTGAGCTCATCTATTTTGTTGGAAACGGATGAGAAATTTTGAAATATAACACCAACATGCTATGTTCTTTTAACCCGGGTGTTTGCAAGGCACTGGATGCATAATGGCTTACAGTTACTGAATTTTGAATCCAACTGTACATGAATTATTATGCCTGCCATTGATATTAAACAAATTATGGGGTTATTTAAAGACAACTTTTTGATGTTATCTTCATCCATGTTTCTGAATGTGACTAAAAAGCTTGGTAAGCTACTAATGTCAGTATTTTGAATTCCACCAGTTCTAGTGTAATTGAAATAAAATAAAATGTAAACAAATGCAATTTTGGCTGCTACCATTTTTGAAAAGTTTTCAGAGTCAGTACTCCTAGAGATTTACTGTATATGCAAGGTGATCATTTACATTAGTGACTGAACTGTACAGTGAACAATAGTACAAAAAAATGGTCAACGTCCAGTGAGAGATATGATTGAACCTTTAATTTGAATTCAAACATTACTATAAACAATTTCCATGCATAAATATGCATATGCTATCACTGCTATTATTTTCCTGTGATTTCTGTTTTAGGTTGTTTTGATTAAGCTACAACAGATGAAAATTAAACTTGAGATAAATAGTTCTGGCACATTCACAGAACTGACCTATAAAAAATGTTCAGTATCACTTCAAAGAACCAGAGAAGGGCAGTGTAGGGCGCATTCAGACAGCCATTGTTTAGTCCGGACCAAAGGACCAAACGGTGGATTCCGTGGATAGTTTGATTTGTTTGGTGCCATCTGAACATGCGTTGGAACTCTGGTGCGCGCCAAACAAGCCAAGTCTGGACCCCCTGAAAACAGGGGTCTCTCTTCTCTTGCAAACAAGCCTGGTGCGCTCCGCTTGCAGTGTGAATCCAGATGGAGTATCCTGCAGACCAAAGGGTGAAAGTGCCCCTTGGCGTTTGTGTAAACATAGCAACACGTAATCTGAGAAGAGGAAGTGGCGTTTCCTGTAGCACATTTTGGGTAGAAAATTTGAGAAATCCTTTTACCGGTGAAAGCCGAGGAGAAAAGTTAAAAAACGTCTCGTTTGTGGCAACCAAACAACCCGGCTGAAGGGAATGGATTTCCTTTTTCAGTCCTGGCCAGTCGATGAGCCTGATTTTTCTTCTTCGCCAAGAATTTTTCTTCCTGGTCAGTGGTGGTTTCGGCTTCAGCGCCCCAAACGAGTATTTGTTGTAACTGCATGATGTTGTCCAGGCAGTTTGGTCCTCTGCAGTGTGAATGCAAACCAAACCAAACCAAAGGAAGGTGTGAAAATTCTCAGCATTCCCCACCCAGTCGAACCGAAACCCCTGGACTATCCTTGTCTGAATGCAGCCTAAAAGAGTAATATATTCTATCTTATTACTATCCACAGCGATGTGCTCACAGATGGGACACTGATACGGTCGTCTCTGTCGGTGAGCTCGTAGGTGCTGTTTAATGTAGCCCTTTTTGCTGCTGTAGCAACACAGATACAGTATGATTTGTATTTATTTAAGTGGTGATATGAGGGATGTTCCCAGATTTGATTATCTGGATATTTGTTTGTTAGGGCCCCTTACACAGCACCGAGATTGTTGAGAGATTGGGACAATTACTGATGTTTGGAAGAATCTAGTCTGTTTTGGACTAAGTCAAAACTTTGAGGAGATCGTTGAGACAGTGGAGATCACTGAAGATCATTGAGAGATCAAAAACTGGCCAGATCGCTCAGTGATCTCCACCTCTGTGCAAAGGGGGTGTTCCACTTGTGTTTGATTTTCAAATGTCGTATTAGGATAGACCCATTCCCCCAAAACTAACCAGATTTACCAAAAAAAAAAAAAAAATCCCCTGTAAAGTTAAACACACACACACACACACACACACACACACACACACCAGTGGCTATAAAAAGTCCAAACACCCCTGTTCAAATGCCAGGTTTTTGTGATGTAAAAAATGAGACCAAGATAAATCATTTCAAAACTTTTCCCCCATTAATGTGACCTATAACTTGTACAGCCCAATTGGAAAAACAAACTGAAGTCTTTTAAGGGGAAAAATTAAAAAAAAAAATTGACAATAATCTGGTTGCATAAGTATGCACACCCTTAAACTAATACTTTGTTGCAGCACCTTTGGCTTTTATTACAGTGCTCAGTCTTTTTGGATAGGAGTCTGTCAGCATGGCACATCTTGATATAGCAATATTTGCCCGCTGTTCTTTACAAAAATGCTCCAAATCTGTCAGATTGCGAGGGCGTCTCCTGTGCACAGCCCTCTTCAGATCACCCCACAGATGTTCGATCGGATTCAGGTCTGGACTCTGGCTGGGCCATTCCAAAACTTTAATCATCTTCTGGTGAAGCCATTCTTTTGTTGATTTGGATATGTGCTTTGGGTCATTGTTGTGCTGAAAGATGAAGTTCCTCTTCATTTTCAGCTTTTTAGCAGTAGCCTGAAGGTTTTGTGCCAACACTGACTGGTATTTGGAACTGTTCATAATTCCCTCTGCCTTGAGTAAGGCTCTAGTTCCAGCTGAAGAAAAACAGCCCCAAAGCATGATGCTGCCACCACCATGCTTCACTGTAGGTATGGTGTTCTTTTGGTGATGAGCAGTGTTATGTTTGCCCCAAATATACCTTTTGGAATTACGGCCAGAAAGTTCAAACTTGGTTTCATCAGACCATAACACATTTTCCCATATGCGTTTGAGAGAAATGGCTTAGATGTTTTTCTTCATAAGATAAGGTTTCCATCTTGCCACCCTACACATAGCCCAGACATATGAAGAAGAGGGGAGATTGTTATCACATGTACTAAATAGCCAGCACTTGCCAGAAATTCCTACAGCAACTTCAGTGTTGCTGTCGGCCTCTTGGGAGCCTCCCTGAAAAGTTTTCTTCTTGTGTTTTCATCAATTTTGGAGGGACGTCCAGTTCTTGGTAATGTCACTGTTGTACCATTTTTTTTCTCCACTTGATGACTGTCTTCACTCTTTTCCATGGTATTTTTAATGCCTTGGAAATTCTTTTGTACCCTTCTCCTGACTGATACCTTTGAACAGTGAGATCTCTCTGATGTTTTGGAAGCTCTCTGCGGACCATGGCTTGTGCTGCAAGATGTGACTACAGAAATGTCAGGAAAAGCCTATTAGAACAGCTGAACTTTATTTGGGGTTAATCAGAGGCACTTTAAATGGTAGCAAGTGTGTGCTGACTCTCATTTAACATGAGTTTGAATGTGATTGGTTAATTCTGAACACAGCCACATCCCCAGTTATAAGAGGGTGTGCATATTTGATAACTTCCGGTGCCACACGAGTCGGCTGCCTTTTTGCAACAGCAGCTCAATTCTGAGTTTTTCTTCTCTGGAATTTCCTCACTGTGGGACTAATAAAGGCTTATCTTGTCTTATCTTATCTTATCTTATATTTATGCAAGCAGGTTATTTAAGTTTTTTTATTTTTTATTTTTCCCCTTAAAAGATTTCAGTTTGTTTTTCAGTTGGGTTGTACAGGTTATAGTTCACATTAGTGGTGGGAAAAAGTTTTGAAATGATTTATCTTGGTCTCATTTTTTTTACATCACAAAAACCTGGCATTTGAACAGAGGTGTGTAGACTTTTAATATCCACTGTAAATCCCCTTAATAAACAAATCTACATTTTCTAAAATGGTCTCTTATGCCCTATTTCCTCCACACAGAAACCTTCCATTGTCTTACAGTTGCTTGTAAAAAATTTTTTTTGCTTTTTTTCTCTTCCTTGAAATGCCAGGATCTAATTAGGCCCACCCACATCCCGCCCATCAGGACACAGAAGACTGCAAGCTGGCAAATTGCAACTTGCCTTTTTCCAAGGGGCGGAGCTTGACTGAACTTTCAAAGCAATAAAACAGATGACACATAAGAGTGACTTAGTGCTTGATATGTCTTGTAAGTCATAAAAAAATGTTATAAACATGTTAACAAAAAAACCCCCTAAATTTTTGGCAGAGTGTCACTTTAAGAGAAAATTGTCATAAATTCACAAGGAAAAGGTAGCAACTTGATGTGTCACAAAATTTACCAAAACAAAGTCTCAAATTCACATTTGCAGATACATAAGGGAAAAAAGTTTCCAAATTATGTGTCAAAATGGCAAGTTTATGAGAAAAGTCCTAAATTCACAAGAAGAAGCAAATTTAGATAGGATTTTAAATTCACAGGGGAGAAGTATTACATTTACAAGGAAAAAATGCCTTGAATTTACAAGAAAAATTGCAGATTTATGAAAAGTTGCAGATTTGTATGAAAAGTCCACTGAAGGAGAAGAAAAACTGTAAAAAGTATTTAGATATTCCCTCTGGATTGTTTGCGAATATTCAGAGCATCTAAATTGGTATTTGGGGCTGTGTTGATACTGATAATACTGAACGGATATTCGGGGGGAAAAAATGTGAATATCAGGTCTGATAATTGGCAAGGACTGATATTGTTAACCACTGTGATTTTTTTTTTTAAAAAAAGGAAGTTTTATTTATTTCCTTAAACTTAGAAGCCTTCCTGCACTCTCCAAGAAAAAAAAAAATCAAACCGCTATGCTTTTGTCAACTCCAGAAAAAAAAGTCTCTGATGGGAAGATGCACTGTGAAGGCGGTGAGTTTAAGCTATCATGTTCCATCGGTGCCGGGTCCCCTAGGTGAATGCGTGTTGACGTTATTGCTGCTGAGCTCTTTTGAGGTGTCAGCAGTCTGTGCACCCCGTTCTGCTGCAGGCAGTCGAGGCGAGATGTGCTTATATATACAGCTTTCTGGTGAGGGGAGTACATCCTCTTTCATGTCTGGCCTAGTGAGGCATGCTACAGTAGGTGTGAGGGAGAGCGTGCACAGGAGGGATGCAGAGCTGTGGGTGGTCCCTGGCTCCCGAGATGAGGAGCTAGAGCTGTATGATGCTGCACTCCCACTTCTGCCGGTCCATGCTCTGACGGCATCATGGTCCATTAGCTGAGAAACACGGCACATGAAGAAAATGTTTACGCTGTTGTGTCTGTCAGTGTCTGCGTCAACAAGTGCCCCTTTTTTTGATGAAGGGATTATTGCCAACTATCAAAAATATAGGTATTCATAGTGCTTGGGCCAAGCTGATGACGCGACACAACAAGCACACAGCTGTTTAATTAGTATTCTAGTAGTGTATGAGTTAAGGTAAAATAAAATGTGTTCTACTAATGTTTGATATTTGCTTATCAAGCAAGATGTTACTGTATTTTGGACTATTTTCTAATTCATGTTTAGAATTTTATATTTAAGGATTTCATTGTATTTTTAGTATTTGCATCATCTTAGTCTCACATTTCCCAGTTTTTCAGGAGACTTTGCCCCCGACAGACTGCTATGATGATGATGAAACTTTGTTTTAAATTTTCATTGCCACAGATAACTATAACCTGATTATTCTAACATATTTACCATTTACTCTCTAGTTTATTATATTGTAATTTCAAACACTTTCAAAGATTATACATATAATCTGATTTTCATATTCAGATGTAGTTTGTTTTGTCCTGACTTTGCAAGTTAGATAGAACGGCTATATTCAGGTTTTATGTGATTAGTGCTTGGTGATCACAGTGCTTCGTGTTTACTGAGGGAAATCTGCTCATTTTGCTGCATTTGTGAATAATGCTTATTTATTAGTTTATTTTTATTTAAAGTGACACTCCACCAAAAACTCAGTTTTTTTTCTTGTTGACGTGTCTGTAACATGTTTTTTATGACTTACAAGACATATCAGGAGTGAAATCACCCAAATGTCTGTCTCTGTTTTTGTACTTTAAAGTTTCACTTAAGCCCCACCCCCTGAAAACAGGGTGCATTTAGACAGAGCTTTTTTGGTGACATAGCTATATACAGTCCTGGCATACCTGTAGTGTTGAGCCAATCGGGACCCTGATTTTGATTTTTGATTTGATTTGATTTTGTGTACTTTATACTGATCCCCAGAGGGGAAATTCAGGGCATCCATCTGGATGGATGAAGCAGCCACGGTACGGCGCTATCCCTTCACCATTCACACCTAGGGCCACTTTAGAGTCTCCAATTAACCTAACTACTAACTACTACTAACTAACCTGCACTTATATAGCGCTTTTCTAGTCACAAAGACCACTCAAAGCGCTTTCATTAATACTAACCCTCTATTCTAAGGGCCTATAGGAAACAGATATCTAGGGACAATTTAGAACAGCCAATTAACCTAACATGCATGTTTTTGGCATGTGGGAGGAAACCGGAGAAATCCCGGAGTAAACCCACACAGACACGGGGAGAACATGTAAACTCCACACAGATCACTGTTGGTCAGGGGCTGGGATCGAACCTGGGATCCCATGGCCAAGGATGAGTTGCTGTGCTGCCACAGTGCTAACCACTGCGCACCGCATCGCCAGTCTGGCCTAACTAAAGTTAACCTCCAGGCCAGTTAGCATTTTTGGACAGCGGCTTTGAAAACTTGACCCAAATTAAGATGGATTTTACCATTAAACTGCTTTTAAGGACCAGTGCAGTTTCAGTCATTATCCTGGGTCACCTTGCATACAACTGGGCATTGCCCTTCAACCAGTAAAAATCTTTTTATCACAGGATTTATTCTGTTTAATGTAGTGCTAGCCACTGTTAGCCTTGTGGGATGTCACAGAACCTGGCATTTGAAGGAGGGGGAGAAGTGAAAAGACTATGACATGAAACTGTAACACATTGAATAGTTTTGTTTGTAGAAAAAGGGCATAAGATACCATTTTCAGACAATGTAGATTTGTTTTTATAGGGGATTTATGTATATCCTCTGGAGTGCATATTTAACTTACTTAATTTATAATTTGGTGTGCTTTTGCGTATAGTCTTTTAATCTAAAGCCTTGATAAATTACTATTTCTACAAATTTTAGTGTTATAAAAAATTTAAAACCTTTTATTGTACTTCAGTTCAAAATTCAATTTTTTGTGACTAAAACAAGTTTTATCTTAGGACTCATAACTATACATAAAACATTAGGGGAATCTGTTCACCTGTTTCTGGAAGGACAGGATTGGACAGTATATTGGTGCATCATATTTTTAAAGCACTAAATATTGGTATTGGTCTTAAAAATCCATCAGGCTTTGTTGCAGTCAACAATCTTTCCTGCTGTAGTGTTTAGGCCAGGATCTTTTTGTGCCAATTTGGCTCCAGTTTACTGTTTATTGGCTTTTCTCTATTGTCCCCATTCACCCAATCCTGATTATTTTCTAAGGACAGGGATTGAGGCTGAGCCATCATCTCTTATCTCCCCCACACCCAGATGTTGCCACATTTGTCATGTAACTGAAAGGGTTAACAGAACTCTTCAAACTCCATCGTTCAGCATAAATGTCTGTGCTTTTTGTGTAGAAATCTGACCTACATACACATGCTCTTGTACATACAGTAGGTTTTAGATAGCTGAGTTTTAGAGGCTTTTTAAAAAGAAATGGAAGCTACAGTATGCTTTACTCACAGTGCATCCGGAAAGTATTCACAGCGCTTCACTTTTTCCACATTTTATGTTACAGCTTTATTCCAAAATGGATTAAATTCATTTTTTTTTCAAAATTCTACACACAATACCCCATAACGACAACATAAAAAATTGTTGTTTTTTATTTTAGATTTAGATTTTTAGATTTTTTTTAAAAATTTATTTATTTTTTTTAGATTTTTGCAAATTTATTAAAAATAAAAATAAGAAACCACATGTACATAAGTATTCACAGCCTTTGCTCAATACTTTGTTGATGCATCTTTGGCAGCAATTACAGCCTCAAGTCTTTTTGAATATGATGCCACAAGCTTGCAACACCTATCTTTTGGCAGTTTCGCCCATTCCTCTTTACAGCACCTCTCAAGCGCAATCAGTTTGGATGGGAAGTGTTGGTGCACAGCCATTTTCAGATCTCTCCAGAGATGTTCAATTGGATTCAAGTCTGGGCTCTTGCTGGGCCATTCAAGGACATTCAGAGTTGTCCTGAAGCCACTCCTTTGATATCTTGGCTGTGTGCTTAGGGTCGTTGTCCTGCTGAAAGATTAACTGTCGCCCCAGTCTGAGGTCAAGAGTGCTCTGGAGCAGGTTTTCATCCAGGATGTCTCTGTGCATTGCTGCATTCATCTTTCCCTCTATCCTGACTAGTCTCCCAGTTCCTGCCACTGAAAAACATCCCCACAGCATGATGCTGCCACCACCATATTTCACTGTAGGGATGGTATTGGCCTGGTGATAAGCGGAGCCTGGTTTCCTCCAAACGTGATGCCTGGCATTCACGCCAAAGAGTTCAGTCTTTGTCTCATCGAACCAGAGAATTTTGTTTCTCATGGTTTGAGAGTCCTTCAGGTGCCTTTTGGCAAACTCTGGGTGGGCTGCCATGTGCCTTCCATCTGGTCATTCTACCATACAGGCCTGATTGGTGGATTGCTGCAGAGATGGTTGTCCTTCTGGAAGGTTCTCTCTCCACAGAGGAATGTTGGAGCTCTGACAGAGTGACCATCGGGTTCTTGGTCACCTCCCTGACTAAGGCCCTTCTTTCCTGATCGCTCAGTTTAGATGGCCGGCCAGCTCTAGGAAGAGTCCTGGTGGTTCTGAACTTCTTCCATTTACGGATGATGGAGGCCACTGTGCTCATTGGGACCTTCAAAGCAGCAGAAATTTTTCTGTACCCTTCCCCAGATTTGTGCCTCGAGACAATCCTGTCTCAAAGGTCTACAGACAATTCCTTTGACTTAATGCTTGATTTGTGCTCTGACATGCACTGTCAACTGTGGACCCTTATATGGACAGGTGTGTGCCTTTCCATATCATGTTGGGCAACACAGTGGTGCAGTGGTTAGCACTGTGGGAGCACAGCAACTCACCCTTGACCATGGGATCTCTGGTTCGATCCCACCCCCTGACCAACGATGATCTTTCTGTGTGGAGTTTGCATGTTTTCCCCATGTCTGCATGGGTTTACTCCGGGATTTCTCCAGTTTCCTCCCACACGGGCCAAAACATGCAGGTTATTTTAATTGGCATCAACTGGGGTGGTATGAATGTGAGTTGTCCTTTCTGCCTTTCCCCCCAGGCCACAGTTGGAAATAAGAATGTGTTCTTAATCTGTTCTGCCTGGTTAAATAAAATAAAAAAAGCAGAATTTACCACAAGTGGACTCCAATTGAGCTGTAGAAACATCTCAAGGATGATCAGTGGAAACAGAATGCACTTGAGCTCAATTTTGAGCTTCATGGCACAGGTTGTGAATACTTATGTACAGTGGGGCAAAAAAGTATTTAGTCAGACACCAATTGTGCAAGTTCTCCCACTTAAAAGTTGAGAGAGGTCTCCAATTTTCATCATAGGTATACCTCAACTATGAGAGACAAAATGAGAAAAAAAATCCAGAAAATCATATTGTCTGATTTTTAAAGAATTTATTTGCAAATTATGGTGGAAAAGAAGTATTTGGTCACCTACAAACAAGCAAGATATCTGGCTCTCACAGACCTGTAACTTCTTCTTTAAGAGGCTCCTCTGTCCTCCACTCGTTACCTGTATTAATGGCACCTGTTTGAACTCGTTATCAGTATAAAAGACACCTGTCCACAACCTCAAACAGTCAGACTCCAAACTCCACTATGGCCAAGACCAAAGAGCTGTCAAAGGACACCAGAAACAAAATTGTAGACCTGCACCAGGCTGGGAAGACTGAATCTGCAATAGATAAGCAGCTTGATGTGAAAAAAATCAACTGTGGGAGCAGTTATTAGAAAATGGAAGACATACAAGACCACTGATAATCTCCATCGATCTGGGGCTCCACACAAGATCTCACCCCATGGGGTCAAAATAATCACGAGAATGGTGAGCAAAAATCCCAGAACCACACGGGGGGACCTAGTGAATGACCTGCAGAGAGCTGGAACCAAAGTAACAAAGGCTACCATCAGTAACACACTACGCCGCCAGGGACTCAAATCCTGCAGTGCCAGACGTGTCCCCCTGCTTAAGCCAGTACATGTCCAGGCCCGTCTGAAGTTTGCTAGAGAGCATTTGGATGATCCAGAAGAGGATTGGGAGAATGTCATATGGTCAGATGAAACCAAAATAGAACTTTTTGGTAGAAACTCAACTTGTCGTGTTTGGAGGAGAAAGAATGCTGAGTTGCATCCAAAGAACACCATACCTACTGTGAAGCATGGGGGTGGAAACATAATGTTTTGGGGCTGTTTTTCTGCAAAGGGACCAGGACGACTGATCCATGTAAAGGAAAGAATGAATGGGGCCATGTATCGTGAGATTTTGAGTGAAAACCTCCTTCCATCAGCAAGGGCATTGAAGATGAAACATGGCTGGGTCTTTCAGCATGACAATGATCCCAAACACACCGCCCGGGCAACGAAGGAGTGGCTTCGTAAGAAGCATTTCAAGGTCCTGGAGTGGCCTAGCCAGCCTCCAGATCTCAACCCCATAGAAAATCTTTGGAGGGAGTTGAAAGTCCGTGTTGCCCAGCGACAGCCCCAAAACATCACTGCTCTAGAGGAGATCTGCATGGAGGAATGGGCCAAAATACCAGCAACAGTGTGTGAAAACCTTGTGAAGACTTACAGAAAAAGTTTGACCTCTGTCATTGCCAACAAAGGGTATATAACAAAGTATTGAGATGAACTTTTGTTATTGACCAAATACTTATTTTCCACTATAATTTGCAAATAAATTCTTTAAAAATCAGACAATGTGATTTTTCTGGATTTTTTTTTTTTTTTTTTTGTCATTTTGTCTCTCATAGTTGAGGTATACCTATGATGAAAATTGGAGACCTCTCTCATCTTTTAAGTGGGAGAACGTGCACAATTGGTGGCTGACTAAATACTTTTTTTCCCCACTACATCCATCCATCCATCTTCTTCCACATAATCCTTTTTGGGTCGGGGGGGGGGGGGGTCTGGAGCGTATCCCAGTTTAATTTTTTATTTTTAATAAATTTGCAAAAATCTCAAAACTTTGTTCATGTTGTCATTATGGGGTATTGTGTGTAGAATTTTGAGGAAAAAAATGAATTTAATCCATTTTGAAATAAGGCTGTAACATAAAATGTGGAAAAAGTGAAGCTGTGAATACTTTCCTTATGCAATGTATGCTTAATAAAACAAGGCATAAACAGCATTCATTTTCTGCTTTATTTTGATCTTAATGCTGTATTTTATCTTTAATTTCTGACATTTTCACGGTGTGAGTTGTGTTCCTCCTGGCCTGTTTTCTCCCCGTAGATAGAGTGGATATAAAAGTAGCCAAGAGATTAAACCACTTAATCCTTAAGACATTTATTCCCTTGCCAGGATTTGTTTGACTGCACTTCACACTGTAACATACGTCTGCTTCCTGCTTCTTTCAACACATAAATTACTGTTGGAGTTCACTTTGTTTAAAATTTGGTATCTTTTAAACTTGGAATATTTTTGTCAGCGCTGCATAAGATTTACTGGAAATGATTCATGTTTTTGTGAGTCTGTGGTATTACCAAGTTGTCAAAAATGCAGTTAAAAGCCTTTTCATCCAACAACACAAATGGTTCACTGAGGACTAACGTAACAGGAGATGTGGTTTAGGATGCAAGTCAATGGCATGTTTCACACTGCTTCCATTTGCTTTTGACATGCTACAAATTTATTTTTTGCCTGTAGCATGCAATAAACACGAAATGTCTTCTAAAGCAGAATATAATTTGACTCCGATCCACCACTGCAGTGCAAAAGTAATCATTCATTTTAACCAAGTCCATCATTATCTTCTAATAATTGATTTTCATCAGCTTGTGGTTTTTTTTTTTTCCTTTTACTTTTGAAATTGAAACATTACTAAAAGCAGATTTCTGCTCAGGAATACTCATTTGGATGAAATAATTCTAGTCTTTCAGCAGTAGCAACAGCTAGCATGCTAACATGCTAAACTGTTGATGTGAAAATATAATTATTTCACCAGTTAAACAGTGCCCTGTTGGCCTTGTGCATGTTGGCTAGAGTTGGCATTATGCTCAAAAGGTTTTAACAGAGCTGCTTGCTTGGCTGGTTGTCCAATTTGAGCAGAATGGATTTGCATGGTCTGACAGAAAAGAAGGAAACGTGATGCAGAGAAGTACTGCATCAATGTGTCATAACCGCACCAGCTGCCTTGAGTTAGCATACCCAACTGACACAGACGTGCTAATGTCCTCTGTGTATGTGCATCCAGGAGCAGAGCTGCCAATGTGTTTACACAAACTGAGAAGTGATGCGCTGCCCATCAACAACCAGGCTTATAATTCTACTTTTGTTTTATTTGTTGTGTAGCTTTATGCCAATATATAGAGGCTACTAAATTCACAGATGGGGCCAGAGGAAAATTGGCGAGGGGAAACAAAGGTAACCCTCCCGACACGTGCACTTTCTCCCTCCTAACTTGAGCCTAGCTTTAACCCTTCAACCCTAAACTTGCCACACTTGATTTTTGTTCTATGAGCAGCCCTCTTTTGTTGCTGTAAATTCTGAGCTTTTGCAGTTATTTTCTGCACAGGTGTGGGAACCTGCCTCTTCTGTTTTGCACACTTATTTCTCTCTTCCTCCCGATTTCTCTTTTCCCTTGTCCGTCTCCCCTACCTGCTTCAGCAGGAGCTGAACAATAAGCTGATGTTGATAGTTGCTGCTTCAGTTTCTCTCTCACACACACAGATTCAGTGCTGCCTACGCTGCCATTGCTTGGCCAGTATTTACTCTTCCCCCCCCGAACTCTGAATGACTTTTCAGTACTGCCCTGGCGTGTGCATCACTTCTGCATTTCTCTGAATTAAAATCAAATAGATTTGTGTTTCTAAGACTGATTATTTTCTTTGCCCCTCTGTATTGTCAATAAATCTGTTGGGAAAAACTGATGTCTAATAAATGATCTATTTTGGACAATCAGATGCTATAGTTTAAATATTTTGTTTTTACTTTCAGAATCAGGATCCTGACAGCTTTATTTGATGCAATACCATGTCCCTCTCAAAATATGCTAATTTGCTGTTTCCTCTGGAGTTGTAGCTGGCATTTTAAACCTGCATCCAGTCAGAATGTTTTTCTGCTGATACAGCTGCCTTTTATAGCGTGTTCTAACGCTTCGTCTCCATTTTTTTGTTGTACTTTCTCCATTTGTTCCTTTCTTTCAGGTGAGAATTTTGAGCAGAGTCCACTGCGGAGAACTTTTAAATCCAAAGTCCTAGCCCACTATCCAGACAATGTTGAGTGGAATCCCTTTGACCAGGATGCAGTTGGCATGGTATGATCTGTACACAGTTTTTTTTTTATAATTGTATCATTTATGAAATTACATGTTTTACTTGTATAGACGCACCATCTTAGAAAAATTTGTTAACTTTATTTTATCAGTGAGTATTCTTTTTCCTTTTTTTTTTTTTTTTTTTAGTTAACCAAAAGTCTGAGTCTGGAGGTATAGTTGGACTTGAAATTATTCTACCCCATTGCAAATTACAATGGTATTCAAAAGTTTAAGAACCTCTTGACTAATTGCATATTTTTAAATTAACCTCTTGCACTCCGGTGTACCGCGGACGGGCACGTCTCTGCGTCCCAGAGCGCACGAGGGCGCTCTCGTGCACCCTTGTGTGCTCTAGGACGCACGAGGGCGCTGCCAAACGCGCACTGAAAAAAAAAAAAAAAAAGTTCTTCCACTACAGACACAGCCGCGAACAGATCAGATATGATTGACCTCTCATTCGACTAATAAGAGCCTTGAATTGGGTTTCTGAAACCTTGAAGAACCAATGACTGAAAACCTAGCAAGAAGGACCCGCCTACCAACGCTGTGAATGCAGCCAGCCAATTGAAGCACAGAAGTTCGGGCTGGGTGAAGAGAGACTGACTGCTGCAGCAGATGAAAAAAAGGACCCACAGGAAGAACCTGCTACAGACCCAGCAGCACGGAGACCACCCACAAGTGCGACCTGCACTTATTCCAGTAGAATAGACGTTTAAGGTTCTCTTCCATGGTCATCATAGACCGATGGAGGCCGACGACAAAGGTCGTAAATCATTCGCCAAAACCGCAATCATGGAATTATGTTTTGACTGGGAACCACGAGCGGACCAGCGTCGCGTTCGTCTGACAATGAGGAGGAGAAGTTCGCCAGGACACTGCTGCTGTGAAGAGGTAAGTGTTATAAGCTAAATTATTCTTTATCCCTGAAAATTGTAATCAAAAAATGGCTTTTGACCGATCGGTAAATTACAACTGTGCGGCGCACGAAGTCCGAAGTGCGTGCGCCGCGGTACACGGTTCGTTCGCCACGTCCAGACTGTGAACGCCCCCCCCCCCCGCTACTCTTCTGTAGCGAGGGGGGGGGGAAGCCGCGGTGACTGCGCCGCGGCCGCCACATAGCCACAGGAGTCTATTCCGTCATGTAGCGATGGCCGATGTCCGTCCTCTGTAGCCAGGGGGGACCCCCCCCCCCACACACACACACAGCCCTGAGTGTCACCTTTCATTAGAGCCCAAGATGAAGCTTCTATATTGACTCATTCAAAAGTCACAGACGTTTTTCCAAACTGTGCCATTTGGCACAATTTGGCACAGTTCAAAAACGCCTGGGTACTACCTGAGGAAAAAGCTGTGTAATATATTCATTTTTTGTGGTATTGTTACAAAATTTTGACCTCAGCTGGATAACACTTGGTTCTACATTTCTGTTGCATTTTCCAGCCCGGATCTGAAGCTGTGTGTTATTTGCAAGCATTTGTATCCAAAAAAACACCCAGGCCAAATTTATTTTCTTGAAGTTCAGTATGTTTAGATGACTGTAACTCAGTGGCCGGAGCACTTAGAGAGATTATGACTGTTTTGCCAAAAAATTCAAAGTGTTTTCTTTTAAATGAGACCAACCCCATGAAGATGCTGCAAAGGGTTGAAGAACAGCTTTCAATTTACTTTGGGCATGTTATTTTTTGGCGTTTTTTGGGAAATTGACCGGAGTGCAAGGGGTTAAACTGATGTAAACACAGTCTCTGTAGGATATGGAAAATTTGTGTTAAAAGTAAGCATTTATGCAGTTACTTTTTATTTTACAAATGGAACAATGAACGATTATTGACTGTGGAATGTGCAAAAGTATTCGCATCCCCATACGCTTGATTAAATAACCCAATTGAAGAATCAGCAAAATATGCTGTTTGTCAAGGAGTGGCCAGATTTTTGCATACCGCTGTACGTATGCATTACAGAAATTTAAATATCATGTTTAAGTCATTTAATTCAGAGCTAGGTCATAAACATCAAAATTTAAAATGAAAAAAAAATGGTGAAATAGCTCACTTTATATGTGATGAATTTTGAAAAAAAAAAAAGATTAATTATTTGAATTAATATTTAAAAATAGCCGCGCAATATTCAAATTTTCTAGCACTACATTTTAAAATTTGGCAAAAATTCAGCTATCAAATAGCACAACAGTTGAACAATCTAATTTTTTTTAAAACAGTTGAACGTTTGTACATTTTGAAAATATCACAATGTGTGTTGACTATTTTGCAAGTGTTTGCATTATCAGTGATTGGGTTTTACTTTTTGGTCTTAGTGAACCTGTTTGGTTCAGACTTTTAGACCTTACAGTTTGATCCAGACAAAAATTACAGGTGTGAAACTTCCCCTTGACCAAAGTCAAGACCAAAACGGCTGAAATTTGGTCCAGCAAAAACAGGTGGTCTTGGTCCAGATCAAACTGAACCTTGGTCCAGGTTGTTTCTAGCATGAAAGCAAAGGCTTGGCCTTTCAGACCAATCATAGGAAGTCAGGACAGGCGAAAAGAGGAAACAACCAAAGACCCAGTTTTACCCAGTTTCATAGTTACCAATGTGAACAGAGGTACAGAAAACTCCTCAGAAGGTGAGTAGCATGTTTGCTAACTACACAAATGTCATCATGACAACAGGGCGGAGATGTCACGTAAAGTTGCTTGGTACACTTGGATAAGGAGCAGTGTGAAACCAAACCGGACCAAATGTATGCAATGTGACCAAAAATATGAACCTTTGTCTAAACCTTGGTACAGACTTACAGGTGTGAAAATGCCCTTAAAATTTCTCTTCCATTTTCTCTCTGTCCCCATACAGCTCTGTATGCCAAAGGGTTTGTCCTTTAGGACACAGGTGGACTCTCTGGAGCCTCAGTTCCACTCCTTCATCATCACCAGGGAGGATGGCTCCCGGACCTACGGCTTCGCCCTTACCTTCTTTGAGGAGGTGACTAGCAAGCAGATCTGCAGTGCTATGCAGACTCTTTATCACATGCACAATGCAGAGCAGTATGACATCTTGCACACTCCCACCTCCCCACAAGGACGTGAGGACCAGCGACACCAACACATCCCTCCTCGCCCAGTGCTCCATGCTGCACCCTCCATTTCCCGTCTACAACGGTTCAACTCGTATGACATTAGCCGTGACACTCTGTATGTGTCAAAGTGCATCTGCCTGATAACACCCATGGCCTTCGCCCAGGCCTGCAGGAAGGTGCTGCTGCAACTCCACCAGGCAGTCTCTTCACCCCTGCCCCCGCCCCTGCCACTGGAGAGCTACATCTACAACATCCTCTATGAGGTGCCCCTGCCACCCTCTGGGCGTTCCCTCAAGTTCTCAGGCGTCTACGGACCTGTGGTATGCCAGAGGCCAAGCACATCCGAGCTGCCACTCTTTGACTTTGCCATCAGTGAAATGTTTAATCTGCTGGGGGTGGAGAACGTTCTGCAGCTGTTCACTTGTGCCCTGCTTGAGATGCAGATACTGCTTTACTCACAGCGTAAGTAGCTACAGTTATGGAATAATTAGTAAGTATTCCACATCAGATAATTAAAAAATATTCCCCATCAGGGTCCATTGATTATAAATACATACAGTATGTGTTAAAGGCAGATTGACAACACTACAGAAGTCAGGTTTAGTGTCTTGACCACTTCAAATAAATTGTTTTCTTAATCAAGGAAAGGGGAAAAGCAGGAGCAAATGGATAGTCTGCAGCAGCTGTTTCTTTGAGAATTGAGAGGTCATGACATCCTGCTGGTAAAAAGCCTTGTCAAGGGACCTCTCTGGAGCTGAGGGACATATCAGTTGTACGGCGTGGGACTGGATATTGTCTGGGGAGCCTGAATACTAGACGCTGATGTAGCTTAAAGGAACAGTTCACCCCCTTAAAAAAAAGTTAGTGGTTTAATTTGAATTGTTCAATTTTATAGATATCAAAAGTAGAGATTGCAATTTTAATTATTGTTAAACTAAAAGGCTTTTCGATTGTGTCACAGAAAAGGGGAAAAATGCATTTAAAAATGCAGAAGTCATAACCTGGGTAAATTGCTCGCTTTTCATATTATTAGCAGTTTTCTGTTGTTCACTTTTGTATAAAAAAGGCAAGATGTCCTTGTTTTTTAAAATGTGTATACATTTTAATAGGATTAGATTGGTAACTATGCACACATATTCTTGTATAAATTATCTTATATACTTAGAATTAGTCTGCAATTATTGTCAGAAATATTTTAGAAATGAATTTTGTAGAGGCGGATTAAGAGTGAAATCAAACATTTCAGCTGCTTTCATACCCAGAAGAAGATGCATATGTTTGATTTCATATCACATGGTGGTCAAAAAGGAACTTTCTCCAATAGCCCAGTTTCTGCAACCAGGAACCAACTGAGGGGGCCAGGAACTTCTTAAGGGCTGTTCCTGTATTTGATTCTCTCACTCATCATTTCTCTGCTGTTGGGGTAGGAGCACCAGTGGGGACTCGTGGTCTTCTGTTGGTTGGCTGTATGGGCTCACATCCAGACAAAGAACAGTGGTAGCACTGGGTGTTAGCTACCATACCATCCACTGTAATACGTGTGTTTCCCACATATGCTAAACAGTTAGATCCTCCACAATCACGACAGCATTGTATGATAATTTTGTAAGCATTAGATCTTCACTACTATCCTATCTAGTCAACTTTGCCACTTTTTATTGTCGTGTGTTTTGTTCAAGAACCCAGTGCCGCACAAAGGGCTCTAGCTGAGGTTTATCCAATCAGCACAGAGTCAATCCTAAACTCATCCAGCAGCTTTCGGGGCTGCTCTTAAGTACCGGCTCTGGACCAGGGCCGTCTTTCAGCCGCTAGAGGTTCCTGAAAACTAACCCTTACGGGAAGGTTCCTGTAATGGAGACACGCACCACGGGGGAAGTTCTGTAAAACTGGTCCCTGCTAGTGGAAACGGGGGTTAATGTGAGTTTGAAAAAGTGATGGATGTCGATGCCTGTTTGACTATTTTGGCTTCTTATACATAGATTTAATTTCCCTTGAGAAATATTGAAAACAACTATCATTGAGGGGTTGAATTTAATTATTTATAATCTTAATAATTAGATAAATTAGATGAAACACCATAACTTTTTGTTGAGGAAAAAGGTTTCTCCTCTTTCAAAATGGAGAGAATTGATTCAGTTTTTTAAAAAAAAGTGGCAATGCATCTGTGTGTGGACAGAGAACCTATAAGATCACTTAAAGCTTCTTGTTGCAATGCTCTGTTTGGATCCATTACAATACCAAGAAAAGGCAAATGGTTTACAAAACGTCAGGGCCCGGAGGAAGAGGGTGGTGGGAGTTCTTGTGGGGAAAGCTGTGGTGTTGCTATGCAACCTGGAGACTGGAAGAATGGTCGTGATGCAGGATGATTATTATTGGCTGGAAGTGACATCATCTGTCTTTTCACCCTCGTGAGGCTCATCACTGCAGAACATGTGAAGGGTGTTGTGCAGATTTAAGCCCTGGCACTCGTCCACTGAGAAGAGCTGAGGGAGTGTTTCGAAGGGATGCCACGCATTTAATACACACACACACACACACACACACACACACACACACACTTGGGAGGGGGATGCTCTGCAAATAAGGCGATGACAGTGTGTGCTGTGTGCTAGAAATAGCACTGGAATTCATAAAGGAAAAAAGGCAGTCTGATCGATTCTTTTTCTGACATAAAAGACAAGATGTTCAAACACTGTCTGCTCACTCTGCTCCAGTTTTTGTTTGTCATTACTTAATGAATATTAGTGAAGAACATCAAGGTATTATTAGAGATCTGAACTTAAGGCTCTGCAGTTACACATGGACAGATATTTTAGAAACAGATGAAGATCAAGATTTTAAAAAATGCACATTGAAAGCTGTGTCAGCACAGTGGCCCTCTTTTATCAAAAGTGTGTAGACATTGGCACATATTTGGGTGTAAATGTGATCATACGTAAAGGTTTGCCTGGTATTTATGAAATCGTGCGTATCTGGTCAATCTCATCATACGATCGTTTGCTCATTGATAACTCTTAACAGATGGATCAGAGCCATTTGAATTGCACGCCCACATCTCGCCCCAGAATTTACAACGCAGTGGAACATGAGACAGCAAAAAGAAACACTTTTCCATAGTAGAAATTGATGTTATTGTAATAAACGTGAAAAACAATAAAGTAGTAAAGTCTGTTAACCTTAAAAGGCATACTTGCCAAACATGAGAATTTATTACTTAGTAATAAATATGTAGTAATAATCCCCTCTCCAGAACAGCTGTTTGATGTGTGCTGTGCACATTGGCTCAGCTCAGCCACTCTCTGGCATCCCTCAGTAATGTGTAGAAACGTACGGGGCAAAATAAAATGATTCTCACA
This sequence comes from Pholidichthys leucotaenia, assembly GCA_020510985.1. Classification (NCBI taxonomy): domain Eukaryota; kingdom Metazoa; phylum Chordata; class Actinopteri; order Cichliformes; family Pholidichthyidae; genus Pholidichthys; species Pholidichthys leucotaenia. Next base: position 310,520,810 of record CM035837.1, on the reverse strand, counting down.
GCTTTCTCTTGCTAATTCGGAGCAGTGTTTTGTTTTTTTTTTGTTTTTTTTTTTAACCCGATGCAGTGGATCACCTCCACCGGGCGCTTCTGTGTGTGAAGCTGTGTTGTGATTTATTCAACAGGTAATTTGTAAGGGATAACTGTCATGAGATCATCATCATTATCATAGCAGTCTGTCGTGGGCGACAATGACTGTTTCATTTAGGTCTGCTCAGATTCCTCCACACAGCTCTGTCCTTAGCCTTCCGCTGCCAGGAACTCCTGTCTATGTCCAGCTTCTTCAAGTTTCTTTTTACAGTGTCTTTAAATCTGAGCCTTGGTCTACCCTGATTGCATTTGCCCTCGCATAACTGTGAGTAGAGTAACTGCCGAGGGAGATGCTGGTGGTCCATCCTCTCAACATGTCCGAGCCATCTCAGGTTCATCTGTATCTGCCTTCTCGGCGCCACACCAGTAGGCTGCCTTTTGCAACAGCGGCTCGATTCCGAGTTTTTTTTTCCCTTCCTCTCTCTTTTGATCACTTTTTTTTCACCCCACTTATATCACGGACACACAGATCGTCCCAAATGTCTCCTGAGCCGGTGGACGGAGCCACTGTTTATAGCAGGATACGATACAACAGGGAAGAGCTGCTAGCATTTAACCGCCACCCGGTCCCACTGGAAAAACTCGACATACCGAGAGAATTGAGGCGAAAGCGTCGCGGCTGCCGGGCTGGAGTAAGGCGGAGGACAAAAAATATAAGGTACAGACCCTCCCTTCCATCTGTTGTCATGGGAAATGTACGGTCGATACTGGGAAAGTTAGATGAGCTAGCGGCTATCTCCCGTTATGATAGCACTTACCGGGAGTGCTCTCTCCTTTTGTTTACTGAGACGTGGCTAACTGAACTAGCAGCAGATGCTAACATTGAGCTGGAGGGTTTTCACATGATACGAGCTGACCGAACACCAGAGAGTGGCAAAACTAGGGGCGGTGGAGTGATAATGTATGTTAACAACAACTGGTGCAGACCGGGACATATCACTGTTAAACAACGACACTGCAGCAAAGACATTGAGTTGCTAGCTGTTAGCATGAGGCCTACATATCTCCCGAGAGAACACTCACACGTGATCTGCATTGTTGTTTATGCAAATCCGACGGCGAACGCTGGGACAGCGCGTGACGTCATCCATTCAGTAACCAGCAGGCTGCAGACAGAACACCCAGATGCTCTTCTCCTCATCTCAGGCGATTTCAACCACGTTTCACTGTCTCCCATTCTGCCCACTTTCACCCAGTATGTCACATGCCACACTAGAGACAATAAAACACTGGATTTGTTCTACGCAAACACTAAGGAGGCGTACAACTCATCACAACTCCCCCCACTCGGGAGATCGGATCACAACTTGGTTCATCTCCGACCGGTGTACAAACCCCTAGTGCACAGACAACCTCCGGCCATGCACACTGTGGAGTTATGGTCTGAGGAGACAATGGACACTCTAAAGGACTGTTTTGAAGCCACTGCCTGGAAGCAGCTCTGCGATCCACATGGTGAGGACATCGATGGCCTCATTCACACCTTCACGGGCTACCTCAGCTTCTGTGTGGACAAATCCGTTCCCACCAAGACCATACGGCGTCACTCAAACAACAAACCCTGGATCAACCCTGAGATAAAAACACTTCTGAGAGAGAAGAAGAGGATCTTCAGGTCGGGGAACAGGGAGATGCTGAAGTCCGTACAGAGGGAGCTGAGGAGAAAGATCAGAGAAGGCAAGGACAGCTTCAGGAAGAAGATGGAGGACAAGCTGCAACAGAGCGACATCAGCGGGGTCTGGAGAAACCTCAAAACCATCTCGGGGCTCCAGAATACCTCCCCCCAGGCCACGGGGGGCAGGGAGTGGGCGAACAACCTGAATCTGTTTTTCAATAGATTTGACCAACCGCCCTCCCCCCTGTCTGCACAACAACCACTGCTGCCTCTAAGAAATCAAGTCCTGCTGCCCACTCCCCACTCCACCGACACCCCCCCCCACTCCCAACACACAGCCCCCCATCCTGACCCTGACCAAGACCCAGGTGAGGACGGAGCTGAGGAAGATCAAGGCGAGGAAGGCGTCGGGACCGGACGGCATCAGCGCAAAGCTCCTCAAGTCCTGTGCAGACCAGCTGTGTGGGATTGTGACGTATATCTTCAACATGAGCCTGAAACTGGGGAGGGTACCACAGCTGTGGAAAACATCTTGTGTGGTACCTGTACCAAAAACTTCCCACCCCAAAGACCTGAACAGCTACAGACCGGTGGCCTTGACGTCCCACTTGATGAAGACCCTGGAGAGACTGCTCCTTGCTCATCTCCGCCCCCTGGTGGAACCAGCGATGGATCCACTCCAGTTCGCCTACCAGCATGGCATTGGGGTGGAGGATGCGGTGATCTTCCTCCTTCACCGTTCTCTGTCCCACCTGGAGAAGCCCGGGAATATGGTGAGGATCATGTTCTTTGACTTCTCCAGTGCTTTCAACACCATCCAACCGATGATCCTGAAGGACAAGCTGCTGCGCGCAGGGGTGGACCAGCACCTGTCATCATGGATCCTGGACTACCTCACGAACCGGCCTCAGTTTGTGAGAACCCGGGACTGTGTTTCCGACACGATCATCAGTAGCACGGGGGCCCCCCAGGGAACGGTGCTGGCTCCCTTCCTGTTCACTCTTTATACTGCGGACTTCTCACACAACACAACACATTGCCATCTACAGAAGTTCTCTGATGACTCTGCGATCGTTGGTCTCATCTCCAACGGAGATGAAGCTGAGTACAGAGGGCTTATCCAGGACTTTGTGGACTGGTGCCATCGGAACTGCCTCCAGATCAACGCGAGGAAAACTAAGGAGCTGGTGGTGGACTGCCGCAGGCATGGGCAGCCCCTCATAGCACCAGTAAATATACAGGGAACAGACATCGAGATGGTGACATCCTATAAGTACCTGGGTATTCATCTGAACAATAAACTAGACTGGTCACACAATACTGACGCACTCTACAAGAAGGGACAGCGCAGGCTGTTCCTGCTGAGGAGACTCAGGTCTTTTGGTGTACAAGGAGCGCTGCTGAAGTCATTCTATGACACGGTGGTGGCATCAGCCATCACTTTTGGAGTGGTCTGCTGGGGCAGTGGCATTACTGCAGCCGATAGGAAGAGACTGAACAAACTGATTAAGAAAGCTAGCTCTGTCCTGGGGCAGCGCCTTGATCCGATGGAGGAGATAGGAGAGAGAAGGACGGTGGCTAAACTGTCATCTCTGCTGGAGTCCGAGTTCCACCCTATGCAGGACATACTGGATGCACTGAGGAGCTCATTTAGCAGCAGACTACATCATCCCAGGTGCACAACCGAGAGGTTTCGTAGGTCCTTCCTACCAACGGCTGTCAGACTGTACAACCTAAGCAGGGCTGCTCGCAGAGATAGCAAAAAGACGTAACAAACTAATAGTTTTTTTGAATGCAAAAGATGCAATAGACTTACACAATGGTCCTCTCCGGCATACAACTAGGAACATACCGGTCGCTATGGAGGGTGAGAATATGTATGGGCACATAATCATACCATGTAGGATAACTAAATAGACGGTTATGCTGTTTCATCCCACCTAGCAACAATGCTCTGCACTGTGTGTGTTTATATATTTACATATTTATTCCATCTAGCTACAATGCTCAGCACTGGGTGTGTTTATATTTATATATCTATATATTTATTCCATCTAGCTACAATGCTCCGCACTGTGTTTTTATATATCTACATATTATTCCATCTAGCTACATTGCTCCGCACTGTGTGTGTTTATATACTTGCATATTTATTCCACCTAGCTGCAATGCTCCGTACTGTGGGTGTTTATATATTTACATATTTATTCCATCTAGCTACAATGCTCTGCACTGTGTGTCTGTGTGTGTGTGTGTATATATATATTTTATAGTAATATGTACATATGTATATTAGCTGCTCTTGCTTGCTTGTTTTTTTTCTTGCCTTCTGATTGTTGCTCTGAGTGTTGCTATCCCTGTGCTGTTGCAATCCTGGAATTTCCCCATTGTGGGACTAATAAAGGCTTATCTTATCTTATCTTATCTTATCTTATTAGCATGTCCTCCATTGATGGTAGACCAGCTTGTTTCAACACTTCTGTGTTGGTTATCTTGTCTTTCCATGAGATGTTCATTCTGGCTCGAAGGTGTCTCATCATGTATGCGTGGAGTTTCTTCACCTGCACTCTGTAGACAGTCCAAGTTTCAGCACCGTACAATAGAGTAGCCAGTACTGTCGCTCTGTACACTTTGCATTTCACACGGATAGACACATGTCGATTGTTCCACAGTCTCTCCCTCAAGTTTCCAAACACAGTGCTCACTCTTCCCATTCTGAGCGATAGTTCATCCTCCAGCCTAGTATTCTCTGAAACAGTACTCCCTAGGTACTTGAAAGTCTTGCACTTGACTAGTGGCTCTGTACCAATGCTGATCTCTTCTGGTAGTGATGTTGATAACTGGAACTTTGGTGGTTGATAAAGGCACTCTGTCTTCTTGATGTTGATTTGGAGGCTGAATTGGCTAACTGCTCTTGCAAATTTCTCCACTAAAGATTGCATATCTTCCACGCTGTGTGCAACTAGAGCACTGTCGTCGGCAAAGAGTATTTCTCTTACTGCCTTTATCGATGTCTTACTCTTGGCTTTAAATTGTGCCACACTGAGCAAGTCTGCTTCTTTCCTTGTTTGAATGTATACTCCTTCTGAAGTGTCTTTGAAGGCCGCCTCAAGCATGGCTGCCAGATATAGTGAGAAGAGTGTAGGTGCCAGCACACACCCTTGTTTCACCCCGTTGCTTACTGAAAAGTCTTTAGATACTGAACCACTCATTGCCACGTTTGCTTGCATACCTGTATGGAGTGCCTCGATCAGGCTGACAAACTTCTCTGTACAACCATATTTCTTGAGTACCTGCCAAAGTCCTTGTCGCGAAACAGTATTGAAGGCTTTACTGAAGTCTATGAAGACTACATAAAGACTACATCCATTGTGCTTCTTCCATTTCTAAAGACACACTGGGTTTCCGGTAGTACATTCTGCGAGATGTGTTCACTGAGTCTGTTAAGTAGGACTAGGATTGCGTTTATGGGAATTTTTGATCATTCTTCTCCAGAAGCGCATTTGTGAAGTCAGGCATTAGTGTTGGATGAGAAGGCCTGGCTTGCAGTCTCCACTCTGATTCATCCCAAAGGAACTGTTGGATTGAGGTCAGGGCTCTGTGCAGGCCAGTCAAGTTCCTACACACCAAACTCACTTACCCACGTCTTTATGAATCTTCTTTGTCCACTGGTGCCCAGTCATTTGGAGGGGTGTCCCAGTACTTTTGGCAGTAGAGATGTATGTAACCAGATGTTTACATATTAGAGGTAGTTTGGATCCTATCCAAAGTCAAAGTGCCTTTATTGTCATTCCATTGCTAATAAACAATACAACGAAATTGAGATACTGCTCCCTAAAAACAAACTATCACACCCACAGTTCACTCATGCATTTAACATTCTCATAATTCCAACAATAAATAATGCTTGAAACAATATTACCTAAAAGTTGATTACAATATGTACATAGCAATAATGAAAACATACTGAGCGATAAATATATAAGACCAGCTTATACACACAGGGTTATTGCCACAAAATAACCTAAAATAATATCAGCAGTCTGTACGTGTTACATAAATCCGTTGAAAATACGTACTGCTGCTGGGAAAAAACTATGATTAAACTTGGTTGTCCGGGTTTTATGGGATCTGTACCGCTTTCCCGAGGGGAGCAAGTGAAAGAAATCATGGCCTGGATGAGTGCAGTCTTTAATGATGGCAGTAGCTCTGTTGAGGTACCGAGACCTGGAATTTTCTTCCAGAGAAGGGAGAGAACAGCCAGTGATTTTTTGTGCAGTCTTGATCACTCTCTGGAAGGCTTTGCGGTCTGCGGCTGAACAGCCCCCATACCAAACCGTGACGCCATATGACAAAATGCTCTCAATAGCAGAGCGATATATGGGCAAGGGAGCTGCCCATATAATATAGTCACAAGTCTATGTTGTCAGTAAGTCTAATATATTCACAAGTCTATGTTGAATTTCCTCTAAAAGGACCCTTTTCACTGTAACCATGCCAAACATGAGGATATGCTGCATTGTGTTGGAGAACGATTGGAACACCCCAGTATAATAAGAAGGCTGTTGGAGAAAGTTTAATCATTGTATATTTTATTACAAAGTCTAATTACATGTAAATCAAGACCTTTGAAGGTTGTGTACCTTTTTCAGTGTTGTGGAGTTTATGCCACATCCACATGAATGTATATCAAGTTGAAATAATATAAATTATGTGACACTCTGAAGAAAATAGTTCCCAGATCAAGATGTGTTTCTGGATTGATAATTAGATATTTTATCCAAGTTGTGCAAACTTTAACCATTCTTAATTTCTTTTTGGTTTACTGTTAAAGTATACCTTAATTTAAAAGCACTCCACTGTTGACTGTTTTTTTTTTTTTTGACCCACAGTTTTATAATTCCTCAGTTTCTATGCTGTGAACTGAGCCACCCTGTGTGCCCTGCTGAAGCTTGTAGCAGTGTTTATAAGCAACAATACTAGACTGTTTGTTCAAGTGGCTTCTTTTTGGTGGCCTAGTTTAGGAGATGGGCGATGTTAGTATTCTTGTCCCCTTTCTGGAAGAGGAAGTCTACCAAGAAGAGGGATCGAGGGGGAGGGAGGCCCAGACTGGGTGAGAGTTTCTTCTCATGGACCAGCTGATGACCAAATGAAGGAATGGTATTTATTTTGTAGCCATAACGGGAGCAGCAGAGGTGTCAACGAGATAGAGCGGGAATGCAGATGCGGCGAGCATGTACACCAGCTGATTCGGGTGTAAAAAAAAAATAAATAAATAAATAAAATTCTGAACATGGAGCGTTGTCATGTGGAGTCATGATAAAGGAATTTAATGTTGGTCAATAGGCCACTTCACAGACTGTGTCACAGTTCAGAGTCTGGATCAACTGCAGACCACAAATGCACTTCAGCGGACTTCCTCTCATGCTGATAAGAGCTTCACTATATGTTGATTTGTCTACATCACGATGATGTTTGACATATTGTGAACACTGACAGTAGATGGGGATACACAGGAGAGTTATAGTTGTCATGTTAGTGTACATTTTCTGGTGTTTGCCTCTTTTAATAATTTGGAACTGTTTGCTGCTAAAGATACTTGTGTGCCATTTGTTTTGTCCAAAGCGGTGCTCGACTCATATCTCCTCTGGACAGGCCTGTCATTCTGGTACAGCAAGTTTAGTCCACACTTTCTCACAGGATCCATGGTCTAAATTTGGATCAACCTCATTTGCTAATTACTTAAAACTTGCAGAATATTAAAGGCAATAATGCTAAAGCATTAAACTGTCAATTATTATAGTTTATTATAGTTGTAGGTTTGCCCGGTTTGTGTCACACAGGGCAGAAACCTGCTGCAGCACTGATTTGATCTCAGTCAAGATTTTTTTTAGTGGTATACCGTACATCTGTGTAGTCGGTAGAAGCTGATCAGATACAGTTTTGGCTACACTTCGTGAAATAAATGCTAACATTTAAACCTGCACGGTTCCATTAGTTTTGCTTGGCAGAACTAGCATCACATCGTTGAATGCAAACTCAGACAGCAACACAGGCGCTAATGTCATCATCATCATAGCAGTCTGTTGTGGGCGACGATGACTGTTTCATTTAGGTCTGATCAGATTTCTCCACACAGCTCTGTCCTTAGCCTTCCGCTGCCAGGAACTCCTGTCTATGTCCAACTTCTTCAAGTTTCTTTTTACAGTGTCTTTAAATCTGAGCCTTGGTCTACCCTGATTGCGTTTGCCCTCGCATAACTGAGTAGTGTAACTGCCAAGGGAGACGCTGGTGGTCCATCCTCTCAACATGTCCGAGCCATCTCAGGTTCATCTGTATTAGCATGTCCTCCATTGATGGTAGACCAGCTCGTTTCAACACTTCTGTGTTGGTTATCTTGTCTTTCCACGAGATGTTCATTATGGCTCGAAGGTGTCTCATCATGTACGCGTGGAGTTTCTTCTCCTGCACTGTGTAAACAGTCCAAGTTTCAGCACTGTACAATAGAGTAGCCAGTACTGTCGCTCTGTACACTTTGCATTTCACACAGATAGAAACATGTCAATTGTTCCATAGTCTCTCCCTCAAGTTTCCAAATACAGCGCTTGCTCTTCCCATTCTGAGCGATAGTTCATTCTCCAGCCTAGCATTCTCTGAAACAGTACTCCCTAGGTACTTGAAAGTCTTGCACTTGACTAGTGGCTCTGTACCAATGCTGATCTCTTTTGGTAGTGATGTTGATAACTGGAACTTTGGTGGTTGATAAAGGCACTCTGTCTTCTTGATGTTGATTTGGAGGCTGAATTGGCTAGCTGCTCTTTTAGATTTCTCCACTAAAGATTGCATATCTTCCACGCTGTGTGCAACTAGAGCACTGTCGCCGGCAAAGAGCATTTCTCTTACTACCTTTATCGATGTCTTACTCTTGGCTTTAAACTGTGCCACATTGAACAAGTCTGCTTCTTTCCTTGTTTGAATGTATACTCCTTCTGAAATGTCTTTGAAGGCCACCTCAATTATGGCTACCAGATATAGTGAGAAGAGTGTAGGTGCCAGCACACACCCTTGTTTCACCATGTTGCTTACTGAAAAGTCTTTAGATACTGAACCACTCATTGCCATGTTTGCTTGCATACCTGTATGGAGTACCTCGATCAGGCTGACAAACTTCTCTGTACAACCATATTTCTTGAGTACCTGCCAAAGTCCTTGTTGCAAAACAGTATCGAAGGCTTTACTGAAGTCTATGAAGACTACATAAAGCGGCATGTTCTGTTCGATACACTTTTCTTGAACCTGTTTCAAGCAGAAAATCATGTCCATTGTGCTTCTTCCACTTCTAAAGCCGCACTGGGTTTCTGGTAGTACATTCTGAAAGATGTGTTCACTGAGTCTGTTAAGTAGTACATGTGAGAGAATCTTACCAACAGTGGCTAGCAGTGATATACCTCGGTAATTTCTACAATCTTTCCTGTCACCTTTCTTGAACAAAGGCACAATACTTGCATCCTTCCAGTCTTGAGGTACTTTCTGGGTATCCCATATCTCTTGGATGAGCTTGTGCAGGTAGTTGGTCAGCTGAACACCACCAAATTTCCACACTTCTGCTGGAATTCCATCCCTTCCTGGAGCTTTACCATCCTGTGTTGTCCTGATAGCTGCCATTAGTTCATCAAAATTTGGTGGTTCATCCAGACTTGATGCAGCTGGTCGCTGCACTAGAGCTTCTTTAGCCTCTTCAGTGAGATCTCCAGGGTTGTTTAGTAGTTGGCCAAAGTGGTCTGCAAATCTGTCCAGGATCTTGTCTTTCTCCTGCAAAACCGTTTCACCATCCATAGCCTTTAGTTGGATAAATCCTCTTGGTTTAGGGCCGTAGATTTCTCTCAAACCTGTGAAAAATGTTTTCATGTCCTTCCTGTGTGCTGCAGTTTGAAGTTTCTCCGCTTTTTCATTCCACCAGTTGGACTTCATCTCTCTGGTGTACTTCTGTAGCTCACTCTGAGCCTTTGAGTATTTCTTCTTCTTCGACCTTGTGTTACACTGTAGGTTTTCCTGCCTAGCTGTATTCCTCGCTTCTAGTAGTTTTTTTCAGGTGTTCATCATGCTCATCAAACCAATGTTGATGTTTCCTCTCAGGGTAGCCTAATACATCACTTGCAGTCTGATACACCGTATCCTTCAGTGTTGCTCATTTCTCTTCTATGTCATTCTCTGAGTTGTTGCTGTCCCAGTCTTTCAAGTTTTCATCCATTTCCTGGTAAGTTCTTCCTGCTTCTTTTGGCCTTTCAGTGCACTAGTGTTTAGCTTCCGTGGTGGCTTCGCACCCGTCCTGCAGTGCTGTTTTCGTCTCCAAATCCTTAATCTAGATCTCAGCGTAACATGATCAGTACCACAGTCCGCGCCTCTCATTGCTCTGGTGTCCAATATATCCCTTATGTCTCTCTGCCTGACTATGATGTAGTCTAATAAGTGCCAGTGCTTGGATCTTGGGTGCATCCATGTCTTCTTGTGTGTTTCCTTGTGCTTAAATAGAGTGTTGGTTATCACAAGGTTGTACTCTGAACATAGTGCAAGTAGAAGTTCTCCATTAGCATTGCACTTGCCTACTCCATGACTGCCTAGCACTCCTTTTCATTTCTCAGTGTCTGAACCAACTCTGGCATTAAAATCTCCAACGAGTATCAGCCTGTCATCAGTTGGTGCACACCTGATAGTCTCACATAAATCACTGTAGAACTTTTCCTTCACCTCCTCTGTGTTGGTCATTGTTGGGGCATATACACTGATGAGTGTGGCATACATCTTCCGCTGTAGTGGGAGTCTCATAGTCATTATCCTGTTGTTGATTGGCACCGGTTCCTCGTCAAGTATTGCTGCTATCTCCTTTCTAACTGCAAAGCCCACTCCTGCTTCTCTTCTTTTTTGAGTTGATCTCCCACTCCAAAAGAAGATGTACCCATGGTCTTCCAGGCTGTCATATCCAGGCAATCTTGTTTCACTAAGTGCAGCTATGTCTACATTGTACCTGTTCATTTCCAGGGTCACAAGCGCGGTCTGCCTTTCTGGGCGCTGTGATGTTGTTCTGTCCAACAGTGTGTGTACATTCCATTCTGCTACACACAAGGCTGCTGTTTTCCTCTTCTTTTGTCTTCCTGCTCCTAGCTTACTTTTCGCTGCCTGTCGGAGTGTGAACAGATCAGGCGCTAATGTAATCTCATTAAAATTATAATTACACAGCTGTTCAGTGGTGCCATTTATTCTCTCCATATTTTATTGGAAATGAGTTAATTCTAAAGTCTGTCTTTGTCATTTATCAATGTTATTTTGCTTTGTCGGGCCGTTGGCGACTCAACCGTCAACCCTGCCCTTCCAAGGGCGTGGAGGTTGGGCATCCTGGTAGAACTAAAAACAATATCTGTCACAGGTCTGTGGTGGACCACTCCCAGTTACACGGGGTGAGACTGGACATCCTGGCAGATAAGCACATCTGTCGCAAGGTCTGTGGTGGACTTTTGCTAGTCGGTGCATTGTGACATGCACTACACAAAGAGCAGAGATAAACAAACCTATCATCTGGTCAGTCACTGCAGCAGATACTGGAGTCAGTTTGTCTTGGCCTGTCCTTGCCACTGATAATACCTCTATCTGCCAAGAATGTGCTGCTAGTCCAGCAAAAGCTAGCGGTACTGAAATACTTTGCAAGCAGTTTCATGAAATGGTCAGTCAGAGAGCAATTTGTACTGGCTCGGACGTCGCCCGGGCTGACAAGGTTAGGAGTTCCTGGCAGCGGAAGGCGAATTACAGAGCTGCGTGGAGGAATCTGATCAGACCTAAATGAAACAGTCATTGTCACCCCCGACAGACTGCTATGATGGTGATGATGATGTACATACTTCTTCTAATAACTGAAATTGGTTGTGGGTTATTTTTCCAAAGCTATTGAGTCATCATGACCAACTGAATTGTAACGACGGCTTCAATAATGAAATTACCATTACAAATCTGAGTGTCTTGCAAGCATGTGTCTTTTTACCTATTTTTCTTATTTACTTTTTCATATCATGTATAACAGATTACCAGAGGCTGATGACCGTGGCAGAGAGCATCACAGCCTTAATGTTCCCCTTTCAGTGGCAGCATGTCTACGTTCCTATTCTGCCCGCCTCCCTCCTCCACTTCCTGGACGCCCCTGTGCCATATCTGATGGGCCTCCACTCCAATGGGCAGGATGATCGCACCAAGCTAGAGCTGCCACAGGAGGTACGAAAAATGCTGGAGAAGTTTATGTTAATAGTTCAAATACTGGGAGATGGGAGTAGAACTTTTTTTTTCTAGTGTTGAATGGAAAATATGGTAAGATCACGCACACAAAGAAGACAGTTGACTCCACTTTACCAGTTTATTTTGGCCATGCCAACAAAACATGTTAACATTTATTTATCTTCAAAGAATGGAATAAAATAGATGGCATTACATACACTGAGTCAACACGTGATTGGCTAGAACTGTCACAGAACATTTCACTTTCCATGGTCACACAGAAGGAGAAAGCCTAAAAAAATAAATGGATGAAAAGAAGACAAAAATTAAATGTAAGATTTTAAAAAATAACTAAATTTTAAAAAAAATGGAAAGGATGAAAAGATGAAAAATATTTGTTTTACTTAGGAGGGATTGGTATACATTTTTAGTGAACATTTAACCTTTGTACATTTACGGATAAGCCTACAATTTCCCATTTAAGGGTCACTGATCATCTCGATTTTTGTGGTAACGCATACTTGACATATTTTTTTAGGGTTTTATCATTGGTTAGAATTTGTAGTTTAGTTATATTCTGACAGTGCTATATTTTAAAATTCCAATAGTTATGTGTTGACAGTAAAAAAAACAAACAAAAAAAGTGACTAAAAGTAGAGGCTACTGAATTTACTATAGTGAAAGAGAAAATTGATATTAATGATTTTCATTTTTTGACATTGTCCAAACTAATTTGAATTTCTATTTAAATCAATTTATTGCCCACTCCTAGTCTGAAATATTAATATTAGGCCTTGCTTAAGTTTTTAGCGTCATAACAGATTTTCTTCTCCTCGTCTCCTTCTAGGCTAACTTGTGTTTTGTGGACATTGATAATCACTTCATTGAACTGCCAGAGGAGTTGCCACAGTTTCCCAACAAGCTCGAGTTCATTCAGGAGATCTCAGAGGTGCTCATGTCATTTGGAGTGTCTCCAGAGGGAAACATCTACTCCAGCGACAGCCAGGCCAAGTACCGGCCCTTCCGATCAGTTGATATGGTCTCTGATAAGCGTAACGGCAACCTGGCCTCACCCCTTAACTCCTACTTGCTGAGAGAGAATGAAACAATCGCGAGATTGCAAGCTCTAGTTAAGAGGACGGGAGTCAGTCTGGACAAGGTGAGAAAAGATGTGCTGTCAGGAATTCAGGATCAAATTCCCACTTAAATGGTTTGGTTTTATGTCCCGTTTGATTTTCAGCGTGAATCAAGTGACTGGCCACTATTGTGTAGAAGTGAAATATGATTATGAGATGATAAATTGTACAGTAAAGAAGCTTTGTTTCATCACCAACGTTAAATCCATATCTCACGGAGCTGTGAATACTGAGCAACGTTCACAAATGGTGGGGTTTTGTCAGGGTTCGTAAAAGGTTGCAGAACAGTTTGCAGTTTTTAAGGCCCCAGGTTTTTTTTTCTTGTTGCAAAAATTTTTTAACTTGCTCAAAAAATTTTTGCGAACGTATTTTTCTGGTAACAGTTACAAGTATTTGCATAATAGTTAGGAGTTCGCAAAAGTTTGTAACACAGTTGTAAACGGTTGTAACACTTGTCACTAAAGTTCTTGTTCGTTTGCCAAGTAGTGAACGTGAGCAGTTGTTTAAGAACCTTTATGGCAAAACTGTTTAAGACCTTAAAAACTGTGTGAACAGTTTTGCAACTTTTTACAAACCCAGACAAAACCCTTCAAATCTCAGCGTTCTTGAACATTCCTTTGTATTCACCGCTCCATGAGATACTAGCTTGATTTTCAGCAACATTCATCAGAAAACTTGGCGAATCCAAAAACTGCAACCTTCATAAGCATTTGTTGCTCTGTAAGATGCTGCTCTCAATCCGAATTCTAAAAACTGTTAAATAAAGCTGCACTGTATGCATAAGAAGAGATTACTGACAAACTTCATCTTACAAAATTTCAATATCCGTGGAAAAATTAGTTAGAAACATTCAATGATGTGTGACCCGTGCTGGCAAAATGAGTCGGAATGCGCACTGCGTCATTACGAGCTACAGCCAGGAGAAGTCATAAATCGTGACTCTTTCTTTGTTTGCTAGCGGTAAGTCCCGGGAAAACCCCCGTGAGTGCCTAGTATCATTGGAAAGCTTAGAAATCGTACTTTCTAAAAATACGTATGTTTTGGCAGAAGACGTAGCTCCCGACCGATCGAACTCGAGTTTTCAACCTAGGCAAAATATAAATAAATCAGCTTTTTCCAGGTCCGTTTTTGCGCACTTCCTACAAATTAAATATCATTTTGAAGGTCTTTCAATACAGAATATGGAAAAAACGTTACCTCAGTTTTGATAATTTCCTCAAAGTGACTCATTTTGCCAGCACGGGTCGCATATAACAAGACAAAAGTTTTACCATATTAGTTCTGCTTAAATTTAAAAAAATGGCTCAAGTTAAAATTTAATGGTGCTTCATTAATATAACCTACTGTAGATATATACAGTGATATACAAGAATTTAGCCACCTGTTGTATTTTTACCTCCGCCAAGAAGGTAATGTTTTCATCATGGTTTGTCTGTCTGTTTGTTAGCGGGATTACTAGAAAACTACTGGACTGTTGTGGTGACATTTGAACCAGAGGCGGCCCTTGGGCTACGGATGAACCCTTTAGGTTTTGGAGGTGCTCTGGGTCAGGATGCAGATTCTGGATCACGTTTTCACTTTCTTTAATGTTGCAAGGTGGGGCCTTGGCAGAGGTATGCGCTCTCTGGGTGCCCTCTATTTTTTAATTGAAAAGATGTAAACACCATCTCTGTCGGACATGGAAGAAATGTGTCACCAGCAAATATTAATGCAGTTACTTTTTATTTTATAATTTGAAATAAACACATACACGCAATTGTGGCATGTGGAAAAAGTCTGGGCACCCTGCACAGTTAACACACCAATTTAAAAAAAAATATATACTCTTTTAGCAGCATGTGACCAAATTATTGCATACTGGTGCTTTTTCACTTGAAATGTATGCTCATATAACATGTAGTTTTGCCTATTTAGTTTTAGAATTAGCAAAGGAAACTAAAAAGAAGAAAAGGGTCTATTCATGAAAGTTATCAGAATGCAGGGTGAAAATACTTTTTTTTTTTTTTAAATATATCTGCATATGCATTTGTTCATATTTGTGATGGAAGTAAAGAATCTTAGTGTAGTAAAGGGTTCTAATCAAAAGGGGGCGCCCCTCTTACACCAACAACAGAATTGATCCATGTTTTGTCAGAACAGAAAGGAAGAACTTGTTTTTATTTTATATTTATCATTAAACATTTAACTTTAAAATAAAAATCCTTCAAACGACTTAATCTACTGTAGTTATTCTGGAGTCTCTCACAGCTACATGAGAGCCTTTAGCGATATTAACATGTGCTCTCTTCTGTTTAATGTAAGGGTTTTGTTGTTGAAAATAGTTAAATAAAACTCATCCTAAAGACTGACAGGTGACTAAATTAACTTGTATTTAGAGAAAGCTGTTACACATACAGTTTAATCAGCTTATGCACTCGGGCCGTCATTAGCTTTCCATGACTGGATTACCTCGTCATCAAGGTCTGACCTTACTTATAATTATTCCTGGCTAAACTCACTACAGATTTTACATTAAAAAAGGCAGTGACAAAATAGATTCCTGGGTGACATCAGTGGATTTCTGTATTTTATTTTACAGGGTGTGGGTTATTTTGGCCCCCTCGTGTTGGCATCTGCTGAGCTGACCTGCTGCCTTGCTAATCCTTTAGTGTGTATGGGTATGACCTATGGGTCATAGGTTGAAATATGTGAAAATCTGGATAAAGATGGCATGATGCTGCTCTGCCTCTTTTTTTTTTTTTTTTTAATATTCTGTTTATCATTTGGGAGCAGTTTCTAATTTCATGAATGAATATTTGTTGACGTCAGCACGAGGCGAGAGAGGATGCTGGCACCAACAAAGATGCGCGGGTTCACTGTGAGGACGAGGAGCTGAAGATGCACCAGCTCAACATCCAGGTGCGTGAGGTCTTCGCCAATCGTTTCACCCAGATGTTCGCAGACTACGAAGTTTTTGTCATCCAGCCAAGCCATGACAAAGAGTCCTGGTTTACCAATCGAGACCAGATGCAGAATTTTGACAAGGTAAACGCGCTGTCGTTAATGTAACTGCAAAGATTAGCGAAGCGCATTTTTAGTCAACAATGAATCCCACATACTGATTTTTATTTTTTGTGTTTAGGCCTCCTTCTTGTCCGACCAACCAGAACCGTACCTGCCCTTCCTGTCACGTTTTCTGGAGACTCAGATGTTTGCCTCCTTCATCGATGGTAAGATTCTGTGTCATGATGACGAGGAGAAGGAGCACACGCTGAGGGTGTTTGACGCCCGTGTGGATAAGATCCGAATGTTGAACGTTCGCACGCCTACGCTGCGCACCTCCATGTACCAGAAATGCACTAACATTGAAGAAGCAGGTAAGAAGAAAAATGATCATCCCTTGAAAATAATTTGAAGCCTTGTTGGCTTCTGAAAAAAAATACATCTTTGAGCATAATTCTTCTTAAAGATTCAAATGATGTTTGTTTCTTAATCTGGAAAAAATGTTTCTCATTAATGCTTAAAAACTTGAAAGTCAGTATAAATGTGATGTGATTTGAAGCTTTTATTTCTCTTCACATCACGTACATTTAAAAGTTTGGGAAATTAATAAAAGAAGCCTTCAAATGTAATTTAAACTGCATGTTTTTTATTGTTATAATTTGTTCTCTTGAGTTAACAGACTGATGATCACTGTTTTGCAGACCACTTATTTAAAAAGCGGTATGAAAAACCTGATTTGGTTGCTTCTGGACCTCATGACCTTGAGCTGGCGAATGAAAAGACTGAATATCGTAATATTTGTTCTTGTTGTTTTAAAAGTCAGGGGGTGGTACTTCTTCATAAACGTGTGCAATGCATTGGTCGGAAAAGCTCAGAGGATTTGAAGCCTTGATTTGACTTTGGCATTGTAATAGTTCACATTAAATACAGCATTTTGTGCAGGAAAATTCTGGAAAAAAGAAACTTAAAAGATTCTTCTGCGATCCCCCTGTGCATTGCATACATGTAACACGTGGTGAACATCTCAATCAATTCTACTATTGATTCTCATCGAGGTGATCTCGCAGCATGCAGGTAAATGGGTGATAATGAATAACTGGCAGAAAATTTAATTTTTGTGATTCAAAGTGTTGCCATTTTCACCATTTCATACTCTTACTCTTTTCTTTACGCCTTAAACTGCTGTGTGCCCTTTCATGGACATCAGGAAGTGTTTTGATTGAGCTCTCTTACCCTGTGGGTGCTTTTATTAACGCAGACCCTGTGTGGGTGTGTTAATGAAGCGTCACAACACATCACAATTCTAATGCCGCATTCATAGATGACTCTGGGCTGGTTCCTTTGAAGAAAACAATACATCGATTCTGAGCCTTTTTCTTGTCGCTTCCTTTGCTTCTGTGGGTGCAGGGATGCATTTTTGTTTTCATTTGGATGTTAAAGTGTTTTGTTTGCTTTATTGCCTCGCTATGAACATTGAAATCAGTAGCTTTTGGTTGGAGTTATCCTGATTTGGTGCCATAATGTGACACGGAATAAAGAACAGTAGTGCAATAATTGATGAGAAAATTAAGACATTTAGTTATCTTTTAAAAATGTATTCCTCATAATTACTCCTTTATTTTTTTCTTTCCAATCCTAAATTGTTAGGTTTTTTTATGTAAAAGCCTGTCAATACAATCAGCCTTCAAGACTAGAAGACTTCACCAGTTATAATTAATATTTTCATTTTGCCCAAATTCAAGGGTGGTATCTCACTGGGCTGAGACAGCTTGCAACTAGTTGGAGATAAAAAAAGACAAAAAAAACAACTTAAGACAAATATGAGAATTTGTGACAATTTTCAATTAGAATCACACTGTCCCACAAATGTTGCACAAACTCCCAGCAAGTTTTTGGCCAAAGTTCTCCAGGTGTTTGCATACATGTCATGCAAGTGTTGCAGGACATTCTTGCAACATGCTTGAGACTAAATGTTGGGTTTTTTGCAGTCATGACAGTCCCGCAGTGGCTGCCTAACACTCAAGACGAGGTCAAGATGTGTTGGAGACACCTGCAATGACTCTGAGACTCTTTTGAGAGAAAGCTGTCGCACAAATTTTTTGAACAGGTTAAAAATTTCTGCGAGACCCTGCGACTCAGGAGAAGAAAAGGAGAACTGCCGAGAATGTTTGGAGACATTTTGGACACTCCTTGGAGTATGCCGTTCTCCAACTTGTGTCAAGTTGTCTCAGCCCACACACTATCCTAAAGCGTTGTCATGAAACATGTATATTTTCATTTGATAACGTATCTTGACTGAATGTGATAATAATGAACATATAACCTGACCGACTTCCACACCACTTCCACAGAGAAAGCGATTGAAATGAGGGTCTCAAAGATCGATCACACAGCCCTGCACCCCCACCTGCTGGACATGAAGATCGGTCAGGGCCGCTACGAGCAGGGCTTCTTCCCCAGACTGCAGTCCGATGTGCTCTCCAGCGGGCCCACCAGCAACAAGTGAATAGTTCACGTTACATTCATGACATTTATCCATACTTAAAATGAAGCTTCGTGTGCATTTGGCTGATCTACGTGGTTTGTGTGTTTTACACTTCAAGATGGGCCAAGAGGAGCGCACCTGCACAGTGGAGGAGAAGAGACCGACAGAAGCAGCACACTGAGCACCTTTATTTAGACAACGATCAAAGAGAGGTGAGCGCTCCCTGCTGTTTCCTTACCTCAGCTCATTCATGCATGCTAACTGCTTTGTTCATTTTGCATGACCTGCTGTCTGCTTTGTTTTGGCTCTGACCATCACGTCTGCTCTCCACCTACTCTTGTGCATCCTCTCAACTCTTTTCTGTTTCTCTGTCTGTCTTGCACTCATCCTCTCGCACTCTCAGCATGTAGAGTGTTTGTTACCGGAGCTGCAGCTCCTGCTGTTTCTTGACTACTACTGGCTCTCCCAGTCGTTCAGGCCCTGTCTAAAGTCGGTGACTGTGGACGTGGTATGTTTTGGTAGTCCACAGACCATATGAGCTGTTTACTCATGTGGTCTGGAATGAACCCTCCCCTTTTTGTAGGACACAAAATAATTAGAGTTGAAGCAGATAATACTGAGGTCCCATTCACACTTGGCATTAAAAAGCTTTTTTTTGGTGATGGAATTGCTGTCGTATTTCAAAGTACTAGTGCATCTAAAAAAGAATTTGAATATTATCTTTATCTTTAATAATTCAATAAAAACACTTTAATATTTTCTATATTCATCACGCTATTTTAATCCTGTTTATTTTAATTTTAATAATTCTGTCATAGCTCTTTGAATGAAATACTGAAAACTGATATTCTCATTGTTTTAGATGCACGAGTACAGCTGTCAGTACTCTCAAAACGCAACTGGAGCAGATTTCCATGCTATCCAGTCCTCCAAACCACTCCTGAAGGTGGTCAGGGATGCATGTTGACAACATTTAACAGAAATGTTAACTGGAATTCCATCTCCAGTCCACTTACAACAACTCCAACTCAAGGCCCACTTCTTTTTTTTCTTAGCTTGAAGTTTAATGTGCATATGTAGTGTTTACAAAAGTGTAAAATTCATCCACTTCTTACAGAAAGATGAGTTTTTAAAAAGTGATGAAAAAGTTGAATTTTTTTTCACGTTATTAGTTATTTGCACTTTGCCTTTTCCCCATCTCTTGTAACTTTTTAACTTTGTCAATTTTTAACTTGATATTAAATTATAAATAGTGTTTTCATCATGTATCACTTTGTTCTATGAAATCCCCATAGTCGTCCTCGTAGTCCCCTAGCGTTCCCTGAGAGGTGTACTACGAAGCTTGTTCAACTTAGCCAGCCTTTCTTTAAGCTACCTCAACCCTGAATCAGAGATAACGGGTATCGCAAAGGTCATTAAAAATGTTCTCTGTCAACCCCGGCTTTCTGCTTCAGGTCCTGTACTTGGTCAGATGACGGGGGGCATTGAATGGGTCATGTGATGATTTTTTTTTTTTTCTCTGCAAGTGTATGGACTTAGTTTTGGACAGTACCACCTACTTCATTCAGGAATAAATCATGAGAGGAATATTCTAAGATATTACAGAAAGAACATGCACACACTCACACTCTCACAGCTGTGCTCTAAATAAGCAGGAGAATAAATGCTCTCAAAAATGGCTACACTTGTAAACTCATAGGCTTATTTTCTTTTTACATGGTATAAGATAAGATGAGCCATTATTAGTCCCACAGTGGGAAATACATATACATAACTGTATTCCGATATCTTAAATTACACTTAAGGCTTAAGTTATTTCTAATGTAACAGCTGTGCATTTGAGTGATTTATATAATCTGAACAGAAAGAGAAATGGCAGAAATAATGAGTCTAGCGCCATCCTTTAAAGAGACGGGCAAGGTTCAGGTTACTTTATTTGTACCCGTAGGTAGATTTGTTTTGCAGTCAGGTAACATCCATATTTACAAACCACAATTACATTCAATATAAACACAAACACAGGCACACATGAAGCTGACCATAAACACGACAAAAATACTCAAGGCTCCATCAATCAGGACACAAGACAAAGAGATGAGAGAAAAAACAGAGAGAAGAGAGAAGGGTCACATCAGAAAGTCAAAGACTAGCCAAAGAGGTCAAAAACTCAAAAGTCCAAAACCCAACAAAAGATTCAGAACCCAAACAAAAAACCTACAAAAATAAGTAAATATAAAATGAAATTAATAAATAGGTAACTAAATTATGTGCAATATTTTGCTACATCTTGTTCAACTCTTTAACAGCAGCAGGAACAAAGCAGTTTTTGTAGCGCTGGGTTCTACTTTTTGGGACAGCAAACCTCCGTCTGGAGGGAAGAAGCTGAAAGTTGCAGTGCAAAGGGTTTGAGTCATCATTTAAAATGGAGGTAGCAATCCTCTGCACCTGTCTGGTGTACAGGGATGTCAGGCTGAGCTGTGACTCACCAAGCAAACGACTGGACCATCTAACTAACTGATCCAAGGATTTCCTCTGTTTCAGTTTTATCTGACCAAACCATGACACTAAAGAAAAGGATAAAACAGATTCAATAAAAGCCCAATAAAACATTATCATTATGGTTCAGTCAATTTGGAAGCGTGAAAGTTTCCTTAAACAATGCAAATGTTGCTGACCCTTTTTGCACACCCTTTCACAGTTCTCTTCAAAGTTTAAATTACTATCAATAATCGTCCCAAGATATAGATACACAGACAAGCTGTGTCTTTTGGCCAAAACAAAGCTAAACTGCATTTTAACTATTCCATATTCTCTGTGAGAAGTACCACAGCCATTTTTACAGTAGGTTGTGTCATTTTTTGTAGCTGCAGTATTTAAAATGACATAAAACAATTTAACAGTTAATTAAGACAAATTATTAAAAGAGGTCTCCCTCCATTGATTACTACCTTATCTTGGTGGAGGAGTTTGGGTGCCCTAATGATACCAGGATCTATGTTGTCGGGGACCCCAGTTGGGTCTCCCAAGGCAAACAGGTCCTGGCTGAGGGGCCAGACCAAGAGTTGTTTAGTGGATGCCCATGAAAAGATTGCAGGAAGAATCCAGTGTACCCAAAGGAGCCACATGGGTCTGCCCTGCAGCGGGCTCACCACCTGCAGAAGGGATCATGGTGCTATGTGAACTGGGCGACAGTCTGGGCTTCTCTGCTTGGACTGCTGCCCCCACAACCTGGACCCCTGGATAAGCAGAAGCAGGAGGATTGATGGATGGATGGAAGGAAGGAGTAAAACAGGTTTATGCTACAGAAATAACAGAATACATCAAAATCGTGTACAAGGGAGATGCATACAGTATATATTCAACTGTAATGCAGCATGTTGTTTGATGTATGTTAATATCACAAGTTTACATAAGTCTACATTTTTCTTCTGCTAGAGATCTATATACAGCATATATCGCTCTCATATTGTTAGGAAATGATAATTAATGATCACAGAGTGCTTCAAGCTGATTTTATACAGAAACTACCAACTTAACCTGGTTAAGTTGGAAATCATGACCAGGTTATGAGTTCAGCTGTACAGTAGTTACCATGGTGTTCTAGCCCCATAAAAAGAGGGTTGGCTTCGTGAAACTGAAAACTCAACTTACCTGGCTAAGCCACTGATCTTGCTTTGTAGTACAGCCCTCTTGAATGAAACCGGTCGTGTGGTTAGACAGATATACTGAATCCCTTACCTGAATACCACCACTACCTACACACTACCCCAGTTTGCATTGTTTGCTGACTGAATTCCCTTTTTTTCTTTCATCAGAAATACATCCAGGAAGCAAGAAACTTGGGCACAACCATCAGACAGCCTAAGCTTTCCA
Source organism: Pholidichthys leucotaenia (assembly GCA_020510985.1). NCBI lineage: Eukaryota > Metazoa > Chordata > Actinopteri > Cichliformes > Pholidichthyidae > Pholidichthys > Pholidichthys leucotaenia. The sequence continues at coordinate 310,498,370 of CM035837.1, read as the reverse complement.
ACCTGTCACCATCGGTCATCGCTCAGACTAACTGGAAATTTGTTGAAGGCTTGCTAAAGGAGTGCAGGAACAAGGTTTGTTTGCCAGAATCTCATCAGAAGTTTGACATAAGTATAACCATGTTTATACAGGATTTGGACATAAAATGAATCGGAGAGGCAAGGCTGAGATGGTTTGGACATGTGCAGAGGAGGGATGGTGGATATATTGTACAACGGATGTTGAAGATGGAGCTGCCAGGCAGGAGGAAAAGAGGAAGACCACAGAAGGTTCATGGATGTAGTGAAGGAGGACATGGAGAGGTTTGGTGTTACAGAGGAAGATGAAGGGATAGAGTGAGATGGAGGCAGATGATCGGCTGTGGAAACCCCTAAAGGGAGCAACCGAAAGAAGAAGAAGAAGAAGAAGGGCATAAAATGAATACTGAATTTCTTTGTCAGCTCCTGAAAATTTTGGAAAACCTATACAGATGCTTTTTTTTTTTTTTTTTCCTAATTTTGACATAAGAAAGAGAACTCTCTGAACTCTGTTAACCGGATCGCAAAATAAAGTGTTAAGTTTTGGTGTCATTACAGACTAAACGCATGCTGGTGGAGAAAATGGGACGGGAGGCTGTGGAGTTGGGTCATGGAGAGGTCAGCATCACCGGCGTGGAGGAGAACACTCTGATTGCGAGCCTCTGTGATCTGCTGGAGAGGATCTGGAGCCATGGGCTGCAGGTCAAACAGGTCAGGAGAAAAAAACAAGTTGAAGCAGTCACAGTCCACATTGATTAGGCCCCAACAGCTGATCAGATTACAGTGCACTTGAAGCAAATAATGGGGTTATGTGGTTTCTCTTTCAGGGTAAATCTGCATTGTGGTCTCACCTGCTTCACTACCAGGACAGCAAAGAGAAGAAAAATGCAACTCCAGGTAGTCTGGGGCCTCCAGGTGACTCTTAATTTTTTTTAACTGATGATCAAAATGAGTTGAAATAAATGTACTCTTATTACACTTATATTCCTTAATGTGTTACACCAGGTTTCATTCATGACACAGAAAGACGTAAATCTGATGGAGGTGGATCAGCGATGCCCCCTCTGAAGATCTCCCTGATTCAGGACATGAGGTGAAGCATTCTGCACTGGTCTGCATGTTAATAAAGAGAAAAACAAAAGGGATAGGTCGAGTCAGAATTTTGGATCATATCTACTCACAAAATTAGATTATGGATACTATCGGACATACAGTGGGGCAAAAAAGTATTTAGTCAGCCACCAATTGTGCAAGTTGTCCCACTTAAAAGATGAGAGAGGTCTCCAATTTTCATCATAGGTATACCTCAACTATGAGAGACAAAATGAGAAAAAAAAATCCAGAAAATCACATTGAAGGATTTTTAATGAATTAATTGGTAAATTCCTCAGTAAAATAAGTATTTACAAACAAGCAAGATTTCTGGCTCTCACAGACCTGTAACTTCTTCAAGAGGCTTCTCTGTCCTCCACTCGTTACTTGTATTAATTGGGCTGCACGGTGGTGCAGTAGTTAGCACTGTGGCAGCACAGTTTACCCTTGGCCGAGGGATTGTGGGGATCGTGGGTTCGATCCCAGCCCCTGACCAACAGTGATCTGTGCGGAGTTTGCATGTTCTCCCCGTGTATGCGTAGGTTTACCCCGGGATTTCTCCGGTTTCCTCCCACATGCCAAAAACATGCAGGTTAGGTTAATTGGAGACTCTAAAGTGGCCCTTGGTGTGAATGTGTGTGTGTGAATAGTTAAAGGGATGGCGCCGTATTGTGGCTGCTTCATCCATCCAGGTGGTGGATGACCCTTAATTTCTGTAAAGCGTCTTTGAGTGTCTATGATAAAGCGCTATATAAATCTGATGCATTGATTGATTGATTGGTAATGCAGCCTTTTTTGTGAGCGTTACAGGAACTATAAAATAAAATGATTGCTGTGGGTAAACATGCCTTTTGGATGCTCGTGGGTCCATCAAAGTGGGTAATTTAAATGACCTCAGTTAGGTCGTACAGATTGTTTTTATCATACGCTAAATTAGTCAATACTCTATGGATTCCTATTTTAGCTCATTCTGGGAAAGCTGAAAGGAGCTGCTGCGACGATGCACCGTCTCTCTGTCCATAATTCACAGGAATCACTAGTCCTCATAGGCATTTGTGCTGATGGTCACCAAACTTGCACACAATGATCCTGAGGTGGGTCTGCATCCATGTTGTGCTCAAGGTCATATGTCAATGCTCAGGAGATCTGTGCACTCTGGGGATGATTTCATCTGACCAGAATGAGCTACTCCGTCATTGATGGTGTGGTTTCAGATTTTGTAACTACTGACTGAGTTTGACTTTTAACAAAGGGGTCAGTTTTACTCAGATCTTGTAAAAACTAACATCAGTGTAAAATTTGAAGTTGAAAAGTTTCAGCACTGTTGATACTGACAAATGCCAGGCATGAGTGTAGTGGGCAAATTGGCTATTACATATCTTTCTCATATATGACCTGTGTTTGCGTTTGGCCATTTTAAAAAGACATAGTTCATACAGTGCTTTTACTTCTTTTTCAAATCTGTGACAAAAAATGACTTGGCATGGCATCAATTTGGGCAGAAGATAAATACATGATGCAGACAAGATGGAGTGATGTTGCAAAATTGAAATTCAAGGGCTGGTCATTTCATAGCAGTGATTTTATTTAAAAAAGTCTTATTTTTTTAAATGCTTCCACCTTCTTTAAATTTTAGATCGGAAAACCTGAGTCCAAATTAACCGAGAGGAGACGACTCTCCATTCACGTGACCTAAGACCGTGCAGCCAGTCTGGTTCCCCAATTAGCTCAAATATTTCTTTAGTATCTTTTCATTCCTAAAACCCTGCCTGTCCCTGTGTAAAACCTGCATTGCTTCATTGTTGGTCTGACTGATGGCAGTCATCGCTGCAGTTGTTTGCCTCTATAACCAGCCAGAGTTGAGGAGTCTTCAGGGCTCGTGTTGTGTGAAGGTGATGTAGAGTGTATAGTGTGTATGTAACTGCATGTTACTTCCAGCCTAATTACCAGACACCCCCCCCCCAACCAGACTGACTGAGAGAAGAGGGGAGGGGTCAACTTGGAGCATAAACACGCAGCTGTAGACAGACCCTCCTCCACACTCATGTTAACATCCATCAGTACGATCAACAACATGCTATCACAGAGGCAGCTGTCAGTGTCCCATAATGTGATTTGATATTAGACCATATACACTGAATAGGTTGTTGATACATGTTGATATTAAAATGTCTCCAGTGTTAATATTTTAAACAATAACCAGTGTGTGTTATACTTTTTTTTGTAACACTAGTGCATATAAAATGTTTTCCCTGTTGCCATGGATATAACGAACAGAGAAAACTGGGTTAGTTGATATGATTGGAAGTGGAGGGTGGAGACAGGGAGGGGGATGGAAGGTAAAGAGGATGTGAAGCGCGTATGGCACAGGTGGAGTGGAAGGGAATGTGTCTGGACATCAGAGACATGATAGTGGCTCGGAGCAATGGCACGGTGGGGACCGGCTCATGGGCTGAGAGAGTTGATTACAGCGAAAACGCACACAAAGCTGGGACTGCCCTGACAACTTCAGTTGTGCTGTGCATGCTGTGGCTGTTGTGAAATGACTGGCTAATAATCCCATCAGCCGGTTGAGAAAGAGTTTTATTATTCATTTAAGTCATTTGTCAAATGTTTGCAGATTGATGCTTTTCAAATGTGTAAACTGTTTTGCAACATTTTTGTCTTGTACTGTGTATGCTTAGAAATCTTTAATTCACTTATCTAAATTTAAGGCCTTGATTATCCTTAAAACAACAATCAATCCTTAAATCTACTTTTCAAGGGTCTTAAAAATACAGTAGACATAATAAATGGGACAGCATCATATTCAGCCTTACAAATTTGTAGTTTCTAGTTCTTTTTGTGTTTTAACTAAATAGAAATGAGCCATATTTTCTCAAAAAAATTTGCACAATTTTCTGTATATATTTGCAACTGTTCTCAATAAACTTTTTTCCTCATTAATTTTCAAGTTTTGATGAAATTTGATACTTTTTCCTCATTAAGTTGCTCTCCTAACTTGGTCACTTTTATCTTGTTAATTTGCAACTTTCCTTAATTTGTGAGATTTTCTTTCCTCAAATGTGACTTTTTCTCATAAATTTCCAACTTTTTTTCTTAGCCTTACAAAGGGTCTAAAACATCGTAAATTTAACTTGTATATAGCTGCAGATACTCTGTTAAAGTAATGTCACTTTTAATTCACTTTTCAAAATGAATATATCTGTTTAATTTTGTGAGTTTAAGCAATGTCTGGTGCAGAGATCAAATCTGGAAGTATGCCTATGTTATATAAAACTGTTTGTTGGATATATGAAAAACCCCAAAATATACACCTTTGCCCTAGTGGCAAAGTTGTTAAACAACAGCTGTTGGGTCTTCCAAATGTTAGATTGAATTTTCATCAGACTGGCTTACAATATAACAGTAATTACATTGAAACAGCAGACTCGTCTCCCTGTTATATACAGTGCATATGGAAAGTATTCACAGCGCTTCACTTTTCCACATTTTATGTTACAGCCTTATTCCAAAATGGATTAAATTCATTTTTTTCTTCAAAATTCTACGCACATTACTCAATAATACTGTGAAAAAAGGTTGTTTTTTCATCCATCTTCTACCGCTTTTCCGGAGGTCCGGGTCGCAGAGGCAGCAGTTCAAGCAGAGAAGCCCAGACTTCCCTCTCCCCAGCCACCTGCTCCAGCTCTTCAGAGAGGATACCAAGGCGTTCCCAGACCAGCTGGGAGACATAGTCTCTCCACCGAGTCCTGGGTCTGCCCCGGGGTCTCCTCCCAGTGGGACGTGCCCGAAACACCTCAAGTGGGAGGCGTCCAGGAGGCATCCTGATCAGATGCCCATACCACCTCAACTGACTCCTTTCATTGTGGAGGAGCAGCGGTTCTACTCTGAGCCTCTCCCGGATGACTGAGCTCCTCACCCTATCTCTGAGGGTGAGTCCAGCAATCCTACGGAGAAAGCTCATTTCAGCCGCTTGTATCCGCGATCTTGTTCTTTCGGTCATTACCCAAAGCTCGTGACCATAGGTGAGAGTAGGAACGTAGATTGACTGGTAAATCGACAGCTTTGCCTTAGAACTAAGCTCCCTCTTCACCACAACAGACCGGTACAACGTCCGCATCACTGCAGATGCTGCTCCAATCCGTCTGTCAATGTCTTGCTCCATTTTCCCCTCATTCGTGAACAAGACCCCAAGATACTTAAACTCCTCCACTTGGAGCAGGAGCCTGTCCCCAACCCAGAGAGGACAATCCACCTTTTTCCGGCTGAGGACCATGGACTCGGACTTGGAGGTGCTGATTCTCATCCCAGCCGCCTCACACTCAGCGGCAAACCGTCCCAGCAAGAGCTGTAGGTCATTGCTGGATGAAGCCAACAAGACAACATCATCTGCAAACAACAGAGATGAGATCCTGTGGTCACCAAGCATGACACCCTCCATTCCCTGGCTACGCCTAAAAATCCTTGTTTTCTGTTTTTTTAGATTTTTGCAAATTTATTAAAAATAAAACACTAAGAAATCACATGTACATAACTATTCACAGCTCTTGCCATGAAGCTCAAAATTGAGCTCAGGTGCATCCTGTTTCCACTTATCATCCTTGAGATGTTTCTACAGCTTAAGTGGAGTCCACCTGTGGTAAATTCAGTTGATTGGACATGATTTGGAAAGGCACACACCTGTCTATATAAGGTCCCACAGTTGACAGTGCATGTCAGAGCACAAATCAAGCATGAAGTCAAAGGAATTGGCTGTAGACCTCCGAGACGGGATTGTCTCAAGGCACAAATCTGGGGAAGGGTACAGGAAAAATTCTGCTGCTTTGAAGGTCCCAATGAGCACAGTGGACTCCATCATCTGTAAATGGAAGAAGTTCAGAACCACCAGTACTCTTCCTAGAGTTGCCCATCTGTCTAAACTGAGCCATCAGAGGTGAAGGGCCTTAGTCAAGGAGGTGACCAAGAACCCGATGGTCACTCTGTCAGAGCTCCAGCGTTCCTCTGTGGAGAGAAGAGAACCTTCCAGAAGGACAACCATCTCTGCAGTAATCCACCAATCGGGCCTGTATGGTAGAGTGGCCAGATGGAAGTCACTTCTCAGTAAATGACACATGGCAGCCTGCCTAGAGTTTGCCAGAAGGCACCTGAAGGACTCTCAGACCATGAGAAACAAAATTCTCTGGTCTGATGAGACAAAGATTGAACTCTTTGGCATGAATGCCAGGCGTCATGTTTGGAGGAAATCAGGCACCGCTCATCACCAGGCTAATACCATCCCCACAGTGAAGCATGGTGGTGGCAGCATCATGTTGTGGGGATGTTTTTCAGTGGCAGGAACTGGGAGACTAGTCAGGATAGAGGGAAAGATGAATGCAGCAATGTACAGAGACATCCTGGATGAAAACCTGCTCCAGAGTGCTCTTGACCTCAGACTGGGGCCACGGTTAATCTTTCAACAAGACAACGACCCAAAGCACACAGCCATGATATCAAAGGAGTGGCTTCAGGACAACTCTGTGAATATCCTTGAGTGGCCCAGCCAGAGCCCAGACTTGAATCCAATTGAACATCTCTGGGGAGATCTGAAAATGCTCTGCACCGATGCTTTCCATCCAACCTGATGGAGCTTGAGAGGTGCTGCAAAGAGGAATGGGCAAAACTGCCCAAAGATACAGTCATGTGAAAAAATTAGGACACCCTATGAAAGCCTGTGTGGGGGGGGGGGGGTTTCAGCATATTTGGACATATGGATATTTAATATCAATTTTAACAATACTGGGAGATTCAAGCAATATAACTAAACCAATTAAAACTGAAGAAAAGACTTTTTTAAAATTTTCTGTAAAATGTAATTCTAAAAACATGCAATTTCTGGTGAGGAATAAATTAGGACACCCCCACATTTATTCCCACTTAAAATGGCTAAAATCACACACAGGTATATCACATCGTGTGCCCAAGATTAGAACATTGTTACTCAGCATTTTGAAGGAGGCTTGTCCTATTTAAACCTCAGAAATTTAGGTTGGTGTGCTCCTAACTATGGAAGTGAGAGTGAACACCATGGTGAGATTGAAAGAGCTGTCTGAGGCCTTCAGAAAGAAGATTGTAGCAGCTTATGAGTCTGGTAAGAGATTTAAAAAGATCTCAAAAGAATTTTAAATTAGCCATTCTAATGTTGGGAAAATAGTCTACAAGTGGAGGACATTGAAAACAACTGCCAACGTGCCCAGGTCTGGCTGTCCAAGCAAGTTCACCCCAAGAACAGACCGCAAGTTGCTGAAAGAAGTCTCCAACAACCCTAAAATATCATCATGGGACCTACAGCAGGCTGTTACTACTGTTGATGTGAAAGTGCATGCCTCTACAATCAGAAAGAGACTGCACAAGTTTAACTTGCATGGGAGGCGTGCAAGGAGGAAACCTTTGCTCTCTAAGAGAAACATGAAGGCCAGACTGAAGTTTGCCAGAGAGAACATAGACAAAGACCAGGACTTCTGGAATAATGTTCTTTGGACAGATGAGTCTAAAATTGAATTATTTGGACACCGAAACAGAGGACGTGTTTGACATAGACTAAATACAGCATTCCAGGAAAAGAACTTCATACCAAGTTGCAAGGGCTGCACGGTGGCGCAGTGGTTAGCACTGTGGCAGCACAGTTTTACCCTCGGCCGGGGGATCGCGGGGACCGTGAGATCGTGGGTTCGATCCCTGCCCCCGGCCAACAGTGATCTGTGTGGAGTTTGCATGTTCTCCCCGTGTTTGTGTGGGTTTACTCCGGGATTTCTCCGGTTTCCTCCCACATGCCAAAAACATGCAGGTTAGGGAGTTAAGGGGCGCTTGTGCACGCAGCGACCGGCAGCTGGTGGTTTGTCACCAGACTGCAAAACAAATCTACCTACGGGTACAAAATAAGTAATTTAAAAAAAAAATACCAACGGGAGGTTGAAATGTCATGGTTTGGGGATGCTTTGCTGCAGCAGGACCTGGCCAGCTCACCATCATAGAATTCATCATGAATTCTACTGTGTATCAGAGGGTGCTTGAGGACCACATGAGACCATCTGTAAAAAAAACAACAAAAACAAAACACAAATTCCAGTAAATCCACCAAGGACTGACTAAAAACTAAAAAAACGGAGAGTGCTGGAATGGCCGAATCAAAGCCCAGATCTTAATCCCATTGAGATGCTGTGGGGTTACTTAAAATGGGCTGTACATGCAAGAAACCCCTCAAACATCTCACAGCTGAAAGAATTCTGCGTTGAGGAATGGGGCAAACTTTCCTCAGACCAATGTCAGAGACTGGTAGATAGCTACAAGAAGCGACTCACTGAAGTTATTTCAGCCAAAGGGGGTAATTTGGGTGGTTGCTGAAGGAAAAACTCGGGTGTGGAAGAAGTTGGGTGAGGCCATGGAACAAGACTTTTGGTCGGCCTCGGAAGAGATTCTGGCAGACTGTCCGGCGACACAGGAGGGGGAAACAGCTCCCTGTCCACACTGTTTATAGTACAGATGGGGTGCTGCTGACTTTGACTGGGGACATCGCCGGGCGGTGGAAGGAATACTTAGAGGATCTCCTCAGTCCCATTGACACGCCTTCCACAGAGGAAGCAGGGCTTGAGGACGAGGGGGACAGCTCACAGGGTTTCCTCTGGTAACACTTCTGGGTGGTGGCCACCACGCTTGAAATTATGCTGACACTCTGAGGAAATATAAATTTAAGAAAAAAATATGAAGGAATGACAGTCCACAAGCGCGCACACGAGCAACACGCACAACTGTCATCCACGCGGAATTCAGAAGTGCCCTGCCAGCGTGACTGCTCCAGTCGCCAAGGAGAGTGTCTCACTGCTGTCACTGTCTGAGAGAAGCATGTGCTTAATAAAGTACTTAAAACATGGAAAAAAGCAGAAGAGGTATGTAAGCCTTGGAGGCATTTATCATGGTTTTAACTTGCTGGTAATGGGAGCAATAATGGAAGAGTCGACTCACTTAGCTAACAGGTGTAGTTAGAAGCTCGAGTTGATTCATTTTGTCTCTTTTCAATTATTTTTTGTTTTTCTTATTTCAGACAAGAATAAAAAGGAGATGTTTTTACCTTTACCATAGTTAATATTAACTAATTTATGTTCATTATTATGTACCTGGCAAGTTAAGATGATCGAAATTCATGAAGTCAGTGACTTTAATCCATCAGCAGCCTTCAGACAAACAAAACGTGTCAACATTTGGATTTCAAAATAAGGGAGGTTTTTCCTGTTGTCTGGGTGGTGAGGAGATTACTTAAAAAAAAAAACCAAAACTATAAATATATAGAAATATCATAACAGAAATAACTGCATCTTTGGTCATTTAAGTTAATTTATTTCATTAAATACAATTTTATTAATATTTTTTCAAGGGAAAAGTAAAAAAAAAATAGTCTGTTTCAAATTTATTAAAAAAAAGTAATTTTATTTTAAAAAATAGACAAAAATTAGCCATAAAATAATCCACAGATTTATAATAAAGTCTGAAATGTACAAGAAAGGTTAATTTTACAAGAGGAAATTACAAATTTGAGGAAAATTGTTTCAAATTTAGATAAATTTACAGAGAAAAGTAGAAAACTATAAGAAAATTGTTATAAATTTTGGAGAAAAACCTCAAACCTTCAAGACTGAAGTCATTACTGAAGTTTTTAAAGTGGGTGCTCTTTGTACCCTTAACTCTAGAAATTTTTGGTTGTCTACCTTTAATTATTAATTTCAAAGCATTGCTTTTACATGAGTAGAATTTCTGGCTACTATACCCACCTCTGATCATATAATTTAAGTATGCATGAGTAAGTTACTATTATGGATGTTTTTCCCCATCCCTACTCTCTCAATGGAAAAAAGAAACACTAGAATAAAAATACACATTTTTGTCATTTATGTAAACTATGGCAAAAAAAAAATCCTGAAGGACAAAACATGACACTTGATATTTTCTAACCTGTTTGTATACCACCATAGACAGAGAGAGAACCTGAATTAGACAGGGCTCAGAGAGGGAAAGATGAGACTGAAGAGAGGAGCCAAGGAGAAGAAAATGTTCAGGCAGAGGGTCCAGGAGAGGTGACAGCAGAGGAAGGAGAGAATGACGACACTACTAAAAAGTCCAAACACAGGACGTCTGGGTGGAACCCCAACTGGCCCAATATTCCAACATTCAAGCATCGGTTGTACAATACTTAAAATGGTAAGTTCCATGTGCAAAGTTACTGTGCAAAATTTAAAAAAAGAAATAAATAGTATAAAATTAACATTCCGGTTATAATAGGTCCCCCCCCCCCCCCCCCGGAAAAAATATGTTGCCACCACGCCAAGGTCTTTAAGCCAGAGGAAACACTGAACTCGCCCATCACAGGGACTGAGGTCGCCGAAGTGGTTAAAAAACTCTTTGGTGGCCGGGCCCCAGGGGTAGACGAGATTTGCCCTGAGTACCTCAAGGCCCTGGATGTTGTAGGGCTGTCATGGTTGGCACGCTTCTGCAATGTTGCATGGAGGTCGGGGACAGTGCCTTCCGCATGGCAAACTGGGGTGGTGGTTTCTCTTTTTAAAAAGAGGGACTGGAGGGTGTGTTCCAGCACATACCCAATCACACTCCTCAGCCTCCCTGGGAAGGTCTATGTCAGGGTACTGGAGAGGAGAGTCCGACCACTGGTCAAACCTCAGTTTCAGGAGGAGCAATGTGGTTTTCCTCCTGGCCATGGCACATCGGACCAACTCTTTACCCTCTCAAGAATCCTCGAGGGTTTGTGGGAGTTTGCCCAACCAGTCCACATGTATTTTGTGGACTTTGAGAAAGCATTCAACCGCATCCCTCGTGGTTTCTTGTGGGGGGTGCTGCAGGAGTGTGGGGTATTGGGCTCGTGGTTACAAGCTATCTGGTCCCTATATGACCGTTGTAAGAGTTTGGTTCGTATTGCCAACACCCTGTCAAACTTGTTTCCAGTGAGAGTTGGACTCCACCAAGGCTGCCCTTTGTCACTGATCCTGTTCATAATTTTTATGGACAGGATATCTAGGTGCATCCAGGGAATGGAGGGTGTCATGCTCGACGACCACAGGATCTCATCTCTGCTGTTTGCAGATGATGTTGTCCTGTTGGCTTCATTGACCAGTGACCTACAGGCCTTGCTGGTACGGTTTGCTACCAAGTGTGAAGTGACTGGGATGAGAATCAGCACCTCCAAGTCCGAGTCCATGGTCCTCACCCGGAAAAAGGTGGATTGTCCTCTCCGGGTTGGGGACAAGCTCCTGCCCCAAGTGGAGGAGTTTAAGTATCTCTGGGTCTCATTCACGAGTGAGAGGAGAATGGAGCGAGAGGTCAGGGCAGCCCCTGCAGTGATACGGACGTTGTACCGGTCTGTTATGGTGAAGAGGAAGCTGAGTTCTAAAGCAAAGCTGTTGATTTACTGGTCAATCTGCATTCCTACCCTCACCTATGGTCATGAGCTTTGGGTAATGACCGAAAGAATGAGATTGCGGATACAAGCGGCTGAAATGAGCTTTCTCCGTAGGACTGCTGGACTCATCCTCAGAGATGGGGTGAGGAGCTCAGTCATCTGGTAGAGGCTCAGAGTAGAACCGCTGCTCTTCCATATTGAAAGGAGTCAGTTGAGGTGGTTTGGGCATCTAATCAGGATGCCTCCTGGACGCCTCCCACTTGGTGTTTCGGGCACGTCCCACTGGGAGAAGGCCCTAGGGCAGAGCCAGGACACACTGGAGAGATTACGTCTCCCAGCTGGCCTGGGAATGTCTTGGTATCCTCTCTGAAGAGCTGGAGCAGGTGGCTGGGGAGAAAGAAGTCTGGGCTTCTGTGCTTGAGCTGCTGCCTCCGCGACCTGGACCTCCGGAAAAGCGGTAGAAAATGGATGGATGAATGGATGGGGTAACACTCGCTATTAGGCGGTAGGGTGTCCTAACATTTTCCTCAGAATATGCATTTTTGTTGATATCTTTTGTTGAATGAGTAAAACAAGGTTAATTTTTGTTGCAAAATGTGGAAAAAGTGAAGCGGTGTGAATACTTTCCAGATGCACTGTAGATGGACTCCATTTCCATGAACATTTCCAAAGGCATTTGTCCTGTTTATTCCATATTATTATGCATCATTCGTCTGTCCCCCCTCACTGATCCCTAAACCTGCTGTTTTAATTGCAGACATATTCAGAATATAAGTGAGATCAAGACCGATGTGGGGAAGGCACGAGCCTGGGTTCGCCTCTCCATGGAGAAGAAGCTGCTCTCCAGACACCTGAAGCAGCTGCTCTCAGACCACGAACTTACGAAGTGAGCGACACACAACACAGCTGGTGTTTAAATGGCACGGTCTGTTACAGCGTTGGTAACGAACATTGTGCCACAGCAGCAACTCGTGCTGTTAGAAGCCCTTCACTTAATAAGAATTTGCTTTCTACCTTTTATTTCTTAGAACTGTCTTCTTTGCTTTGTGGAGCAATGTCTGTCTTGTATGAAATGAAGCTGTGATCGAGTCATTTATAATGCATAAACGCTTTTGAAATTGCAGAACATCAGTGTAGTCCACCTCTGCATAAATAATTCACATGATTCTTCATAATTTATATGAGTGATAAACTGGGTCAGGGGCAGTTGTCTGTCTTCATGACCTTACAATGTCATTTCTACCTTAGTTTATTCTTTATATACTTAGAGATTGAGTGATAGTTTCCCGGAAAGATAATTTATAAGAAATTTAAGTAGATATCAAAGCGCCTTTTTCTTTCTTTCTTTCTTTCCTCCAGGAAATTGTATAAGCGCTATGCCTTCCTGCGCTGTGATGACGAGAAGGAGCAGTTTCTCTATCACCTCCTGTCTTTTAATGCTGTAGACTATTTCTGCTTCACCAATGTCTTCACAACCATCAGTGAGTGTTATTTTAAGGATACATGGCTTTATAGCACAGTCCATGAACTATATAATATATTGGAAAACAAATAGATTTTAGTTCACTGTATGTATTTCTTCATCTCTCAGTGATCCCCTACCATGTGGTGGTGGTTCCCAGTAAAAAGCTGGGTGGCTCCATGTTCACAGCCAACCCCTGGGTTTGTGTTTCTGGTGAGCTGGCAGAAACCGGAGTCCTGCAGGTCCCCAGAAATACCCTGGAGATCACTTTTGAGGTAGATATTACTTCTTACAAAATTGTACTGTACTATATCATGGGTTCATGGCCTATTGCAAAGGGGTCCTCTAAATAATTTTGTCTTAATCATAAATTTGTGCACTGGGGTGGTGGCCTAATTGCTAGAGCATCCGCCCCACAACCGGGAGGTCGTGGGTTCAAATCCCGGCCGGGCCATACCAAAGACCATATAAAAAATGGTACTTTCCACTTCTTGCTTGGTGCTCAGCATAATGGAATGGGGAAAGGAAAGTTAATGCACAGAGCTACCAGAGGACTGACACCACCACCCCCCCCCCCCCCCCCCACTGTAGCTTTCACTACTCACAGTAGCTGTGTGGCCTAGGGTCAGTGAAACGGAGATAGGTGCTGCCCCATACACCACATGGAGTGGAAGGGATTAACTTAATAAATTTGTGCTGGGTCACAATAAGAGCAGAGATGTAAGAAGTAAGACACAGTTGTGCTCATGAATATACATTGAGATTGCTGATTCAGCTAATTCAGAGATAGGATTATGTGAAGATCCATCCATCCATCCCCTACCGCTAGGGGCAACAGTCCAAGCAGAGAAGCCCAGACTGTCACCCAGTTCACACAGCACCATGATCCCCTCTGCAGGGCAGACGCATGTGGCTCCTTTGGGTACACTGGATCCTTGATGTAATGTTTTCATAGAGATCTTCTGGACCGCTCTTATTGTGTCCTTTCATTCAGGACCATTTTGTCTTGGGAGACCCTACTCAGGGCAAGTCACCTCCGACAGCATAGCTCCTGGAATTATTAGGACACACAAACCCCTCCAACACGATAAGATGCTGATCCACTGAGTTTATATGACAGTCAGTTGAAAATTAAAAGTCATGCATTTGCTCCCAAAAAGTAAGAACAAAATATCAAAACTTTGCTTCATGACTAAAAATGTTATTGAAAAATGGACAGTTCCAAAAAGTCATGCAGACTTTTTTTATTAAACCATGTTTGATGCTGAAGACTTACAATTTAGTTGGTGTACTCATCACTGTTTGTTCAGATTAAAAAATGTATGGATGAAATGGTGATCTTTTTAAAAATCTGTCATACCTCACTGTCTTTTCCAGTGGACAAATTGTTGATACTATTCTGAACAAAGTGATAGAAATAAGGCAGAATTATAATAAATCAGATCTAATTTCTAATCTAATTTTTTTTTTTTTTTTTTTTTTTTTTTTCCCGGTTCCGCCGGACCGGCGGCGCCACACGAGTCGGCTGCCTGTTGCAACAGCCTTTTTTTTAATCTTCCTTCTTCTTTCTACACCTTTCACTCTGTATATATATCACGGACGCACGGATCGCCCCGGGGGTCTCCCGGGTCGGCGGACGGAGCCACGGTTTGCAGCGGGAGACGTTACAGCGGGGAGGAGCTAGTGCTAGCTAGCACTTGGCCGCCGCCCGGTGCTAATGGGAAACTCGACATACCGGGAGCTGTAGCGAAAACGAAGCGGGTGCCGGGCTGGAGTTTAGGCGGCGTGAAAGAAATATAAGACAGAATAATAAAGAGCGATGGCAAGAACCAAGCAGACCGCCCGTAAAATCTACTGGAGGAAGAAGCCCCCCAGGAGACAGCTAGCCACAGGGCTGCTCGGAGAGGCGCTCTGGCCACCGGCAGAGTGAAGAGGCCTCGCCGTCACAGGCCCGTGGCTCTGAGAGAGATCCGTCGCTACCAGAAATCCACGGAGCTGCTCATCCGTAAGCTGCCCGTCCAGCGCCTGGTGAGGGAGATCGCTAAGGACTTCAAGACCGTCCTGCGTTTCCTGAGCTTCGCCGTCATGGCTCTGCAGGAGACCAGCGAGACCCACCTGGTGGTCTCTTCTTCGCTAAGGGGGTCACCATCACGCCCAAAGACTTCCAGCTGGCCCGCTGCATCCGCGGAGAGAGAGCTTAGACTTTCTGCTGCACATCCACCAGCCATAATGCTCTGCACTGTGTGTCTATATATATACATTTATAGTAATATGGACATATGTTTACTAGATGTTGTTTTTTCTTGCCTTCTGATTGTTGCTCTGAGTGTTGCTATCCCTATGCTGTTGCAATCCTGGAATTTCCCCATTGTGGGACTAATAAAGGCTTATCTTATCTTATCTTATCTTAATATGACCTCTGATATGTCACATTATTAGCAACTCACTGCACCATTTTTCCATTCTTTAATGAGATATTGGACACATCTAAATCAGTTTTTCAATGGGGAAGGGGGATTTATATTTTTCAGTCTCTAGAGACCTTTCGTGTGTCCAAATCTAACATTGTTTTAAGATAAGATAAGATAAGCCTTTATTAGTCCCACAATGGGGAAATTCCAGGATTGCAACAGCACAGGGATAGCAACACACAGAGCAACAATCAGAAGGCAAGAAAAAACAAGAGCAGCGAGTATACATATGTACATATAAACATAAATATATAGACACACGGTGCGGAGCATTGTAGCTAGATGGAATAAATATGTGAATATATAAACACACACACAGTGTGGAGCGTTGTAGCTAGAAGGAATAAATATATGAATATATAAACACAATGCGGAGCATTGTAGCTAGATGGAATAAATATGCAAATATATAAACACACAATGCGGAGCATTGTAGCTAGATGGAATAAATATGTAAATATATAAACACAGTGCGGAGCATTGTAGCTAGATGGAATAAATGTGTGAATATATAAACATAGTGCGGAGCATTGTAGCTAGATGGAATAAATATGTAAATATATAAACACACACAGTGCGGAGCATTGTAGCTAGATGGAATAAATATATGAATATATAAACCCACAGTGCGGAGCATTGTAGCTAGATGGAATAAATGTGTGAATATATAAACATAATGCGGAGCATTGTAGCTAGATGGAATAAATATGCAAATATATAAACACAATGCGGAGCATTGTAGCTAGATGGAATAAATATGTAAATATATAAACACACAGTGCGGAGCATTGTAGCTAGATGGAATGAAACAGCATAACTGTCTACTTAGTTATCCTACATGGTGTGATTATGTACCCATACATATTGTCACCCTCCGTAGCTACCGGTATTTTCCTAGTTGTATACCGGAGGGGACCATTGTGTAAGTCTATTGCGTCTTTTGCATTCAATACTATTAGGTTGTCACGTCTTTTTGCTATCTCTGCGAGCAGCCCTGCTTAGGTTGTACAGTCTGACAGCCGTAGGTAGGAAGGACCTGCTGTTTTAAACCGTTTTAAACTGTTGAGTAGCCATGCCGCCTTAAGCCTTGTTTCTACTCAAACGGTGGTGCGCATCGTAAATGACGTCGTGACTGGTGTTGTGCAGTCCACTTTTGTGACGTTTTGGCAGGAGACGCACTTCTCAATTTTTGCAACTTGGCACACAGTTGCTGATGTTTACAAACGTATGTTTGCACTGAGATTTTTTAAAATACTTCAAATTAAAGCTATATGATAAAACATCTTAAATCAAGACCAATCTATTTGCCTTCAGTTCGATGATTTAAAATAATTGATATGGTGACCATTCACTCACACAGTGACCCATGTATCTACTGTAAACAGGGCTTTACACTTCTGTCTAGGTTTTAAGATTGAAGAATAGCAAATTAAAAACATCTCAGCAGGTTGTTTTTTTGTGGTGGTGGTGGGGTCTTATATCTTTCTCTATAATGCCAAAATACACTTTGTTTAGGATGTTTATCATATTACTTAAATTTCAGAAAATCACATGACAAAATCAGCATAAATGTGTCATAAAAGCAAGACAGACATAAAAAACAATACAGTACTTTTCACAAACTACATCTGGAGAAGTTATCCAGGGAGCCCAGTCATCATTTACATTCATGAGTTAACAACAATATTAAAGGCCAAATGTCACGTAACAGGGTACTTTAAATATCTTGAAACTAGATATAAAAGGGAACCGATCCGTTTGGGTCTTGGTGCATATGCTTCAGTAACAACGGAATATTCGCTAATTTAAAACTGCCGCGCTTGGCCTGACACGGCCCCTGGAATCGCCTGGGGAAGAAGGCGGAAGTGACGAAATCGATTGTACCCTAGTTTGATGCTTGGGGTATTTCAATTGATTGTTTATATGGAGACTGGAAGGTTGAAGTGAGCAACAAGAAAGAAAAAATTGGATATTTCACCCATACCTTAAAACGGGACTATCAGGGACAGCTGGGTAATAAGGGACACTTCTCTGGGAAATGTTTTCATACCTGTCAAGTGAGACGTTTTCGCCGTACTTCAACACCGTAAAAAGCGGCTATAAGGGACGGCGGAGCAACAAGGGACACCTCTCTGTGAAATGCCCAAATGCAACTCGTGTTGTTATTGTCAAATATTTTAAGGATTCATGGATATTTGACAATAACAACACAACTCAGCGTCCGGCGCAAAATAAAAAAAAAAAAGCAGAATTCTGTATTTGTAAGGCGATCTCTCTGTTCCTCAACCGCTGCCCAGCTGAACGTGTTAAACCATTGTCCTAATGACTTCTCATTGTAGTGAGAATAGCTCACGCTGAGCGATCAGCCCGCCCAGACAATCAAACTAATGAGTGACTCCACACTTCTCATTGTAGTGAGAATAGCTCACGCTGAGCCATCTGCCAGCACCAGCTGTGGGGGATCACAGACAGGACGTGTTCCTCAACACACTCAATTTTTTTTCCAGTATATTTTTCTTTTGGGCGTACAGAAATGGCAATACGCCCGTTTTTGCTAAAATTGCATTTTCCCCGTATTTTCCTTAAAATATTTGACAATAACAACACGAACTACATTTAAAACATTTCCCAGAAAAGTGTCCCACACCACTCCGCCGTCCCCCACAGCCGCACTTGGCACCAAAATACGGCGAAAACGTCTCACTTGACAGGTATGCGCCTCCATTTTCATATTGATCTGATCAATTTCTTGACAGCAGCGGCTCTCCTCCACTGTAATAATAATGGCTTCCGAAAAATCAATATTTATGGGGCGCCCTCGACAGACCCCCTTCGGCTTCGCAATTCTGGAGGCGATTAATGTCCAGTTCAATGACATTTTCCACTGGTTCTGCTCTCTGGTCATCGTTGGAACTGTTGTCATCAGACAAAGCATCTGATTCCGTCTCGGACGGCTCGAACCTGTAAGGTTCTATGCCTCTGTCACTGTCTGAACCACTGACAAAAAAAAGACAAAAAAAAAAGACAAAACTAAACTAATTTGTTCACAATCGCTGTCACTTTCCGTCATGATTGTCCAATGTTGATAAGTGTGAATGTGGATAGGCAGGGCAGCCAGGGTACAACTGGTGATGTCAAAAACATGGGCGTGGTCTGGACTGGCTGTCACAAGCCAGCAAGCAAGGTGGGGCCTTCACCTGGTGTATTTTGTGCAATTATGTAAATACAGGTGGGTGATATGGTCTCCGGTATGAATATTTGGTTTAAGCTATGTGTATTTTATCTAAATTCGTTGTCATTTAGAAAAAAAAATTACGTGACATTTGGCCTTTAACAATAATAAGAATATTAATGGACGGCACAATGGAACAGGCAACTCTGTGACCTCACAGCTACAAGTTTCCTGCCTTTCTATTCGGCAATTCCATGTTGTCCTTGTGCTGTGTGGATTTACTCTTGGGGCTCCTGTCTCTAATAAGCTGTAGAGTTACTAATTGAGCACATGGAGTGGTCTTTGATATTCGAAAAAAAGCACTATATTAATACAGGTCCTTATCCTCTATAAAAACAGTAAAGACAATTGATATAATTACAGTAATAAATTATTTTGACATTAAACTGCCATCAGTAGCGGTTTGCCATTAATAATAATGATAATTCAAATTAAAAAATAAGCTTCAAAAAAGGTCAGGATGTTTAGCATTAACTTGATGCCCCTCTGTCAGTGCCAGAACCTGGGCAAACTCACCACAGTGCAGATGGGTCATGACAACTCGGGCCTGTACGCCAAGTGGCTTGTGGAGTGCGTTATGGTCCGCAACGAGATCACGGGGCACACTTACAAGTAAGATGACCTCACGAAGACTCTTTACCAAATATGAATGCTGCCAGATGTTTGCCAAAAGACCAACGTAATGTGCTCATTGGGCAGGTTTCCTTGTGGCCGGTGGCTGGGAAAGGGTGTGGATGACGGGAGTTTAGAGAGGATCCTGGTGGGAGAGCTGATGACTCCCAGCACAGAGAATGATGAGAGGATGTGTCGCACTCCCCCAATGCAGCAGTCCCCAGGAATGATGAGGAGATTTGTTACCATCTCGCCAAACAGCAAACCAAGTAAGTCAGTCAGCTCCTTATCTGTATGTAATCCACACTGAAATTTAAATATTTTTGTTATATTCAAACTATGTTCTTCATGTCTTCGTCTCATAAGTGCTTGAAGCTTTGTTTGATTTAATGCCTACTGTTAAAAAACAAAACAAAAAACAAAACTTGAATCACTGATTGTAAAAACACAACCCTAAATGGATAAAATCTTGAATTTAAAGTTTCCTCCCTGCTGCTGCTTGTATTGTCTCAGTGTTGTGATTTATTTTCCTCCCTTGTGCAGAGTTAAACACAGGTCAGATCCAGGAGGGAGTGGGAGAGGCTATCAACGGGATTGTGAAGCACTTCCACAAGCCAGAGAAAGAGGTGAGAGACGGGCGTCTAGACAGGCCTGAACATGCACTTCTATTATTCATCGTGAATGAAGAAAGCAGCCATCTTCTCTGGTGGCCCAAAGGCCCTCAGTGACACTGGCATGGGAGTTTAATTTAAACATGGTGGAATTTAGATATAATTTATCTTGCTTTTTGGATTTCGAACTCAAAGTTGATCCTTTTTGATGCTTAGCATCTTTCCTACTCTAGAGAAGCTAATAAATGGCTTCAAACCTGATAATTATTACTTACTAGCACAAGTGGACTGATAGCTACTCTTCAAAGGAGATTCCTACAGAGGATTTTTAAAGGAAACTCAACTGTAGATTATGGGCTTAAAGACTTATTTCTTGTATTTTGTGTACAAAGGATTTTTTTACTGGGAACTTCCCTTCACTTTGCCCCACCTTCTTATCACACTGAAGTAAAACTGAAATTGAAATCTGCTTTGTGTTCCATTGTTTGGTTTTTATACGCCTGTCTCTAAAGAAGGAACTTACTGTGGTATGAGGATGCCCGTCTGTCCGTATGAGTTTCTCCAGCAAACTCCCTCCACAGTTTCCAAGCTACGATTTTTTTTTTTATTTCACGCAGTGTTTTTGCATGTGTTGAAGAAGTGCATATTGTGGGGGGTTAAATGATTTTCTGATATTTTCTCAAAAGTTGTTCCACTTTGAAGTGTAGATTGTTTGCTTTGCTTAAACTCCTTGCAGTTACATGGTTATTGGTTTTATTACAGCTCTACTGTAGAGTATACTGAATCGTAAATTTGTAATCGATTTTTTGGATGAAGGTGTGCTACTTATGCACTATCAATAATGACTATGGATGGACGTATAATGTACCGTGTGCGGTGCTTTTGTTTTGGCTTTGTGCTGAGTCCATTCTCAATACTGCAAGACATGTTGATGCTGGTTTATTTTTTTAAATGAGATGCATGGACTTCCAACAGATTCTTTTAAAAAAGGTTGAGTTGACTTCAGATCAGCACTCAACAATGTGGGTTCTTTCTGTCCACAGAGAGGCAGTCTGACCCTGCTCCTCTGTGGGGAGTACGGCCTCGTCTGGGCACTGGAACAAGTTTTCCAGCACGGTTTTAAATCACCTCGACTCTTTAAGAATGTTTTCATCTGGGACTTCTTGGGTAAGGAGCCTATCAAAACCTAAAATTGTCCAGTAGAGTTAAGGGATTAATGACAATAAAAAGTTAGTGTATGGAAGAGGTTGAACTGAAAATTGTCCATCGACAGATTTTTTTTTTTTTAGCAATGACAAAAATCTGAAGACTGTCATTTTGACAGATTACACTGAGCATGATCTATTTTAGCTAGTACTTGTAACTTCCACCTGTCCACTTTATTGTGCGTATTGAATAGTGGTTATCTAGCATTGTCCCTCCAGTCACTGTTCATCTGTTCACTTAATAAATATAAAATTTGCATAATTTGCATGCTGTATCTTGTAAGCCCATGATTCTATGTGAACAAAAGCTATTCATCATTGTAAAGACTGGTGAAAACACCAGTCTTACGAAAAAGGCTTTATTTGCATTGCCATCGAAGAAATATTATAGAGATCCCTGACTAAAGATCAGCAACCTGCTGAGTGTAACATCTGAACAGGCAAAAAAGGTTACCCAGTCCAAATCTGAGTTCTGCAGGATCATAAACATTCATTTTGGCCTACTCCCATAGTGACTAATGTCATCAATTGGGGAATCAACTGTACTGTATTGTATGATATGAAAATGACAGGTAATAAGAGATTATGACAGAATTTTTGCAACCCTGTCTGTCAAAATGACAGATAACTAGAAAGTGTAGCACAACCTACACCTTACAACAGAGGCTGAACCAGTTGCAGTGGCCAACATAAAGTGAAGCCAGTTACAGTGGATTTTGATAACCTTAAGACGTAAAGATGCTTGATTACACAGGGTTACAAAAATAATTTTTTTGTAAGTTGTCTGTGTTTTTTCAACTGATTTAAGTTGATTTTGCACCGCTGAATCCGAAAATGACATCCGTTTCTCTTGATCAGGTGCTAAGTAAAAACCTGTACTTAGTTAGTACTTACTGTGCATGTACTTACCTTGATATAAAGGTAAGTACAGTACATGTAAACTGAATGTTACATCATCATTGTTCAAAATTCAGAGAATTTCAAGACAAAAAAAAGAATTTTGCATCATATAAAGGGAAAATACCTGTACATGTAAACAAAAACATATAAAACAACATGTGGCCATAATTCAAAAAGTTGACCTGATTGAGCAAAACCAATGTGATTTTTGGATTCAGCACATCAAAATTGTCCTAAATCAGCAAAAAAAAAAAAAAAAAACTTAGACAATAAATTTGGTGTTGACCAGTGTTATGGAATTAAAAACTTGAAATGGGTGGGAAAGGCTGTCATTTTCTGTGACTCTGAAGTGACTAAAAGGCCAGTGAAATATATGAATATTGATATTGGAGGGGCAATGTCAACTAAGGCAGTGTTTTTCAGCTGGGGGCCCCTGGAACATTGAAGTTTTCTTGGGAAATTTTCTAATTTCAATTAAATGGTCCAAAAAATTAAAAATAATTTGGGTCCCTACAGAACCCATGCACAACAATGGCAAATTATTTGCAATTTTTTGGACCAGTTAAGAAGTAAAATTTGTAATTTTCCGTGGAAAACTGGACCCTGGTTGAAAAAACACTGAGTTAAGGAATTAAATGAAACTTGCAAAGAAACAAATAAGTGCAGCTTAGTTTTGATTCTTGCTTTAAGCAATCCCAACCTTTCAGAATCACCACTCAAGGTTGGTGTCCCTTTCAAACTGAATTTTTAACATATTTTCTCTTGATAATCTTGACCTCTAACAGAAAAGGCACAGGTGTACTTTGAGAGTGCAGAGCAGCGCGAGACGACTCCAGATGAAAACTGGCAAACCAGAGTTCGCCACTTCTGTCGTTTCATGCGAGCCATCAACAGCACATCCAGAAACATTGGCAAGGACGGGAAGTTCCAGATGCTTGTTTGTCTGGGTGCAAGGTAAATTTAAAAGTTGAATTTTCAGAGTGGACAGTGAAGCTTGTCACTGGATTACAGACTGAGTCTTTACTACTGTACTGTTTCAGAATAAGTCTGAAACAGCTGTAGGTGCTCCCCTGTTTATTTGGCCTATTGGTCTGGACTTTATGGTTCTTATGTGCTGAATTAACCACATCTGCTTCTTCATCTATCACTTATCATTTTCTGTCAAAGATTCCCTTTAGAAAATAATTCCAGTAAAAAAGTAAATAAAAAAGCAACATGAAACTGTGTACCTTTGTCAGGGCTAAAAATTTGCTGCTGAAAATGTCTTAAACATGAGGGGGGGCTGAAAAGTTCATAATGGTCATTAGGGCTGCATCTGACTACACAGGGTTACAAAAATAATTTTTTTTTGTAAGTTGTCTGTGTTTTTTCAACTGATTTAAGACAATTTTGCACTGCTGAATCCAAAAATGACATCCATTTCTCTCAATCAGGCGCTAAGTAAAAGCCTGTACTTACTTGGTACTTACTTAGTACTGTCCATGTACTTACCTTTATATAAAGGTAAGTACATGTAAATTGAATGTTACGTCATCATTGTTCAAAATTCAGAGAATTTCAAGACATAAAAAAGAATTTTGCATCATATAAAGTGAAAATACCCGTACATGTAAACAAAAACGTATAAAACAACATGTGACCATAATTCAGAAAGTTGACCTGATTGAGCAAAACCAATGTGATTTTTGGATTCAGCACATCAAAATTGTCCTAAATCAGATAAAAAAAACTTAGACAATAAATTTGGTGTTGACCAGTGCTATTTTACGGCTCGGGTAATCACCCACTCTCATCGAAGATTACTCAAGTAATCTGATACTTTTTTTTAAAGAAGCTTGCATTGACCAACGTTTGTGGAACGTTTTTCCTAAAGAACAGTAGTAATTGTACTAAACACTCAGTAAAACAGGTACACATTTATTGCAGTGCTTATTGCATAGAATGTAACTTTAAACGGTACGTTACACCATAAAGTTCCTTTTGCTAGCTGTTAGCATCTGCTAGCGGACGATGGTGGCTATATGTTCGTTTGTCATATAAGCATAATTAGTGTAGCCGACTACATTCTATTCATCTTAATTTTAAATCCCAATCACGTATCTTGTCTCGGATGCGCTGGCATGATGTGGGATGCTTTCTGTCAAGACACTGTAACATCCGACGTTGTAGCATGCTAGCTTTCTGCTCGGCTTTACCATATCCACACTACACAATGTTTTCCTTCAATTTGAGTTTGAAATGATTCCAGACTTGAGATACTTTTGTCGTTTTTTAAAAAATTTCTTTATCTTTGCCGGCCCATCACTATGCCACTTTGCCATGGTGCTGTTAAACAAATATGCGTTTCGTTTAGGTAGTGTGACCAGAAGAAAGCCCTATAGACCGGAGGTGCTACATTAAGCGACATGGCGATGCATAAATTGTGGATCGAGAATTTTTTGTAACCGAATTATTGAAGTAATTATTGCAGCCCTAGTAGTCATATTTGACCAAAAGTGATTTATTTTTCAACCGCAGTGATCCAAGCGCTGCAACACCGATGGAAGAAGTGTGTGGACTGAAGGGGAGACTATGTTGAAAAATCAACCACGTTTGGCCAAATATCACCCCTATGAACTTTTCAGCCTCCCCTTGTAGCTGTATAATTCAGAAATATATCTGGATCTGCAGTAGTGTGAGATATTTTCCTGAGGATATCAAAATGATATTTGCTAATCGATTTAATTTTGCAATGTGTTTTTATATGAAGCTCAATGTCCATTTGTCCAAAAGGCCCTTGGTCTAACTGCCATTCAGGTTTCATCCCCAAAATTGAATCACTTTCCAGTGGAGCCAAGTCCCACCTCTGACAACAATTAACTGTCCTGTTGACAAACAGGAACTTAACAAATCACACAACATAGACTGCTGGAAAACTAATTTCCATAACTTAGTTTGTTGAATTATTTGATACGCTCTAAAAGAGTTGTTCAGTTTATGAAATAAATACACTGCTTATTGTTGTTTCATAAAAAAAAACCCTGTAGGCTGAAATATAGAATAAAGAAATCACTGGCTGATATTAGCCCCACTAAAATGTAATGGGCTGTGCTTCTGCAAAGCCTCCAGTTGAAATGAATGTCAGAATGACAGCACTGTGACATTCTGTGGCATTAAGTTGCTCTTTGCCCAATTGTGTTTCCATTTCTTTTCTCAGGGACCACTTGTTGCATCACTGGATTGCGCTGCTTGCTGACTGTCCCATCACCGCTCAGATGTATGAGGACACGGCGCTGATCAAGGACCGCACGCTGGTGAATTCTCTGATCAGAGTACTGCAGACTCTGCAAGAGTTCAACATCACCCTGGAAGCTTCGCTTGTCAAAGGTGTTGGCATCTAAACCAAATCAACTTTCCACCAATTGTACTTGACCAGGAAGTTCACTGGGGACCAGTAGAAAGAATAACTGACCCTTTTATATGCAGGAACTGACTTGAACCAAGGACACTTTCTGGCTTATATTAAAGCTACTGTTAACATTTGCCATATATTAAGTGCAATGAGCCTTTCAAGATATGTTGTTATTTTTATCCTTAATATTGCCATTAGATGTTAAATATGTTTTCTATTATGTACCATGATTTACACATTATTGGCAATGACCTAATTGTGCTATAATGTTTGAATGAAAGCTGAATATTTTCATTGTTGTTGTGGACTGCTGACAATGACTATATTTAAGGGAACGCGAGGATCAAAACTGTTAATATATTTTCAGAGAAAAACAGTATTATTTTGTTAAATCTGTCAAGTTGCTTGCTCTGTTGTCAACCCTGACTTCAGTGTCATAATGCAGAGCTTAAAGCAAATGTTGTAGAAGTATGCTTTATAAGTATGTGAATGACGAGGAGGTTTGCGGAGTAGAAGATGATTCACCCACATAGGATCAAAAAGGCTGTTACATTTGGGCCTTTCCCTGACTAAAGTCGTTTTACATGGAATGCCCTCAGCTTGGAAATTGACAGTACTTGCATGATAAAGACTGTGGCTTAAGCCTGTATCCATGGCAGAACATTCAGGTGGTTTAATGAAAATACCCCAAGCCTTGTGTTACAGACACAAGTGCTCCAAGAGATGCTTTGCCCAGCTTCTGTGCAAGGAGGATCATAGTGACAGCCATCATGTAAATGCCTCCAAACAGCCTTCTCTCCTTCCATCATCACCCCTTTTCTCTGAAAAAAGAACAATGAATAAGAACGATGATCTCCATAGGCTCTTTCTCCTTGTGATGAATGAATATCCTGTTCCCATGCGAGGAGCCAAAGGGACTGCCCCCCCCCCTTGTTTTGTCATAACGGTTTCTTGCTATGCAAAATCCTCAAGAGAAAATTAGTCTCCCTGCATACTCAGTATTGGGGTGTCACTGACAAATTATTAGGCCCCGGTCTGTTAGAGACAGAACTTTAATGTGCAGAACAAGGTATCTGCTATGTGATGAATTTCTTTTCTGTGCCAACAACGTCAGGACCGACTGTGTTGTACTCCTCTGTGTACGGCCCACACACGAGCATCTTGGGAGATATATATATTTTTGTTTTCCAAACCAGTTGTACATTTATTGACATAGCTGTGTAATGTAGTGTTTACTAAGTGAGCGACGGTGTACAGTGTAAAAATATATTAAGAATAAAGCATCTGTAATGCATTCAAGGCAATTTAATGGCATTTTTTTGATGAATGATACATTCTGGGCAGAAGCTGCTAAATTTAGGCGATATAAAGGTGGGTTTTTTTTCTTTACTTGTACATACATTTTACACATGATTCAACGTACACAATAGTTATGTTAATTCATTGTTTAAATCGTTTAACTTGAATGTTTTCTTTCATTTCATGCAAAGGTAGTCTGATTAAGTTGAATGTATGTTAAACGTACAACTTGAAATTAATTATTGTGAAATGATGCGGGCTTTAATTTACAAAGTGTCGACACTACTCTTTTTTTTTTTGTCTACTGAACTTGGTTTCTCAGCTGCGAGAACGTAAACAACCTCCTTCGCGCCATGTCAAAGGGACGTCCTCCTTAACGGCTCAGGCTAGATGGCCTATGGGATTTGGAGTTCGACATCACCCGTAAACAACAGGCTTCGCCGCGGTCTCGCACTCTTTCACTACGCCTCCCATCATTCATGTCTTCTGGAGAGTACGCGAGGACGACAGCGATTGGTTGGAAGTCAAGTTCAAACGCAACTGCTCCACTCCTTATATGGTCATTTACGCTCAGCCCTTTCATTACGGCTTTTTATGTAAATGCTATTCTAATGTGCAGCTGTATGCAGTTGTAGTAAGAGCATGCGCAGTGCAGGGAAAGAATACGGCGAAGAATCAAAGTTTTTGTTCAGTAAGTACTGTGTTATTTATCTTTAACAGAAATTACATTCATCATAGTTCAGTGGTTTGTTGTATAAGAAGGTATGTGCGATAATACGGTGCAGTTGTGACCTGACGGTGGGTATTTTTAGTAGCTGCAAGCTAAATGTTTAGACTTGCCGTCTCGACAATGGGATAAGGTAGAAGTGAACGGGAGCGTGGCGTGGTGACGGTAGCGAGCTGGGCTAGCTAGCATGCTAAGAGCTAACAACAATGAGCCATATTTGGCGCTCTAGCGGACAAAAGTTTAAATTTAAAAGGAAGCTGACCTTCATCGCGACTTTTACCACTTTATAAAATTTTTAACAGCATGCATGATTTGCGCCAAGTCGACAGCGGTGTGTCCTTTAAACACTAGTAATTCCACGTAGAGCCCTGTAGCTTTTTGTTTGTTCACTTCAGAAAGCGCAGCTGCCCGCTTTTTGTCTCCAGTTTGCTCCGCGCACAAATCAACTTCGCGAACGACGCCAAACGGCGACTATTCACATTTGTTTGTGTAAGCGAGCTGACATAATTTCAGATGACCTTACCAGAATTTTTAGCGTCACTGCAGTCAGTTACGACAGTAAAACGGTGCTCGTGTTGTGGTGGGTGTAACGTCCGTGTACGGCCCCGCCGTATTTGGACGGAGTAAATGAAAGTTCTGAACCCTGATACGCATGCATAACACGGTTATTGCTGCTACTCAAATTCAGTTTTCTGACAGCGCAACCAGAAACTTCCAAGTTTTAACGTTAGTCATATATCAGTGTCTTCTGTTTGGGAGTGTTTTGATGTCCCCCGTGACTCGGCTTTAAATTCCCGAAGCTGTCTAAAGGCCGTCACTTTACTCGGATGCGACGCTTTTCGGCTACCTGAAGGCTGTCAGTTATAGTGAGGCTGGCTCCCTACAGGGCCATTGTTGTAGTTGTTGATGGTTAACAGTTTGCTTTTATGGCTCGCGGTGTCTGCAGGGACCGCCCCCTTTCAACAGCAGAAAGCGCAACTGTCTGCATCCACCACGTTGACGCTGCCCATTATACCGCGATTGTGTCTCTCACCGTGTTGCTGCTCTTGCATTTTATTTTTTGTCTCGTTTTCAGGATTCATTTTTGACTCAGCACTGACAAGAGTCGGACGATGTTTGGCTTCCATAAGTCAAAGATCTACCGAAGTAACGACGGCTGTTGCATCTGCAAGACCAAGTCTTCTAGTTCACGGTTCACAGACAGCAGCCGCTATGAGGAGACATTCAGGCTGTGTTTTGGGTAAGAAACACCGTTTTTTTTTTTTAATGTTTTATGTTGCATTTAGAGTGGTGAACCTAATTAAATGCACTTTTTAAATGCTATAGACTCTCAGAGGATCGTGTTGGAGACATTTGCAACGCATGTGTGTTACTGGTGAAGCGGTGGAAGAAGCTGCCTCATGGCTCCAAGAAGAACTGGAACCATGTAGGTGTCGCATCTTGCTCGAACTAGTAAAAGTAGCCTTTGCCTACCATGCTGTGATCTCAAATTAAATGTCTTTTGAACCCGATGCAGGTGGTGGATGCCAGAGCCGGACCGGGCTTTAAGGTGACAAAACCCAAAAAGATGAAGAACAGTGATGGAAAGAAGAAAAGCAAACTGAAAAAGCTTCACAAGTTTAAGAGACAAAGTAAGTTGTTTGAAAGATGGATAAGTACCAATGATATGTTGGCATCGTGCAAATTCAGGCTAATTAGGCTCCGCATCAGTTCTGTCTCCCTTATGAAATTGGAAGTGTAGAGCAGCACCTTGTGGCTCTTTGGGTAAGGACATGCACTTCACATCAGTGCTTCATCAGATCGCCATCATACCAACAGCTGGTGTAAATTTTGGGGAAAACTGACTGATTTCATCTTTTTTTGTAGTATACTGAAAGCATTACACTGATTTCAGAGCCATACACTGTACTTATTGATCAAAATTATTACTCAACTAAATTCTGCTTAACTGTCAGCCCTCCACTTAATGAGTAATTGATGTAATAACATTAAATATGTGATTTTGGCTGCTGATTGTCCTTTAGGAGGTGGATGACAGTTTAAAAATGTCAATGGAGTACAGTGCACAAGAGAGGTGAAGAAGAAAGTTCAGGCAGGGTGGAGATGTGTGTCGGGGTGATTTGTGACAGAAGGATGGCAGCTAGGGTGAAGGGGAAGATTCAGAAAACAGTAATAAGACCTGCTCTTATGTATGCTTTGGAGACGGTGGCACTGCAGAAAAGACAGGAGACAGAGCTGGAGGTGGCAGAGTTGAAGATACTAAGGTTCTCATTGGAAGTGATTGGCAGGGACAGGATTAGAAATGAGTATATCAGAGGGACGGCTCAGGTTGAGTGGTTTGAAGACAAAGTAAGAGCGGCAAGGCCGAGATGGTTTGGACATGTGCAGAGGAGGAGGAGTGGATATATTGGGCAAAGAATGTTGAAGATGGAGCTGCCAGGCAGGAGGAAAAGAGGAAGACCACAGAAAATGCATGGATGTAGTGGAGGACATGGAGAGGGTTGGTGTGAGAGAAGAGGATGCAGGGGATAGGGTGAGATGAAGGGAGCAGCTAAAAGAAGATTACCATATAAGTGTTTTTTTTTCTTTATCTAAGCAGACTCAGATGCCCACAGTACAACTTCTAGTGTGTCGCCTGCCCAGTCTCCCAGCTATAGCAACCAGTCAGATGACGGTTCAGATATTGAATCCAAACAGAGACGCTCCACTTCCTCCTCCTCCTCCATTTTCTCTTTCTTGGACCGTTCTTACTGGAAAAGGTAAGCTAGCATGCTTAACCACATTGAAGGCCAACAGTTATGCAATTTTTTGATATAATGCATTACTCATTAGTTCTGTGTCATTGTTTTTAGGCAAAAAGTTTGCTGTGGGATTATTTACAAGGGCCGATTCGGAGAGGTGTTTATTGACCCTCGACTTTTCAAGCCCTGCTGCAGCTCCAAAAAACAGAAGACACTGACACCTGCAGAAGTGGCCCCACACTTTCCAAACACGGTCCTGCCGCAGCTCCCCGAAGACACAAAAGAAACCTGGTGAATACCTGGTTTGGCTCTCCCTGTAGGGATATTCAGGCCATTCACCTGGATTTGTCTCCAGTGGTAGACTTCTCCTTTACTCCCACTTAGTTTAGCAAATGTTTACCGTTTTATATTGTTTGTTTAAAAAAAAAAACTTTTGTATAGTTGGGTTTTTTTTGGTTTGTTTAGTTTCTTATACAAAAAGCACAAAGAAAAAAATATGGGCATTAGTGTTATTTATAGAACAAGGAGACAGTTGTGTTAATTTTGGATTCTATTTTTTTGAAAATTTTGCATTTCTTGATGAGCTTTTTGTGTAAATATTGTCACTTTTTTAATACATATCAGCACTGTCATTTTTAAATAATTTCTCAAATTGTAAGAGTGCATATGAAAGACACCAGCTATTTCTAATACCTGTGTGTGTGTGTTCCTGTTTTTAGTCTGTTTTTAACACCCCCCCCCCCATGGCTTTTGCTGACACCAGGGATCATTAGCACAACTATTCTGCAAATTTAGCAATATTTTAATGTGTATATAGAAGCAGGCACATTTTTTTTTTTGACATGTGCACAGCTCAGACAAGCCACATGTTTGAAACACTCCATTTTTATTTGATTATTTGATGCACTGATTTGTGCACTGAGTAGACCATGCATGCAGTACATCTCTATCATTTGGATCGACAAAGGTTAATTATTTATTTCTTTCTTTTGTAAAGTCTTCAATGGAATGTCAATGTATGTTGTTTTTTTAATGGGTTTGTATATACAGTATTTTGGGCTCCTGGTACATCAGACTTTCTTAAAATAACCGGAATGACAAACCACTACGTCTGTTTAAAATGTTTGTGTGTCATGAAAGGTGCTGAAACCCATGTACTTTTACACTAAGCCAGTTTCATAGCATTTTCACATTTCATATTCTCACACTTTTCTCTAAAATACAATGCTTTAATTTCTACATTCAGAAATGTTTTAACTGTAACTAAAGTAGAATCACTTTGCAGTATCTGAAATGCAACATTCCCAGTGTTCTGTTCTTTTCAGAAATGGAACATGCCGAAAACACCATGATCTTTGTCTTACGGTGACTGCATTTTTAAACAGGAAATACTTTCAGAAAAAAAGTTGAATTGCCATGACTGTGATTTATCTTTAGAAGTAACTGTCAAAGTTCAAACTATGCAGACATTTTGAATGTGAAAAGTGCTCTGTGGCTGTCTCTTTTGCTGTTAGGAAGTGATCGGTCCACATTTTAACCAAATTGGCTTGTGAAAAGCGTCCATTATCTCAGCAATAATGTTACATTTTCCTAATTGCAAGTCATCATTTCAAGATCCGTTTGTGTATGTATCCCATTGAAATAACGCTCAAGATTGCACATCATGCAGACTGTCTTATGCTGCAATGACAAAGGTTGCTTCTGTACATTATATAACCACCTCAAACTCGGTCTCAAAGGATTTAACAGGCAATGCTCTGTAAAGTTGCTTAATATATTAACTCTTCTGTGGCAGGGTCGTTAAATGCTGAACGTTTATGATTCTAATTAAAAGGAAAGTTGCTGCTTCCTTTTAAGCTGGAAAATAAGCTTGTATTTTGTCCTTAGGGAGTTGCCATATTGTTTTCTGAGGTACATTTTGGTATGTGAGATGTGCCTTAATGAATTATGTGACCTTTCCATTGTGATTCTTATGTAATTTATATTTATTTATTACAAAACCTTTTCTTAACAGAAATTTTGAGATAACTGGTGTAGAGCCTTTCAGTAAATCTGGGTTTTTTTGATCTTTTGAACATGCAATGTATGTTTTTCAATACTTTTTTATACTGTACCACGAAGTAGATCTGTATTATAATAATAAAAAAAAAAATGAGAGCAAAACGTGCCTGTGATTTTTATCAGTACCAGTAGAGGGTGGACAAGAGTTAAGTAAAGAGCAGTTTACATCAAGTCCATGTAGATCCTCATGTATACAACCATATTTGAACTTCTTAAAATTCTCAAAGCTCAAAAGGTTCAGTGAAATGAATTCTTTGTCATTAATAGTATTGCTTACTAGTGTATATGATTTTCAAAGATCAGAACAAAAACATCCCACAACCTCTGCCAAAAAATATGGAATCATCACTCTTGGAGGATGTTCAAGTGTTTTAATTTTGTAAAAAAAAAAAAAAAAAAACTCACAAACATTTGTATTCCAAATGCCAACCTGGGTTTAAGAAGCATTTAAAAAGTGAAAGAAAATTGTAGTCATTGCATTTTTTATTTTTTTTTTTTTAGATCAAGCAGAGAGAAAAAATACGGAATCACTCAATTCTGAGGAAAATATGAAATCATGGGGGGAAAAAAAGCACCACTAGCACTTTGTTGTCCAACCTGTGGCTTTTATCACAGCTTGACTTCTCTGAGGCATGGACTTAACTGTTGACAAAAACAGTACTCTTCATCAATCCAGCTCCAACTTTCTCTTATTGCAGTTGCCAGATCAGCTTTGCAGGTTGAAGCCTTGTCATAGAGAATCATCTTCATTTTCCACCATAGATTTTCAATGGGATTGAGGTCCAGACTGTTTGCAGGCCATGCCATTGGCATATCCATCCGTCCATGAATCCATGTTCTACCACATCCGGGGGTCTGGGTTGTGGGGGCAGCAGTCCAAGCAGAGAAGCCCAGACTATCGCTCGGTTCACATAGCAATATCATCCCCATGATCCGTGAGAGGCTCAGAGTAGAAGTGCTGCTCCTCCACATTGAAAGGAGCCAGTTGAGGTGGTTTGAGCATCTGATGAGGATGCCTCCTGGATGCTTCCCACACGGGGTGTTTTGGGCACATCCCACTGGGAGGAGACCCCGGGGCAGACCCAGGGTTCGCTGGAGAGACTATGTCTCCCAGCTGGTCTGGGAACACCTTGGTATCCTCTCTGAAGAGCTGGAGCAGGTGGCCGGGGAGAGGGAAGTCTGGGCTTCTGTGCTTGAACTGCTGCCTCCGTGACCCAGACCTCTGGAAAAGCAGTAGAAGATGGATGGATGGATGGATGATCCCTCCAGCAGGTGGTGAGCCCACTGGGAGGGCATTTCCATTTGGCTCCTTTGGGCACATTGGGTCCTTGATGTAACTTTGTTAAGGGGATCTACTGGACTGCTCTTGGTCTGGCCTTTCACCTGGGACCAATTTGTCTTGGGAGACCCTACCAGGGGCAAGTTGCCTCCAACAACTTTTCTGCTGGGATCATTAGAGCAGTGAAACCCCTCCACCATTATAAGGTGGTGATCCACAGCGGAGATTGGCATTACATGTCTTTCTTGAAAGAAAGCTTTTTTCCCTATGGCACGATGCATCATTCTACTGGAAAATTCTGTCATCACGACAAATCCTTTCAACTGATGGAATAAGAAAAGTGTCCTAAATTTCAATGTAAATTTGTGCATTTATTGAAGATGTAATGGCTACCATCTCTCCTATACCTTTACCTGACAACAGCCCCATATCATCAATGATTGTGGAAGTAGCCATATTTTCTTTAGGCAGTCATCTTCATAAACTTCAATGGAACGGCACCAAACAAAAGTTCCAGTATTATCATCTTATCCTATGCAGATTTGTGATTCTTTATTGGATATCACTTTCATCCAGTCGTCCACAGTCCATGACTGCTTTTCTTTAAGTGTTTTCTTTAAGTGCTTTCTTTTCTGTTTAAGTGTTAATGGTAGCTTATGGTTTGACTTTTCTGTATGTAAATCCCATTTCTTTTAGGCAATTTCTTACAGTTTGATCACAAACATTGACTCCAGTTTCCTCCCATTTGTTCCTCATTTGTTTTCCTGTGCATTTTGTTTTTTCAGGACATATTACTTTAAGTTTTCTATCTTGATGCACTGATGTCTTCCTCAATCTACCAGTATGCTTCCCTTTTAAATCCTTCCCATTTTGTTTGTACTTGGTCCAGATTTTAGACGCAGTTGACTGGGAACAGCCAAGATCTTTTGCTACTTTCTGTGATGATTTACCTTCTTGAAGAAGTTTTATAATCTTCTCCTTTGTTTCAGCTGGCATTTCTCGTGTTGGAGCCGTGATTCATGTTTATCAGCTTGGTGTAACAGCTCACTAAAGTGTGCAAGCGGTCTTTTTTTTTTTTAACTGTAGACTAATTATTAGGGCTGCAAGTAATGACTAGTTTAGTAGTTGACTAATCTAATGACTGTTTTTTTCGATTAGTCAAATAACAATAATAATACATTTTACTTGTATAGTGCTTTCCAAGGCACTCAAAGATGCTTTACATTAATTAAAACACCAGCAGAGATTGTTTTACTATCCACAGGTCAGTAAAAATGCCACCAAAGAAGGAGGAAATGGAAGAGATCAAAAAATCTCTGAACTTCTTGTCAGAAGAACTGACCAAAGTGGCCAGTCAGCAGGCTAAAATATTACGGCTAATGGAAGAAGTCCGAGAATTAAAATTAACAATTAAGGAAAAAGGGACTTCCGGTGATGGCTGCCACGTGAGAAGGACACGTATCACTCTGCTCTGCTCCTAGAGAAAAAAAATTGGCAAATAACTCTCTCATTTGGGACAGAACGTATCCCAGCGTTTGGGCGAGGATATGTCGGTGAAGCCTAAGGCTGGAAAACCAGGTAGAGGACAAAGCGAGCCGCCGAAACAGTCCAAATTAACGGACTTTCACGTCTGTGACGCAGCAGATAAAGCTCCATATATGGCAGAGGAAGCTAGCAGCGGTGCGGTGACTGCGGGAAACGGCACAGGTGCAGTGCTAGCTGCCATTAGTTCAATGAGAGCAGACTTTTCCGCTAAATTTGATGGGATTATGGCAGCGTTGGAAGGAATGAGAAAGGAATTGGGTGACTGTGTAGAACGAATGGCGCAGGTGGAGCTTCGTGTCTCCAGTGCTGAGGATGATGTCACCGGTCTTCAATTAAAGGTGCGCACTTTGGAAAAAAAAAATAAATGTCTGGAAGATAATGTCCTGGATTTGGAGTCCCAGTCGAGACGGAACAACTTGAGGCTGGTGGGTCTACCGGAGGAAACTGAAGGTCGGGACACATGTTCCTTTTTGGAAAAGTGGATTCCGGAGGCGCTGGGCAGCGCGGAGCTGCAATCAGCAGTTGTTCTGGAAAGCGCACACCGTATTGGCCCACGGAGAGATAAGGGACCACCGAGGACGCTTATTATGAAGTTCCTCAGCAACAGAGACAGGATGAAGATCTTCAACGCTGCGCGAGCTAAAAGAGAGATTAAACACCAGGACCAGCAGGTGCGGTTCTACCCAGATTTGGCTACAGGAATCCAACAATTGAGGAAGCAGTTTGATCCCGTACGTAAAGAGCTGCGCAACCTTGGGATTCGTCATGGTGTAATTTATCCTGCGAGACTGTTGACCACGTATGGGGGCAGAACACACATCTTCAAGACCCCAGAGGAGGCGCAGGAGTTCATCAAGAAGATCCAAGAAGAGACTGGTGGGAGCTAAGCATGAACAAAATATAAGGTAGAATATTTAAGCATTTGCACAGGCATCTGACTGATTTGAAGCAAATAGCAAGTTTACAAAATATAGATTGTATTATATATTAAAAAAAAAACAACTCTATGATGTACAAAGTTGCTAAAAATTTTGGAGTTAAGTTGGAAAACTACGGAAGAGAGTTAATGCTACGTCATTAAAAGCAGTAGAGTTAGGGTGATTGGGAGGATGAAGAAGGAGTGGCTTTGGCTGATCCTCGTGGGTGTGGAGCGGTCGATGGCTATATCGGGAGACTGAATTTTTCTTTTGATTTTGGGGGGATTACCACAAATGTGGGAAGGGGGAATTTGTTTGTGTGTAGTTTGTAGGATGAATGTTCAACCACTCATGTTTTTGCTTCTCTGTATGAGCATGTTTACACTGCAAGGTAATCTCAAACTCCCTATTGATCATAAACCAAAGCGTTAATCTTAATTTAACTTCATGGAATTGCAGAGGTCTACAAAATTTAAAAAAACTTAAACAAGTTATGAATAAAATAAAAGACATGGGTTCAAAAATTGTGTTTTTACAAGAAACTCATCTAATAGAGGAGGATGTAAAAAGAATTAGGAGTAGATGGCAAGGAAGTGTTTTCACCTCATCATTTTCATCCTGTGCCAGGGGAGTTATGACTCTCATACATAAATCAGTCCCATTTCAAGTGAAAAATGTAATTGGAGACAAATTTGGAAGATATCTAATCATTCAAGGATCTTTGCTATTAGAAAATATAAATTTGGTGAACTTATATGGTCCCAATATAGATGATCAAAAGTTCTTTGCTAATTTATTTCTTATCTTATCATCACTTTCAGGGCAACATATAATAGCAGGGGATTTTAATTGTACATTGAATCCCAGTGTAGATAGATCAACAGGACTGGACTGTACGCACAATGGATGTAGGATGACCATTAATCATTTTATGAAAGAATTGAGATTGCTAGATATATGGAGAGAAATGAAACCACAAGTTAAAGCCTACTCTTGTTATTCCAATACCTACAAGACATTCTCACGTATTGATTATTTTTTGATCTCCACAGAATTAAGGTCCAAGATTCAAAACTGCTTTTATGATAACATTGTGATCTCTGATCATGCACCCTGCTGTCTAATATATGTAGATAAGAAATTGACAAAGGAACCAGGTAGATGGCAATTTCAGCATAAATGGCTTCAGGATGAGGAATTTGTTAAGTACATAGAAAAACAGATAGATGAGTTCTTTGACATCAATATTACACAAACATCAGCATGTGTAAAGTGGGAGGCTTTCAAAGCTTTTATTAGGGGACATATTATTAGTTATACAGGTTCAAAATCTAAGAAGACTCAAGAGGAGAGAGTCCAATTGGAACATAAAATAAAAATTCTTCAAGAAAAAGTGTATGCAGGAAGTGATCCAAGGTTGGAGAACGAATTACTGATTTTGAGAGCTGAATATGACAAAAAATCAGCGAATAGAGCTGCCTCGAGTGTTCTAAGATTGAAACAATCTTTTTATGAACAAGGTGAAAAATCAGGAAAATTATTGGCATGGCAGATTAAACAATTAGAATTTAAAACACCAATTACCAGTATTATAAGTAATGGACAGGTAGTTATAGATCCTTTAGAAATTAATAGAGCCTTTAGAGATTACTATGAAAAATTATATGATACCAAAAATGAATCTGACTTAACAAATCTAAATGGGTTTTTGAACGAACTATCTATACCGTGTATTCCAAATGAAAACAGGGAGATACTGGAGTCTAAAATTAGTCAAGAAGAAGTTGGGCTAGCCATTGATAATATGAAATCAGGAAAAAGTGCAGGACCAGATGGTCTTCCAGTTGACCTTTATAAAAAAATTAAGAATAAATTAATAAAACCTTTTTTGGAAATGGTTTTAGAAGCATTTCAAAATAGTAATTTACCATCATACATGAATAATGCCTTAATTATACTGTTGCCAAAACCAGGTAAACCCTCTAATAAATGTGAAAATATGAGACCAATAAGCCTATTAAATGCCAACCTTGAGATAATCTGTAAAATTTTAGCAAGACGAATATAAGAAATTTTACCAAATATTATTAATCGAGATCAGAATGGCTTTATAATGGGAAGACAAGGCTTCCATAATGTAAGAAGACTATTTAATATTATTTATTCTAATAAAGAAGCACCGGCTACAGCTCTCCTATCACTGGACGCCGAAAAGGCCTTTTATAGAGTCGAATGGCCCTTTCTTTTTGAAGTCTTACAAAGGTTTGGACTTGGAAATAATTTCATAAAATGGGTTCAGATAATATACAATAATGCTACAGCAGAAATCCTAACAAATAGCAATATTTCAAAATCAATAAAAATCAATAGAGGATGTCGACAAGGCTGTCCACTTTCACCTTTACTGTTTACTATGGCAATTGAACCTTTAGCGATGGCGATACGTTTACATTCACAAATATATGGAATTAAAGTTGGACCAACAGAACATAAAATCTCCCTGTATGCCGATGACATATTTGGTTTATGTCAAATCTTAAAAAATCAATTCCGACCTTGTTGAATTTAATAAAGAATTTTGGGGAAATATCAGGATATAAAATAAATAAAACTAAATCTTCAATATTAATGCTAAATGAGACCCAGAGAAATTACCCAGCCCCTGAGGTAAATCAATTCAATGTTGTAAATCAGTTTAAATATTTAGGAATCCAAATTGTGCCTAAGCTAGAATCAGTCGCTAGTGTCAACTATGAAGCCTTAATGACAGACATTAATGAGTTACTTCAGAGATGGATGTCACTACCAATGTCGATGATCGGGAGAATCAATATACTTAAAAGTAATATTTTACCTAAAATACTTTATTTATTTCAATACATTCCCTTACCACCACCTTTAGAGTTATTCTCAAGAATTAAAAAAAAGTTAGTGGAATTTATATGGAACAACAGGAGGGCTAGATTACGTCTGTCTTTATTATATTTACCATTTGATCGTGGAGGTCTGAAATGTCCAAATTTTATGTTGTATTATTGGTCGGCACAACTGAGGTCTATGACATATTATTTTTCATCAAATGATCTCCCTCACTGGACTGAAATGGAATCATACAATTTACCTTTACCTCTTCCCATATTCATATACTCAGATTCGGCAAAAAAATTACAAAAACAAGTTAAAAATCCATTTGTAAAGCATATGATCAAAATATGGTGTGAAACTAAAGACTATTTAAAAGAACCACACTTATTGTCACAATTTAGCCCAATATGGGGTAATCAATATTTTAAACCAGGGAGAGCGGATGCTGTATTTAAAGTATGGAATTTAAAAGGGATTCAAAAGATTCAAGATTTATATCTGCCATGTGCAGATAACATAATGTCTTTTGAAGAGCTGAGGATCAAATTTAATCTTAATAGAACACATTTTTTTTTAAATATCTTCAACTTAGGAACTTTATTCGATCAAATCAAAATAAAGCTCTCACTCGACCTATTTACTCATCCTTGGAAAAAATGTTGATGAAAGATAGTAAAAGAAAGGGTATTATTTCAGAGTTTTATAACTCATTGACACTATCCTCAAGTGAAAACTCACAGAAAAGATTAAACTACTGGAAAGAAGATCTGCAAACTGAAATTTCAGAGGAACAGTGGGAATTGGCTTGTACAGAAGCTCAAACCAAATCAATAAATGTACGTCTTAAATTGATACATTTTAAATGGTTAATGCGGATGTATGTTACACCTGTGGAGTTAAATAGATATAACAAAAACATACCAGATACGTGCACAAAATGCATGGAAAGTAAAGGAACCCTATTTCATTGTGTATGGGAGTGTAGAGTGATTAGAGTGTTTTGGGAAGAGGTGAGGGTAACAATTGAAAAAATAATTTCAAAACAAATCATATTGAATCCTAAACTGTTTTTGTTGGGTCTGCATCCAGAAAAGCATAACTTTAATAAAAGTGAAAGAGCATTCATAGACCTCAGTTTGCTTAATGCCAAGAAATGTATTGCACTACTGTGGAAAAAGACTCATGGACCAGATGTGACTCAGTGGTTAAGACAGATGTTAACAAACCTTCCATTAGAAAGAATAACATACATACTGAAATCAAAGGAAATTGTGTCTGAGAATATATGGAGACCTTTTATTGATTATGTAAAAAATTTAAACATAACTCTTGAAGAAGAAGGTGAATGATGTGTGTGGACCTTGTAAATTCCAAACTGGTGAACATAATATGTATACTTATGTAATGGATTGTCTAGACTAAACAGAGGAGCATTGTTGAAGACTTGATTTTGTTGGTGGTTGTTGGTGTTTTTAGTGCATTTTTTTTTGTAGTACTTTAGTGTTAGTGTTTGATTGTTTGTGTCATGTTTGTTAAAAAAAAAAGGTTCAATAAAGATATTGTGAAAAAAAAACAATTAAGGAAAAAGACAAAAAAATTGCAGACTTGGAGTGATGCGTCGAGGATCTTGAACAATATTCTCGTATGGATGATCTAATTATAAGTAGACTAGACATTAAATACCAATCATATGCTCATGCTACAGCAGGAATGAGAGGTGAGGATGCTCCCCTGGGTGAATCAGTCTCCCTGGAAAACCAGGTGCTTCAGTTCCTTGATAGTAGAAATATAAAGGTCAAAGCAAATGCAATTTCAGCCTGTCATACTTTACCCAGAAAGGATAATAAAACAAAGAAATCAATTGTGATGCGCTTTGTGAACAGAAGGGTAAAGAATGACACACTGAGGCAGGCCAGAAAGCTACGGGGAACAGAAGTTTACCTAAATGAACATCTAACAAAGACTAATGCTGAAATAGCACGGCAAGCACGGATGCTGAAAAGACAAAATAAGATACAGGCAACATGGACAAGAAATTGTAGAGTTTGGATCAAACTAAATGGAACACCTGAAGAAGCAAAGAGTATAATAATCAGAGAGATTACTGACTTAAATAAATATAGATGAACACTGATTAAGAAAATTAAGAGACTATGATAATCCATATCCACACACACGGCAAGAATAGTTCTTTTGACATACCATGTCTATGTACTTAAAAAAAAATACTAAACAAAACAAGCAAAAAAACTTATGACTGACTTGAGTAGACATCAATTATCCCCAGTTGGAGGAAATCATTTGACACAGAGTGAGGAAATTCAAACTCTGAAAATATGCCATTATGCTGAACATAAACTACAAGAGATGGAGAATGATATTGATCCTGATAACCACTTTTTCAATAATATTCATAATCATTGTGAATATTACACTGAAAAGCAATTCAAAAGTCAAGTGCAACTAGATGGTAAACTATCAATAATACACTTCAACAGCAGAAGTCTTAACAAAAACTTTCCACAGATTCAGGACTATTTAAAACAGCTAGACAGAAAATTTACAGCTATCGCAGTCTCTGAAACTTGGCTTAATGAAGAGTAGGCTTCCCTGATGGCAATAGAGGGATATCAGATGTTTCATATTAACAGATCTCAAAAAACGGGTGGTGGTGTTGCACTGTATATTGATGACCTGTATAGGTGTAAGCTTGTAAATGGAATGTCCTTTGCACTACCAGGGATTTTGGAATGTGTTACTGTTGAGATTGACCAAGATAAAACAAAAAATCTAATTATAAGTTGTATATATAGAACGCAGGGAACTTGCATTGAGACATTCAGAGATAAATTAGTCGAGCTGTACAATAATATTACTAGTAAGAAAATGGTAGTAATTTGTGGAGATTTCAATATTGATTTACTAAATCCATATCAACAAAATGTAATTACAGAGTTTATGAATTCTATGTACAGTATGAGTCTATATCCCACAATAACACATCCCAGTAGAATCACAGTTCACACTGCTACACTTATTGATAACCTGTTTGTTAATATTATTGATCAGAAAATAGAAAGTGGATTATTGATAAATGATATAAGTGACCATTTGCCAACCTTTGCACTTATCCATGGCCACACGGGGGCCAATACAGAAAAAGTTTTAAAATCATTCAAATACAAATCACAAAATACAGTCAGTTCTTTTAAAGAAGACCTGCTGAAGCAAGACTGGACAAAAGTCTATGTATCAGATGTAAATGAAGCCTATGACACATTTATGAACATTGTAACCACTCTATGAAAAAAATTGTCCATTAGTA
This sequence comes from Pholidichthys leucotaenia, assembly GCA_020510985.1. Lineage (NCBI taxonomy): Eukaryota > Metazoa > Chordata > Actinopteri > Cichliformes > Pholidichthyidae > Pholidichthys > Pholidichthys leucotaenia. The sequence continues at coordinate 310,456,177 of CM035837.1, read as the reverse complement.
AAGAAGAAGCTTAAATATAAATTTGTTGATAAGCCATGGTTAACCAAAGGATTACAAAAGGCGTGTAAAAAGAAAAATTTATTATATAAAGCTTTCCTAAAGAAAAAGACAAAAGAAGCAGAGCAGCGGTATAAAACATACAAAAATAAGTTAACATATATAATGAGATGTAGTAAAAGAGACTATTACAGTAAAGAACTGGAGAAAAACAGAGACAATATTAAAAATACATGGACAATACTTAATATTCTTGGAAATAAAAACAGAAATACAAGCTACCCAACCGATTTTTCAAAAAATAATACAACGACTCAGAGTGTGAATGCAGTTTCACCTGCAGATGAATTTAATAACTTTTTTGTTAACATTGGTCCTAATTTGGCTCGAGAAATTCCTATTACGGCACCTACGGGTGATACAATAAGCAAAAACACTGCTATAAAAGACTCCATTTTCATAAAGAACACAAACGAGAGAGAGGTCATTGAAATTGTTAAATCGTTTAAAAGTAAAACATCTACGGACTGTGATGGTATTGACATGCTCTTAGTCAAAACTATTATTGAATGCTTAGTGAAACCACTGACGTATATTTGTAACCTGTCTCTCCAAACAGGTATATTTCCCAATGCAATGAAAATAGCTAAAGTAACTCCGATATACAAGACGGGTGACAGAGGGGAACTTTCAAACTATAGACCAATTTCACTATTGCCGCAATTTTCCAAGATACTTGAAAAAATATTCTGTGAGAGAATTGACAACTTCATAATGAAGAATAATTTATTGTGTGAGCAGCAATATGGGTTCAGACACAAGAGGACAACTGCATTTGCTCTAATGGAATTTATAGAAAAAATATCAACTGCCATTGAAAATAAAGAGTATTCAGTTGGGGTATTCCTGGATCTTAAAAAAGCATTTGATACAGTGGATCATAATTTATTATTAAAGAAACTACAAAATTGTGGTATTAGGGGGGTAGGACTATCCTGGTTAAGTAGTTACTTAAAGAATAGATATCAGTATGTATGTGTTGGTAACAAAAACTCACAGTTACTGAAGGTTACTTGTGGAGTCCCACAGGGTTCAGTTTTGGGGCCATTGTTATTCAACATGTATATAAATGATATATGTAAAGTCTTGGAAAAAATGGATTTAATATTGTTTGCCGATGACACTAATCTATTATGCAGTGGAAGCAATTTGGAACAACTTTTGGATACACTCGGAAAGGAATTAGGAAAGCTTAAACTGTGGTTTGATTCAAACAAATTAATGCTCAATTTAAGTAAGACAAAATTTATAGTTTTTAACAACCATCACAACAACTTAGTATCTAAACTCAGTGTAAATGGTGTAGAGATTGAAAGGGTATCTGAAACTAAATTTCTTGGAGTAATAATTGATAATAAACTGTGTTGGAAGTCACATATTAATTATATTAAAGGTAAAATATCTAAATCAATCGCAATACTACACAGAGCGAAATATTTGCTGAATTAACCCACATTATATACTTTGTATCATTCATTAATATTCCCATACATGACATATTGTACTAAAGTATGGGGAAATACATATAAAACAAACATATATCCAGTCTTTATGCTTCAGAAGAGAGCTATTAGAATAATAAACAAAGCTGCTTACAGGGAACCAACAAACCCACTTTTTCTTAAATTAAAAGCTCTCAAGTTGAAAGATCTGGTTGACTTTAAAACTGCAGTAATAATGTTTAAAGCTAAGAATCTATCACTGCCCGCAAATATCCAAAAGCTGTTCCAAATAAGGGAGAAACAATATCATTTCAGAGGAACATGTATATTTCAAAAACCTTCAGTGAGAACTACCACCAAGCAACACTGTGTTTCAGTGCAAGGAGTCAGATTATGGAACGATTTTGGACCTGAATTAAAATCATGTACAACGCTTGGACAATTTAAACAAAAACTAAAGGAAGAAATACTCCAAACATATATACAAGATGACATGTAAAACCACATAAGGATTGTCATATCCAGTCTGTGTTGTGTTGTTGCTTAGTTTTTTTTGTGTCACATTTTGTCTTAGCTTTGTTCTGAATTGTAATCGCTCTTGTTTTGTTTTTCTTTTGAATTCTTGGATGGAATATGGGTGGGCAATATAAGCTGTGGCTTCAGCCATCACCCATTTCGGATAACTTATGTTGAACTGTATAATCAGAGGAGTTACTGTTAATTTGACCTTGTTGGATTTTTGTCAATTTACCAGTCAATCTACGTTCCTACTCTCACCTATGGTCACGAGCTTTGGGTAATGACCGAAAGAACGAGATCGCGGATACAAGCGGCTGAAATGAGCTTTCTCCGTAGGATTGCTGGACTCACCCTCAGAGATAGGGTGAGGAGCTCAGTCATCCGGGAGAGGCTCAGAGTAGAACCGCTGCTCCTCCACATTGAAAGGAGTCAGTTGAGGTGGTATGGGCATCTGATTAGGATGCCTCCTGGACGCCTCCCACTTGAGGTGTTTCAGGCACGTCCCACTGGGAGGAGACCCCGGGGCAGACCCAGGACTCGGTGGAGAGACTATGTCTCCCAGCTAGTCTGGGAACGCCTTGGTATCCCCTCTGAAGAGCTGGAGCAGGTGGCTGGGGAGAGGGAAGTCTGGGCTTCTCTGCTTGAACTGCTGCCTCCGCGACCCGGACCTCCGGAAAAGCGGTAGAAGATGGATGGATGGATGGATGGATTTTCTTCCCCTTTGTTATATTATTCTGTTTCTTTTTAATCTTTACTTTTAATCTATCCGAAATAAAGATTCATTCATTCATAATATAATATCTATACTAGTGGTTGATTAGCACTACTAATCAGCAGAATTAATTTGAAGCATTTCTTTGTTTTAGGACTACAAATTACAGGGTGATTCCATAATATTTTCCTTAGAACTGAGTGATTCAATTTTTTCCCCCTCTGCTTGATCTCATAAAAGAAATTGGAATTACAGCAACTTTCCTTCATTTTTTAAATGTTTTTTTTTAAGCCAGAAGGTTGACATTTTGATTAAAAATACTTTCGTGACATGTCTGTGGTTTGCTTTATGCAAAATTAAACAACTGAATGAACAGCTGCCAAAAGTGGTGATTCCATAATTTTGTACATCGAGCTAATGTAAATTCTCATGTATACAACCAGATTTGAAATTCTTAGGATTCTCACAGCTCAAATGTTTGTCTTTACAGAGTGTAGCAATGATGAAGTGAATATATATTTTTTCAAGTATTTTTAAATAGCAAATAGTCTTATTTGCTACTTGCTAGTGTGTGTGATTTAAAAAAAATCAGAGTGCAAAAACATCCTAGCAACACTGACTGTGACCTAACCTGAAGTCCACATGGGACTTAGAGACATAGCAAAAATGAAAAACACCATCAAGGTGATCAGCCTGTTGCACTGCGGAGCCACAGGCTCATCGCCTGCATGCTGCACTGCACTCATGCAGTAATTCATGCAAAAGGAGCCCCGACCAAATACTGAGTGTGTACATGGACATACTTTTCAGTCGGCCAACATTTCTGTTAAAAAGCTTCTTTTTTTTAAATTAATTTGATGTAATATTCTAATTTTTGAGAAGCTGAATTTTGGGGTTTCATAAGCTATAAGCCGTAACCACCAAAATTAAAAGAAATAAATGCTTGAAATATATCATTCTTTGTGTAATGAATCTATATATGAGTTTCATTTTTTGAATCGAATTACTAAAATAAATCCTTTGTGATGACATTCTAATTTATTGAGAGATGCACCTGTGCACCATTTGCCCATAAAACATGTTTCATATTATTTTATTATTTTTTCAACCATATGTTACAGTGGAAACTACAGTTTTTTTTTAATCTGATCTATGAAATCTTTATTTGTTAGTGAGTGGGGAACCAGGGTTGGAGGAAGGCTGGAAATCTGAATTTACGTTGCCTAGCAACCAGTTACCGAGCTAGCATGCTCTTTCGGGACTAGCTAGTCGACTAATCGGAGGAAAAGTTTTGTCGCCTTAATCGTGGGTGAGAAAAACGTTTCCAAACTGTCTTGTAATACTTTTTAAAACCATGTTTTGGTGTTAAGGACAAGAAGAAACTTTGGAACCAAACCCGGGGAAAAAACATCTCAAACTTCCGGACATTTCTTTCAAAATAAAAGCCCCTCCAAGTGCAGCACGTTTGTTCGACTCTTTCCTCCCACTCTGGACCTTTCCGGAGATTCATCGGCTGTCTCTCTCCCGACTTTGCTCTCCCCGCACAAAACTATCGCCCCTCCGACGTGCACGCGCGCGCACGCTCTCTTTCAAACGCTCCCGTGCCTTTCTCCCTTTCTCTGCCCCGAAGCCCCATGTGAAGCGGACTGACAGGCCAGAATGAAAATGAGGCGGACGCTCGCTCACGGCTCCAGTGCGTCCGCGGCCCTTTGAGGAGACCTCTAAACTTGGGAGAACATCACCATGGGAGCTGTTTGGGCTGCAAGGCACTTTTGTTTGTTTTTGCTCTTGATAAATAGTCGCCAAAGCGCAGCGCTTCCAGACTTTCGAGGTGGGACTGCAGTGGGTATGCGGGCGTGTGTGTGTGTCTTGTGTGTTTGACGCACGCGTTCAGTGGTGCGCTCCTCTTGGTCTTACCGCATTAGATTGACTTTTCCATCATCTTTCCGTGTGTGTAAGCGGCTTTATTAAAGTCACTGGTGCTGCGGCAGCATTTGCTCCATGCGCGCGTTGTTTGTAAAGCAATAATTGTTTCGTTACTTGTGAACTCTCAAGGTAGATTTCACTGGATTTGTCAGCCTGCCAGCTTCACGCTATAAATAAGAGGTTTTTTTTCTTTTGGCGTTTTTTTTTTTTTTAAATCAGTTTCATACATTCTCAAAAAATGTCTCACCCTAAAAAAAGAGAAGAACATATTCAACCGGATAGTATGTCTTTTAACAGTGCTTCAGTCCTGATACTGCTGCTGATAATGATGTGTTGTGTATTGCTGCAGATCCGTGCGCAGAGGGAAGTGATGGCTGTCACATTGACGCTATTTGTCAGACCACTCAAGGTTCATACAAGTGCACTTGTAAAGTAGGCTTTAAGGGAGATGGAAAACGATGTGAAGGTGATTTTCTCCCATTTCCAAAAATGTGACTAAGGCATTGCATTTAGATGGCTTATATACCTGTAATATTTGATACATCTTAACTTTATTATGCTTTAATCCAGTAAGGCATGTTATTATGACTACCCACAGGGGAATAAAGATTGTGGTACTTTTCAATTTCTTTATCCAAATTTTACCTCATTTTATTTATTTATTTTTTTTTACTTTTTACTTTTAAGTTTTGTGTTGAGCAGCCCAACATGTGTTTGCGTTTTCTTCTTAGATGTTGATGAATGTGACCTGGAGTACAATGGTGGCTGTGTTCATGAGTGTCACAATATACCAGGCAACTACCGCTGCACTTGCTATGATGGATTCAAGTTGGCTCATGATGGACATAACTGCGTTGGTAAGATTATTTTAACCATGAAGTTAATAATCCTCTTTTATGGTGTGTGAAGAGCTTGAGTCACCGTCTACAACTGAGATGAGATGCATTAATATGTTCTGTCTTTTCTGCAACGCTGAGCAAAATGGCCCATTTTCACCCCCACTGTGAGTTGATGCAAGCGATCTGCTGTCTTGCAGATGTGGATGAATGCCAGTTCAACAATGGTGGATGCCAACACACTTGTGTCAACACCATGGGCAGCTACGAGTGCCGCTGCAAAGAGGGCTTCTTCCTCAGCAACAACCAGCACACCTGCATCCACCGCTCTGTGGGTGAGTGCATGTTTTACGCAAAATGTCCATTTTTTTTTTGTGCTAATTGCATCGCGTGTTTGTTTGTTGTTGTTATGTTAAACTTTGAGGAATAAATTGCAGTAAGTCTTGCCATACTCATTTCCAAATCAGAGCTTGATGACAGCTAGGAGTGACAGGTTCAAGCTGGCTTCTGTCACTGAGCTTTTATCTGGAGCTGCTGTGGGAAAAAAAAGAGTCTCTGTGTCCGAGAGAACAAAATAAGTCAATAACTGCAACACTTTGGTTTATGTGGTCCGTGTCACATATTAGTCTCAAGCGATTTTCTTTTGTCTTCTTGACTGAAGTCAACTTAAATGCAGCTTCTTTCCACTTCACTGGGTCTTGACAACCCTTTTAAGTCCGGTGGATCTGTTCACTCAACTGTGAACTATCTTGGTAAAAAAACGGTCGTTTTATCCAAGTTTTCAAACAAAGCATCTTTAGGATTGTTTTAAATTGTAAAAAGAGTTTATCAAGTTTTGTTTTAGGGAAGGAACACTCTTAGATAATTTCAGCTCAGGTCGCGGAATATAATTTTCCTTGGAAGAATTCCTAAGGATAATACAGCGATGGAAGTTTTTTGGGTTTGTGTAAAGCGAGAGAACAATCAATGTCTTTGAAGTTGCCAGACTAATCTCTCAGTATGTGTGCTTTTTGTGTGTAGCTGGTCAGTCACTGTAGGAGTCTCATTGTGTACCCCTGTCCCTCCCTCTGTCGCAGAGGGCCTCAACTGTATGAATAAAGAGCATGGCTGCGCCCACATCTGCAAGGAGACACCCAAAGGAGGTGTGGCCTGCGAGTGCCGTCCGGGGTTTGAGCTGGCCAAGAACCAGAGGGCCTGCATCTGTACGTGCACGGGCTAACTTCACACGACACTAAAGCGCACTCACCCTTGGCTTCATGTGTTCAGCTGAATGTTTGCCCAATGGCTGCATGTTGTTTACCCTACAGTAACGTGTAACCATGGCAACGGAGGTTGCCAGCACACCTGTGAGGACACGGAGAGTGGCCCCATATGCAGGTGTCACGCCAGATACGCTCTGCAGCCTGACAAGAGGTCATGTTTAGGTAAGCATGTTGTTTTCAAATTCTGAGTTCAGATCAGTTCACTTCAGCTTTATTTGTATAGCCCCTAATCAGAACAAAAGTCATCCCACGGTGCTGGATACATAAGGCAGGAATCATAAGTAATTCAGAGGGAACCCCAACAATGAAGCGATCCCCTATGAGCAAGCACTAGCCGACAGTGGGAAGAAAAAAACTCCCCTTAAGGAAGGACCCTCCAGCAGAAGCAGGCTCAGGGAGGGGCAGTCATCTGCCACAACTGGTTGCAGGGTGGGGGAAGAGAAGAAGAAAAGAAAGAAGAGACATACTATTCATACAGATAACAAGAACGACATACGCAACAACAACATGCATACAAGGGAGCAAATGTAAAACTATGGAAGCAAAATTATGCCAATCAAGCAATATGCTGTGCAATTATAGAATTCTTTAAAGGTCCCATTTTGTGCAAAATACTTCTTTTGTGGATTTTAGCCTTATAAAACCTACTCATGAAATCACCTGTACACCATTAAAATATCAAATTGATGACTTCACAAAGAAATACAAAAAACAACCTGGCTGCCTTCCTAATTGTGATTGGCCCATTTAGAAAACCTTCACCCAATCAGATTAAGGGCTCATTAATAAGCAGGCTGAAAACTGTTTCAGACAGAACTTTACAGACAGCTTTTGTGATTAACTTGTGAAACAACACAAATGGTTTTTGGTCTTTTAAGTTAGTATCTCACAAAGTGGTGTGTGAATGATGATGGTTGCGAAACAGTTTGCCAACAGTTTTTAAGGTCACAAACAGTTTTTCTTGATTTTATTATTTCGCAAACGTTTGCAAAATAGTCGTAAGTGTTTGCAAATGGTTCTAACACGTGTCAGTGGAGTTCTTTTGGTTCGCCAAGTAGTGATCATTAGCAGTTGCTTCAGAGACTTTACAAACCCTTGAAATCTGAATGCTGGGGGAGGGTTTGCTCGCCCATTTTATAGGATTGGGTCCAAGATTGGCCTGACAGTCACCTGGCATTTTACCTGGAGTTTGCAAACGTTCCCAAACAGTGGCACTGTTGTTAATATTTGCTAACATTCGCTAATGTTTGCCAAATGTCTTTCACAAACACTTCCACAAACATTTGTGTGAATGTTGCTAGTTGTCACTAAATGTCTCTAAATGCTATTAATGACAGAGGTGATCCCTGATCGAACATTCGTCAGAAAAGTTGACAAATCAAAAAATCGGAATGTTCATCAGCCTCCGCCTCTCCATGAGATGCTAGCTTTAAGATATGAATATCTTTGAAGATGTCAAAGTTTATAATTAATCCCTGGAAAATGCACGATATGGGACCTTTAACTTTAGTTTCCATCTTCTCTATACTCTCCTAAAGTTTTAAATTTCCCCGCCTGAAGATTATCCGCTTGAGGATATGGCTATGCTGTTAGCCAGTGGTAAATCGCAACCAGTTCTACAGATCCAAAAGTTCCTAAAGGTGTGAAGAAAGCCATACTGAAGTAAAAGTTATAGCTGCTTGTACTGCATTTAACCAGCACAAGAAGTAGTCATTAGTGTTTGACAAAGTCACAAATTAAACTTGGATTAATTAAACAGAAGATTTGTTCTTAGAATACATCAAAAGCCAAACCTTAACCTAAGAAATGACACTTTCCAGCTACATCTTAAAGTTCTTTTTAAAGTGTGATAGCGACTACCCTGATGAAAGATGAACACCATAACTGGAAGCATGTCTCTTTATCAGGTAATGTACATTTTTTCATACAATGCTTATGAAGGATAAGGATCAGCCTCCAGATTGGACTGGGTGATACCTCTTATTCAGCTGCAGTGTGTGAGGTCCGGGCTTCTCACTCTGATGTTGTCTCCTGATTCACTTTACTCGATCTGCTGTGTTATCCTAGATATGCCCGGCAGCCTCAAACTGAATACCTCAAGCGTGTAAATGCTTCTGGGTTCTTAAAACTGACACCGACACCCAGAGTTTAAGCAAATCAAAGTTTACAAGGCTTGTGTTATCCAGTAGAATTTGTGTATGTTTGTGTGTTACTCTGTTCATGTTTGGATTTGTGTGTCACAGAGCGAGATGAAGCCACCACCGAGTCTTCGGACCACAACACCACATCCTTTGCTGAGGTGGATAAACGGGTCAAAAGAAGGCTGTTAATGGGTAATAATTACACCCCCTCAGAGGTCTGAACTTCCAGTATGTTTGATATGTCGAACTGGCAGGAAGCCTTCAGCAGAAGGGAGAGGAGAGATTTCTGCTAAACCGATACATTCCTCAGTGTTTTCAACCAACTGTGAAATCACTGCACGCTGACTTTGTTGCCGCCCAGAAATACATGTATTTGTGACAGTGTGGTAAATTTCACATTTGCCTCCCATGTGGGAAGGTCAGCATGGGAGTCTTTTCTTGTGCAGCTAGTGTTTTAAAATGCTGGGTCACTCCAAACTTTTGAAATAAATATTTGGCACTTTATCAGGTAAATGGCAAGCATGCAGTGACCAAGTGCATGACATTCCACTTAGGAATTAAAAGCAGAGGGTTTTTTCACAAGGTGGAAGACAGTTCAGATTCACTTGTGATGTCTTGCACTTTCAGAAACCTGTGCTGTGAACAATGGCGGCTGTGACTGTACCTGCAAAGATACATCCACAGGAGTACGATGCAGCTGCCCCGTTGGCTTCACGCTGCAGTCGGATGGAAAGACGTGCAAAGGTCAGACAAAGGTCAACAAAAGCATCTTCTCAGGGGGTCGTATGAGTAACCATTTTGTCGATTTAATGTGTATATAAGTATATATTTTTTTGTTGGCTCATTCCAGCGAAGCATTCAACATGGCATTCATTGTCCAGCTGTCCATCCGTCCGTCCGGTTGTCTTTCTGTCCATTCACATTTCACCCCTCCGTGGCAGTTGCCTCAGTGGTCAACAAACTTACTCACAATGACCCTCAGGTGGGTCTGCATCCAGGTTGAGGTCAAGGTCATCGTCAAAGGTTAGGAGATCTGGGCATTTACAATTTCATGAAAATCATTACTCCTCCTCGGCAACTGGCCCAATGTTTGGCAAACTCGTGCACAACAATGATCCTCACGTGGGTCTGCTTCTCGGCTGTGCTTAAGATCAAAGTCAACAGTCCGGAGTTCTGAGCACCCTCGGAATGATTTAATCAGATTGGAATGAGCTGCTTCGTCATTGACGGTCTGATTTGAATATCACCTGTTTTCAACAGATATTGATGAGTGTGAGCATCACAATGGCGGTTGTGATCACTTCTGCAAAAACACCATCGGCAGCTTTGAGTGCAACTGCAGCAAAGGCTTTAAGCTGCTGACCGACGAACGCTCTTGTCAAGGTAGAAACGTCTCAAGCGTTGTTTAATTGCATCAATGAGATGCATGTGGAGACTTTTGTTATCAATAGCATCTTTTAAATGTTTTATTCTTGCTATTTTTTTATAAGTCTTCAAGGTTTTATGATATAATTTTAAGAGTAGTAAAAAATAAAGTAAATGTTTTGTTTGTTGCTGGTGTTTAAACAATGCTACCCAACATGTAGAATATCAGAAAACGACTTCATGTATTTTTGGTTAAACATTACTTTGCACCAGTGTTTAAGCCCTAACATAAATGAAGCACAGCATTTTCTGACCTCCACAAAGGAATTTATTTAGTCAAAAAGTAGCAAGCGTATTTTGATTAAATTGTTCGGAGGGGTGAGTTGTGGCACAAGGAAAACCCCATAAGATGGTGGGAACATTATGAAACAATGATCTGGCTCCAGGAATTTTTAAAGGATTTGAAAGGAGGGAAATGTGGTGCCTTGGTGGAGGTTTGCACTCAGTTCTTCTAGGTTTACCTTTAATTTCAGTCAGTATTTCAACCAGGGTAAGGCAGTGTTGAAAATGCGTGTCGTTTGTTGGGAAATTCCCACCACTGACGGCCCTGCTATTATGTCATCTACCTGATTTTGATTACAGATATAGATGAGTGCTTTTTTGAGCGCACATGTGATCATACGTGTGTGAACTCCCCTGGTGGTTTTCAGTGTCTGTGCAACAAAGGCTATACCATGTATGGACTGGCCCACTGTGGAGGTGAGACTCAGTCGGGTGGTGGGCTACACATTATAACCCAAGTGTTAGCAAGTGCTCAATTAAGAGCCATCTTTCTGCAAACTGCACTAATTTGAGTTTCTGCCCTCTGATGTGCTGTAAGTTGGGCTCTCTAATTATAATTTTATGTATATTTGTCTTTTTGATCTCAGATATAAATGAGTGCAGTGTGAACAACGGTGGCTGTGAGCAGGGCTGTGAGAATACTCTGGGTGGATTTGAATGCTTTTGCCGTCCTGATTATAAGTTGCACTGGAATAAAAAGGACTGCACTGGTGAGTGGCGCTCCCCATAAGAGGCACAGTTGTTGTCCTCTTTGGACAACAAAAACAATGGGGTTGTGGTTAAAAACAGGAGATACTTTGAATTTTTTTCTTTAATTCTGTCACTTTTTCCTCTTGTCCTTCAATAAATGCATCCAAAATGCTACAGTGCTGTCAGGATTTTGGACTTCACGTGCCTCATCTTCACATACATCTGATCTCCTGCTGCGATCAAGCATTTTCTTTTTTTATGTTTGAATTCTGTTGTGGCTTTTATCTAGAGACTCAGGGCTCACCACCTCCAGCTCCCCCATCCAAACCTACCTTGAACTGCAGTAAGCAGGAGGGAGGGGACCGCTGTTTTCTGACCTGCCAGAGTCAAGTTCACATCAGCAGCGGTGAGTTGTTCTTGTGAAATATATGCTTCACTAATTACAGTAGTGGGGGATCAGTCTTCTTTTTGAGTGTTTTCTTCTCGTGAGCCAAAGCTGAATTGCAAAGCTATATGATATGTACACAATATATGAGTCATTGTTTTGTTACACCCTGCTGCACATGTTCTAGCTCTTACTGTTTATCAAGCATTCCTGTGATCTCATGTTCAGCTCTTTGTTAGAGATGTAATTAACTTAGTTCAAATACTGTGAGTTTGAAATGGTGGAAAATCCAGATGTCGTGCCTCTGTGGAACCCCCAGTGTTTGAGAAGTTGTTGACTCTCTGAAAGCATTTCAATCTTAATCGTTGTGGTGGATTTTCTTTGAGAAACAGAGATTGGAAACTGGACCATAACATCAAAAGTGGGCCTGCAATCTTTTTAAAGGTCCCATATTGTCCATTTTCTAGGGATTAATTGAAAGTTTTGCTATCCTCAAGGACATGGACATATGTAATGTAGCAGCGTCAATAAAAGCATTCCTACTTGGCTTGTCAAGTAGGTCGACTCTCTTGGCGACACAGGTAGAGTGCCAGACTCTGGAGCGAGAGGTTGTGAATTCAAACCCCCGGTTGGACACCACCAGTTGGGCTTAACAGCCTGTCCCCTTGGTCACAATCGGCGTTGTCGGCAGGATTTACTGGTGGTGTATTTCCCTAGGTAGCACCAGTCTGTCAGTCCCGCAAGTGATGCTTGATCCCCACCACAAGAGGTGTTGCTGGTAGGACTCACTGATGTTGGCATAGTCAGAAGGCAGACACCCTTAAAACTTAAATGCACCTCTGACATCAGGACAATGTCAAAATCTGAGGGGGAATATGTAACGGAGTCAATTAAAGCATTCCTACTTGGCTTGCCAAGTGGGTCGGCCCTCTTGGTGACACAGGTAGAGTGCCAGACTCCGGAGCAGGAGGTTGTGAGCTCAACCTGAGCAGTCCGATCAACCTGGATGCTACTAATTAGAGAATCTCCGGCATCTTTACAAATCTTAATTTTGTCAGCCCGTGTTAAACTCAGCGCAGATCAGTGGTGGATATAGGAATGCAGTGTTTCCCCTAGGTTTACAACTTTCGGGCGGTGGCGGGATGCCGAATGTATAAATGGCTGGATCTGGTTTCCTCTTACAACTACCTGTTTATGATGTCTACATATTCGACATTCTAGGCCCTAGAATCTAGGGCTATGCAATATGGCTCAAACATCATATCTCATTATAATTATTCAGTATCTTGATACTTGATCTCAATACTTCACACACACACACACACACACACACACACACACACACACACACACACACACACACACACACACACACAGTGCATCTGGAAAGTATTCACAGTGCTTCACTTTTTCCACATTTTGTTATGTTACAGACTTATTCTAAAATGGATTAAATATTTTTTTCCTCAAAATTCTACACACAATACCCCATAATAACGTGAAAAAAGTTTTTTTTTTTTTGGCAAATTTATTAAAAATAAAACAACTAAGAAATCACATGCACATAAGTATTCACAGCCTTTGCCATTAAGCTCAAAATTGAGCTCAGGTGCATCCTGTTTCCACTGATCATCCTTGAGATATTTCTGCAGTTTAACCCTTTGAGTGTGAGAATTTGCGTGCCCCTCGTGGCAGAGTGCGGCACTGCGCCTGCCTTCTCACTCTGACTTTGTCAAAAGTAAGTGAGAAATTTCTGGGTTTTTTTTAAATGTACTGATTTCTTGTTCATATACTTTGAAGATAAGATGATGAGGTAGCTCTGTACAAAAAACGGTGTCAAAAGATTGAACCATTTTATTGACAAAAAATATTTACCACTCTTGACCACTGGGGGTATGTTGCAGTTCTGCACCATACACACTCAAAGGGTTAATTGGAGTGCACCTGTGGTAAATTCAATTGATTGGACATGATTTGGAAAGGCACACACCTGTCTATATAAGGTTCCACAGCTGACAGTGCATGTCAGAGCACAAACCAAGCATGAAGTCAAAGGAATTGTCTGTAGACCTCTGAGACAGGATTGTATGGAGGCACAAATCTGGGGAAGGGTACAGAAAAATTTTTGCTGCTTTGAAGGTCCCAATGAGCACAGTGGCCTCCATCATCTGTAAATGGAAGAAGTTTGGAACCACCAGGACTCTTCCTAGAGCTGGCCGGACATCTAAACTGAGTGATCGGGGGAGAAGGGCATTAGTCGGGGAGGTGACCAAGAACCCAATGGTCACTCTGTCAGAGCTCCAGCGTTCCTCTGTGGAGAGAGGAGAACCTTCCAGAAGGACAACCATCTCTGCAGCAATCCACCAATCAGACATTATGGTAGAGTGGCCAGACGGAAGCTACTCCTTAGTAAAAGGCACATGGCAGCCCGCCTGGAGTTTGCCAAAAGGCACCTGGAGGACTCTCAGCCCATGAGAAACAAAATTCTTTGGTCTGATGAGACAAAGATTGAACTCTTTGGCATGAATGCCATTCGTCATGTTTGGAGGAAACCAGGCACAGCTCATCACCAGGCCAATACCATCCCTACAGTGAAGCATGGTGGTGGCAGCATCATACTGTGGGGATGTTTTTCAGCGGCAGGAACTGGGAGACTAGTCAGGATAGAGGGAAAGATGAATGCAGCAAGCAGAGACATCCTGGATGAAAACCTGCTCCTGAGCGCTCTGGACCTCAGACTGGGGCAACGGTTCATCTTTCAACAGGACAAAGACCCTAAGCACACAACCATGATATCAAAGGAGTGGCTCCAGGACAACCCTGCAAATGTCCTTGAGTGGCCCAGCCAGAGCCCAGACTTGAATCCAATTGAACATCTCTGGTGAGATCTGAAAATGGCTGTGCACCAAAGCTTCCCACCCAACCTGATGGAGCTTGAAGCCTGCTCCATGCTACACCTCTGCTGTCTGCGTACATGTAACCGGAAACCTTGTGTGACGAAATTTACGTCATTGTCTCCACTCCGCTAGTATCTGGAGTGCTCGACCGCGGACGACTGCGTGCAGCCCAAATTTTGTGGGCGCGCTGCCTGCCCATGACCTGAACGCGTTGAAAAGTGCATGCGTAAGCCTGAACCTCCCATTCACGAGGTGGCGATATTGACACAGCATACATCAGTAGATGAAGAAGACAACAAGGAGGCGGAAAACGAGAATAAAAACATACATGAATCATACATACATACTTTATTTCACAGCAGCAGCAGCATCTTCGTGGAAAAGGAGTGAAAACCGGGAAGTCAAATAGCAGAAATGGACACTATATTTGAAGAGAAACTTTGTGAAGAAGTCCGCCGTTTCTTTGTTGGTGAAAATCCTGGCGCATCAGCGCCTTGGCGGTACCTCTCGGGTGGGAGTGAAACTACAAATGATGGTTGTGCGCATGCGTCAACCGCTTGGCCTGGGTAGATGAAAAAAGTGAGCATGTACAGCACCGCGTGCGTGCCGGGCTCGTCCAAAGCATACGCGGACCAAGGCGGACTAGAGGGGAAATGCAGCATGAAGCAGGCTTGAGAGGTGCTGCAAAGAGGAATGGGCAAAACTGCCCAAAGATAGGTCTGCCAAGAGCAAAGGCTGTGAATACTTATGTACATGTGATTTCTTAGTTTTTTGTTGTTTTTTTAATAAATTTGCAAAAATCTGAAAAACTTTTTTCATGTTGTCATTATAGGGCATTGTGTGTAGAATTTTGAGGAAAAATGAATTTAATCCATTTTGGAGTAAGGCTGTAACATTAAAAAAAGTGGAAAAAGTGAAGCGCTGTGAATACTTTCCGGATGCACTATTATATATATATATATACTGTATATATATATACTGGCTTCTAAATGTAGCCAGTAACTGTTGCTAAGCACCTAAATCATACCAGTCACCTATTGAGTCTGTACCACAGAAAGGCCCAGATCAATGCCGGTGGCTCGTTAGTATGCTAGCGATTTGGCTTCAGCACACTTCGCTTGCTTTTACTTGGCATTTTCACGTAAAACAAAGAGTCCATCACCACAAAGGTATTGTGGTTTTCTAATCAAGTCAATAAATTCAACTCTAGCCTGTCTGTTTTGTTTAAACAGACGTAAAATATATTGTCAGATGTTTAAAAGGACATGACTTCTGGATCATAGATGGCTGAGACTGTAGTTGCTTTTCAAACAGCTCCTCACTGTGGAAATTAAGGTATCCAACACAGTATTGCGATTCTCAAGTCTGTAGACTTGACAGTAAATTACTGTAAGTAATTAACAGTTACTAGAACACCTTTGAACCAGAGTGATACATATCCAGTGAAATGTTGGAGTGCAGTTATTGTGTAATATAGTAACGCCTGAAATCCCTGTTGTCCAATCAAATTGCTCAGTCGGAGCTAACTGTTATATAATGTTTGATCTATTCTGAAATGTTGTTATTCTTCATTGTTTAGAATTTGACAGAATATCAGCTGTGGCTAAACCACTGCTGTACTAACATGTTTTGTTTTTTTTTTTCAAATAATCAAGGCACTTCAACACAAACATTTATTTTGTAAAAAACAAAACAAAACAGTGAGCAAAATTAGAGAGCAGTAACCACTGTGTCAGAAGAGAAGATTTAAACAATGTTTTTTTTTTTTAGGGCTATAGGATTAAAAAAATAATGGGAAGTGTAGAGGCCCTTGCTTTGAATGACTTCAGCACATCTGCACCCACAGGACATCAC
This sequence comes from Pholidichthys leucotaenia, assembly GCA_020510985.1. Classification (NCBI taxonomy): domain Eukaryota; kingdom Metazoa; phylum Chordata; class Actinopteri; order Cichliformes; family Pholidichthyidae; genus Pholidichthys; species Pholidichthys leucotaenia. The sequence goes on along the minus strand of CM035837.1, from coordinate 310,439,749 downwards.
TAGTTTCTCACACTGCTCTGGTTTGATCTTGGTCCATTCTTCTCACAGTCTCTTCCACAGTTCAGTGTAGTGGGGTTCTTGCCCATTACTTTGTCACCAAGAATTTTCCAGAGATTCTCTATGGGGTTTAGATCTGGACTCTGGGCTGGCTATTTCATTGTTTCAATATTGATAGATTTAAGGAACTGTTTAACCTGTTTTGCAGTGTGACGGGGGTATTATCTTGCATGAAAATTGAGGGCTGATTGGGAGACAATTGCAGTAAAGGAATTTCAAGGAGGTTCACATAAACATTTGCATTCACCCAGTGGCGGCAGTGACTCAGGAGGTAGAGCGGGTCATCCAATAACCCAAGGGTTGGCGGTTCGAATCCCGCTTTCCCCAGCCACCCTGCCGTTGTGCCCCTGGGCAAGACACTTTACCCACCTTGCCTCCAGTGTCTATGACACTGGGTATGAATGTGTATAAATGTTCGGTGGTGGTCGTAGAAGCCGTTGGCGCAGATTGGCAGCCATGTTTCTGTCAGTCTGTCCCAGGGCAGCTGTGGCTACAGAGGTAGCTTACCACTGTCACTGTCTGTCCGGAGTGAATGAATAATGGACTCACTGTAAGCGCTTTGAGATGGCACTTGACATGTTTAGCGCCATATAAATCTAATCCATTATTATTATTATTATCACCCTGCCATGTAGCTGTACAAGAGGCCCGACTCCTGCTGCTGAAAGCATCCTGCAAACTGTGACACTTCCTCCTCCAAATTTAACTGACTTCTTTATACACTTTGGGTTCAGTCTTTCCCCAGTTTGACGCTGAACATACTGACCCAAATAAATTGAACTTACTCTCATCACTGAAGTGCACTCTGGACCAGTTCTTTTCTGTCCACACAACATGCTCCTCAGCAAAGGCAAGTCTAGCCTTTTTATTCTTTCTGCTGATGAGAGGTTTGGTCACCGCAGGGTGAGCTTTGAGTCCAAATTGTCTTAAATGGAGAGACACTGTGTGCCGAGACAGATCCTTGCCCTGTTTAGCAGTGAGCTGGTGAGCAATTCCAGCTGCAGTGCTGAACCGATTCCCCATTGAGAGTCTTCCCATAATCCTATCCTCCAAACCAGAGCAGTGTGAGAAGCTAGTGATGTCCTGTGGGTGCAGGTGTGCTGAAGTCATTCAAAGGAAGGACCTCTACACTTTCTATTAATTCTTTAATCCTATAGCCCTAAAAAAAAAAAAAAAAAACATTGTTTAAATCTTCTCTTCTATCACAGTGGTTACTGTTCTCTAACTTTGCTCACTGTTTTTTTTTTTTTTTTTTTTTTTTTTTTTTACAAAATAAATGTTTGTGTTGAAGTGCCTTGGTTATTTGAAAAAACATGCTAGTACAGCAGTGGTGTAGCCACAGCTGATATTCTGTGTAAAATTCCGAACAATGAAAACTAACAATATTTCAGAATAGATCAAGGATTATACAACAGTTGGATATTAATACATTGTAATACAATTGATACATTAATACATTGTTCTCTAATTTTTTTTGCATGTGGTGGCAGAACACTGCCGTGCATGGTACAGAGCAGAAGAGAATTGACATGCCGTTGTGTAAATAAGATAAACGACATAAAGCTGTTTAGTTTGTTTAATAAATTAAGTTATAGAACTGTTCTGTAAGAAAGGTAACCTTAAATTACTTCTGTTGTGAGCTGGTGCTATTTAAAAAATAAAATAAAATAAAATTAACTTGACCTTCCAAGAGGGGCGATGGGTGCTATTAGGGGCGTGGGGAACCCCCCTAATATAATGGCAGGGGAAACACTGGGAATGCACAACTGATCTGTATAGTTCAACGGTTGCTTCTCTTCATCCTCCATTATAATGGACAGGATTGTGAAATGCATCTGATATTTTACATATTCATTCTTTTTCCATGTTGGCACCGAATACCTTTCATATTTACAAGAAGAGAGACTGTGTGTGTGTAGGGGGGTGTTGCACTTTTATTTGGTGGGGACATGTGTTTGTGTGTTGCGCTTTGTGTCCAGCACCACATAAAGCAGGATACGTTTTATTTTGGAGGGGGCTGTCACTTGAAGAAAAGAGGAGCAGAGGTTAAATTAATATGGGGTGAACCAAGATGCATGAACGAGCACAGAGTAGAGCTGAACAGAGAGAATGCCCTGTGCCGAACCAGGACAGGCTAGTGTCTGCTCCATGCAGCTGCTGGAGATGGTCAGAGTGCTGAAGGCTTTGTGGGAGTGCGTGGAAAAAATGCTCTAAAAAAATCTTCTTACTCTGTCACTGTGATATTTGTGTAATTGTGGTACAGTTTTCTGCTACCGCTTCGAAATTAATATAATATTAATCTATCAGAATGACAGACAGCTTTCTGAATAATTTCTACTCTCCGTTGCTGTGACGTGGTGACAGTGACACGTACTTCACTGTGCATTTATCTGCATTTCCTATTCAAATGTCAGCTGAGGTGAGGTGGGCAATGACCCACGTTGCTTGCAGGGCCATTTAGCCCATGTCAAGTAGCATGGGTAACCCTATTCAGACAACATAGGGGACCCAGATTGTGACCGTTTGCCTGGATTGCCGGGTTACTCTGAAAGGGGCTTATGTGACCATGGATGGATTTTGTAAGGTTAAAAGTAAGCACATGAAAACACTGCTTTGCAGTTCATTGGCCCTTTAAATGTAGACTAAGTTTAAATCTGCTATTTCTCCGACAGTCTCTAGTTTGTGTTACTTGTGGTTGATTAAAGGAAAAAGCCCTACAAACAATAAGGACTGTTTTTCTATAAGGGCAGGTACAGTGGGGTAAAAAAGTATTTAGTCAGCCACCAGTTGTGCACGTTCTCCCACTTAAAAGATGCGAGAGGTCTCCAATTTTCATCATAGGTATACCTCAACTATGAGAGACAAAATGGAAAAAAAAAAAAAAATCCAGGAAATCACATTGTCTGATTTTTAAAGAATTTATTTGCAAATTATGGTGAAAAATAAGTATTTGGTCAATAACAAAAGTTCATCTCAGTACTTTGTTATATACCCTTTGTTGGCAATGACAGAGGTCAAACGTTTTCTGTAAGTCTTCACAAGGTTTTCACACACTGTTGCTGGTATTTTGGCCCATTCCTCCATGCAGATCTCCTCTAGAGCAGTGATGTTTTGGGGCTGTCGCTGGGCAACACGGACTTTCAACTCCCTCCAAAGATTTTCTATGGGGTTGAGATCTGGAGACTGGCTAGGCCACTTCAGGACCTTGAAATGCTTCTTACGAAGCCACTCCTTCGTTGCCCGGGCGGTGTGTTTGGGATCATTGTCATGCTGAAAGACACGTTTCATCTTCAATGCTCTTGCTGATGGAAGGAGGTTTTCACTCAAAATCTCACGATACATGGCTCCGTTCATTCTTTCCTTTACACGGATCAGTCGTCCTGGTCCCTTTGCAGAAAAACAACCCCAAAGCACGATGTTTCCACCCACATGCTTCACAGTAGGTATGGTGTTCTTTCTCCTCCAAACACGACAAGTTGAGTTTTTACCAAAAAGTTCTATTTTGGTTTCATCTGACCATATGACATTCTCCCAGTCCTCTTCTGGATCATCCAAATGTTCTCTAGCAAACTTCAGATGGGCCTGGACATGTACTGGCTTAAGCAGGGGGACACGTCTGGCACTGCAGGATTTGAGTCCCTGGCGGCGTAGTGTGTTACTGATGGTAGCCTTAGTCCAAACTGTGGTAGCCCTTACTCCAAACTCCATAGTGGAGTTTGGAGTCTGACTGTTTGAGGTTGTGGACAGGTGTCTTTTATACTGATAATGAGTTCAAACAGGTGCCATTAATACAGGTAACGAGTGGAGGACAGAGGAGCCTCTTAAAGAAGAAGTTACAGGTCTGTGAGAGCCAGAAATCTTGCTTGTTTGTAGGTGACCAAATACTTATTTTCCACCATAATTTGCAAATAAATTCTTTAAAAATCAGATAATGTGATTTTTCTGGATTTTTTTTTTCTCATTTTGTCTCTCATAGTTGAAGTATACCTATGATGAAAATTGGAGACCTCTGTCATCTTTTAAGTGGGAGAACTTGCACAATTGGTGGCTGACTAAATACTTTTTTGCCCCACTGTATTTTAGGGAAAAATTGAGCTGATCACTTACCGTGATGGACTTTCCTCTCCATGACAGTTTGAAACCCCACAGTATAGTCGACTGGAAGGTGAATGTGACTGGTTATGTCTAGAGTATAACAGGAAAACTTTGTCCCTTCATGCTGCCTGGCTACACTTGTCCTTGGCTTTGTGGCCTTAACCTGTGTGGGTCCGTGTGTTATGGCCTGCTGTATGTTTTCAGGGACGGAGGATTCCTACACGGTGACCTGTGGAATGCCTCTGCCCTGCTTGGCTGACGCACAAAAGAACAACAGTGGCTTGCATTGTTTAGGCAAGTACAAAACAGATTTGCATCCATCTTTCAGCTCTGCCACACAAGCTGTAACCTGGGAAACGCTCATGCTGTCATTGTTTTCATTTGATCATGATTTCTGTTCTCAGGTCGAGAGATGGCCAGTGTTCCTCGCATAAAGGCAACAGCAACTTTTAGGTCTGGCACAGGAAAGTGCAACTTAAAACGAAGTCGGGAGAAGCTCAGGGAGAGCTTAAACTCTGCACGCTCAGGTACAATGGTTGCCTTACAGTGCATCCAGACATAAGACTTAAAATTACAACTCCTTCATGTTGCTGGTTGAAAAGCATTTGGGGTTTACCAGAAGCTGTCAGAATCTGAAGAGGATGAAGCAGACCTGAAGGCTGCTTCAAAGAAAACCAAAAACCAAGGGAAAATATGAAGATTTGTAGGGAAAGTGATGTGGTTTTGAGTGTCTTCAGTGTCTAAATGCAGCACTTTAGCAGTGACAGGGGAGGATGTAATTAGTCATACTGCGCCTTTCATCATTTCGACTTGGCGATCAATCAAAGGAGGTTCTGACTGAAAGATTATTTTGCTTTGCCAAAGCAATTTGGTGTGATCTTTAACGTACCTCACAAGTATGTGAATGAACTGTGGTGATGATGTTTCCTCTCTGTTACACTGACTGTGTGATCTTTAACAATTGTGATTTTCTGTGGTATCTCTTTCCTGTGGTTGCCTCTCATGTTCACAGACAGCAGGTTTCTCTTTACTGAAAATGTTCAGTTCAGCTATGTGAGTCTGCGCTGCGCCCCGTACGGACATCGGACGCGGAGTCGCCATGGCAGGAAAGCCAGTGAGGATGATGGCTCCTCGATCACCGCTGAATTTGAACTGGATGTGAACCTAGAGGAGGTAACAGGTTGGTCTCTCTGTGCGTCCTGCCTCCATGCACGTCTGTGACCTTTGCTTCTAATTCTCTGCTTATCTTTTCTTTGGTGTTGTCTGTTTGTCACTAAACAAATTAAGCTGTGAAAGTATCTCCTGTTTTGGCTTGGTTCTGGTGGTGGTGCTTTTGTTTTATTTCCCTGATCTCTGTAATATTGGTGCTTTTGGTTTTTTGTGCAAGGTGAGCCTATGTAAACCTGGGCATGAAATTGTACTTTACTGTGCTTGAAAATCTTGCTCTGGAAACTGTTGTTGTATCACATGCCTTTCTCAGCAGAGAGCTGTGACCTGAACTGTGTGCGTCGGCGTTCGGAGAAGAGGCTCAGGAAGACCATCAGAACCCTGAGGAAATCCATCAATCGGGAACAGTTCCACCTCCATTTTGCCGGAGCGGACTACGAACTGTCCAAAAGTTTGGGTCAGCTGGCTGAACATCCAGGACACTGTGTGGCAGGACAAGTGCCGGTCGGCCGGAAATGCGGTGGGTTGAGTTCTTCATTGGTATTAAAAGATCACAGCATGCACCAGTCAGCATTAAGCCTGTTTCAGACTACACAAATTCTGTCAAATGATGACCCCATTTTTGACAACCATCATACAGGCAGACATGATTATGAATGTGTGGTGAGATAATGTCCATCCATCCATCCATCCATCTTCTACCGCTTAATCCTTTTGGGTCGCGGGGGGGCTGGAGCCTATCCCAGCATCTTTTGGGCGAGAGGCAGGGTCCACCCTGGACAGATCGCCAGTCCATCGCAGGGCCAACACAGAGAGACAGACAACCATTCACTCTCACATCCATACCTAAGGACAATTTAGAATCCCCAGTTTTGATGCCAATTAACCTACCTTGCATGTTTTTGGCATGTGGGAGGAAACCGGAGTGCCCGGAGTAAACCCACGCAGACACGGGGAGAACATGCAAACTCCACACAGAAGGGTCACCGATGGTCTGGGGGTGGGATCGAACCCACGATGGTCAAGGGTGGAATCGATCCCATGACCTTCTTGCTGTGCTGCCACTGTGCTAACCACTGCGCCACCGTGCTGCCCGAGATTCTCAGATAATGTCATGTGACATAATCTGAGAACAGTGTTGACAACACCTGACAATGAACAACAGTGTTTTCCTTGCAGTGACCAATAATGTGACAGCTGTTTTTCCCCTCCCAGGGACCTTCTGTTTACATATCTACAGTGAATCTAGCAATGTTGACTTGCTAGCTGATTTTATAGCTATATTTATGCTACATGTTGGTTAATTGTCTTGACATTTAACATTAAGTTTTCTTAGGAAGAATTACAGCCCTCAGTGTCCTCTTTGAGAAACTCTTGAAGGTGTTAAGGTTTTTTTCTTCTCTTTTCTGAGCTAAATACCGGTAGCATCACACACAGCACTTCAGTAACCACATTGTGACTCTTTGGGCTCACTCACACTATGACGTTTGCCCTGAGCCGTAGCTGAAGTCTGCTTCTTTTGAATAGTGTGATCGCTCCTCACCACACTTAACGCCAGCCATGGCCCTCGGTTTTGCCTCACATGGAGAGATCTGCTTTGCAATCATCTTGAGCACGTTGTAGACCATGTGGCCCCAGTGACAGTGCATCCTTTGTTGACACTGGCGTATTGAACCTTTCTTGACCCTCCTCCCAAATACCTGTGAGTACTGAGCCATCTTGAAAATGATGATGGTAGCATACGATAATTGGTTGTGGTCAAGCTGTGTAATGGTGCCACTCTTCTGGTCAGGATACGGAAAGAATTTATCTCACTAGTCTGAGACAGCGATGCTGTGAAAAGCAACATGCAGGCTGAACCAGGCTTTATATAACTTCTCCTGGAAACGTTTGCGCTTTTTATCTTGCCAGCTTTTTTTTTCTTTTGTAAAGCTGCAGTGATTGTGTCCCTTATGCACAGTAGGCTCATCATCACGTCTTTAAACAACTGAAATGGCCCACGCCAGTGGGATATATTTAGAAAAGTTGGTTTAATGATTGGATTTGGAGCAGGTGTGGGCCAGATGAGTGCCATATTTGGCTTGCAGACATGCTGTAATGAGCAAGCTAGAGGGGCAATTGAGCTTGTGTGGCAGAACAGAGAGGCTGTTGTTGGGCCTCCAAGCTGTGAGATCTTCCAGCATCTCCCTGGGATAAGAGTTTACCATTAGGGCTGATGGCAAGTCTCCTGGTAGCTGTTGCCTCTCGGTTAGGTTTTATATACAACCTGCAGTGGAGAAAAATGTTCATTAAATAAGACCGCACACTGTCAGCGCAAGAGAGCTGAAAGCTGACGTGTTTTCTCTGGCTCCTGCAACTGTACACCCCTATTTTCAGGCCTCAGTGAGTTTGCTGCACATCTCCTCAATATCACTGTGAGGAAACTGGCGCCTCTGCTCCTTTGTGATGTGTAAATATTTATTCAGAGAGTACGTGTTTTCTTCTATATCTCCACCAGCGTTACGGATGTTTGAACTTGAAGAAAACTCAGATCTTTATCCCCAGATCTGAAGAATATGGCTAATGGGTGTGTTATTCATTCTGGGGTGTTTGCTCTTTAACTTAAAACACATCTGAAACTAAAGCTGTTCCATGAGCGGCTGTTTATTGAAAGAAAGTCATCAGTTATGCCTTGCGTTTATCTCCCTCTGAAGGCGTATTTTTGGCCTTGTCCTTAACATTTAAGCTGTTTTCCTGCTGTTAGACTGTGCCGACATAATTTAAAGCTTTTCTGCATTTCATTTACATAGATCTTAAGTGTCTTGATTCCTTCACTCCCCCGCCATGCTTTCAGGTCAACATTAGGCGGTCTATTGGTCGTGGCAGGGGTGTAGACATGTAATTTGGGAGAGGAGGGGAGGGGGATCTGAAAGGCATTCTTCTTAACCTCCAACTCTTTAAAGGAGCTATATTTTTCCCCTCCTCCCCAACTCCCACTCTGGCTTAGCTCGGAGTGCAGTTTAGTCCTTTTCAGTTTGCCCACTCCATTGAAAACCTCATTTGGGGCTCATTCTCACTCCTTCAACCAAACACAGGGTTCTGTGAATTTGGAGAAAATACTGCACGCTGTTCAAAGTGTGTCCTGTGGCCTGTTTGGAATAGTGATTGCGGTTAAAAACTTTTATGGTATTTAGTTTATGACTTCAGTCATTATTATGATAGCTGCACAACTTGGCTCTAAATTTGGTCCACCTACATAACAATCCCAGTGCATTATACTTCATTTAAGTTAAAGTATTAGTAGCACAGGAGTTTTAAGTGAATCTTTAAAAGACTTAAATGATGCATACCCTAGGATTCACATCTATTTGAGTGGTGTAATCAAGTTGTTTATTTGTTTTAACACTGAAGATCTTTAGGAAGTCTTGTTGATTCAAGCTGGCAGTTTGAGTGCCATCCCCCCCCTGCCCCCTTCCTCCCCTAGCGAGGAGCCACTTTGCATGACCCCCAGCCACTAAACTGCTAAAGAGAATTGACTTCAGCCACACCATGGGAATCAATTAGCATCAGCTGTTCGGGCCTCTGCTTGATGGGCGCAAGCAACGATTGGGCCGAGCAGAATAGGGGGCTTCAGAAACCTGACCCCTTTTATTGGGTTCAGCTCCTTACCACTGTGATACCATAGTGTTTTCCTATGTCATCAAGTAGGCAAAAACGGGGGACTTGAATAGAGGTGAAAGGTCTTTTAAACCTCTTTGGGGCCATCAATTCGAGGACCCTATAGAGCCGCTCTTTGCATCTGAAAGGCTTCAAGGTTTTTTCTCTCTCTTCTTCACTCTCACTCTCTTCTTCTCGTCCCTCACAGTTTCCCTGTGTCAAATAAAAGCTGTTGGAGGACAATGCAGTGATGGCTCCTCATGGTCTTTCAGAATAAACAATGGGCTTCAAAAACTGAACCGCTCTTGATAGAATTACATTTTCTTTCTTTGGAGGAAAATCCAGCAATTTGCTGAACCACGTATAATGGATCTACTTTAAGGTCTGTGTCACGCTTTTTACAGATAGTGGTTCTTTATTTACAGGCTGGTTGAAGGCCACATCTGAGGCACAATCTGCTCTAAAAAGCTTAGGGATTTAATTGATTTATTAATGTGTGAGATCAGGTCGAGTCTTTTATTATCTCAAGTTCTTAAGACGATCAGACACAGTAATTCCCAAATTAATTACAGGCATCACTCTGAATGAGAGGAACCAAAGTGAAATGGCGCTTTAGGCTCTTTAATCAAACCTTTGCACTTTTAAGATAAAAGGGAAGAAATCCCTTTGATTTGCTGCTGTCTTTGCTTTAATAATCACCACACAGTTACTTTTTTTAATGGGCTTCTTCTTCTTCTCCTTCTCCTCCTCTATATTTTATAAAGTATTAGGATGTAGGAGATATAGGAAGAAATCACGGAGAAGGCCAGGGCTCTTATACATGGCAGGCGCACTCACATCACTTTCAGCATGGAAAATAACATTTATGCCCATCTTTGGCACAATACTGGAGACAAAACAATAAGCAACAATGATGTGCATTGCGTTGAACCCCTGCATTGAATGAAAAGGGATCTGAAAGGCAGGAGTCGTGTATGCTAGAAACTGTAGCCATTATGAAGAGAAACAGAGGCTACTATTTTAACTTTTTGAATGAACTGAAATTCATGGACTAATCCAGGAACATAATAGAAGTAGACAAGACAACATTACTGTGGTGGCATCTTCCACAGATATACACACATATGAATACAAGTTGTTCTTACAAAGGAACAATTTCCTTTTATTTTATTTTCATTTAACGTAACTTTTGGCATAAATGTCAAGGAAATTCAGAAGAATGTGTGCAGTTCTCAGTTGCTCCAACAGCAGTTGCTGAAGAAATACACTCCTCGATGTCAATTTATATTTTAATGACAAGGATGAAGGAGCCCTGCAGGGATACAAATATACAAATATAAAACGACCGTGGCAACTAAACGTGGAAATATGTAACAGAGACACCAACAGAACTGGATATCACTAACAGAATAAGTACTGAAGCAGAGAAACTTACAGGAACAAAGTCAGTAACTTGATGCAGAGGTTGTGGCATGAACAATGAGGGAGCATGAGACAAACAGCAAACAAAATGGATGACTATCCCCTATCGTTCAACAACGTACTCCTTAGTGGCCTCTAGTGGCCGGCGGTGAACTCTACATCCCCCCCAGTCCGGAAACCAACAAACTGGAAGAGGTAGACGGACTCAATCCTGTACCCAATGGCCCATCTCAGGTTCATAGCGCTTAGGCGGCCTCCTCGGACAGCACAGCTGACGGGGTCGGGGCGATGCTGACGGTGGCCGTGACGCAGGAGATGGAACGGTCGGGGTTGAGACCGTCGGGGCAGGCACCACTTGGGTGTCGGTTGCAGAGGTAGCTTCATCGCAGGGTTCCGGCACAGATGTGTCCAAAGCTGAGTCAAGGTGCTCGTCCGCTGACAGCTGAGTGCCTGGGCGGATATGTAGAGACTCTCTCGCCAGGGCATAGGGTGTCGGCAATGGGGCAGCCGGTTGCACATGAGAATGGGAGGTCGCTGGTGTGAAGGCACGAAGGAACCGCCGGTTGCGTAAAGTGAGACGTCCCGATCCGTCAACCTTGACGCGATACTGATCATGACCCAGGGACTCCACCACCACTCCTGACCTGTCCCACTTGTGAGGGCTCGGGCCCAACTGATTCTGGAGGAACACCGACTCGCCAAGTGCCAGTGGTCGGAGTGGTCTCGAGCGTGTCCGTAGAGACTCAGTCGTATGGGACAGGCGGGTCCGGAGGGCATCCTCCTTTGCCATCCACGCCTGGCGCCAGAGTAGTCGGACATACGGGTTAGAGAACTTCTCCAGTCGGTTGACAAAGGGGAGGGAATCGCGAAGGGGGCGACCAAAAATGATTTGCGCCGGGGAGAGATGGCAGTCGGGGTTGGGCGTGTTGCGCAATTGCAATGTAGCACGCAGAAAACGGTCGTGATCGAGGCTGCCTGTCGGGCCAGTATTGGACATTAAAAGACGCTTAGCAGTCTTCACAGCAACCTCCGCTCTCCCATTCGACTGTGGAAAACCAACTGAAGATACACGATGCCTGACATGCCACAAGCGCAGGAAGTACTCTGTGTGGCCTGCCATAAACTCTGGACCACCATCGCTGGAAAGTTCCTCAGGAACGCCAAAGGTAGCGAAGAAGGAGCGAAGGTGGCGAACTAGGTCTGCCGAGCCTCCTAGGTCTGTGCCAGCTGAAGAGCTAAGAACTTCCACCCAACCTGACAGTCGATCGTCAACAACTAAGTAGTGGCGGCCCCCATAGTCAAAAAAGTCAGCGAACACCGCCTCGAAAGGTGTGGATGGAGGTGGGGACGGCAGGGGGGGCGTAGCTGCCTGCGAAGGGGCATTCCGATTGCAGTCAGCACATCCATATCTGGTGGCCTGAATGTCTTTGGGCATTCCAGGCCAATAGACTATAGCACGGGCACGGTGTTCCATAGCAGAAACGCCTTGGTGAGCCGCATGGAGGTGCCGAAGGATTCTGTCCCGGAGGGACGGAGGGACCACCACACGGTCACGATATAGCAGCACACCATCCTGTGCATAGATGGCCTCACACACTGGAGATAGGTCCGCCAGGGCAGGGTCATTTGCATCAACCACACCATCGTGTTCAATGAGGTGTAGTAGTTGGGCAAAGCATGTGTCCGCAGCCGTCTCTTGTGCTAGGAGAGGCCAGGAGATTGCTCCAAGTTCCTGAGCGTCATCACGGATGGAAGCCATCAACGCTGACTCCACAGCATCAGGCACGCTCCATGACCCTAATGAGAGTACGTTTGCCGAGCCCGAGGGCGAGGGATGCCTTGAGGTGGCATCAGCAGCATGGTTACTCTTGCCAGGCAGGTGCACTATGTCGAAGCGCCACGGAAGGGTACGTTGCTTGAGTCTGAAGAGACGAGAGTTTGTGATCTCATCCAGCGTACGGTCACTGAAAATCTTCACTAGTGGCTTGTGGTCGGTGACCACGACGAGGTTGTCACAGCCCTTGTGTGAAGTACCTTGTCTGCTCAAGGCCCCAGGCCACCGCCAGGGCCTCACCCTTGATGGCAGCATAATGTTGTTCCGCTGAGGACAGGAATCGGGAACCAGCTAGGGTAATTCTCCAACCCCCCAAGCAACAGTCCGGTGCGCCAGAGGTGCAGTTACAATGTTGTTGTAGAAGGAAGTAACCAATACCTCGCCTGGACCAGTCTGGGCGGAGACAGGTACGTTTCTCCATGTCGTAGATCTCCACGCCCTTGCGGATGGCACCAACAGTGGCTTCTTTGGATTTCTGGAAGGCCTCCTCCAGTTCAGACGACCATGAAAACTTACAACGTGGGCTGAGGAACGGTTTGAATGGCGCCATCGTGTCACGTAGCTGAGCATAGTTGGTCACTTGGTTGACGAGGCCAAACCAGCTCCTAATATCTGTTGTGGACTCCGGGGTGGGGAAGTCTGATAGCATCCAAATACTTCGGGAGTGGCTCGATAGTGGTGTCTGAGACCCTGAAACCGGCAAAGTCGACGGCCCTCTCCGCAAACTGGAACTTGTCTGCATTCAAAATGATGCCCGATCGGCCAACACGTGTGAGAAAATCAATGGTCCTCCACCAGTGGTGCACTAGGTCAGTGTCATAGTGGACAGTATCATCCACACAACGTTCTTTGCGCTCAAAGTCCGAGAGGACGGCATCGAAACGCCGGTTGTACCCATCCCCCGATGACAGAAAACCTTGTGGTGCCCTGGTGTACCGCCATCGTCCGAAGGGTGTGATAAAGGTGGTAAGGTGACGGTCAGATTCACGTAGGGGTGCACTGTGGTAGCCATTCCAGGCGTCAGTGACAGTCTTCCAGGTGTCCTTCGGGATACGTCGCGCGAGTTGGAATGGGGATTCAGTGGCGAAAGTCTCCCGTTGACAAAACTTGTTAAGAGGCGAGAAGTCCACCGCTCTTCGCGGGGAGCCGTCATGTTTACGAGTGACTACCATACGATGGCACCAAGTCACCGGCTCACCGTATGGGACACGCTCAATGACACCAAGGGCCTCATCCCGTAGGAGGTCATCATAGACCCTCTGCTGCCAGTGTATGGGGACGACGGCAGCTGTGTGGCATGCTTTCGGTGTAGCAGCCGGGTCCACATGTATTTCTATGGGTGGCCCTTCCATGCACGGCAACGCTTGATGAGGGCATGTATTGAATGTAGACGAAGCATATCTTTTGAGCAGCCATTCTTTCATCTGACCATTATTCTCTGGGGTGCAAGGGAACGGTAGCTCTGTAGGGCATGGTGGGGGTACCGTACGCTGGGGACACGAACACTGAGCGTTCTGAGGACTAGCCGGACCCTTACAGCCACTGATCGTGGACCTTGTAGCATTAGAGGACGAGGGCTGGTCATACGTGCTAGGGTTGTCAGAACCCTGTGTATCGTCGTGTCCCACCCCACGGCTACCTAACGGAAAGTCCAAAGGCAAGAGGCCAAGGTTGAGTAATGACTCATGGGAGAGGTACATGGCTTGGACAGAGCTACTCACATATATCATGGAGCGGCAGGACGACCCCACACCACAGCTGGGGGCTGTTGAGAGCCTTGCAAAAAATGCCCCTTCAATGGTGATAGGGGACCGGTTGGCAGCAGACAGGCTAAGATTGACAGGGCGCAAGACATTGCGTGGGAATCCACAAGCCAGGAACTCTTGCAGGGACCAGAGGTCGGACTGCGCGCCAGTGTCCGCAATGGCAGATATCTTTGCCTCGTTAACTGAATCACGGGTGCTGGTGCTGCTGCCCTGTCTATCCGGCTCATCAACAGCGACAATGATCGACACACGGGGGTGGTCTCTCAGCCTGGCACGTCGCCACTCACCCCTCGAAAAAATGTGGTGCCCGAGTTTAATGGGTGAGGGTTTGAGGACACTGTCACGAGTTGTTAGGACAGGGCGTCTGCCGGTACGGGCCCCAGCATGAATCGAAGAAATCTGGGAGATTGGCTCACACTCGACGGCGGCGTGCTGACTGTCTATTGCAGGTGTTTTACGATTCCTACGCCGGCGGGCCTTGTAGCAGTCAATACAAACTCGGTGGGGCTTAGTGTTCCATCCGCGGGATCCCTCAGTAAAGACCTTGAAGGAGCATTTGCAGTCCAGGCACAAGGCTTGTCTGGCCTTGTCAACTGGTGATGGGGCGGCACCCAATGGTGGACTTTTCCTCAGGCGCTGGAATGAAGACACAGCTGATAGGGTAGGTGATGGAAGAGCGTTGCGGGCCATTTCCTTGTTTTCAACAAGCACAATCACATCATTAACTGGCTTGCACAGTACGTCTGGTGTCCCCAGTGTCTCGCGGCGTATGTCCGAGTCATATATACCATTAATTAAAACATCGCGGATGACGTGGTCGGTGTAGTTCACATTTTTTCCACACTCACATACCGCGTTGTAGGCACATGTCTCTGCCTTGCCCCGTACTCAGGCAGAGAACGCGTGAAACGCCTCATCACGTTCCTGGTGTAACTGAAGCAGCTCGGTGCGTAGGACAGAGGTGGCTACTGGAATGACAGCCAGGGAGCGCATGGCGGTGAAAAGATCTGGCAGGGGTCCGGAAGCCGCGTTGGGATTGGCTTTCAACAGGTTGTCCCCGAGTTCTGGCCCGGCGCACTGGAACAGCTGGAAAGGAGCTTGTGCATCCTCTATACTCGAACCGGTACGGAAGACATCCCAGCGACGGGTGAATATATTCCATTCCTCTGCCGATATGCCCACGTCAAGCGATCTAACTTCGGACCATGAAAAGATGGGGGTTGGACGAGCGCCTGGATAGATGGGCTCTGATGATTAAATCCGTGGTTTGTCAGCAAAGCAATGGCGAGGGCTTCAGACACGTTGCCCGTCTTGAAATCACAACCAGGGACAGTGCATTCAACGACGACCATGGCTCCTTCATGAAGAAATACACTCCTCGATGTCAATTTATATTTTAATGACAAGGATGAAGGAGCCCTGCAGGGATACAAATATACAAATATAAAACGACCGTGGCAACTAAACGTGGAAATATGTAACAGAGACACCAACAGAACTGGATATCACTAACAGAATAAGTACTGAAGCAGAGAAATTTACAGGAACAAAGTCAGTAACTTGATGCAGAGGTTGCGGCATGAACAATGCGGGAGCATGAGACAAACAGCAAACAAAATGGATGACTATCCCCTATCATTCAACAACGTACTCCTTAGTGGCCTCTAGTGGCCGGAGGTGAACTCTACAGTTGCAAACTTCATCTTTGGAAAAAAGCAATGTGAAATACACAAGCCTTTACAGCACAAAGCATGTCCCTGTTTGAGACCACAGAGTTTACACAGATTCCTTGGGTATGCAGTGGACCAGCATGCTCAGTAGAAATGCATCAAGAATATGAACAGGACAGATTTTGCTTCCAGTAACAGCAAAATGATTTAGTCTGCAGCTGCATACAGTAATGTCGTAAACGCTGTTCACCTAGCTAACGTAAATGGGAAAACACTCTCTGGGCACTCCAGTGTCCACACATAATAACAGAAGAGTTATTATGAAATTTAAAATTAATTGTTCAAGCGAGGGCAACCTAATTACCACAAAGTAAACATCAATAATTCAGAAATGCAAACAAAACAACAGTGTCAGGGGCAGTCTTACATATTCTAGGACTGAAAACAACTGTCAGCACAGTTGTCTGCAGGGAATGTAACACACATTCCTTGCTAAATTAAAGTATTTAACAACCTTTTCAAAAAGTATAAGATATTACTTATTTACAAATGTGAATACAATTTTGTGTGTGTGTGTGTGTGTGTGTGTGTGTGTACACATACACACACAGTGGTGTGAAAAAGTGTTTGCCCCCTTCCTGATTTCTCAATTTTTTTGTATGTTTGTCACACTTAAATGCTTCAGATCATCAAACCAATTTAAATACTAGACAAAGGTAACACAAGTAAACACAAAATGTAGTTTTTAAATGAAGGTGTTTAAGGGTAAAAAAAAATTCAAACCTACATGACCCTGTGTGAAAAAGTGATTGCCCCTCCCATTAAAGGGCCTATATCATGCTATTTTAAGCCTTTCAGAGTAAACTATATGCATGTACAGTATGTGATAGTATATTACCTTTGGTACACTGGAGAATGAATTTCTTATGAAATATGAGTTATTTTCGTGAGCCTTTTCCAACCCGGAAGTAAGATGCCTTGATCTCTGAGGCTCCGCCTCTCCTTCTTGTGGCTGCCGCCCATTTCATGATGATAATAAACTCCAACCATTTCTGACGAGTAGGCTCTTCTTTAGGAAGGCTGAACAAACTCCTAAATCTCTCACAGCCAAAGACACATTTACGCCACTTAGAAGACATTGTCTTACGTAAAAAAGCAAACCGTTGTTGTCACTGAGCAGATTAGGTGCGAGAGGAACTACTTCTTCACAGCGTCAATGCTAAAGTGAAAGAGTTTTGCCGATCACCGCTCCGTTAGCTGCACTGAGAAAGTGGGTGTGTGCATTAGCCTGGGGCCAGTGCTGGCAGCACAGGCACTTCCTGGAGTGGGCGGCTCACCCACATTCATATGTATGAACGTGGGGACCCAATCATTATCAGGGACAGGGCGGTGCAGCAGCTCAGAGAGCAGGGTTGAGGAGGAATACTCAGAGATGCATGAATGGAGCAAAATACCACTTTGGGGGTGTTTTTGGTGAGGAATTAACATTATAACATTCTTAAAAGCTCAAAAAAGTCTATTTTGCATGATATAGGCCCTTTTAAAGGTGACGGACAGACGAAAACTCAAAATCGCTAAATCATATCTCAAATTGTTGTCTGAGACGAGCTAATTGGAACCCCACATGTTTTGGTGTCAACGTATGTCGCATAAGGTGACAATGCGCTCTTGAAGTACGCTGTTGTGGAGAGCTGTCTGACCCAGCCAAGATCAGCAGCTAAAATGGCCGCTGACTGTGTGACGTCAATTCGGTGTGTCACACAGTCAGCGGACATTGCTTTTTTTTATTTTTTTACATTTTAAAATCGGCGATTACGGATGTTTCTCGGAATACTTTTGGATTACAAATAGATTATTTATTAACATTAGGATTTCAGGAATCGAATTAATTATGGTTTGTCGTTGTGTTGTGTACGGGTGTGACGTTATACCAGAGGAGCATGCTGTGAGTGTTTTTGAATGTCCCGTCCCTGTGAAAATCAGAACGGCATGGGTGAAATTCGTTCAGAAAACGCAAAAAAAAATGGACTTATGTCGGTAAAACACCAAAAATGTGCAGTAGAGATTTCGTTGACAGCGATTTCGAGAATAAGATGCAATTTGTGTCACAACTCGCCGCTCCTCAGCGGCTTCAGCTGCGCGCACACCTGCCCTTCGTCAGCACATCCCCATAAATCCATTCACACACACCTGCTTGTTGAATAAAGCTGTTAAATCTATCCTGAGCCTGCGTGCGTGTTTCCTGGGCCAGACATGTCAATTTGAAATGAAATTTGCCAAAAGATTGCTGATAAAGAAAACGGCTATTCCAACTATATATGCCTCGATTTCCAAGTGTGACTCTGAGAACGGGGTCAGTGACAGTTGCGATCAACTGTCAGAACACGAGAAGGAAACAGGGTAAGTTTTTTATTTTTAATATTCACTGCAAATGTTTACTAAACATCTTAAATGAATTCCAAGCCATGGTTTGCATTGCCTTACCAACTTATCAAATATTAGCATATTAGGGTGTTCATACTCATCAAATATGAAATATTCAGTGCTGTATAGGGAGGTGGTTGTGCCTGTTTGATCAATTTATATTTCTATGTATGTAATCCAATTTGAGACCTCTGGGATAAAATTATGATCTACTTTTTTTGCAGATTTTATCAACTGTCACTCAATGTTGATGTTTCTGACCAAGCAGAGGAACCTGATGAACAGGACTTTTATGTAAATCCAAATTTATACCATAAAATGGTAGAAAAATTATTGAAATGTATATGACATGTGACTTTGATGAATGCTGAGCTATGAGAACTATAACATTGACATGAACATTAAGAAACTCAATATATGATTTTACAAAACTTTATTTAAATAACATTGTTCACAAATCTAATCTTGGTAGGCAAAATCCCTTGTAGTGATGAGATGGGAATGTTTCTCTGATGAGGCTCACCGCACAGGCAGGCATCACCCTCACTTCTTCTCCAAAAAAATCCCCAACACTATGAATCTGTATCGCCTGAAAAATATGGGGTTGGCATTGATTATTCTGTTTGCATTGATTATTGAATGTATTGAATGGTTTCTTCATAA
The DNA here is from genome assembly GCA_020510985.1 of Pholidichthys leucotaenia. Taxonomy (NCBI): domain Eukaryota; kingdom Metazoa; phylum Chordata; class Actinopteri; order Cichliformes; family Pholidichthyidae; genus Pholidichthys; species Pholidichthys leucotaenia. Next base: position 310,421,015 of record CM035837.1, on the reverse strand, counting down.
TTCATCTGGGAAATTAAATCAAATGAATAAATATTGTTTATAAACTCACTCGTGTGGACGATGACGGCCGCTCATCTGTCTCATCAGCTCCAGCTGCGCACAGACCAGCAGGTGCTAATCAGCGGCTGAGAAGATGTAGCGAGTGACCAATGGGTAGTTTTATTTTTAAAATTAAGTGTGTGACCATGCATGTCGCCAAAGAAAAATATTTGTAAGCATCTTTTACCTAGAAATATCTTACAGCCGATCGTAAACGTGTTCTTTTCCCGTCCGTGTTGCGTCTTCCTACTCTCCCTCTGCCTCGAACAAATAAGGCTGACAGGCCACACACCACCCAAAACGTCTTCATTGTTAATGTAATCATTTGTAATCATTTATATTGAGGTCGTCAAACTCTAGAAAATAATCGCTGTCCGAATCACTTTGCTCTCGTTCTGCAATTTTTTTTCATACCGAATTGACGTGAAGGCTGCACGCACCTATCGGGAGATGGCGGTACTGCAGCATCACTGAGTGAAAGATGGGCTATGACCAATTAATTTCATTTATGGAGGATGGTGACACATATTAAATCAGGGGAATGGGAAGAATGGAATATTTTCATACAATCGGTTGATTGGTTCAATAAAAAAATGTCAATGTCCGTCACCTTTAAACATAAATTAACTGTGATTTATCACATCTTTGGAAAGCTGAGTTCAATTTCTTTAGCCACACCCAGACCTGATTACTGCCACACCTGTTCTCAATCAAGAAATCACTTAAATAGGACCTGCCTGACAAAGTGAAGCAGACCAAAAGATCCTCAAAAGCTAGACATCATGCTGCCATCCAAAGAAATTCAGGAACAAATAAGAAACAAAGTAATTGCGATCTATCAGTCTGGAAAAGGTTATAAAGCCATTTCTAAAGCTTTAGGACTCCAGTGAACCACAGTGAGAGCCATTATGCACAAATGGCGAAAACATGGAACAGTGGTGAACCTTCCCAGGAGTGGCCGGCCGACCAAAATTACCACAAGAGCACAGCGACGACTCATCCAAGAGGTCACAAAAGACCCCACAACATCCAAAGAACTGCAGGCCTCACTTGCCTCAGTTAAGGTCAGTGTTCATGACTCCACCATAAGAAAGAGACTGGGCAAAAATGGCCTCCATGGCAGAGTTCCAAGACGGAAATCACTGCTGAGCAAAAAGAACATAAAGGCTCATCTCAGTTTTGCCAGAAAACATCTTGATGATCCACAAAACTTTTGGGAAAATACTTTGTGGACTGACGAGACAAAAGTTGAACTTTTTGGAAGGTGTGTGTCCCATTACATCTAGCGTAAAAGTAACAGAGCATTTCAGAAAAGGAGCATCATACCAACAGTAAAATATGGTGGTGGTAGTGTGATGGTCTGGGGCTGTTTTGCTGCTTCAGGACCTGGAAGACTTGCTGTGGTAAATGGAACCATGAATTTTGCTGTCTATCAAAAAATCCTAAAGGAGAATGTCCGGTCATCTGTTCGTGACCTCAAGCTGAAGCACACTTGGGTTCTGCAGCAGGACAATGATCCCAAACACACCAACAAGTCCACCTCTGAATGGCTTAAGAAAAACAAAATGAAGACTTTGGAGTGGCCTAGTCAAAGCCCTGACTTGAATCCGATTGAGATGCTGTGGCATGACCTTAAAAAGGCGGTTCATGCTCGAAAACCCTCCAATGTGGCTGAATTACAACAATTCTGCAAAGATGAGTGGGCCAAAATTCCTCCACAGCACTGTTAAAGACTCATTGCCAGTTATCACAAACGCTTGACTGCAGCTGTTGCTGCTAAGGGTGGCCCAACCAGTTATTAGGTTTAGGGGGCAATCACTTTTTCACACAGGGCCATGTAGGTTTGGATTTTTTTCCCCTTAATGATAAACACCTTCATTTAAAAACTGCATTTTGTGTTTATTTGTGTTATCTTTGTCTAATATTTAAACTTGTTTGATGATCTGAGACATTTAAGTGTGACATACAAAAAATGAGAAATCAGGAAGGAGGCAAACACTTTTTCACACCACTGTGTGTGTGTGTGTGTATTTAATAATAATGTGCAACATCAAAGAGATATGGGTGTCCAATCTCTATGCCAATAAAAGCAATTTTGGTTGCATGAAAAAATTTACAATACTCATAATGCAGGAGTGTAAAGTTGTTTAACACACTGCACCCGAGGCACCTGTACCATCTCCATTGTCCCTATGGATGCTTGGGAATGTTGACGTCAAAGCCAAACTTCACAATAGATTTCAGCCAGAACACACACAACAGCTCTGACCCATGTCCTGTAAACTTTAAACTTGATGTATTTATAGTTAGGATTAGGTTAAAAAACAGCATCTGTAAAATGCTCACAGCAACCTTCTCCATGTCCTCCTTAACTACATCCATGGATCTTTTCTGTGGTCTTCCTCTTTTCCTCCTGCCTGGCAGCTCCATCTTCAACATCCTTTGTCCAATATATCCACTATCCCTCCTCTGCACATGTCCAAACCATCTCAGGCTTGACTCTTACTTTGTCTCCAAACCGCTCAGCCTGAGCTGTCCCTCTGATGTACTCGTGTCACGAGCTGAGCCAGCTTGGCTTTCCCCGGCTCAGGCTCAATATCTCTGTGGGTTTGGTTTCACTGTTTATGTGCATTTTGTGTATTTCTGTACTTATCCTACTACCATAGCCACTGCCTGACCGGCAGCTGTTAGTCAGCTCCTGTGATCTATTTTTTCCCACGCTGCTAACAGTCTGCCAGTCCAACCACGCCCCCTCGCTCTCCTTAACATCATCAGCTGTTTCCAGCCCCGGTAATTATCTTTCTCGCGCCTCGCCCAGGTGTTCCCAATTTGTGTGGCCGGCGGTGTTTGTATTTTAGCGGCTCGTTGCTAGACAAATGCCGCTGGGTCATTGTATGAGTCACTCCTGTTCTCCATGGTGTGACCGTCACGTTGGGAAGGACTCATGGATTATGCTTGCTGAGAGAAGTAGACTTTCTGGACTGTTCTTACTCGTGAGTAAACTGTTTGCGTTTCTCCGTGCGGTTGCTGCTACGCTGGACCAGAAGCATTTCCCCCCTTGCAGTAATTACCTCCGCCAGGCCGGAGGCCAGGAGGAGGTTATGTTTTTGCCAGCGTTTGTCTGTTTGTCTGTCTGTTTGTCTGTCTGTCTGTTTGTCTGTTGGTTAGCAAGATAACTCAAAAAGTTTTGGACGGATTTCAATGAAACTTTCAGGCCTTGTTGGAAATGGTACAAGGAAGAACTGATTAAATTTTGGGGATGAACCGGATCACCGTCTGGATACAGGAATTTTTTAAAGGATTCTTTAACATTGTGACATACGGCCATTTTCAACATGTGTGCAGGCCCAGTGGAGGGCGCTGCTCGTCATGTCTGACGAACACAAACTCCGTGTTCTTCAAAGTTTTAGGCACAAAAGCACGCGGAAACCAGTGGTGGGCAGGGCCCGGCAGCGCGCCTGTGTTTGCACTACGCTGCAAAAGCTGAGACGGGCAGCTGTCCGGCGCGTGTGCTACGCTGCAAAAGCTGAGACGGGCAGCTGTCCGGCGCCGGATTATTTGGCAGAAATTTCCCGGGCAGCCATAGTGGCTGCGCACAAAGAAGCTCTCTGCCGGGGAAGCTTCTAAATCCTCTTTTGCCGCGGAGCGCAAACCCAATATAAAACCCACGGCAACCTGTCTACCCAATTTGCATCCGTCAGTGAACCTCAGTGCTGCTTTCAGTGATCTATGAAAACGCTCGCATAACCCATTGGCCTGTGGGTTGTACGCGGTTGTGTCATGATTTGTTTTGTTTTTTCTTTTAGATTCTTGGATGGAATATGGGTGGGCAATATAAGCTGCGGCTTCAGCCATCACCCAGTTCGGATAACTTATGTTGAACTGTATAATCAGAGGAGTTATTGTCTAATTTGAACTTGTTGGATTTTATTTCCCCCTTTGTTATATTATTCACTTTCTTTTAACCTGTACTCTTAATCTATCCGAAATAAAGATTCATTCATTCATTCATTCAATTGCAACGCCCGCAGCCTGGGAGTTTGGAGATGGAGGAGATGGACACAACACCAACACTTCAGTTTATTACCTCCGCCAAGGAGGTAATGCTTTTACTACTGAACCACAAATCCTATCATTGTCAATCCAATTGCTAGTCATATGTTTTCATGGTCAAGAAATCTGAAAACGTACACACAAACACTGTATGGGGGGGAACTGTGGCTCTTTAGGCCGTGGGACGAGACCAGAAATTGTGGCTGGAAATGAAGTTTCGTTTGACGGGTGAGCGAACCAAAAAAGAACACTTGTTTTCGGGTAATTTGAGGGTGCTCTTTCCAAAAATCAAGTTTTCTGGATTGTAAATTTGCACGTTAATTAGCTATTAATCAAAACATAATTAGCTACTAATGAGCAGGGAAAAACGCTAGCTGTCCACCAAACTATTTTTTTTTTTTTTTTTTTTTTTGTAACTTAGATTTTTATTCATTTTTCATCATATATAATGCATTCAGATCACATTCTACATTTAAAAAACAAAGGGGTTAGGGTAGGAAAAAAAAAAAAGGGGGGGGGCAAATGTTGGAGCATCAAGTTTTTAGTTTCCATCTCTTAATTCTTCTGGTTTTTTCAGTGTCTTTGGTTATTCTTTCAATTTCTGCCTCGTTGTTGCACTTTGTAGTGTGTCCATTTCCGCCATTTTTTCTCCCATATTCCTTCTTGCATTCTTCGTCGATATGTTAGTTTTTCCATCATACGTATGTCCTCAACAATGTCAGTCCATTGTTCTTGGTCAGGAAGAACTTCTGATCGCCATTTTTTTGTGATAGTTTTTTTACATGCAATCAACAAGATTTTAACTAGATATCTGTCCTCAGCCTGTATAACATTGTCTTTTTTAAGATCACATAAGTACATCAGGTTACAGTTCATTGGTATATTATATCCTAATATCCTCTGTATTGTCACATGTATAGATTTCCAAAATGATGATATTTTGTAGCATTTCCAAAACATATGTGAGTGGTCTGCATTTTGAGCCCCACATCCCCTCCAGCATAAAGATTGGGTATTTGTATATTTTCCTTGAATCTGTGGTGTAATGAAAAAGCGAATCAGGTTTTTCCATCCAAATTCCCTCCATGCCCTTGAATTTGTTGATGTGTGTTGTGTTTTCCATATTTCCTGCCAGCTTTCTTCTGTTATGTTTAAATTGAGCTCTTTCTCCCATTTCTCCTTTATATAGTTACTTGTATGATTGTTTGTCATAAGTTTCTGATATAGTTTTGAAATAATTCTTATTTTATTTCCTGCATATGAGCTTAAAATAAGTTGTATAATCTCGTTCACATCTGTTTGGAGGTTATGCCTAATCTTCTTCATATAGTAATCTCTCATCTGCAGATATCTGAAAAATTCCGATCTTTCTAATTTAAATTTTCTCCTGATATTTACAAAGCTCCCGAGATCTTTTTTTCCGATATTGCCCCATGCTGTGATTCCCTTGTTCACCAGATCTTTGTATCCCCTATCTTGTTTTGCCGGTTCAAACTGACTGTCAAATGCTACCCATTTCAATAGTTTTATGTCTTCCCTTATATTATATTTTTGTACTATTTTATACCACAGTTCTAAAGTAAATTTAGTGATTGGGTCTATTTGTTTGATTTGCTTATATGCATCTTTATCCCCTATTATGCTTTGTACTGGGAGTCCCTCAATTTCCTTTTCCATTTCTTTCCATTTTGCCTCATATCCCTCGTCGCACCAACATATGATATATCTTATTTGTGCTGAGTAGTAATATTCCTTTAGACTCGGTAGGCCCATGCCTCCTTTCTCTTTTGGTAATTGGAGGGTTTTATATTTCACTCTTGGTTTTTTACCTCCCCAAACAAATCTCGATATCATCCTGTCCCACTTTGAGAATTGGGCATCTGGAATCTCTGTTGGTATAGCCTGGAAGAGGTAAAGTAATCTAGGTTGTATGCTGATTTTGACTGTCTCAATTTTTGAATTCAGATCCATATTTAAGATTGACCATCTATCAATATCTTTTTTTATTTCTTGTTCCAACCTATCATAGTTTGCTTTATATATTTTGCTTAGGTCTTTAGGTATGTTCACTCCAAGGTATTTTATTTCTTTTTGGTTCCAGTTTAGTTTGATCTTATCAGTTATCTGGTTTAGAGGGTTATAGTGGAATGTCAGTATTTGTGTTTTTGTTATGTTTATCTTGTATCCTGATAATTTTCCAAAATTTTCTGTCAAGTTCATCATTTCCATTATTGATTTATCTGGTTGTTCAAGGTAAACTATAATATCGTCTGCAAATAGCCCAATCTTGTGTTCCGCCCCCTTTATTGTTACACCTTTTAATTTCTTATTTTGTCGTATCGCTTGAGCCAATGGTTCTATGAACAGAGCAAACAAGGTGGGCGATAAGCAGCATCCCTGCCTAGTTGATCTTTGTATATTTACTTTGTCTGTTAAGTTACCGTTTATCTTGATTCTTGCCACAGGTTCTTGATATAGCGTCCTTATGCATTGTACTGATTTTTCGTTAAATCCAAAGCGCTCCAGTACACTATATAGGAATTTCCAGTTAACCCTGTCAAATGCTTTTTCTGCGTCTAAACTCATTATTACTGCGCTTTTCTTTTCTTTATGTATTTGGTTAATTATATGTATTGTTCTCCTGATATTGTCATGTGTTTGGCGTCCCTCTATGAATCCAGTTTGATCATCTTCTATCAATTCCGTCAAGAATGTCTTTATTCGTTTACATATAATTGTTGTGTATATTTTATAATCTACATTTAATAAAGAGATTGGTCTATAGTTTCCGCATTGTTCTTTATCTTTCCCTGGTTTTAAAATAACTGAAATGATTGCTTCGTTCCATGATGGAGGTATTTTGTTGTTGTTCAGCGTCCAATTAAATGACTTTAGGAGTTGTGGCGTGAGTTCTTCTATAAACAGTTTATAAAACTCAGAAGGGTATCCATCACTACCTGGTGATTTACCGTTTTTAAGTGACTTAATCACATCTCTGATCTCTTGTGTTGTTATTTCTGCTGTTAGTTTTTCATTTTGTTGATTTCCTATTGATGGCAAGTCCAATGTGTCTAGAAATTTTTTGATATCTTTAGTATTTGTTTCTTCAGGTTGCGAGTATAGTTCTTGGTAGAAATTATGGAAAATTTCTTCGATGTTTTCTGGGTTAACTGTGGTTTTATTTGTGGTGGGGTCTTTAATCTTGTATACATTATTCATTGTTTGTTGTTTTCTTAACCGTTTTGCCAGCAGTTTTGTGGCTTTTGGCCCGTTTCATAATATTTTTGCTTTAGATATCTATTTTTCCTTTCAATTTCATCCATTTGTGTTTCTTTTATCTTTGTTTTTTCTTCTTTAATTTCTTGATATATTTTTGGGTCATTTGTGCTTTGATGTTTACGTTCTAGTTCCCTCAGTCTCTCACATCTTTGTTCATACGCTTCCAGTTTAGTCTTATTTGCTTTTCCTGTTTCAACAATTAATTTACCCCTTAACACGGCTTTTAGTGTGTCCCATAGTATTGTTGGGTCCACTTCTTCATTGTCATTCTCTTGGATATATTCGTTTATGTTTATTTTTATTCTTTCTTTCATTTTCTCATCATTTAACAGTCCTACGTTAAGTTTCCATGTTGTTTGTCGTTTTCTATTGTTCAAATATATTTCCATGTATATAGGATTATGATCTGATATTTCTGCCCCTCCAATCCAACAATTTCTCACCCTGTGTCTGTCACCTTCATTCATAAGGAAGTAATCTATTCTAGAGTGTACTTTATGGACTGCTGAATAATGTGTATAGTCTTTTTCGAGTGGGTGCAGGTCCCTCCATATGTCTACCATACCCATTTCTGCCAGTGAGGTTCTTATGAACTTTGTTACATGTTTTTTTGTCTTCTTAACACTTGTTGTGTCAACTTCATGATCCATGACAGCATTTAAGTCTCCTCCACAAATTAGGACTCCTTCACTGTGTGTTGCTATGAGATCAAACAGATGTTGAAAAAAACCCTTGTCACTTTCTGGTGGGGCATAGATGTTCACTAATGTAATCTGCATACCATCTATTCTTCCCTTTATTATTACATACCTGCCTTCTTTATCCTGGATTTCCTGTTCACTTTCAAATTGTATTTTGTTTGAGATTAGTATCATAACCCCCCTTTTTGCTCCTCCCTTAAATGAACTGTAGTAGGAGTTCTTATAGCCAAATCTCTTTAGTTTCACATGTTCTGTCTTGCTCAAATGTGTCTCTTGCATAAATATAATTTCAGCTTTTTCCTTCTTGATTTTTCTTATTATTCTTTCCCTTTTAACAGGTGAGTTCAGACCATTCACGTTTAATGTCATTATCTTAAGATTTTTACCCATATTCATGTTTTTCCATTTTTTTAACTTGTGCTCCTAGCCCCTTTAACAACAAAAATAACACATATTTATATAAAAACACATTAAAAAATCTTGACCTCCGTACTTTGGGCCTTTCTTCTGCCCACTGGTCCCTGTTGGTGGGTGGGGGGTTTGTCTTCACAGAGTGAAGGGCCCTCCCTAGACTTCTAATTACTATCAAAGTAATAGTCATAAGTCTAGAAATGTCCAACAAATATCACTTAAACCTCTCCTAGCCGTCTGTTTCTCTTTTACCTTGTCTTCTTGGCCTTCATTTCTTCTGTGCCTTTCTTAATCTTTGTTATGATCTAGGCTTTCAGTTGAAAGCCTTGTAGCTTGTCCTGGGCCCGCTGCTCTACGTCTCTCCCCCTTCTTCCGCCGTTCACTCGCCTCCACTCCGTCTGTCGTGGTGCGTTCAGGGCCGCCGCTGCTCCAGCCGTCTCCTTCGGCACGCTCACCTCAAGGCCCCGCTCCATCATATCCCGCGCTGCCTCTTCGGCCGTGTTGTAGGTTCTTGTGCCTTCCTCCCAATGAATCCTCATTTTCGTTAGTGGCGTTTGGAATCTAATTTTTTTCTCTTTCAGCGTTTTTTTAATATTGGCATATTTCTTCCGCTGCTGCACGATTTCTGTCGGGTAGTCATGGTCAAAAAATACCTGTTTGTCGCCGATTCGTATCTTTTTTTTCCATGCTTGCGTCAGGATTCTTTCCTTTATGTCATATTTCACAAAGTTTACCACAACTGACCTGGGTGGAGAGTTTGTTTTCGGGTTCTGTGCCGGTGCTCTGTGCGCCCGTTGAATCTGCAGATCCGTTTCTCCGGGTATTTCCAGTTCTTTTTTTAAGAACTGATCCATGAATTTTGTCATCGAGTTGCCTTCAATGCCCTCCGGAATTCCAAAGATGCGCATATTGCTTCGTCGGGATCTGCTCTCCAAGTCGTTTATTTTCTCCTGCATCCTCTGCGTTTGCGTCGTCAGGGTCTGTAGTTGTTCGTTTGCCTCGCTTTTCCAATCTTCTAGTTCCGAAATTCGGGTCTGCGCTTCTGTCATACACGCCCGCTGGGAGCGCAGCTCCTCCATGTTTTCCGTTAATTTACGCTCCATTTCTCTTCGGAGGTCCATGATTTCCTCCTTAATTTCTTTTTTCAGTTCCTCCTTAAGAGCCGCTAAATCCTGTTGTAGCTGTCGCTTGAATTCTCTTAACTCTTCACCCAAACTGGCGATGCCAGCGTTCATGTTGTCGAGTCTGGTGTCTTCCATTTTCTCTGCTGTAGACACCTCGTTTTTTTGGGCTTTGCGTACAGCGGTTTTTCCTGCGTTGTTGGAGAGGAATTCTTCAATTTTACCCTGTTTTTGTCCTTGTGCCCGGTTCCTTCGTGTTTTCATCCCTTAGTTTATTGATTCGTTTATGTCGAGTTGGCCATTTACCGATGATTTTTAATCCGGCTAGGGAGAGCTCTTTGTTTAAGTGTTATGTCTCTCCGCCATCTTCCCGGAAGTCCACCAAACTATTCTTAAGTATCTTACATACTGAAAGTTTATATTATTTTTCTAGGAAACTAACTATTTTGTGTCACAGATGCAAAAAAGACCCCAAAAATGTTTGATTTTAGTCACCTGACTGACCCAGATATTATATTTTGATCAAATTATGGAAAATGACGAGTCCGACACGAGTCTGCAGATATTGAGAAAGACCAATACATAACAGTACAGAAATATTTTAGAGCTGTACTAGATTAAAAGAAACATTCCTACCCTGTCATTAAAATCCAAACTGGAATATATCTGAATAAGAATTAAATGCAAATTGGTTTGCTAAGAAATTCTTTCCTGTTCACTGAACTCTCTACCTTTCAAGTCATCCCGTCTCACCGACCTCAATACCAACAATACTTAACAGATTTAAAAAGCCTTTAGGGACAAAATTTTAATTATAGATTCTTACCTGCGTTCACTTTTAAAGTATGCTTTCCTCGTCACTGTCATCAGGATCTGAATCTGCCTTCACAGTCACATCAGCATTGTCTTCATCTATGTTTTTGCAGCCGATACACTGACAGAGCTCTGTGCAGCTCAATCCATGCTCCTGGCAAGAACATTTTCCTTTTGCGCAGCCTGTTTTCTTGCAAGCACACTTAATCTGTTTCAAAATAGAATCAGGGGCACATGGTAGTGTATTCCAGACTGGCAGCAAACAGTTGTCGGCAATGTGCCATCCAAAGCCAACTGGACTGGGGCATTCCACGCGCTGCTTCAGACACCGGCGATGAATTGCTGCTTGGTAGTTGACCCTTTGTGTGGTTCAAGAGAGTATCTCTGTTGGGGGGCAAGGCAGCATCCCAGCATGTGCGGCTGGGAAAGACTGTCTCAGACTATACTAGCATCAGCACCGGATCACCCCAGGGCTGTGTACTTTCCCCCCTACTCTTCTCCCTTTACACCAACTCCTGCACCTCCAGCCACCAGTCTGTCAAGTTGATCAAGTTTGCGGACGACACCACCCTCATCGGGCTCATCTCCAACGGCGACGAGTCCGCCTACAGGAGAGAGGTGGCCCAGCTGGCGTCCTGGTGCAGCAATAACAACCTGCAGCTGAACGCTCTGAAGACAGTGGAGATGATTGTAGACTTCAGGAAAGTCACTACTCCTCTGCCCCCCCTCACCCTCTCAGGCTCTCCCATCACCACTGCTGATTCCTTCCGCTTCCTAGGCACTACCATCACCAGGGACCTCAAATGGGAGCTGACCATCAGCTCACTCATCAAAAAAGCCCAGCAGAGGATGTTCTTCCTGCGGCAGCTGAGGAAGCTCAAGCTACCCACCAAGATGTTAGTGCAGTTCTACACAGCCATCATCGAGTCCATCCTCACCACCTCCATAACCGTGTGGTACGCAGGAGCCACTGCCAGGGACAGACTAAGGCTGCAGCGCGTCGTGCGCACTGCTGAGAAGGTGATCGGCTGCAAGCTCCCATCTCTCCAGGATCTGTACATCTCCAGGACCCGGAGGCGTGCTGGCCGGATCATAGCCGATCCCTCACACCCTGGTCATGTACTGTTTGCCCCCCTCCCCTCTGGTAGAAGACTTCGGTCCATCCAGACTAAAACCTCCCGTCACATGAACAGCTTCTTCCCCTCTGCCATTAGACTGCTGAACACTAAGTGACTCTCGTGCACCATGTACAGCAGCTCAACCAGACTCATGTCAATCATCACTGTTTTCTTCCTGCATTACCGACTGCACTATATAGTTCTCCACAGTATCTGCTGCTGGCTAATATATATTTTAACTGTTGACCAGTATCACTTAATCTTATCCTACACTTTATTACATGTATAGTTTATTTCTCTTATCTTATCATGTTTAATGTTGCAGCATTGTACCGAGACAAATTCCTAGTTTGTGTACTACATGAACAATGGCAATAAACCTGATTCTGATTCTGATTCTGATTCTGATCAATTTTGAACTTGTATCTAAAAATACAATTCCTGGCTTCATCAACCGAATCTATGTCACTCTTGCCATACAGTTCACAGACAAATTTTTCCACATCGTCCATGTACGCTTCAGGAAGGTCCCATTCAGCACCGAGGGCCTGGAATAAGGTCTGATAGGTGCTGTTTTTCATCATGATATTGAATGCTTTGACCTTTCCCTGCCCCTTGAAGGCACTGGTGCTATCACATCCGGTGAAGCAGTGAAGACCAATGAGGGCTTTGAAGATGGATTCCCCTAGGTGTCTACTAAGTGGGTTGACGGCAACCAGCTGGAATTCACTCCATGGGCCTAGATGTAGGAACAGGTTTTGGCCGGCTATGTCCTCCGAAAAGGCCACAGCTACCATAAATACATCTGTGTCTTGACTACGAATGGTGACATTTTTGAAACCACCCTGGTTAGTAGCATGTTGCGCATGGAGCAGCATTTGTGTGTCAGCCTCCTCGTGGTCACAGCAGAGATCCTCAACAGCTGATGTTGTGACACACCCATTTTGAACATAAAGCTGGTGGCACTATGGTCCATGACCCACTACAACATGAATGTCCTTAATCTGATCGGGCTGTGCATTTTTCCATTGATGGAAGAAGAACTCAATCAGATTTTCCTTGTTTTCTCCACAGAGTAGAAACTTTCTGAACTGTCGCGGGGTTTTCTGATCAGCACCTGTAATTTTCATTCTTTCTGTGCCATGAGATGCACGCCTATCCCTCTCGCCCCCTTTGATGCTGTGTACTGGATATCGGTCTGGAACGAAGTCTATTCGTTTGGCACCATGTCGAAATGCAACTGAAACCAACCTTTCAAGAACTTGCTTGGCCAGCTTCCCAAAAGTGGATGGAACGTCAGTCATTTCTCGAATTAGAGCCATGCCATCCATAATGCATGCTGTTGACTCTTGAATCTGATGACTTTCAGGAGAATCAGTTGGTGCTAGGCTCATCAGATGCTTCCGTAGCTTTGACTTGTCAGTTTTTGCCAGCGTTCCCTCAAGCGTCGCGATAGATGAAGGAAACGGGTGCAGGCTGTACTTCAGAGCCTCTTTCATGTCAACATTCCTTATTCTGCCTATAACAATAATTCTCCCTAGCAAGTCTGTACTGGCCTTAATGGCTACACTTTGGGACTTCTCCTTAGTTGGCACACTACCTGATACATCAGAAAACGTCTTTAACTTCATGCGTTTGATCGGAGAATATGTCTTTATTTTCTTCAACGAGTCTCTCCTCAACGAAATTCTGGAAGGCCAACTGCCCCACTTCCTCAGCTCTCTTTAAGTCATTCTCAACCTCTGCTGGAGCTATTCTGCCTGTAGCAATATTCATCAGTCTGTCCTCATCCACTGCAAAAGGATTGCACATGGCATTGACTGTTGTCATCATATTTTGTACAGCCTGCTCATCATAAGATATTCTGGATTTGTCGAGATCCTTCCGTGCTCTGGTCTGATCAGTTTTGCCAGCCATTTCTTCGCATCTTGCACAAAGTTCAGCTCTAGCTGGGTAAGAAAGGATCCACCTGTGCACAGCTCCCTTTTTCAATGTGATCCCGGTCAATCCACCTTTTGTTTTGGAGTCCCGGTTCATGGTCTGCTCAATGGTCTGATCAACTGGAACTTGACTGAAACCGTAGAGTTGCTGCCTTTGAACCACAAAACCTCCACTTTTCATGTCTGCATGGATTTCTGGATGCGTTGTTGCAAGATTCATCATTTCATGGAGATAAACTGGGGCATACCTGGCATAATTGGTGCGATCGTAGGCGAAGAAGCCAGGAATTAATCTTGCCAGTGAAGACAGGTGAAGATCCCAGTTGCCTTGTCTGGAGGCCCTGACAAACATCAAGAAATATCCAAACATTTTGATGTATGACCACCAGAATGAAAAGGTTTGGCTCTCATTACATTTGTCACTCACAAACTTGTTGAAAGCACTACTAAGTGCACTGAACTCCTCTGATTCAGCTACATCCTGAAAAACAGCGGTTGGAAAAGCTGATGAAAGTTCTTTGCTGATTTCCTGAACTTGACAGCATCTTTCTTCTGGAAGACTTTTAAGAAATTCCATCCAGCATAGCCTCATAAGGGCTTCGTACATGGTTTTGTGTGCACGGACACTCCGATTGTAATGGTTACCTGTGAGGACTGCATTTACTGAACCTTGAGCCACAATCCCTGATTCCACAAAGATGTCTTCAAGACCAGAACCACTGAAGCGTTTGCCCATCACTGCAAGGTAAGCTTTAGCTGTGTGAAACTGGCCAAGTCTGATTACTAGCTTTCTCTGCAAGTCTTCACTTTGCCATCTGATCTGTTGGGCTTTATGGTATATTGCCTGATCAAAGACCAACACGATACATTCCAACTGCAGCTTCTCAGCAATAAGTAGACTTCTTTGTATAACAGTGTTCACAGTGGACATGTCTGTTGGGCTAGCATCAATAACTGGTAAGTATGCTACAGTGCTCATGGAAGGAATGTCCCTTTGTAGTAGAGTATTAAAACCAGTCCAACCAGGGAGAGGATCCTCCATGTCCGCCATCTTGGTCACAACATCGGCCAAGTCAACATGCTCAGCTTTGTTTTCTTCCAGTTTATCTATGTGGATGCCCTGATTTTCAAGTGAATGTGGTGGTCCAACCTTCTTCCCACCATAATAATGGGCTAGATTCTTCTCCGGCATCGCAAGGGTTCTTTTACGTGATTTCTTTGTAAGTGGATGAAAATCATTGGGATTTTTGTCCACCTGCATGTTCCGCTGAATGGCAATACCGTTTGTATTGTGGGTTGTGCCAGCACCTGTTTGAGTGTCTTCACCGACATCGTTGTTGTCCCATGCCAATGTGGTGGGAATGTTCTTACTCAAACCTGGGGGTAGAGCATCATTTAAAGCAGCTTGACGTTCAGCTAGAGCTGTGTCATACTCCAGAAGTTTGGAATGTGACACGGTATGGCCAAGGCCATTCAAAATTCCTACAAGCTTAGATGATCCAGTCAAGTGGCGGACAGTCATGCCAAGAACCAAATGTTTGGGTGTGCACTTTTTCCCACAAGATGCTAGATACACTATATCTTGGGCAACAGAAAGAATCTTGCGTTCTGCTTCAGCGTTGACACTGAGGTAATCCTCAAAGTTAATAACGTCTGTTTCACCAATACACCACGCAAGAAAGTTAAAAAGTTCATGGGGTATAAATGCCTTCACTGCATTTTCATCCAAATATTTGCCTGTAGGTGGCCATGGTCCTTGTTGATCTGGGAGTTTACTGATCTTGTTTCGAAGGAACAGCGATGTTGTGTACAAGTGACGTTGTTCTTCTAGATAAACGTGCATTTTCAGCATTGCCACCACTATCCTTACTTTCAGACTCTGTCTCTTCAGTTTCAGTCTCAGTTGTGCTTCCAAAATCCTGAGCTATCACCTTGGAAACCTTGTTTACTTCACTAAGAACTAGTTCACATAAATTCCTAGTTTTGTTTTTGACAAAGATTAAGCCAGGATATCTGCTCACGAGTCTCCTTTTCAGTTGACAATTCCTAAATATGTCTTCAAATGGCTCACCACCAGCTTCTTTTTTCAGGTATTCTACAAAGATATGAGTCAGCTTGTTCATCCTAATGACTTCCCCACTTTCAATGATTCGTCGTTCAATGATGTCAATGCAAAATTTTGCAAATTGATTGTCAAACTTATTTGTATCACTGACACTTGCTCTTTCTTTGCTGCAAGATGTTGTTCTTGTATATTCCCTGTAGCAAGATTTATGATACTTTGCTTCCTTTGCAACTATGTCTACTTGCCTTATTTTCAAAAGCAGTTCCTCATCGTTCTTTTCTTTTGCTGCTTCCTTCAGTGCATCAGCTGCTTGATATGTCAGGCATTGGGTTAGCGGTGCTAATTTCCGTACTTTCCTGTGAGAGTCCTTCTCATATTTATTCCTTTTACAGATGCAGCACTCAGCCGGGAACAGATCCAGTCGCTTCCTGTTCTCCTCAAAATCCGCTGATTTTGTACGCCTTACTTTTTTGGGTGGATTGTCAAGGGCTGATCGAAGGAAATGTTCAGATTGACGCTTCCTGGAAGTACTTGGTTCTGGATCAGTTTTCCGCCTTTCGATCCTCTTTCTCGCATCTCTGATTCTGGTGACATCAGTAAACTTAGCATAACATCGTTTGTGACTGCCAAAGTTGGATAGTAACATTGGTAAACATACGGTACATTCTGTGCAGGAATACTCGCCTGAGAACAGAGTCACATGGTTGGGGCATTTTCCCTCTATTCCACACAATTCCAGTGCAATTTCCCCTTCTCTGCTATCTAAATCCTTCCACTGCTCAATACTTTGACATATCTTCTTATATTTAGCCACAGTTAGCTTTATAACCTCAGTATTATCGTCGGCGACAACGTGTACACAACATTCCATGGAGGCTGCCATCTTGGAAAATATCAGACTGTAAAAACATCTCTGATTGGCTGGGAATGAGACAAGCAATTTGAATGGCTAGCTAACTGCACATAGGCCATCTAGTGAGAAAGTGCTAAACTAGGCAGGAGTCAGTTTTGGGTTGCTGTAAAGATGAGCTTTTAAATTAGTTCTATAATTTAATGTGCAACTTATTTTTCCAGAAAAATGTGTTTTAATATTACAGTATATGTCATCTTTAAGATGCAACTAACAGAACTTGGTTCGGTGAGTCGTCAAACGAAAGTTCATCTTTTCAGACCTCGTCCCACGGCCTACTTGGCGGAGGTCTGCGCTCTCCGAGTGCTTTTCTAGTTCTGCTATGCTTCTGGTGGCATTTCTCCCCGCAGCATAACCGCTACACTTAGGCTGTTGCCCAGTTTGTGTTCCCCCGAGTAGTTGAACTCCCCGTAGTCTTCACCGCTCTCCGAGCGCATTCATATTGTACTATGACCAACTTGTTTGTCTGTATTAGTGAACAGTGTTGTCAATAAATGTGTGTGTGGTGAACTCCTGCATTTAAATCCTTCCATCCTTTCTCCTTCTGCATGCGCTATGGCAAAGCGCACGGAGAGTTTATGACAGAATGACCCAGCCCGAAAAGAGGATTTAGCAGGTTCACCCACACCTCCCTTTTTCCTTTTTTTGTGTCATTTTCTGAACTGTTTTTTCACCCACTGTTTGTTTACCCCACTATGCCTTCGGCGCGCCGCTCCCATGCCGACCGGAGGAAATTAGCGGCGAGGCATCCCACGGTGGAGGAGGAATAGGCAGCGACCTTCATCCTGGACTTTATGGATGAGGCCCATAAAGCCCGCAGACCCAAGGCGAAGTGGAGCAGCCTGGATGCAGCGGAGGGAATTCTGGAAGCGCATCCTGGTCTCTGGGATTACCCTCAGTATGCAGATCTGATCGCTTTGGTCTACGCGCTTCAACACATGTTTGCTGGTGTGAGGAGAGCAGCGTTCCTTGCGGAGCCCAAGCGGGAACGCGCTCCACAGTCTGCAGCCGTTCTTTCCCCCGCTTCGCCATCAGGGTCGGCCGCCCATAGGCAGCGGCATCCCGTGACGAGACACTGGAAGAAGCCCTCCTCTTCAGTAGCGGCAATCGTCGTTTCAACCACCGAGAGGTCCACTGGATTCACCCTGGCCCCGCCTACCTCCGTCGTCAGGGAGACAGCTCCTCCAGTAGTCTGCGGAGGGGTCCACGTCATCGCTGGCACGGAGAGGGATGACTTTCTGCCCTTTGCAGCTGTGCAGGTCATCAACTGGGATGACAGGCAAGTCTTTTTTCATTCTAAGTCATTCATTAACACTGAACCTTGCCTGTCTCCCAAGGGGGAGGCCCAGTATCAGCAGTCCACTGGGTCCGCTCCTCCAGCTGCAATTAATAATTGTTTCTTTCCCCTCTCCATGTCTCCTCCTTTAATTTCTGAGGGCCTGCTGGCCCAAGAACCGGGCCACCTGACGATGGAGGAGGTTGAGGGCCTGTATGATCCTGCCCAGGAGCCCGCACGGAAGCGTTTCCCCACAGTCACACCGGCGGATGAGGAGTGGGTGAATCTGCTCGCCTTCGTCAACCGCCGGGTCGAGGAGGAGCGCCGTGAGAGGGAGGTCCGAGGACGCACTTCCCCGGCTGTAAGGATTCCACCTCCTATGCCTGCTCAGCCCACGGATTCACCTTCAGACGAGGAGTGGGCTAATCTGCTCGCTGTAGTCAATGGCTGAGTCGAGGAGGAATGTCAGAGGACTAGGACTGCAACCACAATCATGCTCGCCGTGGGGACTGCCGCAACAGAGTCATCCCCTTGACCAGACCCCCAGCCAACGGGATCCGGACCGTCACCGTCGACAGCGTCGGAGTCCTGGACGGCGGTAGAGCTCGAGCACAGGCAAGCTATCTCTCCTGCAGTTCAATTGCCTATGATTGAGAGATCTTGTCTGGCTCTTGGGGAAGAGAGTCGGGTGCGGCTCTTGGCCGCACCTGGGCCCCCCTCGCCGGGCTCTGCCACTGCCGGCGAGCCTAACCTCTCCTTCTCTCCCTTGCCTGTTGAGCCCCTCACTAGGGTCGCCGGAGAGGAGCTACCATCACCGGGGTTGCCTACTGACGACGACGGGATATTGGCGGCCCCAGAGGAGGTCGACGAGGGCACAGCACCGGCCGCGATGACGGAGGCTACGCGCCCCAAATTGCCGGAATCCTGGATGGCGGTGGAGCCCGAGTTCAGACAAGTGTGCTCCATTATGTCAAAACTTCATATGTCAATATCACACTGCCCGACTCATGGCGAGGAGGGCCTGGGGCAGCTCGTAATAACCCTCGGGGCCACCTCACTGGGCTCTGCCACTGCCGGAGACCCTGACCCGGTCTCTTTTTCTCTCCCTCCAGGGTCAGAGCCCCCTGCCACGGTCGCTGGAGAGCAGCTGACTTCGCTGGAGGCCGCCGAGGATCGGGATCCAGCACCAGGTGGTGTTAGGAGCACCACCTCCCTCGCTGGGAGGCCACCGCGTGAGCAATGAGGCCCCCGATGGGGGTCACCACTGGTGCAACGGTGCTCCAACCGGAGCCCATCGTGGCTGCAGCCACATCCCAGACCGGGACCGTCGTGGGTGCAGCTGAGCCTCAGCCGGAGGTCACCGTGGGTGCAGCCACGTCCCAGACCGGGACCGTCGTGGGTGCAGCTTTGGCCCAATCAGGGTCCACCGCGGGTGCTGCTGAGCCTCAGCCAGAGATCACCGCGGGTGCAGCTGAGCCTCAGCCAGAGGTCACCGCGGGTACAGCTGAGCCTCAGCCGGAGGTCACCGCGGGTGCAGCTGAGCCTCAGCCGGAGGTCACCGCATGTGCAGCTGAGCCTCAGCCGGAGGTCACCGCGGGTGCAGCTGAGCTTCAGCCGGAGGTCACCGCGGGTGCAGCTGCGCCTCAGCCGGAAGTCACTGCGGGTGCAGCTGAGCCTCAGCCAGAGGTCACTGCGGGTGCAGCTGAGCCTCAGCCAGAGGTCACTGCGGGTGCAGCGAAGCTCCCGCTGGAGTCCATCGTGGGTGCTGTGGATCTGGTCCGGTTGGAGGCCATTGTGGGGCAGCGGCGCCGGCCCGGTCGGGGTCCACCGCGGGTGCAGTTGCGGACCACCCTGAGGATGCCGTGGTCCCCTTATCCCTGCCCTATGCTGTGGAGGTCCCCTTTCTCTGGTCCTGTTATCCACCAGTGAGCCTTCCGGTGGGCAGGCCGTCTCCTGCTTCACCCCTTCGGTCCTGGTGGCTAATCAACGTGGGCCAGCCGCCAGAAGAATTGACTCCCAGGGTCAGGTGGCTCATGTTTTCCGGCAGGCCGCCGGACTCGGTCCACCGGACCTTCTGTTGGGCCTAGGACTCTGGGCGGCCTCCTGAGCCCCAACGCCCGTGGACTTGGAGGGGGGGTTAATCGTGGGCCCTGGGCGGGGCATTGTGTTCCCTCCTTCCAGTTCCCCCTACCACCCACCTGGGTTCGTGTTGTTTGTTGTTGTTGCAACTGTTGGTGGGGGGGGGGGACCTTCTTGATGTTACCTGGGGTGTCTGGGAATCCACCCCTTAAAGGAGGGACCCTGTCATGAGCCAAGCCGGCTTGGCTTTCTCTGGCTCAGGTTTGATCTCTTTGTGGGTTTGGTTTCACTGTTTATGTGCATTTTGTGTATTTCTGTACTTATCCTACTACCATAGCCACTGCCTGACCGGCAGCTGTTAGTCAGCTCCTGTGATCTATTTTTTCCCATGCTGCTGACGGTCTGTCGGTCCAACCACGCCCCCTCGCTCTCTTTAACTTCATCAGCTGTTTCCAGCCCGGTAATTATCTTTCCCGCGCCTCGCCCAGGTGTTTCCAATTTGTGTGGCCGGCGGCATTTGTATTTTAGCAGCTCTTCGCTAGACAAACACCACTGGGTCATTGTACAAGTCACTCCTGTTCTCCATGGTGTGACTGTCACGTCGGGAAGGACTCGGATTATGCTTGCTGAGAGAAGTAGACTTTCTGGACTGTTCTTATTCGTGAGTAAACTGTTTGCCTTTCTCTGTGTGGTTGCTGCTACGCTGGACCAGAAGCATTTCCCCCCTTGCAGTAATTCT
Organism: Pholidichthys leucotaenia; assembly: GCA_020510985.1. Lineage (NCBI taxonomy): Eukaryota > Metazoa > Chordata > Actinopteri > Cichliformes > Pholidichthyidae > Pholidichthys > Pholidichthys leucotaenia. The sequence continues at coordinate 310,400,471 of CM035837.1, read as the reverse complement.
GCTATGCTTCTGGTGGCGTTTCTCCCCGCAGCATAACTGCTACGCTTAGGCTGTTGCCCAGTTTGCGTTCCCCCGAGTAGTTGAACTCCCCGTAGTCTTCACCGCTCTCCGAGCACATTCATATTGTACTATGACCAACTTGTTTGTCTGTATTAGTGAACAGTGTTGTCAATAAATGTGTGTGTGGTGAACTCCTGCATTTAAATCCTTCCATTCTTTCTCCTTCTCCGTGTGCTATGGCAAAGTGCACGGAGAGTTTTTGACAACTCTTTTCTAATCCTGTCCCTCCTAGTCACTCTCAATGAGAATCTTAGCATCTTCAACTCTGCCACCTCCAGCTCCGCCTCCTGTGTTTTTGTCAGTGCCAACGTCTCCCAACCATACATCATAGGAGGTCTCACTACCATCTTATAAATCTTTCCTTTCACTCTAGCTGCTATCTTTCTAGGTTATAGCTGACCTGACACTCATTATATCAGCCCTGACACTCATCTCCACCCACTCCACCCTGCCTGCACGCTTTTTTAATCTCTGTTGTGTACTGTTCATTGCTTTGAATGGTTGACCCCAGGTATTTAAACTCATCTACAATCACTACCTCTGTTCCTTGCATCTTTACCGTTACACCTACCTCCCTCTCATTCACTCATGTGTATTCTGTCTTGTTTCTAATGATTTTCATTCCTCCTGTCTCCAGTACATACCTCCACCTCTCAAGGTTCTCTTCCACCTGCTCCCTACTCTCACTACAGATGTTAATCCATCCATCCATCCATTTTCTACTGCTTTTCTGGGGACCCTGGTCATGAGGCAGCAGTCCGAGAAGAGAAGCCCAGACTTCCCTCTCCCCAGCCACCTCCCCCAGCTCTTGAGAGAGGATACCAAGGCATTCCTAGGCCAGCTGGGAGACTGGAGAGAGAGAGTCTCTCCAGCGTGTCCTGGGTCTGCCTCGGGGTCTCCTCCCTGTGGGATGTGCCTGAAACACCTCAAGTGGGAAGCGTCCAGGAGGCATCCTAATTAGGTACCGAAACCACCTCAACTGGCCCCTTTTGATGTGGAGGAGCAGTTGCTCTGCTGTGAGCCTCTCCTGGATAACTGAGCACTTCACCCTATTTCTAAATCCAACATCATCATCATCATAGCAGTCTGTCGTGGGCGACAATGACTGTTTCATTTAGGTCTGATCAGATTCCTCCACGCAGCTCTGTCCTTAGCCTTCTGCTGCCAGGAACTCCTGTCTATATCCAGCTTCTTTGAGTTTCTTTTTACAGTGTCTTTAATTCTGAGCCTTGGTCTCCCCTGATTTCGTTTGCCCTCGCATAACTGTGAGTAGAGTAACTGCCGAGGGAGACGCTGGTGGTCCATCCTCTCAACATGTCCGAGCCATCTCAGGTTCGTCTGTATTAGCATGTCCTCCATTGATGGTAGACCAGCTCGTTTCAACACTTCCATGTTGGTTATCTTGTCTTTCCATGAGATGTTCATTATGGCTTGAAGGTGTCTCATCATGTACGCGTGGAATTTCTTTACCTGCACTCGAGTGCTGGACTTACCTGCACAAGTCCAGCAACCCTATGGAGAAAGCCCATTTCAGCCGCTTGTATCCACAATCTCATTCTTTCAGTCATTACCCAAAGTTCATGACCATAGATGAGGGTAGAAATGTAGCTTGAGCAGTAAATTGACAACTTTGCTTTAGAGTTCAGCTCCCTCTTCTCCACAACAGACCGGTACAATGTTTGCATCACTGCAGATGCTACTTCGATTTGTCTGTCAATGTCCCACTCTATTTTCCTGTTACTCATGAATAAGAGCCTGAGATACTTGAACTCCTCCACTTGAGGCAGGACCTTGTTTCACTGAGTGTTGGCAATACGAACCAAACTTGCGCGACGGTCATAATGAGACCGGATAGCTTGTAGCAACGAGCCCGATACCCCATTCTCCCGAAGCATCCCCCACAAGAAACAATGAGGGATGCAGTCAAATGCTTTCTCCAAGTCCACAAAGCACATGTAGACTGGTTGGGATCCCTTGAGGATCGTTGAGTGGGTGAAGAGTTGGTCTGATATTCCACGACCAGGATGAAAACCACATTGTTCCTCCTGAATCTGAGACTCGACCAATGGCCAGACTCTCCTCTCTGGTGGGAGGCTGGTGATCTAGTTGAGGGCATGTGATCCTTCTAAAATTGGAACACACCCTCCAGTCCCTCTTCCTGAAGAGGGGAACCACCACCCCAGCTTACCATTCCAAAGATATTGTTCCCAGATTCCACATGATGTTGCAGAGGCATGTCAACCAAGACGGTCCTGCACCAACCAGAGCCTTGAGATACTTGGGGCGAATCTCATCTGCCCCCGGGGCCTTGCCCCCGAAGAGTTTTGTAATCACTTTGGTAACCTCAGCACCTGTGATGGTCAAGTCATCTCCCTCGTCTTCAGGCTCTGCTTCCTCTGTGGAAGGCGTGTCAGTGGGATTTAGTAGATCCTTGAAGTATTCCTTCCACTGTTCAAGAATATCCCTGGTCAAAGTCAGCAGCTCTCCATCCACACCATACACATTGTGGACAGGGAGCTGCTTCCCCCTTCTGAGTTGCTGGATAGTTTTCCAGAATCTCTTCGAGCCTCTATGGCTTCACCGAACTCCTCCGACACCCGAGTTTTAGCCTCAGCAGCCACTCAAGCTGCACTCCACTTGGCCTGCTGGTACAACTCGGCTGCTTAAGGAGTCCCACAAACCACAAGATCACAGTGTCATTTGCAAACATCATATTCCGTGGAGACTCCTGCCTGACTTTGTCAGCCTGTCCAACACCATAGCTAATAATAATAATGATAAGTTTATTTATAGAGCACTTTTTTCAGACAAAGTCACAAAGTGCTTAACCACTTGCGCTCCGTTGTTCCGCGGACGGGCAAGTCTCTGCGTCCTATGACCTATAAGTAGTCTTGCAGCAGAGTTCTGAATGAACTGTAAGCGGTGTATAGAGGATTTACTGAGGCATGTGAAGAGAGCATTACAGTAGTCTAAACGTGAAGAAACAAAGGCGTGAATAATAGTTTCTAACTGACAATAGGAAAACAGTGACCTAATTTTAGAGGTATTCCTGAGGTGGAAAAAGCAATTTGGGGTCAGAGATTTGACATGCTCATTGATTGGTCAAAAATGACACCAAGATTTTTTTTAGATTAGACCGTACATTAGAGCTTAATGAACCAACGCTATTAAACATCTTAGGAATTAGACTGTCAGGTGCTACAATAAGGACTTCAGTTTTGTCAGCATTAAGTTGCAAAAAGTTACTAGACATCCAGTCCTTAATTACAGACAGACAATCATGAATCATTTTTAAGTTGTCAACGTGGTCAGGTTTAAAAGAAAAGAACAGCTGTAAATCATCAGCGTAGCAGTGATAAGACACACCTTTGAAATTACTGATGATAGAATCAAGTGGCAGCATCCATCCATCCATCCATCCATCTTCTACCGCTTTTCCGGAGGTCCGGGTCGCGGAGGCAGCAGTTCAAGCAGAGAAGCCCAGACTTCCCTCTCCCCAGCCACCTGCTCCAGCTCTTCAGAGGGGATACCAAGGCGTTCCCAGACTAGCTGGGAGACATAGTCTCTCCACCGAGTCCTGGGTCTGCCCCGGGGTCTCCTCCCAGTGGGACGTGCCTGAAACACCTCAAGTGGGAGGCGTCCAGGAGGCATCCTAATCAGATGCCCATACCACCTCAACTGACTCCTTTCAATGTGACATGTGGCAGCATGTATAAGGCAAATAAAAGCGACCCAGAATAGAACCCTGAGGCACCACACAGGTTAACTATACTGTTTATTGTGCTGAAGAGGATCTTTGGATTGTTTTTTTTTCCACAATATTTTTTATTGAACCTTTTTTTTTTTTTTACACACATAACACAAACAATCAAACACTAACACTAAAGTAATTAAAAAAAAAAGTACTAAAAACATCGACAACCACTAACAAGAACAGGTCTTCAACAATGCTCCTCTGTTTAGTCTAGGCAATCCATTACATAAGTATACATATTATACATTCACCAATTTGGAATTTACAAGGTCCACACACATCATTCACCTTCTTCTTCAAAAGTTATGTTTAAATTCTTTACATAATCAATGAAAGGTCTCCATATATTCTCAAACACAATTTCCTTTGATTTCAGTATGTATGTTATTCTTTCTAGTGGAAGGTTTGTTAACATCTGTCTATATCATCTGTCATCTGTCTATATCATCTATATCATCTGTCATCAGTCACATCTGGTCTATAAGTTTTTTTCCACAATAGTGCAATACATTTTTTTGGCGTTAAGCAAACTGAGGTCTATGAATGCTCTTTCACTTTTATTAAAGTTATGCTTTTCTGGATGCAGGCCCAACAAAAACAATTTAGGATTCAATATGATTTGTTTTGAAATTATTTTTTCAATTGTTACCCTCACCTCTTCCCAAAACATTCTAATTTTTCTACATTCCCATAAACAATGAAATAAGGTTCCTTTACTTTCCATACATTTTGTGCACGTATCTGGTATGTTTTTGTTATATCTATTTAACTCCACTGGTGTAACATACATCCGCATTAACCATTTAAAATGTATCAATTTAAGACGTACATTTATTGATTTGGTTTGAGCTTCTGTACAAGCCAATTCCCATTGTTCCACTGAAATTTCAGTTTGCAGGTCTTCTTTCCAATAATTCAATCTTTTCTGTGAGTTTTCACTTGAGGATAGTGTCAATGAGTTATAAAACTCTGAAATAATACCCTTTCTCTTACTATCTTTCGTCAAAATTTTTTCCAAGGATGAATAAATAGGTTGGGTGAGAGCATTATTTTGGTTTGATCGAATAAAGTTCCTAAGCTGAAGATATTTAAAAAAATGTGTTCTATTAAGATTAAATTTGATTCTCAGTTCTTCAAAAGACATTATGTTATCTGAACATGACAGATATAAGTCTTGAATCTTTTGAATCCCTTTTAAATTCCATACTTTAAATACAGCATCCGCTCTCCCTGGTTTAAAATAATGATTACCCCATATTGGGCTAAATTGTGACAATAAGTGTGGTTCTTTTAAATATTTTTTGGTTTCACACCATATTTTGATCATATGCTTTACAAATGGATTTTTAACTTATTTCTGTAATTTTTTAGCCGAGTCTGAGTATATGAATATGGGAAGAGGTAAAGGTAAATTGTATGATTCCATTTCAGTCCAGTGAGGGAGATCATTTGATGAAAAATAATATGTCATAGACCTCAGTTGTGCTGACCAGTAATACAACATAAAGTTTGGACATTTCAGACCTCCACGATCAAATGGTAAATATAGTAAGGACAGACGTAATCTAGCCTTCCTATTGTTCCATATAAATTCCACTAACTTTTTTTTAATTCTTGGGAATAAATCTGAAGGTGGTGGTAAAGGAATGTATTGAAATAAATAAAGTATTTTGGGTAAGATATTACTTTTAAGTATATTGATTCTCCCAATCATCGACATTGGTAGTGACATCCATCTCTGAAGTAACTCATTAATGTCTGTCATTAAGGCTTCATAGTTGGCACTGGCGACTGATTCTAGCTTAGGCACAATTTGAATTCCTAAATATTTAAACTGATTTACAATATTGAATTGATTTACCTCAGGAGCTGGGTGATTTCTCTGGGTCTCATTTAGCATTAATATTGAAGATTTAGTTTTATTTATTTTATATCCTGATATTTCCCCAAAATTCTATATTAAATTCAACAAGGTCGGAATTGAATTTTTAAGATTCGACATAAACAAAATTATGTCATCGGCATACAGGGAGATTTTATGTTCTGTTGGTCCTACTTTAATTCCATATATTTGTGGATGTAAACGTACTGCCATCGCTAAAGGTTCAATTGCCATAGTAAACAGTAAAGGTGAAAGTGGACAGCCTTGTCGACATCCTCTATTGATATTTATTGATTTTGAAATATTGCTGTTTGTTAGGATTTCTGCTGTAGCATTATTGTATATTATTTGAACTCATTTTATGAAATTATTTCCAAGTCCAAACCTTTGTAAGACTTCAAAAAGAAAGGGCCATTCGACCCTATCAAAGGCCTTTTCGGCGTCCAATGATAGGAGAGCTGTATCCGGTGCTTCTTTATTAGAATAAATAATATTAAATAGTCTTCTTACATTATGGAAGCCTTGTCTTCCCTTTATAAAGCCATTCTGATCTCGGTTAATAATATTTGGTAATATTTCTTGTAGTCGTCTTGCTAAAATTTTACAGATTATCTTAAGGTCAGCATTTAATAGGCTTATTGGTCTCATATTTTCACATTTATTAGAGGGTTTACCTGGTTTTGGCAACAGTATAATTAAGGCATTATTCATGTATGGTGGTAAATTACTCTTTTGAAATGCTTCTAAAACCATTTCCAAAAATGGTTTTATTAATTTATTCTTAAATTTTTTATAGAGGTCAACTGGAAGACCATCTGGTCCTGCACTTTTTCCTGATTTCATATTATCAATGGCGAGCCCAACTTCTTCTTGACTAATTTTAGACTCCAGTATCTCCCTGTTTACATTTGGAATACACAGTATAGATAATCCGTCCAAAAACCCATTTAGTTTTGTTAAGTCAGTTTCATTTTTTGTATCATATAATTTTTCATAGTAATCTCTAAAGGCACTATTAATTTCTAAAGGATCTACAACTGCCTGTCCGTTACTTATAATACTGGTAATTGGTGTTTTAAATTCTAATTGTTTAATCTGCCATGCCAATAATTTTCCTGAATTTTCACCTTGTTCATAAAAAGATTGCTTCAATCTTAGAAGACTCGAGGCAGCTCTATTCGCTGATTTTTTTGTCATATTCAGCTCTCAGAATCAGTAATTCGTTCTCTAACTTTGGGTCACTTCCTGCATACACTTTTTCTTGAAGAATTTTTATTTTATGTTCCAATTGGACTCTCTCCTCTCGAGTCTTCTTAGATTTTGAACCTGTATAACTAATAATATGCCCCCTAATTAAAGCTTTGAAAGCCTCCCACTTTATACATGCTGATGTTTGTGTAGTATTGATATCAAAGAACTCATCTATCTGTTTTTCTATGTACTTAACAAATTCCTCATCCTGAAGCCATTTATGCTGAAATTGCCACCTACCTGGTTCCTTTGTCAATTTCTTATCTACATATATTAGACAGCAGGGTGCATGATCAGAGATCACAATATTATCATAGAAGCAGTTTTGAATCTTGGACCTTAATTCTGTGGAGATCAAAAAATAGTCAATACGTGAGAATGTCTTGTAGGTATTAGAATAACAAGAGTAGGCTTTAACTTGTGGTTTCATTTCTCTCCATATATCTAGCAATCTCAACTCTTTCATAAAATGATTAATGATCATCCTGCATCCATTGTGCATACAGTCCAGTCCTGTTGGTCTATCTATACCGGGATTCAATGTACAATTAAAATCCCCTGCTATTATATGTTGCCCTGTAAGTGATGATAAAATAAGAAATAAATTAGCAAAGAACTTTTGATCATCTATATTGGGACCGTATAAGTTCACCAGATTTATATTTTCTAATAACAAAGATCCTTGAATGATTAGATATCTTCCAAATTTGTCTCCAATTACATTTTTTCACTTGAAATGGGATTGATTTATGTATGAGAGTCATAACTCCCCTGGCTCGGGATGAAAATGATGAGGTGAATACACTTCCTTGCCATCTTCTCCTAATTCTTTTTACATCCTCCTCTATTAGATGAGTTTCTTGTAAAAACACAATTTTTGAACCTATGTCTTTTATTTTATTCATAACTTGTTTAAGTTTTTTTAAATTTTGTAGACCTCTGCAATTCCATGAAGTTAAATTAAGATTAACGCTTTGGTCTATGATCAATAAGGAGTTTGAGATTACCTCGCAATGTAAACATGCTCACACAGAGAAGCAAAAACATGAGTGGTTGAACATTCATCCTACAAACTACACACAAACAAATTCCACCTTCCCACATTCGTGGTAATCCCCCCAAAATCAAAAAAAAAAATTCCGTCTCCCGCTATAGCCATCGACCGCTCCACACCCGCGAGGACCAGCCAAAGCCACTCCTTCTTCATCCTCCCAATCACCTAACTCTACTGCTTTTAATGACGTAACATTAACTCTCTTCTGTAGTTTTCCAACTTAACTCCAAAATTTTATAGCAACTTTGTACATCATAGGTTTTTTTTGTTTGTTTGTTTTTTAATATATAATACAATCTATATTTTGTAAACTTGCTATATGCTTCAGATCAGTCAGATGCCTGTGCAAATACTTAAATATTCTACCTTATATTTTGTTCATGCTTAGCTCCCACCAGTCTCTTCTTGGATCTGCTTGATGAGCTCCTGCGCCTCCTGAGGGGTCTTGAAGGTGTGGGTTCTGCCCTTATATGTGACCAGCAATCTTGCAGGATGAATCACTCCATGACGAATCCCAAGGTTGCGCAGCTCTTTACGGGCGGGGTCGAACTGTTTCCTTAATTGTTGGATTCCTGTGGCCAAATCTGGGTAGAACCGAACCTGTTGATCCTGGTATTTAATTTCTCCTTTGGCTCGCGCCGCGTTGGAGATCGTCATCTTGTCTCTGTAGTTGAGGAACTTCATAATCAGCGTCCTCGGTGGTGCCTTATTATCTCTCGGTGGGCCGATTTGGTGGGCGCTCTCTAAGACGACCGATGACTGCAGCTCCGCGTTGTTCAGCGCTTCTGGAATCCACTTTTCCAAAAAGGAACATGGGTCCTGACCCTCCGTTTCCTCCGGGAGGCCCACCAGCCTCAGGTTGTTCCGTCTCGACCGGGATTCTAAGTCCAGGACATTATCTTCCAGACGTTTATTTTTTAATTCCAAAGTGCGCACCTTTAATTGTAGGCTGGTGACGTCATCCTCAGCGCTGGAAATTCGGAGCTCCACCTGCGATACTCGTTCCATACAGTCGCTTAATTCCTTTCTCATTCCTTCTATCGCTGCTATAATCCCATCAAATTTAGTGGAAAAGTCTGCTCTCGTTGAGCTAATGGCAGCGAGTACCGCACCTGTGCCGTCGCCAGCAGTCACCGCTCCACCGCTAGCTTGCTCCGCCATATCTGGAGATTTTTCTGCTTCGTCACGAACGTGAAAGTCCGTTAACTTGGACTGTTTCGGCGGTTCAGTTTTTCCTCCACCTGATTTCCCAGCCTTAGGCTTTACCGGCATATCCTCGCCCAAACGCTGGGATAGGTTTTGTTCCAAATGAGAGAGTTATTTGCCGACTTTTTATTTTTAGGAGCAGAGTAGAGTGAAACGCGTCTTCCTACGTGGCCACCATAACCGGAAGTCCGGATCTTTGGATTGTTACTATTGGAGTAGATGACGTTGGAAAAATAAGAAGTCCTTGTCGTTTTAATCATATTGTTAAATTCAATTTACAGTTCCTTAAGGTACAACCGATGCACCTCAAGTTTAGTGGACTTCCACAGTCTTTCCACCCTCCGACATTTACATCTCAAACAATGAAGATCTTCATTTAACCAGGGAGATGAATTAACAGCACGGACAGTTCTGGTTTTCAGGGGAGCAACTACATCTAAGATGCTTGAACAGTATGAGTTAAAGGAATGGAACAAGCTCTCAGTGTCTTCATGAAAGGAAAAAAACACACTGCTGTCAAAGGCAGCAGAAAATTTCACAGCTGAAAAACGATCAATCACACGAGAACATTTTACATACTTGCCAGTGTAGCAGTCTGATTTAAAAGATAAATTAAAAAGAATACAAAAATGGTCTGACACAAGACGCTCCTTAGTCTGAACGTTGTTCACATTAAGACCAAGTGTAAAAACAAGATCAAGTGTATTTCCTTTGATATGTGTAGGGCCAGATAGACACAAAATAAATGTAATTATTTAGTAATACACAAAAAATTAACTGCAAAACTGTCGTTGGAATCGTTAACATGAATATTAAAATCCCCAAGTAATAAAATCTGTTTAAATTTAAGGGGCTCCGAGCCAAGTTGGTGTAATCCCACCTCCACCTTGAGTCCATTTGCCACTCCTACAGCTCACCACCGTCTCACTGTCCTCATACATATCCTGCATCACCCTCACGTACTTCTCTGCCATTCCTTACTTCCTCATACAGTACCACACTTTCTCTCTTGGCACCCTACTGTATGCTTTCTTTAGAGCCACAAAGACACAGTTCAACTCCTTATGACCTTCTCTATAAAGGGTAAAATGCTAAATGGTGTTCACTTACATAGCGCTTTTTCCTCATCTCTAGATGACCAAAGCGCTTTACAGATCCTGCTATCCACACATTCACACACACGTTCACACACTGATGGTGGCAGATCTGCCATGCACAGGAGCTGGCCTGACCCACCAGGACCAACTGACTGCAGTCAGAGCAGGAATTGAACCCCTGACCCTCCGATCAGTAATCAGCCACACTACACCTACGCCACTGCCACCCCCTATACTTCTTCATCAACACTTTTAAAGCAAACATTGTAAAGGTTTGGACATGACTGTGCCCATGTCCTCGCTTTATATTTGTATTTGTTTTTCTATTATCTTCAGGACATGGGTTCAGCCATGTCCTCGTTTTTTGTTATTATTCAAGATTCAAAAATTCAAAGATTTTATTTGTCAACACTACTATACATACAGGACATACAGGAGAATTGAAATGGCGTTTCTCTCTCTCTTCAGTGGTGTGCGCAGTATAAAAAAGAAAAAGAAATTAGGCTGGAAAAACAACAACGGCAGTCTATGTACAGTAATGCAACCTGTAGTGCAAATGGCGACAAAAGATAGACCAGATCTCCCATAGTGCAAATAAAGATAAAGATTAACGATTAACAATGATGAAATCCAACAATCCTATATACAGAAAAGTAGAGATATAATACCCGTAGTTGCAAGTTCAGTGCGGTAGTGTAGGTGCAGACAGTGACAGATAGGACTGCACATGATCAGTATTGCAATGACAGACAGACAGCAGCAGATATGGCATTTGTGCAAATGGTTGCAGTAAAGTGCAGAGACATACAGCAGCAAATGTGTTACTGTTGGTGTGTCAGTCTTTCTGTGCCAACAGCTGTGGTAGTTATTGTGCGGATGAGTGCGCTACGGTCCATGCGGGGGTGGGGGGGAGTGGACAGAGTTCAGGGTCCTGATGGCCTGATGAACAGAGCTGTTTAGCAGTCTTGAGGAGCGGGCCCGGAGGGCCTGTTACCTTTTCCCCAAGGGTAGGGAGCTGAAGATGGACTGTGAGGGGTGGGAGGTGTCGCCTGCAATGTTGATGGCTCTGTGGGTGATGTGGTGAGGTAGATATCCGAGAGGGGGAGCAGAGGGGCACCGATGATCTTTCTGGCTGCTTTCACTGTGTGTTGTAGTGTCTTCCGGCAGGAGGCGGTGCAGCTTCCATACCACACCGTGATACAGCGGTTGAGGATGCTCTCAACGGTGCCCCGGTAGAATGAGCACATGATGGGGGGTGGGACTTGTGCTCTCCTCAGTTTGCAGAGGAAATGGAGGTGAGTTTGAGCCTTCTTGGCCATTGATGTGGTGTTGTTGGAAAAAGAGAGGTCCTCGGAGATGTGCACCCCCAGGAACTAGAACTTGGTGCTGCTCACCCTCTCCACAGCTACACCATCAATGATCAAAGGGGGTTGCTGTGTGTGTCCTCTCCTGAAGTCAACTACAATCGCCTTGGTTTTTTCCCATGTTCAGGAAGAGGTTATTGTCTTTGTAGACCAGTTAGCTCACCTCATTTCTGTAGTTGGCCTCCTTGTTGTTGGTGATGAGGCCCACCACCGTCATGTCATCCGCAAACTTGAGGATGTGGTTGGTGTTGTAGGCTGGTACACAGTCGGGTCGGCAGGGTGAAGAGCAGCGAGCTGAGCACGCACCCTTGTGGGGTCCCGGTGCTCAGTGTGATGGTCTGGGATTTGTTACTGCCAACCCGCATGTTCTGTGGCCTCCCTGTGAGAAAGTCCAACACCCAGTTATAGAGAGAGGTTTTGAGTCTCAAGTGTCTGAGTTTTTGTATCAGGTGCTGGGGGATGATTGTGTTGAATGCTGAACTGAAGTCCAAGAACAGCATTCGGATGTAGGAGTTCTTTGAGCCCAGGTGGGTGAGGGCTGGATGAGAGCAGCAGTGATGGCATCTTCTATGGATCTGTTTGACCTGTATGCAAACTGGTAGGCTGTGCCATCCTAGGTGCACGATGGAGAGGTTCCGCAGGTCCTTCCTACCTACAGCTGTCAGACTTTATAACCTAACCAAGGCTGCTCGTAGAGGTCGGATTGAATGTACTAAACATAACAACTTTGCACAATTGAAATCATCCCCTCCAATACACAACTAGTACAATAACAATCATTACTGAGGGTGGCAACAACACTGTGATTCAAATGCAGAATATACTGTGTGGGTACATATTCATATTCTCAGGGTAACTTAACAAACCGTAATGCTGTTTATTCCATCTAGCTGCAATGCTCCTGCACTATATATATATATCTGTGTACATACTTATATTCATCTACTGCTTTGGGTAACCAGTTCTTATTATCTTCTTAACTATTGCCTTTTATTAACATCCCTTTGCTGCTGTAATCCTGGAATTTCACCATTGTGGGACTAATAAAGGCTTATCTTATCTTAAACTGAGATGGGTCGTGGGAGAGAGGGAGGATGGACTTGATGTTCTGCATGACCAGCCGCTTGAAGCACCTCATTATGATGGGGGTCAGTGCTACAGGCCGGTAATCATTGTAGCTGGATGGGATGGGCTTCTTTGGGACTGGTATTATGGTGGCAGTTTTGAAACTTGTAGGGACAACAGCTTGAGTCAAGGAGATGTTAAAGATGTCAGCCAGGACATTCTTGAGTTCCTCTGCGCAGACCTTCAGGATGCGACCCGGTATGTTGTCTGGTCCAGCTGCCTTGCGTGGGTTGATCCTGCAGAGGGTCCTCTTCACGCTAGCCGGATCCAGACTCATGGCCTGCTCGTCTGGAGGAGGAGTGGTTTTCTATGCTGATGTGCTGTTTTGCGCTTCAAAGCGGCAAAAGAAGTCATTTAGGTTGATGAGCAGTGTAGTGTCACTCGCACTGGTCTGAGGTGGAGGTTTGTAGTTGGTGAGGGTCTGTATGCCACGCCAGAGGGAACGTGCATCTCTGGTGTTGCTGAAGTGGCCGAATATTTTCTTGCTGTACTTTCGTTTTGGAGCATTATGCAACAGCATTATGAAACACAGAGAAACAGCATTATGTTTCTCTGTGCTGTGTTTATCTTTTGTATTTTTGGTCCCAGTGTGCTGTCTGTTCAGCCCCACCTGTCTTGTGCTTCTCCGTTACCCTTGATTGTTTCCCACCTGTCATGCGTTATCTTGATTATTCTTCTGTCTACATATTTGCATCTCAGTCTGTATCAAGTGTGACGTCATTTTTGTTTCTTCTGTATCCCCGTCAGTTTGTCAGCCCAGTTTGAGTTCTCAGCCCCCATGCTGCTACTTCTTTTGCCTCAGTTTTGTTTAATAAATCATCGTTTTTGCCTGTGTTACCCACCTTGACAAACACTGCATCTGTAGTACTGTTTCTTGGCCATACTGCTGCTCACTCACTTCACCTCTCTTCTTAACCTGGCTTCAACAACTCTTTCCCATCTCCTCATAGTATGGCTGACCAACTTTATGTAGTTACTACAGCTCTAAACATCACCCTTGTTCTTGAAGATCTGTACCACAACACTTCTCCACTCCTCGGACATCCTCTCGCTCTCCAAGATTGTGTTAAACAGTCTGGTTAAAAAGTCCACTACCATCTCTTTTGAACATCTTCATACCTGAACAGGTTTGTCATCTGGACCAACTGCCTTTCCATTCTTCATGCTCTTCAAAGCTGCCCTCACTTCCACCTTGCTAGTCCTCGGGACTTCCTGGTTCACTATATTTCCTTCTTCCACCCTCTCTCTCTCTCTCTCTCTCGCTCTCTCTTTCTCTCTCTCTCTCACTGTCTCTGTCTCGCTCTCTCCCCCTCTCATCAGCACCTCAAAGTACTCCTTCCACTTTCTCAACACACTCTTCACTCGTTAGTACATTACCATCTCTGTCCTTAATATTCAACACAGTATATGCGTTTTCCTTTGCCTTTGCTACCTCTCTCTTTGCCATACACCAAAACTCCAAGTTCTCCTCTCTACTTTCTTCATCTCTCTGACTATCCCACTTTTTCTTTGTCAGCCTCTTCCTTTGAATACTTTCCTGTACGTCATCATTCCACCACCATGTCTCCTTGTGTTCTTTTCTCTGTCCAGAGGATAAACTGCTTACCTTTCTAGCCGCTTCCCTCAGTACTTATGCTGTACTTTCCCAGTCCTCTGGTCATTCTTCCCTACCACCCAGAGCCTGTATCAACTCCTTCCTGACCTCTTTGCAAACTTCTCCATTCTGAAACTTCCCCCATTTAATCTTTGGCTCTGCCTTAACTCTCCCTCTTCTTGCTTCCCAAAGTCATCCCACAGACTACCATCCATTGCTGCCAAGCTACATTCTCCCCTGCCACCACCTTGCAATCTACTATCTCATTCATATTTCACCTTCTGTGTAAGATAGAATAGAATAAAATTTTATTTAAATAGAGATAGTACACCAGCGGCTGAAATGAGCTTTCTCCGTAGGATTGCTGGACTCACCCTCAGAGATAGGGTGAGGAGCTCAGTCATCCGGGAAAGGCTCAGAGTAGAACCGCTGCTCCTCCACATTGAAAGGAGTCAGATGAGGTGGTATGGGCATCTGATTAGGATGCCTCCTGGACACCTCCCACTTGAGGTGTTTCAGGCACGTCCCACTGGGAGGAGACCCCGGGGCAGACCTAGGACTCGGTGGAGAGACTATGTCTCCCAGCTGGTCTGGGAACGCCTTGGTATCCTCTCCGAAGAGCTGGAGCAGGTGGCTGGGGAGAGGGAAGTCTGGGCTTCTCTGCTTGAACTGCTGCCTCCACGACCCGGACCTCCGGAAAAGCGGTAGAAGATGGATGGATGGATAGAGATAGTACACCAGCCCCCGACCAACAGTGATCTGTGTGGAGTTTGCATGTTCTTCCCGTGTCTGCGTGGGTTTACTCCAGGATTTCTCCGGTTTCCTCCCACATGCCAAAAACATTCACGTTAGGTTAATTGGCATCAACTGGGGATTCTAAATTGTCCTTAGGTATGACTGTGAGAGTGAATGGTTGTCTGTCTCTCTGTGTCGGCCCTGTGATGGACTGGCAATCTGTCCAGGGTGTACCCTGCCTCTTGCCCAAAGATGCTGGGATAGGCTCCAGCCCCCCGTGACCCGAAAAGGATTAAGCAGAAGAAGATGGATGGATAGAGATAGTACAGTTTAACATAGTTCCAATACAGAAAATGCATCTGATGTGCTGTACAGAGAGTTTAGAGCTATTAATAATTTTCAGCTCTTATCACTAGTTGGGATTATACATAAACAATATAATTAAGACAATAAAATTTAAATGAACAACAGACTAGATATAGTCCACTTGTGTGCACCTTCCTCCACACTTGTAAGTCACCCTATGCTCCTCTCTTTCCTTGAAATACCTGTTCACCTCAGCCATTTCCATCCTTTTATCAAAGTCCACAACCATCTGTCCTTCCACTTTCTCTGCCTCCAAACACACTTCCCCCTCTCTTCCTCCTCAATCTTCGACCACCAGAATCCCAATTTCCACCAGCACCCTGTCGGTTAACAGCACCGGTGGTGGTCAGTGTTAACCCGGGCCTTGACCAATCCGGTATGGAAACCTCATTTATCATAATCCACATGTTTGATTTGGCATAGGTTCTACACTGAATGCCCTTTCTGACTCAACCCTCCCCATTTACCCAGTCTTGGGACTGGCACTAGGAATACACTGGCCTGTGCACCCCCCTGTGGCTGGGTTCTTTTTAAACAAGAGAGGCAACCTTGTAAAGAAAATAATCATTAGATAGTATATCCAAGGAGGTTTTTCAAACTGAAATAGATCCTGAAAAGGATGCTTACTTTTGCTCAATGATGAAAAGAGTCCACTGTAGAGAAGTTTTAAATCCAGATTTGCACCAGCTGCTCCTCAACCTGATTGTGCAACCTGTCACCTTTTCTTTGTTTTTACATGGAATTCTTAACTCAGTGCTTTTTACTTTAGGATGCTGAAGTATGAAATTTTTGAAATTAATGTTTGTGATTTAATCAGCCTTATTTAATTTGTACTTCATAAAAACAGGATTTTCTTTCATTATGTCTAATCTCTTACTGCAAATTCATCAGTAGTGATAGTTTGTAATCTATTGTCTTTTCTCACCTGCCTCTTAGTGAGCTGCAGTGTTGGGACTTACTATGATGGTGATCAAGGCAGATGCATGTCGTGTCCCCCGGGAACGTACCAGGACAAAGAAGGACAGATGTCCTGTGAGGTCTGTCCTGTCCCCGAAGGGAGAGAAATTTCAAAAGTGGTCGGCGCACGGAACATGTCAGAGTGTGGAGGTAAAAGACAAATTAAAGAAAACATTTTGGGGTAGTTATAAATAATCAAATTTTTTCTGGCATTTGAGTTAACTAGTCTTGTCTTACCAATGTTAGAATGATGTGGTTTCACAAAGCTGAATGTCTACAGGTGTTATGAGTGGTTTTATGTTTGTCTATGGACAGAGTTAGGCAAATACTCTGCAGTGTTTACATATGTGTAGTTACATCATAATACACACAAGGTCATGGTTGGCTTGCAGTACAAAAACTTATTGTCATCATTGACTGTGTGATCCCAAAACTGTCTTCGGTTTGGGAAGAATTAGCTTTTTATATTGTGTAATTTTTTTTCTCTGTAATAAATTATGTGCAAATTTTGGTCTTTTACTTTTGAAACGTTATCAGTTTTGAGCTGATAAATTGTTTTCCAACCCTGTGGCTGAACTCAGTTAACTCAACAGGCAGCTGACGCATTCATTCATTCATCTTCTTCCGCTTAATCCTTTTCGGGTCGCTGGGGGGCTGGAGCCTATCCCAGCATCTTTTGGGCGAGAGGCAGGGTACACCCTGGACAGATCGCCAGTCCATCGCAGTTGATTTCCTTATAAACTTAAATCATAATTTTTTTCCACAACTAGATTGTCAGTAGCTTGTATTGTTATGGTTAAGTTCACAATACTATTAAAAGAATATACAAAAATATCCAGCTTAAGCTTTCATGCCTCTGTGCTTCTGTCGGAGCATGAAGGCACCATTGTGGAAAACACCCAAGTTACTTAAAAATGATATGGATATGATATAAAATACAATTCTGGCAAATGGGCAAGAAGCAGAAAAAGTAATAAAAGTAGATGCAGTCTAAAAATGTGAATAAGTTGTGAATATGAACGACACAGGAAGCAATATTGCCATGATAAGGATCTCTCCTTGGCAGATGTGCAGCTTTGTGTAAACCCAGAGACACAGCATGAAGAATTGAATTCATGAGGTGAGCATGGCTTCTTTCAGTCCTGGGTAAAAAGCTGAAGGAGCCACCATGTTTTGCCCTGTTATCAGTCACATCTCCTCTGACAGACTAAACATGAGGAACTGTCTCACAGTTTGTACTGTATTTACAGTATAGTCCTGGATTTTCAGTAAAACATGGCAATAAAACATGGTTTCATTCCATTAATATTTGAGTAATCATTCCCATAGGAGCTTATCTTGCTAATTCTCATGAAACTGCGTAAAAGCAATCATGAACACACTCCCAAGTGTTTCAGATGTCGGTGTATTCTATCTCTTACGGTATCTACTAATGCTTGTTTGTTCAGGTCAGTGTTCGCCTGGTCACTACTCCCATGATGGCTTCATCCCCTGCCTGCCCTGCCCACTGGGAACTTACCAGCCAGAGGTGGGCCGCACTACCTGCTTCCCCTGTGGGGGGAACCTGGTCACCAGACGCAGCGCGGCCGTCACCTTTCAGGAGTGTGAGACCAAAGGTGAGATAATAATCTGTATGATTATAGGTTTACATAATTCTTTCTGAGCCAAGAAGGTTCATGAAACCTTGTCAAACATATTTAATAATGGGAAACATCTGTTTTTGTTGGTACTGACGCTACAGTACCAAGTGGTGGTGCAGCGCTTTGGGATGTTTAAAAGAGCCATGCTGCCCTCTGCAGCTGTTACATGGTCCTTACAGCGAAAACTAGCTTTGATTCTAGCATGGTGACCATGTATTCCTAATGCATAATACAGAATATATTGTAGTAAACATTGTGTTCTAAGATATTTTATTCCCTGATGTGAGGGGGTGTTGTTTATATGGCTACCTCAGACACAGCTATTTCTTTGAGCCTAACAGCTGCTGTGATGTAAAAGACAGAAAACGATGGTGAATCATGCAAAGCAGTTCTAGTGGATGAAAGTGTACATAATTAATCCATTTAAACAAAAAACCTTTCAAAAACATCTTGGCAGGTTATGGTCAGAAACTGTAAAGTCACTAAGTAGTGTCTGCTCTTCTCTGTAGAATAAAACCATCAAAGATGTCCAGAGATTTAAACCGAGGGAAACTGAAGGCATTATCAACTAGAAAACACCTCAGAGAGCACAGACCTCCGCCATGGGATCTGTTTCCCTCATAATGATATTACACCAGCGTATAATCTTAAGATAGATAGAAATAAAGCTGTTATCCTGGTCGGTGCTGGGCTCACACCTGCCCCACTATAATATTGCACTGGTTGCCAGGTTGAGACAAATATACACAAGTCACAGGCATAGAGATCATATATATTGACTAGAGAGGACATGGATGACGTTTTCCCGGTGAACTAGGGTAACTATTGTTTTGACAGCTCCCACAGCATTGTGATAATAACAGGATACACAAACAATGGTTCGTTGTCTTTACTGTAATCATATAAGTAAGCTATGTATATGGAACGTTATGAACACAAATGCAGACTCTTTTTGCATTCTTTACTGCATGTGCAGAGCAATAATGCAAATTGAAAAAGTTAACCTCTTTATCACTTGACTCCCGGCTTCAGCCAGCATGTCAGAAGTGGTCACTAGCAGACACTGGTATTTGTTTCTTGAGTGCCAACAATATCACCCTTTGACTTCATTCTGGTGACTTTATTACCCTCCCATTTCCACCACAGTTTATACAGTTGCCTTATTACTGATATGCTTCTTCTTCGTCTTCTATTATTATTATTATTATTATTATTAATCAACCATTTTGTAATGGTAGTTTTATGTAACACATTTATCTTACTTAAAAAATACATTTAAATGATTTAATATCTTCTTTGAATAATTATCCGTTTTTGTTAATATTGCTGACAATATTGCCACATTTCTAACAGTGGGAACAAACCATTATCTATCAAAAAAAAAAGGCTTCCCACTGTCGGCTTTTCTCCATTTCTCAATGGAAAAATCACTTTTGAACCTCTGGCTCATAACCTCAACTTGTATTCTCTTGTTAAGGTCTTCTGTCAACTCTCTTTACACCCGCAAAATAATGCCACATCTTTGTTTAAAAAGTTAATTGGCTAGCTACTCCATCCTCTTCTCTGTCGTGATTTTGTTCTTCTTTTACATCAAGTGCTGACTCGACTGTGCATTACTGTCACCTACATCTCCGGAGTGTAACAGCACTGCTAATGTAGGAAGCCTAAAGACTGGACAATCTATGGAAGCCTGATAATTAAATGGGCTTTTTTGAAAGAAGTCCCCACCCTTTGTTTAGCCGTCTTGGTGGCTGGCAAGTTAATCAGAGTCACCGACCATTTAACAATTTCACCTGCATTTAGCTGGTGGCAGCTACTAATTCCACTCCTGAGTGAGCTCTCGGTCCATTGTAAGAGGGTTAGTGAATTATTTTTTCCCTTTCTAAATACAAGACAGCACAATGCATCATGGAAAACCTGTGCAGCTGAGTATTCTGATACGGAGCAGACACTGCCTCCTGTTTGCTGGTGACAATTAAAACATCTGACGAGCACTGATTCCTGCCAGAAACTCTTTAAAAAATCTTGGAGGCTGAAAGGGATTCAGATCATCTCCAAAATCTAACTGATTGTTCCTTGGTCCATTTTCAACATCTCTTGAAAATTTAATACAATTTAATAAAAATACTTTGAAATATGTTCACAAAAGAACAAATGAATGCAACTGAAAATGTCATCTCCTATGCAAAGTTAACAACCAGTTTTCTGTCACTGCCCTTGGTTGCTACAGTCCAGTGCTCTCCGGGACATTTCTACAACACCACCACGCACCGCTGCATCCGCTGTCCCACAGGCACGTATCAGGGGGAGTTTGGTCAGAACTACTGCGTCGCCTGCCCAGGAAACACCACTACCGACTTTGATGGCTCCACTAACATCATGCAGTGCAAAAGTACATGTGAAAAATGCATACTGCAGCAACATTTGAAATTCAGTTGCATTATTCATCTTGCTAAAAAAAAAAAAAAAAATTGCATCACTCTCCCTTTAGATAGACAGTGTGGCGGAGAGCTGGGGGATTTCACTGGTTACATCGAGTCACCAAACTACCCGGGGAACTATCCAGCTAATGTGGAGTGCACCTGGATCATTAACCCTCCACCCAAACGCAGGATACTTATTGTTGTACCAGAAATCTTCCTGCCTATTGAGGATGAATGCGGAGACTACTTGGTGATGAGAAAAAGCTGTGAGTTTTACCAGTGTGCATGTGTTCTTACGTATATGCTGTATATAATGCAATGTCACCAAAGTGCTGTCTGTAATTTAACTTGGTTGTGCTTTGATTATTTTTACAGTAAGATGTGAGTATGTTTATGGACTACGGGTGAAAGGTAATTATAGAATCCGCCCCTGTGTGCTCGTATCTTTATACAGCCCTTTCCAACTCTGTGACAACCTATGAAACATGTCAGACGTATGAACGTCCCATCGCTTTCACCTCCCGGTCCAAGAGGCTCTGGATACAGTTCAGGTCCAATGAGGGAAACAGTGCAAAAGGCTTTCAGGTCCCCTACGTGACCTACGATGGTAAGATACAGTAAATTAATTTTCTTGCAAAGTTATGTTGATATTTCTGCCTGCACATGAATTTGTTTTGGTCTGTCTTACTGAGGAGCTGCTTTTGCTGGCTGTTATTTTTTTTCAGAGGACTATCAAGAATTGATAGAGGACATAGTCAGAGATGGAAGATTGTATGCTTCAGAGAATCACCAGGAAATTCTTAAGGTATCTGTGTTTTATTATTTTTATATACAAATGTCTAACGATGTGTTTTTTCTGTCTTAGTGTTACACATTCCAACCTCAAGACATTTTCCAGTCATTATACAAAATTAAAATACTCATTTAAAATTCATTACACAGAATTCTGATATGATTGTATAAAAGTGAGATTTTTTTTATGACCATGTATCATGAAGGGCACGTAAAGACATGGAGTCTCCCCACTAATATGACTGTCTAAAAAAGAAAAGCACTTTCAGTTATTTACAGTTATGTGAAAAGAAATAAGAACATAATGTGAGGTCAAATGTTTATATCTTAAGATTAAGGTGATATGATTGTATCATTTATGCAAAAACAACAACAAAATCAGTCGTGTAACCAAATGAATGAACAAAGATGACAAATCATTCTGAGAAAAAATTAGGACACTTGAACCCAATAGCAAATGTTTTTCCTTATGGCACAACTACTCCTGTTTGAGTTGCTTCTTGGTTAATTTACTGTAATGTTTTGGGTGTTATTGTGCTTGATGGGCAACCTACACTTCAGCTTTAACTTTTGGCCAGATGATCACAGGCTTTAATCAAGTACTGTCATATACAATGAATAATTCATAGATGATTATATGAAGATGAATTAGTCAAGTCCTTCTCAGCAAAGCAGACCCATGACATTTCCACCCTCATGCTTCACAGGTATGAGGTTCTTTTGCTGAGGTTATGTACTTAGTTTATACCAAATCCTTTCCTTTTTTTTTTTTTGGTGGGGGGGGGGGGCGGCTGGAGCCTATCCCAGCATCTCTGGGTGAAAGAAGAGTACACCCTGGACAAATCGCCAGTCCATCACAGGGCCAACACAGAAAGACAGACAACGATTCACTCTCATATTCATACCAAAGGACAATTTAGAATCCCCAGTTGATGCCAGTTAATTTAACATGCATGTTTTTGGCCTGTGGGAGGAAACCGGAGTACCCGGAGAACACAGAAAGGTTACTGCTGGCCAGAGGGGTGGGATTGAACCCATGACTTTCTTGCTGTGCCTACCATAGCGTTAATCACTGTTCCACCGAACTGCTAATTCAATTTAGATTATTTTGTTTAAAACACAAGTCCTGGTCTTTGTGTCGCTGTTCTCTCAGGGCAAGATACAAACTTCAATCTTGTCCTGATGTTATTTTATTGATGGGAAAGTTTTTCTCCTTGCACACCTCCCATAAAAATTTATAGACATGTGCAGTCTCTTTCTGATGTAAAAAAAAAATAAAATAAAAAAATAAAAATACATGTACTTTGACATCAACTCTGGTCTTGAGATTATATTTTAGGATATTTTGTAGATTGCTTTAGTCATCTTGGGGTTGGCTTTAGGGATTCAATTCAATTCAACTTTATTTATATAGCGCCATTTCACAACAACAGTCATCTCATAGCACTATCAACTGTAGGGGGGAACCCCCACAGTTGCAGAAAGACCCCAGCAATCAGGCGATCCCCTGTGAGCAAGCACTTGGCGACGGTGGAGAGGAAAAACTCCCTTTTAACAGGAAGAAACCTCCAGCAGAACCAGGCTCAGGGAGGGGCAGTCATCTGCTGCGACTGGCTGGGGGGTGAGGGGATAGAGAAGAAGAAAAGAACAGACATGTAGAGAGCAAACAGCACGATGGGGACTCAATCTATGGGAGAGAACAAACAAATGTTAATGACCAGCAAAAAAAAATATTTCATAGAGAGTGAGGAAAGGAGTGAGGCCCAGTGCATTACTGGAGGTCCCCCGGCTGACTAAACCTATTAGCAGCATAACTAAGGGAGGGTTCAGAAACACATGATCCCTCCCTAATTGTAGGCTATATCAAAAAGGTAGGTTTTAGCCCTATTCTTAAAAACAGAGATCGAGTCTGACTCCCGAATCCAGATTGGCAGCTGATTCCACAGGAGAGGAGCTTGATAACTGAAGGCTCTGCCTCCCATTGTACTTTTGGAGATTCTAGGTATTACAAGTAATCCTGCATTTTGGGAGCGTAGTGCTCTGTTAGGATAATACGGTAGTATCAGATCTTTTAAATAAAAAGGAGCCTGATTGTTTAGAGCTTTGTAAGTAAGAAGAAGGATTTTAAACTTAATTCTAAACTCTATGGGAAGCCAATGAAGGGAGGCCAGAACCGGAGAGATATGATCTCTCTTTCTAGTACCTGTTAAAACTCTTGCTGCAGCATTTTGGATCAGCTGAAGACTTTTTAAAGATGTTTTAGGACAGCCTGATAATAAAGAATTACAATAATCTAATCTCGAGCTAACAAAAGCGTGGATCAGCTTCTCAGCATCACTCTGAGACAAGATGCTCCTAATCTTGGCAATATTACGCAAATGATAGAAGGCAGTCTTAGAAACAAATTTAATATGTGAATTGAAGGACAAATCCTGATCAAAAATAACTCCAAGGTTCCTCACAGAGCTATTAAGAGAAAGAGTAACTGCATCCAAACTGAAAGTTTGATTTGGAAAGGAATTTCTAAGGGTTTTTGGACCAACAAGAATGACTTCAGTCTTATCTGAATTTAATAGCAGGAAATTACAAGTCATCCAAGCTTTGATTTCCTTAAGACAGGCTTCTAACTTGGCTAATTGATTACTATCATCTGGCTTCATTGACAGGTATAATTGTGTGTCATCTGCATAACAATGAAAATGTATACAGTGCTTTCTAATAATGTTGCCTAACGGAAGCATATATAAACTAAAAAGAGTAGGGCCTAGCACAGATCCCTGTGGAACTCCATGACTAAGCTTTGAGTTGAAAGAAAACTCATTATTTACATGAACAAACTGGAACCTATCAGATAAATAAGATCTAAACCACTGCAACGAAGTTCCATTAAGTCCAACATAGTGTTCTAATCTATCAAGTAGAATATTATGATCGATAGTATCAAAAGCTGCACTAAGGTCTAAAAGGACTAGTACAGAAACTAGTCCATTATCAGATGCAATGAGGAGGTCGTTAGTGACCTTCGCTAAGGCTGTTTCAGTACTATGATGGATTCTAAACCCAGATTGAAACTCTTCAAGTAAACCATTTCCATGCAGGTGGTCAAATAATTGCGTAGCAACAACTCTTTCTAAGATTTTTGAAATGAAAGGGAGATTAGAGATTGGTCTATAGTTAGCTAAAGCTCCTGGATCTAGTGTTGGTTTTTTGAGTAAGGGTTTAATTACAGCCGTTTTAAAAGCCTGCGGTACATGGCCTAAAGTTAATGAAGAATTGATTATATGAAGAATAAAGCTACCAATAAGTGGGAAGACTTCTTTAAATAACCTGGTAGGAATAGGGTCTAAAAGACAAGTTGAAGGTTTGGATGAGGAAACTATTTTGTCTAACTCACAAAGGTCGATTGGAGTAAACTCATCAAGACAGACATCAAAAGAAGGAGTTGTAGTAGTTACAGTATTTAAGTTAACTGTGGGAAGAATCTGATTGATTTTATCTCTGATGGATGAAATTTTATTATTGAAAAAGTTCATAAAGTCCTGACTAGTAAGCTCTAAGGGAATGCTAGGATTGACAGAGTCCTGACTCTTTGTCAACCTGGCTACAGTACTGAAAAGAAACCTGGGATTATTCTTGTTCTCTTCTATTAATGCAGAGTAATAACTTGTTCTAGCTTTTCTAAGAGATTTTTATAAGTTAAAAGATGATTTCTCCAAGCTAAATAGATTTCATCTAAATTAGTAGAGCGCCATTTTCTTTCTAATTGACGAGTCTTCTGTTTTAAGCTACGAGTTTCTGTGTTGAACCAAGGAGTTAGAAATCTCTGATTAGACTTTTTCTTTTTTAAGGGGGCCACCAAGTCTAGAGCCTGATGCAGAGAATCTGAAACACTATCCACCATGTTATCAATTACAGAAGGAGCAAGCTGTCTATAGCTTATTTCCGTTGTGTTGACACATGGCATAGAAGAAACAATCTGCATAAATTTGGAAACAGCATCATCTGAGAGGCAACTACTGTAATAATATTTTTCTTTAGGAGCCAAATAGTCAGAAATGGTAAAATCAAAGGTTAACAGACAATGGTCTGACAGTACAGGGTTATGAGGAGACACTACAAGATTTTCTATTTCTATGCCATATGTCAGAACAAGGTCCAATGTATGGTGGAGGTAATGAGTAGAATTTCCTACTTTCTGAGAAAACCCAATCGAGTCTAATATTGAATTAAAAGCCACATTAAGGCAGTCACTATCTACATCCACATGTATATTAAAGTCCCCTACTATAATTATTCTATCAGATTTCAGCTCTAAATCAGCTAAGAAATCAGCAAATTCGGATAAAAATTCTGAGTAGGTTGATGGGGGACGATAAACTATGGCAAATAAAATTGGGTTTAACCTAAAATTGCTAAAGTGCCCAATACTGAGGACCAGGCCCTCAAAGGAATTATAACATGTTTTTTGCTTTACATTAACTAGTAATTTGGAATGGTAAATTGTTGCTACTCCTCCTCCACGACCAGAACTTCTGGGATTTTGACAGTTTAAATAACCAGAGGGAGTTCACCCGGATCTTTAACAGATCACTGGAGCTGCGTGAAGTGCCTTCCTGCTTCAAACGCTCCATCATCATTCCAGTTCCCAAGAAACACTCTATTACAGGATTAAACGACTACAGACCTGTTGCCCTGACCTCTGTGGTCATGAAATCCTTGGAGAGATTGGTGCTGAACCACCTGAAGGTCATCACAGGCCCCCTGATGGACCCACTGCAGTTTGCCTACCGGTCAAACAGGTCAGTGGATGATGCAGTGAATATGGGACTACATTACATCCTGCAACACCTCGACTCCCCAGGGACGTACGCCAGGATCCTGTTTGTCGACTTCAGCTCAGCGTTCAACACCATCATCCCAGGCATTCTTCATCAGAAACTCCTCCAGCTCAAGGTGCCCCCCTCCACCTGCCAGTGGATCTCCAGCTTTCTGACTGACAGGTGGCAACAGGTGAAGCTAGGGAGATTTACATCCAGCTCCCGAAAAATTAGTACTGGCGCCCCCCAAGGATGTGTCCTTTCCCCACTGCTCTTCTCCCTCTACTCCAACGACTGCACCTCAGAGGACCCTTCGGTGAAGCTCCTGAAGTTTGCGGACGACACCACAGTCATCGGTTTGATCCGGGATGATGATGAGTCTGCATACAGGCGGGAGGTGGAGCAGCTGATCCTCTGGTGCAGCCAGAACCATCTTGAACTTAACCCAGCCAAAACGGTGGAGATGACTGTGGATTTCAGGCGACACCCCCCTTCATTCCCCCCACTCACCATCCTCAACAGCACAGTGTCCACTGTGGACTCCTTCAAGTTTCTGGGTACCACAATCTCCCGGAACCTGAAGTGGTCCTCCCATATAGACACTGTCCGGAAAAAGGCCCAGCAGAGGTTGTTTTTTCTGTGTCAGCTCAAGAAGTTTGATTTGCCTCAGGAGCTGCTGGTTGTCTTCTACACCGCCATCATCCAATCTGTCCTCTGCTTTTCCATCACTGTCTGGTTTGGATCTGCCACTAAACAGGACAAGACCAGACTGCAGCGGATCATTAAGTCTGCGGAGAGGATCATTGGTACCGACCTACCCTCCATTGAGAACTTATATCGGTCCATAACCAGGAAACGGGCGGGAAACATCTGTGCTGACCCATCACACCCCGGCCACAAACTGTTTGAACTTCTATCTTCTGGTCGTCGTTACAGATCACTGAAGGTCAAAACCACCCGTCACAGGAACAGTTTCTTTCCTCAGGCCATCACTCTGATGAACTCCTAACATTCACCTAGTCCTACCTGTTTGCTGTACTCATGACTTTTCATCCATTATTACATTGCACATAACTCTCACACTGCTTTTTACTTCATTCACATTATATCACTGAATCTGAGTCCACATTGAAATACTGTGTGATTGTATATTTTTTCATATATTTCTGCAAAGTGTGGTTAGTCTGAGTAAATAACTGCATATATTCCTGTATATATTTGCATCCTTTTATAGAAACGTGGACAGACTGTAATTTACTGTACATACTCTGTTGTCATTGAATCCTTATTTAAATCCTCCACCTGAACAACGAGAGCAAGTTTTTAGCCAAAGTCAAATTCCTTGTATGTGTTGTGCATACTTGGCCAATAAAGCTGATTCTGATTCTGATTCTGATTCTGAGTTGATTCATTTAAACCAACATAATCCTCTTGCCCTAACCAAGTCTCTGTAAGGGAAATTAAATCAATCTGATGATCAATTAACAGATCATGGACTAACAGAGACTTGGGAGTTAGAGACCTAATATTTAATAAACCACATTTAATTTTTAAATTATGAGGAGGAACAGAGGCCAAATCATTCAATTTAGAGGCTTTATGTTTAATTTGAGTTTTACCAATATTTTGCTTTATCACTTTGGGATGCTTATACATTATATTTTTATTCACTTTGGAGGGAGCAGACAACGATTCTCTGATGGGGAAGACAGGGGCTAAGTTGAGGGGTGGCGGATGAAGAGGAGCTGCAGAGAGGCGTGTAAGACTGCGACTCTGCTTCCTGGTCCCAACTCTGAGTAGTCAGGGTTTTGGAAATTTGGACAAAAAAGATGCCAGATTGTTAGATAAATGAGAAGCACCATCCAAAGTGGGATGAATGCTGTCTCGTCTCATAAGACCAGGTTTTCCCCAAAAAGAGCTCCAATTATCAATGTAGCCCACGTCATTTTTAGGACACCACACAGACAGCCAGCGGTTCAAGGATGACGAGTGGCTAAACATGTCATCACTGGTCAGATTGGGGAGGGGCCCAGAGAATACTACAGTGGCAGACATCGTTTTTGCAAAGTCACACACCGATTCTACATCAAGTTTTGTGACTTCCGACTGCCGGAGACGGATGTCATTAATGCCGGCGTGAATAACAATTGTGGAATATTTACAGTTACTTTTAGCCAGCATTTTCAAATTTGACTCGATGTCGCCTGCTCTGGCCCAAGGAATGCATTTGACTATGGCCGCTGGAGTCTCTAGGTTCACGTTTCTGACTACAGAGTCGCCAATGATCAGAGTTTTTTCCTCAGCGGGTGTGTCGCTGAGCGGGGAAAAACGATTAGAAATGTGAACAGGTTGGTGGTGAACCGGGGCTTTGCGACTAGGCTTCCTTCTCACCGTCACCCACCCAGTCTCCTCGCTGCTGAGGAGAGCCGAGGGACCGCTGACAGGGGGGCCTAAGCTAGCTAGCTCCGCTGCAGCTAATGGGCGTCCGTCAAGATTAACTGGCGCAGACGGTGTTTCAATGCAGCGGAGCCGGGATTCCAAATCAGACAACCTCGCCTCGAGCGCCTCAAAAAGACAACATTTATTACATTTACCGTTATCACTAAAAGAGGCAGAGGTGTAGCTAAACATCTGACAGAGAGAGCACACCAGAGGAGGAGAGGAAAGAGAGGTAGTAGCCATAGCTAGTGTCTGGAGAGCAACCACACAGGCAAACCACACAGGGAGACAGCAAAACAGGAAGTGACGATACGTTACCACAAGGAAGTGACGATCCACAAGGAAAGTGACGATCCACAAGGAAATCTTGCCAAATTTTGCCAGGATGCACTTGCTAGGATGGTCTGACATGGCCATGTGTAAATTCTTCTTTAATGTTCTCCACTTTAAAATTACTTTTTAGATTGTGGAAAAGTTCATTTCAAGTTCTTTTGAGGTTTTTTTATATATCGCTTCCCATACGTGAATTTACGTATCTACAATTTTCTCTCTGAAAATGTTCTGAAAAGTGTTAATAACAATGTCATAATCATTTTCACCTATTGGGGTACATCTGAAACTAATTTTTGGGATTTAATTGGAAATCACTGTGGGGATGTTGCAACTTTTTTTCTGTAGGAATTAACATCTTTAATGTCTTTTTGAAGTGGTTTTGTTGTTTTTGCATTGATGATGCAATTATATCATCTTTACCTGTAGATGTATTTCAAAATATGATCACACATGGACATGTTATTTCTTAATAAAGAACTAAATATTTAATAGGGTGTAATGACTTTTTGACACTTACAGTACACATACAATGGATATAAAAAGTCTGCACACCCCTGTTCAAATGCCAGGTTTTTGTGATGTGAAAAATGAGACCAAGACATTTCAAAACCTTTTCCACCAATAATGTGACCTATAACCTGTACAACCCAACTGAAAAACAAACTGACAACTTTTAAGGGGAAGAATAAAAAATAAAAAAAACTTACGATAACCTGTTTGCATAAATATGCACACCCTGTTATAACTGTGGATGTGGCTGTGTTCATAATTAACCAATCACATTCAGGCTCATATTAAATGGAAGTCAGCACTCACCTGCCACCATTTAAAGTGCCTCTGATTAACCCCAAATAGAGTTCAGCTGTTCTAGTAGGCTTTTCTTGACATTTTTGTAGTCATATCTTACAGCACAAGTCATGGTCCGTAGAGAGCTTCCAAAGTATCAGAGGGATGTCATTGTTCAAAGGTATCAGTCAGGAGAAGGGTACAAAAGAATTTCCAAGGCATTAAATATACCATGGAACACAGTGAAGACAGTCATCATCAAGTGGAGAAAATATGGCACAACAGTGACATTACCAAGAACTGTATGTCCCTCCAAAATTGACGAAAAGATGAGAAGAAACCTGGTCAGGGAGGCTGCCAAGAGGCCGACAGCAACATTGAAGGAGCTGCAGGAATTTCTGGCAAGTACTGGCTGTTTAGTACATGTGACAACAATCTCCCATCTAGGGTGGCAAGATGGAAGCCTTATCTTTGGAAGAAAAATATCCAAGCCCGGCTACATTTTGCAAAAACACATTTGAAATCTCCCAAACACCTGTGGGAAAATGTGTTATGGTTCGATGAAACCAAGGCTGAACCTGTTGGCCATAATTCCAAAATGTATATTTGGCGCAAACACAACACTGCTCATCACCAAAAAAACACCATACCTACAGTGAAGCATGGTGGTGGCAGCATCATGCTTTGGGGCTGTTTTTCTTCAGTTGGAACTGGGGCCTTAGTCAAGGTGGAGGGAATTATGAACAGTTCCAAATACAGATTTAGAGTGTTTTTGTAAAGAAGAGTGGGCAAATATTGCTACATCAAGATGTGCTACGCTGATAGACTCCTACCCAAACAGACTGGGCGCTGTAATAAAAGCCAAAGGTGCTGCAACAAAGTATTAGTATAAGGGTGTGCATATTTATGCAACCAAGTTATTGTAAGCTTTTTATTTTTTATTTTTCTCCTTAAAAGATTTCAGTTGGTTTTTCAATTGGCTTGTACAGGTTATAGGTCACATTAATGGGGGAAAAAGTTTTGAGATGATTTATCTTGGTCTCATTTTTTTACATCACAAAAACCTGGCATTTGAACAGGCTTGTGTAGACTTTTTATATCCATTGTAGTAGAAGGCAGACAGTAATTTAAAAAAAATCCTCTTTAAATTACAAGTTAACCAGGGTTCCTCAATTTTTAAATTTAACATTGATTCTTTAAGTACCTTCAGTTATTGTGTTTGCAGTAACCATATTACAATGACTTGCCAATAAATCATTATAGATGTTGGTAGTGGTTGAATTTTGGGATTGCCCTGTGTATTGAAAATTTTGTCTTTGAATCTTAATCATTTAGCTATGATCTCTGATGTGCAAGCTGGCCAAAAAACTTTTTGCATCCAATTAAACCAGCCCTTGACTGCACCAATGGGTCATTTCAATTTAGTTGAGCATGAAACCAGTGCCCCCTTGTGACCAAACGTTTGTTACACCATGGCACAAGGACAAAACAAAATGCACTGCCTGTTGTTGTCATGCAGAAATGAAGACTGCTGGTGTCACTGACTTGGGAAGTTGTTAATCCTGACTCTGTGTTTACGTGATTTAAGAATGTGGACACAACAAGGATAATGTACTGCACCAAAATTTCCCAGGGTTTACCCAGCATGCTGATGGCTGTTTCTAGTATGTCATTGTTTTACTTGCTTTTGTTGCCAAGGATCCTGCTGACAAAAATAACTATAATTCATTATTCTTATTGTTGATTTATCCACCTTGTGTGGGGTCTGTGTGGGGTCTATCCTAGGAAGATGTGATGCATGGAAAGGCAGGAAACCACATATTTTTTTTTTCCACAATATCTTTATTGAACCTTTTTTTTTTTTTAACAAACATGATACAAACAATCAAACACTAACACTAAAGTACTACAAAAAAAAAAAAAATGCACTAAAAACACCAACAACCACCAACAAAATCAAATCTTCAACAATGCTCCTCTGTTTAGTCTAGACAATCCAATACATAAGTATACATATTATGTTCACCAGTTTGGAATTTACAAGGTCCACACACATCATTCACCTTCTTCTTCAAGAGTTATGTTTAAATTTTTTACATAATCAATAAAAGGTCTCCATATATTCTCAAACACAATTTCCTTTGATTTTAGTATATATGTTATTCTTTCTAATGGAAGGTTTGTTAACATCTGTCTTAACCACTGAGTCACATCTGGTCTATGAGTCTTTTTCCATAATAGTGCAATACATTTTTTGGCATTAAGCAAACTGAGGTCTATGAATGTTCTTTCACTTTTATTAAAATTATGCTTTTCTGGGTACAGACCCAACAAAAACAGTTTAGGATTCAATATGATTTGTTTTGATATTATTTTTTCAATTGTTACCCTCACCTCTTCCCAAAACATTCTTATTAATCTACATTCCCATAAACAATGAAATAGGGTTCCTTTACTTTCCATGCATTTTGTGCATGTATCTGGTATATTTTTGTTATATCTATTTAACTCCTCCGGTGTAACATACATCCGCATTAACCATTTGAAATGTATCAATTTAAGGCGTGCATTTATTGATTTGGTTTGAGCTTCTGTACAAGCCAATTCCCATTGTTCCTCTGAAATTTCAATTTGCAGATCTTCTTTCCAGTAGTTTAATCTTTTCAGTGAATTTTCACTTGAAGATAGTGTCAATGAGTTATAAAACTCTGAAATAATACCCTTTCTTTTACTATCTTTCATCATCATTTTTTCCAAGGATGAATAAATAGGTCGAGTGAGAGCTTTATTTTGATTTGATCGAATAAAGTTTCTAAGTTGAAGGTATTTAAAAAAATGTGTTCTATTGAGATTAAATTTGATCCTCAGCTCTTCAAAAGACATTATGTTGTCTGCACATGGCAAATATAAATCCTGAATCTTTTGTATCCCTTTTAAATTCCATACTTTAAATACAGCGTCCGCTCTCCCTGGTTTAAAATATTGATTACCCCATATTGGACTAAATTGTGACAATAACTGTGGTTCTTTTAAATAGTTTTTAGCTTCACACCATATTTTGATCATATGCTTTACAAATGGATTTTTAACTTGTTTTTGTAATTTTTTTGCCGAATCTGAGTATATGAATATGGGAAGAGGTAAAGGTAAATTGTATGATTCCATTTCAGTCCAGTGAGGGAGATCATTTGATGAAAAATAATATGTCATAGACCTCAGTTGTGCCGACCAATAATACAACATAAAATTTGGACATTTCAGACCTCCACGATCAAATGGTAAATATAATAAAGACAAACGTAATCTAGCCCTCCTGTTGTTCCATATAAATTCCACTAACTTTTTTTTTATTCTTGAGAATAGATCTAAAGGTGGTGATAAGGGAATGTATTGAAATAAATAAAGTATTTTAGGTAAAATATTACTTTTAAGTATATTGATTCTCCCGATCATCGACATTGGTAGTGACATCCATCTCTGAGTTAACTCATTGATATCTGTCATTAAGGCTTCATAGTTGACACTGGCGACTGATTCTAGCTTAGGCATAATTTGGATTCCTAAATATTTAAACTGATTTACAACATTGAATTGATTTACCTCAGGGGCTGGGTAATTTCTCTGGGTCTCATTTAGCATTAATATTGAAGATTTAGTTTTATTTATTTTATATCCTGATATTTCCCCAAAATTCTTTATTAAATTCAACAAGGTTGGAATTGATTTTTTTAGATTCGACATAAACAAAATTATATCATCGGCGTACAGGGAGATTTTATGTTCTGTTGGTCCAACTTTAATTCCATATATTTGTGAATGTAAACGTATCGCTATCGCTAAAGGTTCAATTGCCATAGTAAACAGTAAAGGTGAAAGTGGACAGCCTTGTCGACATCCTCTATTGATTTTTATTGGTTTTGAAATATTGTTATTTGTTAGGATTTCTGCTGTAGCATTATTGTATATTATTTGAACCCATTTTATGAAATTATTTCCAAGTCCAAACCTTTGTAGGACTTCAAAAAGAAAGGGCCATTCAACTCTATCAAAGGCCTTTTCGGCGTCCAATGATAGGAGAGCTGTATCCGGTGCTTCTTTATTAAAATAAATAATATTAAATAGTCTTCTTACATTATGGAAGCCTTGTCTACCCTTTATAAAGCCATTCTGATCTCGATTAATAATATTTGGTAAAATTTCTTGTATTCGTCTTGCTAAAATTTTACAGATTATCTTAAGGTCGGCGTTTAATAGGCTTATTGGTCTCATATTTTCACATTTATTAGAGGGCTTACCTGGTTTTGGCAGCAGTATAATTAAGGCATTATTTATGTATGATGGTAAATTATTATTTTGAAATGCTTCTAAAACCATTTCCAAAAAAGGTTTTATTAATTTATTCTTAAATTTTTTATAAAGGTCAACTGGAAGACCATCTGGTCCTGCACTTTTTCCTGATTTCATATTATCAATGGCTAGCCCAACTTCTTCTTGACTAATTTTAGACTCCAATATCTCCCTGTTTTCATTTGGAATACACGGTATAGATAGTTCGTTCAAAAACCCATTTAGTTTTGTTAAATCAGGTTCATTTTTGGTATCATATAATTTTTCATAGTAATCTCTAAAGGCTCTATTAATTTCTAAAGGATCTATAACTACCTGTCCCTTACTTATAATACTGGTAATTGGTGTTTTAATTTCCAATTGTTTAATCTGCCATGCTAATAATTTTCCTGATTTTTCACCTTGTTCATAAAAAGATTGTTTCAATCTTAGAAGACTCGAGGCAGCTCTATTCGCTGATTTTTTGTCGTATTCAGCTCTCAAAATCAGTAATTCATTCTCCAACCTTGGGTCACTTCCTGCATACACTTTTTCCTGAAGATTTTTTATTTTATGTTCCAATTTAGCTCTCTCCTCTCGAGTCTTCTTAGATTTTGATCCTGTATAACTAATAATATGTCCCCTAATAAAAGCTTTGAAAGCCTCCCACTTTACACATGCTGATGTTTGTGTAGTATTGATGTCAAAGAACTCGTCTATCTGTTTTTCTATATACTTGACAAATTCCTCATCCTGAAGCCATTTATGCTGAAATTGCCATCTACCTGATTCCTTTGTCAATTTTTTATCTACATATATTAGACAACAGGGTGCATGATCAGAGATCACGATGTTATCATAAAAGCAGTTTTGAATCTTGGACCTTAATTCTGTGGAAATCAAAAAATAATCAATACGTGAGAATGTCTTGTAGGTACTGGAATAACAAGAATAGGCTTTAACTTGTGGTTTCATTTCTCTCCATATATCTAACAATCTCAATTCTTTCATAAAATGATTAATAGTCATCCTACATCCAATGTGCGTACAATCCAGTCCTGTTGATCTATCCACACCTGGATTCAATGTACAATTAAAATCCCCTGCTATTATATGTTGCCCTGTAAGTGATGATAAGATGAGAAATAAATTAGCAAAGAACTTCTGATCATCTATATTGGGACCATATAAGTTCACAAGATTTATATTTTCTAATAGCAAAGAACCTTGAATGATTACATATCTTCCAAATTTGTCTCCAATTACATTTTTCACTTGAAAAGGAACTGATTTATGTATGAGAGTCATAACTCCCCTGGCTCGGGATGAAAATGAAGAGGTGAATACACTTCCCTGCCATCTACTCCTAATTCTTTTAACATCCTCCTCTATCAGATGAGTTTCTTGTAAAAACACAATTCTTGAACCCATGTCCTTTATTTTATTCATAACTTGTTTAAGTTTTTTTAAATTTTGTAGACCTCTGCAATTCCATGAAGTTAAATTAAGATTAACACTTTGGTCCATGATCAATAGAGAGTTTGGGATTACCTTGCAGTGTAAACATGCTCATACAGAGAAGCAAAAACATGAGTGGTTGAACATTCATCCTACAAACTACACACAAACAAATTTCCCCTTCCCACACTTGTGGCAAACCCCCCAAAATCAAAAGAAAAATTCTGTCTCCCGATATAGCCATCGACCGTTCCACACCCACGGGGAACAGCCTAAGCCACTCCTTCTTCATCCTCCCAATCACCCCAACTCTACTGCTTTTAATGACGTAACATTAACTCTCCTCTGTAGTTTTCCAACTTAACTCCAAAATTTTTAACAACTTTGTACATCATAGTTTTTTTTGTTTGTTTGTTTTGTTTTTGTTTTGTTTTTTTAATATATAATACAATCTATATTTTGTAAACTTACTATTTACTTCAAGTCAGTCAGATGCCTGTGCAAATGCTTAATTATTCTACCTTATATTTTGTTCATGCTTAGCTCCCACCAGTCTCTTCTTCTTCTTTGATCTTCTTGATGAACTCCTGCGCCTCCTCTGGGGTCTTGAAGATGTGGGTTCTGCCCTCATACGTGGTCAGCAGTCTCGCAGGATAGATTACACCATGACGAATCCCAAGGTTGCGCAGCTCCTTACGTACGGGATCAAACTGCTTCCTCAATTGCTGGATTCCTGTGGCCAAATCTGGGTAGAACCGCACCTGCTGGTCCTGGTGTTTAATCTCTCCTTTAGCACGTGCAGCGTTGAAGATCTTCATCCTGTCTCTGTTGCTAAGAAACTTCATAATTAAGGTCCTCGGCGGTCCCTTATCTCTCCGTGGGCCAATACGATGTGCTTTTTCCAGAACCACTGCTGATTGCAACTCCTCGCTGCCCAGCACCTCCGGAATCCACTTTTCCAGAAAGGAACATACGTCCCGACCTTCTGATTCCTCTGGAAGACCCACCAGCCTCAAATTATTCTGTCTCGACCGAGATTCCAAATCCAAAATATTATCTTCCAGAGATTTTTTTTTTTTTTCCAAAGTGCGCACCTTTAATTGAAGACGGGTGACGTCATCTTCAGCACTAGCGAGACGGAGCTCCATCTGCGCCGTTCGTTCTACACAGTCACCCAATTCCTTTCTTATTCCTTCCAACGCTGTCATAATCCCATCAAATCTAGAGGAAAAGTCCGCTCTCATTGAACTCATGGCTGCCATCAGCGCATCTGCGCCATTCCCCGCAGAAATCGCAGCGTTGCCAGCCTCCTCCGCCATATATGGAGTTTTGTTTGCTGCGTCACAGACCTGAAAGTCCGTTAATTTGGACTGTTTCGGCGGCTCGCTTTTTCCTTTTCCTGGTTTTCCAGCCTTAGGCTTCGCCGACATATCCTCGCCCAAATGCTGGGATACGTTCTGTCCCAAATGAGAGAGTTATTTGCCGATTTTTTTTTTTCCAGGAGCAGAGCAGAGCGAGACACGTCCGTCCTACGTGGCAGCCATAACCGGAAGTCCAGGAAACCACATATTTACATTCACACTTTCCACTAATTTTACAACCACAAATTTCCCTAGCATGCATGTGTTTAGAGTGAGATGAAGTCTGACAACCCATGGGGACAGCATGCAGACTTCACCCAGAAAGGCCCAAGCTGGCCCACATGTTCAAACCCAGAACTTTTTTTTGCTGTTCTTGCTTTCTTGTTTCATGCTGCCCAGGCATTTGTTTTTAACATGAAACTGAAAAATGATAATCAGAATTTAAAAGGAATCTGGGTTACTCTATGTGAAAGGCATCTATTGTTTACAATCAAATACCATGCTAAGATTTTATTGTGAAAAAATATTTTGTAGGGTCTTTATACCTTTAGTGCCTTGATATGAACCAGTGCTATGTAAGTAAAACTGAAGTGAAATGGAATATACACAATGGGGAAATAAGTATTGAACGCATCACTCTTTTCCCAGTACATACTGTATATTTCCAATTTTCACCAGACTTTGGTATTATCTCAAGAAATCCACATAGAGAAAGAAATCAAAACATTTAAGTCCATGAAACTATGCATGATAAACTAGAATGAATCAGGAAAAAGTACTGGACACGTGAGAAAAAGCACTACCCCAAGGAATCAGCTGAAAGTTGTTAGAAGTTCTACCTCTTGCATACTGTACCTGTGGAAACTAATATCAGCTGGGTATGTACTTGATGAGTGGCTATAAAGTTTTTTTGTCAAACAAGAAACATCCCATGATAAGAGGTAAGAGCCAGAAACACTCCCAAAACCTTCACAACCTGATTGTTCCAAAACTTATTGACGGATTTGGCTACAAACATATCCCAAAACTTCTGAATTTTCCAATAAGCATCACTGGGGCTATTATCTGCAAGTGGAAGGAATGCCACTGTACCATCAACTAGCCATGCACAGCAGCTCCTCACAGAATATCTGACCAGGGTGTCAGAAGGATAGTCAGAAGAGCAAAGAAAGCAAAGGAAAACTCGGAAAGAGCTAAAGAAAGACTTGGGAGAAGCAGGTACATTTGTGACATAAAAAAAACAATTGGCAATGCTCTCCACTGTCATGGGCTCCATGTACTCTCACCTCACAAGAGTCATTATTAAAGAAAAGGCACATTGCAGCTCTCTTAAAGTTTGCTAACCAGTATTTGGACAAGTCTGTAAAATACTGGGAGAATGTAGTGTGGTCAAATGAGACGAAAATAGAACTTTCTGGCTGTCATACCACACACCATGTTTGAAGGTGAAATGGCACTGCACACCAGCCAAAATCACCACTCAAACAGTGAAGTTTGGAGGTGGAAGCATCTCTGGCAGACTTCATATAAGTAAAGGAACAATGAATGGAGCCATGTACCGGTGTATTCTTGAAAATAATCTGCTGCTGACCACCAGAATGATGAAGATAAGACAGAGGTGGACCTTCCAGCAGGACAATGATTCCAAACACACAGCAAAGGAAATTGTCATTCAGTTTACAAAAAACTCAAGTTATTAGACTGGCCCAGTCAGTCACCTAACTTAAAACTGTTGACATCTCTTTCATGTAATAAAGTATTCTCGGGGCTTCATTTTCCATGGAGAAGCGTCACACAGTGAGGGCAGTGGACAGTGTTTGGAATAGACTCCGTCTGCAGATACATTTAGGTGACTCTCTGGACTCTTTTTAAAAGCAGTGAAAACTTTTTTGTTTGAGCATTTCTGCTGAGTTTCAATTCAACTGCTTTTTAATGGTAAGTCTGATATTTTTAAAATTATTTTAATCTTGTGTTTTAACTTGTTTTTGTATTTTTTACATTATTTTTATCTATCAACTTCCTTTTATTCCATTTTATTGCACAGTGCTTTGTGACTATACAGTGGATATAAAAAGTCTACACACCTGTTCAAATGCCAGGTTTTTGTGATGTAAAAAAATGAGAGCAAAATAAATCATTTCAAAACTTTTTCCACCATTAAAGTGACCTACTGTATAACCTGTACAACACAACTGAAAAACAAACTGAAATTTTAAGGGGAACAATAATTAAAAAAACTTACAATAAGCTGGTTGCATAAATATGCACACCTTTAAACTAATACTTTATTACATCACTCAGTCTTATTGGGTAGGAGTCTGTCAGTGTGGCATATCTTGATGGGGCAATATTTGCCCACTCTTCTTTGCAGAAACACTCCAAATCTGTCAGATTGCAAGGGCATCTCCTGTGCACAGCCTTCTTCAGATCACCCCACAGATGTTCGATCGGATTCAGGTCTGGACTCTGGCTGGGCTATTCCAAAACCTTCATCTTCTTCTGGTGAAGCCATTCTTTTCTTGATTTGGATGTGTGCTTTGGGTCATTGTCATGCTGAATGATGAAGTTCATCTTCAGCTTTCTAGCAGAAGCCTGAAGGTTTTGTGCCAACACGGACTGGTATTTGGAACTGTTCATAATTCCCTGCACCTTGACTAAGGCCCAGTTCCATTTGAAGAAAAACAGCCCCAAAGCATGATGCTGCCGCCACCATGCTTCACTGTAGGTATGGTGTTCTTTTGGTGATGAGCAATGTTGTGTTTGCGCCAAATATACCTTTTGGAATTATGGCCAACAGGTTCAACCTTGGTTTCAACGAACCATAACACATTTTTCCACATGCGTTTGGGAGATTTCAAATGTGTTTTTGCAAAATGTTGTCGGACTTGGATGTTTTTCTTTGTAAGATAAGTCTTCTGTCTTGCCACCCTACCCCATAGCCTAGACATATAAAGAAGAGGGGAGATTGTTGTCACATGTACTAAACAGCCAGTACTTGCCAAAAATTCCTGCAGCTTCTTCAATGTTGCTGTCGGCCTCTTGGCAGCCTCCCTGACCAGTTTTCTTCTCATCTTTTCATCAATTTTGGAGGGATGTCCAGTTTTTGGTAATGTCACTGTTGTGATATATTTTCTCCATTTGATGATGACTGTCTTCACTGTGTTCCATGGTATATTTAATGCCTTGGAAATTCTTTTGTACCCTTCTCCTGACTGATACCTTTGAAAAATGACATCCCTCTGATGATTTGGAAGCTCTCTGTGGACCATGGCTTGTGCTGTAAGATGTGACTACAAAAATGTCAGGAAAAGACTACTAGAACAGCTGAACTTTATTTGGGGTTAATCAGAGGCACTTTAAATGGTGGCAGGTGTGTGCTGACTTCCATTTAACATGAGTTTGAATGTGATTGGTTAATTCTGAACACAGCCACATCCCCAGTTATAACAGGGTGTGCATATTTATGCAACCAGGTTATTGTAAGTTTTTTATTTTTTATTATTCCCCTTAAAAGATTTCAGTTTGTTTTTCAGTTGGGTTGTACAGGTTATAGGTCACATTAATGGTGGAAAAAGTTTTGAAATTATTTTTCTTGGTCTCATTTTTTTACATCACAAAAACCTGGCATTTGAACAGGTGTGTGTAGACTTTTTATATCCACTGTATGTCTGTGAAAAGCGCTTCATAAATAAACTTTACTTATTTGGGACTCGGAGAAAAAGCAAGCTCCATGTCAGTGTGTTTTTAGCTTAGCCATTGCTAATGCTGCTCCGAGACGTATGCTGGCCTGTGTGTTCTGAGTGGTTTTTTTTTGTTTGTGCAGCGCTTCTTGCTGGTAGTGTGTCATGTCAACGTCTTTACTTCCATCTTTATTATAAAATCCAAAAATCCTACATTTGAGCTAGCATTGAGCTAACTGCTTCTTAACTTTCAAAGCTGGCTGCAAATCTCTCGACACAAGATATGACTTCCACCAACAATGGGGGGCTTTTGCACCATCTGGCTGCAAATCTTGCGAGACAAGCTATGACTTCACTTGACTGGGTGCTTGCTTTGTGCCATCTAGTAGACTGAAAACGCAATTATTTGAATACCCAAGAGAGTATGCAATATTTACATGATAATTAATATAAAAGATCAATCCATGCGTTCAGGGATTGGTGCGTTGTCGTTGGTGTCAAGTATCACAATCTATCACTGAATCGATCTTTTGTCCCACCCCTAGTGAATGGGAGGGAGGCAGGTAGAAAGGTGAAAATGGAAGGAGTAGAGGTAGTGGAAGTAGATGAGTTTAAATACCTGGGATCAACCATCCAAAGCAATGGAAAATGCACGAGAGGTGAAGAAGAGTGTGCAGGTAGGGTGGAGTGGGTTGAGATGAGTGTCATGGGTGATTTGTGGCAGAAGGATAGCAGCTAAAGTGAAAGGGAAGATTTACAAGATGGTAGTGAGACCTGCTATGATGTATGGTTGGGAGACAGTGGTACTGACAAAAAGACAGGCGGTAGAGCTGGAGGTGGCAGAGTTGAAGATGCTAAGATTCTCAGTGGGAATGATTAAGAGGGACAGGATTAGAAATGAGTATATCAGAGGGACAGCTCAGGTTGAGCAGTTTGGAGACAAAGTAAGAGAGGCAAGGCCGAGATGGTTTGGACAAGTGCAGAGGAGGGATCGTGAATATATTGGACAAAGGATGTTGAAGATGGAGCTGCCAGGCAGGAGGAGAAGAGGAAGACCACAGAGGAGATTCATGGATGTAGTTAAGGAGGATATGGAGAGGGTTGGTGTTAGAGGAAGATGCAAGGGATGGGGTGAGATGGAGGCAGATGATCCGCTGTGGCGACCCCTAAAGGGAGCAGCCGAAAGAAAAAGAAAATTGGCTGTTAAAACTCAGGGCATAGTCACCATAGTTGTAGTCTTTTCAGTGTTCCTACCAAGAACGGAGCTGTTGCAGGCAATGCGGGCCCTCTCAGGCTATGGGGGAAGTGATGTTCACCCATCACAGTTCGATGTACCATCAAAATAATTTTGGAAATGTAATTTAAAGTTGAAAATCTTACATAGTGTTGCTTTAAATCCAACTGAAAATTTGTGAAAAAAAAAACAAACCAAAAGATCAGGAATCATAACAGGAACCTGTTATGTCCACAAACCTGGTGATGAATGAGGCGGAGACGGAGATGGTGGTAGCGTCGAACACAGCTTTATTGATGGGTAATAGAAGCAGTACATGGCAAACACCTAGTGCGGTCATCCAGCACAAGAGGAAGTGCTGATGATGACCCACCCCGCTATATAGGGCAGTGCGGTGACGCAGCAGGAAGTCGGCGTCACCACACTACACTTCACAATTAGTGCGCCAGCACATCCCTCCCCACTTTACAGAGTCCAAAAAAACATACACACAATCAAACCCACCTCAATTTGGAACCTGAATCACAGTCTAAAATAACGTAAACTAAGGTGCTAAAAGGCCTAACACCCTCGCACAAAACAACCTAAAATAGAGCCGGTGGGTGGACTATCACATGACGTGCACGGCATGGTGGATTATTCTGCCACTGAATTAAACTAAAATGTCCTTTATTGAAACTAAAAATATCTGCCGTGCTCCTAAAACTAAACATTTTGAACACACAATAACAGCAAACTATAAGCAGGAAGCTACAGCACAGTCACTTGGGTGGGGAACGTAGAACCAGCATGGGGGTGGGGGGGCAGGGCAGCCCCTCAGCAGGCGTGCCCTGGAGGCAGCAGGCCCCCAGAGCGATGGCTGATCTTCCGGACAATGGAGCTTGGATCCCACACTGCCATCATTGACTCCTGTCGAGCCTCGCCACCTGGAGCGTCCTCCTGAACACGCCGAAGCTGATTGGCATGCCTCGATGAGCTGTAAGACAACTGGAAGTACGCTGCACCCAGCTTCACCATTATCTGCAGACGTGCTTGATGTTTTGCTGGTTGTCGTTTGGCCCATCTTCACCGTGGTCATTCATCACCCCGAACCCAAACCAAGTTCATAACCCTAAGTGGGGCCCTGCTTAAGCCTTATTCATGCTGCATTTTCCCTCTAGTTCGCTTTGGTTCGCATGCGCTTTGGACGAGCCTGGCACGCACGCGGCGCTGTTAATGCTCACTTTTTTCATCTACCCAGGCCAAGCGGTTGACACGTGTGCACAGACATCATTTGTAATTTCACTCCCACCCGATAGGTAGCGCCAATGCGCTGACACTCCAGGATTTTCACCAACAAAGAAACGCTACTTGCTTTCTGCTGCTTGACTTCCCGGTTTTCACTCCTTTTCCACAAAGATGCTGCTGCTGCTGCTGCTGAAGTATTTATGTATGATTCATGTATGTTTATTCTCCTCTTCCGCTTCCTCGTTGTCATGTTCATCTACTTTGTCTTGGTATGCTGTGCCGAAATCGCCACCTCGTGAATGGGACATTCAGTCTTGTGCATGCACTTTTCAACGTGTTCAGGTCGTGGGCATGTGGCGCAGTCACAAAATTTGAGCTGCACGTGGTTGAGCACTGCGGACACTAGCAGAGTGGAGACAATGACGTAAATTTCGTCACACAAGGTTTCGGGTTACATGTACGCGGACAGCAGAGGTATAGCATGAATCCAGCTTTAGTCTGATGTGCTGCTGCTTAGCATGCGGTAACTCCATGCTCGTCAGTCTGGCCCTGTCCCCTTCTTAAAACGTCATAGCGGTCACCCTCATAGCTGCAGACCCCCCCATCCCTCTGCAGCCAAGCTCCAGAGGCATCTGGGGCTAGCATGGTGTCACTTGCCGATGCGGGTGCCCCGCCGCCACGCTCAGTAACCTCCTTTACCATGTCCCAAGTGCCGGCACTGAGACTTTCCCATGCCGAACCTGAGTGAGGCTGGTCCTGCTTAACCGCTAGAGTGTCCGGTAGTCCCTCATCCCACACCATGTCCTCTTCGGCCACCGGAACTGGCGGGTTCCAGCAGCCACAACCCGACCATTCGTTCCCCGCACAGTCTTTAATGGCGAAACCCAGCCCGTAGAATAGGTCACAGACCATGATGTTATCGCCGCGCTCCACCACTTGGAACGTGAAGTCAACTATCTTTGCAGACTTGTAACAAACTGTTAACTCCAAAGTCCCAACCGTGCACAGCCTGCTATCTCCATAGCCATACAACGGCACTGGGTTACCGTTAATCCTGTAGTGGGGGAAGAACTTCTTCACCGTGGTCCAGTTTAGCATTGATCGCACCGCCGCCATGTCGAGCAACAGTGGCACCTCCATGCCATCTAACTTCACTGAGCAATACGTGTACCTGTTTGTACTGGGACTTACTGTATGGATGGTTGTCGGGTGTGGGTGGAGTGATTTCTTCCGTGGGCTCTCCGGCTTGGATAAGCAGCACACTCTGGCATAATGGTTCAAGCGTCCAAATCTGCTACAACATTTTCCTTTTGCCGGGCATTCCTTTGCCTTATTGTGGTGCATTGCAGATCCACAACCCTTGCATGGGGGTCTTCCTGGGGCAGACCTTTGGCTGGCAGCATTGGTTTCCGCAATAACGTCATCCAAGCTATCCTCGCTATCTGAGTCTGCAACATTTGCCGT
Organism: Pholidichthys leucotaenia; assembly: GCA_020510985.1. NCBI lineage: Eukaryota > Metazoa > Chordata > Actinopteri > Cichliformes > Pholidichthyidae > Pholidichthys > Pholidichthys leucotaenia. The sequence continues at coordinate 310,356,046 of CM035837.1, read as the reverse complement.
GGCGGGTGGCTCCAGCGGCCGCTGTGACTGGTGCCAGTTTAGCTCCGAAGCTAGCTTGTCTGCGACCTCCAATTGGAAAGCTAGCTCGACAGCTCTGGCTAATGTTAAGCCATTCGGTGCCATTAATAGCCTAGCTCGCAATGCAGTGTTGCACGTGTGCTCTGCTAGTTGGTCGCGCACCATTTGATCTTTGAACTGTCCAAAATGGCACTCGCTAGCTAGCTGCCTCAAGTCAGCGACAAATTGGTGGATGGGCTCACCTACACCTTGGTGTCACTGGCAAAAACGAATTCTCTGTACAGTCACACTGTCTGGAGTGTGGAAATGGTTAGCTAGCAGCTCCACGACATCCTCAAATGAGTCCGATGCGCTGAGCCTTTGATACCCAGGTGTGTGGATGAGAAGTGCACATGCCCTCACCTTATCGAGTGTCCCGAGGTCCAGCGCGGTGATGTAGGTTTGAAAAGCCTTGAACCAACGCAGCCAAGGCACTGGCAGTTTGCCCAGGAGCTCGAGGAAGGGACGGAGTGGTGTAACGCACACCTCAGTGAGTTAATCCTCAGTCGCCAAATGTTATGTCCACAAACCTGGTGACGAATGAGACGGAGATGGTGGTAGCGTTGAACACAGCTTTATTGATGGATAATAGAAGCAGTACACGGCAAGCACCTAGTGTGGTCATCTGGCACAAGAGGAAGTGCCGATGATGACCCACCCCGCTATATAGGGCAGTGCGGTGGCGCAGCAGGAAGTCGGCATCACCACACTGCACTTCACAATAAGTGCGTCAGCACAGAACCCTGGGATCTTTGAGATTTAAAAGCAGTCTCTTTAGAAGAGTGAAGAGCAAAAGTCTAAATTCCCAGCTGAGCACTACCAGAGATTAGTTTTTCATAAAGGAAGCATCGTGAAGCTGGCATTGTGGAAAAAAAGGGCTTCTCCATTAAGTATTAAATAAATTTTAGTTGCCATGCTTAGTACTTTTTTCCTGTTTCATTGCATATTTTTACACATTCATTACCTCTTCCAAGGAGGTAATATCATCAGGGTGGTGTGTCAGTTTGTCTGTTTGGCTGAGTGTTAGTAGGATTACGCATAAACTGCTGGATGTATTTTGATGAAATTTTCTACAAACATGGCCCTTGGGCTACAGATGAGCTCATTAGATTTTAGAGGTGATCTGAGAGTGCATACCTCCACCAAGGGCTTATCTGGCAATGTTAAAGAACGTGGAAAAAAGTGATTCAGAATCCACATTCTGACACAGATCACCTCCAAAATCTAATGGGTTCATCTGTTCCACAAGTAATACCTCAGCTAAAAATTTAATCAAAATCCTGCTCACAAACAGCCAGACAGGCAGACAGATCTTGGTGGAGGTGGATACTCTCTGAGTGCCCTCTAGTTTATTTATGTTTTGACTTCTTCTTATGTGTGGATTTCTTGAGTTAATATCAAAATCTGATGAAAATTGCATGTGAGTTTTATTGGAAAAATAGTATGTGTTGGAAAAAAATGCTGAAGCATTCACTACTCATTTCCCCTGCTGCAGATGTCTTAGCATACAGTGGATATTTAGTTTAAGTGTATTTGTGTGATTCCATGTTTTAATTCTGTCAAAGTCATTTTTGGGACATTTCACATATGTGCATTACATATATATATTTTTTTATTTCTTTGTTTAGGATAAGAAGCTCATGAAGGCGTTGTTCGACGTGCTGGCTCACCCACAAAACTTCTTCAACTATACAGCACAAGAATCAAGAGAAATGTTCCCTAAATCTTTCATCCGTTTCTTACGTTCCAAAGTCCTGAGATTTCTTCGCCCTTAAAAGTTGTCGACTGCAGGTTTTTAGATTTTTATGATAAACTTACATTAGATGCTGACCCCAGAATCCCCTTTTCAACACACAGTGGGCCTTTTCAGAATATTTTTGTCCCCGCACAGGGCTTGACATCAACCTTTTTTTTCCACCAATCACTATGGCCTGTAGCTTTCACAAGTTAGTAGCCACTCACTATATTTTTCACAAGCTACTATAAGTTTGTAGTTGGAAAATGTTGTTTTATTTAATTAAAGGTGGTGCTTTCCTCCAATCAAAGTGGCTATTGACAGTGACGGTGCTACAGGCTATTGCTGACTTTCACCTACATTTTGTTGATGCTTTTAATGTCAAGCTCTGGTTACAGGAGTGCTTTTCTATTGTGGACCTTACGCCTGATGAAAATGGTGCTATAAGGAAAAGTGGATAGTTCAAACAAATGGACTTCAAACTGAAGCAGTACGAAGCACAGACATACTTGGATATCTCCAGAAAGGATTCACAATTAATCCATCAGATTCAAAATCTTTAAAGTGCGTATCTTTTTTTATTTGAATCCCACTGAATACTGTACATGATAATATAATAGTATTATGTTTAAATAACAAATGTAATGGCCGAAGAGATGTCAGTGCTGCTGTATATAGAGTGCACATTTAGTTTTAACATAGACTACTTTGCACATTCTAAATGTCAAAAATCAACATTGCAAAATGTTGATCAACATTGCAAAATAAGAGCTACTAAAGAAGCATCCATGCCACAAAAGTAAATATCCTGATCAGTGTTTATGGTGTAAATTTTTAGGTGAAACACAAATGTAGCACAAGATACAGTGCTGTCAAGTATTTGCCCACTTCCTGTTTTCTTGTATTTTTGCATATTTGTCACACTTAAATGTTTCACATCATCAAACAAATTTTAATATTAGACAAAGATAACCTGAATAAATACAAAATGCAGTTTTTAAATGATGATTCCATTTATTAAGTGAGAAAAAAGCTATCCAAACCTTCCTGACCCTATATGAAAAAGTAATTGCCCCCTAAACCTAATAACTGGTTGTGCCACCTTTGGCAGCAACAACTGCAGTCAAGTGTTTGCAATAACTGGCAATACGTCTTTCACGTCACTGCTGAGGAATTTTGGTCCACTCTTCTTTGCCGAATTGGTTTAATTCAGCAACAATGGAGGACTTGAGCTTGAAGTCATGAACTGATGGTCGGACATTTTCCTTAAGGATTTTCTGGTAGAGAGCAGAATTCATGGTTCCATCAATTACAGCAAGTCGTCCAGGTCCTGAGGCAGCAAAGCAGCCCCAGATCATCGCACTACCACCACCATGTCTTACTGTTGGTATGATCTTCTATTTATGAAATGCTGTTAGTTTTATGTGAGATGTAACGGGATGTGCCACCTTCCAAAAAGTGCAACTTTTATCTTGTCAGTCCACAAAATATTTTTTTTCAAAATTCTTGAGGATCATCAGTATGTTTCTTGGCAAATGTGAGACGAATGTCATGAGCTGAGCACTGGAGGTTTTCGCCATGCTCAGTCTCATGGCTTTTCTCTATATTTGTATATTTGTTGTTTTTTGTGCCTTTTGGTTTTTGTATAGCTTGTACTGTTTCTTATTTTTCCTCATCCTCCTGTTTATGTCATTGTTTTGTTACACTCTTATTTTGTATTTATTTCTCAGTCTGTGTTTGTTGATTTTTTTTTCTTTTTCCACAATATCTTTATTGAACCTTTTTTTTCTTAACAAACATGATACAAACAATCAAACACTAACACTAAAGTACTACAAAAAAAAATGCACTAAAAACACCAACAACCACCAACAAAATCAAATCTTCAACAATGCTCCTCTGTTTAGTCTAGACAATCCAATACATAAGTATACATATTATGTTCACCAGTTTGGAATTTACAAGGTCCACACACATCATTCACCTTCTTCTTCAAGAGTTATGTTTAAATTTTTTACATGATCAATAAAAGGTCTCCATATATTCTCAAACACAATTTCCTTTGATTTCAGTATATATGTTATTCTTTCTAATGGAAGGTTTGTTAACATCTGTCTTAACCACTGAGTCACATCTGGTCTATGAGTCTTTTTCCATAATAGTGCAATACATTTTTTGGCATTAAGCAAACTGAGGTCTATGAATGTTCTTTCACTTTTATTAAAATTATGCTTTTCTGGGTACAGACCCAACGTGTTTGTTGATATTTAATTCTTTATACCTCACTGTTGTGTTCTCCCTCTGGGTTGACAGCTGTCAGTGGCGCTTCCGGGAATTTGCACCATGGTGGGCGCTGTCCCTGTCAGCTGTCAGCCTGTTCTCTCCCCTCTCATTGCTCCCAGCTGGTCCAAATTATAATCTTTGTTACCTCCTGCCCGCTCATGTAATCCACACCTGTCATCACTTGTATCATTTGTTTCTGACCCTATTTAAGGGCTGTTATTTTCATTTCTCTTTGCTGGAATCTTGAGTTACACCGGGACCTCCGAGGGTGCAACTCCTCCTCAGTCAGGGTCTCCGTGTGTGCTATGTCCCAGTCGAGGACCGTCGTGGGTGCTGTGCCCCAGCCTGAATCCAATATGGGTGCTGCGCACCTGTGTGGGCCCACCGTGGACATTACGCTCCAGCCCGGGGGTCACCGTGGGTGCAGCTCTGGTCCAGTCCGGGTCCATTGTGGGTGCAGCTCTGGCCCAGTCCGGGACCACCATGGGTGCAGCGCTGTCCCAGTCCGGGACCATCATGGGTGCTGCGCTGTCCCAGCCCGGGATCACCGAGGGTGCTACAGGCCAGTCCGAGGGCGTCATGGTTCCCCCTCCTCTCCCTGACGCCACCGTGGTTCCCCTTCCTCTGCCAGACGCCGTCATGGTTCCCCCTCCTCTGCCAGACACTGTCGTGATTCCCCCTACTCCGCTGTCCTCTCCTTCTTTGGGCTTCCCTGTGGGGCAGCCGCCTCCTGGGCCACGCCTTCTGTTTAGGTGGCTGAAGAACCCTGGCTGACCACCTGACAAGCTGTGCCATTGAGTTGGGTGGCTCATACCGTATTCTCCGGCAGGCCACCCGACTCTTACTACCTTGCCGTTTGTCAGGCCTGGGACTTTGGCCGCCCACCTGAACTGTCCAGCTCTTCGGTCCAGGGGCCTGGGGTGGTTGGGGTTTTGTCGGGTGTGGGTCCTGAGTGGGGTTTTGTTTTGTTCCCTCCTAACCTTTTCCCATCACCCACCCGGGTTGATTTATTGTTATCCCTCTTTTTTTTTGGGGGGGGGGGGGTACGTGGCTTATTTTTTGATGTTTTCTGGGTATCTGGTATCCACCCCTTGAGAGGGGGGCTCTGTCATGAGCTGAGCACTGAAGGTTTCTGCCATGCTCAGTCTCATGGCTTTTCTCTATATTTGTATATTTGTTGAATTTTGTACCTTTTGGTTTTTGTATATCTCATACTGTTTCTTATTTTTCCTCATCTTCCTGTTTATGTCATAGTTTTGTTACACTCTTATTTTGTATTTATTTCTCAGTCTGTGTTTGTTAATATTTAATTCTTTAATTCTTTATATCTCACTGTTGTGTTCTCCCTCTGGGTTGACAGCTGTCAGTGGCACTTCCGGGATTTTGCTCCATGGTGGGCGCTGTCCCTGTCAGCTGTCAGCCTGTTCTCTCCCCTCTCATTGCTCCCAGCTGGTCCAAATTGTAATCTTTGTTACCTCCTGCCCGCTCATGTGACCCACACCTGTCATCACTTGTATCATTTGTTTCTGACCCTATTTAAGGGCTGTTATTTTCCTTTCTCTTTGCCGGAGTCTTGAGTTACACATCCTCTTCTCCACCAGAAGCCATTCCCTGTTCTGGTGAGTTTTGTTTCTATTCATTCGTGCGTAAGTTGCTTTATTATCTGTTTGGACTTTCGTTGGTGCACTGTTTGGGACTTTGTGCTTTTGTTAATAAACACCACAAACTACAGTTCAGCATCTGGGTCTTCCTTTCTGCCCCGAGGGGCAATTCATGATGAGTCTTTGTGTTCTTTTTGGTCAGCAGTGATTTTCTTCTTGGAAATCTCCCATGGATGTCATTTTTGTTAAGTCTCTTTCTTATTGTTGAATCATGGACCAATGTCCAAACTGAAGCAAGTGAAGCCTGCAGTTCTTTAGATGCTGTTTTAGGTTTTTGTTTCTCATCTGTTCTTGAATTTCTTTAGATCACAGCATGATGTGTTGCTTTTTGAGATCTTTTAGCCTACTTCACTTTGTCAGACAGGTTCTGTTTAAGTGATTTCTTGATTCAACAAGTTTGGCAGTAATCAAGCCTATGTGTGGCCTGTTTGTGTGTGTGTGTGTGTGTGTGTTTGGGTAACTTTTTCTCTTATTAGATGAAATCATCATATAAAAACTGCATTTTGTATCCAGTTATCTTTGTCTAATATTAAAATGTGATGATCTGAAACATTTAAGTGTGACAAATATGCAGCAATATAAGAAATCAGGAAGGGGGGGGGAATTCTTTTTCACAGCACTGTACAGTAACGGTGTAGCATTGCTGCTTTTGCTGTTGGCCCATATAATTTGTGCTTCAGTTTATCTGTCGGTCTTCTGCTGTTGTTCTCATAAAAGCCTTTAACATTCCACAAAACTGATGGTGGCTTTTATTCATTCAAGCCACATTGAGTATTGTGGCAAAGTAACACCAATTTGTATTTTCTGAACAAGTAACCAAAGACATTTCACTCTGCAGACACTCCAAAACCAAACAATGTGATGTCAGAATACATGGATGTGAAACAAGACATTCTGTAAAATAGGAATGAGCTATTCACCTGTTTTAGATGATACTTATATGTATATTTTTATGGTTTTGTACATCTAATGTGTTGTAAATAAATAAATATAGAAATTTTAACGACTTGCTTTTTGTTTAAAAAGATTGTTCTTTTTCACATGTGTAATGCCCTCTGGTTTGGTCTGTAACTTGCCTTATATGTATTTGAAACATGCTCAGCAAAAATATAAACATAAAAATAACAAGGGAAAAAAGGCTTTTCCTGTGCACACAAAAGACGTATTTCTATCAAATTAAAAGCAAACAAAAACATACTGCCAACCGCTTTTCCCCCCAAGACGACCGATCAACCTGCCAGCTGTGGCACATCAAGGTACCGATTAAATCTCATGATTGTTAAAGGAGTGTGTGGTGGTAGGTGGTTAGAATACAAAGGAATTCTAAAATGTGCAGCTTTATCTTGACAAATTTATTTTGCATACAATTGCATCCATAAATCCTTAAAACATTGTACTATTCTAGCATTATGTTAGTGGGATAAAACTGCATTTAGTGACAATTTTTTATTTAAATTTATTGTCCTTACAAGCAAAACCTAGTTTGCATTACATGTATTTTGAATTATTAATTTTCTACATTATAAAGCATTTGATTGAACAAATAATGGATTGGCTGGCTAGAACCGTACATACTACACTACTCACAAAAAGTTAGGGATATTCGGCTTTCAGGTGAAATTTCAGGATGCAACTAAAATGCACTATAACCTTTACAGGTGAACTTAATTTGACCTTCTCTAACCTTTTGAATGCTTATGTACAACTGTTCAATGTTTCAATGCTTTTTGCATAACTTGCTGTTCTCTAACAAGGTGCTCAGTGGCAAAATTTACAACAGGTGTTTGATCCATGAATTAATGAATGAATCTTTATTTTGCATAGATTAGATTAAAAGAAAGGAACAGAACAATATACCAGGGGGAAAAAATCAAATAAGGTCAAATTAAACAATAACTCCTTGGATTATACAGTTCAACATAAATTATCTCAAAAGGGTGATGGCTGAAGCCTCAGCTTATATTGCCCACCCATGTTCCATCTAAGAAGTCAATAAAAGTAATTGCAAAACAAAACAAAGCTAAAACGAAACGTGACAAAACAAAACTAAGCAACAGCACAACACAGACTGGATATGATAATTCTTATGTGATTTTACATGATATGTTTGGAGTATTTCTTCCTTTAGTTTTTGTTTAACTTGACCAAGCGTTGTACATGATTTTAATTCAGCTCCAAAAGCGTTCCACAGTCTGACTCACTGCATTGAAACACAGTGTTGCTTGGTGGTAGTTCTCACTGAAGGTTTATGAAATAGACATGTTCCTCTGAAATGATATTGAATCAACCAATAAATTTTCTGGCTCATTTAGAATTGGTCTTTAAACAGTCCTCTTCATCATGCTGTTCACATTTTGACGTCATGAAACCAAGGCAACACTTAACAACTGATCAACAGTACCTCGCCATTGCGAGACTTCAAACAGGATGTTCTCAGAGGGAAGTGTCCACTGAGCTTAGAGTGTCACAAAGTGTCATCAGCAGGTTACAGCAGAGATACAGAGAGACTGGAAGAGTCATAGAAAGGCATAGAAGTGGACATCCTTTGGCCACATCCCACACTGATGACCGCTTTATTGTGAACAGTGCCTTGTGGCACTGGATGATGAATGCATTCAACTCCAGGCACATTTAAGGGAGGTGAGGCACCCAAGTGTCACGTCAGACCATTCTAAACCATTTACATCAGTGTGGTCTGCGTGCTAGATGACCTGCAAGTGTACCTGACCACACCACCAGGCAAAGGTGTCATCGTCTTGCATGGACCAGGGAACATTTACGCTGGACAAGGGACCAGTGGGCCTCAGTGTTCTCTGATGAAAGTCGATTCACGTTGAGCAGAAATGACTGCCACCAATGATGAAGGAGACGTCAAGGAGAACACTATGAATCAGCCACTGTTGTCACCAGACGAGCCTGTGGTGGTGTTACGGTCTGGGCAGGTGTGTCTAATCAATACAGAACTGCCGTACACCTTGTGAATGGTACAGAGACAAGCTGATACTACCTGAATAACATCATTAATCCAGTCACTGTGCCCCTGCATGAACAACACAGGCCTAATTTCATCTTCATGGACCACAATGCTCCAGCTCATCTGTTACATCTCTAATTAATGAGGAGTGGAGGTGAGGTTTTGTAGTTTTATTAGAACACGTGAACAGGAACACAGGAGTCACCATGCTTGCACAGGAGCCACAGCGAAGAAACAAGATGGCTCCCGCTGTAGCATCTTATACCCCAGGTGACACCATCCCCCAGAGGTGGGGTGTCACCCCTCTCTACTACAGAGCACCGCCATATGAATATATATACAATATACTATCCAACACACACCCCCTTGAAAAAAAAAATGCAGTCACACTAATTAGGCCCTCCCAAAATGTACACCCGGCTCACTCTCTAAGCACAGAAATATACAGATCTATCCATTCATACCATGCTGGCCCGGCGGACCACTCCGGTTTCAGAGTTAAACAGTCAGTAAACAAAAAAGGGCCACTGTGATATCCTACCGTGTAGCAATGATCACACTTGAGTTATTTCTTTGGCTAACTCTGCCATTTATTCTGCAACACACATAATATGACTGAACATGGATTCTGCGCGGGGTTTTCACAATCTTATTCTAATGTGTCCCCTTAGTAGCAGTGCTGAACAATAAAGGTAGTTCCCCCTAGAGGCATGTGCCAGTAATGTTTTAAGTTAGACTTGCAGTCTACCACATCCCTCCCCTCTAGATTAAACTATTCTTAAACACATGTGCCATACACATAATGTCTTTCTCTTTTTTTTTTTTTTATATGTATAACACACATAACAGTCTAACTGGGGAATTGGTTTGACTACCGCATCCCAGTGAGGTTCCAGGACGCATTCTTGTCCTGTGGCTGGGGAACTCACTACTGACTAAGTATAGTCCTTCAAGTAGTCTGGAGCTTTCCTAGCTCGCTGAGATCTTCTCACGGCTGGTGAGCCAACTGCAGGTGAAGACTCAGACTGCTCCACTGTTTCGGCTGCTGCAGTGCTGCCCGTAGAATCTGCAGAGACGGGTACCTCAGGTATCACCTGAAGTGGTGGTTCGTTGATGCTCTCCTCAGAATGGTTGTCAGACAACACCTCTGGTGCCATCGGCAGGGGAATGGAGCTCCTACCACGAACTTGGTCGATGTGTCGCCTCACCACTTGTCCATGGCCTAATGTCACCTTGAATGACACAGGGCCTGTCTTCTCTGTTATTTCTCCTGGTACCCAGGCTGGTCCTGAGCCAAAGTTGCGGGTGTAGACCACGTCTCCTTCTCTCAGTATTCTCTCTCTAGCATGCATGTCATGATAACCTTTTTGTTTCTCTTGTTTATCATGCACTTTGTTTCTGAAGTCTGGATGTATTAAGTCAAATGTTGACCTCAACTTCCTTCCACACAACAGCTCAGCTGGTGACTTGCCAGTTGTAGATTGGGGTGTTATTCGATAGCTGAACAGAGCTCTCGACATTCGGGTTTCAATAGAGTCTCCTGTCATCTTTTTCATGAGTGACTTGAACGTCTGCACGGCCCTCTCGGCTAAGCCGTTAGAAGAAGGATGGTATGGCGCAGTCGTGATGTGACGTATGCCATTCTTTTCAGAAAACTCTTGGAACTGTTCACTCGTAAAACATGTACCGTTATCTGATACTATGATTTCAGGTAGCCCATGTTGGCTGAAACTCTTTCTAAGACATTCAATGGTAACAGTAGAAGTAGAGCTACTCACAGAATATGCATCGATCCACTTTGAGTATGCGTCAACTATGATCAGGAACATTCTTCCCATCCATGGACCTGCGTAGTCAATGTGAATTCTTCTCCATGGTTTATCTGGAACTTCCCAGGGATGTAGTGGGGCTGCTGGAGGACTGTTCCTGTTCTCCTGGCATGCCGCACATGACTTCACAAGCGCCTCCACCTCTGCATCCATGTTGGGCCACCACATGTAACTCCTCGCCAACGCTTTCATGCGAGTGATGCCAGGGTGTGCTTGGTGTAGTTGTTGCAGTAAGGCATTCCGACCAGGTGGTGGAACAACCACGCGTCCTCCCCACAGGATACAACCTTCCTGGGTGCTGAGCTCATCCTGTCGTCGGGCATAGGGAATGAACTCAGGACTGTTCATCTTCGGCCATCCTCGCAAGATGTATTCTCGCACTCTTGCTAGAACAGGGTCTTTGTCTGTCCACTTCTTTATTTGTTGTGCGTTCACCAGGGGCACGCCGATATCTTCAAACAATAGCACTCTCTCCTCCTCCTCAGGCGTGCTGTCTCTTCCTCCATCCAAGGGTAGCCTACTCATCGCGTCAGCATTCGTATGGTCCCGTCCGGCTTTGTAAACGATGGTGTACTCATACGCTGCTAATGTAACGGCCCATCTCTGAATTCTCTGAGATGTCATCTGGGGTATGGCTCTCATTTCACTGAACAGTGAAATTAGTGGCTTGTGGTCAGTCACTATAGCGAACTGTCTCCCGTACAGGTATTTGTGGAACTTTTTTACACCAAATACTACTGCAAGGCCCTCCTTGTCTAGCTGGGAGTAGTTTTTCTCAGCTGCACTAAGAGTTCTTGAGACGAACCCTATGGGTCTCTCTGAGCCATCCTCCATATGATGAGAGAGTACAGCACCCACACCGTAGGGTGATGCGTCACACGCCAGGATGAGTGGTTTGTTTGAATCATAGTGCACTAACACACTACAGGACTGAAGTAGCGCTTTGGACTCTTCAAACGCCTTCTGCTGCTTGACCCCCCATGACCATTTTTCTTCCTTCTTAAGTAAGGTATGTAGTGGTGCCAGCAGCGTGGAGAGCTTTGGGAGGAACCTATGGTAATAGTTCAACAAGCCCAGGTAGGCTTTTAACTCAGTAACATTTTGCGGCTCAGGCGCCTCCGCAATGGCTTCCACTTTGTCTGTTAGAGGGTGTAGACCACTGGCGTTGATCTTGTGGCCTAGGAACACCACCTCTTTTCCCATGAACTCACACTTGCTTCTTTTCAACCTCAGACCGCTTTTCTCCAACCGATGAAGCACTTCCTCCAGCGTTTTCAGATGTTCTTGTTCATTTGGTCCTGTACAAAGGATGTCATCCAAATAAATGGCAACATTCGGAATTCCACCTAGGATGCCCTCCATAGTTCTCTGGAATATAGCAGGACTGGAAGCTACTCCAAATGGTAAGCGTGTGTAGGTATATAAGCCTTTGTGTGTATTGATGGTTACATACTTTCTTGATTCTTCTTCCAAGACTACTTGTTGATAAGCGTGACTCATGTCTAATTTCGTGAAGTGTCGGCCGCCGTTCAGCTGTGCGAAGAGGTCCTCCACTTTAGGAATTGGATACTGATCCACCCGTGATGCTCGATTGACAGTGAGTTTGTAATCTCCACATATTCTAATGGAGCCATCCGGCTTTCTCACTGGGACTATGGGCGCCGCCCATTCTGCAACCTGCACTGGCTCAATGATCTTGTCATCCAGCAGCCTCTGTAGCTCGCTTTCGACCAGTGGCTTGACTGCATAGGGTACCGGTCGGGGTTTGCAGAATCGTGGTTGGGCCTCCTTGTCCACATTAATCTTTGCAGTGACACCTTTTAGCTGTCCTAAGCCTTCCTTGAACACCTCTTTCGAGGATCTCCTCCAGCTGCAATTTGGGCTGAGATTCCACCTTATTCACCAACTGATCCATCATGGCCAGTTCTTGTAGCCAACTTCGCCCTAGTAGATTTGGTCCTTCGCTCCCAACTACTACTACAGGTAAGTCCTTTTCTTTGTTTTTGTGTTGCACCTTCACTTGTGCCATGCCTAGCACGTCTAGCTTCTCTCCTGTGTATGTTTTTAATTTTAATGAACAGGGATTTAATTCTGCTGTGTCTGTTTTCTTCCACAGTTGTGTATATTGCTGTTTACTTAATATGGTTACTCCACAGCCTGTATCAACTTCAAATGTTACTTTCATTCCATTAACATTCATGGTACGCGTGATGGGCGCTACCTTGGTCAGCTCCTCTGACGTGTTGTAAATTGTGTGAAAACCCATGTCTTCTGTATCACTTTCTCCCTCCCCTCTAAGTTGATTCGCTCGCTGGTCCTTTCCAGGGCCCTTGTTTTCATTCTTTTGCCCTTTTACTGTTGCCTTCTGCACCTGTGCATTGCCCACCTTTGTTCTACATGCTTTCTTAATGTGCCCTCGCTTGCCACAATTATGACACAGCTCAGTGGCAAATTTGCACTCGGCGGCATTGTGCTGGCCTTTGCAGCGATAACAACTGGGGAATTTGTGCTGATTTTTGTCAGTCGACACTTTGTGGACACCTACTTGGGTCTTAGGCACACGAACATGCGTTGCTGTGTCCTCTGTTAGCTTCCCTTGCATCTCTCTCACATCTTTAGATGCTGTTTCCATCGCTTGGCATAATTCCAAAGCCTTTGCAAAAGTGAGTTTTGTTTCAAATAAAAGTCGCCGTTGCATTCGGTCATCATTCACTCCACACACAAGTCTGTCTCTTAACATTTCTTCCAATGAGTCTTTGTAATCACAGTGCAGTGTTAATTTCTTCAGTTCTGCCACATACTCTGCTATGGACTCAGTGTTTCTCCTTATGCGTGAATTAAATTTAAATCGTTGCACGATTTCACTCGGTTTGGGGCTGAAGTGCTTCTGAAGCTCAGCAGTAAGCTGGTCGTACGTTTTATCTTTCGGTAATGCAGGGCTTATTAAATTTCTCAACAAACTGTAAGTAGTTGCACCAACTCCACTCAACAGTACAGCCTTCCTTTTGTCTGGCTCCTCAATCTCATTAGCTTCGAAGAAAAAGTCCAACATTTCACTATATTCTTCCCATGACTGAGTCGAGTTATCAAAAGGGGTTACCGTTCCGATTACAGCCGCCATTGCTCGTCGTGGTGGGGAAACCTCGTTTTCCTCCTCTGAACTTGCACTCGAACTACTGGAGTCACTTGAGTTCGCCACACTTGCAATGTTCTCTGTTTCTCGCCGCTGATTTTTTTCTTTTAATCCTCGTCGCCAATTGTGTGATATCCTACCGTGTAGCAATGATCACACTTGAGTTATTTCTTTGGCTAACTCTGCCATTTATTCTGCAACACACATAATATGACTGAACATGGATTCTGCGCGGGGTTTTCACACTCTTATTCTAATGTGTCCCCTTAGTAGCAGTGCTGAACAATAAAGGTAGTTCCCCCTAGAGGCATGTGCCAGTAATGTTTTAAGTTAGACTTGCAGTCTACCACAGCCACTCACAAAAATAAATTAATCTCTAAAGAAATATATACATTATAGACACTATAAGCAATAAATAACTATGTACATTATACAATGGCGGTCCCAAGACTTCACACTAACACAAACCCTTTGAAAGATAACAGGGCACATTTGCATTTCACACACTCCATTCAAACATTCACACCTCAGTGTAACATCCTTCTGACACACTCACACACACCCAGGCACTCCACATGCACACACAACGGTGGCCATTCCTTACAATTCCCTTTGTTCCTTTTTTTTTGTTTTACATACCGACAACAACCGTAACATATATATAAATGTCAGAAACACAGCACAACCCAACACACCGTTAGCCCTTTAGAACAACGACAAAAGTCCTGTTACTGGTCTCCCGGTGGCTCCCCCCTGGAGCGCCCGTCCCGTGGCCTGCTGCCAGAGCGCCTCTGTCATTTCTTCAGCGGAGACAGGCTGCACTGTCTCTTCTCCTTCTCCAAATGCCACAGCTTGTTCGGATGCTGCCTGGACCCATCCGTCAGCTCAAGGTACCAGTCATCGGCAGATTGCACCACCCACAGATCACCCAGGTCTCTTCGCTGCTCCCTTGACGTTCTGACCTGTCCCAGCCGAGACGCAACCCTAGGGCGCACGTTATCACCTACACCCAGGGGAGCACTCACTGGCTTCCTTCTTCTACGTCGTTGTGACCTGGTTCCCACAGTGTCGTAGTGTCCCGCCGATCCAGCCCGAGCTCTGTACCTGGTTTTCATTCTGGGCACGTCTAGGGTTCGTGCCATCCGGTCTCGCCCCGATTGTTTTAATTTTCAGCGTTGGAGCGGCTGTATCAGCGCCTGGCTCAACAGTGGTACTCGGTCGGCCACCGGAGACTCACTTCGCCTGCTTTTCGGACTCATTCGCCCCCACAGGCATCAAACCATCTTGTTCGGGTCCCTTGTCCAGGGTACTGCAAACACTGGCATGGGACACTCGCTGTGGCGGTGTTTCCCAGAGCTGGTGACGCCCGCTTACACTCGGTTCGGGCAAGCCCGAGTCCCACACTTCTTCGCCGCTTCCCATGTAAAACAGCCGGTCCCACAGTCTACCGCCTGACCACTCCTCTCCGACACCGCAGGCGATGGAGAACCCAAGCTCGTAGAACAAGTCACAGCCCATCAGATTGTTCCCTTCACAAGCCACCATGAACTCAGCTGCACACATTGAGGTCGACTTGTACCTCACTGTTAGCCACACTGAGCCCACAATGTCCAGGGGGTTGTTACCATACCTGTAGCAGGCTATGTCCATTCTACTCACTGTGTAATGTGGGAAGAAATTCTCCACTGTCTCCAAATTCAGAATAGAAGTTACCAACCCCGTGTCTACCATCAGCGGGACTGGCACTCCGTCCAACACGATGTTACAGAGGATTCGTCCGTCTGTGTTGGGCGAAACCATGTGGACCACTGTGGGTTTCTTCTTAGCCAAAGTCTCCCTCACTGGCCCCCGGTCTTCCTTCTCAAAGTTCCGGCAGACTCTGGCGAAGTGGTGGAACAAAGTGCACCGTCCACAACACTTCTTCGCTGCACACTCCCTCGCCTTATAGTGGTAAGATAAGATAAGATAAGATAAACTTTATTGTCCTTCAAGGGGAAATTTGTCTTGGGCTTGTCACCCGTGCTGCAACCACACAATCCACACATACACAATGGATGTAGTACATAATGAATGAAATAAAACCCAATAAATAATACAAGCAGTCATTAAGAACAGGAGTTATCAGTGTCCCTGACCTATTTATCTGAGTTTAAAAGTTTTACTGACGTCGGGATAAATGAGTTCTTGTATCTATTGAACCTGCACTTGGGGACTCTGTATCTCCTCCCTGAGGGCAGCCGCACATATTCATTGTTTAGTACATGGCTCATGTCACTGATTATTTTTTGAGCTTGTCTACAGGCTGCCTGGTCGTGTAAGATCTGCATGGGTAAATACTCTTTAACTCCAATAATTTTCCATGCTGTATGAATTAAACGCAACACTCTGTTCTTAAGTTTCACAGAGAGGTTGCCAAACCAAGCTGTAATGCTGTATCTAATACAGCTCTCCAACACAGCCTGGTAAAATATTAACATAATCCTTTTATCAACACCATGTATTCTTAATCTACGCAAGAAATGCAGCCGCTGTTGTAGTCTACTGCAGAGGTAATCAATATGTGTGCTCCAGGTTAATGAATTGACAATAAATACTCCCAAATATTTATAGGAACTAACCTGTGTTATAGTGTGGTTGTGGATGACCACAGGCCTGTGGTCACCAACTCCCCGAGGGTCAAACACCATCTCCTTTGTTTTATCAGTATTCAAAATGAGATGACTGTCATCACACCATTTGACAAACCTCTGAATTTCTATAAAATAGCTTGAAAGATCATGAATCTTTTGAAGTAGTGATAAAATAGCAGTGTCATCAGAAAATTTAATAATTTGATTGCCTGGATAGACACTTCTGCACTCATCAGTGTACAAGGTGAACAAAAATGGTGAACTAACACAGCCTTGGGGAGCTCCTGTGCTGAGGATTCTGGATTTAGATAAAGTTCCATTTACACTAACTTTTTGTTTACGATAAGTTAAAAATGAGTGGTACCATTTAATAATGACAGGATGCACTTTAAAATCATTTAACCTCTTAATTAAAAGGTGTGGCTGCAGTGTGTTAAAAGCTGAACTAAAATCAACCAATAAAAGACGTGCATATGAGGATGTCTCCTCCAAATGTTTAACCACAGAATGAGTTAAGGTTAAAATGGCATCCTCTGTACTTCTATTATTTTTATTTATAAACTTAAAATAGACTTTTGGATCCTCTCCAACAGCTTTTGGACTTTTGGATCCTCTGCAGTTTGCTTATAAGCAAACTGCAGAGGATCCAAAAGTCCTCCAAAATCAGTTTTCAGAATGTCAATGACAATCTTCTCGAGGCACTTCATTACCAGTGAAGTCAGTGCAACAGGACGATAGTCATTATTCTCTTTGCAGCTTGCTTTTTTTGGTACAGGAATTATAATAGAGCTTTTCCAAATTACTGGGACAGAACACGTATCTAAAGACTTCTGGTAGATGGGACTCCAGGCTTCTGCTAGCTCCTCACTACATGACTTCAGTAAGCACCCAGAGATCCCGTCGGGTCCAGATGCCTTCCTGGGGCACATACGTGAGAAAAATCTTTCCACAACATGCTGGTCAACTATAATTTTTTCGGAGCCTAATACTGATATAGCGTCCAGAGCAGCTTTTTGTTCATGAAAAAAATCTCTAGTCTCAAATCTGCAAAAGAAATTATTCAACTCGTTTGCCTTTTCTTCCTCATTCATTACATTAATACAGGTTTTGGATGGAGTCATCTTTGTCATAACTTTAACTGAGTCCCACAGTTTCCTAGAACTTTTTCCTAGGCATTCAGATTCAAATTTCTTCCTCGTCTCATCTCTAGCTGTTCTTAGTTTGTAATTAATTTCTTTCTGTATATTTTTCATACCTAACACGTCCCCATTCTTAAAAGCAATCTTTTTCTGTACTATGCACCGTTTTAATTCCTTGGAAATATAAGACTTATTATTGGGGTACATAGTGATTACTTTCTGAGGTAAAACATTTTCTTTACAGAATTTTATGTACTCAGTTATGGTATCTGTGGCCTCCTCCAACTCCAAGTTATGGAAGAGTCCCTAGTCGGTACAAGAAAAACAACCTCTCAAAGTTTCTATGCTGTGGTCTATATTAATCATATATTCCATAACCTACATATGTTTAAGCATGTGAGAACGTTTGGTGATTACATATGTAAGGCGACTTCACACCTCAGAACAGGACAAAGAGTCTCAACCGCCAGTGAAGATCAAAGAGCATCCGAGGCACTGCGGTGGAGACCGGATGGGTTGCCCTGACCCCCCAGGGCCAGGCGGAGGAGTACGAAGACAATGGGGGGATTAAGATAATGAGGGATGTCAGCTTTTGATATGCATGTCTTTTGTTATGTGCGAGTATAAGTTCGTAGAGCCGAAGGTGTTCGCTCTCTTTCCTTCTTCTGCTGCTGCACCTAGATGAGACTTGTTAGAGGAGCTGATAATAAACTTTGGTTTATATATCACATCGCCTCGTTCTTTCAAGCTCTTCTACACTGGTGACCCTGACGCAAGCATGGACCAGAGGCGTTCCCCTGCGATCGACTCATCTGTGGCGACCCAGGCACACGCCGGTGCCCACGCAGACAGGGGAACAGATGGACGACGTTCCCCCTCGGCAGAAGTGATAGAGAGGGCTCAACCGAGCACCAGCGCCGCTGAGAGAGCCGAAGCAAGGCACTCTCACCCTGCGGACACATCAATGACAGTCCACACAAACGCCGTCACTGTCAAGCTGCCGGACTTCTGGCAGGAAGACCCCGCCTCGTGGTTTCAGCAAGCTGAAGCCCAGTTTACACTGGCGGGCATCACGGCTGACGATATGAAGCTCTATCACATCGTCGCCAAACTCGACGCCGCCACTTCAAGATGTGCGCGGAGCATAATCCAGCGGCCGCCGGCCCAGGACAAATATAAAGAACTGAAAGTGACCATCGTGGCAAATTACGTCCCCTCAGCCGAGGAGAGAGCCGAGAGGATCCTGGCGGTCTACGGCCACAGAGGAGGCAGACCCAAGGCCCTCATGGAGGATTTGCTGCAACTTAAAGAAGAGGACAATGACAACTTCCTCTTCCATTTCATCTTCCTCAGTACGCTGCCGCCACACATGAGAGGGACGCTTGCCAACATGCGATGCAGCACCCAGCAAGACTTCCGCACGCTGGCTCACGAAGCTCAATGGCTCGTCAACGCCTGCAAGGAGCAGACACCCACAGCAGCATCCGCAGACCTCAACGCTGATGTCCGGAGCCACGAGGAGCCGCAAATCACCGAGCAGAATCAGCCCGTGGTGACAGCGACACGGCCAGGACACAACAGACGGAGCGACGTTTGTTATTACCACCACCGCTTCGCCGAGAAGGCTTACAAATGCGTTCCCCCCTGCAAATTCACGATTTCGGGAAAACGCCGAAGCCGAGAGCCGTTAACAGCGGCGGTTCTCGGCGAAAAAAAGCAAGCTTTTATATGTGACGGACGGACACACCGGCAAGCGGTTCCTTATCGACACGGGAGCTCAACTAAGTTTTGTCATGCCCTCCCAAGCAGACCGGGCCATGGGCCCCCGGGGCAATGGAGCAGTGGCAGTCAACGGCTCCATCATCAACACTTTTGGCGAAAAGAGCCTGCCCCTCTGCATCCACGGCCGCAACTACAGATGGACATTTGTTGTAGCGGCGGTGAGTTTTAACTTGTTGGGCGCAGATTTTTTGTGTGCACATGGGTTATTAGTCGATCTAGCGAACAGACGCTTGGTTAATGCACTGTCCTTTGCTTCTAATCCCTGCTAGAAGGTTCGACCACGTTCATGTCGACCTCGTGGGGCCACTACCTTCCTCCCAAGGTTTCACACACCTGTTAACAATGATAGACCGCACCACGCGCTGGCCAGAGGCAGTCCCTCTGGCGTCAACCACAGCGGAGGAAGTCGCTCGCGTTTTTTTGACAAACTGGGTGGCACGTTTCGGCGTCCCATCAGACATCACGTCCGATAGGGGGCCTCAATTTGTCTCGGAGCTTTGGTCAGCCATGGCCAGCAGCTTAGGGGCGACAATTCACCGCACCACCGCTTATCACCCTCAGGCTAATGGGTTATGCGAGCATTTTCACAGGTCTTTAAAGGCCGCCCTCAGAGCCTCACTAACGGATACAAATTGGGTAAATAGACTTCCCTGGGTTTTATTGGGGTTGCGTGCTGTGCCTAAAGAGGATCTAGACGCCTCTCCAGCAGAATTAGTTTTTGCACAACCTCTCAGGCTCCCGGGTGAATTTTTACCAGAGAACCCAGAGCCAGGGCATCTCCCTGCCCCGAGGTTTTTAGGCAGCAACGGACCGGACTCTCTCCCCGGACCGGCCCATCACTCTTTTCCACGGGTTTTTGTCCCACAAGCTTTAAAGAACGCTGAATTCGTTTTTGTTAGGCATGAAGCTTTAAAACCAACTTTCCGCCCACCATACGATGGGCCATTCAGAGTGCTGGAACCTGGTGATAAACACTTTGTGCTTGATTTTGGGGATAGAAAAGAAACAGTCAGCATTGACAGACTTAAACCTGCCTTCTTGTTGAGAGACGAGCCTGCACGGTTGGCGAGAGCACCTCGGTGGGGTAGACCCCCCAAGAGAAAAGACTCAGCCCCCCTGCAGGGAACAAATAATCATTCTCCTTCCCAAGCTGCAGATTCCTTACAGGAAGGTCCCAGCAGGACGCCCAAGCGGACCCACAGCAGATTCGGGAGAAGATTAAAACCCAGACGGCACAGAGACTGATGCAAACTACTCAACAGTTGTTCACTAATTGTGCTGTAACAGTTTAGGACTGACTTGTGATTTTACTATGCTGTTATGATTACCACTGAACTCTCTTAGGAGCATGGCTGCTGGAAAGTTTCTTCTGTGGCAAGAGGTGTAGCAGTTAGTATGTCATAATAATTATCTTAAACTGTGAATTTTTCTATTGTCCTTTTCTTAGTCGTTTGGGGGGGCTGTGGTCTATATTAATCATATATCCCATAACCTACATATGTTTAAGCATGTGAGAATGTTTGGTGATTACATATGTAAGGCGACTTCACACCTTAGAACAGGACAAAGAGTCTCAACCGCCAGTGAAGATCAAAGAGCATCCGAGGCACTGCGGTGGAGACCGGATGGGTTGCCCTGACCCCCCAGGGCCAGGCGGAGGAGTACGAAGACAATGGAGGGATTAAGATAATGAGGGATGTCAGCTTTTGATATGCATGTCTTTTGTTATGTGCGAGTATAAGTTCGTAGAGCCGAAGGTGTTCGCTCTCTTTCCTTCTTCTGCTGCTGCACCTAGATGAGACTTGTTAGAGGAGCTGATAATAAACTTTGGTTTATATATCACATCGCCTCGTTCTTTCAAGCTCTTCTACATATGCCTTCATTGTCCCATATGAAGATTGTCTTTGTCTGTGGTTTGCTGCTTTTAAGCAAAGACTTGTAAGCAGGAATCAGATGAACAGCATTATGGTCTGAGGACCCCAGGGGGGCTTAACCCTTGCTATATAGGCATTTTTGACATTCCCATAGCATTTGTCCAGAATATTTTTCCCCCTTGTACTGCAGTTCACATATTGGCTGAAGCCAGGCAGTGCCGCATCCAGTTTGCAGTGATTAAAATCCCCTAAAATCAGACAAGGTGCTTCAGGAGTGCGTTCCAGTTGTCTGTGTACACAGTCTACGATAGCATTCGCCGCATTGAAAGCGTTCCCACTGGGCGGGATATAAACGGTGCATAATAAAATGTTTCCAAATTCGCGGGGGAGATAAAAAGGTCTCAGACTCAAGCACAGCAGTTCTATGTCCGGGGTACAAAGCGACTCTCTCGTAGTGAACTGTGAGCACCATTTGTTCTTAACGTACACACAAATGCCTTCTCCTTTGATCTTACCGGAGAGCCCGTCCCTGTCCTGCCGCACCAGGGAGAAGCAGTCCACGGATAGGAGCGAGTCAGGCACATCCTCCTGAAGCCACGATTCCGTGAAAACGAGCAGGCATGAATCCCGGTACTCGTATAGGAGCCTGGCGTTGATTCTGAGTTCCTCCATTTTGCTCTTCAGCGAGCGGACATTACAGAGCAACATGGATGGCAGTGGCGGCCTGTTCTCTCTCCTCCGCAGTCTCTGTCGTACTCCGCCACGTTTCCCTCTCTTCCGTGACAGGCTTCTACGTCCTCCCATCGGATTTCGTAAGAGCTCCCTTGGCAGGAGGGGTGCTGAGACGTGGCTGGAACGAAGAAGCAGGAGCTGGTCTCGAGTATAGCTCAGGAGCGTGGTCGGCCTCATGTCCCGATCCACTTGGGTACAGTGGCATATTATCCCGAGCAACCAGATCACAAGCAGTCCCTTCAGCAAAAACGTCATTATGACACTTAAAACTGAGCACTAAAAACTAAATACTACAGACATACACACACAGTAGCAGCACAGGGTAGCCCGGGTCGCAGCAGAGCAGCGCCACCAGCAGCGTCCATGTTGGGGAAAAAAAAAAAAATGAGGCACCAGCAGGCACCACATCCGCTGTGGTGCCTGCTGGATCCACAGCCATAGAATCTCGACGTCCCCGGGGCGGCCCTAATCTTCACAACGGCTGCGTAATCATCATCGCTGCCATCGTCCGGATCCAAGGCCAGTGTCTTCCACTGTCTGTTGTTTCTGGGCAGGGCCTCCATATTACCAAGATTCCTTGTTATCGTTTCCGCTGCCTCGTGTTGTTGCGCTAGCTCCATGGCTGCTAGCAATGTTAGCTCACCAGCATGACTTAACAGACAGACCCTTCTGGAGGAATACACCACGTGCTCCACTAACTGGTCACGGACCATCTCCTACTCCAGGGCTCCGAACCTGCACTCACCTGCCAGCTGCCGAAGGTCTGCCACGAGCTGCTGGACCGATTCCCCTGGTCACTGGCGTCGTTGTCTGAACTGGATGCGCTGCATAATGATGTTTTCAGGGGCACGGAAGTAGCCAGCCATGAGCCGTACCACATCGGCAAATGTGTCACCTCCTCCAAGTGTGCTCAGGACCCTCTGGCCCTCCATACCTAAGTCGTGGACCAGAATAGCCCTTGTACGCAGTTTGTCCAGGTTGCCGAGGTCCAGCGCTGTGAGATAATTCTCAAAGGCCGCATACCACCTGGCCCAAGGGACCAGCGGCTCACCCGGAGCCTCCAAAAATGGACGAAATGTAGTAGCAGCCCTTTCCATTGCCGTATATCCTTGTCGCCAGATGTTACGTCTCTAATTAATGAGGAGTCGAGGTGAGGTTTTGTAGTTTTATTATAACATGTGAACAGGAACACAGGAGCCACCACGCTTGCACAGGAACCACAACGAAGAGACAAGATGGCTCCCGCTGTGGCCTCTTATACCCCAGGTGACACCACCCCCCGGAGGCGGGGCGTCACCCCTCTCTACTACAGGGCACCGCCATATAAATACAGTATATATACAATATACTATTCAATATCATCAAGACTGCATCATTAGGGAACGGCTGCTGGAGGCTGGGGTACCTCAAATGGAGTGGCCTGCACTTTCTCCAGATCTGAATCCCATAGAAAAACTATGGGATCAGCTGAGTCACCATGTAGAGGCTTGTAACCCTGTACCCCACAACCTCAGTGACCTGATGGCCGCCCCTCAAGAAGAGTGGAATGCCATGCCTCAGCAGACAATAAGTTGACTTGTGAACAACATGAGACGTCGTCAAGCTGTAACTGATGCTCAAGGGCACATAACGAGTTATTGACACATTGACATTTTTTGTTGTGGCATACCCAACACTGTTGTTGGCTTTTGCTTCAGCAAATTGTTTGAGATGAGGAAATCACCATTGCATGGTTCTACTTAAATGCCCTACTTTCATGATATAATATCACTGTAGCATGAACTTTTTACATTTTCCATAAATTTCTCCAGAAAGCCAAATATCCTGAACTTTTTGAGTAGTGTATTTAGTTGACATTTTGGCAGGTGAATGGATTATACTGTCAAGGAATAGGTGGCAATAACAAAGCAAATGCTGCTCAAAATTTGTTGAACATATGCCTCTGGTTTTTAATTTTGTCTCTAAGATTCAAAGAAATTCTTTGCTCTGTGGTATTTAGTGTTCAACAATCACCGCCCTCCAGAGTTCGTATGGTTTATGCATACGCAAACGCACCCAGCCTGGTTCTGAGTGCGGAAGTAACTCCAGAAACTACAAGTCAGCTGTTGGCTGTCCTCGTCCTCACATTAGCTTAATGGCTAGCGCTGTCAGATATTAGGGTACTACCGGAGATATTTCTGTAAACGGTTAATTGGCGATTGTTTTCAGAAGTTGAGCTCCGTGACAGACTGTGAAGATGAAGTTTGTGTCTTTTATTCAGGCTCTATTACTGGGCTGTTTTTTGCTGCTGAGCTCAGTGACAGCGAAGGTAAGGCTAATGTTAGCTTGTTTCGCTAGTGTCAGGGGGATTTTGTGTTCATTTACTGAAGTGAAATGTCTTTTTAAAAATTCCCCCGAGTATTGTATTTCGTCTTTTAGGAGTTAAACATGAAAAAGCTGCTGGTATGTGTGGATGAGCGTTAACGATGTGTGCTGTGTTTGCTGGCTGTGTTTACGTTGCTTTATTTTACGGGTCTTTTGTAATCTGGTTATAAACTGAAACAACATGCATACTCGCAACTAACGAGGAACGTTATTGCTGACATGCCATACAGCATTCAGCAAAAACATATACAGTTCTCATATTTTAAAATATGGGGTACACTTAGAACAAATTAGAAGTAAGCCACCAGCCTTTAATTTAAAACTATGAATGAATGAATCTTTATTTATTTCGGATAGATAAAAGTACAGATTAAAAGAAACAGAATAATATAACAAAGGGGAAGAAAATCCAACAAGGTCAAATTAAACAATAATTCCTCTGATTATACAGTTCAACATAAGTTATCCGAAATGGGTGATGGCTGAAGCCGCAGCTTATATTGCCCACCCATATTCCATCCAAGAATTCAAAAGAAAAACAAAACAAGAGCGATTACAATTCAGAACAAAGCTAAGACAAAATGTGACAAAAAAACAAACAAAAAAAAACTAAGCTACAACACAACGCAGACTGGATATGACAATCCTTATGTGGTTTTACATGTCATCTTGTATATAGTATGTTTGGAGTATTTCTTCCTTTAGTTTTTGTTTAAATTGTCCAAGCGTTGTACATGATTTTAATTCAGGTCCAAAATCGTTCCATAATCTGACTCCTTGCACTGAAACACAGTGTTGCTTGGTGGTAGTTCTCACTGAAGGTTTTTGAAATATACATGTTCCTCTGAAATGATATTGTTTCTCCCTTATTTGGAACAACTTTTGGATATTTGCGGGCAGTGATAGATTCTTAGCTTTAAATATTATTACTGCAGTTTTAAAGTCAACCAGATCTTTCAGCTTGAGAGCTTTTAATTTAAGAAAAAGTGGGTTTGTTGGTTCCCTGTAAGCAGCTTTGTTTATTATTCTAATAGCTCTCTTCTGAAGCATAAAGACTGGATATATGTTTGTTTTATATGTATTTCCCCATACTTCAGTACAATATGTCATGTATGGGAGTATTAATGAATGATACAAGGTATATAGTGTGGGTTGATTCAGCAAATATTTCACTCTGTGTAGTATTGCAATTGATTTAGATATTTTACCTTTAATATAATTAATATGTGACTTCCAACACAGTTTATTATCAATTATTACTCCAAGAAATTTAGTTTTGGATACCATTTCAATCTCTACACCATTTACACTGAGTTTAGATACTAAGTTGTTGTGATGGTTGTTAAAAACTATAAATTTTGTCTCACTTAAATTGAGCGTTAATTTGTTTGAATCAAACCACAGTTTGAGCTTTCCTAATTCCTTTCCGAGTGTATCCAAAAGTTGTTCCAAATTGCTTCCACTGCATAATAAATTAGTGTCATCAGCAAACAATATTAAATCCATTTTTTCTGAAACTTTACATATATCATTTATATACATGTTGAATAACAATGGCCCCAAAACTGAACCCTGTGGGACTCCACAAGTAACCTTCAGTAACTGTGAGTTTTTGTTACCAACACACACGTACTGATATCTATTCTTTAAGTAACTACATAACCAGGACAGTGCTACCCCCCAATACCACAATTTTGTAGTTTCTTTAATAATAAATTATGATCCACTGTATCAAATGCTTTTTTAAGATCCAGGAATACCCCAACTGGATACTCTTTATTTTCAACGGCAGTTAATATTTTTTCTATAAATTCCATTAGAGCAAATGCAGTTGTCTTCTTGTGTCTGAACCCATATTGCTGCTCACACAATAAATTATTCTTCAGTATGAAGTTGTCGACTCTCTCATAGAATATTTTTTCAAGTATCTTAGAAAATTGCGGCAATAGTGAAATTGGTCTATAGTTTGAGAATTCCCCTCTGTCACCCGTCTTGTATATCGGAATTACTTTAGCTATTTTCATTGCTTTTACTTTGAGCACGATCTACATATTGGTCTGTCAAACAGTCCAAAATAACAGGAAATGAATCGCTTTTATTTTTTTTTTATTAATGTAATTCACATAGTTTTCATAAAGAGTGTGTTTATATTTTTCTGATTTCAATCTATTTTCTTCAGCTGATAAGATAATTTAATCAACTTAACGATCCCCTCCTTTGGCTCCTCAAAAATAGACATTGGACTTTGAATAATATTAGTAAAATCATTCTGGAGCAGAGGCAAGAAAGAGGACATATCAATAACTCCAGATTATGACAGCATATACTCCACATTCCAAATTATTATGCAAATAAGACTTTAGTGTCATAAACATTCAATTTTTTAAAAATTTTCAATTAAAATCATGGATGTATTGTGTCAGAGCTCTTTGGATCACTGATATCAATCTCAGACACCTGTCATAATTAGTTTGCAGGGTGAGCTCAATTAAAGGAAAACTACTTAAGAAGGATGTTCCACATTATTAAGCATGCCACAGGTTTCAAATAATATGGGAAAGAAAAAGGATCTCTCTGCTGTTCAAAAGCGTCAATAGTGCAATGCCTTGGTCAAGGTATGAAAACATTAGATATTTCACAAAAACTTAAGCGTGATCATTGTACTGTGAAGAAATTTGTCGCTGATTCAAAGCATAGACGGATTTGTGCAGATAAAAGCATAATGAGGGAGGTTTCTGCCAGACAAATTCATCGGATGAAGAGAGCAGGTGCTAAAATGCTATTACAAAGCAGCAAATGGGTATTTGAAGCTGCTGGTCCCTCTGGAGTCCCACGAACCTCAAGGTGTAGTATCATCCAGAGGCTTGCAGTTGTGCATAAACCTACTATTCGGCCACCCCTAACCAATGCTCACAAGCAGAAACAGTTGCAGTGGGCCCAGAAATACATGAAGACTAATTTTCAAATAGCCTTGTTTACTGATGAGTGCTGTGCAGCTCTGGGTGGTCCAGATGCCTGGAGTAGTGGATGGTTGGTGGATGTCCACCATGTCCCAACAAGGCTGCAATGTCAGCAAGGAGGTGGCGGAGTCATGTTTTGGGCCGGAATCAGGAGGCGAGAGCTGGTAGGGCCCTTTAGGGTCCCCGAAGGTGTGAAAATGACCTTGGCAAAGTATATAGAGTTTCTGACTGACCACTTTCTTCCATGGTACAAAAAGAAGAACCGTGCCTTCCATAGCAAAATTATCTTCATGCATGACAATGCACTATCTCATGCTGCAAAGAATACCTGTGTCATTGGCTGCTATGGGCATAAAAGGAGAGAAACTCATGGTGTGGCCCCCATCCTCCCCTGACCTCAACCCTATTGAGAACCTTTGGAGCATCCTCAAGCAAAAGATCTATGAGGGTGGGAGGCAGTTCACATCAAAACAGCAGCTGTGGGAGGCTATTATCTTGCAAAGAAATTCAAGCAGAAACTCTCCAAAATTTCACAAGTTCAATGGATGCAAGAATCATGAAGGTTACATCAAAGAAGGGGTCCTATGTTAACATGTAACTTGGCCTGTTAAGATGTTTTTGATTGAAATAGATTTTGATTTTAGTAAATATGATCTCCTAATGCTGCAAATTCAACAACTGGCTATTTTCAGTTCTTTACAACTAATAAAATGTTTTGAAACTCTGTTGTGTGTAATAATTTGTAATAGTGCATTTTGAGTTTTTTTTTTTAAATTTTTACAAAAAAATAGTTATCATTGGGAGTTTTTTTCAGTACAATTTGAATTGACTAACAGTTGATGACTTGAAAATTATACTGTCATTTGCATCAACTATTTAGGAAGATCAATCATTTGCATCATGATTTGGAATGCGGTGTACTTTTTAGCTACAGTAGTAATCAGTAATGAATTAAAGAAGTTTTGAATGAAAGTTGCCTGCTTTTACATGTTGATTTAAGATATTTTACAGAAGTTTAGTTGTTATTTAAATAACTGATATTATTGCAGTGGTTATCAGCTCTGAGAGAACCCCCCCCCCCCCCCCACAGATTCTTACTGTTAAGTATACTGACCCATGCAAAAACAGCAATAGGGTGAAAGTTAAACAATACTATATTTTATTATATATGTTACCAATAAGATATGGAGGTATTCTAGGATAAAACTTTTTTTTCTCATGGACAAATTGACATAATCTAATTTGTCCAGTGTGTAATATTTTCGGTCCTTGAACCTTTTTCCCAAAAGATTGCTATCATCTTTGTGGCATCAAATAAACTGAGATTTATACATGTCTGTTCTGCATTCAGTTGTATTCAGAAGAACATAACTACAATCATAATTGGTTTCCTGTTTTGTTGTTTCTTTCCTTCTTTTTAAAAAAAAAAAATAGAATTCAGAAGACATCCGGTGTAAATGCATCTGTCCACCATACCGAGAATTTGAGGGTCAAATCTACAAACAGAATGTCTCTCTCAAAGACTGGTATGCTAAGAGATGAGCCTAAATATGAACTGCGCATGTGACTTGTAGTAACTGTTTCATAATGCTTTTGTCAGTAACTGTCTCCATGTAGTTGAACCCATGCCCGTGGATGGCAAAGATGTAGAGGCCTACTGTCTACGCTGTGAGTGTAAATATGAAGAGAGAAGCTCAGGGACCATTAAGGTACGTTTGTGGAGGATTGTTGTTTTCTTCTTAGTGAGTTTTGCAGTTAATTTGGCATATGATTCAACCTAAAATTTTATCATTATTACGGACTGTGTTGTTTTTTTCTGACATATTAACTAAAAAAGGGCAGATTCACCATTGTACTCCCCCTTAAAAAAACCCAGTATTTTAAAATGGACCCTTTTTTTAATCTTTAGGTTACCATAATAGTGTACCTCTCCATTTTGGGTCTGCTTCTGCTCTACATGGTCTACTTGACTCTGCTGGAGCCCATGCTGAAGAGACGTCTGTTTGGACACTCGCAGCTCATTCAGAGTGATGATGACGTTGGGGTACGTGCTTCTCTACTCTTCTAGTGTTCCTGTATCTCTGTTTTTGTCAGAACTAGGGCTGTCAAAGTAAAAGTGTTAACAAGTTAACGCAAATTCTCTATAATGCCACAAATTTTGATACTTGGTTAATGTGCGTGTGTTCTGTGATTGTGACCGCAACCTACTCCTCACTCAATCCCCGCCACCCCGTTTGCTACTCACCTTACTAAAACAGCATAAATCCTGGAGGATAGCGGCGTTTTGAAGGAAGGAGCATGTGACAGACAGTTGAAGGTGACAACCCATGTTGCCAGCACCAGTCTATGGCAAGCCCAAAGGAACAAAAGAACATCACGTTGAAGACACTTTTATTTTATAAAAAAACAACAAATTTAATGCTGGTGTTCTGTATTTCAGGTCATGTGGCATTCATTTGCTGGAGAAAACCTTGTAAAATCTCACTTCAGAATCCAGCTAAAGCAGCAAATTAAGAAAGGAGTTGATGGGCACAGAAATGGTACCCCCCCCCCCCCATCCCCCCCGGGATCTCTCTATAGATAGCCTAAGTCATGCCCCCTCTACTTGCGCACGTGGGACCTTAAATTGGAAAAAAATCTCCATTGAAATGCATGGCAAGAGCGAAATTATCTATTGATCACAATAGAATTTTGCCACAAGTTACACATATGATGTTTGACAATTTAAAAGATAATTTTCCCCGTAAATAACGATGTAGGTTGTTATCTGAAGGTGCCTTCACACCAAACGTGAACGGGCAAATTTTTCACGCAGCACGATTACATTATAACTCAATGTAAATGTATGAATAGAGATGAATTCACCATCTGGGTGAGATGCAGACAGGCGAAGTTGCCTTTATAACTTCTGCAGCAGTGTTCAACCTGCTGTACAGATCAGGAGTGGACAGATGTCATAGAACGGTCATTTTCAGCAACCTTTGGCCACTACATGAGTAAATAATCCTGCATGAATCCACAACACGTATCTGAGCCTTAATACAAAGGTAAAACAGCTGATTAAGTATAAACTGGCCTGTCATCCATCCATCTTCTACCGCTTTTCCAGAGGTCCAGGTCACGGAAGCAGTAGTTCAAGCAGAGAAGCCCAGACTTCCCTCTCCCCAGCCACCTGCTCCAGCTCTTCAGAGAGAATACCAAGGCGTTCCCAGACCAGCTGGGAGACAGAAGGCACTTTTCCACTTGGAACCCAAAGGTCTCGTTTAGTACCGTTCGGGCTCCATTGTCCGCTTTTCCACTTGGAACCCAAAGGCCTCACAGTTCGCTTTTTCGGAACAGTTCCAGTTTTATCGACACTATTTTCGGCACCGTTAAAAGCAGGTCCGAAGGGTACCGGCACCGTTTCGTCACGCCACTGCTGGCCATTCATTGGTCTGTGCGTAGCGTCATCAGAGTGGGCGTTACGCTGACTTTCGAGAATTGCTTGCTGGTCGCCATTTGCAATTTTCTCCAGCAAGTCCTGGGTCTGCCCTGGGGTCTCTTCCCAGAGGGACTTGCCCAAAACACCTCAAGTGGGAGGCATCCAGGAGGCATCCTGATCAGATGCCCAAACCACCTCAACTGGCTCCAGCAGTGGTTCTGCTCTGAGCCTCTCCCGGATGACTGAGCTCCTCACCTTATCTCTAAGGGTGAGTCCAGCAACCCTATGGAGGAAAAAAACTCATTTCAGCTGCTTGTATCCACCATCTCATTCTTTAGGTCATTACCCAAAGATCATGACCATAGGTGAGGGTAGGAATATAGATTGACCATAAATTGACAGCTTTGCTTTAAAGCTCGCCTCCCTCTTCACCGTCTGTTAAGGTATAAGGTTATGAAAATACGTAAATTAAAAGACTACAAACACAGAGGCACGTACCTGACGTCACGTGTTCAAAGCATGCCCACAGTGAAGTAACTGACATTCCTCTGGATTAGTTGCAGCTCGCAAAATACAAAACAATACCTTTGTGTTGTTTTTCTCCTCTTTGGATCCTTTTTTCATCAGTCAGGAAACAGGAGGTGAGGTTTTAGTAATCTCCCGCCATGATCATATTTGATGTGGGATGATGGGGGATGTTGTCTGCTAATCGTTTTCACAAAAACTTAATATTACTCTGTTATTATATGACAACTGACAACTTCATTTACGTGGAAAATTATCTTTTAAATTGACAAACCTCATATGTGCAGCTCGTGGCAAAATTCGATTGGGATCAATAGATAATTTGCCATTCATTTCAATAGAGAATTTTTCCAATTTAAAGGGGTCATTGCACTTTTCCCACATTTTAATAGCTCACACATATCTTATTGAAGTGTTTGTGTCATATTTTGTTCACATTTTCTTTAATTTTTTTAGTTATTGAAGCAAATTAGGTTTTTTTTTTAAATTTTTCCTGGCTTTCTTGAAATGCTCTAATTCAAAGTCTGTCACTTTAAGAAACATCCTTCAGCTGTTCAACTCCACCCTTCCTCTTACGTCAGTTAGCCATTAGCTGAATAGTTTCTATTCTTCTTCTAGCTTGTATGAGCAGTGCTAGTTCACTGATCCGCAGTCGGTTGTGTGTCTCGCGCTGTTCCGGCCTGTCTCCCAGCAGTCTCGCCGGGATGCCACAACAAGGTATGGCGCCGGCGACCCACCAATCGCCGCAACCCAAACTGAGCTGCTGGATCTCAAAGTGCAGTATCTCGCTCCGCGGGATTTTTCTTATCTCCCATGGCCACTGGGGGGTGCGCTGTCACGAAGCGGCTCCCCAACGTTGCCTGTGGGGGTGGAGCGGGCTGCCAGAGGATGGTGGGGGAGCTTTGGGGTGCAGCCTTGGGCTGCACCGTAGCCGGTTGCCATGACCGGTACAACGGTGCCAGCTGCAGGGTCGTGGCGGGGCTGCTGGGGGGTGGGCCTTAGCGACGCGGGGTATATTGTGAACTGTGGACCGGTAAACCAGGTGGCAACAAGGATGGTTATTAGGGTGACTAAGATCTGAAGTAAATAACAATAGAAGCTGTGCTTGGTTCAAGCTTCCTGGTATTACCTTGGGGGCCCATGGCTCAGGGGCTAATAGGCTACCTTTAGCACCCCTTCCATCTACATGACGGACAGTTAGGTGGGCCAATAATAGAGCAGTGGGCTGGTCGCAAGGATGGCAGTGGGTGGGCTGTTTGAACACTTGACATAGAAGAATTACCAGGAAGACTCAAAAATGTTTTTGAAAATTTCTCTAAAAGAAAAACTAGATGAAGACGGTGTGCTTTTTTTCAGATCGTTTACTTTTTTAAAAAGTTTTTTGGCTAATTACGTGACCAGTTGACACATTTGAGACAGTTAAAATCTACAAACACACCATTTTTCAGTCAATGACCCCTTTAAGGTCTTATATGCGGCGGTAGAGGGTGTGTGACTTGGGCTGTCTATTTAAATAGATTCACACTTAACCACATTTGTTATTATTTGCATGTTCATTTTTCTTTGCTTTTAATGAAAATTGTCAGGCACCCCAGACTGACAGATGTTACAGACTGTCAGACTGTAATAATTTTAAAAACTTGAAATATATTCCTTTAAGGTACATTAGAACAGGTAAACAATTTGTGTTTAGCTTGCAGTTAGTCGTGTGATTAAATTGTGATTAAATGCTGCAAAAAATAACAATATTGTGATTAAATGCTAAACAAAATAATAATAAATAATACAAGGACCGGAATGGTGGACCGGTAGAGGTAGAGCATCTGCTCCACAACCTGGAGGTCATGGGTTCAAGCCCCAGCCAGGTCATACCAAAGACCATATAAAAATGGTATTTTCTGCCTTCTAGCTTGGTGCTCAGCACAGTAGAATAGGGGAAGGAAAGTTGGTTACCCAGCTACAGGGGGAGCACAAGCCAGTGTACTCCTTGTATCAGTCCTAAGCCAAGGTAAATGGGGAGGGTTGCACCAGGAAGGGCATCTGGCATAAAAATCCTTGCCAGATTGGTAAATAGATCGTCATGATATCAGGTGATGATATGCTGTGGCAACCCCGAAAGAGAGCAACCGAAAGAAGAAGGGGGAAAAAAAACTTTAAATAGGTGAAAAGCCTAGACAAGACATTTTGGGGCCTGTTACAGTGGTCTAAGATGTGCATTTGCGAAGCGGCTCCCTTTGTGTGCCTGTGGATTTGTTAGCTTATCACAGTGAATGGTCTGCTTTTCATGCTTTGCATCATGCCATCTAAGTACCTGCTTTATGCTGCAAGGTGGAGACTTAGGTGGCCACCAGAAGGTGGCCCCAGCCCAATTTATGTGCATTGCTTTTTTTTTTTTTTTTTAATTTTCAATGTCAGTGAGCTTTTGATCTGAAAAAGCAGGTTTATCTTAAGCGCATTGTTAATGCTTTTTTAGTCTCGCGTTTTATAATTGTGGGTGCACTTCTCCTGGCAGAGGCACACGTTCACGCGCGTCTGTGTGTCCTGTCCCGGTTAATGAAAGACACACACACACACACACACTCAGCTGTTGTTTTTCTGTTAAAATGTTTTAATCTGGGGGCAATTAAATACAAACTATCCACATGTAAGGCCTACCCTGTGATAGATAGATAAAACTTGAACGGCTCAAACACACACCCACACAGTACATTTCCTATAAAAAAGATGAGCAGACATCCAATATTTTTTTTTTAAGTTGATTAAAAATAAATTCATGATGCCATTCAACTGTACTTAAAATTCATTTTTTCACTGTCGTGATAACAAAATAGGCTTGGACACACCCCTAAATGCGCTCTGCGCCATAGACAGTAAACTGTTGACTAGATCGTTGTTGTATGGCCCTTATGTCTGAAAATATCCTGTAATATAAAAAGTCACAAGGGAGCAGTTTTACTTGTTAAAATTTAACAAAGTTATGAGTTTCTGGAAAAGTCCTTTGACCCTTGTGTGTAATTAGCATTTTTGCTGTGTTGTTTATGCTACTTTGATTTAACTGATCAGTTTGTTACATTGCTGAGCCCATCTGAACAGATGCTTTGAGCAACAAAAATCAGAATCTAATATAAACCTAATCACAACCAAATACAACGTGAGCCCGAGGAAAACGGTTGTTTACCAACTACATCAGTTTGATTTAAAATGTTCAGAAACATAAAAATGCAGGATGTTTGTTTAATCACAGCTGATGTTTTGCTTTTAGATAAATCTTGACAAGGCGGAGAGCAACAGGATGGCAGTACAGCAGATTACTACTAACTAACTAACTAACCTGCACTTATATAGCGCTTTTCTAGTCACAAAGACCACTCAAAGCGCTTTCATTAATACTAACCCTCTATTCTAAGGGCCTATAGGAAACAGATATCTAGGGACAATTTAGAACAGCCAATTAACCTAACATGCATGTTTTTGGCATGTGGGAGGAAACCGGAGAAATCCCGGAGTAAACCCACGCAACACGGGGAGAACATGCAAACTCCACACAGATCACTGTTGGTCGGGGGCTGGGATCGAACCCACGATCCCATGATCCCCACAATCCCCCGGCCAAGGGTAAACTGTGCTGCCGCAGTGCTAACCACTGCGCCACCGTGCAGCCATAGTGTTTGTAGATGCGTCATGGAAGCCAAAGGAACCCAGAAATGTGTTAATTGGAACATGCAGTAGAATTTTGCCCTTTAAAACAAATCACCAAAAGCCATTTTGTAACAGAAAAAATAAATCTAGTCATGCAGCTATTTTGAACCTCATTCTAAAATAAATGATTTTCAGTCATCACTGGGACATTAAAGCAGATGTATAGGATGGACAGCCAAATCAAATAATGTTTATTGGACTTTTTTCCAGTAATGTGTAAAAGGATTCTTTTGTCCTCCTTTTTAGCCGTCACTATCTTTGCTGTATTTCCTTTCTGTTACGTAACTGATCACTGCCACCAATCTGGGGTAAAGCAGTTGTGAAAAAGACTGTAATACTGAAACTATAAACTGGTACAATAATTTCATTGGAGGCCAAACTGGGCAAAATTGTAGGAGAAAATGCTGTTTTAATTTGCTGTTAATCACATTAAGAACGCAATGTTTTAGCTCCATGGTCAGGAGCATTTTAAATGGGTAATTGCAGTGTCAGTGTTTATTCTGAACCATTCAGACTGAAGGTAACATGT
Source organism: Pholidichthys leucotaenia (assembly GCA_020510985.1). Taxonomy (NCBI): domain Eukaryota; kingdom Metazoa; phylum Chordata; class Actinopteri; order Cichliformes; family Pholidichthyidae; genus Pholidichthys; species Pholidichthys leucotaenia. The sequence goes on along the minus strand of CM035837.1, from coordinate 310,320,719 downwards.
TTGTGGGTGAGTTAAACATGTGACGGCAGAGGTAACAGCCTCCTTTTACTGTTCTCCACTGGTAGCAGACCCATGCATGGATCTTAAGACTTGGGAAGGGCTTCATCCCAAGGTCTATAATTGCATTCTACCAGTCCCTTAAGTGCCCCCGTCTAAATCTCTTCCATTTACAATGATAACCTCTAAGCAAACTTTGCACTAAAACTGTAAAACATGCACTGTTGCACTACATGTACAGTTGACCCATATGTCTATATTGTATATCTTCTAAATTGAAGTTCTTTGGTATATATACAAAGACTTCCCACCCCAAAGATCTGAACAGCTACAGACCAGTGGCCTTGATGTCCCACATGATGAAGACCCTGGAGAGACTGCTCCTTGCTCACCTCCGCCCCCTGGTGGGACCAGCGATGGATCCACTCCAGTTCGCCTACCAGCATGGCATTGGGGTGGAGGATGCGGTGATCTTTCTCCTTCACCGTTCTCTGTTCCACCTGGAGAAACCCGGGAATGCAGTTGAGGATCATGTTCTTTGACTTCTCCAGTGCTTTCAACACCATCCAACCGATAATCCTGAAGGACAAGCTGCTGTGCGCGGGGGTGGACCAGCACCTGTCATCATGGATCCTGGACTACCTCACAAACCGGCCCCAGTTTGTGAGAACCCGGGACTGTGTGTCCGACACAATCATCGGTAGCATGGGGGCCCCCCAGGGAACGGTTTTGGCTCCCTTCCTGTTCACCCTTTATACCGCGGACTTCTCACACAACACAACACACTGCCATCTACAGAAGTTCTCTGACGACTCTGCGATCGTTGGCCTCATCTCCAATGGAGATGAAGCTGAGTACAGAGGACTTATCCAGGACTTCGTGGACTGGTGCCATCGGAACTGCCTCCAGATCAACGCGAGGAAAACTAAGGAGCTGGTGGTGGACTGCCACAGACAAGGACAACCCCTCACAGCACCAGTAAATATACAGGGAACAGACATCGAGATGGTGACATCCTATAAGTACCTGGGTGTTCATCTGAACAATAAACTAGACTGGTCACACAATACTGACGCACTCTACAAGAAGGGACAGCGCAGGCTGTTCCTACTGAGGAGACTCAGGTCTTTTGGTGTACAAGGGGCGCTGCTGAAGACATTCTATGACACGGTGGTGGCATCAGCCATCACTTTTGGAGTGGTCTGCTGGGGCAGTGGCATTACTGCAGCCGATAGGAAGAGACTGAACAAACTGATCAAGAAAGCTAGCTCTGTCCTGGGGCAGCGCCTTGACCCAGTGGAGGAGATAGGAGAGAGAAGGACGGTGGCTAAACTGTCATCTCTGCTGGAGTCCGAGTTCCACCCTATGCAGGACATACTGAATGCACTGAGGAGCTCATTTAGTAGCAGACTACATCATGCTAGGTGCACAACCGAGAGGTTTCGTAGGTCCTTCCTACCTACGGCTGTCAGACTGTATAACCTAAGCAGGGCTGCTCGCAGAGATAGCAAAAAGACGTAACAACTTAATAGTTTTGAATGCAAAAGATGCAATAGACTTACACAGTGGTCCCCTCCGGTATACAACTAGGAAAATACTGGTCGCTATGGAGGGTGACAATATGTATGGGTACATAATCATACCATGTAGGATAACTAAGTAGATGGTTATGCTGTTTCATTCCATCTAGCTACAATGCTCCGCACTGTGTGTGCTTATATATTTATTCCATCTAGCAACAATGCTCCACACTGTGTGTTTATATATTTACATATTTATTCCATCTAGCTACAATGCTGTGTATATATATATATATATATATATATATATATTATATATATATGTGTATACTCGCTGCTCTTATTTTTTTCTCTTGCCTTCTGATTGTTGCTCTGAGTGTTGCGATCCCTGTGCTGTTGCAATCCTGGAATTTCCCCATTGTGGGACTAATAAAGGCTTATCTTATCTTATCTTTATTTACATCCATGTCTCTTATTGCTATATGTAGCATTGATGAATGAGTTGCACAGTGAATCTTTTTGTACTGCTCTGCAGAGTGACAGTAAGGGAGTTAAATGGTAAATGGCGTTCACTTGTATAGTGCGTTTTCTCATCTCTAGATGACCAAGGAGTTTGACAGATCCTGCTATCCACCCATTCACACACACATTCACACACTGATGCCATGCACCGGCGCTGGCGTGACCCACCAGGAGAAACTGGGGGTTCAGTGTCTTGCTCAAGGACACTTTGGCATGCAGACTGTAGACGGAGTGGGAATTGAACCCCTGACCCCCCCGATCAGTAGTCGGTCACACTACACCTGCGCCACAGCTGCCCCTCAGTGTTGTTTGGAGCGTAAACATCAGGTCACTGATGCTCAGAGTAATGACACGCTACGTGTTTTTTTTTTTTTTTTTTTTTTTTAAATTAATATAACCCCAAAATGCAGTATTACATCTGCTGCTACCATCAGTAACTCCAGGGGTCGCCAGCAAACCAGCACATAAATATTTAAGCTCCTAAGTATGTTTCCAAAGCTGGAGTGCAGTTGTTTAAAGGAAACAAAGTTTACAGAGTTTCATAATGAAAGCACATCCAAACAAAAATTCCTGAAATTTATTTCTGACCATAAACTTGTTTTTGAAAGTTCTGAAACAAACCACTTGATCTGCTGTTGTTTGAAACACTGATGTGAAACTAATAAAAGAAATTAGATACTTAGTTTGCCTGTGGGTAAAGAGGAGCTGCAGCTGCCATGTGGACCATGCTGTTTTTTCTGGCAGAGTTTAGGCAGTAGGAAGTATTACATGAGAAGGTTCTCTTTTAGAAATAATCCTGTATCAATTAGAATGTGACGAAGTAGACCTCTGCAATAAAAGTTTAGCTTGGTGGGACATTATTCAATGTTCTACCATGGATGCTGTTTTTGATACAGAAACAGAATTATATGATCTCCTTTGTCACAGAGTGTGTCCTCAGTATTTACAGCAGGGGTGTCAAACTCATTTTAGTTCAGGGCTGCATACTGCCCGATTTAATCTCAAGTGGGCCAGACCAGTAAAATAATAGCATCATAACCTAAATAATGACAACTCCAAATTTGGTTTTTTGTTTTGGTGCAAAGAAGTACAAGGACATTATGAAATGTTTACATTTAATGAACCATTCTTTTGCAAAACGTATTATGACAACCTGTCATTTTTTTTAATGAAAAACAAGTGAAATTTCAATATTATGCCTCCAGTTAATCATTTGCATCTGTGCATTACAATTTACACATCACAGCGGCTCTACAAAGGCACAAAACATTAAGTCACAGGTATCTGGAAACTCAAAAATACAGTTAAAGGATCTACTGCTAACATCTTGGTGCCAGATACCACAGCAGTCCTTCAGGAGTCCAGTGGAGTCTGTGCTTTGACGGGTCAGGGCCCTTTTGGCAGCAAAAGGGGGACCAGCACAATATTAGCCAGTTGGTCATAATGTTATGCCTGATCATTGTACAGAGGATATAAAAAGTCTACACATCCCTGTTCAAATGCTGGTTTTTTGTGATGTAAAAAAAAAAATGAGACCAAGATAAATCATTTCAAAATTTTTCCACCATTAATGTGACCGATAACCTATACAACCCAATTGAAAAACAATCTCTTTTAATCAATCTTTTAAGGGGAAAATAAAAAACTTGAAATAACCTGTTTGCATAAATATGTACACCCTTAAACTAATACTTTGTAGCAGCTAGTGATGTTATGCTCAACACCGCCCACTCGACACTGACTCAAGCAGTATAACGCGGAAGTGTCGTGAGCAGAGCGTCGAGCACTGTGTCAACATGCCCATAGTCACATGACCATAGCGAACGAGGCCTCGTTGTCTCATCACCTGATTGGAAACCTGGCGAGAAATTTGAGAGGGCTGGGGGTTGCATACATCAGTAGTGAAGGATTTAAAAGGGGTCTGATTCGCCACTCAAACTGAGGATTTTTTTGAGAGGAGGAGATTTGTTATCGTCATTGCATTTGCTATTTGAGTAGAAGTCAGAGACAGTATGACACAAGTTAGAATTAGGTTGAGGTTTAGTAACATTAAACAACACATTACATTTACTAAATATTACACATAGACACATTATTGATGGTGAAACTGAGACCTTACAAAACAGTGAACAACTTTGAGACAAAAGCTTCAATGATCGACACAGTGTTATGAAACAATTAATAAAGTGTGCCATTTGCTGACTGAGTGTCAGAACTGCATCTGAGTAGAAAACCTGAAAAAATCTCAATACTTTTTTTTGAGCATTTTCCCATCCGAGATCTATTCAAAATTGGATGGCAGGAACAAACAATACAAAGCAAACAACAAAAAAAAAACCCTAATTCCAATAGAACCCTCTCAGATTTCCTGCGAGCCCTCAAGTCACGTGATGTGATCGACATAACGAGGCCTCGCTTGCTACAGTCATGTGACTGTGGGCGTGCTGAAACAGCGCTCGATGCACTGCTCATGACACTTCTGCTTTATATTGCGCAAATCAGTGTTGAGTGGGCAGTGTTGAGCATAGCATCACTGCCCCTACCCCTATGAATTGGGGCACCCCTTCATGGTTGCACATGGCCAAAGTGGCTGTAGAGTGTAGCTGTCTTACCGACCACTGCTGAAATTCACCAGCCATTGGCTGGTGTTAATGTCAAACCCTGCATTCTGTCTGTCTGTCTGTCTGAAAATTGTCCTTCCACAGAATTTTTCCAGCAATGACTACAATTTCTGAAAGCTGTCTATCATTTGACAGATTACATGGAGGGTGATCTAATTAAAGTAAATGAAAATGATAACACACTGACAAAATTTTTACAAGCCTCTCTGAGAAAATGACAAAACAAAAAGTGTAGTACAACCTGTGATACAGAGTATTGTCCTTTTTCAGGTTTTCAACTCAGATGCAGTTCTGACAGTCAAGTTACCAGATGGCAGTCTTTATTACAGGGGTCACCAACCTTTTTGAAACCAAGAGCTACTTCATGGGTATCGAGTCATGTGAAGGGCACCAGCTTGACACACTCCTCTAAAATAACAAATTGTGTGTGTACACACACACACACACACACATAAATAAATAATTATCAATAACTTAAGAGTGGGTAACAGACAAGATCAATATTCAACACTTTATTTTTATTAATCTCAGCAATTGTTCAGATGATCACTTCTACATTTCATTAAAAAAATGTCCAGTTTTCACCAGTCCCTTTTAACCATAAAAAACTAAACCCTTTTAATTCATGAACTATGTTGAACCATGTTTGAAAAAGTTATGCAACATTTAAGAAAAATCAACTTTCATATTAAATAAATCTTATCACATTTTTAACTGAACAAATCTGCTGCAATTCTGCTTGAAATCTGTTACATTTAATAAACACACTTTTGTGTGTTCTTCTTCACTGGAATTATATCCATACAGTTCTTGCCAAGAATCATGCTTGAGTAATAACAGCGCTGTCCTTTCATGAGAAGAAGCTAAACAGCACTGAGAGTGCTGTTATGCACGGTGGCGCAGTGGTTAGCACTGCGGCAGCACAGTTTACCCTTGGCCGGGGGATCGCGGGGATCGTGGGTTCGATCCCTGCCCTCGGTCAACAGTGATCTGCGTGGAGTTTGCATGTTCTCCCCGTATTTGCGTGGGTTTCCTCCCACATGCCAAAAACATGCAGGTTAGGGAGTTAAGGGGCGCTTGCGACCGGCAGCTGGTGGCTTGTCACCGGACTGCAGAACAAATCTACCTACGGGTACAAAAAAAAAGAGTGGGCAGCAGTTTCATGACGCGTTGAAGTGCCGCTTCGCCGTCGCCTCGCAAATGAAACACACGCAGCTTCCTTTCACAGTAGTAAAAAAGAACTCTTCCTCCCGCTCACTTTGAAAATGATAAATTTTCTGTCTTTTTTTTGGGGCTAGGAAACAGCACTGCGTTCACCATCTTCACTGCTCGCTAGCTTACGCTCCAGCGCAAAGGTTTTGTCATGCGCACAATACTGACCTTTGAACTAGGTCAGAGTTCACCTTAACTTTACGTATAATAAACATATTTTCATTTTTTTTTATTTTTAAGACATTGTCGTTTTAAAATCTATATAAATGCAAGTGTGATTTTAAAAAATAGTGGCAGAAAAAATTACATCTTAGACGCAGCTCACTTGCGAGTTGTGCTATATTTAGAACAGGCCTGCGGGCGACGCATGTGGTCCCTGCGGGCGACATGGTGCCCGTGGGCACCGTGTTGGTGACCCCTGCTTTATTAGATGTTTCATAACACTGTGTCGCTCATGAAGCAATTGTCTCAAAGTTGCTCATTGTTTCATGAGGCCTCAGTTTTAACATCACTAGTTGCAGCACCTTTGGCTTTTATTACAGCACTCAGTATTTATGGGTAGGAGTCTATCAGCGTGGCACATCTTGATGTGGCAATATTTGCCCACTCTTCTTTGCAAAAACGCTCCAAATCTGTCAGATTGTGAGGGCATCTCCTGTGCACAGCCATCTTCAGATCACCCCACAGATGTTCGATTGGATTCAGGTCTGGACTCTGGCTGGGCCATTCCAAAACCTTAATCTTCTTCTGGTGAAGCCATTCTTTTGTTGATTTGGATGTGTGCTTTGGTTCATTGTCGTGCTGAAAGATGAAGTTCCTCTTCATCTTCAGCTTTCTAGCAGAAGTCTGAAGGTTTTGTGCCAACACTGATTGGTATTTGGAACTGTTCATAATTCCCTCCACCATGACTAAGGCCCCAGTTCCAGCTGAAGAAAAACAGCCCCAAAGCATGACAACGCCACCACCATGCTTCACTGTAGGTATGGTGTTCTTTTGGTGATGAGCAGTGTTGTGTTTGTGCCAAATATACCTTTTGGAATTATGGCCAAAAGTTCAACCTTGGTTTCATCAGACCATAACACATTTTCCCACATGCATTTGGGAGATTTCAAATGTGTTTTTGAAAAAAGGTAGCCGGGCTTGGATGTTTTTCTTTGTAAAATAAGGCTTCTGTCCATGTCATCCTAGATGGGAGATTGTCACATGTATTAAACAGCCAGTACTTGCCAGAAATTCCTGCAGCTCCTTCAGTGTTGCTGTTGGCCTCTTGGCAGCCTTCCTGACCAGTTTTCTTCTTGTTTTTTCATCAATTTTGGAGGGATGTCCAGTTCTTGGTAATGTCACTACCGTGCCACATTTTTTCCACTTGATGACTGTCTTCACTGTGTTCCATGGTATATTTAATGCCTTGGAAATTCTTTTGTACCCTTCTCCTGACTGATACCTTTGAACAGTGAGATCCCTTTGATGCTTTGGAAGCTCTTTGCGGACCATGGCTTGTGCTGTAAGATGTGACTACAAAAATGTCAGAAAAAGCCTACTAGAACAGCTGAACTCTATTTGGGGTTAATCAGAGGCACTTTAAATGGTGGCAGGTGTGTGCTGACTCCCATTTAACATGAGTTTGAATGTGATTGGTTAATTCTGAACACAGCCACATCCCCAGTTATAACAGGGTGTGCATATTTATGCAACCAGGTTATTGTAAGTTTTTTTTATTTTTCCCCTTAAAAGATTTCAGTTTGTTTTTCAATTGGGTTGTACAGGTTATAGGTCACATTAATGGTGGAAAAAGTTATGAAATGATTTCTCTTGGCCTCATTTTTTTACATCACAAAAACCTGACATTTGAACAGGGGTGTGAAGACTTTTTATATCCACCGTTTTGTGTTCTATGTTTTTCACACTTTGCAAATACACCCCTGATTTAGACCTTACTTTATAATAAATGCAATTTACTGTCGCTGTAGCTTAGGTAAAGAGGGTTGGAGTAATGTGTCAGCAGTCCCATTACAACTGAAAACCCTCGTGCTACATGATTTTGAGAGGAAACGGTGACCTTGTCTTGTTTATTCAATCTTGGCAGAGGCTAAGTGACTGATAACGCTGGTATAAGAGCAGCTTAAAAATAAAATGATCCTTCACTCTGCATCCATGATCTTCCCAAACATTTTTTTTTTAATCACGTCCTGACAGCAATAACTCTGACAATAAAGTAACAGAGATATTACAGGCAAGAAACTTAAAACAAATTTAACTAAACAGCACAATAAAGTACAATTTCAAAATGTCCTGAGAAACATGGAATAACAGGAGGTTACTAGAAGATACCTTTACGATTTCTTTCTTAATACAGTTAGCAAATGTTTCCAAGGATCACACTTTAAATATATAAAATCCTCAGGCTGGTAGATGCCCTGCTCTTGTTTGATTAGATTTTGATTATGGGTGAGCAGTGGAAGTCTCAAACAGAAATCTTTTAAGGGTGCTTAGTCAGAAAGTCCACCAGAATACTTATTCCCCTACGTCTTAGCTGTAGGTTAATAATCTAATTCTACTCAGAGGGTGCTTTTCTTCTCTCTTCGTGTACATTAATTGGTGTGTCCATTTTAAATCTTATAAGCGTCTCTGTCTTCATACTTCCATGTGTTTTTTGTTTTTAAGTTTGTATATACGTATGTTAAATGATATGTCCACTAAAGGGTGATAAGTTACCCCAGAGAAGTCAGAGAGTAGAGGAGGTATTGATGTACGTATCTATTAAGAAAAAGCATCGCAGGTAACATAAATGTTTGTAATTTCTAAACAATTCGCACAACTTGTCCTAAAAATGTTCTAGCATTTTTTCCCCCCAATAATTCTTCTGTTTTGAGTTTGCTAGTTTTGCCAGAAATGTTGCTACATTGCCTGTCATTGCCTCCACAATTTCCAGTGGTACTGCTACATTTGATCTGTATCTGTAAGCTTTCAGGAAGTATCCAGAAATGCAGATCAAATGAATGCAGAGTACCAGTAATAAAAGGCTCTGTCTGTTTCCGCATCTATTATAGTGCATAAAAGAGCCTTAACAGGTAATGAGATCCGTGTTCTATTATGTTACACTGAGTCCACACACAGATTTAAAAAGAAAATGGAATAAAAGGGATGAAAGTGATTTAAAAACTAGAAAGTGCTCCAAGAACACACATCTGTGGCAACTCTTAAGTGTGAGGTACAGATTTTTAGTTTTATACTATAGATACCACTCATATACATCTAAATATTTTTCATCACGGTCCATGCATCAGAAATTAATTGGTGCATCAAAATTCCTTGTTTCTTCATGTTAAAGAAAGTTGGGTGAGGTGGAGAATTCCTGGAAGTGGCTCTTATTTCAGACCCATGCTAAAATGGTGTCGATTCTTGTATGGCCCCTGCCCTCCACCAGATTTCATTGAAATTGGGTCAGTAGAGCTTATGCGTTAACCGCAGCGTCTTTGGTCTCATTTTTGTTGTTGGTGAGGAATGTGCAGGTGCAGGTTGAAGTCTTTATAGACCCAGACAAGCCTTGGTATGCTTTGCTAACAGCTGTTTTGTAATTCTGCATAACAACCTTCATGGGTGGAGGTTTAAAAAGAACAAAATTGTCACGCAACTCTACTCCTCCTAGGCATTTGCCCCGATACTCGCCAAACTCACAATGGTCATCAGGTGGGTCTGCATCCAGGTTGTGTTCAAGGTCAGGAGATCTGGGCACTTATAATTTTTAGAAAAATCACTACACCTACCAGGCACCTTGATTGTCACCAAACTCACCCACAAGGACCCTCAGGTGGGTCTGCATCCAGGTTGAGGTCAATGTCAGAGGTCAGGAGATCCGGGCATTTAGGATTTCATGAAAAATGTTACTCCTCCTAGGTATTTGCCCCAATGTTTGACAAGCTTATGCACAATCTGACCATAAGCACATCCTAGATGGGGCTGCATTTAAGCTGTGTCAGGGTCAACAGACCTAAGCACTCTCAGGGTATTTTGCTACTCCGTCATTGACAGTCTGATTTTACTCCGTCGTTCATCAGCCATGGTGATACATCCATTTCCTGTATATCAAACCTTTTGGACTCATTGTTTCTTGTGTGTCTTTAGGACCAGCCTTTCGCCAACGCTCACAACGTGCTATCCCGCTCTCACTCTCGACCCAACATGCTGAACAAAGTGGAGCACGCCCAGCAGCGCTGGAGGAGGCAGGTCCAGGAACAGAGGAAATCTGTGTTTGATCGCCATGTTGTCCTCAGTTAAAATCCCCTCTGTAAGTTACTGGTGGAGTAAAAGCAACAACAACATAAAAATCACTGTGACAACAGCACGTAAATTTTGCTGTTTCTTTTCTCTCATTTGTATTTGATTCTCATCAAGTGTCACATCTGAGGTGAAGCTGTCCAGATCTGTTGAGCAAAAATCATTGACAGTTGCATAAATCTTTCATGGAGTGAATGTGCATTACAAGAGGTTGCTTTAAAAGGAGAACAGAACATGCTATTCGACTAATAATGAATGCCATTAAATCAAAGTTATCTAGACCAGATTTCAGAGTAAAATTCCACCAAAACACAAATACAGAAACTATTGCTCTGACCACAGGAGATAAGAATCTGTAAAAATCCCTCTTTGGAAATCGCATGTTTTATAACAGATTTTTTTCTAATCACGACTTTAATCTTTTAATCCTACAACAATGTTTAATGTCTGATTCCTGGTGTGAGATTCTTTAGATTACATTTGATGTTTAAAAATAGTTTGAACCCCTGGAGAAAGCTGTGATTTCTTGGTGATGTCAAACATGCAATAGCCGTGCTCGTTATTCTCATCTGTTAACCATCCTGCTGAAATTGGTGAACTTATTTATTGTCTAACAAACACGTACAGTCTTTTGGCACTTTTCTGTGCCTGGTCAATCATTGGTCTGTACTGTCTAACTGCCACTGTTGTGTACCGATTGAATCCTGTTACTTTGAGCTGAAACAAGTTTATTTGTGTATAGTTTGGATGTGTACAAAGTCACTGTTTGGAGACTTATACAAGTGTTCTTAACTATTGTACTGTATATGTGATACCTTTAACTTTGAAATAAATCAGTGTCAGATTTGTGACTTGTTTGTTCTGTGTTGTAATGTGTTCATTTCATGAATGAGTTCATTTTAATAAATACTGACCTAAGCACACTGAAACGGTTGATACACGTGGATGCCACACCAGCATCACTTTACTAAAATCATAGGAAGTCAGATTTAATCTAAAGTCGTCACTCTATTAAAGTCAAATTTACTATAAGGAAGAGTCAGACTAAAGGGAAAACGGGCAAGAAAATCAAATGTCAGAGAAAAGGTACAAGTTTATCATAAGCAAATCAAAAGCTGAGGAAAAAGAGAACTAGACATCTGAGAAAAGTAGAATTTATGATTTTAAAAAGCTGCACATTTCTGATGACATGGTGTTAAGTTTAGAATAAAAACAATGCAAATGCATGAACAATACATTAGCAAATATTTTAGTCATGAAATTATCTGGAAAAAGTTGCAAATACACAAGAATGAAATCAAATGTAATATAAAAAAATTAAATCCAACTTTTCAAGAAAAGACAAATTTACAAGGAAAAACATCAAATAAAAGAATCAAACATTCAAATGTCCAGTGGCTGGTAATCTTGAAAAAGAAAAATAAGCAATGGTAACTGATGCCTATAATGTTAAAATGTTTGCAGTGAATGCTACTTTTTTAATGCAAACTGGCAGATTTAATGTAAAATTTTTTAACTTTTATTCTTGTAAATTTGCTCTCACCAGTTTGGAAAGCCTCCAATGTGGTAGTCTGAGGGAAAAAAATAAACTAAAAATCCAGAAAGTTATTTGATTTCAGTGAAAATAAATCATGAACTCATTAAAATGACTAAGATGAATCATTTCTGGTAAGAATGAATTACTATTATATAAACAACCCCATTTATAATCCATTTTCAAATCACTAGAATAACAAAAATCTCAGAACTATCCTGCAATGAAACTGCTCAGTAAACTAGAATTTAGTGCAAAACCTACTTGAGTAAATGTCACTCGCAACTACCCACATTTGGCGACCGCTTTCCTTCTATCATTCTGAAACATCTGGACAAAATCCACAGATAAGTCAGTTACAACCTTCCTGAAAACGTCTTTCAGGAGTCTCTGATTATTTTCAGAAGATGCTGGATAATCCCACCTCCTCCATCTTCTTTTCATTTTACTGAGTGATTTCCATGCAGCTGCGTCATCATTTCCTGTGCCGTCCACTTTTCCCAGTTTTCCTCCTCTTTTCATGCAGTTCAAGGCAGAAGTCCGTTTTCTCCAGGAAAAAAAAAAAAAAAAATCAGTTTGCAAGCTGCAGAGAGAGAGAGAGCGACTGAGACTCTGCTCAGCAATGGATCACTGACCCTCCACTGCAGAGACACACAGACTGGTAGGATTTTTGTTTTTCTCTCAGATCTTACATAGATTTAACAAAAACTGACTTTTTTCTCGTAAATTGGATGTGTGGGGTTTCTTGAATGGTTATGCTGTCGGATGAGAGAGATTCGCTCATTTGTGTTTGCTGACATAGTCACAGAGGTTGGCTTGAAAGTTGTTCTCAGACAATAACTTTGGCCGATGTGTCTGTTCCACTGTCTCATGTTTCTACAGCCAAGGAGCACTTTTCAGCTTAATTGCTGCATTTGCATGAGTCAGCCTACAGGGGGCGCCCCAGCCTTTGACTTTTGATGTAACAGGGGTCTGCAACCGGTGGCTCTAGGGCCACATGCCGTTCTTTTCCCCCATAACCTGTGAGTCCCTGTGGTGTACTACGGTTTTGGAAAAAAGGTCGCAAATTCATGAAGAAATGAAGATTCAAATATAAAGGGAAAAAGTTTTTATTTTAAGGCAGAAAAAATGCAAAAGAAAAATAAATTTGCAATAAAAATCAATTTTATGATGAAGTATCTTGTCAAGGACAGATGCAAATTTAGGAGAAAAACAAAAATATTCAATAAAATATTCATAATAAGTTGTCAAATTTATGAGAAAGTTTGAAATTTCCAAGACAACAGCTCAAAGTTTCTGAAAAAAAGAGGTAACTTTTCTGAGAGAAAAAATACAAATTAACAGGAAAACTATCAAGTTTAAATGTAAAACATCCAAAAATTTTAGGAAAAGATATTTACTGTATAAGAAAAAAAAAACACTTAAATTTGTAAAGTGATAAAATTATATGGAAAAGGGTGAATTTACAGTTTTTAAAAAGCAAACTGCAAAGTGAAACTTATTTATGTCAAAAGATTTCACAAGAAAACTGAGAAAATTATGCAAAAAGTTTTAAATGTTAAACAAAAAGCTGCAAATTTAAAGAAAAATTTGCAAAAAAGTAAAATGTTTTAAAATGATGAATGATTTATGATGAAAAAAAACAAGCAAATGCAGAAAAAAATTTAAAAAAAATATGGTAAAAAGTTGCAAATTTAGAAGAAAAAGCTCAAAATGAAAAGATAATAGTATATTCTTAAGGGAAAAAGTAGAAAATGTGTGGGGAAAAAAGTACACAAATTCAGCAGAAGAGTTGCAAATTCACCAAAAAAAAAGAGTTATGAATATATGTAGAAAAATTAATATTAAGTGAAAACATTGAAAAGTTGCAAATTTGTATATTTAGTGGGAAAAAAATCTTCTAGTTATGTTGATAGGCCTCCTCATGGATCGTCACCTTATCGTGGTGGGGGGGTTTGCGTGCCCTAGTGATCCCAGGAGCTATGTTGTCCGGGGCAATTTGCCTCTGGTAGGGTCACCCAAGACAAACTGGTCCTGGGTGAAGGGCCAGACTAAGAACGATCCAACAGACTCTCATGATGAATGCTAGAACAAGGATTCAGTGTACTCCGCCTGGTATGGGGTTAGCGGGGCCCCACCCTGGAGCCAGGACTGGGGGAGGGGCTAGATGGCTAGTGTCTGGTGGCCAGGTTTCCGTCCATGGGACCTGGCCGGGATCAGCCCGAAGGAGTTACATGGGTCCGCCCTGCAGTGGGCTCACCACCTGCAGGAGGGACCATGGGGGTCCAGTGCTATGTGGATCAGGTGGCGGTCAAAGGTGGAGACCTTGGCGGTCTGATCCCAAGTTTCCTAAACTAGCTTTTGGGATGTGGAATATCACCTCTCTGGTGGGGAAGGAGCCTGAGCTGGTGCATGAGGTTGAGCAATACCGGCTAGATATAGCCGGCCTCACCTCAACACACAGCTCCGGATCCGGAACCAGTCTTCTGGAGAGGGGCTGGAGCTTGGTCTACTCTGGAGTTGCCCCAGGCGAGAGGTGATGAGCAGGAGTGGGTATTCTTGTATCCCCCCTACCTTGCTGCCTCTATATTGGAGTTTTCCCTGGTGGACGAAAGGGTTGTTTCCTTGTGCCTTTGGGTTGGGAAACAGGTCCTTATCATCATTTGTGCCTATGCACCAAATGATGGTTCAGAGTACCCACCCTTTTTGAAGTCTCTAACTGGAGTGCTGGAGAGTGCTCCTCTTGGAGACTCAATTGTTCTACTGGGGGACTTCAATGCGCACGTGGGCAACGACAGTGAAACCTGGAGGGGGGGTGATTGGGAGGAACGGTCTGCCCGATCTGAACCCGAGTGGTGTTTGGTTATTGGACTTCTGTGCTAACCACAGTTTGTCCATAACGAACACCATGTTCAAGAAAAAGGGTGTCCATATGTGCACCTGGCACCAGGACACACTAGGTCACAGGTCAATGATCGATTTTGTTATTGTGTCATCAGACCTGCAACCAACCATATGTCTTGGACACTCGGGTAAAGAGAGGTGCAGAGCTGTCAACTGATCACCACCTGGTGGTGAGTTGGATCCAATGGCAGGGGAGGATACCATTCAGACCTGGTAGACCCAAACGTATAGTGAGGGTGTGCTGGGAACGTCTGGCTGAGGCCCTTGTCCGGAAGGTCTTCAACTCCCACCTCCGGAAGAACTTCAACCACATTCGGAGGGAGTCTGGAGACATGGAGTCTGAATGGGCCATGTTCTCCACATCCATTGTTGAAGCGGCTGCCCAGAGCTGTGGCCGCAAGGTCGTCAGGGCATCTTGTGGTGGCAACCCCCAAACCAAGTGGTGGACACCAGTGGTGAGGGGGGGCCATTAAGCTGAAGAAGGAGTCCTATCAAACTTGGTTGGCTTGTGGGACTCCTGAAGCAGCTGAGGTGTACCGGCAGGCCAAGCGGAGTGCAGCTCAGGTGGTTGCTGAAGCAAAAATTTGGGTGTGGGAGGAGTTCGGTGAGGCCATGGAACAAGACTTTTGGTCGGCCTTGAAGAGATTCTGGCAAACTGTCTGGTGGCTCAGGAGGAGGAAGCAGCTCCCTGTCCACAATATGTATGGTGTGGCTGGGGTGGTGCTGACTTTGACTGGGGATATCGTTGGGCAGTGGAAGGAATACTTTGAGGATCTCCTCAATCCCACTAACACGCCTTCCACAGAGGAAGCAGGACTTGTGGACGAGGAGGACGACTCGCCTATCACAGGGGCTGAGGTCACCAAGGTGGTTAAAAATCTCTTTGGTGGCCGGTCCTCAGGGTGGATGAGATTCGCCCTGAGTACCTCAAGGCCCTGGATGTTGTAGGGCTGTCATGGTTGACACGCCTCTGCAACATTGTGTGGAGGTTGGGGGCAGTGCCTTTGGCGTGGCAAACCGGGGTGGTGGTTCCTCTCTTCAAAAAAGGGGACCGGAGGAGGGTGTGCTCCAACTTTAGAGGGATCACACTCCTCAGCCTCCCTGGGAAGGTCTATGCCAAGGTACTGGAGAGGAGAGTCCGGCCATTGGTCGAACCTCAGGTTCAGGAGGAGCAATGTAGTTTTCATCCTGGCTGTGGCACATCGGACCAGCTCTTTACCCTCTCGAGAATCCCCGAGGGTTCGTGGGAGTTTGCCCAACCAGTTTACATGTGTTTTGTGGACTTGGAGAAGGCATTCGACCATGTCCCTTGTGGTTTTTTGTGGGGGGTGCTTCAGGAGTATGGGGTATCGGGCTTGTTGTTATGAGCTATTCGGTCTCTGTACAACCGTTGTGAGAGTTTGGTTTGTATTGCCAACACTCGGTCGGACTCATTCCCAGTGAGAGTTGGACTCCGCCAGGGCTGCCCTTTGTCACCGATCCTGTTCATAATTTTTATTGACAGGATTTCTAGGCGCAGCCAGGGAACGGAGGGTGTCATGCTTGGTGACCACAGGATCTCATCTCTGTTGTTTGCAGATGATGTTGTCCTGCTGGCTTCATCCAGCAATGGCCTACAGGTCTTACTGGGACGGTTTGCCGCTGAGTGTGAAGCGGCTGGGATGAGAATCAGTACCTCCAAGTCCGAGTCCATGTTCCTCAGCCGGATAAAGGTGGATTTTCCTCTCCGGGATGGGGTCAAGCCCCTGCCCCAAGAGGAGGAGTTTAAGTATCTTGGGGTCTTATTCACGAGTGAGGGGAGAATGGAGCGAGAGATTGACAGACGGAACGGAGCAGCATCTGCAGTGATGTGGACGTTGTACCAGTCTGTTGTGGTGAAGAGGGAGCTAAGCTCTAAGGCAAAGCTGTCGATTTACCAGTCAATCTACGTTCCTACCCTCACCTATGGTCATGAGCTTTGGGTAATGACCAAAAGAACGAGATCATGGATACAAGCGGCTGAAATGAGCCTTCTTCGTAGGATTGCTGGACTCACCCTCAGAGATAAGGTGAGGAGCTCAGTCATCCGGGAGAGGCTCAGAGTAGAACTGCTGCTCCTCCACATTGAAAGGAGTCAGTTGAGGTGGTATGGGTATCTGATCAGGATGCCTCCTGGATGCCTCCCACTTGAGGTGTTTTGGGCAAGTCCTTCTGGGAAGAGACCCCGGGGCAGACCCAGGACTCGCTGGAGAGACTGTCTCCCAGCTGGTCTGGGAATGCCTTGGTATCCTCTCTGAAGAGCTGGAGCAGGTGGCTGGGGAGAGGGAAGTCTGGGCTTCTCTGCTTGAACTACTGCTTCCGTGACCTGGACCTCCGGAAAAGCGGTAGAAGATGGATGGATGGCAGGCCAGTTTATACTTAATCAGCTGTTTTACCTTTGTATTAAGGCTCAGATATGTGTTGTGGATTCATGCAGGATTATTTATTCATGTAGTGGCCACAGGTTGCTGAAAATGACCGTTCTATGACAGCTGTCCACTCCTGATCTGTAATAATCAATTTTTCTCAAGCCAAGTCCTCACCATTACATGCATTTATTGTTGTGACTGTGACTAGATCTTGTCCCCAGATGAAGGCATCTATGTCCTTTCAACATTACACAGCACAACATTCAGTCTTCAAGGTTTCTGAGTTGGGCTCTCTGATGTTGTGGCTGCTGTATGGTTAAAAACTGAAATGCCACGAGATAAAGGAGCATCCTTGTGCTAAACTTTGCTTCTCATTGCTCCACCCACATACTAGCATTTCTGTCAGTGTAACTGTCACATAGAAAATAAGATAATTATGATTACTCCGTTTGGTCAACTTTATTTATGAAGCACTCAGAGGTGTTACATTTACTCAAGTAGATGTACCCCAGTAACTTCCTCAAAGTTGTTCTTTACTGAGTTTTATTGTGAGATACTTTGTACTTTTGCTTGAGTACATTTATGATGAAAATACTGTGCTTTTACTGAAGTACAATTGGTTGTACTGTCAGTTTTTTTTTTTTATTTAATTGATTTTAACTGAGAACAAATCAAGTTTTTCTCTTGTCAGATTTGAAATTGTTGTTCTTTAAGTACTGGCTCAGGAAATATTTGTTTTATTCATGCTTTTTAAAATACTAACGCATACCTGTGCACGCCCGTAGAAACCAAGTGTAAGCAAGCATTTCTGCATGTCTGTAGAAAATTACTGTTACCATGGCAACAGGAACCATAGTGATACTTGCCTTTGATCTTTGACATGGTTACCATGGCAACAGTAACCATGGTGAAACCTGCCTTTGATCTTTGACGTCACCACTCATTCAGTGATGCCTGCCTTTGATCTTTGATAATGTGTCTTCCTGGCAACAGTAACCATGGTGATGCCTGCCTTTGATCTATGACATCACAGTAACCATGCCTGCCTACTCCCTGAGCTAACGCCATAGCTCCCCTATGGACCTTCAATAAAGATTTCCCCTCCTAAACTTCCAAATATCCGGGGAGGCTGAAATTCGGGGATGCACACCCTTGTAACCTCAGCACAGCACGTATCAAATCTGATGCCAGTCCGACGAACGGTTCAGTAGATACGTGAGGAACACACAGACAGACAGACAGACAGAGACAGAGATTTCTTAAATTATAATATGATGATTTGGTTTATATTAGAGGGGATGTGTGGTAAGTTATTTTTAGGAGAAATACTCACAAACTGTTGAAAGTAGAGTCAGAAATCTGCAAGAAAAAATTTGTAAGATTTTTGAGGAAAAAAGTTGCAAATTTGAATAAAACTTTGAAAACTTATGTGGAAAACAAGAAAGCACTCTGAGTGTGAAACTTCCTCCAGGGCAGCTAATTTTCTCCCTCACATTTTTCTAAATAAAGTCATGAACTCTGTGCACAGACTTCCAGCTCATATAGCTCAGCACTGAATGCTCTGGATGTAGGATACCGAACACTCATTAACCAGCACTGCTGTCTACTGGCCACATTCATCATTACAGTGCACACACACTCAAATGAACAGATCCCAAAACATTGCCTCTTTGGCGGAGATTAAAGATTATAAAATTTATTACAGAAAAACTCAATATTTATTAGGAAAAAAGATCATATTTATGTGATAAAAATTTATGCAATAAAGGTTGAAAATATACAACAAAAATGTCACAGGTTTACAAAAAGTCACAATTTTATGAGAACAAATTTCCCAAATATAAGAGGAAATAATCTGAACAAACTGACAAGAGTATACAGTTATGTCTTTTTCCCTTTAATTACTACACTTATTTTTACTTGAGTACTCAGTTAACATCTTAAAAGTAACACTACCGTCACTTGAGCATTCGACCGTCCTCCGAATCATAATGCTTTTCAAGGCATTTACCCAAAAAAGGCAAACATCTGACAATCAAATGAAATAATTCTCTTTTAGCAAATACTCCGTTACTAAGTTGCCACTTGTGTGACAATAAATGGATGATTCTGAAAAGATAATGTGTCCAAATAAGTATATTTCACCAACTTCTTGCATCAAAGAGCATGAGAATAGTTATGATGACCTTTTCATGTGTCATGCTTTCATATAAAAAAGATAAGTGGTTGTGTTCTTACTGCAGTGACAGATAGTCCAAGGAGTATCTCTTCACTTTAAAGAGAAGAGGATGTCTTAACAAGTCATTTCTCTTCTCTGTTGACAACACAGGTCAACATAATTGTGGTGCCTCTTGTCCTTTTTTTTGAAACCTGATATGCTTTCTATTACATTAAATGTATCTGGAAGATGATTGTGTGCTAATGTTGTGATCTTCCCCCATGGTTCCATTGAATGTCCAGGGGCTGATGGAAAGGATCAGAGATTACCCGCCCCCCCAGTCTAATACCCATACAGCTGTTGAATAATCCGCCTGAATGTCTGAGGATTTGTGAGTCACAGTGGACACAAAGCGCACAAGGTTTCTCGATGTTATATGAGTTAATAGCATGACCACAAATTTAGCAGGTGTATGAAGAATGAGTAAGATTTTCAGAGCGTTGGGTTTTGGTTTTAGAGAAAAGTTTTTCTGTTGAGAGGAATTTCATTATGTATGTAGAAGAGGATGTGGCTTTTAATGAGGAGACCAGATGGCTCTGTGATCAATGAATCCCACAATACGTTCTGGTAAAACATCCCACAAAGAGCCACTGGAGCCTGTGTCTTTTGTGTTCTAACAGTGCAGATTTGAAGTGTTTTCAGGAAGGACGAGCTTTACGAGACCTTGAGAGGTTTAGACTGGGCTCTCTGAGAAAAGCTGCACAGTGGCAGATCTGTAGGCTTCCTGCTGGCTTGATGTTACCAGCCGTGATCACGGATGTCTGGGTTTTGTGACTTCCTCCTGTGGGATGATAAGACACCCCAAGAGACTGATGGGAGCTGGGTTTATGGATGAGTAGGGCTTCAGCGTTTCGGTGTGTAAGTGTCCAAAGACACGAAAAGACAGCCACAGATAGCAGAAGCATGGCAGAAGGATTTGCTTTGTAAAAATCATAGATACAAGGATGGAAGCAGCGGATAAAACAGACTTCAAAATTCTTGTGGCACTTTTAACTGAGTCACAGTTTTCAAAATCAGATGACTTTTTGGATATGACATCATCTGGTTATGGTACCTTCGAAAAAAGTGAACCCCTTGGTTTCTCAATTTGGCCACTTTCAAGCTATTTGATGTAATTACACTGTTATTTAAATATGGGATTTTGGGAAATATTTACTGAATATTCTGGAGTCCAAAGGGAGACATGTGGCTAGTTTTTATCCCCCGCCGGTCGAAGCCCAAAGGGGGATTATGTTATGGGGCAGTCTGTCCGTCTGTCTGTCCCACTTTTGTGAAATCAACTCCTCCTACGGTTTTGTTCCGATTGTTTTGAAACTTTTTACAAGGATTTGATATACGCTAATGATGCACATATTGCAATTTGACTCTGATCGGATAACCTTGAGGTCAAGGTCAGACTTTCCTTAAATCTTGTAAACACAATAACTACTGAAAGAAATGATGTAGGCTCTTCAAATTGATACAGTAGTTATATTTAAGACACATCTTGGACGACTTACACCCTGACCTGACTATGGGTTTGGGATCAAAAGGTCAAAGTTAACATTCCATTTGCACTATGGTAAATTTACTATTACTATAAAATGAGTAAAGCTAGGGCCACCAAACCTGGTACACAAGTTCACCTTGGGATCCTGACCTCGGACTATGGGTTTGGGGTCAAAAGGTCAAAGGTCAAGGTTAGCATTCCCTATGCCCTCTTAAAATATAAGCTCTCTAGAGTCACTAAGCTTGCTACACGAGTTCACCTTGGGATTCTGACCAACAACTATAGGTTGTATAGAAATATTTTTGTTGTATATTCATGGATGATCGGCTTAACATAATTTGGTTCTGCCCAGTATATGGAAATGTTGAAAACTGCTTTCCTTCAGTAACATTGGGATCTTCAAAGAAAACGGAGGCAGGGGATATTGCACTCGCCTCAGAGTGCTCTTATTATTGATTGTAAGTTATCTTAATGGGCTCATATTGTACAAAACTGTGTATTTGTGGGTTTAAGCCTTATGCAATACAACCATGGGTCACATTTATACCAATAAAATATTAAAGCCCGCACTTCACATAGAAATATTTATTCAAACTCTGTTTACTGTCTTTTATTACTTTGGTTTTATTGTGAATCACTGAACTTTGAAGATTGTAATTGTGATTTAAAATAAGATAAATGAGTGGATTGCACTTCCTGGGTTTTACATCACAAACAAGCCCCACCTTCTGCGCCTTGTTTCTTGTGATTGGTCCACTCAGAAAACTTTTACCTAACCAGATTTGAGGCTCATGAATATTAATGAACAGGCTGAAAATAGATTGTTTCAGACTGAACTTCTTTGAGGAGCTGCAAAACTATTTTATAATAATTTTTCAAAGTGTAATATTTCTTATTGTCAATTTGCATTTTTTTAATTTTAGATTTTGCAGCTTTCTCCCAAACATTTTCCTCATAATTATGCAAGCTTGATCTCACAATTCTGAAACATTTATTCTTAAACTTTTTTGTAGTCAATTTTTAAACTTTTCACATAAATTTGCTAACTTTTTATTGTGGAGGAAAAATAAGTTCTGGCGAGATGCGACGACCTGAGAGGTTGCAGAGTTTTATGTTCCTCCAACATCATGAGACACACTGTAGCGCTGTGTGCTGTGTTGTGCTGTGTGTGCTGTGTGTGTTATTGAGGCATGCATAGCAAGCTCTTTTATACATGTTATAGGAAGAGAGAGAGTGCATGGCACATTTGCATATTGATATACACTACTGTTCAAAAGTTTGGGGTCACCCAGACAATTATTTTGTGTTTTCCATGAAAAGTCACACTTATTTACCACCATGAGTTGTAAAATGAATAGAAAATATAGTCAAGACATTGACAAGGTTAGAAATAATGATTTGTATTTGAAATAATAATTTTTTCCTTCAAATTTTGCTTTCGTCAAAGAATCCTCCATTTGCAGCAGTTACAGCATTGCAGACCAAACATGATTACACAAGGGTTTTCTAATCATCCATTAGCCTTCTGACACAATGAGCAAACACATTGTACCATTAGAACACTGGAGTGATAGTTGCTGGAAATGGGCCTCTATACACCTATGTAGATATTGCACCAAAAACCAGACATTTGCAGCTATAATGGTCATTTACCACATTAGCAATGTATAGAGTGTATTTCTGATTAGTTTAAAGTTATCTTCATTGAAAAAAAGTGCTTTTCTTTCAAAAAATAAGGAAATTTCTAAGTGACCCCAAACTTTTGAATGGTAGTGTACATATCAGTCAATACATATCAATCGCATGACCAACTGGCACCTGGACGTCCCCTCCTTAATCCGGTGATGTATAACAATAGTCCATTGTTCTGATTGTCTCCTAGGGGCTCTGTGTCCTTATGCAAATTGTCCTCTGCTTAGTGCAGGCTAGCTGAGTGTGAGGATTGAATGTCCATGTAGATTGTGGTGGGCCACCACATTATCATAAATTTTCAACAATTTTTAAGATAAGATAAGATAAGCCTTTATTAGTCCCACAACGGGAAATTCCAGGATTGCAACAGCACAGGGATAGCAACACTCAGAGCAACAATCAGAAGGCAAGAAAAAAAAGTAAGAGCAGCTAATATACATATGTACATATTACTATAAATATGTCTGTGTGTATATATATATATTGTTTTTCTTGTAAATGTGCAACTTTTTTCACAAAAATTTGCATATGTGTTTCATAAATTTAAAACTTACTGGAAAAGTTACAACATTTTTTCCTTGTAAATTTTTGATGTTTTTCTGGTAAATTTGCAGGGTTTTTTTCCCATAATTTTGAGACTTTTTTCATTCAAAAATTTGAATTTTTTTCTCATTATTTGCATTTTTTGCTTGTAAATTTACTCCCTCTGTAAACCTTTTCTAATAAATTTGCAACTTTTTCAAAGTAAATTTGTAAGTTTTTTAATTACAAATTTGTCTTTTGTTTCACTTTTTTCTTGTAAAGTGCAATGCTTACCCCTGCCTTTGCAACATTTTCTCATAGTATGAAACTTTCACTCTTAATTTTTTTTTTTACTTTTTCCATGTAAAGTTTTCATATTTTTCCTCTTTTTTTTGTAAATGTTCTACTTTTTTGTCCTAAATTTGAAATGTTTACTTGCAAGTTTTCCCAGGTAAAATTGTAACTTTTTTCTCACAGATTTTCAACATTGATTACATAATTTTGCAACTTTTTTCTCATAAAATTGAAACTTTTTCCATGAAAATTAGTGATTTTCCTCCCTTTCTGTACATTTGCTCTTTTCTTGCCCTAAATTCTAAATGCTTACTCATAAATGTGCAACTTTTCTCAGTTAAATTTGTAACCTTTTCTCACAGATTTTCAACATTCTTCACATAAATTTGCAGCTTTTACTCACAACTTTGACACTTTTCTCATAAATGTGTAATTATTTTCACATTAATTTGCATGTATTTTTCTCATAAATTTGCAACTTTTTCCTCTCATTTGTCCCTCAACGTGATTTTTAGCTTTTTTTTTCTGTAGATTTTCACCTTTGTGTGTGTGTGTTCGTATATCATTATTATATTAATCATTATTAATAAGAATCATTATTGTCTGTTGTGTTGGTACCAGTCATTAAAGATAAAGCTGGCAAGCTGTGTAGCCTAGACAATTACAGGCCCATAGCTATAGCCAATATAATATCTAAAGTACTGGAAAGAATACTGTTTGAAAAATTAAATGTATTCATCAAATCTACTGATCATCAATTTGGATTTAAACCCCATCGTGGAACAGATCTGTGCATATATGCTTTAAAAGAAATTATAAGTAAGTATAGAAATCAAAATTCATCAGTTTTTTTGTGTTTTATTGATGCCTCTAAGGCGTTTGATCGTGTTAATCACAGAAAATTGTTTAGTAAAATGATTGTCAGGGGGGTCCCAAGTACTGAGTACGTATCCTGATTTACTGGTACGCACATCAGAAGATGCTGGTGAAATGGGGGAAGAGTCATTCATCCCCATTTGGTGTGAGCAGTGGTGTCAGACAGGGCAGTATATTGTCCCCTATTCTATTTAGTCTTTATATGGATGATTTGTCAAAGCAACTGAATGCCTGTAAAACTGGGTGTTTAATAGGGAATAAGTTAGTGAATCATTTTATGTATGCTGATGATCTAGTTCTTCTCAGTCCAAGTAGTGCTGGTCTTCAGGAGTTATTAAGAGTGTGTACTGCTTATGGAAAGGAAAATGACATAAAGTATAATACAGATAAGAGTTGTGTGCTGATTTGCCGCACTAGAGAAGATTTGTTAATAAAATTCCCTGTCTTTGATTTGGCAGGCAGGGAATTAATTGTGTGGGCGGCGTGGTGGCGGAGTGGTTAGCACTGCGGCAGCACAGCAACTCACCCTTGGCTGGGGGATCCTGGGTTCGATCCCAGCCCGGACCAACAGTGATCTGTGTGGAGTTTGCATGTTCTCCCCGTGTCTGCATGGGTTTACTCTGGGATTTCTCCGGTTTCCTCCCACATGCCAAAAAACCCCCCAAAAAACCCCATGCAAGTTAGGTTAATTGGCATCAAACTGGGGATTCTAAATTGTCCTTAGGTACAGTATGCCTGTGAGAGTGAATGGTTGTGTGTCTCTCTGTGTTGGCCCTGCAATGGACTGGCGATCTGTCCAGGGTGTACCCTGCTTCTTGCCCAAAGATGCTGGGATAGGCTCCAGCCCCCCCGCAACCCAAAAAAGGATTAAGCGGAAGAAGATGGATGGAATTAATTGTCAGGGATAAAGTTAAATATCTGGGACATTTTATTAATGATAGAACTCACATTGTGTTGCTGAATTTGAGTTCACATTGTGATGTTGTATGACTGAATATCTTTTCATATATTTTGTAAAGTGAGGATGGTCTGAGTGAACTGCTGCACGTTTCTGTATGTATTTGCATCTTTTTGTGGAGATGGGGATAGACTGTGAATTGCTGTGCATACTCTGTTGTCATTGAAGTCTTATTTAGATCTTACACCTGAACAAACGAGAGCAAGTTTAGTTTAGCCAAAGTCAAATTCCTTGTATGTGTGGTGCATACTTGGCCAATAAAGCTGATTCTGATTCTGAGAATGACTGATGATGATGATATTTTCAGACAACGCTGCAAAATCTACACGCAAGCAAATATTCTTGCACGTAGGTTTGGCTTTTGTTCAGATGAGGTGAAGCTGGCTCTTTTTAAAACCTATTGTACACCTTTATACACTGCTCATTAATGGATAAATTATAGAAAACAAAGCATGCAGAGATTACAGGTTGCTTACAATGATGCTTTAAGAATTTTACTTATAAAGCCTCTATGGTGCAGTGCTTCCGAGTTATTTGTCTCATCACGTGTAAATACACTGCATGCAGTGATAAGGAATCTTATGTATAAATTCATCTGTCGGCTTGATGTATCTGGAAATGAAATCATTCAGGTTATGTCTAGCATTAAGCTCAGTTCTATTCGCTGTCAGTCACAGTTTAGAAGGCACTGGTACAGTTGTCTTTTTAAGTCTTTTTAAAGTCTGTACTGTCTTTGTACTTCTTTTAGTAATTGTTTCTTATTGTTTTGTAACTTTTTTAATTGTTTTGGTTTTTTTTTTATTAACTGTTTTAATTGTTTTGTTTATTTTATTTTGATAGACCTTGAGTCTGGAATAAAGTTTGATTGATTGATTGTATATGTATGTGTGTGTGTATGTGTGTGTGTTTGTGTGTGTGCGTGGGGAGGGGGTGCAACTTTTTTTTTTAATCATAAATGTGCATCATTTTCTTACAGATTTGTTGTTCTTCTTGTAAATTTGTGTGTTTTTTTTAAGCACAGGGAGCCAATGGACAATGGGCAAAAAAAGAGCAGCATGCTGCAAACCTCTTAACACTGTTTTATGAAATAATAAAGATATGACGAAGAAAGAAAAACGTGAGCTGTTTGAAATGTAGCGTAACTGCAAAAGATGTGGGCTTAATGCATTTGCATGGGAGTGATTTTAAACTTGGTCATTCATGTTGACACATGGAGAAAGACACCTTTGTGTGCGACTTGCATTCATTCTCAGCCTCACAATAAACGGGGAGGGCAGGAGGAGCTGCTGCAGCAGGGGTGGTGTGTGTGTGTGTGTGTGTGTGTGTGTGGGGGCAAATCCTGACAAAAGTGGGGGGGCAAACAACCCGTTTCCATGGCAACAAGTCCTGCCTCTGCACTCTGCAGCGACAGGGGGAGGCAGGAGGGCTTCTTTCCCCTTTTTCTTCCTCCCCCCTCTTCTTTCCCTTTTTTTTTTTTTTTTGTCGGTTGTAGCTGGACAGACATGAGTCGCAGAGCAGGTACCGGGACCGCCAGCCAGAGTTTCTCACCGCCTACTAGACTAACCGGGGACGTTTGACTGTCGCAAAGGGATTATAATCGGAAAATGTCAACAGCAGCAGCGCCAGCCATGGATGTGAGGAGAAACTCGGAGGTAAAAAGCAAAAAAAAAAAACCCCAAAAACCCCAACCCTTTTTGAACCGTTAGAGAGGAGCTGGAGCAGGAAGTTAAACCTGAGCAGCGGGCACGCGCTGGAGAATAAAACACGCTTCAAGTTTGCAGTTTACAAAAAGTTGCAAGGTGCTTTAAATGTCTCCATGCGACCATATTTGGTCAGAGTCATGTTGAACAGTGCAGGATAAACAGCAGACTGCCTTTTTTTTTTTTCTGCTGCTGACCATTAGAATGGAAGGAAAAAAAAAATGTCCCAGCGGGTACAAGCAGTAGTCTGCACGTTTGTAATTAGTTCTAATGAAAGTTAAGCATTCAAAAAGTCCATACAGGAGGTGTCAGGACCTGTTTTTCCTGTCGTAGTGTTCTGATTTGGGTGAGAGTTGAATTTATTCTGCCTCATACATGCAGAGGTGGGAGAGTTAAAGTAGCATCACCCTAACATTGACTCAACTACAACAGTCACCGAAACGGAGTAAGAATAAGAAAGTATCTACAAAAAAAGTTACTTCACTTCAAACTTGACTCTTTCCCTATAATCCTGCCTCTCTCCCATACTTACTGTTTTTACTTTATACATTTGTGACAATTTCTTTTTTCATTAAATGTCAGTTTTTCACATTTTGGGTAATTTGTTTCATAAATTTCACTTTTCTTATACTTTTTTTTAATATAAATTTGAAGCTGTTGTGACAAATTTGTGACTTTTTCATCTTAAATTTTTAACCTTTTACCCATAAAGTGCCGGTTTTTCCCCTCATCAGTGTTCAAATTTGAATTCATAAAGTTGCGCATTTTTTCTTGGAAATGTTCTTTACTCAAGCTATTTTTTTCTTTTAAATGTGTTAGCATTTGGAAAATAGAATGAAAACAATCCATATGCACCCTCTATATCAAATGATATAAAGAAATTAAAAACATTTAAAAACCCACTTCTTCTTCTTTCAGCCGCTCCCTTTAGGGGTCGCCACAGCGGATCGTGTGCCTCCATCTCACCCTGTCCCTTGCATCTTCCTCTGTAACAGCAACCTTCTCCATGTCCTCCTTCACTACATCCATGAATCTTCTCTGTGGTCTTCCTCTTTTCTTCCTCTTTTCCTGGCAGCACCATCGTCAACATCCTTTGTCCAATATGTCCACTATTCCTCCTCTGCACATGTCCAAACCATCTCAGCCTTGCCTCTCTTACTTTGTCTCCACACTGCTCAACCTGAGCTGTCCCTCACTCATCTCTAATCTTGTCCCTCCTAGTGACTCCCAATAAAAATCTTAGCGTCTTCAACTCTGCCACTTTCAGGTCCACTTCCTGTCTTTTTGTCAGCACCACCGTCTCCAAACCATACATAATAGCAGGTCTCACTACCATCTTGTAAATCTTCCCTTTCACTCTTGCTGCTACGCTTCTGTCACAAATCACCCCAGACACTCATCTCCACCCACTCCACCCTGCCTGCACTCTCTTCTTCAAATCTCTTGTGCATTTCCATTGCTTTGGAGGATTGACCCCAGGTATTTAAACTCATCCACTTTCACTACCTCTACTCCTTCCATCTTCACCGTTACACCTGCCTCCCTCTCATTCACACTCATGTATTCTGTCTCGCTTCTACTGACTTTCATTCCTCTTCTCTCCAGAGCATACCTCCACCTCTCCAGGTTCTCTTCCACCTGCTCCCTACTCTCACTACAGATTACATTGTCCTCTGCAAACATCACCTCCATGAAAAAACAATTATTCCAACATTGATTTCACAGTGATTTTATTATTATTTTTGTATTCCTTTATTCAGTAGGAACAGTGTATTAAACATAAATGTTGCCATTTGATGACCCACACCAGTTTAGAGCTACAAGTTAATTGACATCTGTAGTCCCTTGGCAGGTACCCCCCCCCCCCCCATTCATAGACATGTCTCATACAAAGAGAGGGACAATATACACATCAATGAACATGATTGAATAAAAAAAACGTGGACCAATGCATGTGAGTCATAGCAATAAATCAGTAAGTACAATGTTGGCCATTTGTACTTGAGCAAAAGTACAGGTTTTTTTATATAAAGGTCCTCAAATAAGAGTAAAATGTGTCCTACAGTAAAACTATTTAAAGTACTGTTTAAAAAGTTGCTTGAGTACATACAGTATACTTCAGTAAATGTAACTCGTTACTACTACTCTACTACTTTACTACTGAGTATGTGCGTCTTTATTTGGATTTACTATTAATTTCATTTTATTCTTGTTATGGTGTATTTTTAGTTGAAATTGAGATAATTTAAACTCACATAGTTGCAAAATAATTACATATTTGCTTTTTCAGAACATCTCAGATAAAAACATGCTGTCACTGAGGTCTTAAATATGGTGAGCTTTCTTGACAATGAGTTTTTTTTAACAGATTACAGCCTAAATCCTTATGATCTTATCTTAGTGGGTATAATGAAATCTCTGTGGTTTTGACTGCTTTTCTATAGCTTTCCTTTTTTGAGCTTAAACCCTCTCCATTGTGCTGATCAAACAATGACAGGACTGGAATGGAACTGTCAATACAAAACTATTGAGGAAGTTCTTCTCTGTTTTTCATTTAGTTTAACAGCAGCAAGTCTGGCCAACAACCAGATACTTCTGAAGTTTTTTCTGCCTTCAGATGGTTTTATTGTGGTTGGTCATGTGCTGGTGAGTGTGTGCCATCATAGATCTACTTATGAAGGAAAAGTCTGGTTCGCCATCATACTGATGGGGTCCACAGCCACAGTTACTTAGTATTTATTGCAGTGTGCATTTCTGACAGATTTCCCACTGTTAATTGTAAAAATCACACAGCCATCTAACTTCACCCACAAGCTGTACTAAAATTTGCCACCATTGAGGAGTGTTCTCTTTGAGACCGTTTAAAGCATTTGTGGTGATGTGCATGTATGAGAAGTAAATAATTAACGATTAATCTGAAGAGGGTTGCTGAAGCAAAAACTCGGGTATGGGAGGAGTTTGGTGAGGCCATGGAACAAGACTTTTGGTCGGCCTCGAAGAGATTCTGGCAAACTGTCTGGCGGCTCAAGAGGGGGAAGCAGCTCCCTGTCCACACTGTGTATGGTGCGGATGGGACACTGTTGACTTCATCTGGGGATATCGTTGGGCGATGGAAGGAATACTTTGAGGATCTCCTCAATCCCACTGATACGCCTTCCACAGAGGAAGCAGGGCTTGTGGATGAGAGGACCGACTCGCCAATCACAGGGGCTGAGGTCACCAAGGTGGTTAAAAATCTCTTTGTTGGCCGGGCCCCGGGTTTGGACGAGATTCGCCCTGAGTACCTCAAGGCCCTGGATGTTGTAGGGCTGTCATGGTTGACACGCCTCTGCAACATTGCATGGAGGTTGGGGGCAGTGCCTTTGGCGTGGCAAACCGGGGTGGTGGTTCCTCTCTTCAAAAAAGAGGACCGGAGGTTGTGCTCCAACTTTAGAGGGATCACACTCCTCAGCCTCCCTGGGAAGGTCTATGCCAAGGTACTGGAGAGGAGAGTCCGGCCGTTGGTTGAACCTCAGATTCAGGAGGAGCAATGTGGTTTTCGTCTTGGCTGTGGCACATCGGACCAACTCTTTACCCTCTCGAGAATCCTCAAGGGTTTGTGGGAGTTTGCCCAACCAGTGTACATGGGTTTTGTGGATTTGGAGAAGGCATTTGACCATGTCCCTTGTGGTTTTTTGTGGGGAGTGCTTCGGGAGTATGGGGTATCGGGCTTGTTGTTATAAGCTATTTGGTCTCTGTACGACCGTTGTGAGAGTTTGGTTCATATTGCCAACACTCGATCAGACTCATTCCCAGTGAGAGTTGGACTCTGCCAGAGCTGCCCTTTGTCACCGATCCTGTTCATAATTTTTATTGACAGGATTTCTAGGTGCAGCCAGGGAACGGATGGTGTCATGCTTGGTGACCACAGGATCTCATCTCTGTTGTTTGCAGATGATGTTGTCTTGCTGGCTTCATCCAGCAATGACCTACAGTTCTTACTGGGATGGTTTGTCGCTGAGTGTGAAGCGGCTGGAATGAGAATCAGTAACTCCAAGTCCGAATCCATGGTCCTCAGCCGGAAAAAGGTGGATTGTCCTCTCTGGGTTGGGGACAGGCTCCTGCCCCAAGTGGAGGAGTTTAAGTATCTTGGGGTCTTATTCACGAGTGAGGGGAGAATGGAGTGAGAGATTGACAGACAGACTGGAGCAGCATCTGCAGTGATGCGGACGTTGTACCGGTCTGTTGTGGTGAAGAGGGAGCTGAGCTCTAAGGCAAAGCTGTCGATTTACCAGTCAATCTATGTTCCTACTCTCACCTATGGTCATGAGCTTTGGGTAATGACCAAAAGAATGGATCGCGGATACAAGCGGCTGAAATGAGCTTTCTCCGTAGGATTGCTGGACTCACCCTCAGAGATAGGATGAGGAGCTCAGTCATCTGGGAGAGGCTCAGAGTAGAACCGCTGCTCCTCCACATTGAAAGGAGCCAGTTGAGGTGGTATGGGCATCTGATCAGGATGCCTCCTGGATGCCTCCCACTTGAGGTGTTTTGGGCACGTTCCTCTGGGAAGAGACCCCGGGGCAGACCCAGGACTCGGTGGAGAGACTATGTCTCCCAGCTGGTCTGGGAACGCCTTGATATCCTCTCTGAAGAGCTGGAACAGGTGGCTGGGGAGAGGGAAGTCTGGGCTTCTCTGTTTGAACTGCTGCTTCTGTGACCCGGACCTCCAGAAAAGCGGTAGAAGCTAGATGGATGGATGGATGGATAATTTGAAGATACAGTATGATATCAGAGAGCAGCTTTTGGTCTATAGCAGGGGTCACCAACCTTTTTGAAACCAAGAGCTACTTCATGGGTATCGAGTCATGTGAAGGGCACCAGCTTGACACACTCCTCTAAAATAACAAATTGTGTATATAGGATATATATATATATATATATATACACACACACACACACACACACATAAATAATTATCAATAACTTAAGAGTGGGTAACAGACAAGATCAATATTCAACACTTTATTTTTATTAATCTCAGCAATTGTTCAGATGATCACTTCTACATTTCATTAAAAAAATGTCCAGTTTTCACCAGTCCCTTTTAACCATAAAAAACTAAACCCTTTTAATTCATGAACTATGTTGAACCATGTTTGAAAAAGTTATGCAACATTTAAGAAAAATCAGCTTTCATATTAAATAAATCTTATCACATTTTTAACTGAACAAATCTGCTGCAATTCTGCTCAAAATCTGTTACATTTAATAAACACACTTTTGTGTGTTCTTCTTCACTGGAATTATATCCATACAGTTCTTGCCAAGAATCATGCTTGAGTAATAACAGCGCTGTCCTTTCATGAGAAGAAGCTAAACAGCACTGAGAGTGCTGTTATGCATGGTGGAGCAGTGGTTAGCACCGGGGCAGCACAGTTTACCCTCGGCCGGGGGATCGCGGGGATCGTGGGTTCGATCCCTGCCCCCGGGTCAACGATGATCTGCGTGGAGTTTGCATGTTCTCCCCGTGTTTGCGTGGGTTTCCTCCCACATGCCAAAAACATGCAGGTTAGGGAGTTAAGGGGCGCTTGCGACCGGCAGCTGGTGGCTTGTCACCGGACTGCAGAACAAATCTACCTACGTATACAAAAAAAAAGAGTGGGCAGCAGTTTCATGACGCGTTGAAGTGCCGCTTCGCCGTCGCCTCGCAAATGAAACACACGCAGCTTCCTTTCACGGTAGTAAAAAAGAACCCTTCCTCCCGCTCACTTTGAAAATGATAAATTTTCTGTCTTTTTTTTTTGGGCTAGGAAACAGCACTGCGTTCACCATCTTCACTGCCCGCTAGCTTACGCTCCAGCGCAAAGGTTTTGTCATGCGCACAATACTGACCTTTGAACTAGGTCAGAGTTCACCTTAACTTTACGTATAATAAACATTTTCATTTTTTTTATTTTTAAGACATTGTCATTTTAAAATCTATATAAATGCAAGTGGGATTTTAAAAAATAGCGGCAGAAAAAATTACATCTTAGACGCAGCTCACTTGCGAGTTGTGCTATTTTTAGAACAGGCCTGCGGGCGACTCAGGTGGTCCCTGCGGGCGACATGGTGCCCGCGGGCACCGCGTTGGTGACCCCTGGTCTATAGTGTTGTCATGTGCTTTTTTAAAACAAAGATTGTAACATAAGACGAGCCTCATATGACATGTCTGATCTCTAACAGAAAAGACCTGGGTATATGGACATTTTTACTGGCAGATCTTATGGTCTATATGTAGGTTTTGACATTAAGGAACTTCTGCTGGTCATGTAAATAATTACATGAAGTGATGTGGTGGAGCGTTGCAGTGTGTGACTAACCCCTAAACAATACCCTAACCAAAACCACCAAAAAATTTATATTTAAAAGGGCCATTGACTGAAAAATTTTGGTTTTGTAGGTTTTAACCTTCTGAAATGATGTGTTGGTCCTGTGATAATTATCAAAAAAAAAAATAAAAAAATTGAAGCATCCTTTTTAAAAAAGCACACAGCCTTTTATATTGTTTTCCTCTCCAAGAAGCCGTTTTTACTCCTCTGGGTGTCTTCCTGTACGTTAAGAAATGGGAAACGTCGCTAAAGGGTAAATGTCACTAAAGTGCTGCCGAGAGAAAGTTGTTAATGGAAGCACAGAATACTTAATGATCATGCAGTTTATGTAGCCCCCAGGAAGTGCTTGGTGGGCTATTAAAATACATAGAAACCGAGTCAAAGAATGACAATTTTTGGTAATTAGATGTCAATAAATGTATTGATCTACAAGATTTGTAGTATACTGTCACAGTCACTGTTTGATCAATATACTGTTTGACTGTCGCTGTTTGATCAATATACTGTATATACTGTATGTAGTTATATATGTTTTAAAAAGTAAAATTCGTTTATATTGAAGGATTATTTAGCCCAGTTACCTCATTGATGGGCTAACATTATCTTTATGATGGACATTCCTATTGGTTTTTATTTAGTTTAAATTTCTTTTTTTATTGTGTTGCGATTCAGGATCAATTACAGCAAGTGTTTATTGATGTAGGGAGAGGAAGAGAAGTAATATTTGAAAATACAGATTGAAATAACTTTCTACCAGCTGTTTAATCCATGTGGGACCAGGTATTATTAAATTCTTTGCAAATCAATGAAATTGAAATAACAATTTTACTCAAAAAGCTGTAATATATTCAGATTCATTTTACTGTCCACACTTATGTGTAAGAGACATAATTTTCTCTTTTATTCTGTGGGCAGGTCGATACATTAAAACATTGCATCCAGATCATATACATTAAATGTTTAAATATAAATACAATATTTTTTTACTTTTTAGTATGGGCTTATTTACTGCAATAAGTGAAAGCACCAGGGTGTTGATGCCTCAGTGCCAGAGACTTGGCGGAGGTATGAGTTCCTGGATCATCACCAGAATGTTTTGGGTTCCTCTCTAGCCCAAGAACCTTCTCTGGTAGAAATTTCATCCCAATCAATCTAGTAGTTTTGGAGTATTCTTGCTAACACACTGTGAGAAGATAAGCCTTGGTGGAGGTATGCATACTGGGATCATTACCAAAATGTTATGGGTTCCTCTGTAGCCCAAGGACCACCTCTGGCAAAAATTTAATCCAAATCCATCCAGTAGTTTTGGAGTACACGTATGTGCAGTGAAAATAATCTACAGTTCACATGCCCATGCTGTCGGTGGCAGCCAAGAGCCACCAACCTGATTTGAACAGCTGCAATCCAAACACAAAAGAAGAGCACGCTGGCAGACGTTTTAAATGGCGGAAGTGATGGAAGTACGTGAATACAATGACAGTCAAGACAAACAGGAGCTTTTGCTGATTAGTGGCAGAGGAAGAAAACAGACGGGCAAAAAACCAGACATTTGTTCACCCAGTGTTGGTGGGTTGCTGAGTACTTTCCTCTAGTGGAAGTTTCCGGGCGTATGCGCAGTACCGTTCCATTGATGGTAAAGGTGAGCTATTTTTGTGTTCATTTCAAAAATGGAGCGTTATTTTGAAATTCTGGCAAATTAAAAGTCAAGAAAATATGATGATACAATGATACAAGCCTTTAGTTCCACTTAATTTTGACCATTGTTCCATTATTTTTTCATTCATTCTTTGAAGCAAATTTACATTAGTTAGCTCCGGCTACATTCAATGCTAGCAGCTAATGTTAGCCATAGTGACTTAAGAGGGAGGGTGGAGTTGAATGCGGTCCAGTGTTGCCAGATGGGAAATGTTGAAAAATCAGCAGCTTAAAATTATCATATTTTGAGGAAAATTACCGTACACACCCAGTTTTCATTCTGACGTGGCACAGGACCATCTGCTTCGGTAACATTATCACAGATTGTGCATATTACAGCCTATAACGCAGTTTTACCTTTAAATAATCTAAGAGATCGGTTGAAAAAAAAAGCACCTCTACCTGTGTGGGGTACAGGATGAGTCCATAACCTGTACTGAACAGCCCAGAATATCAATCATATTTAACTATCTTCTATATGGCTTCTGTTGAATCATCATGTATCAAGGTCTTGCCGCATTAATATTTTGAGATGCACTTGGTTGTTTCTACATTAGGAATAAACATCAATCAATTCACCTAAACTACTACCAAAATGCCTCTGATTATTGAAGTAGAAAGCTGTTTCATAGTTTTATTGAGAAACACAATCTAGTGACATTTTTGCAGACATTTTCATGTTGCAGCAGCAACAGAAAGCTTCACTGCTAATGTCAACAACAGGTTTGAAGAACCCAGTAAAACTGGGCTCTGTTTTCCCCCCATGTGTTTTCTCAACCTGCTGGCGATGTTGCTTATTTGTTGTGTCTGCTGTGCCTGCATTAGTGCTGTAATGTATACGAACGATTCAATCGAGTGTGCTAGTTTTTATGGGGGAATGTACTGTACTGAATCACTCACTGGAGCTGTGCTGGAAGCCAGGGATCACCAACTGAATCACTTGCCTGAGCAGGAAGCGAGCCCCGCCCGCTTGGTTCAGCCGACTCTCAGTTCAGTGAGTGGTAGACAGTTGGAGCTCCAGTACAGCACTGAATGATTCAGTGTACTACTAGTTCCAACAGATCTTTTTAGCTTGACTCAGTACATTTCAGTAAACTGTGGATGACTTCACTAGCCTCCATCCGAGGCAGCCTCTCTGCTACAGCGATGCGAGTCTTCCATTTTCTTTTCCATGCAGCCCGCACACATGAGAGGATGCATAAAAACAACCGTATGTGCAGGATCTGTATCCATTTTGTGTTTGCTAATGTATTAACTTAGCCATGTAATGGTCAAATACATTATGGGATTTTTGGAATTATTGATCGTACATCATACAAAGGGCAAAACTATCGTACTACAAATATGATAATTATTGTACGTCTGGCAACACAAATGTGATCTGAGATTTTTAAAGAGTTCTGCACTGAAACCAGATATTCTCAGAAAGGCTGGAAAAGAAGGAAAACTATTTTGCAGCAGTAAATAATTAAAGAAATTAAAGAAACACAAAAATATGTCACAAATATTTCATTAAGACGTGTGAGCTGTTAATATGTGGAATGTGCAATCAGTGACCCTTTTAAAGAGAACATATCATGCACTTTCCCTACATCTTTACACAGTTCCCAGAGGGGTTAATGAAATGTCTGATCTCCTGGGCTGTTCTGGTCAGTGGGATGTCTAGCGGGGTAGGAGAACCAACCGTGGCTGCCTAGCTAAGCTAATGCTAGTGGCCTGGTCTATTAGACTATCATGGCCAAAATATAACAAAATAAACCAGAGATGTACAGTGCATTTGGAAAGTATTCACAGCGCTTCACTTTTCCCATATTTTATGTTACAGCCTTATTCCAAAATTGATTAAATTCATTTTTTTCCTCAAAATTCTACACACAACACTCCATAATGACCACATGAATTTTTTTTTTTTTAGATTTTTGCAAATTTATTAAAAATAAAAAAACTAAGAAATCACATGTACATAACTATTCACAGCCTTTACTCAATACTTTGTTGATGCACCTTTGGCCGCAATTACAGCCTCAAGTCATTTTGAATATGATGCCACAAGCTTGGCACACTTATCTTTAGGCAGTTTCGCCCATTCCTCTTTGCAGCACTTCTCAAGCTCCGTCAGGTTGGATGGGAAGCATCGCTGCACAGCCATTTTCAGATCTCTCCAGAGATGTTCAGGGAGTGTGTCTTTCCAAATCATGTCCAATCAACTGAATTTACCACAGGTGGACTCCATTTAAGCTGTAGAAACATCTCAAGGATGATCAGTGGAAACAGGATGCACCTGATCTCAATTTTAAGCTTCATGGCAAAGGCTGTGAATACTTATGTGCATGTGATTTCTTAGTTTTTCAGTTTTAATAAATTTGCAAAAATAATAAAAAAACCCTCACATTGTCATTATGGGGTATTGTGTGTAGAATTTTGAGGAAAAAAATGAAATTAACAGGAGGAACAATGTGGTTTTCGTCCTGGCCGTGGCACATCGGACCAACTCTTTACCCCCTGAGAATCCTCGAGGGTTTGTAGGAATTTGCCCAACCAGTCTACATGTGTTTTGTGGACTTGGAGGAGGTATTTGACCGTGTCCTTCGTGGTTTTGTTGGGGGGTGCTTCCGGAGTATGGTTTATTGGGCTTGTTATTATGAGCCATCCGCTCCCTATACAACCGTTGTGAGAGTTTGGTTCATATTGCCAACACTTGGTCAGACTCATTCCCAGTGAGAGTTGGACTCCACCAGGGCTGCCCTTTGTCAACGATCCTGTTAATAACTTTTATTGACAGGATTTCTAGGCGCAGCCAGGGAACAACGGGTGTCATGCTTGGTGACCACAGGATCTCACCTCTGTTGTTTGCAGATGATGTTGTCCTGTTGGCTTCGTCCAGCAATGACCTACAGGTCTTACTGGGACTGTTTGCTGCTGAGTGTGAAGTGGCTGGGATGAGAATCAGCACCTCCAAGTCCGAGTCCATGGTCCTCAGCCGGAAAAAGGTGGATTGTCCTCTCCGGGTTGGGGACAAGCTCCTGCCCCAAGTGGAGTCTACAGTCCTACCCTCACCTATGGTCATGAGCTTTGGGTAATGATCGAAAGAACGAGATCGCGGATACAAGCGGCTGAAATGAGCTTTCTTCATAAGATTGCTAGACTCACCCTTAAAGATGAGGTGAGGAGCTCAATCATCCGGGAGAGGCTCAGAGTAGAACCGCTGCTCCTTCACATTGAAAGGAGCCAGTAGAGGTGGTATGGGCATCTGATCAGGATGCTTCCTGGACGCCTCCCACTAGAGGTGTTTTGGGCACATCCCACTGGCAGGAAACCCAGGGCAGACCCAGGACTCACTGGAGAGACTGTGGCTGTGTCTCAGTTCAGGTGTTGCAGCCTTGTAGACCGCGGCCCTGGAGGCAAGAACACTCAAAGGTCGGGTAGGCTGCATCTAAAGGATGATTTATGGCTGTTAAATGAGACGGTCTAGTCCTTGGAGAAAGCATGTTTGCGTGACCACGCACTACCC
The DNA here is from genome assembly GCA_020510985.1 of Pholidichthys leucotaenia. Lineage (NCBI taxonomy): Eukaryota > Metazoa > Chordata > Actinopteri > Cichliformes > Pholidichthyidae > Pholidichthys > Pholidichthys leucotaenia. The sequence continues at coordinate 310,282,436 of CM035837.1, read as the reverse complement.
TGTTGCCTAGCAACCATGACAGTGTCAGTTGAGTTGTTTTTTTTTTTGCTGACATTTTTGACAGAGAGAGAACTTTTTTTTATCTTCATTATTGTACTTTCTTTACTTTTTACTTGAGAATCTTGACCACACAGAGGACCATGACAGATAAAATAAGACTTTAACTCATGTTGAAGTCAGCAGGTAAAATTAAGGTAAATTAATACCACAAAACAGATAAATACCAGTTAGATCCATCCATCCATCCATCTTCTACCGCTTTTCCGGAGGTCCGGGTCGCGGAGGCAGCAGTTCAAGCAGAGAAGCCCAGGCTTCCCTCTCCCCAGCCACCTGCTCCAGCTCTTCAGAGGGGATACCAAGGCGTTCCCAGACCAGCTGGGAGACATAGTCTCTCCACCGAGTCCTGGGTCTGCCCCGGGGTCTCCTCCCAGTGGGACGTGCCTGAAACACCTCAAGTGGGAGGCGTCTAGGAGGCATCCTAATCAGATGCCCATACCACCTCAACTGACTCCTTTCAATGTGGAGGAGCAGCGGTTCTACTCTGAGCCTCTCCCGGATGACTGAGCTCCTCACTCTATCTCTGAGGGTGAGTCCAGCAATCCTACGGAGAAAGCTCATTTCAGCCGCTTGTATCCGCGATCTCGTTCTTTCGGTCATTACCCAAAGCTCGTGACCATAGGTGAGAGTAGGAACGTAGATTGACTGGTAAATCGACAGCTTTGCCTTAGAACTAAGCTCCCTCTTCACCACAACAGACCGGTACAACGTCCGCATCACTGCAGATGCTGCTCCAATCCGTCTGTCGATCTCTCGCTCCATTTTCCCCTCACTCGTGAACAAGACCCCAAGATACTTAAACTCCTCCACTTGGGGCAGGAGCCTGTCCCCAACCCGGAGAGGACAATCCACCTTTTTCCGGCTGAGGACCATGGACTCGGACTTGGAGGTGCTGATTCTCATCCCAGCCGCTTCACACTCAGCGGCAAACCGTCCCAGCAAGAGCTGTAGGTCATTGCTGGATGAAGCCAACAGGACAACATCATCTGCAAACAACAGAGATGAGATCCTGTGGTCACCAAGCATGACACCCTCCATTCCCTGGCTGCACCTAGAAATCCTGTCCATAAAAATTATGAACAGGATCGGTGACAAAGGGCAGCCCTGGCGGAGTCCAACTCTCACTGGGAATGACTCCGACCGAGTGTTGGCAATACGAACCAATCTCTCACAATGGTCGTACAGAGACCGAATAGCTCGTAACAACAAGCCCGATACCCCATACTCCCGAAGCACCCCCCACAAAAATCCACGAGGGACGCGGTCAAATGCCTTCTCCAAGTCCACAAAACACATGTAAACTGGTTGGGCAAACTCCCACGAACCCTCAAGAATTCTCGAGAGGGTAAAGAGCTGGTCCGATGTGCCACGGCCAGGACGAAAACCACATTGCTCCTCCTGAATCCGAGGTTCGACCAACGGCCGGACTCTCCTCTCCAGTACCTTGGCATAGACCTTCCCAGGGAGGCTGAGGAGTAAAAAAGGGGACCGGAGGGTGTACCAGTTAGATTGAACTCTAAAATATATTCTTAATTACATGACCAGTGGAAAATATAGCAGTTTACTGTTACCATGCCTGACCATCATGTAGCTAAATAATTAGATGTTCTGCCTTGTATCAGCTCTGACATTTAGTTTTAATGTTCTGAAGCAGAACACAGTCCTGTACTGTAGGATGATGACCCTCGATGATGTTCAGCAGCAGTAGAGCAGATTCCATCTTCAGCTTCATCTCAGTTGTACTGGTGTATCTCAGTAAAATAGAAAATCATGATTTGCCATTTAATTTTAAAAACTATGATCATTATCATCAGTATTAAATCAGGTTTAAAATGTTTCACTCTGTGTGTAATAAATATATGAAAGTCTCTTTTAGAATTATCTTGCAAAAAAATCATCTTTTTCAAAAAAACTACTTCATTGAAATGCAGTTTTTCTATTAACAGTAAACATACAATATTTTTATTTAGCTTGTTTTAATTTGCAAAGTAAAGTGCTAAAACATCACAATCAATAAAACAACTCATCAAATCTCTTTTATTGTGGTTATTTCAGTCAAATATCAGTTTTATAAATCTTGAGTCCGGCCCGTTTGCTCTACAGCTGACCCTTGGTTCCTGCAGGTTCTCCACCGTGGACCTCAGAAAGAAACCAGAAAAAAACAATCAGAGAAATCTGATTATCACATCAGATGTGATGGGACGTTTTCAAGCTGAGCATAATAAAATTATTACAGATGTCCTGTCCCTCCTCAGCTTCATTAACTGCTCCGTTTTCTCTAAAAATAACCTTAGGTGTTTTTTTTACAGCACCACATAAACAAATAAATAACATCAACTTCCTGATGTCTCTATGGGACTTTAAAAGTTATCTTAAAGCAGGTTATTTCAGCCACTTCATACTGTATTTTTATATTACTGACAGGATTAAGCGGAAGAAGATGGATGGATGGATGGACATTAGTTAATAAACTGGCATTAATGGAGAAAAAGGTTTGACTTCAGAAAAAATAACCGTTCAACATGTTTATTTAATACATTAAGTGAAGCATACAGCACATCAGAAAAAAATAATGTCATGAGCTTAAATAATCAGATGTTGCTGATTTCTGGATTATTGGTGTTTCCAAGTTCAAACTGCTGCAGAATGCAAGCAAAAAACTGACTTTGAACTGCTTCTGACTTCGTTCTGCATCTGCCTGAGCCGAGAAAAAAAAAAAAGAAGCCAGGCTGAGCCACGTGCTGAGTGCTGGGATATGTTGAGGCCACAAGGATACTCTTCATGTATCCTTGGTTTTAGGGGTTTTGAGCCTATCAAAATGAAAGGATTGTCTTTTATCAGAGTTTTTCCATTGGTAGCCATGTCAGATACCCAAATTGCAGCAATAAAAATGTAATTTTTTTTCATCATATGTCCCCTTTAAAGGAAATTTTGTGAAACCAGGAGGGGCAATAGTGAAAATAAACAGATGGCTGGGAAAAAAGGCAAGATGTTGGTGTGATGTTGCTCAGTCACGGAGTTCCGCAGGGATCTGTGTTGGGCACTACTCTTTTTACTCTTTTTAGTGTATATATGCTCCCGTTAGGCAATATCATCAGAAAGCACTGTTTACATTTTCACTGTTACGCAGACGACACACAACTATACCTGTCAATGAAGCCCGATGATTGTAATCAATTAGCCAAGTTAGATGCCTGTCTTAAGGACATCAAAGCTTGGATGACTTGTAATTTTCTACTATTAAACTCTAATAAGACTGAAGTCATTCTTCTTGGCCCAAAACATTTTAGAAATTCCTTCTCAAATTATGCCTTTAATTTAGATGCCGCCACTCTCACTTTGAATAGTTCTGTGAGGAACCTTGGAGTTATTTTTGATCAAGATTTGTCCTTTAATTCACATATTAAAATTGTTTCTAAGACTGCTTTCTATCATCTGCGCAGTATTGCCAAGATCAGGAGCATCTTGTCTCTGAATGATGCTGAGAAACTGATTCACGCCTTTGTCAGCTCTCGATTAGATTATTGTAATTCGTTATTATCTGGTTGTCCTAAAGTATCCTTAAAAAATCTTCAGTTGATTCAAAATGCTGCTGCTAGAGTTTTAACTGGTTCTAGAAAAAGAGATCATATCTCTCTGGTTCTGTCCTCCCTTCATTGGCTTCCCATAGAATTTAGAATCAAGTTTAAAATCCTTCTTCTTACTTTCAAAGCTTTTAATAATCAGGCCCCCCAATATATAAAAGATCTGATATTACCTTACCATTCTAACAGAGCATTACGCTCCCAAAATGCTGGCTTATTTGGGGTGCCCAGAATCTCCAAAAGTACATTGGGAGGCAGAGCCTTCTGCTATCAAGCTATTTCTCTCTGGAACCAGTTACCACTCTGGGTCCGGGAGTCAGACTCTGTCTCTGTTTTTAAAAACAGGGTAATATCCTTCTTTTTTAATATAGCTTACGTTTAAGGAGGGATTTTGTGTCTTTTATCCCCACTTTTGTTCTGCTGTTATTTGATCCATACTGCTGGTTGACCTCCAATAATGTACTTGGCACCTTGCTGTTATGTTTTTATGTCTGCCCTCTCCATCCTCCCTATCCCCTCACCCGCAGCCAGTCGCAGCAGATGACTGCCTTTCCCTGAGCCTGGTTCTGCTAGAGGTTTCTTCCTGTCAAATGGGAGTTTTTCCTCTCCACTGTCGCTTAGTGCTTGCTCATAGGGGATCGTCTGATTGCTGGGTTTTTCTGAGACTGTGGGTTTTTTCTCTGCACTCTGGCACCATGAGACGGCCTCTGTTGTGATGTTGTTGGCATCCTTTTGTCTCGGGAGACAATGGAATCTGCACACATGTCAGTCAGTAGTTGCTTTGCAGCGCCGGCTGTGGCTGTAAAGTCCGATGTGGGATCAGCAGCTTCGCTGACACTTGCTGCAGATGTAGTCGGTAGTGAGGGCAGTGGGGGCAGTGGGGACAATGGGGACAGTGGGGACGGACTGGAGCTTCTGCTGCTGGCGGGTCCTCTTCTCCTCATATAGAATCTCTCTCTCCTCCTCAGCCCGCTGGACTCCAGCCTTGATAATGGAATGCCACTGTGTGCGGTTTGAGGTCGCTTGCTCGAGGTTTACTGGGTTAATGCCACAGGCCTTCAGGTCACGTTTGCAGGTGTCCTTGAAGCACAGAACCGGCCTTCCGGTCTGTCGCTTTCCTGTGGCGAGCTCCCCATATAGGACGTCTTTGGGGATGCGACCATCGTCCATCCTGCACACGTGGCCAATCCATCACAGGTGTCTCTGAGTGAGGATGGCGAACATACTTGGCACCTCTGCCTGGGAGAGCACGCTTTTGTTTGTGACGCGATCACGCCAGGTGATGCCCAGAAGTCGCCTGAGGCAGCGCAGGTGAAAGGCATTCAGTCTTTGCTCTTGGCGGGAGTAAAGAGTCCAGGCTTTGCTGCCGTACAGTAAGGTACTCAGCACACATGCTTGGTACACCTTTATCTTGGTGTTGAGTGTCAGCAAGTTGTTTTCCCACACTCTCTTTGCAAGACGAGCCATGGTGGTTGCTGCTTTGCCTATCCTCGTGTTAAGTTCGGCATCCAAGGAAAGGTTGCTGGAGATGATGGAGCCCAAGTAAGTAAAGTTTTCAACCACCTCCAGAGTGTGGTTACTGATGGTGATTGCAGGGATGATGCTGACATCCTGTCCCATGATGTTTGTCTTTGTGAGGCTGATGGTGAGGCCAAACTCATTGCATGCCTCCACGAAGCTGGTGATGAGTCGCTGCAGGGCATTCTCAGTGTGAGCGATAAGGGCGGCGTCATCTGCGAAGAGCATCTCCCTGATTAGGACTCTACGCACCTTTTCTTGGCTTTGAGGCGGGTGAGGTTAAACAAGTTCCCATCGCTCCGGGTGTGGAGGAAGACACCATCGTCTGACTCGCAGAAGGTGTAGCGCAAGAGCAGGGAGAAGAAGATGCCAAAGAGTGTTGGGGCCAGGACACAGCCTTGTTTCACACCGCGTTTGATTGGGAAGGGGTCCGAAGATGATCCGTCGTGCTGAACTGTGCCAGTCATGTTGTCATGAAAGGAAGTGATCATCCTCAGGAGCATGGGGGGGGGGCAACCAATCCTATGTAAGAGGGTGAAGAGGCCCGACCGACTGACCAGGTCAAAGGCCTTGGTCAAGTCGATGAAGGCCAGATACAAGGGGCGTCTCTGTTTGTGACACTTCTCCTGCAGCTGCCTGAGAGAGAACACCATGTCGATCGTCGACCGCTTTACTCGAAACCCGCATTGGGACTCTGGGTACACACACTCGGCCAGTAGTTGGAGATGATTGAGGATGACACGAGTGAAAGCTTTCCCCACAATGTTTAGGAGGGAAATTCCGCGATAGTTATTGCAGTCACAACGGTCGCCTTTATTTTTGTAGAGAGTGATGATCTTTGCGTCCCGCATGTCTTGGGGAATGGCGCCCTCTTCCCAGCATTGTAGCAGGAGGTCATGGAGGTGACTCAGGAGGGCGCTGTCCTTCCCCGCCTTGAAGACCTCTGGTGGAATACCATCATTACCTGGTGCTTTCCCACAGGCCAGGGTGTCGATGGCCTTCCTGAGTTCGCTGATGGTAGGTGGTGTATCGAGCTCCTCCATGATGGGCAGGGGAGTGATGCTCTCAATTGCTGTGTTGGTAACGGCGTTCTCTCTTGCGTACAGCTCTTGATAGCGCTCGGCCCATCTCTCCATCTGCTTGCTATGATCCGTGATGATGTCGCCCGAGGTGGACTTGAGGGAAGCGATCTTGATGGCACTAGGACCAAAAGCTTTCTTCATACCCTTGTACATGGCACGGATGTTACCACAGTCAGCAGAGGTCTGGATGTTGCTGCACAGCTTCAGCCAGTAGTCATTTGCGCACTTACGAGCAATCCGCTTAACACTGTTTCTGGCTTCTCTGTAGGCGGCCAGTGTCTTCTCAGAAGGCTGCCTCTTGTACACAAGTAGTGCAGCACGCTTTGCGGTGATGACAGGCTCCATCCCCTCTATCCCGGCCTCAAACCAGTCCTCACTCTTCATCGCTCTCTTCCCGAAGGTGTCCAATGCAACTTCGTACACAGCGTCATGGATGAAGTCCCAGCGAGCCGTAGCACTGCCTGTAGGGCAATCCTTGAGGGCCTTGTCAATAGCTTCGCCGAAGCTATTGACAGGTTCTGGTTTTGATGCACTGGCTGCATTGATCCGAAGACGACCCTTCTGCTTTGCACGATGAATTTGTTTGGGCCGAAGACATACCTTACAGCTGACCAGAGAGTGGTCAGTGTCACAATCAGCACTATGGTAAGTGCGAGTGATAAGGATGTTGTTCAGCAAGGTTCTCCTGGCAATGACAAAGTCTAGTAAGTGCCAGTGCTTGGACCTGGGGTGTCTCCAAGACACTCTGTGGTGGAGCTTAGTGGAGAAGAAGGTGTTGGTGATGCACAGGTTATGAAAGGAGCACATCTCAAGTAGACACTGACCGTTTTCATTGAGCTTGCCGACTCCAAAGTGCCCCAAGCAATGTGGCCAGGAGTTGTGGTCTTCACCCACCCGGGTGTTGAAGTCACCGAGCAGGAGCAGATTTTCATTAGATGGAATCTCTCTGATCCTAGCCTCGAGCTCACTGTAGAATTCGTCTTTGGCCTCTACTGTGCAGCAGAGTGTGGGGGCGTGAATGCTAAAGATGTTTACTGGTCCCATGGAGGTCATGAGGCGGAGAGAGAGGATACGCTCGGTCCCTAGGGAAGGAGGCTCTACTGACGAGAGGAGGGAATTGTGCACTGCGAAGCCAGTCCCATGTAGACGGCGCTCGTCTAGCTCCAGTCCCTGCCAGAAGAAGGTGTACTCCTTCTCCTTAAGCCTTCCGCTGGAGGGAAGACGTGCCTCCTGAAGGGCTGCGATGTCGATGTTGAGCTTAGAAAGCTCGCGATCGATGATTTTTTTTTTTTTTTTGTTACTTATTTGTACCTGTAGGTAGACTTGGTTTGCAGTCTGGTGACAAGCCACCGGCTGCTGGTCGCTGCGTGCGCGAGCGCCCTAAACCTACATGTTTTGGTGTGCGGGAGGAAACCGGAGAAATCCCGGAGTAAACCCACGCAACACGGGGAGAACATGCAAACTCCACACAGCTCACTGTTGGTCGGGGGCTGGGATCGAACCCACGATCTCATGATCCCCGCGGTCCCCCGACCGAGGGTAAAACTGTGCTGCCACAGTGCTAAACCACTGCGCCACCGTGCAGCCCACGGTGATGGCGGTTTTCCTGGCGTCGTCAACTAACTGGAGATAATCAGAGAGGCCAGGACACATTGTTCTGATGTTCCAGGTCGCCAGCCGTAGAGCTGGCGGTTTCATGATATTATGTTTACCTGGTGCGAGGTTTGCAGTCTGCTTTTCGGGTTTTGCCCTAAGCCCCAAGCACCCATTGGAGCAGGCAGACTGTGGCAAGTCAACACCTAACTGGCTGGGGGCTGCCCAGCTTAAGGCGGGCGGTAGTTGACTAGTGAGATACGATGATCCCTCCCACCGTCGGAGACAACCCGTAGCGCCGAGCTTACGCCAATACGCTCTGGGCTTATCACTCGTAACTGCTGTCTCCCGTGTTGGCTTAGCCACTAGAACAGCAGCGCTGGAGTGACCTCTCCAGGTGCAGGCCTGGGCAGGTGATAAGGAGATCCTGGAGTGCCCAGTTGCCAGGATCCCCCTCTCGGTGTTGCTGACAGAGTCCGACGGAAAGGCAAGCCGATACAGTCAGTGTCAGCGTGACTGCAGGAGTTGCCGGAAGGTGTCGCAAAGCTCAACCAACCGCCTGCGGGGCTCCACTCCGGATTTTCTGACGGGGTTTACTCCCTTAGCCTTGGGCTCTCCCAGGCCGTACACAAGGCAGTGTAACTATTTAACCCATAGTTGGGGATCTGGTTCGTGAGCACCAGGGTGTATCCACACACCGGTGGGCCTGCATGCTGCACGTCTAGGGGCCAGGTCTCCTCCGAGTCCCTTGTAGTTTCGCTTGGGGCCACGAGGTACCCAATTACCATGTGTCACCACGAGGAGGTACTACATAGGGCTTATTGGTGGAGAGGCTGAACTGACAGAGAGAGACTTACACACACGGCTCTCCTTTTCGCAGTGCTGCAGGCAGCGAAGCTGCAAGCGGCAGTGCTAGTCAGCTGTAGGGGCACAGGGCCACCACACTTCTTTCGCATCACACCAGTCATTGAGACACACAATGTGTTGTGATGTGGCGCAGTATAAACTAGAAAAGCACTCGGAGAGCGCAGACCTCCGCCAAGCGCCACAGTTCCCCCCATACAGTGTTTGTGTGTATGTTTTCAGATTCCTTGACCATGAAAACATATGACTAGCAATTGGATTGACAATGATAGGATTAGTGGTTCAGTAGTTATTCACGAAAATGACATTTTCCGTAATGGCAGCCACAGTTCCCCCCATATAGTGTTTGTGTGTACGTTTTCAGATTCCTTGACCACGAAAACATATGACTAGCAATTGGATTGACAATGATAGGATTAGTGGTTCAGTAGTTATTCTTGAAAATGGCATTTTCCATAAGGGCAGCCACAGTTCCCCCCATACAGTGTTTGTGTGTACGTTTTCAGATTCCTTGACCACGAAAACATATGACTAGCAATTGGATTGACAATGATAGGATTAGTGGTTCAGTGGTTATTCACGAAAATGGCATTTTCCGTAATGGCGGCCACAGTTCCCCCCATACAGTGTTTGTGTGTACGTTTTCAGATTCCTTGACCACGAAAACATATGACTAGCAATTGGATTGACAATGATAGGATTAGTGGTTCAGTAGTTATTCACGAAAATGGCATTTTCCGTAATGGCGGCCACAGTTCCCCCCATACAGTGTTTGTGTGTACGTTTTCAGATTTCTTGACCACGAAAACATATGACTAGCAATTGGATTGACAATGATAGGATTAGTGGTTCAGTAGTTATTCATGAAAATGGCATTTTCCGTAATGGCGGCCACAGTTCCCCCCATACAGTGTTTGTGTGTACGTTTTCAGATTCCTTGACCATGAAAACATATGACTAGCAATTGGATTGACAATGATAGGATTAGTGGTTCAGTGGTTATTCACGAAAATGGCATTTTCCGTAATGGCGGTTTTCTTCTGGACGGTGATCCGGATCACCAGCAAAATGTAATCATCTGTAGGATGCCCCATTTCTGACAATCTGTGAAAATTTCATGAAAATCCGTCCATAAGTTTTTGAGTTATCTTGCTAACAAACAAACAAACAGACAAACAAACAGACAGACAGACAGACAGACAGACAGACAAACCAACGCTGATGATCACATAACCTCCTTGGCGGAGGTACTAACAAACAAACAAACAGACAAACAAACAAACAGACAAACAGACAGACAGACAGACAGACAGACAAACCAACGCCGATGATCACATAACCTCCTTGGCGGAGGTAATAAAGCTGAATTGAACTGAATTGAATTCTGAGCACAGGACTCATCATGTCTGCACTCTGAAGTAAATGGCTTTAAAACAGGTAAATGCCATATAGTACTGTGATGTCACCGTGTTTCACACCATTCATTTGATTGGGTTCAGTCTTTGCAAATGTACAACCTATTCTTAGGTAGCTGGAGGACTTGTTAGGACAGTTGCCATTTCAGGAATGTCAGAAATCAGTTTTCAGAGTTTAAATTAACATAATCTTGATTGTTACGTCTGCCAAGGGAGGATGGAGGTAATGTTTTTAGTGGTGTTGGTTTGTCTGTTGGTTGGTTGGTTTGTCTGTTACTAACTAACTACTAACTAACCTGCACTTATATAGCGCTTTTCTAGTCACAAAGACCACTCAAAGCGCTTTCATTAATACTAACCCTCTATTCTAAGGGCCTATAGGAAACAGATATCTAGGGACAATTTAGAACAGCCAATTAACCTAACATGCATGTTTTTGGCATGTGGGAGGAAACCGGAGAAATCCCGGAGTAAACCCACGCAACACGGGGAGAACATGCAAACTCCACACAGATCACTGTTGGTCGGGGGCTGGGATCGAACCCACGATCCCACGATCCCCACAATCCCCCGGCCAAGGGTAAACTGTGCTGCCGCAGTGCTAACCACTGCGCCACCGTGCAGCCGTGTTAGCAATGTAACTCAAAAAGTTATGAACAGATTTTGATGACACCATGAAAGGTGTGTAATGGCACGGGGAACAGATGATTAGGTTTTGGTGGTGATTCGGATCACGATGTGGATGCAGAAATTTTTTAAAATATTATTTCATATATTAATCTGGCGCTTTTCATGTACTGCCCCTTTAAGACGTGTCCAGTCAGTTACATGCGTGGCCACGCCATAGGGCCATGCACCTCGGCAACATGGAAGCCAAACACTGCAGAAAAAGTATTTGGGGCGTGTCGACTAAACTCATTTTTTCTGCTGTGGATGACTATTTTCTTTTCATTCTCTATATAGTCCAGCATTTACTCAGTGCTTAAACGCTTGAGCAGTGGCTGCATTTTGTCGCGGTGCTCAGGGCTGAAAAAAGTTCAACTTGTCAGACTACTGTACAGCTGCGCTCGTCAATGTCAGACCTTTCTAAGCAGCCAATCAGAATTAAGGAAGGGCGGGACATAGGACGCCGGTACAGGAAGATGACAGTGGTAGGTGACGGACGGTGGAGAGGCTGAACTTTTTTTTTTTTTTTTTTTTTTTCCCACAATATCTTTATTGAACCTTTTTTTTTTTTTTTTAACAAACATGATACAAACAATCAAACACTAACACTAAAGTACTACAAAAAAAAAAAATGCACTAAAAACACCAACAACCACCAACAAAATCAAGTCTTCAACAATGCTCCTCTGTTTAGTCTAGACAATCCAATACATAAGTATACATATTATGTTCACCAGTTTGGAATTTACAAGGTCCACACACATCATTCACCTTCTTCTTCAAGAGTTATGTTTAAATTTTTTACATAATCAATAAAAGGTCTCCATATATTCTCAAACACAATTTCCTTTGATTTTAGTATATATGTTATTCTTTCTAATGGAAGGTTTGTTAACATCTGTCTTAACCACTGAGTCACATCTGGTCTATGAGTCTTTTTCCATAATAGTGCAATACATTTTTTGGCATTAAGCAAACTGAGGTCTATGAATGTTCTTTCACTTTTATTAAAATTATGCTTTTCTGGGTACAGACCCAACAAAAACAGTTTAGGATTCAATATGATTTGTTTTGAGATTATTTTTTCAATTGTTACCCTCACCTCTTCCCAAAACATTCTTATTAATCTACATTCCCATAAACAATGAAATAGGGTTCCTTTACTTTCCATGCATTTTGTGCATGTATCTGGTATATTTTTGTTATATCTATTTAACTCCTCTGGTGTAACATACATCCGCATTAACCATTTGAAATGTATCAATTTAAGGCGTGCATTTATTGATTTGGTTTGAGCTTCTGTACAAGCCAATTCCCATTGTTCCTCTGAAATTTCAATTTGCAGATCTTCTTTCCAGTAGTTTAATCTTTTCAGTGAATTTTCACTTGAAGATAGTGTCAATGAGTTATAAAACTCTGAAATAATACCCTTTCTTTTACTATCTTTCATCATCATTTTTTCCAAGGATGAATAAATAGGTCGAGTGAGAGCTTTATTTTGATTTGATCGAATAAAGTTTCTAAGTTGAAGATATTTAAAAAAATGTGTTCTATTGAGATTAAATTTGATCCTCAGCTCTTCAAAAGACATTATGTTGTCTGCACATGGCAAATATAAATCCTGAATCTTTTGTATCCCTTTTAAATTCCATACTTTAAATACAGCGTCCGCTCTCCCTGGTTTAAAATATTGATTACCCCATATTGGACTAAATTGTGACAATAACTGTGGTTCTTTTAAATAGTTTTTAGCTTCACACCATATTTTGATCATATGCTTTACAAATGGATTTTTAACTTGTTTTTGTAATTTTTTTGCCGAATCTGAGTATATGAATATGGGAAGAGGTAAAGGTAAATTGTATGATTCCATTTCAGTCCAGTGAGGGAGATCATTTGATGAAAAATAATATGTCATAGACCTCAGTTGTGCCGACCAATAATACAACATAAAATTTGGACATTTCAGACCTCCACGATCAAATGGTAAATATAATAAAGACAGACGTAATCTAGCCCTCCTGTTGTTCCATATAAATTCCACTAACTTTTTTTTTATTCTTGAGAATAGATCTAAAGGTGGTGATAAGGGAATGTATTGAAATAAATAAAGTATTTTAGGTAAAATATTACTTTTAAGTATATTGATTCTCCCGATCATCGACACTGGTAGTGACATCCATCTCTGAGTTAACTCACTGATATCTGACATTAAGGCTTCATAGTTGACACTGGCGACTGATTCTAGCTTAGGCATAATTTGGATTCCTAAATATTTAAACTGATTTACAACATTGAATTGATTTACCTCAGGGGCTGGGTAATTTCTCTGGGTCTCATTTAGCATTAATATTGAAGATTTAGTTTTATTTATTTTATATCCTGATATTTCCCCAAAATTCTTTATTAAATTCAACAAGGTTGGAATTGATTTTTTTAGATTCGACATAAACAAAATTATATCATCGGCGTACAGGGAGATTTTATGTTCTGTTGGTCCAACTTTAATTCCATATATTTGTGAATGTAAACGTATCGCTATCGCTAAAGGTTCAATTGCCATAGTAAACAGTAAAGGTGAAAGTGGACAGCCTTGTCGACATCCTCTATTGATTTTTATTGGTTTTGAAATATTGTTATTTGTTAGGATTTCTGCTGTAGCATTATTGTATATTATTTGAACCCATTTTATGAAATTATTTCCAAGTCCAAACCTTTGTAGGACTTCAAAAAGAAAGGGCCATTCAACTCTATCAAAGGCCTTTTCGGCGTCCAATGATAGGAGAGCTGTATCCGGTGCTTCTTTATTAAAATAAATAATATTAAATAGTCTTCTTACATTATGGAAGCCTTGTCTACCCTTTATAAAGCCATTCTGATCTCGATTAATAATATTTGGTAAAATTTCTTGTATTCGTCTTGCTAAAATTTTACAGATTATCTTAAGGTCGGCGTTTAATAGGCTTATTGGTCTCATATTTTCACATTTATTAGAGGGCTTACCTGGTTTTGGCAGCAGTATAATTAAGGCATTATTTATGTATGATGGTAAATTATTATTTTGAAATGCTTCTAAAACCATTTCCAAAAAAGGTTTTATTAATTTATTCTTAAATTTTTTATAAAGGTCAACTGGAAGACCATCTGGTCCTGCACTTTTTCCTGATTTCATATTATCAATGGCTAGCCCAACTTCTTCTTGACTAATTTTAGACTCCAATATCTCCCTGTTTTCATTTGGAATACACGGTATAGATAGTTCGTTCAAAAACCCATTTAGTTTTGTTAAATCAGGTTCATTTTTGGTATCATATAATTTTTCATAGTAATCTCTAAAGGCTCTATTAATTTCTAAAGGATCTATAACTACCTGTCCTTTACTTATAATACTGGTAATTGGTGTTTTAATTTCCAATTGTTTAATCTGCTATGCTAATAATTTTCCTGATTTTTCACCTTGTTCATAAAAAGATTGTTTCAATCTTAGAAGACTCGAGGCAGCTCTATTCGCTGATTTTTTGTCGTATTCAGCTCTCAAAATCAGTAATTCATTCTCCAACCTTGGGTCACTTCCTGCATACACTTTTTCCTGAAGATTTTTTATTTTATGTTCCAATTTAGCTCTCTCCTCTCGAGTCTTCTTAGATTTTGATCCTGTATAACTAATAATATGTCCCCTAATAAAAGCTTTGAAAGCCTCCCACTTTACACATGCTGATGTTTGTGTAGTATTGATGTCAAAGAACTCGTCTATCTGTTTTTCTATATACTTGACAAATTCCTCATCCTGAAGCCATTTATGCTGAAATTGCCATCTACCTGATTCCTTTGTCAATTTTTTATCTACATATATTAGACAACAGGGTGCATGATCAGAGATCACGATGTTATCATAAAAGCAGTTTTGAATCTTGGACCTTAATTCTGTGGAAATCAAAAAATAATCAATACGTGAGAATGTCTTGTAGGTACTGGAATAACAAGAATAGGCTTTAACTTGTGGTTTCATTTCTCTCCATATATCTAACAATCTCAATTCTTTCATAAAATGATTAATAGTCATCCTACATCCAATGTGCGTACAATCCAGTCCTGTTGATCTATCCACACCTGGATTCAATGTACAATTAAAATCCCCTGCTATTATATGTTGCCCTGTAAGTGATGATAAGATGAGAAATAAATTAGCAAAGAACTTCTGATCATCTATATTGGGACCATATAAGTTCACAAGATTTATATTTTCTAATAGCAAAGAACCTTGAATGATTACATATCTTCCAAATTTGTCTCCAATTACATTTTTCACTTGAAAAGGAACTGATTTATGTATGAGAGTCATAACTCCCCTGGCTCGGGATGAAAATGAAGAGGTGAATACACTTCCCTGCCATCTACTCCTAATTCTTTTAACATCCTCCTCTATCAGATGAGTTTCTTGTAAAAACACAATTCTTGAACCCATGTCCTTTATTTTATTCATAACTTGTTTAAGTTTTTTTTAAATTTTGTAGACCTCTGCAATTCCATGAAGTTAAATTAAGATTAACACTTTGGTCCATGATCAATAGAGAGTTTGGGATTACCTTGCAGTGTAAACATGCTCATACAGAGAAGCAAAAACATGAGTGGTTGAACATTCATCCTACAAACTACACACAAACAAATTTCCCCTTCCCACACTTGTGGCAAACCCCCCAAAATCAAAAGAAAAATTCTGTCTCCCGATATAGCCATCGACCGTTCCACACCCACGGGGAACAGCCTAAGCCACTCCTTCTTCATCCTCCCAATCACCCTAACTCTACTGCTTTTAATGACGTAACATTAACTCTCCTCTGTAGTTTTCCAACTTAACTCCAAAATTTTTAACAACTTTGTACATCATAGTTTTTTTTGTTTTTTTTTGTTTGTTTTGTTTTTGTTTTGTTTTTTTAATATATAATACAATCTATATTTTGTAAACTTACTATTTACTTCAAGTCAGTCAGATGCCTGTGCAAATGCTTAATTATTCTACCTTATATTTTGTTCATGCTTAGCTCCCACCAGTCTCTTCTTCTTCTTTGATCTTCTTGATGAACTCCTGCGCCTCCTCTGGGGTCTTGAAGATGTGGGTTCTGCCCTCATACGTGGTCAGCAGTCTCGCAGGATAGATTACACCATGACGAATCCCAAGGTTGCGCAGCTCCTTACGTACGGGATCAAACTGCTTCCTCAATTGCTGGATTCCTGTGGCCAAATCTGGGTAGAACCGCACCTGCTGGTCCTGGTGTTTAATCTCTCCTTTAGCACGTGCAGCGTTGAAGATCTTCATCCTGTCTCTGTTGCTAAGAAACTTCATAATTAAGGTCCTCGGCGGTCCCTTATCTCTCCGTGGGCCAATACGATGTGCTTTTTCCAGAACCACTGCTGATTGCAACTCCTCGCTGCCCAGCACCTCCGGAATCCACTTTTCCAGAAAGGAACATACGTCCCGACCTTCTGATTCCTCTGGAAGACCCACCAGCCTCAAATTATTCTGTCTCGACCGAGATTCCAAATCCAAAATATTATCTTCCAGAGATTTATTTTTTTTTTCCAAAGTGCGCACCTTTAATTGAAGACGGGTGACGTCATCTTCAGCACTAGCGAGACGGAGCTCCATCTGCGCCGTTCGTTCTACACAGTCACCCAATTCCTTTCTTATTCCTTCCAACGCTGTCATAATCCCATCAAATCTAGAGGAAAAGTCCGCTCTCATTGAACTCATGGCAGCCATCAGCGCATCTGCGCCATTCCCCGCAGAAATCGCACCGTTGCCAGCCTCCTCCGCCATATATGGAGTTTTGTTTGCTGCGTCACAGACCTGAAAGTCCGTTAATTTGGACTGTTTCGGCGGCTCGCTTTTTCCTTTTCCTGGTTTTCCAGCCTTAGGCTTCGCCGACATATCCTCGCCCAAATGCTGGGATACGTTCTGTCCCAAATGAGAGAGTTATTTGCCGATTTTTTTCTCCAGGAGCAGAGCAGAGCGAGACACGTCCGTCCTACGTGGCAGCCATAACCGGAAGTCTCTTTTTTTTTTTTTTTTTTTTTTTTTTTAATTTATTAACAATAACAATAAACAACACAGAAATGGCAAAGTTGAGCAATTGAACACATACAAAATACCAGACAGCAAAGAGAGACAGGTGACAAAAATGCAACATAAATTGAAATAAAAATTAATTATTAGAATAAATAAATAATTTCTGTGTATGACTGATGTGAGAGTGAATAAAGTCGTCTGCTGCACGAGTCTGGCTCCTTTATTTGCACTCTCCACACTGATGGACACAATGGGGCAGCGCGGTGGCGGAGTGGTTAGCACTGCGGCAGCACAGCAACTCACCCTTGGCCGGGGGGTCCTGGGTTCGATCCCAGCCCCCAACCAACAGTGATCTGTGTGGAGTTTGCATGTTCTCCCCGTGTCTGCATGGGTTTACTTCGGGATTTCTCTGGTTTCCTCCCACATGCCAAAAACATGCAAGTTAGGTTAATTGGCATCAAACTGGGGATTCTAAATTGTCCTTAGGTATGACTGTGAGAGTGAATGGTTGTCTGTCTCTCTGTGTTGGCCCTGCGATGGACTGGCGATCTGTCCAGGGTGTACCCTGCCTCTCGCCCAAAGACGCTGGGATAGGCTCCAGCCCCCCGCGACCCGAAAAGGATTAAGCGGAAGAAGATGAATGAATGAATGAATGAATGAATGAATAAATAAAATAATAAATAAACAAAATAACATTACTAGGGGTTTTCAACCAGTTCGGAGAGGCTGAACTTTGCTGCATCAAACATCCCGGTACTCTTTGGTCTGACACCAAAAGGATATCATGGTCAAAATTTGAAATCAAATGTTCGGAGGAACATGTCCACATCTGTCGGCATGCCAGGTGAGTGTTTGTGCCTTTGTCATGGTCATATTTCTTGCAAGTTTGTTGTGGTAGATAATATGGATACTATGTGAATTTGTAGTTGGTAACTGCAAAAAAATAATATGATACCACAGTGTTGTGTCATATTGCTTAGTAATTATGAACCTTGTTAGTAAATTGTAATGGAGAAGAGAGGAGGAAAAAAAAGAAAACCAACCTGAAAGATTCAATAAAGCATGATGTTGATTTAAGGTGGAATTCCCAGCCCCAATGTATGGTCAATGCAATTATGACAGTCTTCTTCTCATTATTATAATGTAGTCATATAATGTACGTAGTCATATTGTTTTTGCTATTGTTTGTCTGTTAATACTACTACTACTACTACTACTACTAATAATAATAATAACAATAATAATTATAATAATGGATTGCATTTACATCGCACCTTTCATTCAAATTTTCAGGAAAGGTGTGTAAAGGCACACTGAACAGATGATTAGATTTTGGTGACGACCTCAAAATGCATACCTCCGCCTAGGCTCTTATCTTCTCACAGAGTGTTAGCAACAATCAATCCCTCCAGGATTTCTCGATGTTGCGATCGCGTCACTTCACGCGAAATCAGCCAATCAGTGAGACTGTTACACAATCTTGCAACTTTGAGAGCTCAGCAGCGGCTGTACTTTCTGAGGAGGCTGAAGAAGTTTGGCATGTCTCCCCAGATCCTCAACAATTTCTACAGCTGCATCATCGAGAGCATCTTGACCAACTGCATCACTGCGTGATACGGCAGCACTACTGCCCTGGACCGCAAACGCTTGCAGAGAGTGGTGAAGACAGTGGAGAAGATCATCAGGACTCCACTCCCCTCTCTACAGAGCATCTACCACCACAGAGTCCAAAGGAGAGCTGCCGCCATCCTCCAGGACCCCACCCACCCCAGCACAGAATGTTCACACTTCTACCCTCAGGTCGGAGGTACAGAAGTGTGAAATGCAGGACATCCAGACTAAAATACTCCTTCTTTACCACTGCCATCAGACTCCTGAATAAATAGCAAACTCCGGACACAGCTTTGCAAATAGGAATTCACACACTGGTTGCTAAATCTGCACATTGCTCAGCTGCACAGTGTACAGAGTCTCAACCTGTCTCATGTCCATATCATCTCTACTGCTAAATTATCATTGCACAGTCTACTGGGTATTATCATTATAGAGAAATTCTCATGCTGGGTGCTAATTTGTACATTGCTCATTTGCACACTGTATATAGGCTCATGCTATCTCAGGTTCATATCATCTCTGATATTAATATACCATTGTCCATTATAGTCATCTAGTGAATTTTCAATTTTCATTCTTCTTGTTTCCTCTAGTTTAACTGCTTTAACTGTCCTAATTGCCTGATGTGTTATTAGTATTCATTAGTATTAGTACTTAGTATTAAGGTGTGTTTAAGGTGTAATTGCCCAATGTGTGTTATTAGTGTATGTTATTACCTTAATAGTATTGATGTGTATCTATTACCTTGGCATTTGTTCGAAGAGAAGAGTAAGATTTTCATTGCTCAGGAAATGTTGCATTTCTTAACTGTGCACATGATAATAAAGCCTTTGAATCTTGAATCTTGTCCAATCACCATGACTTTCCCCCCGTTTTGGCCAATCCTCGTCACCTTCCACCAATTTCACCAATCAAATTTGTCTCTGAGTGGTGCTTAAACGCTCAGTCTAACCAGTCAACTGTGTTGCTGCACCGCATTCACTTTCGTGTTTACAGTGAGCATTAACGGAATACATCAGCAAAAACAGAGTGTGTGATTTAAAAAAAAAACTCACCCGCAAGGTTTCCAACACTGTCCCTTCCTCCATCTCCCCCAGCCTGCCGGTGGACATAACGCCATGTCTCCATCTTATATGAAGTGCCGAGTTTGTGTTGAAAAATGTCCGCCTGTCCCCAAAGCACCCCGTTGCGGGAGCGCGGGTGAGGAGAGACACTGTAAAGTCACAAAAAAAAAAAAAGAGCAAATCTAACACTACAGCCAGTGTTTGATCATTTTAGCCATCTTTTGAGGTAAAATGATTACTACATCTTGTCAATGAGCTTTAAAACTGTGAATCTCCAGTGTGGACACGGACAAATGCCCCCCCCCCCCCCCCCCCCCCCCCCCGTAAATGAAAGGTGAGTGTCTGATGAGACAAGTGTGCGTGTCAAGATGTGCAGCAGACAGACAGATAGGAGTGAGGCACGAAAAGAGAGAGAATATTGTCTGTAATTTTTTTTTCAGAAAAACGCAGACTTCGATAGACAATACAGAGCAACAGAATAAATGATTTATTTTTTCCTGTCCACTTGATACCGAGTGGTTGGGGCCGCTGCGGTTTTCAAATGAAGGTGCTGCCAATAATTTCCAAATCTATACTCTTTAACATGCATTCAATGCAATTAAGCTGTTCTAATGGCTATTGTGTTAAAATCTGTATTTGCTGTTGCACAAAAGAGTTTTTCTGTATAGCAGAAGTTTCTGCTTAATTTACAAATCACTTCAATAGGAAATTTTTGACAATACTATGTTTTTCTTGTTCTGTTGTATAGAATATCACTGCAGTAAACTGGGAAAAAAAAAACATTTGCTTTAAAATTTGTAATTCTTCCCACTACTTTTAGTGCAAAAAAACCTCTCAAAACATCACACCTTTTATTGCAAGTTTCAAATAAATCTCCCGCGAATTCAGGCTTTTTGGGCCGCAACAATCATAAAAACATCCCATGAAATCCAGGAGGGGCTGAACAATACTCCAAAACTACTGGATGGATTTGGATGAAATTTTCAGCAGAGGTGGCCCTTGGCCCAAAGATGAACTCATTAGATGTTGGAGGTGATCTGTGAGTGCATACCTCCACCAAGGCCCTATCTCGCAATGTACAGATGGATGGCGATATGGATGGACAAAGGGAGGGAGGGACGGAGCCTTGGCGGAGGTATGCGCTCTTTGAGTGCCCTCTAGTTGATTTTGAAATGGTAGACAACAAATATCCATGTTATTTTAATTGCCTTTAAGCATTTGGACAGATGTGAAAGACATTTAAATATGAGCCTGAAAACAGTGACACATCAGCATCACGTTATTGTGTATTTTCATAATCTGTATACTTACAAGTGTTTTAATGTAACACTTTACAACATACTGGGCTTGCTTTCTTGGTCCCGGGCCTGCTTGGCCACAGAGCTCTTGCTTAACAACATTTTGATGTGGTCTCAGAAAGGTGGTAAATACTGAGCTAATGAGGGTTTAATGGAATTTTACAGACTATGTCTGAATAACATGACTTCACCATGTCAACACTTACATGGCATGGGATGCTCTGCCTTTATTTATTCAGGGTGTTAGTTCATCAGCTGTTGCGTGCTTGAAAACGAGCAGCTCTCAGTGGCGTTTGATGTCTGAATACAAACACTGTCAGCTTTGTTTGCTGCTCTTAAACACTTGTCAGAACCTGTTGATACTCAGACTAAATGGTGCAGGCACTACATATACAAAGGCTGTTTTGACAGAATTTTACCTGTAACGAACTGTGAATGGATTTAACTTGGGGCGTAATTTTTTTGTGATCAGTTAGCATACTTTGACAGATACATAAATTCCAGATCACTGAATTCAAACAAATGAAACTAAAGATTTATTTTTCCATCTTTGTCATCATGTATAGGATTATTTTCTTTAAGAGATCGTATCCTATTGGAATCAAGCTACTGAAAGCCAAAGCTCTCTTTAAAATAATTACCTTTCTTTTATTTTATATTTGATTAGCATTTTGAATTTGTAAATGGAGCAAATGGGTTACCTTGATACAAAAAGAGGTAGTTTTTACCTACAGTATACAGTATGTTTTCCCTGCTCATTAAGTGTTGTCTGTTCTGACTTTGACAAAAAACTACCTTATTATGATTTGATCAAAATCCACATTATGGTTGATAGAAGCCATCATTTATGATTAGTTGGCTCTATTGAATAATAACGGCACTGGCTACCTTGAGACTGAGATCTAGAAAACCCTTCTACAAGGCAAAGAAAGAAAACCTTAAGCCTGGAGAGAGGAATGGAGATGCATCCTGCCTAGGAGAGGGGAACTGGTGAGAGACCCCACTGAACCACTACCTGGCTTCTGCAACCTCACAAAGAGACAGTGGACACAGGCAAACAGATTGGATCAGAAATACAAACCTGGAGGTGTGACATCCCATATGAAACTACTAGTTGGTTCTATCTTCTTCTTTTGGCTGCTTCCTTTAGGGGTGCCATCGTGGATCATCTGCTTCCATCTCAGTCTGTCATTTGCATCCTCTTCTGTCACACCAACCCTCTCCATGTCCTCCTTCACTACATCGATGAGTCTTCTCTGTGGTCTTCTGATTTTCCTCCTGTCTGGCAGTCCCATCAACATCTTTTGTCTAATATATACACTATCCCTTCTCTGCACATGTCCAAACCATCTCAGCCTTGCCTTTCTTACTTTGTCTCCACACTGCTCAACCTGAGCTGTCCCTCTGATATGCTTATTTCTAATCCTGGCCCTCCTAGTCAGCTGTGGCGCAGGTGTAGTGTGGCTGACTACTAATCAGAGGGTCAGTGGTTTGATTCCCGCTCTGTCTGCAGTCTGCATGTCAAAGTGTCCTTGAGCAAGACACTGAATCCCCAGTTGCTCCTGGTGGGTCAGGCCAGTGCCTTGCATGGTGGCTCCACTGCCATCAGTGTGTGAATGGGTGGATAGCAGGATCTGTAAAGCGCTTTGGTCATCCAGAGATGAATAAAAAAGTGCTATATAAGTGAACGCCATCTACCTAGTCACTCCCAGTGAGAATCTTAGCATCTTGAGCTTTGCTACCTGCAGTTCTGCCTCCTGTCTTTTCATCAGTGCCTCTGTCATCAAACCATACACCATTGCAGGTCTCACTACTGTCTTGTAAGTCTTCCCTTTCACTCTAGCTGCTATCCTTTTGTCACAAATCACCCCTGATACTTGTCTCCACCTACTCCACCCTGCCTGTCTCTTCTTCATCTCTCTTCTTCTTCTTTTAGATTTGATTGGCGGTTGGCAACCAGTTTACAGGTGCATTACCGCCACACACTTCACTCTAAATCATCACTGTATATCTCTTCCGATGTTACAGGTTACAGATGAATGCAGCTAAAACCTTGTCCTCTTGTGCACTGTCCATTGCTTTGAATGATTGACCCCAGGTATTTAAACTCATCTGCCTTCACTACTGCTACTCCTTCCATCTTCACGGTTACACCTGCCGCCCTCTCATTCACGCTCGTATTCTGTTTTGGCACATAAACTATCACTTTAATCTACTTTTTAAAAAATCCTGGTATGGATATTTTTATCTGAATAAATAATAACTGTTTAAAACAGATTTTGCCTTTTTTGCTCACAGACACATGAAGCCCTTTTTAGAACCATTTTTTCCATCAAATTTGTTGAAATTCTCTTCACATAATGACAGCTATCAATAATAAAATGGCATGAAAAAAGAAAAAAAATCCATCTTGTATGGCAGTCACAGAGCTGTAAAATTTGGACTGAAGAAATTAATGGTTGGACGGTCTACCCTTTTACTCGGCTGGGCATTCTTTGAGTGTATGTCCTCTGGATCCGTGATTTCTCCACTTCCCATATGTTGTTCATGAAAAATTCTGTGAATGGTTAGATTATTTATATACACTGGGGTTGTGGCCTAGTTGACAGAGTATTCGCCCCACAACCGGGGGATTGGGGGTTCAAGGTTGGGGGTTCAAGTCCCGGCCGGGTCATACCAAAGACCATATAAAAATGGTACTTCCTGCCTTCTAGCTTGGTGCTGAGTATAATAGAGTGGGGGGAAGGAGAAGTTGTTTGTGGTGGCGCCTTGCATGGCACCGACCTCTCTGAGTCTACGTGTGATTAACATTGTAGATAGGAGAAACGTAATTTCATTCTACTGTACAGGATTGGCTGTATGGACTGAATGACAATAGAGATGGCTTCTTCTTCTTTAGATTTGCACTTGGTGATATCAAATAAAAAAAGATTCAGAAACTTAACAGGTTATCTTTACAGGTTTGCGCCTCACTTGTTTTCATAAGCACTTTTTGCTGTATTATTTTGAAGTCATACATGGTCTAGCTGAATGCTTTTTTCTGATTGGTTCCCAGGTGGGCATTAAATTTGTTTAACGGCCATGTAGTCTGGCTCATGTTTAATCACTGTTCTGAAGTTACTCCGCCACCCTGTAACCATAGCAACTGTAGACATAATCACTGTGAAAGTTTATTTATTAACTGGGAAAGAGGGGATGAAAAACAGCAGCAATGGCTGATTTCAATATTCAGTTCAGTATTTTTGTCAGTTTGTCAGTTTATTTTTGTTCAGTTTTTACCCAAAGTCAAATTCCTTGTATGTGTTGTGCATACTTGGCCAATAAAGCTGATTCTGATTCTGATTCTGATTCTGATTTGGAGAATACCACTGAGAGAACTGGTGGGGGAATGAAATGAAAAATGGGATAAGGATCTGACACAGGAGGAGCTTAAAATGACAAAAGGAAGACAACAATGAAATGAATACAAAAAGGCAGCAAAATGGACAGTTTATCCTTAAATGACTTCTTAAACGTAAGAAGAAAGAAGATGGATTTTTAAATATACCTTGCAGTCATGCTGGGACTGCTGCTTGAATCCTTCCTCTTACTAAATCAGTTAATTAAACCATGTTTATCTTAATCTTTAGGTGTGCTTTGCTTCATATTGTTGGCATATGATCATGGGAAAAGCAGTTTAATCAAGTTAAAGGTGTACATTAAACAGTTTTAAGTCATTTGTGCTTTTAAATTGTTAATACACACCTTCTTATTGAACCCCGTTACATGGTCACAATAAACCGATTACTGGGAATAAACCGATAATGGCAATAATCCGTTTTTTTGTCCTGTTTACATGCACTGAATAAACAGAATATTAAAGGGTAAACCACTTGAGTTAATGACATGGCCTTTATCGGTTTATTCTGTTTACATGGCCGCTTGAATAATCAGATAACTCCAGAAATCCAGTCATAACCGGTTTATTCGTGTACATGTAAACATAGTCAGTGATTAAATCTTACATTTCAGAGAGAGTTGACTGCCAAGCTGCGATGTTGGACGATCCAGAAATCCAAGAATGGCCCATCCACAACCTCATACGTCATCTGATCAGGAGAAACTAGATTTCTCTTGGTTTGTGAATGCATTATCTACTGGGGCTTTTTATGACTCAAACAGTAGACAAATTGATGCCCTGTAACCTGGTAGACACAAACTACTTAAAGTAGAGAAAAAGAGAACGCCATTGGTGTTGGTGAAGCTAATTTTGCTTCTGCTTACTTAATCCCTGAGTTTAAGACTGTTGTAAACAAGAGCACATTGTAATGTGATGGAAAAGTCGAAGACTTTGGTGTCGGAGGTCAGCTCTCTGACACCACTGCACCCCCATCACAGCTCAGATGGATGTAAGTCTGTTTTCCACATGCCTGCCTCTGCAGCTGTGTGTGAGCTCATATCTAGGTTACACATAAGGGGTTTTCCTCTTTTTCCACAATGAGAAAATATGCCATGATTACCCTAAAAAACAGCTGAAACAGCTAAAAAAAAAAAGGGAGATTAAAAAAGATTCCAAGTATCGTTTCCACCTGGTCAATGCAGCTACAATGGCAGAATGTGTGGTGGGGTAATTATATATAGGTATGGTTGTGTGTAACTGCCAGTAGCTCAGACCTTGGTGGTTTTCTTCTAAGTAGAGACTCACTAAGGCTGTCAGTGTTCAACAGCTCTCTAGTCAGATTATGAACCAAATACAGTCCATGTGTATTTTGAATAAGCAGGAGTCTTTCAGTTTCAGATGGAAATTTTGGTTTTCCCACCATGTTTGGTTTATAAAACAAAACAAAATACAAATAATTTATTCACGTGGAACATTTTTCTACGGTTTTCAGTTCCAAAGCATGTTTCTCCAACACCTTTTTTCTCTCCGCAGCTCCGGCATATCTTACTCTCCCCAGGGGGCGCATAGAACCAACAGTCCCGTCTGATGCCCCCCGGTGACACCTCCTCCTTCGGTCCATTGTCCTCCTCTCCCCTTGCCCTCTCTGGGTGGAGAAACCCCCACCCCATGTCCCCACACAGCCCCCCCGAACACCAGAAGGGGCACTACCCCCCCCCCCCCCCCCCCCCCGTCCTTTGGGCTTGAGCCAGCACCCATAGCGGCTGTAGCGGGGGGTCGCTGATCCAGTTGAACTGCCCTGCTGGTGAGGTGTACCAGAGGGCACGTCAGCCTGTGGAGGGAAAGAGGGAGGGGGGGAAAACACATTAACTTCGTGAGCGCAGGTCCCTGCTGAGGGATCACCACTTTGCGGAGCCACCAAAGGTGGTCGTCCGCGCTGGGGAGCTTGGGCCAACACCACCTGCTCGTCTGCCAACACAAAAGTGGGCTTCAGCCTGTTAATGTAGACAGTCTCCCTACATCCCCCCAAGTCTAACACAAAATGCTTCTCCCCAGATTCCAACACCCTGAACGGTCCGTCGTATGGTGGGCGCAGCGGGGTCCGGTGCGCATTGTGCCTGACAAAAACAAAACTGGCATTCTGCAAGCATTTTGGGATGAATGTGCGGGGAAAACAATGGTGGGCCGGGTCCGGTACACTCACAGCCTCTGTCCTGTGTAAAAATTGCGCAGGCGAACCAGCCTCGGGCGCGGGGTTTTCTGGTAAAAACTCTCTGTGGATCTGCAGTGGCTGAGAAGAAACGAGTTCTGCTGGGGAGGCTGCCAAATCCTCCTTAGGTGCAGAGCACAACCTTAAAAGAACCCAGGGCAGGCGATTGACCCTATTTGTGTCCGTGAGTGAAGCTCTTAGCGCTGCCTTAAGCGACCTATGAAAATGCTCGCATAAACTTATAACCTGGGAGTAGTACATGGTAGTGCAGTGAATTTTGACCCCCAGACTTTGGGCCATCATGGACCAGAGTTCTGAAATGAATTGTGGACCCCTGTCAGACGTGATGTCCGATGGAGATCCGAAACGTGCAATCCAAGCCGACAAAAAAGCGCGCGCCACTTCTGCGGATGTGGTACAAACCAGCGGGACCGCTTCAGGCCAGCGCGTGGTGCAGTCCATGACTGCCAAAGGTGCCTGAAACCTTGCGAAAGGAGGAGGGGTCCTATCAAATCCACGTGGACGTGGTTGAACCTCCTAGCTGGGATTTGGAACAGCTCGAGGGGGCTCTGGTGTGCTTGTGCACTTTGGCCCGCTGGCACACGACGCAAGCTGCAGCCCACTCTTTCACGTCTTTGCGCAAGTGCGGCCAGACGAATTTTGCCCCCATTAGCTTCACTGAAGCGCGCACTCCTGGATGCGAAAGGGAGTGGATCGACTTGAAAACGCGACGGCGTCAAGAGCTCGGAACCACCAGGCGTGGGCGACTGGTGGAGATGTCGCAGAGAAAGGGAGGGCACCCTTGTTGCACCACCCTGCTCTCCAGCCTTAACCCAGTTGGTGCAGATTGGAGCATGCAAATGTCCGCGTCCCCACTTGCTCCACAGCCATGGCAGGGAAATCTATCCCCATGTAGACCGGAGCGATTAACACGCGTGACAGGCAATCAGCCACAACGTTGAGTTTACTGGCAACGTGTTGAATGTCGGTAGTAAACTCCGAAATTGCGGCCAAATGCTGTTGCTGCTGGGCCGACCATGGTTCTGAGGTCTTGGACATTGCGTGCGTCAGCAGCTTATGGTCCAGGAACGCAGTTTGCGTTCCTGGACCATATGCCACTGGACCATAAACGCAGTTCGTGTTTCCGGAAACGGCGTGTCGCCAGGTGGACAGCCAACAATTCTCTATCGAATGTCCTGTACTTGCTTTCATTGTCGTGCAAAGTCTGGCTAAAAAATGCGAGCGGCTGCCACAAACCCGAGACACACTGCTCCACCACTGCCCCTATGGCAATGTGAGACGCATCCGTCGTGAGCACTGTCTATGCAGACGGCTCCGGGTGGGCTAACAATGCAGCATCTGCAAGTGCCGTTTTCCTTGGGCTTCTTTTTTTTAAGCGTGGCATACAACGGCTGCATCAGCTGGGCTGCCTGGGGAAGGAAACGGTTATAAAAATTAACCATTCCCAAAAACTCCTGTAGTGCTCTCACGGTCTGCGGGTGCAGAAAGTCCGCCACAATTCAGTTCAGTTCAATTCAATTCAGTTCAATTCAATTTGATTCAATTCAATACAATTCAGTTCAATTCAGCTTTATTTACATAGCGCCATTTCACAACAACAGTCATCTCATAGCACTTTCAACTGTAGGGGAAACCCCCACAATTGCAGAAAGAACCCAGCAATCAGGCGATCCCCTGTGAGCAAGCACTTGGCGATGGTGGAGAGGAAAAATTCCCTTTTAACAGGAAGAAACCTCCAGCAGAACCAGGCTCAGGGAGGGGCAGTCATCTACTTTGACTGGCTGGGGGGTGAGGGGATAGAGAAGAAGAAGAAAAGAACAGACATGTAGAGAACAAACAGCACGACGGGGACTCAATTTATGGGAGAGAACAAACAAATATTAATGACCAGCAAAAATATTTCATTAAGAGTGAAGAAAGGAGTGAAGTCCAGTGCATTATTGGAGGTTCCCCGGCTGTCTAAACCTATTAGCAGCATAACTAAGGGAGGGTTCAGGGGCACCTGATACCTCCCTAATATATAGGCTATATCAAAAAGGAAGGTTTTAACCCTATTCTTAAAAACAGAGCTCAAGTTTGTCTCCCGAATCCAGATTGGCAGCTGGTTCCACAGGAGAGGAGCTTGATAACTGAAGGCTCTGCCTCCCATTGTACTTTTGGAGATTCTAGGTATTACAAGTAATCCTGCATTTTGGGAGCATAGTGCTCTGTTAGGATAATAGGGTAGTATCAGAGCTTTTAAATAAAAAGAGGCCTGATTATTTAGAGCTTTGTAAGTGAGAAGAAGGATTTTAAACTTAATTCTAAACTCTATGGGAAGCCAGTGAAGGGAGGCCAGAACCGGAGAGATATGATCTCTCTTTCTAGTACCTGTTAAAACTCTTGCTGCAACATTTTGGATCAGCTGAAGACTTTTTAAAGATGTTTTAGAACAACCTGATAATAAAGAGTTACAATAATCTAATCTAGAGCTAACAAAAGCGTGAATTAGTTTCTCAGCATCACTCTGAGACAAGATGCTCCTAATCTTGGCAATATTACACAAATGATAGAAGGCAATCTTAGAAACAAGTTTAATATGTGAATTAAAAAACACATCTTGATCAAAAATAACTCCAAGGTTCCTCACAGAATTATTAAAGAAAGACTAACCCCATCCAAACTAAGAGTTTGATTTGGAAAGGTATTTCTAAGGTTTTTTTTGACCAACTAGAATGACTTCAGTCTTATCTGAATTTAATAGCAGGAAATTACAAGTCATCCAAGCTTTGATTTCCTTAAGACAGGCCTTTAACTTGGCTAATTGATTATTGTGATCTGGCTTCATTAACAGGTATAATTGTGTGTCATCTGCATAACAATGAAAATGTATACAGTGCTTTCTAATAATGTTGCCTAGCGGAAGCATATATAAACTAAAAAGAATAGGGCCTAGCACAGATCCCTGTGGAACTCCGTGACTGAGCTTTGAGTTGGAAGAAGACTCATTATTGACATGAACAAACTGCAACCTATCAGATAGATAAGATCTAAACCACTGCAATGAAGTTCCATGAAGTCCAACGTGGTGTTCTAATCTATCAAGTAGAACATTATGATCGATAGTGTCAAAAGCTGCACTAAGGTCTAAAGAGACAAGTACAGAAACAAGTCTATTATCAGATGCAATAAGGAGGTCATTAGTGACCTTCACTAAAGCTTTCAGTACTATGATGGATTCTAAACCCAGCTTGAAACTTTTCATATAAACCATTTCCCTGCAAGTGGTTAAATAATTACGTAGCAACAACTCTTTCTAAGATTTTTGAAATGAAAGGCAGATTAGAGATTGGTGGCAGTGCGGTGGCGGAGTGGTTAGCACTGCGGCAGCACAGCAACTCACCCTTGGCCGGGGGGTCCTGAGTTCGATTCCAACCCCCGACCAACAGTGATCTGTGTGGAGTTTGCATGTTCTCCCTGTGTCTGCGTGGGTTTACTCCAGGATTTCTCTGGTTTCCTTCCACATGCCAAAAACATGCAACTTAGGTTAATTGGCATCAAACTGGGGATTCTAAATTGTCCTTAGGTATGACTGTGAGAGTGATTGGTTGTGTGTCTCTCTGCGTTGGCCCTGCGATGGACTGGTGGCGATCTGTCCAGGGTGTACCCTGCCTCTCGCCCAAAGATGCTGGGATAGGCTCCAGCCCCCCTGCTACCCGAAAAGGATTAAGCGGAAGAAGATGGATGGATGGATGGATTAGAGATTGGTCTATAGTTAGTTAAAACTCCTGGATCCAGCATTGGCTTTTTGAGTAAGGGTTTAATTACAACAGTTTTAAAAGCCTGTGGTACATGGCCTAATGTTAATGAAAAATTGATTATATGAAAAATAGTGCTACCAATAAACGGGAAGACTTCTTTAAACAATTTGGTCGGAATGGGGTCTAAAAGACAAGTTGAAGGCTTGGATGAGGAAATTATTTTATCTAACTCTAAAAGGTCAAACTCATCCAAACAGATATCAATTTTTAGATTTAGATTTAGTATACTTCATTGATCCCCAGAGGGGAAATTGAGGGCATCCACCACCTGGATGGATGAAGCAGCCACGATACGGCGCTATCCCTTAACCATTCACACACACATTCACACCTAGGGCCACTTTAGAGTCTCCAATTAACCTAACCTGCATGTTTTTGGCATATGGGAGGAAACCGGAGAAATCCCAGAGTAAACCCACGCAAACATGGGGAGAACATGCAAACTCCACACAGATCACTGTTGGTCGGGGGCTGGGATCGAACCCACGATCCCACGATCCCCCGGCCAAGGGTAAACTGTGCTGCTGCAGTGCTAACCACTGCGCCACCGTGCAGCCCTATTGAAGGAGTTGTAATAGTTACTGTATTTAAGTTAACTGTGGGAAGAACCTGACTGATTTTATCTCTGATAGATGAAATTTTATTATTGAAAAAATTCATAAAGTCCTGACTAGTAAGCTCTAAGGGAATGCTAGGATTGACAGAATCCTGACTCTTTGTCAGCCTGGCTACAGTGCTGAAAAGAAACCTAGGATTATTCTTGTTCTCTTCTATTAATGTGGAATAATAACATGTTTTAGCGTTCCCAAGAGATTTTTTATAAATTAGAAGATGATTTCTCCAAGCTAAATAAATTTCATCTAATTTAGTGGAGTGCCATTTTCTTTCTAATTGACGAGTTTTCTGTTTTAAGCTACGAGTTTCTGTGTTGAACCAAGGAGTTAGAAATCTCTGATTAGCCTTTTTCTTTTTTAAAGGGGCCACCATGTCTAGAGTCTGATGCAGAGAAGCAGTAACACTGTCTACCATGCTATCAGTTACAGAAGGAGCAAGCGCTCCATAGCTTATCTCCGTTGTGTTGACACATGGCATTGAGGAAACAATCTGCATAAATTTGGTAAGAGCATCATCTGAGAGGCATCTGCTGTAGTAATATTTTTCTTTCGGAGCCAAATAGTCAAATCAAAGGTTAACTAACTAACTAACCTGCACTTATATAGCGCTTTTTCTAGTCACAAAGACCACTCAAAGCGCTTTCACTAATACTAACCCTCTATTCTAAGGGCCTATAGGAAACAGATATCTAGGGACAATTTAGAACAGCCAATTAACCTAACATGCATGTCTTTGGATTGTGGGAGGAAACCGGAGCCCCCGGAGTAAACCCACGCAGCACAGGGAGAACATGCAGACTCCACACAGAAAGGTTCCAACCCCTGCCAACCTGGGGATTCGAACCAGGAACCTTCTAGCTGTAAGGCAACAGTGCTAACCACTGCACCACCGTGCTGCCCCGTTAACAGACAATGGTCTGACAGTACAGGGTTATGAGGAGACACTACCAGATTTTCTATTTCTATGCTATATGTCAGAACAAGGTCCAACGTGTGGTGGAGATAATGGGTAGAATTTTCTACTTTCTGAAAAAACCCCATTGAGTCTAATATTGAATTAAATGCCATATAAAGCAATCACTATCTACATCTTCATGCATATTAAAGTCCCCTACTATAATTATTCTATCTGATTTCAGCACTAAATCTGCTAAGAATTTGGCAAATTCTGGTAAAAACTCTGAGTAGGCTGAGGGAGGATGATAAACTATGTCAAATAAAATTAGGTTTAACCTAAAATTGCTAACATGCCCAATACTGAGGACCAGACCCTCAAAGGAACTATAACATGTTTTTTGCTTTACATTAACTAGTAATTTGGAATGGTAAATTGTCACTACTCCTCTTCCATGACCAGAACTTCTGGGATTTTGACAGTTTAAATAACCAGAGGGAGTTGATTCATTTAAACCAACATAATTCTCTTGTCCTAACCAAGTCTCTGTCAGGGATATTAAATCAATCTGATGCTCAATTAACAGATCATGGACTAGCAGAGACTTGGGAGTTAGCGACCTAATGTTTAACAAACCGCATTTAATTTTTAAATTATGAGGAGGAACAGAGGCCAAGTCATTAAATTTAGAGGCTTCATGTTTAATTTGAGTTTTACCAACTTTTTGTTTAATGACTTTGGGATGCTTATACATTATATTTTTATTTACTTTGGAGGGAGCAGACAATGATTCTCTGATGGGGAAGACAAGGGCTAAGTTGAGGGGTGGCGGATGAAGATGATCTGCAGAGAGGCGTGTAAGACTGCGACTGTGTTTCCTGGTCCCAACTCGGAGTTGTCAGTGTTTTGGAAATTTGGATAAAAATGATGCCAGATTGTTAGATAAAAGAGACGCACCATCCAAAGTGGGAGGGACGGTGTCTTGTCTAAATAGACCAGGTTTTCCCCAAAATGAGTTCCAATTGTCTATGTAGCCCACATCATTTGCAGGACACCACACAGACAGCCAGCGGTTGAAGGATGACAAGCGGCTAAACATGTCATCACTGGCCAGATTGGGGAGGGGCCCAGAGAATACTACAGAGGCAGACATTGTTTTGGCAAAGTCACACACCGGTTCCACACTAAGTTTTGTGACTTCCGACTGCCGGAGTCAGATGTTGCCGGTGTGGATAACAATTGTGGAGTATTTACAGTTACTTTTAGCCAGCATTTTCAAATTTGACTCGATGTCGCCTGCTCTGACCCTGGGAATGCATTTGACTATGGCTGCTGGAGTCTTTAGGTTCACGTTTCTGACTACAGAGTCGCCGATGATCAGAGTTTTTTTTCTCAGCGGGTGTGTCGCTGAGCGGGGAAAAGCGATTAGAAACATTAACAGGCTGGTGGTGAACCAGGGGCTTGCGACTATGCTTCCTTCTCACCATCACCTACCCATTCTCTCCTGGCTGCTCAGGAAAGGTGGAAGCCGGGGGACGGCTAGCAGGCCCTATGCTAGGGTGCTCTGCTGCAGTTAAGGGGAGTCCATCATTATTAACTGCCGCTGACGGTGTTTCAATGCAGCGGAGCTGGGATTCCAAATCACACAACCTCGCCTCGAGCGCCTAAAAAAGACAACATTTATTACATTTACCATTAACACTAAAAGAGGCAGAGGTGTAGCTAAACATCTGACTCAGAGAGCACAACAGAGGAGAAGGGGAAGGAGAGCTAGTAGCCATAGCTAGTGGCTAACCCGAAGCTAACACAAACACCGATGAAAGGTGAACAGAAAGCTAAAGAGGGTGATTAGGTGAAACTAAGTGCTCACACAGGTGCAAGAGGCTTGTTAAACAGAAGTGAGAGGTGACGGTAGATGGGGAAAAAAGCGATTAAAATACAATTAAAGGCAATAATCCTCAGGAGAGTGAGGAGAGCTAACCACAGAGCAAACCACACCAACACCCAGCAACACAGGAAGTGACGATACGTTACCACAGGAAGCGTCCACAGCCACAGCGCACACCTTATCTGGAAACGGAATTGCACCCTCCGGCAAAATACAGTGGCCCAAAAAAATCAATCTCTGGCACACCGAACTGGCACTTCGC
The DNA here is from genome assembly GCA_020510985.1 of Pholidichthys leucotaenia. Taxonomy (NCBI): domain Eukaryota; kingdom Metazoa; phylum Chordata; class Actinopteri; order Cichliformes; family Pholidichthyidae; genus Pholidichthys; species Pholidichthys leucotaenia. The sequence continues at coordinate 310,248,546 of CM035837.1, read as the reverse complement.
CGGGTTAACTATCAGCCTGTGCTCTTCCAACCTCTGGAAAATCCGTCTTGAGATTGGCGACGTGCTCCTCCTCGGACGCTCTTGCTACCAGAATGTCGTCTAAGTAGACAAAAACGACAGACAAGTCGCCAAGCACTGCGTCCATCATCCTCTGGAAAGTCTGCGCCACACCATTTAATCCGAACGGCATGCGTAAAAACTTGAAAAGGCCGGAAGGAGTTATTACCGGTGTTTTTGGAATGTCTTCTGCGCACACCAGGATCTGATGGTATCCGTGGACCAGGTCCACTTTCGAAAAAACACGCACCCCAGCCAGGTGCACGGAAAAATCCTGGATGTGCGGAATTGGATAACGATCATGTTCCGTGGCGTTATTCAGGCGCTGGAAATCGCCGCACGGTCGCCATGACCCGTTGGCTTTAGGCACGTGTGTAGTGGGGATGCCCACGGGCTGTTGGAGCACCTGATGATGCCCAGCTGCTCTAAGTTGGCAAACTCCTCTCATGCACTGGCCAGTTTGGCTGCATCCAAATGCCGAGGACATGCAAACACCGGTGGGCCTTTTGTCGTTATAAAGTACTCAACCCCGTGTTTTGTTACCGTAACTGAAAAAGTCGGGACCGTGAGTGCTGGGAACTGTGTGAGCAAATGTTGGTACTTACTCCCTGGAGCTATAACGTTAGCCAGTGTTGTCGACCAGCTCCCCGAGCTGTGCAGGGCAGTGAGGTAAAAGAGACAGCGTCCACTAATCTCCTATTAGCAACATCGACTAACAACCCATAAGCACATAAAAAATCTGCACCTAAAAATGGGGCCGGAACATGCAGCTATCACAAAGTCCCACTGAACGTTGCGTCTGTGTAAGCATATCGTCAGTGTCCGTTTGCCAAATGTCCTGATGGTGGATCCGTTGGCGGCCATGAGCTCGGGACTGCTACATCCTGCCACCCTGTCTGCGTTGACCATCAGGATGAGGCTCTTATGGGAGCCGGAGTCCACCAAAAACCGTATCCCCGAACGTGTGTCCGTGACATAAAGCAGTCTGTTCCTGTCTCCATCGGTTGCAGCTGCCACCAAATTCCGAAAGTGGCTTCTTTCCCGGCTTCTTGAATTAGCATGGCCACAGGCAGCATTGGGCATTTGAGCCGAAATGGCAATGATAAAAACAGATCACCCGTTCCTTCGTCTTCTGGTGTCTGTCATGGCTACCACAAATGACTCCTTGACCGCACTGGAGTCCCTTATTAATGCCGGTGCCACTGTGTGCACACTGGGAGCTCTGGTCACCAAGATGATGTGGTCCACTTCCTGCGGCAGGGCGCGGTAGTCCTTAGCAACCAGCCACAGCGAGTTGGCCAGGATCGCCCTCACTGTAGCCGGTAGGTTCCTGAGGAACAAGTGGGCGAACAGGAAAGATTTGTCGTCCTTCCCCCTCAGCGGCAACATTCTGTCCATCAGCTCCACTGCTGACTTGTCTCTTAACTCCGAACGCGTTAGGAGCCTCTCTGCCCTCTCACTGTCAGAAAGGGTATTGCAGTGGAGAAGCATCCTCTTGGGCGCTTCATATTTTCCTTGGGCCGGCGGCTCCTGGAACAGGCTTGTCACCTGTTGCGTGGTGCATGCATCCAGAGCGGCGACCATGTAGTAATATCTGGTATCGTCTGTTGTTATCCCACGGAGTGCGAACTGGGCTTCTGTGTGCAAGAACCTCGCAGTCGGATTTTGAAGCCAGAAGTCTGGGAACTCGACTGAGACCACGCACGCAGCGCTGGTGCTCTTCCTCCAGGCAGTCTTTGGGGCGGTGCTTGGCTCACTTTCCATGGCGTGTCTTCGGGTTACCAATGTGGAGAAAGGAGGCAGGCGAGGCAACGAGCTGGATGACACAGAAACTTTATTCCTTCTCCAACATAATTTACAGCAAAATAGAATCCCGGGTCTCTGTGCATTCCTCTTTTATCTCTTTATTCCCATGCATCAAGACCCGGAACTTCCGACCATAACACATTGTTGTATGAACAAAGAATTGTGTGGCACATTACCATAACATAATGCTGGTGCCGCTCCAACACCTTTCTTCTCTCCGTGGCTCCGGAATCTCTTACTCTTCCCGGGGGGCACATAGAACCAACAGTCCCGTCTGATACCCACCGGTGACACCTCCTCCTTCGGTCCATTGTCCTCCTCTCCCCTTGTCCTCTCTGGGTGGAGAAACCCTCACCCCATGCCCCCACAAAGGCACCTTTAGCCACAGTCGTAGAGCCCACACTTCAAAACAAATGTGCTGTATTGTGGGTTGACAGTTGCTAAGCTACGCAGAGTGTTCTGTTTACGGTATGTAGTAATTAATGGATTTCTGCAGTTCTGTGAAACGTGCTGGCCTTTGCTTCTCTGGCTGGACCACAGACTGGGCCTGGGCCACTTGGAGGATGGTTGTGGACTGCATGTGGCCCATGGGCTGCCAATTGAATAGGCTTGCTGTGGTGTAAAAACACCATCGTGATATGTTCAGAGAGAGAAGTTAGACAGTATTGTGTGTATGACCAACTTGAGAACACATATGGTGCAAAACAGCAGTGCTGATAAATGTTGCTTTTTACGCTACTGTTTGCACAGCCTGGTGGAGCAGTGGTTAGCACTGTGGCAGCACAGCAAGAAGGTCATGGGTTCAATCCCACCCTTGACCATCGTGGGCTCGATCCCACCCCCTGACGATCATTGACCCTTCTGTGTGGAGTTTGCATATTCTCCCCATGTCTGTGTGGATTTTCTCTGGGTACTCCAGTTTCCTCCCATAGGCCAAAGACATGCACGTTAGGTTAATTGGCATCAACTGGGGATTCTAAATTGTCCTTTGGTATGAATGTGAGAGTGAATGGTTGTCTGTCTCTCTGTGTTGGCCCTGCGATGGACTGGTGATCTGTCCAGGGTGTACCCTGCCTCTCGCCCAAAGATGCTGGGATAGGCTCCAGCCCCCCTGTGAACCAAAAAGGATTAATTTCAATTCAATTCAATTCAACTTTATTTATATAGCGCCATTTCACAACAACAGTCATCTCATAGCACTATCAACTGTAGGGGGGAACCCCCACAGTTGCAGAAAGACCCCAGCAATCAGGTGATCCCCTGTGAGCAAGCACTTGGCGACGGTGGAGAGGAAAAACTCCCTTTTAACAGGAAGAAACCTCCAGCAGAACCAAGCTCAGGGAGGGGCAGTCATCTGCTGCGACTGGCTTGGGGGTGAGGGGACAGAGAAGATGAAAAGAACAGACATGTAGAGAGCAAACAGCACGATGGGGACTCAGTCTATGGGAGAGAACAAACAAATGTTAATGACCAGCAAAAAAAAAAATATTTCATAGAGAGTGAGGAAAGGAGTGAGGCCCAGTGCATTACTGGAGGTCCCCCGGCTGACTAAACCTATTAGCAGCATAACTAAGGGAGGGTTCAGAAACACATGATCCCTCCCTAATTGTAGGCTATATCAAAAAGGTAGGTTTTAACCCTAATCTTAAAAACAGAGATCGAGTCTGACTCCCGAATCCAGATTGGCAGCTGATTCCACAGGAGAGGAGCTTGATAACTGAAGGCTCTGCCTCCCATTGTACTTTTGGAGATTCTAGGTATTACAAGTAGTCCTGCATTTTGGGAGCGTAGTGCTCTGTTAGGACAATACGGTAGTATCAGATCTTTTAAATAAAAAGGAGCCTGATTGTTTAGAGCTTTGTAAGTAAGAAGAAGGATTTTAAACTTAATTCTAAACTCTATGGGAAGCCAATGAAGGGAGGCCAGAACCGGAGAGATATGATCTCTCTTTCTAGTACCTGTTAAAACTCTTGCTGCAGCATTTTGGATCAGCTGAAGACTTTTTAAAGATGTTTTAGGACAACCTGATAATAAAGAATTACAATAATCTAATCTCGAGCTAACAAAAGCGTGGATCAGTTTCTCAGCATCACTCTGAGACAAGATGCTCCTAATCTTGGCAATATTACGCAAATGATAGAAGGCAGTCTTAGAAACAAATTTAATATGTGAATTGAAGGACAAATCCTGATCAAAAATAACTCCAAGGTTCCTCACAGAGCTATTAAGAGAAAGAGTAACTGCATCCAAACTGAAAGTTTGATTTGGAAAGGAATTTCTAAGGTTTTTTGGACCAACAAGAATGACTTCAGTCTTATCTGAATTTAATAGCAGGAAATTACAAGTCATCCAAGCTTTGATTTCCTTAAGACAGGCTTCTAACTTGGCTAATTGATTACTATCATCTGGCTTCATTGACAGGTATAATTGTGTGTCATCTGCATAACAATGAAAATGTATACAGTGCTTTCTAATAATGTTGCCTAGCGGAAGCATATATAAACTAAAAAGAGTAGGGCCTAGCACAGATCCCTGTGGAACTCCATGACTAAGCTTTGAGTTGAAAGAAAACTCATTATTTACATGAACAAACTGGAACCTATCAGATAAATAAGATCTAAACCACTGCAACGAAGTTCCATTAAGTCCAACATAGTGTTCTAATCTATCAAGTAGAATATTATGATCGATAGTATCAAAAGCTGCACTAAGGTCTAAAACGACAAGTACAGAAACTAGTCCATTATCAGATGCAATGAGGAGGTCGTTAGTGACCTTCGCTAAGGCTGTTTCAGTACTATGATAGATTCTAAACCCAGATTGAAACTCTTCAAGTAAACCATTTCCCTGCAGGTGGTCGAATAATTGCGTAGCAACAACTCTTTCTAAGATTTTTGAAATGAAAGGGAGATTAGAGATTGGTCTATAGTTAGCTAAAGCTCCTGGATCTAGCGTTGGCTTTTTGAGTAAGGGTTTAATTACAGCTGTTTTAAAAGCCTGCGGTACATGGCCTAAAGTTAATGAAGAATTGATTGTATGAAGAATAAAGCTACCAATAAGTGGGAAGACTTCTTTAAATAACCTAGTAGGAATAGGGTCTAAAAGACAAGTTGAAGGTTTGGATGAGGAAACTATTTTGTTTAACTCACAAAGGTCGATTGGAGTAAACTCATCAAGACAGACATCAAAAGAAGGAGTTGTAGTAGTTACAGTATTTAAGTTAACTGTGGGAAGAATCTGATTGATTTTATCTCTGATGGATGAAATTTTATTATTGAAAAAGTTCATAAAGTCCTGACTAGTAAGCTCTAAGGGAATGCTAGGATTGATAGAGTCCTGACTCTTTGTCAACCTGGCTACAGTACTGAAAAGAAACCTGGGATTATTCTTGTTCTCTTCTATTAATGCAGAGTAATAACTTGTTCTAGCTTTTCTAAGAGATTTTTTATAAATTAAATTTTTATAAATTAAAAGATGATTTCTCCAAGCTAAATAGATTAAGCGGTAGAAGATGGATGGATGGACACTACTGTTGCTGTATGGCCATGTAAAGCAGTGGTCCACAACCATGTGCCGTGGTGGTTCAAGAGTCTGTAGGTTTTCTCCTCTATCCAGTCTCTTCCAGGTGTTCACTGATCAACAAACAATGGGAAGAAATTCAGTGAAAACATCTGTTGAGGACAGTGGTTTGAGGTAAAACCTCCAGGGTCTTAGGCCACCATGGCACATGGTTGGGGACTACTGATGTAAAGGCCCAGCCAACTTCACAAGCTGAAAAACTAGAAGAACATGTCCCTAAATCCTACTTGCTCTAACTAACTAATGAAAGCACCAAAGTGCTGATGCCTCAATACCAGAGCCTTGGCGTGGGTATGCATTCTGGAATTATCACCAAAATGTTATGGGTTCCTCCCTAGCCCAAGGACCACCTCTGGTAAAAATTTCATCCAAATCCATCCAGTAGTTTTGAAGTACACGCATGTGCAGTGAAAATAATCTGCAGTTCACATGCCCGTACTGTCAGCAGCAGCCAAGAACCACCAAGCTGATTTGAACAGCTGCAATCCAAACACAAAGAAGAGCACGTGTCAGACGTTTTAAATGGCAGAAGCGATGGAGGTACGTGAATACAATGACACTCAAGACGAATGGGAGCTTTTGCTGATTAGTGGCAGAGGAAGAAAACAGAAGAGCAAAAAGATGGACATTTGTTCACCCAGTATTGGCAGATTGCTGAGTACTTCCCTTTGGTGGGAGTTTCTTGGCGCATGCGCAGTTCACTGTAACCATTTGTGAGTGAGGAATGTTGGGACTTGTAAATTTTAGCGATGAACTGAAAACCTCGTCCTTCCTCTGCAAAACTAGACAGCAAAGCCAGTGTGAAAACAATCGATGTGATGAATAAATGGTGTAGTTGCTGAATGTGTTTTTTTTTCAGTAACTGCTATTTTATAATAGTTCATCTACATGTGCTGTAAAAAAAAACGTGCTGTGCTGTGCTGTAAAAAAGTGTCACTGCCACCTCTAGTGGCCCGGCATTGTTATTACAGTACCTTTTTTTCCCGGCTCATTGACAGTAAAGGTGAGTTAAATTTGTGTTTATTTCAAAAACAAAGCCTTATTTTGTTATTTTAGGTTATTTTGTGGCAATAACCCTGTGTGTATAAGCTGGTCTTTTATATTTATTGCTCAGTATGTTTTCATTATTGCTATGTACATATTGTACTCAACTTTTAGGTAATATTGTTTCAAGCATTATTTATTGTTGTAATTATAAGAATGTTAAATGCATGAGTGAGCTGTGAGTGTGATAGTTTGTTTTTAGGGAGCAGCATCTCAATTTCGTTGCATTGTTTATTAACAATGGAATGACAATAAAGGCACTTTGACTTTGACTTAAAAGTTGCGAAAATATGGCGATACACTGACACAAACCTTTCGTTGTGCTTAATTTTGACCGGGCAAGCTGAAACAGAGAGGCGGACACACACACACACGCGCGCGCGCACACACACACACACACATAGCTGCATTGAGTGATCACCGTATGCCTCTGCCTTCACCAACAAATAGGAACGCACTGTTATTAAACATCCCCACCCTAGACTAGATGTAATAAAAGTGTAAAAGAAAGCTTAGAGGAGATGCAGGAGTCCAGATCAATTTATATGGTAAGTTATAGGGTCCTGGTACAATTAGGTCTGTGAGAAGGTCTTTCACATGCAAGGAAAATACCTATTATAATGGCAGTATCCCTGACTAAATCGAATTGTGAATTGGAATTGAATCAATTCTGGAAATCATTAATGGTAGTCAGCCTTAGTCAGTATATTTTGTCTAGGTGACACATTAAAAAACATTCTCCTCATCATCTCCTGAAAAACTAAACTAAGGTGGCCCACAAGTCTGTGTATGGGCTGAACTTTGGATTCAGATAAATCATGATTATCTCCTTGGTTGTAACTGAATATGACTTTCAGTAGCCTGCATTCATCCTGCTATATTTTGAATAACAAAGACTTTCCATTTAAAAGTATAAGTATGCAGCTGAACTCCCACACTGCTCTGCTAGCACGATTCCTCTCCCGTCTCTTTGTCCACTGGGGACAAAACTGGCCTTTCTGCAGATCCTGAAACAATGCCGTGGATCCTTGTGTGGGCTCACACGCTCATGCCTGCCAGTAAGTTGTGACGTCTGGAAAGAGTTGAGAATTTGCAGAGATTTTCACTCTTCCTTTCTTCGTTTCTTTTTGGCTGCCTGTGGGCTCTGTGGTGGTTTAGAGAAAAGAAAAAAAATCCTTAAAGTCAGGTTGCTGATCAGCACAAAGGGAAGACCAGGTCAACCAGAAAAACATAGTCGAATAAGGCAGGGCCTGTTTATTAAAGCTGTTATGTCTGCAACTGCATGTTTCAGATTTTACACACATATATGTATAATTGCTACATAAAGTAATTAATGTCATGGTATTTCTTATAGTGTGAACATCAAGTGCCAGGCGCTGAGAGTATGCATATTTGCATGTAGTCTGAAAAATGAAAGCAAAGCTGTTGGCATTGGCTGCAGGTGCTTCTGCCCCCCTCTCTGAAAACATTCTTTAATATTGTGAAGGCAGCCAAGGTCTGATGGATAAGGCAAATATTACTGCATTCCTGCAAGCGACTGGGAGAACTATGTATCAGATAATCTGTCAAATGTGGTGAGCCAAGGACATGTGGGCTCCCTTTAAAAGCTATTTTACCTAACAGATTCACACAGCACACACTGACAACCGCTGATAAAAGACTTACTTTTTAACCATCACTCCCTCTCAAGGACACGCTGAGCACAAAGGGGTCTTTTATTCCAGGCCAAACAGTCTAATGGAGACACTGTCAAAGTCCCATTTCATCAATATGCTCTTGTTGCTGGGGGAATATTTGCGTCATTGATATGCTTCTCATATGATCGCTAAGTACTTCTGGACATGAACCTGACCAAGGCAGGAAAATGCTCAAATGGTTTATTAAGATGATGGTGTTGAATATCAAAAAAGCAGCAGACAGTTTGCCTTTGGGGGTTTGAATTTATGCCACAGTCAATGATGTGCAGAGTTTGTGTGTTGAGTTTGAAGATTTGGAGAGAAATACTTGAAACAAAGGTGTATTTTTTAAAAGTAAGAGAATAAAACTTTTAATGTCTGTCAGACTGGGTGTTCTTTTGTGCCACTCAGAGCAACTCACTAAAGATTTCCACTGATCCACTTCCGGTTATTGTAGGAGGCTGAAATTCCACAGGTATAATAATACATTTCTCTGTAGGTCACATGATAATTTTCAGCTCAGAACTTCTTAGAGTTTCTTTTTTCCAGGTGCTAAGGTGGAGTAAGCTATGATGATGAGCCAGTTGAAGGCAGAGCGGCCATTACGTAGGTTTCTGTAATTGAGACGCTGCACACCATGGGAGACTTTTGATGAGATGAAAGAGACTTATGGGGAGGATGCCCCATTGTATGACGTAGTCGAGCACTGACATCGACAGTTCGAGTGTGGTGAGACATCGGTGGAAACGGCACTTTTCTCGGGTGGCTGCAGTGCGCCATTGATGAAGACACCATACGGCAAGTGGAGGCCACTATTTTGGAGGGTCGCCGCATAACCGTTTGCAGACTAGCCCATGATGTCAAATCAGTGTGGGAATCTGTGGAAGAAATCATCCTTGAGCATTTGCACATGTAAGTTGTCGGTACGATGGATTCTTTGGTTGTTCACACCTTTCCAGAAATAGAAATGAGTCACATGTTCCCAGTCTCCTTTGGTCATGTGCCAAGAAAACCAGAATGACTTCTTTGACAGACTAATCACACAGGATGAAACATGGATCCCTCACTATGATCCGGAGACTAAAGCCCAGTCGATGTAATGGAAGCATTATGACTCACCGCCGCTGAAGAAGGCGTGTGTCCAACCCTTAGCAGACAAGCTCATGGTTACGGTGCTTTGGGACCAACATGGAATATTGATCATGGATTTCCTGGCAAAGGGTACCACAATTACTAGGACTTACTATGCTTCACTGCTGCAGAATCTGCAGAAGGCCATCAAAATGGAGAGGCGTGGCATGCTGACCAAAGGTGTCCGCCTCTTGCAAGACAACGCCCCGTTCACAACTCGTATGTTGCCAAGATGGAAACACGGTCCTGAGGTTATTAAATCTTTCCTCATGCCCTTCCCTGTCCTCGCTCCATCTGATTTCCACCTCTTTCTAACCATAATGTTATTTTTGAAGGGCAAGCACCTTTAAGATAATGAAACACTGATTTCTGAGGTCAAGTCGTGGCTTCTGATGCAACCTGCAGACTTCTACAGGAGGGGTCTCCACAGCTGCATGAAGTGATTGTAGAAGTGTGTGACCCTTGGTGGCACCTGTGTCGAGAAAGACTAATAACTGTGCCAAGTTTGGTTCCTCATAGTCCATTGGAAATGAGTCAGGGGAAATATTTATTGAACAGCCCTTGTAGATGTAATAAAGACTGAACCGCTTGTTCAGTGTATAGTTCACCTGCTGCGATATGGGGCTGTGTGGTTTTGGAACCAGTTTTCAAGATATGAAGACATCCAAAGCCGAATAGAAAGGATTCTTGTGATGACCAAAACCAGCACACACATCTAACATAGAAAATATTATCTGGGGGTGTTCTGACATCTATCCTGTGCTGCCAGCAGAGGTGGGAAATTCTGAATTCAGCAAGTCAACGTCCAGTCACACGTTATTTGTTCCAGCCACTCACCAGCACAGCCAATTCTGATAGGCACAGCTCTAAAGCCTGGGAGATGACCTCTTTACTTTGAGAGCTGTGCTCATCAGGATCAACTGTGTTACTGATTGGTTGCAACAAATATGTGACTGGACTTTCACTTGCTTGATCCTGAATAATTTTCCACCTCTGGCTGCCAGTGTGTGATGAACTGACCTGGGTGGCCAGAGCTGCTTTCAGTTGAAGTAATCAGCAACTCCAAAAAAGAGACACTGTCAGCTTTATACTATATTAGTTCTAAATACAGGTAGATTTCAAGTGGATAGAATATGAAAAAGTTTATTTCAGGAAGACAGACATTAATTTTAGCTTATTCCAACAAAGGCTAAATGTGCTAATGCCCTGGCATTGTGTCCTTCATCTGCAAGCAAGAATTGCTTCTTCTAGTTGACAGTTGACTGGATGCTCACCGATCTCACACACAATGATCTGCAGCTCAGCCTGCATACAGATTCTTCTCAAGGTCAAGGTCAAAGGTCATGTGTCATTTAAACTCTGAGCAGGCCTAGGCTATACTGTATATTGCATATTTAGATACAGAGTAAGGGAAGCAAAGGCTCTCGGTGACTTTGGGCCACCGAGAGCCTTTGGGATCTCCTCCCCTGTGTAAAGGGAGTATCGGTGATTGTCAAGATCTTGCAATGATCTTCCAATGATCTGCGTGGTCTCCACGGTTGAGAGATTTTTTGACTCAGTCCAAAACAATCTCTCAACAGTCTCCAAAGGGAGGTGATCTCTCAATGATCTTTCAATGAGCGCTCAATGATCTCATTGCTCTCCCAGTGATCTCTAAGCAATTTTTCAATTAACTTTACTGGGCTTTCATCAAATGCTCAGTGATCTCTTTCTGATCTCTTAATCGTCTCTACCTTTGGGGTGTAAAAATTTGGCATTCATTGAAAGCTCTCTGTGAGATCATTGAAAGATCACTGAGAGATCATTGGGAGAACAACAAGATAGTTGAGCAGACAAGGAACACTCAACAATCTTATCACTCTCCCATAGATCTCTCGGCTGTCTTTCAGTGATCTCTCAACAATTTCTCAGCAATCTCTCAGCAGTCTTTCAGTGACTGCCAAATTTTTTAACACTGATGGAAGAGATGGCTGAGAGATCAGCAAGGGATCCGTCAGCATTTGATGAAAGATCAGTAGAGTTCATTGAAAGATTGCCGAGAGATCCTCTGGAGATCAAGAAGGTTGTTAAGTACTCATTGAAAGATTGTTGAGAGGTCACTTCCCTTTGGATATCCAAACTTCACACCCGGACAGTTTTGTGGTGGTTGCGGGGGATTTTAACCACACCAGCTTAAAGATTGTGCTCCCCAAGTTTAAACAATGTGTAGACTTTAAGACCAAAGGAGAGAATATGTTGGACTTAGTGTACACAAACACAGATGCATATAAGGCGATACCCCGCCCCCATCTTGGCCTTTCTGATCACATATCCGTGATGCTGCTGCCTGCCTACAAACCTTTATTGAAGCGCAGCAGGCCAGCAGTGAAACAAATCAGAATTTGGCCAGAGAGTGCAACCTCTGCACTGAAAGAAGTGCACAGAGGATGTCACTACAGTGAAGACCATCACTATGTGGGGTAACCATAAGCTCTGGATGACTGCAGAGGTGCGCTCGCTGCTTACAGCCAGGGATGCAGCCTTCAGAGCGAAGGACAGGATCGCCCTCCGCTCAGCCAGGTCTGCGCTGTCAAAGGGAATTAAGGCGGCAAAGCGCGCCTATGCGGAGAAAATCCAGGGACACCTCTGTGACACTAGGAACATCAAGCAGATGTGGCAGGGAGTTCGGACACTGACGGGCTATAAGTCTAGGCAGGGGGTCGATGATGACGACGCTTCGCTTCCAGACAGGCTTAACAACTTCTTTGCACGTTTTGAAGCATCAAACTCGACAATCAGAGGGAGGGCTGGCCCACCCCCACCATCGGTTGGACCAGCTTTTACCATCAACACAGCGGACACACGGAGGACCTTAACCAGAGTAAACCCACGCAAAGCTGCAGGTCTGGACAACATCCCGGGACGTGTGCTCCGAGACTGCGCAAGCAAGTTGGCGGATGTCCTGACTGACATTTATAACATCTCCCTGAGTCAGGCCATCGTTCCCAGATGCTTCAAGACCTCTATCATTGTACCGGTGGCAAAGAAACCAGTTGTGTCCTGTTTGAATGACTATCGTCCTGTTGCACTGACACCTATTGTGATGAAGTGTTTTGAACGGCTTGTCAAACCACACATTACAGCCTGCCTCCCTGCATCACACGACCCGCTCCAGTTTGCATATTGTTCAAACCGCTCCACGGAGGATGCTATAGTCACCACCCTACACTCTGTCATCACCCACCTGGACCAGAAAGACACCTACGCCAGACTCCTGTACATTGATTTCAGTTCAGCATTCAACACCATTATTCCCCAGCGACTGATGGAGAAATTACTCCTTCTCGGTCTGAACACTGCCACATGTCTCTGGATCCTGGATTTCCTGACTGAGAGACCTCAGTCTGTCCAGGTTGGAAACAACATCTCCAACTCTGTCACGCTGAGCACCGGATCCCCTCAAGGCTGTGTACTCAGTCCACTGTTGTTTACACTTCTAACACATGACTGTGTATCCAGACACGAGGGGAACCAGATTATTAAGTTTGCAGATGACACCACGGTGGTGGGACTTATTCAGAGGGATGAGGAATCAATGTACAGGGAAGAAGTGAGAGACTTGGAGGGCTGGTGCAGGGAGAACAATCTGGTGCTCAACGTGGACAAAACTAAGGAGATGATTATCGACTTCCGGCGGTCACAGCCTGATCACGTCCCCCTCAATGTCGGTGGCCGTTTAGTGGAGAGAGTGGAGAACATCAAGTTCCTCGGAGTGCAGATCTCGCAGGACCTGACCTGGAGCAAGAATTCCTTGGGGATCAGAAAGCGGGCTCAGCAGAGACTGCACTTCTTGAGGAAACTCAAACAGGCCTCTCTCTCCATCTGCATCCTCAGGACCTTCTACAGAGGTGTGGTGGAGAGTGTTCTGACGTACTGCATTGCTACATGGTACTCCAGCTGCAGTATGTCAGACAAAAAAGCCCTGCAGAGGATAGTCAAGGGGGCTGAGAGGGCAATTGGCGTCTCCCTCCCCTCTGTCCAAGAACATTTTCAGAACCGTTGTAGGAACAGGGCACTGAACATTGTCAAGGACCGTTCTCACCCTCTGCATAAACACTTTGAACTTCTTCCATCTGGTAAACGATTCCGGAGCATCAGAGGCAGAACCATCAGACTGATCAACAGCTTCCTTCCACAAGCTGTCAGGATGCTGAACAGTTGACCCGGAATCTCTCATACATACTACTGCACCTACGGACATTATGTATATTATTTGTATATTATAGTTAGTTAGTTTTTTCCCAAGTATGTCTCAGGGATGTGTGAATGGATGGGTGGGGGTGGGGGGGTGAAGCTATGTGTGAGTGTGTCTTAAATCATGCTGCTTCTATTTATATGGATGCCGAGAGAAACGCAATTTCATCTTGCCTGCACTACAGTTGTATGTACAGCAATATGACAATAAAGTTTGATTACCTCCGCCAGGCCGGAGGCCAGGAGGAGGTTATGTTTTTGCCAGCGTTTGTCTGTTTGTCTGTCTGCTTGTCTGTTGGTTAGCAAGATAACTCAAAAAGTTTTGGACGGATTTCAATGAAACTTTCAGGCCTTGTTGGAAATAGTACAAGGAAGAACTGATTAAATTTTGGGGATGATCCGGATCACCGTCTGGATACAGGAATTTTTTAAAGGATTCTTTAACATTGTGACATACGGCCATTTTCAACATGTGTGCAGGCCCAGTGGAGGGCGCTGCTCTTCGTGTCTGACGAGCACAAACTCCGCCTTCTTCAAAGTTTTAGGCACAAAAGCACGTGGAAACCAGTGGTGGGCAGGGCCCGGCAGCACGCCTGTGTTTGCACTACGCTGCAAAAGCTGAGATGGGCAGCTGTCCGGCGCGTGCGCTACGCTGCAAAAGCTGAGACGGGCAGCTGTCCGGCGCCGGATTATTTGGCAGAAATTCCCCGGGCAGCCATAGTGGCTGCACACAAAGAAGCTCTCTGCCGGGGAAGCTTCTAAATCCTCTTTTGCCGCGGAGCGCAAACCCAATATAAAACCCACGGCAACCTGTCTACCCAATTTGCATCCGTCAGTGAACCTCAGTGCTGCTTTCAGTGATCTATGAAAACGCTTGCATAACCCATTGGCCTGTGGGTTGTACGCGGTTGTGCCATGATTTGTTTTGTTTTTTCTTTTGGATTCTTGGATGGAATATGGGTGGGCAATATAAGCTGCGGCTTCAGCCATCACCCATTTCGGATAACTTATGTTGAACTGTATAATCAGAGGAGTTATTGTCTAATTTGACCTTGTTGGATTTTATTTCCCCCTTTGTTATATTATTCACTTTCTTTTAACCTGTACTCTTAATCTATCCGAAATAAAGATTCATTCATTCATTCATTCAATTGCAACGCCTGCAGCCTGGGAGTTTGGAGATGGAGGAGATGGACACAACACCAACACTTCAGTTTATTACCTCCATCAAGGAGGTAATGCTTTTACTACTGAACCACAAATCCTATCATTGTCAACCCAATTGCTAGTCATATGTTTTCATGGTCAAGGAATCTGAAAACGTACACACAAACACTGTATGGGGGGGAACTGTGGCACTTGGCGGAGGTCTGCGCTCTCCAAGTGCTTTTCTAGTTTGATTTGATTTGATTTGATTTTGAGAGATTTTTTTTGGAATGAGTCAAAACTTTGAGGACCATGGAGATCACTGAAGATCATTGAGAGGTCATTGAGAGATCTTGGCGATCGGTGAGAGGTCATGGAAAGGTCACTTGGAGATCTGGCCATTTTGTCATCAGTCAGCGATCTCTCAACGATCTCCACCCCTGTGTAAAGGGGGTATCAGTGTGAATGAGCTTCTCTGTCACTGATGTTTATGTCAATATTTATTACACATAAAGTGAAAATGGTTTATACTTTTTTGAATTATCTGAAATTATTAGAACTAGTGCATTGCCCGTAGAACACAATTATTCCTGTCTGAAACAGGTATCCCAATTAGGCATTACAGGCCCAATTGTAGGCAGTGTTTCAAAGTGGAATACAAAGAGGTGTAGGCTATATGCCAGCAATCACATGTTAGACTTTGACAAATATAAAAGGGACTGAACAGCACTAAGATTTATTTGTGTGAATATTAATTACAGAATACCTAATTATTGAAAATGAATGGGACATCCAATATTAGCGACTGTTTCAGATCCCTTGTTTATTTGTTTGTCAGATCACTTTATTTGTGTGATCTTCTATCACTTATATTCATAATAGTGTATCTTGCACTTTAAGGAATGGGAGTTGTTCAGTCACCATTATAATTATTTTAGTTTATATCACTGTTCCATGATGGAGTTCAGTGTAATATTGAATTTCTTCTGTGTATCGTCCATAAACTCATGCAGTACTATAACAGGACATGTTTACAAATATCTTTCTTCTTCTTCTCGTTCGTAACATGGACACTCCCGCCTCTTCAGTGAAGGCGACAGTACGTTGCAGGTCCTCCAACTCACCGTAGAGCTTCTGGACAACTGGGATTTGGGTGGGCCAGGTCCTCTCTCTGAGCGCTTCGTGCAGTGGACAGGACTGGCTGCCTGACCTACAGGGACACTGTGCTGTGTTGCCGGTATGGAATTTTGTGTATAGATGATAGTTCAGGTGGTTGTGGCCTGTCCTAAGCCTGACTAAGGCTACTTGCTCACGCCGGGTCAGCAAGAAGTATGGATCTTCTCCGTTTTGGCTTGGATGCTGTTTCCTCCACTTAATCTGCTGCTTGGCCCTGATGGGACTTTTAACTTCTGCGTAGCTAGTAGACCTGTCCACCTGTTCCCACGTTGATCCCTCTTTTGCTAGGGAGTCAGCTGTCTCATTACCAAACACACCGCAATGGGAAGGAATCCACTGCAAGGCGACTGTGTGGCTCACACAGAGGAAGACAAGAGAGGAGGACAGATTGTTCAGATCAGTGTCTCTATTGTATTGCAAGGCTTGAGGATAGACAGGGCCTAAGTCAGGAAGATGACATTTTAACTGGCATGGAGGCTGACTTTGATGTAATTTGTGGCTATTTTCAGGGATTCTGCTTTGGCTTTCTAGTGAGTACAGGCCTGTAGTGAGGCAGGTTCTATCTTTGCTGCCTCCCGGATGTTGTATGTAGACTCCTGCCCCTCCATTCTGAACTGCTTCCTCTGCAGATCCGCCTGTATATATACTGCTCAAAAAAATAAAGGGAACACTTTGAAAACACCAGATTTTAATGGGAAAAAATAAGCTGGATATCAAAATTGTGGCAGGCTACTCCAGCTTACTCAGATTAAAAAGTGTTCCTTTAATCTTGAGTAAGCTGGACTAGCCTGCCACAATTTCGATATCCAGCTTATTTTTTCCCATTAAAATCTGATGTGTTTTCAAAGTGTTCCCTTTATTTTTTTGAGCAGTATACATGAGTCCAAGAATCTTTGGGGTAGTGGGTGTGTAGGTATTCAAGTGTGAGGGACTTTCTTACAGGGTCACTTTCTTTACAAATATTTGAGACCCATTGTAGTGCATCATTTTATATTTCAGCAATATTTTGTTATTAAAAGTTTTTTTAAAAAAAAAACTGTAATCAATCTAATTAACTACAAAACACCCAACATTATTATACACAGCAGAAGGACCTGCTTGACTGCAACTGTTGCATCAGCGCTGCCCATTTGTCAGTAAATATTTAACTAAAATTGATTTATTTCATTATTTGGGCATTTTTGTGTCCTGCATTTGGTCATTAAGTCATTCTGGCCATTCCACTCCACAATCATGGTGGTGTTATTATTAAATTTTTAATTTTTAGATACTCACGCGGGAGGGGGGGGGACTCGCAGTTCTTCAAAGTACAGTGGTACCACATGGGTGAAGCAGAAGCAGGGACTCTCGTCTACTACTGACTGGGCAGGCTGGGTGTGCCTCCCCGCGAAGGACCATGGACTGCCCGGTCGGGCCGCTGCTTCTCTGGAATGTCCTGTGTTGGATACACCGGTGTTCTTTGTCAGACCCGGTCCCCGCTGACACTCCACCCAGTCTGGTCACACACCTCATGTTCTCCACATATGTCGAATTATCCTTTAGACCTACGCAATCATGGCAACTTTAAGGTATAATTTTTAAATTATTAAATCTTCAATATTATCTTTTTCTAGTTCAATTTGTCACTTTTGCTTCCTTGTTTTGCTCATGCTGTGGTTACTGATGTCCTGATGTTGCATATTATCCAATCAGTATGGAGTCAGTGCAAAACCCCGCCCACACCTCTAGAAGCCAGAGCATGAGGAGAGAGCAATGACTAAACTCTTATTGATAAAAATTACATATTTTGACTGAACAACTCCATATTCAGGGATGCACACCCTCGTAACCTCAGCAAAAGGTTCAGTAGATACAAGAACTCATTTATCCCAACGTCAGTAAAACTTTTAAACTCAGATAAATAGGTCAGGGACACTTATAACTCCTTTTCTTAATGACTGCTGTTATATATTTATGTATGTATGTACTTGTATTATTTACTGGGTTTTATTTCATTTATTATGTACTACATCCATTGTGTATGTGTGGATTGTGTGGTTGCAGCACCGGTGTCAAACCCAAGACAAATTTCCCCTTGAGGGACAATAAAGTTTATCTTACCTTATCTTATCTTATCTTATAAAACACTTATAAAATCTTAGGTCAGTCTGACGAACGGTTCAAGAGATATGCTTGGAACAGACTCATACACACACACACACACACACACACACACACACACACACACACACACACAGAGGTTTTGTGCATTTATAGATAGATATTTCCTACGATCGAATGAAAAAGGATTTGTACAACAGAAATGTCCAACTTCTCAAAGTATGTTCATTTATATACAGGTACATCTCAAAAAATTTGAATATCATGAAAAAGTTCAATATTTTTTGTCACTCATTTCAGAAAGTGAAACCCATATACTGTATTATATAGATTCATTACACAGAGACTGATATATTCCAAGTGTTTATTTATTTTAATTTTGACGATTATGGCTTACAGCCCATGAAAACCCCAAATTCAGTTTCTCAAAAAATTTGAATATTACATAAAATTAATTAAAAAAATATTTTTTTAATACAAATGTGGACCGACTGAAAAGTATGTCCATGTACACACTCAATACTTGGTCGGGGCTCCTTTTGGCTTAATTACTGTATCAATGTGGCGTGGCATGGAGGTGATCAGCCTGTGGCACTGCTGAGGTGTTATGAAGGTCCAGGTTGCTTTGATAGTGACCTTCAGCTCGTCTGCATTGTTGGGTCTGGTGTCTCTCATCTTCCTCTTGACAATCCTTCATAGATTCTCTATGGGGTTT
Source organism: Pholidichthys leucotaenia (assembly GCA_020510985.1). Lineage (NCBI taxonomy): Eukaryota > Metazoa > Chordata > Actinopteri > Cichliformes > Pholidichthyidae > Pholidichthys > Pholidichthys leucotaenia. The sequence goes on along the minus strand of CM035837.1, from coordinate 310,229,883 downwards.
AGGTCAAGAGAGTTTGCTGGCCAATCAAGCACAGTGACGCCATGGTCATTAAAGGGCCTATATCATGCAAAATCGACTTTTTTGAGCTTTTAAGCTTGTTATAATGTTAATTCCTCACCAAAAACACCCCCAAAGTGGTATTTTGCTCCATTCACGCATCTCTGAGTATTCCTCCTCAACCCTGCTCTCTGAGCTGCTGATCCGCCCTGTCCCTGATAATGACTGGGTCCCCACGTTCATACGTATGAACGTGGGTGAGCTGCCCACTCCAGGAAGTGCCTGTGCTGCCAGCACTGCCCCCAGGCTAACGCACACACCCACTTTCTCCGCGCAGCTAACGGAACGGTGATCGGCAAAACTCTTTCACTTTAGCATTGACGCTGTGAAGAAGTAGTTCCTCTCGCACCTAATCTGCTCAGTGACAACAACTGTTTGCTTTTTCACGTAAGACAATGTCTTCTAAGTTTTCGTGGGCGGAACCCAGCGACATGCTGCAGCAGCCGGCTCAGGGGTTACGTCATGAAATGGGCGGCAGCCACAAGAAGGAGAGGCGGAGCCTCAGAGATCGAGGCATCTTACTTCCGGGTTGGAAAAGTAGCTCGCGAAAATAACTCATATTTCATAAGAAATTCAGTTTACTCTGAAAGGCTTAAAATAGCATGATATAGGCCCTTTAAATCAGGTTTTGATACTTTTGGCAGTGTGGAGGGGGTGCCAAGTCCTGCTGGAAAATTAAATGAGCTTCTCCATAAAGCTTGTCAGCAGAGGGAAGCTTGAAGTGCTCTAAAATTTCCTGGTAGACGACTGTGGTGACATTGGTCTTGATAAAACACAGTGGACCAACACCAGCAGATGACATGGTTCCTCAAATCATCACTGACTGTGGAAAATGTCACAGTAAACCTCAAGCAACTTAGATTCTGTGCTTCTCCACTCTTTCTCCAGACTCTGGGACTTTGATTTCCAAAAGAAATGCAAACTTTACTTTTATCTGAACAGAGGTCATCTGCTAGTGTTTGTCCACTGTGTTTTATCAAGATCAAAGTCAGCGCAGTCGTCTACCAGGAAATTTAAGAACACTTCATGCTTCCCTCTGCTGACAACGTTTATGGAGAAGCTGATTTCATTTTCCAGCGGGACTTGGCACCCCCCCCACACACACACACACACACACACTGCCAAAAGTATCAAAACCCAGTTAAATGATCGTGGCATCACTGTGTTTGATTGGCCAGCAAACTCTCTTGACCTAAATCCCATAGAGAATCTATGGAGTATTGTCAAGAGGAAGATGAGAGACACCAGATCCAACAATGCAGACGAGCTGAAGGCCACTATCAAAGTAATCTGGACATTCATAACACCTCAGCAGTGCCACAGACTGATGACCTCCATGCCACGCCACATTGAAACAGTAATTAATCCAAAAAGAGCCTTGACCAAGTATTGAGTGTGAACATGGACATACTTTTCAGTCGGTCCACATTTGTATTAAAAAACTATTTTTTTAAATTAATTTTATGTAATATTCTAATTTTTTTGAGAAACTGAATTTGGGGTTTTCATGGGCTGTAAGCCATAATCATCAAAATTAAAATAAATAAACACTTGCAATATATCACTCTGTGTAATGAATCTATATAATATATGGGTTTCACTTTCTGAAATGAGTGACAAAAAATATTGAACTTTTTCATGATATTCTAATTTTTTGAGATGTACCTGTACCTGTATGCAAAATTTCTCAGATAAACCAGTTTTTACATTCCAGCCTCAATACCTAGAAGTTCAGAGCTACATGCAGCTGTCCAGCAAAGTCGGATCTGGTATCATATGGTGTGTAATCAGTGCGGCTCCCATTAAGGTCCGCGTTATATACTGTTGTGTTTATAGAAGGGCTAACTGACTGGTGTATTTACCGTATGTTCCCAATCTGATTCACCGTGTTGGCACGGCCTTTCTGTGAGAAATTTTCATTTTCTTCCTGTGCCTGCATGGGGTCTACTCCTGGTAATCTAGTTTCTTGTCACAGTACAAAGACATGCTCGTTAGGCTAGTTGATGATTAATTGGCCGTTGGTTTCTGTAGCTCATGGAATAGGGGGTTAATGTAGTTAAAAGCACTTTGAGTAGTCACGTGTTGGCTCCTGCACATGATGTTATGCAGGTTTCTCTCCTGAACTGAGTATTTCTAATTGTGAAAATCCATCTGAAGCTGACTATTATTTCCATGACCACTAGAGGTTGCTTATATGTCAGTGCACATCTGCATAGGTCATAATTAAGCAATATTACAGAAGAGTGAGTTATGGTATCATGAATACCGGATGGTAGTGGCCTTGTGGTAGAGCACCTGCCCCTCAGCCGGGAGGTCATGGGTTCAAGCCCCGTCCGGGTCATACCAAAGACCATATAAAAATGGTACTTCGCGCCCTCTAGCGTGGTGCTCAGCATAATAGAATGAGGGAAGGAAAAACTGTAACTCATGGGCAACTAATGGAAATTAGCCACTGGCTACAATCTGGCAAGTTTACATTAATTGATATTCAAAGATTTTATTTGTCAATGCTACTATATGTACAGGACATACAGCAGAATTGAAATACCATTTCTTTCTCTTCAGTGGTGTGCGCAATATAAAAAAAAGGAATAACAACAACAACAACAACAACACTGTTTTTGTTGGACAAACAACAACAGCAGTAATGCTACCCGTAGTGCAAATAACTATAAGATAAGATTCAGTTCAATTCAGTCCAACATTATATATAGCACCATTTCACAACAACAGTCATCTCATAGCACTTTCAACTGTAGGGGAAACCCCCACAATTGCAGAAAGACCCCAGCAATCAGGCGATCCCCTGAGATCCCCTAAGATAAGAGGAGCGTTTATTAGTCCCACAATGGGCAAATTCCAGAATATTTTTGAATATTGAGATTATTGTCTTTACACCACTGGACCAGTTGGCTCACCTCATTTCTGTAGTTGGCCTCTTCATTGTTGGTGAAGAGAGAAGGGAGGCTGCTGCGTGTTCACGCGCCACCTAATGCACCACCTAATGTTCATCAACTCAAAGAACTCAATGTTCATCAACTTGCACTGTCCTTAAAAACAGCATTTTACAGTATACTAACTCTGGGGGTGATGTGGCTTGTGCCCTTCATGGACTATCACACCTGGAGTTAGTATATTCATGATACGGTAATGAACTCGAGTGTAATATTGCTTTTATACAACTGTTCCAGCAAGCACAATTTATTAAATGACAGCAATACTGGACAAAATATTATGATTTGTTTGTTTAACCAGCTATTTTGTGGAGCTGAGAAAAAGTACACTACCGTTCAAAAGTTTGGGGTCACCCAGACAATTATTTTCTGTTTTTCATGAAAAGTCACACTTATTTACCACCATGAGTTGTAAAATGAATAGAAAATATAGTCAAGATATTGACAAGGTTAGAAATAATGATTTGTATTTGAAATAATAATTTTTTCCTTCAAACTTTGCTTTCGTCAAAGAATCCTCCATTTGCAGCAATTACAGCATTGCAGACCTAACATGATTGCACAAGGGTTTCCTAGTCATCCATTAGCCTTCTGACGCAATGAGCAAACACATTGTACCATTAGAACACTGGAGTGATAGTTGCTGGCAATGGGCCTCTATACACCTATGTAGATATTGCACCAAAAACCAGACATTTGCAGCTAGAATAGTCATTTACCACATTAGCAATGTATAGAGTGTATTTCTGATCAGTTTAAAGTTATCTTCATTGAAAAAAAGTGCTTTTCTTTCAAAAATAAGGAAATTTCTAAGTGACCCCAAACTTTTGAACGGTAGTGTAGTCCATTCTAAATGTCCAGTAACTGCTGCTAAACATCTCAATTAGCATGAAGACGTTTATCATCATTTCACACACATGTAAACAAATTAAATATTGTCAAGTGCAAAGGTAATAAGTGTTTATAAAGCATACCTGTTAAGTTAGTACTTCAGAAAATCCCGGATGAAAATGTATCCAATACCGGTCGCCAGAACCACCGATAGCTAGCTGGTAGCTAGTAGTTAGCATGCTAGCAATTTAGCACATTTTGCTCACTTTTCTTTGCATTTTCAGATGGAACAAAGAGTCCATCACCACAAAGGTATTATGGTTTTTTAATTGAGACAATAAATCAAACTCTAGCAGTGCTTATTTTTTTAAACAGACGTGAAATTGCTTAATGAGCTTAAAATGACTGGGGTAGACGGAGGTCGACCTTTGCAAAAGGGTGGGACCTCCAAGTCATGGATGTTTATTTTCTTGTCAAACAGCACTTCACTGTGGAAATTAAGGTATCCAAAATAGTATTGCAATTGCCAGAGAGTTGGTAACGGTTACTAGAACACCTTTGAAGCGGAGTGATACATATCCAGTGAAATTGGAATGCAATTATCGCAGATTATAGTAACTCCCGGAATCCTTATTGTCCAATCAAATTGCTCGGTCAGAATTAGCTTGCATAATTGAACATACAGGGCATTTTATTTGTTCAAGAACTGTCTCCTGATGTTGACGGTGATGCTTAAAGACAGGAAATGAAAGGATTTTAGCATCTAGATTCCGGCTTAAATTTTTTAGTATGTTGTTATTGACAATTTTGGGACATTTACAGATGGTCGTCATTATTTTTTCCATTGTTGTCCACTCACATTTTGTAGATAACAGGAAATACATGTTGGCAGTTGAAAATGATTTTGTGTGGTGTAGCTGGAGGAATTGCCTGGATAGGACATACTAGCAAGTTTCTAGACAGTTCTAATTTTGAGTTACACAAAACAAAACTATCTACTCTTTTCTCTTAAAATGAAAGTGTCAGCCAATGGTAAATCTGAATTACTGATCATTGTCGGATATTCAAGCTCCAGTACTGCCAGGCAGCTGCTGTAAGTCTTTGAGCCAGGCCCTGTCTTTTGTTTGGGAAGGGGGTGGGGGGAGTGTCAGCCTTTAAGACTCCTGATTCTTTAAAAAAAATGAAGAAGACAAATCCCCAAGAAGTTAAACAATGGAGGAAGTGATTTTTAGGCATTCTTTCAATTAGCATTATGTGTATAGATGGTAGATGCAACAGATTTTTTTATTCTATTTTTTTTTTTTTTTTGCAACCTGTTGTTGCTATTGCTCTTCTTGTCCTAAGACCTAATGGCAGATGATTCTACAGTGCATCTGGAAAGTATTCACAGCGCTTCACTTTTCCACATTTTTTTATGTTACAACCTTATTCCAAAATGGATTAAATTAATTTTTTCCCCTCAAAATTCTACACACAGCACTCCATAATGAAAATGTGAGAAAATTTTTTTTTGAGATTTTTGCAAATTTATTAAAAATAAAAACCTAAGAAATCACATGCACATAAGTATTCACAGCCTTTGCCATGAAGCTCAAAATTGAGCTCAGGTGCATCCTCTTTCCACTGATCATCCTTGAGATGTTTCTACAGTTTAATTGGAGTCCACCTGTGATAAATTCAGTTGATTGGACATGATTTGGAAAGGCACACACCTGTCTATATAAGGTCCTACAGTTGACAGTGCATGTCAGAGCACAAATCAAGCATGAAGTCAAAGGAATTGTCTGTAGACCTCTGAGACAGGATTGTCTTGAGGCACAAATCTGGAGAAGGGTACAGAAAAATTTCTGCTGCTCTGAAGGTCCCAATGAACAGAGTGGCCTCCATCATTCATAAATGGAAGAAATTCAGAACCATCTGGACTCTTCCTAGAGCTGGCCAGCTGTCTAAACTGAGCGATAAGGGGAGAAGGGCCTTAGTTAGGGAGGTGACCAAGAACCTGATGGTCACTTTGTCAGAGCTCCAGCATTCCTCTGTGGAGAGAGAAGAAGCTTCCAGAAGGACAACCTTCCAGAAGGACAACCATCTCTGCAGTAATCCACCAATCAGGCCTGTATGGTAGAGTGACATGAATTGCAGCCCACCTGAAGTTTGCCAAAAGGCACCTGGAGGACTCTCAGACCATGAGAAACAAAATTCTCTGGTGTGATGGGACAAAGATTGAACTCTTTGGTCTGAATGCCAGGCATTATGTTTGGAGGAAACCAGATACCGCTCATAACCACACCAATACCATCCCTACAGTGAAGCATGGTTGTGGCAGCATCATGCTGTGCGGATGTTTTTCAGCGGCAGGAACTGGGAAACTAGTCAGGATAGAGGGAAAGATGAATGCAGCAATGCACAGAGACATCCTGGATGAAAACCTGTTCCAGAGTGCTCTTGACCTCAGACTGGGCCGACGGTTCATCTTTCAGCAGGACAATGACTCTAGGCACACAACTATCAAAGGAGTGGCTTCAGGACAACTCTGAATGTCCTTGAGTGGCTCAGCCAGAGCCCAGACTTGAATCCAATTGACCATCTCTGAGATGACTGTTGTTGTGAAATGGCGCTATATAAATAAAGTTGAATTGAATTGAATTGAATCTCTGGAGAGATCTGAAAATGGCTGTGCACCGACGCTTCCCATCCAACCTGATGGAGCTTGAGAGATGCTGCAAAGAGGAATGGGATAAACTGCCCAAAGATAGGTGTACCAAGCTTGTGGCATTATAAAAAGACTTGAGGCTGTAATTGCTGCCAAACGTGCATCAACAAAATCTTGAGCAAAGGCTGTGAATACTTACGTACATGTGATTTCTTAGTTTTTTATTTTTAATAAATTTGCAGAAATGTCAAAAAAGCATTTTTCATGTTGTCATTATGGGGTATTGTGTGTAGAATTTTGAGGAAAAAATGAATTCCATTTTGGAATAACATAACATAACAAAATGTGGAAAAAGTGAAGCGCTGTGAATACATTCCAGCTGTAGTGTACTTCATTTAATTTTTGATTTTTTGAAAGTTTTGTGTTTTATTTATTTCATGCTTTTGTGGTGCAGACTGGGAAGACTGTCAAACTGAACCATCCACTAGGACAAATAAAGTTTTCTGGCTCTGAAGATAGAAAGTGATATTTTGTATTGGATGCAAGCAGCAACAAATGCAAATTTTCTGGAAAAAAAAAACCCTTCTGCTAAAATACTCCATCCTAGAAAACATTTTAGCACCACTTAGTGCCAAGAGTGTTGCCAGTTGTTGACTCTTGGCTTGTCTTTGCCTCTGACATCTCAGGGGAAAAGTTGTTTGAAATCTGGCTCAATGCACTTTAAAGGTACTCGAGCTTTCTCAGAAGTGGTTGTTTATAGCCTGTGATTTTGTGTAGGGCGATGGTATCAGACCTCAGGAAGTCAGTTAGCTAACGCCTTGGTGTTTACACTGTGAAGTCCATCTTGGGCTTCTGTGACCCATTTCTATGATTCTCAATCAAACAATGGCTTTACATAAATAAGCCATTGTTATATTTGGGCTACCCTGTAGCCCAAATTTGTAGCATGATGATTAATTAAAACATAAAAGTTTTATCCCACCTACTTCTCATGTCTTTTTCATCTCTCTGCTTTGTGGTGTAAAATTTAAGTGACATAATAGTCATGTTTTAACCCCACACTGATCACAGAATAATCATAAAATCATCAATGGTTTGTGTGGTAAGTTTTTATATTTTCAGAATATTTTAATGTGGTTTAATTCACTTACATGAAAGATTCTGTTTTCTGTTTTAAAACACAATAATCACTGCTATCAGTATTTCTTCCCTTAAATATGCATGTAAATTTTGTTAGAATTGCCCACTTTACCTCCTGTTACTTTGACTCAATTGCATATTTGCAGTAGTATACAGGTACATCTCAGTAAATTAGAATATAATCGAAAAGTTAATTTATTTCAGTAATTAAATTAAAAAATGGCACTCTTATATTATATAGAATCATTTCACACAGAGTGATATATTTCAAGTGTTTATTCGTTTTAACCTATCCTAGCCTCCCAAAAGTACCAAAACCTGGTTTAATGACCATGGTATCACTGATTTATTGGCCAGCAAACTCTCCTGACCTAAACCCCATAGAGAATCTATGTAGTATTGTCAAGAGGAAGATGAGAGACACCAGACCCAACAATGCAGATGAGCTGAAGACTGCTATGAAAGCAACCTGGGCTTCCATAACACCTTAGCACACAGGCCAATCACCTCCATGCCACACTGCATTGATGCAGTAATTCATGCAAAAGGAGCCCCAACCATGTATTAAAGTGTGTACACTGACATATTTCTCAGTAGGCCAACATTTCTGTTAAAACTCCGCTTTTTAAAATTGTTCTATGTAATATTCTAATTTTTTGAGAAACTGAATTTTGGGCTTTCATAAGCCATAATCACCAAAATTAAAAGAAGTAAATGCTTGAAATATATCATTCTGTGCATAATGGATCTATATAATATACAAGTTTCATGTTTTGAATTTAATTACTGAAATAAATGAACTTTTCAATGGTATTCTAATTTAACTGAGATGCCCCTGTATGTGTATGTTTAATTCCTGCAGCACTTTGCATAACAGACTTTTCTATTTTGTACAGTTGTTCCCTTAAAACCTGCTTTTGGAGTCATACTTTTTGGGCAATATTTTTGTGTTGCATAAAAATAATGATGTGTGCTTGATCCCCCTTGCACAGCACGGTCCACAGGAAATAGCTGAAAGCAGGAATGCTCCTTCTCGCCTCTCATCTGTCTCTATAGCAATCAGCTCCACTACTGGTTGGCTGGCTTCTTCATACAACAGCTTCCTGTAAACAAGCCAGACTGCCAAGTGCTCTGCTATCCTCCAACTCTGATCTCTAGGGATCGCCGTTTGACCTCCTCACGCTCCACAACAATTGTTTTGAGTCCTATTGCAAGGGTCAGTGCTGCATTTTCAGGGGCACTGGCCTCCAGTTTGAAGTGAGGCTTAAAGTGAATGGTGGTCTACTAGATATAGGCTAAATGTTGGTTGTAAGGAAGACATCTTTACCAGTTAATATAATTGTGTTCACGTCTTTTTTTTAAACTAACAGGATATGTCTTCCCATATAGTTGTGTTAGAAAGTAGTAGCTATTCTCTGAATCAGTTAGGGTTGGACAGCTTGCTTTGATCGCTGCAGAAAGGCTCCTACCTGTTTACTTAGTTGAATCCAGGTGGGTTTTTTTTGGGGGGGGGCAGTGTATTTATCAGAGATAGTAGCAAAGCACCATATCAGAATAAAATACAGCCACAAGTGGTGGTCATTGAGTACAAACAGCTATAGACGTCAAGGTTTTGTGCACGACATTTACAGTGCATCCGGAAAGTATTCACAGCGCTTCACTTTTTTACATTTTGTTATGTTACAGCCTTATTCCAAAAGGGATTAAATTCATTTTTTCCTCAAAATTCTACACACAACACCCCATAATGACAATGTGAATTTTTTTTTTTAAATTTTTGCAAATTTATTAAAAATAAAAAAACAAAGAAATAAGTATAAGTATAAGAAATAAGTATTCACAGCCTTTGCTCAATACTTTGTTGATGCACCTTTGGCAGCAATTATAGCCTCAAGTCTTTTTGAATATGATGCTACAAGCTTGGCACACCTATCTTTGGGCAGTTTCACCCATTCCTCTTCGCAGCACCTCTGAAGCTCCATCAGGTTGGTTGGGAAGTGTTGGTGCACAGCCATTTTCAGATCTTTCCAGAGATGTTCAATTGGATTCAAGTCAGGGCTCTGGCTGGGTCACTCAAGGACATTCAGAGTTGTCCTGAAGCCAATCCTATGATATCTTGGCTGTGTGCCTAGAGTCGTTGTCCTGCTGAAAGATGAACTGTCGCCTTAGTCTGAGATCAAGAGCGCTCTGAAGCAGGTTTTCATCTAGGATGTCTCTGTGCATTGCTGCATGTATCTTTCCCTCTTTCCTGACTAGTCTCCCAGTTCCTGCCGCTGAAAAACATCCCCACAGTATGATGCTGCTACCCCCATTGGCATAGTTATGAGCGGTGCCTGGTTTCCTCCAAACATGACACCTGGCATTCACTCCAAAGAGTTCAATCTTTGTCTCATCAGACCAGACAATTTTGTTTGTCATAGTCTGAGAGTCCTTAAGGTGCCTTTTGGCAAACTCCAGGTGGGCTGCCATGTGCCTTTTACGAAGGAGTGGCTTCCATCTGGCCACTCTACCATACAGGCCTGATTGGTGGATTGCTGCAGCGATGGTTGTCCTTCTGGAAGGTTCTTCTCTCCCCACAGAGGAACGCTGGAGCTCTGACAGAGTGACCATGGGGTTCTTGGTCATCTCCCTGACAAAAGGCCCTTCTCCCCCGATCGCTCAGTTTAGACGGCCGGTCAGTTCTAGGAAGAGTCCTGGTGGTTCCGAACTTCTTCCATTTACTGATGATGGAGGCCACTGTGCTCATTGAGACGTTCAAAGCAGCAGAAATTTTTCTGTACCCTTCCCCAGATTTGTGCCTCCATACAACCCTGTATCGGAGGTCTACAGACAATTCCTTTGACTTCATGCTTGGTTTGTGCTCTGACATGCACTGTCAACTGTGGGACCTTATATAGACAGGTGTGTGCCTTTCCAAATCATGTCCAATCAACTGAATTTACCACAGGTGGACTCCAATTAAGCTGTAGAAACATCTCAAGGATGATCAGTGGAAACAGGATGCACCTGAGCTCAATTTTGAGCTTCATGGCAAAAGCTGTGAATACTTATGTGTATGTGATTTCTTAGTTTTTTATTTTTAATACATTTGCAAATATCTCAAATTTTTTTTCCACATTGTCATTATGGGGTATTGTGTGTAGAATTTTGAGGGAAAAATTAATTTAATCCCTTTTGGAATAAGAATAAGACTTGGCCCTCACATATACAGTAACTCTGCCTCTGTCCTCCACTGTCAGAGAAGAGAAAGCCACCAGTAATGCCGTAACAATCAGCAGTAACAAATGAATGCATAAAGAAGTTGAAAATAAAAGAAGTCACATAACCACAGGAACTGTTTTGATTTGTTTCATGTCCCTGCATTGTTAATTGGAATGTGTAAATGCTAGGCTAAGCTAGGCTAGGCTGTGTGCTAACAACATCAGCCGCAGGATGCTGTGTATATGAATAGTGTTTGCAACTCTCACTCTTTGGGAGTGAGTCTCACTCTTTTACCTTCTGTTGTACACCACAAACCCTATTTCTCACTTCACAATAAGGAAATTACTGCCAATATCGTGTTGACTTCTTTCAGATTTTTACACATTAAGAGCTCTCAAGGTATGGTCAAGGCTGATTGCCATGGCAAGTAGACTTAACATGTTCCAAAAATTTGTTCTGGATTAAAAAAAAAGTGTATCTGTGTTAAAAAAAAAAAATTGAAATTTTATGTGTATTATGTGTATGCATGCTCACTCCACCCATACCCCCAGTTTTTCCTGTGCACAATTCTGTCTAAATCTCACTCTTTTCTGAAAAGTTAGCAACTCTGAGATAAACTGATAATAAAATAAATCAGAAATCATAAATGGAAGTAAGATATATGTTTTGGTGTGATTCGCACATTCATTAGAGCCCAAGCAGTGTTATTTGGATGGGTAAATATTTGAAAAGAGATGTAAGAAACCATGATAACTATGCTGCATGATTTTATCCAGCACACTGTTGCCAACTCTCACTATGTTGGAGTGAGTCTCACTCTTTTGTCCTCTGTCTCTCTCTCACACTACAAACCTTGTTTCTCCATCCAAAATCAGGAAAATATTGTCACTGTTGTATTGACTTTCTTAAGATTTTTACACAATAAGAGCTCTCCGGGCAGCCCTAACTGTCGAATTATGGTCAAGGCTAATTGCCATGGCTTTTACTTTAAAACAACTCAAAACAACTTGTGTGCATGTAACAATTTTTACAGCACCGTTGCATTAGATCCCATGATGGTAAATGGCAACCACAGCCTTGTATCGACTTTTGTTTGATGTAGTTTACAGTGTGAAACATCAGGTAAACTTGTCTTATCCAGAAGATCAACTCACCTTATGTATTCATTCAACACAACTGCTAAATTGTGTGGGGGGCAGTAGTGGCCTAATGGTTAGGGATGTGGACTGGTGACCAGAGTGTCATTGATTCAATCCCTGGATTGAATCAATGATCAGACCAGGATCAGATCTGGGTGGGACGGATAACATAGCAGTGTTTGCCCCACCCTCCTGAACCCCACTGTGGTGCTCTTGTGCAAGGCCCTTAAGCTCAGCTGTTCCACTGGAGCTGCTCAGTGGCCACAGGTCAGTCTGGTTGTACTGGGCAGCTTCCAGGTGTGAATGTGTAGCTGTGTGAGTGTGAACAGGGTATCCTTGAAAAAGAGAGGCTCCCTCTCAATGGACCTTCCCTATATAAATAATAAAAAATAAAGCTGACTGAATATGTTCTAAAATTTGTTCTGAGGTAAAGAAGTGCATGGCTCAAAACTATTAACTATTTATATGTGTTGTGTGCACGCTCACTCCCCCCTTAACCCCCAGTTTCCCCCGTGCACAGTTCCCTCTAAATTTCACTTCAAGCTTTTCTAAAAAGTTGGCAACTCTGATCCAGAGTAGCAAATGATAGCCATGGAATGGTGCTCATACAAGTTAACAAAATAAGCTACATATTTACTGCAAGTTACGGTGTGATTCGCAGGATCAATAGAGCCTTTGCAGTAGTATTTAAAATAAGTAAATGTTTGAATACTTGAGTGAACAACACACTAGCTGTGCAGTGGCAACTTGCTCCTATAAGCCATTGTGACATGATCGTGCTCGATGTCACATTGCAAAGCAATATGGGTGGGGGGGGGGGGGGGCCGGGCAGTGACCTTAAGGGGAGGGCATTAGAAAAGTGGGCTGCCAGGTTGGCTATGTAAACAAGAGTCTGAGAATCAGCAGAAAGACAGCCAGAGTGTGTCAGCTCACTGACACTTTTACTAGAAAAAGTAAAAATATTTTGTGTATTTTCTTTGAAAAAGATCCTTCAAGTGTCAGAAGACACACACTTTGTTTTTGTTTTTTTTATGCAGATATCTTCTCTGGATCTGATCCAGGTATTAATATTGAACTTGTTGGAGAACAGCTTGGGCCTTTCTTTGACAGAAATATGAAGTAGTTTTGTGTGTGTTGATGCTGAAAGGCACATTTTGCACACTGAAATAGATACATGTGCCAGGAGAGCCAGAGGGGGTCTGGCACATTTTCTACATGCTGTGTGCGTTGTGCCATTTAACTTTTTGTTTGTTAAAAGTTGTCTGCTGTGTTTACACTGGAGATTCAACGTGGCAGACAGATGAAGTGGAACCTCTTTTTTATTAAGTTGTGTTGTGGAAAAAGGAGGCAAGGCGAGGCAACGAGCTGAACGACACAGTTACTTTATTCTTTCTCCAACATATTGTACAGCAAAAGAGATTCTCGGGTCTCTGTGCATTCCTCTTTTATAGCTTTATTTCCATGCATTGAGATCCGAAGCTTCCGACCATAACACTGTTGTTTGAACAAAGAACCGTGTGGCACATTAACATAACATAACGCCAGCGCTGCTTCAGCACTCTTCTACTCCCAGCAGCTCCGGCAATTACTCCTCTCCGCGGGGGGTGCATAGTCCTTACTGTCCCGTCTGGTACCCCCTGGTGACACCTCCTCTTTCAGTCCATTGTTCCCTGGGTGGAGAAGTCCAACACCATGCCCCCACAGTGTTATGAATAGTTGTCAAGTGCAATAGTTGACTGTGTGGTTGAGAGATTTTGTGCTAAGTCAAGCTAATAACAACTGGATCATAATAGCAGAAAGTTATAAGAAGGGATCCACTGTTACAGAATCCCGTGTTCACCTATTTTATAGCTGTATCAAATGTTATTGTTTCCCATGTATCTTGCATCATTTTTTTTTCTTTTCTCTGTATTTAAAGATGAATATTCTTTTTTGTTCTAAATCTTTTCTCACATGTATGACATACTGATGCTCTACAAACCCCTGACACCCTTGTGTTTCTGCTTTAGGTGAGCCAGTGGTTTGGAGACAGTCATGACTGCCAACAAGAGTTCGAAGGCCGCTCCTCGTGCAGGAGGGGGTAAAGCTCCACGGGAGAGCCCCGACAGGTCAGTGACATCTGGATCAACAGATGACTAATGTATCCATGGAACTAGACTTTGAAACCCACAATAAAAAAAATCCTCAGTTTCTTATTACGTTCCCATCACTGATCATTATGTAGAGATAGATGTTTTTTCAGTCACAAGGGAAAAAACAACCAATGATCGTCACTTATGATAAGAATTTGGAAGCATTTGCCAGTACAATCCTGTTTCCTGGACAAGGGCCCCATCTGACTGAATTGTGAGAACTGAGGTGAAGCGTGCGTTAGCGTGTTGAGAGCTGACACTGTCTTGCTGGGAGGGCAGCAGAAACAAAGACGAGTGATTTTTAATCTTTTTATTCGTCTTTATTTTTGTCCTAATCATAAATCCAAAAGGAAAAAATTAACCCTTTAACTGCCCAGATTAAATGGATGGGTCATGCACTCCCAGTGGCACAGCGCAGCAACTGCACGTGTCAACTTATTGATGTCCCCTGGCTATACTGGCTATACTGTAATTTCCCAGTTTGGGATCAATAAAGTACATCTATCTATCTATCTATCTATCTATCTATCTATCTGACAGTTTAGAAGGTGGCAGACACGCACCGAAGGAATCATGGCTGACATGGAATATAGCAAAAAAGAAGAAATCCTCATTATTATTCTTCCTTTTTCCGCTTTGAGCTCACACACCAATGTGGATGCCGCCATGTTTGGTCATCGCTGCCGCGATGATGACTGAAACTGCATGAAACGGGAAAAATAGCCACGTAATACAAATGAAATTCATGTGGGTTAATCATAAGAGTTTGTAGATGTGGTACACGGGTGTAAATTACTAAGTGTTGGGACCTTGGGGAAGTCAGGTTATTTAGCACCTCAGACAGAGACAGGGAATAAGCATGGGAGAACAATGCCCAGGAAGGACAGAGGGGGTTGAATGCAGTGTACAGTAAATATCATGCTGTGTGAGGTGAAGTGCCATGAAACTTGTGAAGTGTGACTTGGGATATAGAGAGGAGAGCTTGCTGTAACCATTCAGTCCATTCTGTGCTTGTGAGATGTGAGTGTGTAATAAATCGTCTGTCATGAATCTGCCTCTTCATTTACACACTCCACACTGGTGACCCAAGATGTATTATGGAACACGAGGCAAGAACCCCGGAGCCGGCCCGGTCGGGAAGCCCCAGCGACGCAGCAGCCATTCCACAGACAGCCCGGACTGGAACCCCCAGCAACGCGTGTGTGGTTTCAGTCAAGCTACCGGATTTCTGGCAGCACAACCTGCACTCTTGTTTCCAACACACCGAGGCCCAGTTCACCCTCCGGGGAGTAACGGCAGACGACGCCAAGTTCTACCATGTGGTAGCAGCGCTGGACTCCCGCACAGCCCAGCAGGTAGCGAGCCTGCTCGATCAGCCACCAGCCCGCAACAAATACGAGGCGCTCAAGGCTGCGCTGACCCGGCGCTACACGCTCTCGGAATGTGAGAGAGCGGAGAGGCTCCTGGCGCGGACCGGATTAGGAGATGGGTCGGCCGTCGACCTGATTGAGCAGATGCTGGCGTTAATGGGCACGGATGACGGGCACTTTCTGTTTGCCCACCTTTTCCTCCGGAACCTTCCAACAGAGGCGAGAGCGGTTCTGGCCAATTCGCCGTTGCTGGCTGCGCGTGACTACCATGCGCTAGCCCAGGAGGCAGACAGGATCATCCTCACCACCAGGGCGATCACAGTCAACGCGGCGGCAGCGGAGCCCAGCGAGACGACCAGAGGAGGCAAGGAGCCACCGACGGTAGCAGCAGCGGGGGCCAAGGAGTGCCAGAGAGACACGCTCTGTTTCTACCACCGCCGCTTTGGAGAGAACGCACGCAGATGTGCGCCACCGTGCCAATTCAAGCGCTCGGGAAAACGTCAAGGCCGGCAGTCGGCAGTAGCTGCGACCCTCGGTGAAGAGAACAAGCTGCTCTACATGACGGACGCGCGCTTGGGGAGGCGTTTCCTCGTGGACACCGGAGCCCAGAGGAGCATCATCCTGCCGACCTGTGCTGACCGGCTGGCAGGACCTAGCGGCCCCGGGATGTTGGTAGCAAACGGCTCGGAAATTAAGACCTTTGGTAAGAGGACCCTGATCTTATCTCTACATGGCCGTACATACGAGTGGACTTCTGTCGTAGCAACACTGAGTTACCATATCCTGGGGGCTGATTTTCTGTGTGCACATGGTTTACTTGTGGATGTTGCTAACAGGCGCCTGGTTAATGCACTGTCCTTTGACTCTCTCCCCTGTACAGCTCGAGCGACCCAGCCAACAGCACAAGCCAACGTCACAGCTCCAGGCGGTAAGTTCCACACACTGCTCACTCAGTTCCCAGCACTCACGGTCCCGAAGTTTTCGGCAGCCATCACTAAACACCTGGTGGAGCACTTTATCACCACCACCGGGCCGCCCGTTTTTGCAAGACCTTGGCACTTGGACGCAGCTAAACTGGCAATAGCGTGCGAGGAGTTCGCCAACCTGGAAAGGTTGGGCATCATCAAGCGTTTGAACAGCCCATGGGGGTCCCCGCTACACATGGTCCCTAAGGCTGAGGGATCGTGGCGACCGTGCGGTGATTTCCGCAGATTGAACAACGCCACAGTGCACGACCGCTACCCGATTCCCCACATACAGGATTTTTCCGTTCACCTCGCCGGAGCACGCATTTTTTCCAAAATAGACCTGGCCGCGGTTACCACCAAGTCCCAGTGCGTGCAGAGGACGTACCCAAAACAGCGGTAATAACTCCATTCGGTTTATTCGAGTTCCTGCGCATGCCATTCGGGTTAAAAGGTGCAGCACAGACGTTCCAGCGCATGATGGATGCAGTGCTGCGTGATCTCCCGTTCGTGTTTGTCTACCTGGACGATATCCTGGTAGCCAGTACATCCGAAGACGAACACGAAACCCACCTCAGGACGATTTTCCGGAGGTTGGAGGAGCACGGGTTAATAATCAACCTGGCGAAATGTCAGTTCGGCGTGACGGAGATTGATTTTTTGGGGCACCGCGTCTCTCCGGAAGGAGCGATCCCGTTGCCTGACAAAGTGCGCGCCGTGGCGGATTTTCCCCGGCCTCAGACGGTCAGGGCACTGCAGGAATTTTTGGGGATGGTGAATTTTTATAACCGTTTCCTTCCCTGCGCGGCGCGGCTCATGCAGTCATTGTACACCGCGCTCAAGAGACAGAAACCCGCGGATGGAGTCGAATGGACCCCGGAGCGAGAGCGGGCGTTCTCGGAGGTTAAAGCAGCCTTGGCAAACGCCACACTGCTGGCACATCCGGACCCGACGGCTCGGATAGCGCTCACCACCGACGCTTCAGACGTGGACATAGGGGCTGTCGTGGAGCAGCGCGTCGCCGGGGCTTGGCAGCCGCTCGCTTTTTTCAGCAGAACTTTGCGCGACAGCGAACATAAATACAGTGCGTTCGACAGAGAGTTGCTGGCTCTCCACCTGGCCATACGCCACTTCCAGTTCTGGCTAAAAGGGCACAACTTCACCGCATTCGTAGCCCACAAGCCACTAACGTTCGCGATGGCCAAGGTTTCAGAACCGTGGTCAGGCCGGCAGCAGAGACAGCTGGCTGCGATCTCAGAGTTTACTACCGATATTCAGCATGTGTCGGGTAAACTGAATGTGGTGGCGGACTGCCTCTCACGCGCCGTGGTGGCCCCGGTCTACGCGGGGATAGATTATACAGCCATGGCCGCGGAGCAGATTAGCGATGCAGATGTGCGCGCGCTCCAGTCTGGACCAACAGGGTTAAGGCTGGAGAGCAGGGTGCTGCAAGATGGCGGCCCTCCCTAATCTGCGATGTCTCCACGGGACGCCCGCGTCCGGTGGTCCCGGTCGCGTGGCGCCGCCGCGTGTTTGAGTCGGTTCACACTCTGGCGCACCCAGGAGTGCGCGCGTCAGTCAAAATGGTGGGAGAGAAGTTTGTGTGGCCGAGCCTACGCAAACAAGTAAAAGAGTGGACTGCAGCCTGCGTGGCGTGCCAACGAGCCAAGGTACATAGGCACAGGAAGGCTCCCTTGGAGCCGTTTCCGGTACCGGCTAAAAGGTTCGACCATGTGCACGTGGACCTCGTGGGCCCCCTCCCGCCATCACAGGGGTGCATGCACCTCCTGACAGTGGTGGACCGCACCACGTGCTGGCCAGAAGCAGTCCCACTGGTGGCAACCACGTCCGCAGACGTAGTATGTGCTTTTTTAACAGCATGGGTGGCGCGTTTTGGAGTCCCGTCGGACATTACGTCCGACACGGGCCCTCAATTTGTTTCCGAACTCTGGTCCGCGATGGTCCGCAGCCTGGGTGTTACAATTCATCGCACAACCGCGCACAACCTACAGGCCAATGGGTTATGCGAGCATTTTCATAGATCACTGAAAGCAGCACTCAGGGCTTCACTGACGGATTCAAATTGGGTAGACAGGTTGCTGTGGGTTTTATTGGGGTTGCGCTCCGCGCCAAAAGAGGATTTGGAAGCTTCCCCGGCAGAGCTCATTTTTGCGCAGCCCCTACGGCTGCCTGGGGAATTTCTACCAGATAATCCCACGCCAGGCAGCTCCCCGTCTCAGCTTTTGCAGCGTAACGCAAACACAGGCACGCTGCCGGGCCCTGCCCACCACAGTTTTCCGCCTGCCTTCGTGCCTAAAACTTTGAAGAACGCGCAGTTCGTGTTCGTCAGACACGATGCCCATCGCCCCCCATTGCGCCCACCCTATGATGGGCCATTCAGAGTGTTGGAAACAGGGGATAAGCATTTTGTGCTAGACTTGGGGGGTAGACGGGAGAAAATTGGCATAGACAGACTCAAACCCGCCTTCGTAGTGGCGGATGAGCAAGTGCTGTTGGCTGGGGCCCCTCGGCGTGGAAGACCCCCACGGAGAACTCCCCAGGGAAACGATTCACCAGAGCAGCCACACGGGCAGAACGAAGTCCCCCCCCCTCACCACGGCTCACCCGCAGTCAGACACGCTCCCAACAGCCCCCCACCGGCACAGCAGCGCCACGGAGGCGGTGAACCCCAGTTACAGCAGATATGGGAGGAGATTGAAGCCAAAAGCGAGTGTGGACTAATGTCTGTCTTAGATACTGGGTGGGGTGGGGGGGCGGGGGTTGGGACCTTGGGGAAGTCAGGTTATTTAGCACCTCAGACAGACACAGGGAATAAGCATGGGAGAACAATGCCCAGGAAGGACAGAGGGGGTTGAATGCAGTGTAGTGTAAATATCATACTGTGTGAGGTGAAGTGCCATGAAACTTGTGAAGTGTGACTTGGGATATAGAGAGGAGAGCTTGCTGTAACCATTCAGTCCATTCTGTGCTTGTGAGATGTGAGTGTGTAATAAATCATCTGTCATGAATCTGCCTCTTCATTTACGTACTCCACAAAGTAAACATGTTACCTCGAGGTTGATGTAACAAAAAACTGAACTCCCCGTACCAAGATGGCGGCGCCGACGGGCGGCATGGATTCCCACAGGAAAAATGCACCAAACAGAAAAAATAGCCAAGTAATACAAACGAAATTCACGTGGGGTAATCATAAGAGTTTGTAGATGTGGTGCACAGTGTAAATGGTTGAGCAAACACACAAACATCGGCTACGATGGACGAAAACGGACCGGTCACGTGGGCGGGCGAGCCCCCCTCCTGGGTAAAACAGGAAAGGAGTAACAGGTAAGAGAGAGAAATATGTTGTTTTTTTGTTTTTTTTACATTTTATTGATTTTCTGGTTCACATACTTTGAAGATTAGATAAAAACATACCCCTGTAGACAAATCGGCATCAAAAAACCCGGCCCATTCTTTATGTAAATGTGTCCAAAGTCCACTTTTGACTGAATTATGTAATTTATATAGCTGCCGCAACATTATACAAATTAGATGCGTAAATTTATTCCTATCTGAAACTTTGGATCATTTTCTACATCTTTCTAATTGACAGTAAGCCATTATCTCTTGTAACTTTTGAGTTATAGCCTTGGAAATCTGAACTATTTTATTGACAAAATTTTTTACCACTCTTGACCACTAGGGGAGGCCTTGAGTTGCCTTGCATTGCCCCAGGCGCCACATGGCGCCTAGGGCAGTTAAAGGGTTAAGTTAATGGTGTCTTTATTGCAGCATCTTGTCTCACAAGTTTATCATTCATCACTTTGGTGATCACCCCGGTCACGTTGACACAGTTCCCGCAGTTGTATTTTGTACTGTATTTGTATGTATACTTTACTGATCCCCAGAGGGGAAATTCAGGGCATCCACCTGGATGGATGAAGCAGCCACGGTACGGCGCTGTCCCTTCACCATTCACACACACATTCACACCTAGGGCCACTTTAGAGTCTCCAGTTAACCTAACTTGCATGTTTTTGGCCTGTGGGAGGAAACCGGAGAAATCCCGGAGTAAACCCACGCAGACACGGAGAGAACATGCAGACTCCACACAGATCACTGTTGATCGGGGGCTGGGATCGAACCCAGGATCCCCCGGCCAAGGGTGAGTTGCTGTGCTGCCACAGTGCTAACCACTGCTCCACCGTGCCGCTCATCTTACTCTTTAATCAAAGAACCTGGGATTACATAACATATTTCTTTGGAAACTTAACTTACAACCTAATTTCTTAGGAATGGTGTTCTTCATTACCTCCACCAAGGAGGTAATGTCATCGCGGTGGTTTGTCTGTCTGTCTGTGAGCAGGATTACACAGAAACTACTGGATGGATTTGGATGAAATTTTCGCCAGAGGTGGTCCTTAGGTGAGAGAGGAACCCATTACATTGTTGGTGCTGATCCAAGAACGCATACCTCCGCCAAGGCTCTTATCGTCTCACAATGTATTAGCAAGAATCCTCCAAAACTACTGGATAGACTTTGATAATTTTCACCAGAACTGGCTCGTGGCCTACACACAAACCCATTACATTTTGGAGGTGATCCATGAGGGACAGAAGGAGCCTTGTTAGAGGTATGTGCTCTCTGAATGCTTTTCTAGTTCCTTCTGTTATTTTTGCACACACGAAGCAGACACACACTGAAACAGTGTTTTCTTCAGCAAAAAGCTTAAAAGTAATCCATTGTAGCTGTTTCTGTAATTGTTTGTGGTGGTAATTTGCTCAGCTGGTCTGGAAACCATAATAATATCATTATGTATCGCATGTAAATGCAGGTGTTTAATATTCACTATTCCCTATAGCGAACATGTTACATGCCAGTGCAAATATGACTAAAACCCAGTAGCACAAAGGTTTGATTCTCTGCATGGTAATTATACATATAATCCATGCCTCCTTTGATTAAAAAAAATTGTAATTATTGGCAGTTTTGGGACTTGTGGGGTTATGTTACCCCTCCAGTCTTTAAGATCACATTTAGAGCTTTGAAGCACGACGATGTAGAGCTCAGTGTTTTAACAGATGGAGAAGATTCAGTTGTGGTAGAGAGTACAATGCAAAAGCATGCCCAATTTGTAAAATTAAACAGGAATCAGTAAGTAGGACAAATGAACTTAATGCTAAAATGACTAACATGTGCTTTTATATTTGCTCAATCCTCTTCTGATGTTGTACTTTGACTGGCCGAGTTCTGTGCTTAGAGCATTCATCAGCAGAAAAATAAAGAGTCATTAAATGGTGAAGTTTGCATACATTACTGTTTTTTCTGTGCCATCTGCTTCCTCTATCCTTACCAGTAATTGGAAGTGTCTTGTGGTTAACATGCCCTAGAAGCCTGACTGAGAGCCAGAGACCAGGTTGTGACTGGCATTCAACTCTTTGTACTGTACTGTATGTGTGGCCTGCCCAGCTGAAGCCGACTAAACTGGGCTTATTTATACAAGCATGATCCAGACCACTAGAAAGCCTAAAAGGGTCCCCAGACTTTGAAAGGACAAAATCAGAGAGGTGAAGTGGATTAAAAATCTATTTTGTTTTTCAGTATTTGATGTAATATGAGCTAAATGAGCCTATTAATATTCTAGTATTTACTTTTTACTACATCTACTGTTACATTAAATGTGCAAACAGATTGAAGTAAACTACAGTGTGGTGATTTGATATTGGTGTGCAGACCTAAGCAAATAAACAAATCCTATTCAAGTACACAAAACTAAGTAATATCTAACAAAGCAAACACATGTGAGCTTCAGTTTATTTGAATAAGGTTGTGATCCCTTGCTCAAGGGGACCACAAGAATGAATTGAAGAGTAAACAAAGAGAGCAAAGAGACAAACATGGTGGTGCGGAGATGCTGCTCCTGCAGGGTTTCTGTCTGTAAGAGAGGCTAAAGGAGACTGATTAAAGAAAACACTGGAAAACTAAACTTGGATGTCTTGCGTGTTTGATTTATTTAAATTGGGGCTGGAGCCAGTCCCAGCTGTCCCTTGGCAAGTTCACCACGGACAGGTCATAAGCCCATTGCAACTGAAGCGTGTTCAAACATGTTGCGTTAACTGTTTTTACTAAATTTGTAATGGGTGTGAGGATGCTAGTCTTTTTGTGTTAGCCCTGTGATGGACTGGCCGATGCCTTTTTGACAGCTGGGATATAGGTTCCTGCGGGGGGGGGGGGGGGGGCATATATGGGTTAAGGCCAGACCATCACACACTCACCATAAAGACCCTCCCCAAGGCCTGGCTCCAGGGCGTGGCTCAAGTATCCCCTGCAAGGTTTTTATGTTTGAGCCGAAAGGAGCTAATGTGATGGCACAGTGTCCGTTGTCCACCTGTCTGTCCAAGTTTCACAGGAATCACTACTCCTCCTAGGCAATCGACCCGATGCTCATCTCCCTCATTCACAATGATCCTCAGGTGGGTCTGCATCCAGGTTAGGGTTAAGGTCAAGGTCAACGGCAGGAGATCTGAGCACTCTTGGGGTGATTTCATCAGGCCGGAATGAGCTACTCCACCATTGACGGTCTGATTCTTTCAGTCATCATGAGGACCAATTTGAGTTGCTAAGGGGGTAAATTACCCCCATTAAGATAGCTTCTTTGAACACCAGGGCACCATTGTGTGTGGTACACAAAATAATATGTGAAGTCAGATACAGTTTCAACAGCAAAGGACACATTAAACAACTTCTCTGCAATTTTAATGTAATTAAATTCTATTCAGCTTTATTTGTATAGTGCCAAATCACAACAAAAAAATATTCTCAATACAAAAAAAGGCATAAATCATATAAAGAAGTCCAAACATTTAAGGTGATCCCCTTGGAGCAAGCACGAGGTGACAGTGGCAAAGAAAAATTCCGTTATTAGAAAAATCCTCCAAGAGAACCAGGCTTCGGGAGGGGCATCCATCTTCTGTGACTTGTTGGGGGGTGAGAGGGAAAGGAAAGAGAAAGTATACATAATAAACAAAAATAAATAACATTCAAATACAGATATGCAAAGTCTAATCAAAAGCTTTCAAGTCAAGTTTATTTATGAGCACATTTAAAACTTAGACATTGACCAAAGTGCTGTACAGAACTAACAATTACGCCAATAATAATAATAATAAATAAATAAAAGCTTCCAGAATGTCAGAACTCAGTTTGAAGTAAAAGCTGAGTTATGAAAAAAAAAAAAAATTAAACACATTTTGAAAATGTCCAAAGTTGGTGAGATCCTGATACAAAAAGGGAAACTGTTCCACAATTTGGGGGCAGCAACAGAAAAAGCTCTGTCCCCCCGTTTCAGTCTGGACCTGGGGACGACCAGGAGCAACTGGTCAGCAGAACTCAAGACTACAAAGCTTTGTCAGTTAGAAGGCGTTTTAACTTGACATTTAAATGTGAAGCGAATGTCTGTCTCTTTAGTTCCAGGCTGGCAACTGGTGTCATAATAGAGGAGCCTGATGGCCAAAAACTCAACCTGCCGTAGTACTCCCTGAGACTCTAGCAGCTATTAGAAGTCCTGCGTTCTGATCATTTTTATTAATATTACTACAATGCCATGATTGGGAACTAAGCTGTCAAGATGCCAAAGACATTTTTGTTAAGTGTTAACCGAAATCACACAAAATTGATTTTAATGCATAACATTAAAATGGTAGTATGTGGATAATTATGGGATGCAGGCCATTTTTTTATTAGCCAGCCTGGAGGATATGTTGCTCACATATCAGCCCTATAAATAACAGCAGTGCTGGTTTCATTTAACTTCCACATTAGCTTGTGTATTGAATTGTCATTTTGCTTTAAAGGAAGTGATGCAAAGATACGGCCAACATGGTTATGGCTTGCAGGCTCCAAACTGTTGTATATAAGCCTCTCCACCCTGGAGCAGGAGGAGTGAAACCAGGGATGGGCAGATAGGTGTGAAGCCAGATCTGTCCCAACCTGCATTGTTGGATCCCAGGGCGCAGCCCTCATCTTCCTCCTCCCTTAACTGTTGTTATTCTAACCTGAACTGTGACATCAAATCTCCCAACTCTTCTCCCTCATAAGACTTAGTCACCCTGCAAATAATGACTGTGTTCCTGATAGCCTGTGAGTAGTGGAGTTTCCTGGATTTTGGTTTTCCTCTTTGTGAAAGTCTTCAAGGAGGTGAGCATCGTGAGAAAGGGGGTGTGCGTGTGTGCTAGACAGTGGTAGAGTCATCAGAGAGCGTGGGACTGCTGCTATTGTCAATTAGCTGTGGGGATTAGAAAAGGCTTTGAGTGCCAGAGAGGAGCAGTGAGAATTTTTTGCAGGTAGGAGCGTAGTTATAAATCTCTCTTGGCATGCTGCTTTCAGTGTGAGGTCTGCTGTGATTCTCCTCCAGTTGTTTTGATTATGTGGAAAAATCCACAGTGGCGTTTTAATGTAGCCTGTATTTCCTTTGGCCTTTATTTTAATCTCACCCTGCCAGAGACAGAATACTTTCCTGTGGTGATTATGAATTTGAGGCTCAGGTTTTTATTCCGTCTTTGATCCTGGAAATGAATTCAAAACTTTCATCTGATTCTTTACAGTTTTCCTCCCATCTGTTCCGCTTTGGGTTTCTGCTACTTTTGCCGTTGATTTGAGTGGACTTGTTGGCAGCTCCTATGGCTTGACTGATCTGGTTTATTAATATCTGTAAGGCTGAAATGGACTTCCGAATGATAACTTTAGTTTACACCTTCTTCTGTCTCATTTCAGGTGCCAGTCTACATCACCGTGTCCCACTTTCTCTGCCAGCCAGGCGCAGAGCCAGCAGCACCTCCTCAGTGACAGTGAAAACAAACAGACCAAGTACGTCAGGACTGACGGCAGGTTCCTGCTTCGTGCGGGATGGAACAGCAAGACTGTTAGCCTGTGTAGAGGTGCGTCTCTCGCAGGTGACTCTGAACCCCAGGGTCAACTCACCAAGTCAAAGAGCATCAGCTGCCTGGACAACAGGCTCTCCATTTATAAGCCGCCTGCTCAGTCTAAGGCCTGTCAGGAAAGTCAGGGTGCCCCGGAGCAGAAGGAGAAACAAGGGGATCTCCCTGCTGGAGATGGACTCAGTTTTAGGCGCCTGAGCTGTAGCACACTCTCACTGGGACCCTCTTCTAACCAAGGCCACAAGCGCGCCCTCTCCCTCACCTCCTCTGTAGCAGGTGTCCCTCCCACCACAATCCGCAAAAAGATCTCAGAATGGGAGTGCAGACGGGTGTCTTTACCTAGGATGAGCTTGTGTCTGGAAAAAAGAGGAGGAGAACGTGTGGGGGGTAGTGAGGGCTGCCCGAGCCTGCTCTCATCTCCCTGCAGTGAGAAGACATTCGACTTTAAGGGAGGTTGCAGGATGAGCACAACCTTCTCTGAATGCTCCTACACAGGGACAGAGGAAGAGGAAGGAATTACAGACAAAAATGGTCTTGGCCGGTTCCAAAAAAGGAAAGCCAAGACAGAATCTTCGGGTATATTTGTGCGTTCCCTGTCTGCTCGTAAAGAAACGTCAGCAGTCCTCAACAGGATACAAAAGATAGAACAAGCCCTGAAGGAGAACCCTAGCCCACCCCCGCCACGTTATTTGAGTAACTGCTATGCTCCAGACAAGACAAGACAAAAATGCTTTGTGATAGGGGACGACCTGGACAGCACATGCACCAGTAAGCGCAGCAGCATTTGCTCTGTGACCACTGAACCAGATGCTGCTTTGGTGCCCGATAAGCTATCTAAACTCAGACAAAGGTTTAGTGTGAGCTCAGTGAGGTCTGAGAGCCCAGAACCACCCAGCCAACAGACCTCTGTTGGCACAGTGGTCAACCCTTTACCTAAACCCAAACGCACTTTTGAATATGACGCCAATCGGGACCAGAAGGGCATGTCACCGGCCAATGGACTACCTCCAGACAGAACCTCTGAGTCTCCCCCTCCGCTGCCCTCGACCCCTGCTCCCAGCATGGCACGGACAGCAAAGACGGAAACGGGCACCCCCATAAGAATCCAGGAGAGGTGGGTAAAAATGTCTGCCTGATTGTGTGTATCTGCAAGAATGTGCATAGCCACCGTACTGTGACCTGTTGATTAGCACACTCCCATTTTGAAGCTACAGGCTTAGAGCCATGTTATTTTTTTCAGCTGGAATAAACCCAATTTGGATGACAGGGTGGCATGTATTACAAGGCTTAGTTTGTAGTTGTCAGATGTACTGATGATCACACTGATGCCAACAGGCTGACCTGCTAAATAATATTAAAGGGGTCATATTATTGCACTTTTTCCACATGCTGACACAGTTCCCTCAGGTGTTGATGTCTGTGACATGCTTGCCTTAAAATTGCAGCACCGTTTTCCACCTTGATGAAACACCCTTCAAATTGACCTGTTTCAGTGCACGTTTGTTTTTAAACGACAGCGAGCCACAGTTCACCCCACCCTCCCTCTTTTTATAATTGCTGACTTCCATGGTTGATGTGGTGCTAATGTTTGCTGTTTGCTTCAGCTGTATGAGGCAGCCCGAGCTAACTAAGGTAAAATTGGCTGAATGTGAGAATGTAAAGGGCCAAACAAAGCATCACTGAGAATGGGGTGTGCGCTTTGAATTGGAAAAAAGACAAGACCAGTCCCTTAAGTATAATAAGCAGAGAAGCAACCCAGAATGAATGAATTGCTAGTTCTGGTAACTGAAGGAGAGCCAGAAGCTGTAGCTAAGCAAGCTATGAGGGGGGGCTGAAAAGTTCATAGTGGTCAAATTCGACCAAATGGGGTTTATTTTTCAACCGCAGGGATCCAAGCACTTCAACACTGATGGAAGAAGTGTGTGGACTGAAGGGGAGACTATATTGAAAAATAAACCACATTTGGTCAAATTTGACCTCTATGAACTTTTCAACCCCCCCTCGTATCAGTGAAATTACAGAACCATCTATCCATCCGTCCATCTGTCCATCCATCCATCCATCTTCTACCGTTTTTCTGGGGATCCGGGTCACACAGGCAGCAGTCCAAGCAGAGAAGCCCAGACTTTCCTCTCCCCAGCCACCTCCTCCAGCTCTTCACAGGGGTCATCAAGGTGTTCCCATGCTAGCTGGGAAACATAGGGCCGTATTACAATGACAGGATTGTTTAGTCAGTTGTCAGTGACGCAGAATGCGTTTGTGAGCGTTTCCAAGTTCATTTCCTTATCACAACGGCATAAAAACAAACTTTCTGTCGGCGCATGACGCAAAGAGGTCGATCTGATCATTCAGAGGCGTGTTTTGTATAATCCAATCCTAAGCGCTCCTTCCCCTTCCCTTTAATGCAAAGAGGCACATTATCTAAAGTGAATTGTGATCATGAGGGTTTAAGACAGGTTTTGTGCTGAACAAAGCCTGTGTGTGTGAGCCAAAATGCATGCGATAGTAATGCTGCTTGGTGATAAGGAAGACATCGATCACAGTTGATGCCCAATTAGTTATGTTAGGAAGATCAAACAGGGAAGAATGGGCTGAAAAATCAGTTTAATGTAGTGCGCACGGTTACAACACACAGACATAAATGGGTTTGACACTTAAGGAAAAGAGGATGATGCCAGTGCAAACTTTCATAAACTTTCATTAACAATGGTGCGAAAGTCGCTCCCGGCTGTGGGGAGATGGAGGGCTCCTTCTACTGTTGCTTTCGCTGACCGAGGGTCTTCCCCTATCTGTCCTGTGTAGGAGGGAAGGAGGTGATCTGGCGCGGCTTCCCATCTGCCGCTGGCCCCCACTCCAAAGAGAGCCCGCTCTCAACAGCCTCTGCAGGTGGCTGTCGGGGAGCTTGCTGGGCTGGAAACCTGGGGCACACAGCTGTGGCAGATGTGTGGACACATCTCCTGTCTCTCTGGGGAGTTACAGTGAAAAGTAAAACACTGCACACTCCTTGTTCATTCATTTATTCTCCTAAAAATAAGCGCATTAATGCCTAAAAAGTCCATGATAAAAAAGCCCCCCCCCCCCCCCGTGCGCTGCACATCACACTGGAACACACTGGCACACATGCTCCCTGTTCATTCATTCCCCTAAAAAAAAATCATACATTAATGCCTACTCTATAGATGCCAACAGTAAGTCCGCAATTAAAATGAGTATGGATGAAATAAAAAAAGAGCTTTTCCACTGGTAGCTACTCCAGACAACCAAATCAAGTTAAAAGCACAGAAAATGTGAAATTTTCAAACTGGGTTGTTTTCTTTAACAAGCAAATAGAATATTTTTTCACTCACTGACAGTGGAACACTTTCGCGCTGTAGACTATGTAAATATGGACAACATGATGCCGCTTACGCCCACTGTAGAAAAGTGAAGCTCTATTTCCAAAGTAGCATCAAGTTTGTAAGAGTTTGTGAACAGCTTATTTCTGCTGTTAAAGGAGCCATGGATAATTTTTCTCAGTAGTGTATGCAGTGTTACATTTCCATCATCCTAGCTGCCTAACAGTGACTAAGACCTAAAACAGGGAACTGTAGCTTTGAGAGTAAGTTATGGATAAAGTTTTCTTTTCACTAATACCATCGGCAACCTCTTTCTCCATTTTAGTGAACAGATAATAGCGGTTGCTCACAACATGTGTCCTTTTCCTGCTTATGTACTTACATAGCAAGAGATCAGGTTTTCCTAGAAAAGTTGGACTGACATAGAGGAACATTAAATAGTGAAGCAAACTTCCAGTCTGAATACTAATTGTGTCATTGTACCCTTGTAATATAGGTTTTAAAAACATAGGCTGCTAAAAGTTAATACTGCTGAAAAAGAAGTTAACTGTGTTGCTTTTAAGTTTTGAAGTATAACATGGGATTCTAGAGGGATTCGGTTTGAAATCACCCTCAAGTGGCGATTTAAGGCACTCATGCACCAGATTCATTTTGTTGCCTTGGAGATTAATTTATGCTAATTACAGTATATTGGTGAATGACACTTCAGATGGCAGAAAGGTGGGACCTTTTCAGATGGGGCAGCTTGGTGGTGCAGTGGTTAGCACTGTGTCAGCACGGGCAAGAAGGTCACAGGATTGATCCCACCCCCTGACCATCGGTGACCCTTCTGTGTGGAGTTTGCATGTTCTCCCCATGTCTGCCTGGGTTCTCTCCAGGTAGTCTGGTTTCCTCCCACAGGCCAAAGACATGTAGGTTAGGTTAATTGGCATCATCTGGGGATTAAATTGTCCTTAGGTATGAATGTGAGAGTGAATGGTTGTTTGTCTCTCAGTGTTGGCCCTGCGATGGACTTGCAATCTGTCCAGGGTGTACCCTGCCTCTCCCCTTCAGCCACTGGGATAGGCTCCAAGCCCGCCCCCCCCCCCCCGACCCCAAAAGGATTAAGCGGTAGAAGATGGATGGATGGATGGATGAATACTTCAGATGTCTGTTCAAGAATAATGTAATCTGTAATATTCTCACCTGAAAAGTATAGTCTGACAGACCATTTGCAATGCCACATAATGTCTAAAATTATTGGACTTGTTTGAAACTGTGGTCAGTGTTACACTTGTTGAAAATTATACCACATGGACAAAAGTACTGAACCACTCACACATTACTTTTATGGCTCCCATTCTAAATCCCCAGGAATTATTCTAGAGTTGGTCCTCGTTTGCAGCTTTAACAGGTTCCACCCTTCTTTCTACAAGGTTTTGGAGTGCATCTTACAGAGTTTCTTGCCATTCATCCAGAAGAACATTTGTGGGGTCAGATTGATGTTAGACCAGAGATCCTGGCTTCAGTCTCTGTTCTAGTTCATCCAAAAGGTTTTGGATGAGGTTGAGGTCACGGCTCTATTTGGACCAGTCAGGTTCTTCCACACCTAACTCATCTAGCATTGCTTTACACACCGGGGTACAGTCATGCTGGAGCTTAAAAGGGCCTTTCTCAAATTTTCCAACAAAATTGGAAGCATAGAATTTTGCATCAAGCATCAAGATTTGGCTCTGGATGAAGCACACGAAGGTAATGATTAAGAGGTGTGCCTAATGCATTTCTCTATTTAGTTTAATTTAAAACATGCTCTTATAGCTCTTGGGAATCGACATCCACATTTTTTTTAAGAGGGTGGGACCTTTCCAGATATGCCCAGTGTGGAATAGGCAGAAAATCCTTGAAGATTTCATCCCTTGAACTCTGTGTTTAAGATTCCTGTGGCTCCAGCAATTTCAGTCCAGGCTTAAAAGCCACAAGCTGTCGATTGTGTGACATGACCGTACTGTAGAGCCCAGCTCTGATGTAGCTCAGCTAACGGTCTCCCTGCCTGGACTGCTCCACCGTGCAGAGAACATTCAAAAATCGTAAGACTTCTGCATGTTTTACCAATCAGTCACTGGAGCACTGAATGTCATTAGTACTTCTGATTTAAGGATTTGGGGGAAGGAAGGATATAATGAATTTAGTTATATTCTTGTTTTTTTTTCTGTCAACATACTCTTAACTCTGGTTGAAATAGTTGTCTCTACTGCTGTTTCCTATCTTGGCCTGTTTTGAGTTCTTTATCTTCTTTCTAGAGAGTCATGTGAGTCGGAGGATGCTGCCAGCTTGCCGTCTTTATATCCGTCCTCACCCACAGAGAATGGAGCTGTGACCACAGACGCACGGAGTCGACCCAATTCCAAAAGCACTTTAGAGGAGAATGCCTATGAGGACATAGTAGGTAAGCACACTGGCTCATTAGTTGTAAAAAAAAAACAAAAAACAAGAAGAACAAGACCGATGGCTGTTCTTAGACTTGTTGACCCATGATAGGCTGTTATTTTATTTCTTCTGAGGCAATAATACATCAACATTAGTATTCCTGTCCTTTGTGCTTGTTGAATGTGCATACTTCCTGGTTTTCTTTGACTTTTGTGAGAGAAAAATGAATATTTGTGGTAATGTGAGACAAAACTTTGACTCTGGGAAAATGTATTCATCCTAAAAATAGTACACAGATTATGTGATTGTTGATTGTTGCCTTGGCATATATCAAGCTATTCAATAGAAATCATGTAGTTTTAGGTACTAGTCATAAGTATTACAATATATATATATATATATATATATATACACTGTATATATACTGGGTGTTTTCCAAACTGTCCATATAGTGTATATTTTTATTCTTATATATCTTTTTTTTTTGTTAATTGTTTAACCTGTATAAAGAAACAAGGCCATTTTCATTTCCTTATAAAAACTACAGTACACGCTCTCTCAATTGAAAGCTCCCCAGCTCTTCCTTTCTAACAGTGAGCTAACCTTCTTACTGCCTCGCTGTCTGACTGTTTGACAGTCTTTGGTATCATTCAGATTCTCATCCCATGTTGGGACAGACTGATTCCATCATCTTAGGGTGGTCCTTGATTGATATAGCACATATGCACAACAACAGCCGTCTCATAGCACTTTAAAATGTAGGGTTCTGTAAAAAGCTAAAGTTAGAGTTCATGGGATGAGGAAGATGCTAGAAAGGCAGCTGACTGATGCTCAATTATAATTATTAGCACAAAGAATTATTGGCACAAAGAATATGTATACAGTGGTGTGAAGTGTTTGCTCCCTTCCTGATTTCTCATTTTTTGGTGTTTGTCACACTTAAATGTTTCAGATCATCAAATAAATTTAAACATTAGACAAAGATAACAAGTAAACACAAAATGCAGTTTTGAAATGAAGGTGTTTATTATTAAGGGTAAAAAAAATCCAAACCTACATGGCCCTGTGTGAAAAAGTGATTGCCCCCCCCCCCCCCCAAAAAAAATCCCCCCATAAATTAACTGTGGTTTACCACATCTTTGGAAAGCTGAGTTCAATTTCTCTAGCCACACCCAGGCCTGATTATTGCCACACCTGTTCTCAATCAAGAAATCACTTAAATAGGACCTACCTGACAAAGTGAAGTAGACCAAAAGATCTTCAAAAGCTAGACATCATGCTGCGATCCAAAGAAATTCAGAAACAAATGAGAAACAAATTAATTGAGATATATCAGTCTCGAAAAGGTTATAAAGCCATTTTTAAAGCTGAGGGACTCCAATGAACCACAGTGAGAACCATTATCCACAAATGGTGAAAACATGGAACAGTGGTGAACCTACTCAGGAGTGGCCGGCCGACCAAAATTACCCAAAGAGCGCAGTGACGACTCATCCAAGAGGTCACAAAAGACCTCACAACAACATCCAAAGAACTGCAGGTCTCACTTGTCTCAGTTAAGGTCAGTGTTCATGACTCCACCATAAGAAAGAGACTGGGCAAAATTGGCCTGCATGGCAGAGTTCCAAGACAAATACCACTGCTGAGCAAAAAGACCATAAAGTTTTGCCAGAAAACATCTTGATGATCCCCCAGACTTTTGGGAAAATACTCTGTGGACTGACGAGACAAAAGTTGAACTTTTTGGAAGGTGTGTGTCCCATTATATCTGGCACAAAAGTAACAGCATTTCAGGAAAGGAACATCATACTGACAGTAAAATATGGTGGTGGTAGTGTGATGGTCTGGGGCTGTTTTGCTGCTTCAGGACCTGGAAGACTTGCTGTGGTAAATGGAACCATGAATTCTGCTGTCTACCAAAAAATCCTGAAGGAGAATGTCCGTCCGTCTGTTCGTGACCTCAAGCTGAAGCGCACTTGGGTTCTGCAGCAGGACAATGTTCCAAAACACACCAGCAAGTCCACCTCTGAATGGCTTTAGAAAAACAAAATGAAGACTTTTGAGTGGCCTAGTCAAAGTCCTGACCTGAATCTGATTGAGATGCTGTGGCATGACCTTAAAAAGGTGGTTCATGCTTGAAAACCCTCCAATGTGGCTGAATTACAACAATTCTGCAAAGATGAGTGGGCCAGAATTCCTCCACAGCGCTGTAAAAGACTCATTGCCAGTTACTGCAAACACTTGATTGCAGTTGTTGCTGCTCAGGGTGGTCCGACCACTTATTAGGTTTAGGGGGCAATCACTTTTTCACACAGGGCCATGCAGTTTTGGATTTTTTTTTTTGTACCCTTAGTAATAAACACCTTCATTTCAAAACTGCATTTTGTGTTTACTTGTGTTATCTTTGTCTCATATTTAAATTTGTTTGATGATCGGAAACATTTAAGTGTGACAAACATACAAAGAAATGAGAAATCAGGAAGGGGACAAACACTTTTTCACACCCCTGTATATACTGTAGATGCTGTATTTGTACATCCCTCCCCCTGTAACATAAATTACATTTCGGTCAGTCAAATTGTTCGAGAAGCACAGCATTCATATTTGAGTTGTGTCAATTTAACTGAACAAATTTGTTAGTTTTTCTTCATAATCTTTAAAGCAAATCTTAAAATCTCTGTTAGATATTAAGGGTGGCTCCTTCTCTTGCTTCTGTACAAATAAGTGAAGCTTAGAAAAATTCCCACTGTGGGAGCAGTCAGTGAACACAAGATTAATGGATAACATGTGGCTCTATGTGTTGCATTTGACTGTGGAGATTAGGGGTTTTCTGCATTATTCGTACGGCCATCCTCAAACATGGTCGTAGAGTATGAGCGTTGAAACCTCTCACAGTAAACGTCTTGTCTTGAACCATACTGTAATCAGGAACAGCACTGACTGATTTTTATTATTGTTGTGCATCATCCTCTTGCATTTCATTCTGTGCCTCTCCATAACTGAGACAACTCGGTAGTTTGTTCTCTGAGACAATGTGTGTACGAAATGCTGGACATGCTGAAGAGCCAAATTCCTTTCCACCAGCAAATGACCCCAGGCTCCCTGCCCAGCTCAGTTCCCCGGTGCATATTTAACGTGGCGAAAATGTGTCGGTGCATGCATAAGCTTATGATAAGATTTGGATTTCACATGCAGTAAAAAACTTCTCACATGCTGAAATGTATTTCATGGTAAATAATTATGACCAAACAAGATTAAGATTTTTTTTTTTTTTTTTTTTTTTTACATACCGTAGGCATGACATCATTTTGTGGCATAGCTATTTTTTTTTCTTATCAAATTTTGGATCTGTTTAAGGCTTGTGAGTTTTTTTTCTTTTTCATTTTCTGACTGAGGAAGACCAGCAGTCTCAGCGATAGTCAGAGCAGGGTGGATTTTCCTGTGAATCTCAACAAAGACCCTATTGTTCATCCAGCACTGTGAGGGAAGCGTTTGCAGTCTGGAGACACCATCATTTGGCCATCTTTGGTTTCTTCTTCCAAGCTTGGTACTGCATAAAATAAAAGTTTTTGAGCTTGTTCGTCAGATGTTTGAGAAGCAGCCAAAGCTTGAACTCCATAAGGTCACTTCAGTGGAACGGATACAGAAGATTAAAACTGTTTATGCTTTGTATGTATATGTATTATGTCCAGTGAAGACATAGGGTATTTGGTATGATAACGCCAACCTAAAGTGAGGGTAATCCTAGTTTATTGCCTCCTCCAAGGGGGTTATGTTTTCGGTGGCATTTGTTTGTTTGTTTGTCTTTTAGCAGGATTACGCAAAAACTACTAGTCAGATTTGGATGAAATTTTCACCAAAGGTGGCCCTTGGCCTAAGGATTAACCCATTAGATTTTGGTGATGACCTGAGAGTGCATACTTCCGCCAAGGCCCTTGTTTTTATTTGTGCAGCAGGATTATACAAAAACTACTGGATGGATTTTGATGAAATTTTCACCAGAGATGGTCCTTGGGCTGCAGAAGAACCCATTAGATTTTGTTGATGATCCGTGAGTGCATACCTCCACCAAGGCCCAATCTTCTAGCAGTGGTTTAGCAGGATTACGCAAAAACGGATGGATTTTGATCAGATTTTCACCAGTGGAGGTCTTTGGGTTACAGATGAACTCATTAGATTTTGGAGCTGATCTATGAGCGCATACCTCTACCAAGGCCCTATCTTGCAATGTATGGCGAGATGGAGGCAGGGAGGTACGGACAGATGGATGGACAAAGGGAGGGAAGGAGCCTTGGTGGAGGTATGCATTCTCTTAGTGCATTTCTAGTTTTGAATATAATGGGAAAATATTTAACATTTCCTTTCTGCTAGAGCAGCGTTGCCTCCATGACTGTCCTGGAAGCACATCTAGTAATTTATTTATTTTTTGTGTGTGTGTGTGTGTGTGTGTGTGTGTGTGTGTTTAGGTTCTTGTGTTTGCAGAGTACCAGTAATTTGTAATGTGTGCTGCAGTGTTGTCACAAGATAGATTGTGATCTTTAGGCTCTGCTTAAGTGCTTTGAGCTAATGTTGCTGATAGAAGGGCTGCCATCTGTTTACACACTGATGAATCACACCGTGTGACACAATGATTCAGCTGTCTGTGTGGTACAGTTAATGAGTGATTCAAAACTTAAACCAAGATAGTGATTCCCTGCCAGTGCACAAGTAGTCAGTGGATGGGCTATAACTCTCCTCTATATTCTCTACCAACAGCTCTGGGTAGCTCCCCCATCTCTTTCTCATTTCCCATAAGATAGGAGCAGACATAAATAATACAAACATATGCATCAGTGACATACTGTATGTCCATGTTGGCTTTCCAGGCTCATGCCCTTTCAACCTTGATCTTTGACCTTTTGATTCCAAAAACCTAGCCAGAGGTGAGAGTCTGACTGTTGACCTGTGCACTAAGTTTGGTGACCATAGCTCTTATAATAAAGTAATATAGACCAAATCTAATTTTTAGCTTTCATGACCCTATGACCTTGATATTTGACCTTTTGACCTCAAAAACATAGCCACAGGTTATAATTCCAAGGCCAAACTGTGGAGGCGCAAAATTTGGTAACTCTACATTTCACTTTGTCACAAACTGCTGAAATTGTTCATTAAAAAGACGATAATCAGTTTTGTTAACATTACAAACCAAAATGTGAGTCCTATTGTGTAACATGCTAAAGAATAGTGAAAACTGTAAATTAACAATTTAAATTAACCAAAGGGCATCCAGTCAGCTGGATGAGCAGCCACTGTCCCCTCACCTTTCGCACATTCACACCTGGCCCCACTCTAGAGTCTCTGTTGAAGAAATGTGCATGTTTTAGAACTGTGGGAAGAAACCCCAAGTACCCACAAAAACCTGTCAAACTTGTTTTGCACGTAAGGTTTTGCATTGACTTGCTCCACCTTCTTCAAATTAATTCATCAAGAGGACTGTTGGTGGTATTGCCACAGGGGCCACTATAAGAGGGGACTGTGAAGTGCAGTATAGATGAACCACTTTTGGTCAAACTGTGTTGTCAGTAAAAGAGTGTAAATACTGGAATACATTACCAGTCGCTTTGCGAGATTCTCTCTCATACTGCAGTTTTAAGGCTCCTGTCAAACAGTGGTTGATGGAACAGCAACCCTGTGATCACTTTTAATTTTTGTATGTTCTTTTGTCTTTTCTCTACTAGAATCTTATTTTGTTTCTTGTGTATTGTTTTAATTCTCTTTGTAGTACTTGTTTCATTTTTATCTGTACACTCTTTTTTCTTCTTACCTACCTTGGGACTATATATGTAAATAGGTATATTTGCTATAATCTGGCAAGTTTACATCTGTAGTCATGCCCAGTAATTTGCACATTCCTAAACTAAATAAACATACAAATAATTAAATGAATACATGCAAACTCCGCACATATAGACCCTGTCAGTTGGTGGATTCAGATGCCAGACCCTTTTGCTGTGCAGCAGTAGTACTAACCACTATAGTAAAAAATAATGGGTAAATTGACTCAAAGAATACACAGGAACAGGCAACTCATGATGCTCTGTCTGTTGCCACATTTTAATCACATTTTCATAGATTGCCAAAAAACCATGGTGGAAGTATGCCCTCTCTGAGTGGCCTCTTGTTGAAATAATAAACCAGAAGTTAAACAGTTTCACTCTAATATCTACTGACAAGGAATTATATTAATTCAGTTGATTAGCGTGAATGCTCAGTTTAAGGGCCTCTTTACATAGATGGAGATTGTTTGATGACCATTGAGAGATCAGCAATTGACCCCATCTGTCAATGATCTGCTAAAGCCTCAAAAAGTATTTGGGAGATTGTTGTACGATTATCATGGTCATCTAAAGAGATCTTTGAAAGATCCTTGAGAGAGTACTAAGCGACCAAGAGAGATTGCTGAGGGATCATTGAGAGTTTGTTGGGTAACCTAAGAGGTGTGTGTGTATATCAGGGCTATTCAATTACAAAATCAGTTGGACCGCAATTTGAATTTAAGACATGTAACTGGGCCGCACATGTTCAGCGATCCGTTGAATATGACAAATTTCAAACCAACATAGATCAGTATGACAAAAAACATGCACTTTTTATTCATTGTCTTGGTTTTAAATGTGTGCTTGGCACATGACAAAGGCACATCAAACGTGCATAAAAACACAATAACAGTGCTGGGGTTGAGCAGAACTGAAGTAGTATAAATATTTTTCTCTTGAACAAGAAATAAGTAGAATGGGGGAAAAAAATTCTGTAAATAACCATTTTGGTCACATCTTACTCAGGCATGTCTCAAAGTGCATAAAAACTCAGTGTGCACTGTTAGTAGCATTAACATTTGTTTCCCTTTTGAAATAAAATATACTACATCCTGGTCATAACTGACCTTGGCACATCACAAAGTGCATTTAGCTGAATAAAAAAATGAACTGTGAATCCTCTAAATACAGTATGCGTTTTTAGTGGGATGGTCCAGGAGTGTCAAATATATAGCTTGTGGGCCAAAAACGGCCCACCAGGGGGTCCAAAATGTTCTGTGAATTTACAGCTTTATTTCTACTAAATTTCTGACTTTCTACTGATTACAATAGTTTATGTAAATCTGAGACTTTTTTCTCTGTAAGATGACTTTTTTTTCCTGTTTTCTTTTTCTTCTTTTTTCTGATGAGAACAGGGGCCCTTGATCTTGCTATGTGTGCAAGATGATTTAAGTATGCATTTAAAAATAACGTGAAAGTTACTTTTCCAAGTAACTAGTTACTTTAATCATGCAGTAACTCAAAAGTAACTCAGTTACTTTTGAAAAGAAGTAACTGGTAACTGTAACTAGTTACAGTTAGTTTTTTAGTAACTTGCCCAACACTGGTCGTCACGAGCGAGATAGTTGTTTGTTTATGTTTGCAATTTTTCTGCTAAAATGGAAATTGTCTGTTGTGTCATCAACCTCCCCATGCGCCTTTACGTAGCGCATGGAGGAGGGGAAGGATGAATGGATTTACGCGCAAGGGTTACACCACAGCGCATTTATTTAACACAAAAGCAGACAGTTCCATAAAGGTGAAGACATACAAAAAGGGAACAGGACACACTAAAGGGCTTGCACACCAGGTGTACGGTGGGCAGACCAGTGTGCAGTGGCCACAAAAAATAAACAATACAAAACACAAAAAATATGATGACTTACTATTGGTGTTCCTGGGCCGACATCGCCCAACAAATGCAGGAGGAGAAGTGAATTAACCACAATGGCGTCC
This sequence comes from Pholidichthys leucotaenia, assembly GCA_020510985.1. Classification (NCBI taxonomy): domain Eukaryota; kingdom Metazoa; phylum Chordata; class Actinopteri; order Cichliformes; family Pholidichthyidae; genus Pholidichthys; species Pholidichthys leucotaenia. The sequence goes on along the minus strand of CM035837.1, from coordinate 310,190,973 downwards.
CAGAGCTGACATCGCTCAAAGGACGTAGAGAATCCACAGCAACGAGGAAGTGGTTAATTCGTTTACTCACATGAACATGACGAAGCTCATACAGCAATGCACGTCCGTATGGAACAGCTCAATGGTCCAGTAATGCTTGACTGGCAAAGGACGCCTAAGTACAAGCATTGCTGGCTCCACAAATTGAGCACACCTGGGCGAAGTGTGGGAATGACAATTACCGGGGAGAAATCAGCTGGCTGTCAAGAGGGGGGGAGGGTGGCATGGTTGGACCGGCGAGTGTTAGACAACGCCCACATGAATGTAGGTCAAAGAGGCTGCCTAACAGCCACCGGCCAGAGCGGTGGCTAAGGACACGGAAAAGAAAAAGAACAAAGACATAAACACCACAAGAACTCAAAAGATAACAATATATAAATCACCCGACACCCGAGCCACAGAGAACGGTCAGAACCGAGCCTACAGGAAACATCGGCTTGGTTCATGACATGTTGTGACACAAAAGGTTTTGTGTTGATCTGCTTAAAGGCCAAATGTCACGTAACAGGGTACTTTAAATATCTTGAAACTAGATATAAAAGGGAACCGATCCGTTCGGGTCTTGGTGCATATGCTTCAGTAACAACGGAATATTCGTTAATTTAAAACTGCCGCACTTGGCCTGACACGGCCCCTGGAATCGCCTGGGGAAGAAGGCGGAAGTGACGAAATCGATTGTACCCTAGTTTGATGCTTGGGGTATTTCAATTGATTGTTTATATGGAGACTAGAAGGTTGAAGTGAGCAACAAGAAAGAAAAAATTGGATATTTCACCCATACCTTAAAACGGGACTATCAGGGACAGCTGGGTAATAAGGGACACTTCTCTGGGAAATGTTTTCTTACCTGTCAAGTGAGACGTTTTCGCCGTACTTCAACACCGTAAAAAGCGGCTATAAGCAACGGCGGAGCAACAAGGCACACCTCTCTGGGATCTCTGTCTGTTCCGCAACCGCTGCACAGCTCAACGTGTTAAACCATTGTCCTAATGACTTCTCATGGTAGTGAGAATTGCTCCCGCTGAGCGATCAGCCCGCCCCAGCTGTGAGTGATCACACACAGGACTGCTCCTCAACACACTCAGTTTTTTTTCCAGTATATTTTTTCTTTTGGGCGTATAGAAATGGCAATACGCCTGTTTTTGCTAAAATTGCATTTTCCCCGTATTTTCCTTAAAATATTTGACAATAACAACACGAACTACATTTAAAACATTTCCCAGAAAAGTGTCCACCACCACTCCGCCCACCAAAATACGGCGAAAACGTCTCCCTTGACAGGTATGCGCCTCCATTTTCATATTGATCTGGTCAATTTCTTGACAGCAGCGGCTCTCCTCCACTGTAATAATAATGGCTTCCGAAAAATCAATATTTATGGGGCGCCCTCGACAGACCCCCTTCGGCTTCGCAATTCTGGAGGCGATTAATGTCCAGTTCAATGACATTTTCCACTGGTTCTGCTCTCTGGTCATCGTTGGAACTGTTGTCATCAGACAAAGCATCTGATTCCGTCTCGGACGGCTCGAACCTGTAAGGTTCTATGCCTCTGTCACTGTCTGAACCACTGACAAAAAAAAAAGACAAAAAAAAAAGACAAAACTAAACTAATTTGTTCACAATCACTGTCACTTTCCGTCATGATTGTCCAATGTTGATAAGTGTGAATGTGGATAGGCAGGGCAGCCAGGGTACAACTGGTGATGTCAAAAACATGGGCGTGGTCTGGACTGGCTGTCACAAGCCAGCAAGCAAGGTGGGGCCTTCACCTGGTGTATTTTGTGCAATTATGTAAATACAGGTGGGTGATATGGTCTCCGGTATGAATATTTGGTTTAAGCTATGTGTATTTTATCTAAATTCGTTGTCATTTAGAAAAAAAAATTATGTGACATTTGGCCTTTAAAAGTGGTGGATGTTTGCTTCTCTTACCTTTTATTTTATTGATTTTATTGACTGTGGTTTCTACTCGTGCTAAGTTTTCTATTGTCTTGGTTTTATATTGTTTTTGTGCTAGTGTCCTGCTCCTTGCGTTTATGTTTTTATGCGTGTCCTTGTTGTACAACACTTTGTGTAGCAAATGTTGTTTTTTAAAGTGCTTTATAAAGTTGATTGATTGATTTGCTATGGGAGAAAGAGCCAGCTCCTTTTCAGCAGGTGCTGGTTGTTGTTCAGCGATGTTATTGAGTCATGGCATTCTGTTGTTTGCACATGCAGTAATACTTTCAAGAATTTTCTGGAGAATATTCTGGATAGTTTTTGTCATTTTGGATATGTTGAGAGTTTTAATAAACCTGCAGGTGAAGATAGCAGGCATATTTGTCCACTCTCATGTTCATAACAGTATGACAAACTTGAAAAATTACCGACTTAAAGTACACTGTATCTGTATGGAAAAAACCCCACAATCAACGCGTTATTAATCGCGATTAACTCAACATTGCAAAAGATTAATTAATTAATTAATTAAACGATTAAAAATTTTAATCGTCCAACACACACACACACACACACACACGTTTCCCCTAGGTTTCCAGTCTTTGGGGGGTGCAGCGTGAAGGTCGACAACGACAAACTCTTAAAGGAATCATGGTGTTCATAAGTTTCTTTTAATAACAGCAGTCAGTATAAATAAAAACTGTAAAAAACAATTATTGAACAAAACATCAGAATATGTGAAAGGCACTGAACGAAATATCTGAACATTTGTTTATATGGCAATTATCCACAAAGTGTGCAGCTTTTGTCACTGCAGCGTATTTTTCTGGGCTTCTGGGAGACCATTTCAAAAACCTCTTGATATGGGAAGTCTGACACATCTGGCCCGTTTATTGAGAATTGCATGCAGGCTGCAAGATGTTCTGGGTCGAAACCTGTCATCCAGTGATGACTGGACTTTTGCTGCTTGTCAGGGCAGGGCGTGCAGCACTTGACCCTTTTTTACATTTGGACCTGGAGCAGGAGAGCTACTTCAGCTGCTACTAGCAGGAGAGCTAGTGTTGCAACCTTCATCATCCTGGGTGCGTTTAAAAAAGCGCAGAATTTTTTTTTCTGCTTCTCAGTTGGCTAACATAACATGCTTTCCTACGCGCTCTCTCTGTTGGTGCAAGTGTGTTCACCTGTATGTGTGCACGCACACAGCGTGTTCATGTGTGTGTGATGTGTATGTTTCTGTGTTTATGCGCAGCAGAGTTCTGCCCCGCTGCATGAGAGTGCAGAGAGGAGAAGAGGCAGAAATGAGCTGCTGTTGTGTAAATAAGATAAATAATACAAGGATATTTAGTTTGTTTAATAAAATGACAAGGTAAAGACTTGTTCTATAGTGAATGCATCTTAAAATGACTTCTGTTGTGATCTGGCGCTATATAGAAAAATAAAATTAAATAAAACTAGAAAAGCGCTCAGCGTGCATACCTGTGCCAAGGCTCCTTCCTTCACTCCCTTTGTCCATCCATCTGTCCGTACCTTCCTGCCTCCATCCTACCATGGATTGCAAGATAGGGCCTTCCTAGAGGTATGTGCTCATAGATCAGCTCCAAAATCTAATGAGTTCGTCTATAACCCAAGGACCTCCTCTGGTGAAAATTTGATCAAAATTCATCCATTAGTTTTTGTGTAATCCTGCTAAATCACTGCTAGAAGATTGAGCCTTGGTGGAGGTATGCACTAATGGATCACCTCCAAAATGTAATGGGTTCGTGTGTAGCCCAAGAGCCATCTCTGGTGAAAATTTGATCAAAATCCATCCTTTAGTTTTTGAGTAATCTTGCTAACATATTGACCATGTTTACATGTACATGAATAAACTGGTAATGATTGGGTTTCTGGAGTTATCTGATTATTCAAGTGGCCATGTAAACAGAGTAATCCGATAGATTGCTCTGTTTACCCTGGTTACAATGTAACCAGGGTCATTAACTCAAGTGGTTTACCCTCCAATAATCCATTTATTTTAGTGCATGTAAGCACAAAAAACAGATTATTGCCATTGTCAGTTTATTCCCAGTAATCGGTTTATTGTGACCATGTAACCTGGGTCAGTGTGAAAAGAGAGCCTTGGCGGAGGTATGCGCTACTCGAGTACATTCATTTTGTCTTCTTTTCCAATAACTAATTTACTGTTTCTTTTTTTATCAGACAAAAAGGTAGAAGATGTTCTTTCTTTTACCTTGACATGTATTGACTGACACCTGCAGTCTTCTTCAGAAGCGTCAGCTCCTTGCTGTGATGTGTAGTTTTATCAGCTGTTTTCCTTAGGTGTGGCCAGCCTGATGGACCTGACAGATCCATCACGCTGGCCACGCCTCCTACCGTCAGGCGGTCTCTGGAGGATGGAGCCCCAAGTGTGGGAGAACATGAATGCTCCCTCATCCCGTTTCATGGTGTCCTTTGCACGTTTTCTGATTTCTATGGCTTCCTTGATCCAGCGTTTGTATTTATTATCTTCTGATCCAATGATTCCTATATTGTCCCAATCCATGATGTGATTGTTCCTTTTGGAGTGATCCGACATTGCTGATTTCATGGTTTCCTGTTCTGCCTTTTCTTTTTGTGATCTTGTGTGTCGTTCTAGTGTTTCCTTTTCACATTCCTTCTGGTGTTCGTTCTTTCTTGTGTTGAGTGTTCTTCCTGTTTCCCCTTTGTATGTCTTGTCACATGATCTGCATGGAATTTTGTATATTATGTTGTGTTTTTTGTCCTGTACTATTTTGTCTTTACCGGAGTGGTGGCTTAGAAGTAGAGCGTCCAGCCCACATATAAAAATGGTACTTTCTGCCTTCTAGTTTGGTGCTCAACATAATGGAACGGGGAAAGAAAAGTTAACGCACAGAGCTATTAGAGGACTGACCTCCCACTGTAGCTTTCACTACTTACAGTAGCTGTATGGCCTAGGATCAGAGAAACGTAGATAGGCGCTGGCCCCACACACCACATGGTGTCCCACATGCTGTGGAAGGGATTAACTTAACTATTTTGTCGTTGGGATGTACTAGTAGCTGTCTTATTTTTATGTGAATGAGTCAAAACTTTGAGGACTATGGAGATCTACTGTAGATCATTGAGAGATCTTGGTGAACACTGAGAGATCATTGAAAGAGCGTTTGGAGATCTAGCCATTTTGTGATCACTCAGTGATCTCTCACTGATTTCCACCTCTGTGTAAAGGGGGTATTAAGTAGAGCAGACTCAGTTTAAAAAGATAGGTTTCAATGAACCAATATGAACAGTTGAATATACAAGTATTGATGGTGAAAGGATTATTGAGTCAGTGTGGCAGAACTACACCCACGAAAGGACATGTTCTTTAATGCTGGATATGCCAAAAATACAGCACATTCTTCTTCATAATGTCTCCAGTGTGGCCACAAACAGACCAACAGATCCTCATGACGGACTTACTGTAATGTGTGTGAGCTTCCAGAAAACTATAAAGCCTGTTTTTGATCCCATACATAGCTCTGTTTAAACCATGAAAGCTAGAATAGTGCTACCATGCCATATCCCTGTTTTTATGGTGTAAGTTGATACCCACATTGTCGGTAGAGTGTATTCTGTGTCTTGCCCTGCCTTAGAGTCCATTGTGTGGACGCAGAAATGTACAATCACATGCGGCTGAGGTGTGCCTCCTCCCTACATGAAGTGATGTGTCTGGGAGTGTGTTAGAGGGTGATCCTGATGTTTGTAATCAGAGGAGTAGATTAGTACCCTCCAGTACATAAGCAGCTTTGCAGACATATCATTTTCCCAGCAGGTTCTCATTACAGTTTTGCTTCAGTTTAATGGAGTAGCGGCGCAACATGGGGTCGGACTAAACCTCCTCATTCTGCTCCTCAGCTTTAATGATGCACATAAAAATAACTCCTCTAAGCTAATTTACTGTGTGAAATAAGTGACTGACGATCCCTGTCAGTGAATGGTGTCTGTGTATGTGAGCACGGGTCCTTGGTTTAGTGATTAACCTAAAAATAGGAAACCAAACAAAACTGCCTGTTTTAATGTTGAGAGTTTTAAAAACAATAATTGTTGTCGAGTCCATCAGGCTTTCCACTTAGAAAAAGAATCAGTTACCAAACATTTTATTTTTAGTTTGGGCTGACATACAACACTGATTTCTTTTTTTCCATTTTTTTTTTCAAAAGTTCCCTTCATGCATTTTGACACCATCTGGCCCTGTTTTTGTTCTTCACCGTGGTTCCTTTTCTTTCTCACAACCTTTTTCAGACCCTGCCAAAAAGCTATTCTCAGAGCCCATGTCTGAATCGACATGGACGCTGTTACACAAGTTCACTCTTTATTGAAGTTGGTCCTTTGCCAGGTGACATCAGTGAGGGTTTTGCAATGCTCTGCGATTCTCCTTTTCTTTTCTTTCCTTTCATGCCATCATTGATTGACTGAAGTAAAACTATAGAGCAGTGGCGAAGTCTGTGAAGACCCTCTTCTTCATCTTTCCTCCATGCAGACAGTTCACATATCTGGACAGTGACTCACTAGCGATGCTGTGTCCAGAAGTTTTAGCTGGACCCACTTGTGCCTGTGGAGCTCGCTGCCAACACTAACTGTGTTGAGGGAAAAAGGGAGCTTACTTGAACCAGCTGGGAATGGCCTTTGACTTACCTTTCCTGACTCATCTGTTTTGAGGCTAACCCAGGAAGGCCCCTCATGACTTTTCCTGCCCTCACTTTACCTTCTCTGCCTCACCTGTCCTCATTCAAAAACAAGTTGTACGAACAGTTCAGCACAGTTTAGACATGATGGTTTAAGTTCCGGTGAATTCTTCTTATTGCCTACAGAAAAGGAAAATCCTTACGAGGATGTTGACCTGAAGCGGAGGAGTTTGGGTCGGAAATCTTGCCTGTTGGAGAGCAGCAGATCCTGGGTGATGATGGACAGGGGGCTGAGCTCTCCACCGCAGGTAAGTCACAAGTCTGTTAGGATCAATAGTGCTAACTTGTTTTTCATGTAAGAGACATAACTGACCTTTTTTCCCTAGCAAATCTGGATAAGATCTTGTAAAGAACGTCACACCACATTTGTGCCGTCACAGGAAACCATTTGACATGTTTAGACCTGGTGATGCTCACCGGAAGGCTCATTTGCCAAGGTTCTTCTGAAATTCATTGCTGTAGCAGTTGTTTTTAGGAAGGAGAGTAATATGTTTTAATATTCCAGAGAACACTTGACAGAGCAGTGACTTTGTTGGGAATAAAGAGGAACACAAACTGCTGTCTCTGTTCAGAGTGGCAGCCAAGTAATCTTTAATTTCTTTGTATATCTCACTATGATGCTTTTATGCTTTGAACAATAGGAAGGATTGGTTCAAAAGTTTTGCTTCTGCATTAATGGTCTGAAACCATTAGTTAGGTCAGCTTAGTGTTCACTCATTGTCAAAGATACATATTTTTTACTTCTGAAACAGATACGTTCTCTTTGCTCTCCCTTCACAACCAAAGCTAACATGTTTATAACTAGGCTAATAACTTTTATGTTCAACTTGCATTAGCCTTAGGACCGTACCAGCTCTCCAAATCCTTAGGATTGCTTTACTACAGCCACTTTCACTTGGTCATGCTCTTAACCATAGAGCAACCAAAAATGAACTCCATTATTTGGTTGTATTCATAGGTCCTTAATCTCAGGGTTAACTAGCATAAATAACTTAAACGTGGCTAATTAGTATAGCTACAAAATACAGGTTTTGCTTTTATTCACTGTCGAATTACACACTTGCTGTTAAGGCCAAACACAAAAATCAAATAAGTTAAAATAAGTTTTACTTTGCCGCTTATTTGTCTCTGAAGTTTTGCTAACATAGTGTTTCAGCGGTTGGCTGTCATAATGTCTACATTCTCCTGGCTGTCGCTCAACTATTTCTTTACTGTGTTTCAAATCACACTCTACCTCTAGTACACTTTTTATTTTGAGTACAGGAGTATATTTAGAGTATATTGAGCAGTTGCAAGTGACGTCACTGGTCATGTGCTGCTTGTTTGCATCACCACATTGGTTGGCAAACTTTGTGAAAGGAACAAAGACGGATAATGGTTTATCATGGTATGTTTTGTTATCATAATAGTAATAATAATAATGGATCAGATTTATATGGCGCTTTACATGTCAAGTGACATCTCAAAGTGCTTACAGTGAGTCCATTATTCATTCACGCCAGACAGACATTGATAGTGGTAAGCTACTTCTGTAGCCACAGCTGCCCTGGGATAGACTGACGGAAACGTGGCTGCCAATCCGCGCCAACGGCCTCTCCGACCACTACTGAACATTTATACACACTCATACCCAGTGTGATGGTGGGTAAAGTGTCTTGCCCAGGGACGCAATGGCAGGAGAGTGGGATTCGAACCGCCAGCCCTCTGGATATTGGAGAATATGTGAAACCTCTCACAAAAAGAATCTGGAATATTATAGAAAGAAAATAGGGGGTAATTAAGAGTGCACGCTCACTGCCCTCGAGCACAGGTCTTCTGTGTGTGTATGTGTGTCACACGCAGGTAGAGCAGAGGCTTGAAGCAGGGTGGATGGTGGCAGCTGTCATTCAGCTGAGTAATCCACACTGGGGCAGACCTTGCTATTCAGTCTCCCAGTGCTGTTCACCTCTTTATTTTTTCACCTTCCCAAGTTTATATTGTATTTATATTGTATTGGCAGATTTTTTTTTTTTCCACGTGAACAGAGACAGTTTCTGGAGCATATCAACACCGGCTTTCCCCGACACAGCTTCAATCAGTGATGAGACCGATCTCTCGGAGGGCCTCTGCTGGCTTTCATGGAAGAGCTTACTGGCTGGTCATTTGCCAGCATCGAAACAGTCTGTCTGCCCCAGTTTGCATCAAGGGAGCCACGTTGTTTCAACTATTCAATAGGAAAATATCCTAAATTTAATGAACAGACACAAGCAGCCTCAGTCAGTGGGAGGCGGAGATTTAAAATACAGGCACATGAATATAAATAATCTGGTCTCGAGGGGGAAAGGCTTCTGACCTAAACAGTTAGCCCCTACCAAAGTTTCAAAGCAATAAAATAACGTGCCCAATCTCTTCCTCTGTTTTGCTGATGTCGCTCTATGAAAAATACCCAGAGCCAGTCTTGCTTTTCTTTTTTGAGGTGAATTTGTATGTTTAAACAGTGAGGAAATGTAGTCAGGAGTCAGTGCGTTTCCATGCATAATAAAACATCAAATACAAGTCTGAAACCAACCATCTCTATCCCCGGGCTATCATTCGTAGCCTAGGCCCATGTGTTCATACATGTAGGCTACTTATCCTTGATGAAATGATCGCTGCAGATCCCACTTGTGGTGAAAGGCTGCCAACCCTTCAGTCTGACTGCTGCTACCCACTTGACTCTCCAAACTGGATCCAATGGAAGCTATTAAAAGACTGTCCTGTGGCTTTATCTTGTCTGTTATGGCAACTTATCGCCATGCTCAAAGTGACCATTGTCAGAGTTGAAATGTCTTCCACTCTAAGTGAGCACAAACCCTTTGATAGCACATTTACAACTTGCCTACCAATATACAGTCCCTCCAGGATTTCGTGGGATGTTTTTATGATTGTTGTGGGCCAAGAAGCCTGAATTTGCGGGAGCTTTTTTAAAAAGTTGCAATAAAAGTTGCAATGTTTTTAGAGTGTTTTTTTGCACTAAAAGTTGTGGGAAGAATTCCAAATTTTAAAGCAGATGCTTTTTTCCAGTTTACTGCCGTGATATTCTATATAACAATACAAGAAAAGCACAGGATTGTCAAAAATTTCCTATTATAGTGATTTGTAAATTAAGCAGTACAGAAAAAAACTCCTGTGCAACAGCAAATACAAACATTAACACAATATCCATTACAACAGCTAAACTGCATTGAATGCATGTTAAAGAGTAGAGATTTGGAAATTATTACCAGCACCTTCATTTGAAAACTCCCTACGGTCCCCAACCACTCGGTACCGAGCGGAGAGGAAAAAATAAATAATTTATTATGTTGCTCTGTATTGTCTATTGGAGTCTGTGCTTTTCTGAAAAAAAAAAAAATACAGAGAATATTCTCTCTCTTTCCATGCCTACCTGTCGGTCTGCTGCATGTCGGTCTTCACACACACACACACACACACACACACATCTTTCATTTACAGTGGGACGGCGGGGGCGGGGGGGGGGGGGGTGCGTTTGTCCGTCCACACCGGAGATTCACAGTTTTAAAGCTCATGGACCAGATGTAGTCATGATTTTACCTCTAAAGATGTATAAATGTTCAAACACTGGCTGTAGTGTAGTGTACTCTCCTTACACGCACTCCCACGATGGAGTGCTTTTCGGCAGGCGCATGTTTTTCAACACAAACCCAGCGCTTCGTACACGCAGTCAGGACGGAGACATGGCGAGGCGTCCACAGGTAGGCTGGGGGAGACGGAAGAAGGGACGGTGTTGAAAACCTCGTGGGTGAGTGGTTTTTTTTAAATCACACACTCCGTTTGCTGATGTGTTCTGTTACTCACTTTAAACTATAAACTCACTACTCACTGTAAACATGGAAGTGAATGCAGCGATGCATTTGATTAGTTAGACTGACTGTTTCAGCGCCAGTTAGACAAATTTGATTGGTGAAATTGGCAGAAGTTGACGAGGATTGGCCAAAATTGTGGGAAAGTTGCGGTGATTAGACAAAGTTGCAAGGTCGCGCAATAGTTGCGCTGATTGACTGATTTCGCGTGAATTAGTGCGATCGCAACATCGCAAAATCCTGGAGGGACTGAATATAGAGACATAAACAGAACACGTGATTTGGTGACGCTGCTGCAAATCCTCAATAGATGGTGTACACGTCATGGTCAAAAAGTGTATGGATCTTTCGCCACTGCATTTTCAGTAGTTACTTTATTAATGATATAGAGAAAGGGGAGGAGCCTCTAACCAACAATATAAACTTTAAACAACAAAAAGTTAACATGCTGGTTCTTGTTAAGTTGCAGAAATACAGCATGCCAACAAGTGACACAGTGAACAGTCTTCAGTAGCTCATTCCCGCGAAGCTGACAGGAGCTAATGTGATAGCGTGGCATCCATCAGCCATCCGTCCACATTTTGTGTAAATCGCTACTCCTCCTAGGCATTTGGCCCGATGCTCACCAAACTCAATCACAAGAGGGTCTGCATCCAGGTTGTACTCAAGGTCAGGAGATCTGGGCACTTAATGATTTTGCAAAAATCACTCCTCCTCTTAGGCAATTACTGCAGTTCTCACCAAACTCACTCAGACCCTCAGGTAGGTCTGCATCCATGTTGAGGTCACTGTCAAAGGTCATGAGATCTGGGCCTTTATGATTTCACAAAAAAAACATTACTCCTCCTAGGCCATTGACCGAGCACTCTTGTTGTAATTTTGTCAGGCCGGAATGAGCTGCTGGTTATTTTTCTGTTTATGCTAATTAGTAAATACAAGTCAGGAGCCCAGAATCACTGGCCATTATGTCAGCAAGAGAGCTTTGAATTTTACGTACTGAGGAGCTAGTGTGCATAGTGTACTACATGAAATTGTTCTAAATGACATATTGAAACACAGTGCTTATGTGTTTTCATTCATGCTGTGCAGTGCCTCTGTATGTTAGCAGTGCAAAGAAAGCATAACATAGCAGCGCTGGTCAGTTAGCTAAATGTGAAAACGGGAGTTTTAAAGGTACTGTCTGGAGCTTTTGGAAATGTGTCCAGAAAATGAACTACAACCCCCATTAACTACATTAATTCCTGTGAATGGCTGCGGGCCAGATTCAACACCAAACCAGCTGAGGCAGCGTTGTGCCTGACTGGAGTGGACCGAACTTCACTTTGTCTTGTGACCACAATGTTTCACTTGAACCTCACTTTCTAAATATTCCAGACAGTACTTGTAGTACAACAAAATATTAAAATGGAAAATTGTTAAGATAAATGTTGCGAATTGATGCGCTCCAACACTGTATGAAAAAAACTTACAAATGAACAAAATGCACCAAACTCTCTGTATTCATTCCTCTCTAGTTGCCCTCCAAACCCAGTAGCCAGTCTCTTCGCCTCCCTGATCCGTGCGACAGGAAGAGCCACCGGATGTCCCAGCTGCCCAAGCGCTACAGCCATGATGAAATGCTGCTTCTCCCTCAGATCGGTGTATCAACATCACCCTGTGGCCCGCTGGACGATAGTCTTGGTAGCACCACCGATACCCTGGCCTCACACAGGCACTGGAGGATCCCCAAGGTACACAGGGATAGATCCTACACAAACACCCACTCCAAGTCCTCGCAGAGCTCTGACTGTGATCTTGTTCTTTTCCCCCTTCACAGACCAGCTCAGGTTTCTGTCAGACTCAGAGCAGCTCTGGATCACTTGCAATTCCATAGTTTAGAAAAGATGCTTTTGAGATAGAAAGCTTTGATGCGTGTAATCACTGTGTGAATTTCCGCTCTCCTAAATGCCTTTCTGCTTTTTTTGTCTGCAACCTTTAACACATGTCTTTTACTCTTAGTTTTGGCCAGGTACAACCGCACTTCCTTTATACTTAGGCTCCAAAGAAACAAAATGTTATGTCAGTACTAGAGAATTTCCTCTGTCCTTTGATTCGCAGCTGGTCCAGAGGATCAACTCCATTTACTGCACTAAACGTGGAAAGAAGAGGCTGAAGAAGCTGTCCATGTCCAATGTTGAGACTGCATCTCTGAGAGGTAAATGCCCTTTTTAGTCCCTTCACCCTCTGTGTAGATAAGTGAGAAAATATTTGTGAATCAGCCACCCACACAGAGCTCTTACTTAGTTCCTAAACAAATGCTTGTGATCTGTAAGAAAGCCTGTCTAACATCTGTCTGCAGATGACAACAGTGAGAGTGAGAGTGACTCTGATGACAGGTTCAAAGGTGAGCGACTACAACCATTATTCTTAATTGTGTTTGGTGTAAATGCTGCTGAGTCTGCAGTTTTGATTTTTGATGGCCTTGTTTAATCAGAAAACCACAGAAAAGTAACTGGGACATTTAGTATGCTCAAATTATCAGTAGGCGCTATAGGATTTATCGTGTCTAAACTAGAGGGCACTGAGAGCACACGTATCTCCACCAAGCTCTGTCTGTCTGTTAGACAGACAGAGTTTATTATTATTTATTAGTTTATTAAGTTTATTAATTTATTTAAGTTTATTATTTATTAGTTTATTAAGCTAAAACTACTGGATGGATTTTGATGATTTTTTTTTTTTTTTTATCTCCAGAGGTGGCCTTTGGGCTATGGATGAACCCATTAGATTTTGGTGATGATCTGAGAGTGCATACCTCCACCAAGGACCTTGTTTGTATTTGTGCAGCAGGATTACACAAAAACTGCTGGATGGATTTGGATGAAATTTTCACCAGAAGTGGCCCTTGGGCTAGAGAGGAACCCATTATATTTTGGTGGTGATCCGAGAATGCATACCTCCACCAAGGCTCTACCTTGCAGTATTAAAGAAAGTGAAAAAGTGATCCAGAATCCACGTCCGGTGCCGGATCAACTCCAAAATCTAATGAGTTCATCCGTAGTCCAAGGGCCACTTCAGGAGAAAATTTCAAAATTCGTCCAGTAGTTTTTGCATAATCCTGCTAAGAAACAATCAGACCAAGAAACAAACAAACAAATGGACATGATCACATTACCTCCTTGGTGGAATTAATGAGATCAAAGGGATGAACCATCTAACAAAAACTCAGTAAAAAGACACAGAAAAGCCAAATATCTAAATAATGTTGAAATTTGGTAAAAAAAAAAAAAAAAAAAAGGGGGGGGGGCCATCAGAGCTTTGACTCAGATGGACAAATGATTCAACATGCAAATAACTCGCCTTCTTCTGTGTGAACTCTGATTAGAAAGATCCCAGCCAACCATCAGCATCACCCATCGTACTGGGAGGTGACCATGCTAATCTGGGGACCAGCATGCCAGCCATGTTTAATCATATATACGACAGGCTCAGTGGGTCTATACGGGACTGAAAGAGAAATTTTTCCAATCTCTTATCATTAACAAGATAAGTTTATTACGATATTTCAAAGCGGCTAAGATACACACCAACGTTGTTTTGTTATTTATTCTGTATCTCTTTTCTGGCTTATGTGTTAAGCATAAAACCCCCACAAATTTATAGTGAGAATGTAGGAGTAAAAAGTTTTAGCACCAATAGCAGCATCAAAAGAGCAGCCAGCATCTAACTGCACCATTACCTATAAAGGCATTTAAACTGCTGGAGATTTATTCCCTTTATTCTACACTCCAAGCTCTACAATAAGTTATGAGTGTGTTTGCATTAAGTTTGTCTCCCTTCTTAGCGCACACCCAGAGGTTGTTGAAGTTGCAGTCCATCCTTCGGCGGGCCCCCAGCTATCGTACGCTGGAGCTGCAGCTCATAGAGTGGCAAGAGAGGGAACTCTTTGAGTACTTTGTGGTGGTTTCCCTGAAAAAGAAGCCAAGCAAGAATTCCTACTCCCCAGAGGTCACCTACCAATTCCCCAAGGTAAATAAAATATGTCATGAGTGAGTTCTTCGGTCCATGTAGTCCCATAGATACCAAGAACCCTCTGAGACAAAATGATTTTCACATCGGCAAGTATCCAAAAAGGACAGAGATATGTCACTGCTTAATGCTTATGTGGGTCAGGCGTCTTTATTATCATTTCTACATGCCTTATATAGTTCAATAGCTGTCCTTATATAATAACATGGAAACTGTAGTGATTTCTTTTTATATTATATTATATAGGTTTTAGTTTCAGCAAAAGTCTCCACTTGGCTTCTCTAACCTTGAATTTTTCAAAATATCAATTGAGTCTTTTACAAGTCACACAGACTCCCAAAGGAATTTTAATAAAGGATGAAAAAGATATAGGAGAGATAATGAGCTGACTGAAATATCCTCTCCTCATCTCCTCTCTGACAGCTGGAGCGGCCCACCAAGCAGATGAGGGAGGCAGAACAGAGGCTCAAAGCCATTCCTCAGTTCTGTTTCCCAGATGCAAAAGACTGGAGTCCCGTCTCGGAGTACACCAGGTATGGCCTCATATGAATGTATTTGAGGTATTTTGGCTCTACAAGCAGTAAAATGACTTCAGGTGAATTTGACCAGCTCTTGCAAAGTCACATTGGACAATATGCAGCTGCAGGGTAATACTGAGTAACGTGTAACATTGGTGGAGATCCGTTTCAACTTTTTTTTTGTTACAACATGCAGCATCACCTGCTGCTGAACCAGAAGAGAGGGAAACATGGTATGGGTAAAAGCAAAAAAACTTTTAAAATGGTTAAGTAGAACAAGGTAAAGCAGATTAAAAGAAGAAACTTTCTAAAAGCGTAGTGAATATCATCATGGCTGTAATTTGACAAAATCATGAGGCAAAGCCGAGTAATGACACATTACAATGTGATAATAATCACAAAAATGCACAACTTCAAGTGTGATATTGCTTTTATAAAACAATTCCACCAAAAACATTTATTAGTTGACAGAAATAAGCGTTAACAGATTTTGAGTGTTTTTGTTTATTCATTCAGTTATTTTGGTTTTGATTCATGGTGGGGTGGGATTACATCTGGGATCGGCTCTGAGCCCCTTCTTGTTTGCTACAGTGATTGACAGGTTGACAGACGAGGTCAGGCAGAATTCTCCGTGGACTATAATGTTTGCAGGTGACATTGTGATCTGTAATGAGAGTAGCGAGCAGGTGGAAGAGAACCTGACGAGGTGGTGGTATCGACTGGAGAGAAGAGGAATGAAAGTCTGGAGAAGCAAGACAGAATACATGTGTGAAAATGAGAGGGAGGCAGGTGTGACGGTGAAGATGGAAGGAGTAATGAAGGTAGATGAGTTTAAATACCTGGGGCCAACCATCCAGTGCAATGGACAGTGCACAAGAAAGGTGAAGGGAGCACAGGTACGGTGCTGCTTCAAAACACAAACACAGCTGGTGGGGAGTGCCACAGGACTCAAATTGCATTGCATTCAGAGTCGGTGGAAATTGGGGGTTGACTGTTGCTAATTCACTCAAAGTGTCATGAACACCCTGTGCGCTTTCCCACAGCGCACGGAGGAGGCGTGAAAGGACGAGGATTTACGCGCTGGGTTTACTCCACACACACATTTATTAAACACAAAAACTGGCAAACAGTTCCAATGCATATATTCCACAAAAGCTTAAGGAGTCCTCCAGGACGCTCAACAGTCTAAGGTGAGGATTTCCGGGGAACACACACACACAGATTATACTCACAGGACTGGAGCTGTCCGAGTAGTCCATCAAGCATCAAGTGAAACACAGTCCTTTAAAGATATAGACTAACACACGGTGATTAACGACCGCATGTCCAGTGCAATGACCCAGCAATGCGTGACTGGCAAAAGGCTCCTAAAGTACACTCATTGCTGGGGATGGTAAATTGGTCACACCTGGACGAGGAGCGGGGAGATGGCAAACGGGAGTGGGAACAGCTGACGGCAATAAGAGAGGGGGCGTGGTCGGACTGGCAGATAGTTCGACAGCGCTCACACCAGCGTGAGCCCAAGGGGCTGCCTCACCGCTGCCGGCCAGAAAGCAGTGGCTATGGGTACGGTAAAGCACACAGAAATACATACTAACATACATACAAAGTGGCACCTAACCCACAGAGAGGCCAGGACCGAGCTGGGGGAAACCAAGCCGGCTCGGCTCCTGACACAAAGAACATTTTATAGAATAGAATGACAATCATTTTACACACACGTACAGTGAAGTTTGCTGTGTAACAGTCATTAGTTATACCCCCACACAGTCCTCCTCTGCAGTCCTCACTCTCAGCACAGTAAGTATGATCGACTGGCCTGCTAGTGCGGGGGTCCTGGATAAAGTTACATTTCTATTGTAATCGTCACAAAACTATTCTGGGTGGCTGATTGAGATGATAAATCCAACCTCAGCTCATCCATCTTGTTGGGAAAGGAACCTGACATTTGTAACAAAGAGACTAGGGAGTGGTGGTCTGAACCCTATTTAGCCAAGACATCTAGTATTTCTGCTTTTGTTAATATTCTCTCCGCTGCCTTCTCCTTAGTATTTTCAGATTAAATTAAAAAAAACAAAACAGAAGCACAGATGCCCTGAGGCTTTAATGGAAACTGTAGAGCTCATTTAAAAGTACCATTACACAGCTGAGTGATCCTGGACAAATGTAAGCAGCCACATCGAGTTTGTGAGCGGACCCCCAGTGTGGAAAAGAAGCTACAGCAGAAAGCAGCACGTTTAGATTAGAATTCTCTCTTTATAACAACCACCACTTACTGTATTGATTATTAGAACATATTCTGTTAAACACCATAGTGATGTTATCATGAAATATCCCCACTCCTGCAATGTCAGCTTGGAAATACAGTAAATGTTGCATGTTTTGCTATCAAGTGCTCATTATTCATTGGTTGCTAACTTGACCTTTGGAGTGTAAAGTCGTTAAACCTCACCTGCTATGCTATCGCTTAAATATCATAATGTATTGTTGTTCCCGTGTTTTCATGTGTTTTATGTTGAGGCTCATGCACACGTTTGTTTTTGGCCACAGTGAGACCTTTTCCTTCATGCTGACTGGAGAGGACGGCAGCAGGAGGTTCGGGTACTGCAGGCGCCTGCTGGTAAGCCACCGTCCTGCTCCGCGTCCACGCCGCCCGCCGAGGCCCGTTTGTTGGGACAGACATTTCTGTTCGAACACTGACTTTTCCTGTGGGGTTGCTAGAGTGTTGCACGGTCATCCTGACAGGAAAGCCGTCGTTTGAAAGAGAAGTATGGAAAGCTAAACTGGGTGTGACATATTTAGAAAAAGCTTATCACAGTTACTGTTACAGCAGCTGAACAGCCTGAGTGACAGAATAACAATTATCCAAGCCACACAGGGATTTCCACAGCTACAAAATGCATTGGAGGCAGTTCAGATATATTTTGTTTTCATATGTTTAATTGAATTTCTAAATCTATTATAGTTATATTTTAAGTGTAATATTGCCGTTAAATCTGACAGTCTATTTATCATTAAGGGCCCGTTTACAGAAACACAGAGATCGTTGGGTGACTACTGAGAGATCAAAAATTGGCCCGATCTCTCAACGATCTCCCAAAGCCGTTTCTGCGTAAATGTTTGCGAGATCGTTGTGCGATCAAAAATTCAGTTTTCATCAAGTTTGACGGTGAGCTATAGAGATCTTTGAGAGATCATTGAGAGACCAGAGAAGATTGCTGAGAGATCATTGAGAGTTTCTTGGGCGACCAAGGAGGTTGCTGAGCATTTGAGAGGTTTCTAGTGCTCTTCTATCGCATTTACACAGGACTAGAGATCATTGAGAGTTTGTTGACCGATGAAAAAAGGGCCACATCTCTCAGTGATCTTTCAGTTTGCTCCATGATCTCCTCAAAGTTTTTACTCAATCCAAAATAATCGCTCAACAATCACCAAAGGAAAGTAATAATTGGTGAATACTTTGATGTCTTCTTGTTCGTTGAGCGTCCCATTTAGCTTGTGGGAAGAGATCATGACTGGGTGGGATTTCTCTGTTAATGTGGTTGTGACTGTGTGTGCCGTTCTTCTGCTTTTTCATTTTTAAGCCGTGTGTATGTACCGAGATGTTTCCAAGGACTGTCTTTGCTGCCCAACAGCTGGACCTCCTGGTGAATTTCTGAACAGCAAAAGTGTTTTTAGCTTTTTAAGCTCCGACGATCAGAGGTCCATCTTCATAGAAGCAGATTCTAATGAAGGTAGAGCGAGGTGAGCTGTTCTCCTTCAGTAACTCTGCTTCCTCCCTGCTGTCTGTCCAGCAGCTGGAAGCAACAGAGCATTCCTGAGGACTTGAATCAAGCTCCACATAGTTGATTTAATCATCCATTTGGAAGCACAGAGCAGAAACAAGAGGAGAAAATTGCATACCTAATATGGACAAGAGGACTTGTCGAGTGCCTGCATTCATTTGTGTCTTGGTGCATTTAAGTGCCTCTGGTCTTTCAAAATAAGAGCGTGCCGAGGACAGTAGATAACATCAGCAGCCACAGATAGAGCACCTGTGTTTAGGAAGGAGTTGGCCACATGAAAGGCTTAGGGTCACCTCACACAACAGATTGAATCAGACTTCAGCCGCACCATTTAAACTTATCTTTATGTCATGTTTTCATTGTGCGCTGGTCATGTTTATATATATTAAAGCAGTCTGGAAACTTGGCCTGCGTAGCTTTGATTTTGACCTTTCTTAAATCAGTCTCCTCAGCTTTTCTCCCACTAAGGTTATTACATCAGTGGTTTGTCCGTGACTGGATTTTTTTTTTTTTTTTTTTTCATGTCCAACGGGTCTATTTTGTCTCTCTTACAGCCGACTGGGAAAGGACCTCGCCTTCCAGAGGTGTACTGTGTCATCAGCAGGCTGGGCTGTTTTGACTTGTTCTCCACAGTGAGTTCAGTCTTGTCTTTCTGGCACACACACACACACACAGAGTCAGCCTTCTCCTGTTATCAGTATGTGGTTAAGCTGTGGTTAACCATCTCCCAGCTGAAGGAAATGATTTTCAGCAGACCTGGTGCTGAACGCCTGTTCACTGGTACTATCGTCTTTTTTTTCCTTACTTTCGGACATTCTGATATCCCAGAATAATTGTTTCCATCACTTCTGTGTCACCAGTGTTAACACAGAGCAGAGCAGTCACTCTCACTTGTTTTTTTTTAATCTTTATGTGATTACATCATTAATTCATAGTGAGTAGATCCAGACGGCGGAAACAATGAGGGCTGCTTTATGACATGAAATTAAAACAGCGCAGAATTTTTAAAAGGCAATGTGCCTGTGTGCCGTCATCGCTGTTTAATAAAGAAGTCTGTATGTGATTCTTTGATGCCTGAAAGGAACAGCTGTGATCTGTGTTTAGTAGTTGAGTTAAAAAAAACCCCACCTGCATCCTGTTGATCTCACACCTTCTATTTATCAGCGTCTTCATTTTTCAGAATGTTTTTATTTACTATTTGCATAGCGGCTGTGGAACAACTGCAGCTGTGTGAGGGACCTGACGGTTTGGGTTTTAGGTGCGGGAAGCAGCCCTAAAGACATCGGGGACAGCAATTGGCTAAACTCCCCTTGTGCGCCGTGGCTGAGAAACCCATACAAAGTCCTGTGTGCGGGCTGCACGTCTGCTTCAGGTGCGTGAGCAGCCCTGAAGGTTTGGAGGCTGGCGATCGGCCGTGTTTCTCGGGCATGTGCAGCGGCAGAGGCGCTGTATCGGTCTGTGGAGCCGGCTTGACCCCTGTGCGTGGCGCACGCTTGGCGCAGTGACCACTTAGCTGGCAGTTGCGCTGTCCTCGTAATCCTGCGGTGTGCGTGCGGGGCTTCTGTGCGCGGGAGGTTCACTGTCAGGAGTTTAGTCAGAGTCGGGGAGCTCGGTGGAAATCAACGCAGTCGGCGTCGATGATTGTCCCTGTTCAGGCTGCTTCCTTTGTTCGCTCGTGTCGCCGTTCATGGTGCGTGTCGGTCCAAGCGCTGCCCGCTCCGGGGAGCGCGCTCCGGTGAGGATGAAGAGGTTGCAGGTGTTCTCTGGTCCTCTGTGTCCACAGCGCGGTGAGAGGGAGCAGACGGTCATTCTCTCTCGTCATGTCACCAGTGTGGAGGGAAAAGATCAGGCGAGGGGCGCACCATGATGCGTGCTGGGGCTTCCCGTCCGGGTGATCTCCGGGGTGTTCGCCTCGTGTTCCATTCTTCGTCAAGGGTCACCAGTGTGGAGGAATAAATTCAGGCGAGGTACGACGAGCTGAAAGGTTGCAGAGTTTTATTTCCTCCATCAAAATGAGACGTACTTGTAGCGCCGTGTGCTACAGTGCTGTGCTGTGTGTGCTGTGTAGAGTTTTTGAGGCATCTCACACAAGCTCTTTTATCAGTGATACAGGAAAAGAGAATGCATGGCACATTAGCATAACAGTCAAGACACATGATTAGCAAGACATTGGTTGGCTCTTTGTCCGTCTGTGCATTGTCCTCTGTATGCAAATTGTATTCCGTTTCATCCACCCTTGTTGAACGTGAATAAGAGTCAATCTGCATTGTGCTGGGTCACCACAAAGTCACTGATTTACAAAAAAAACCTTGTACATTTACAAAGAAACCAGTTTCCAGCTTACAATAAAATGTGTAAATTTCAGAGCAAAAACTCACAAATTTATAAGAAAAAAGTAGATTATTAGAAAAAGCTGTAAATACATGAGAAAGTAAAAAAAAATCTACTTAAGTCACAAAAATGTCACAAATTTCCAAGAAAAAGTCACAAATATATGAGAAAAGTTGCATAGTTGTGAGGACAACCTTGTTGCCAGTTAATACTTTACATGCTCCTAAGTATAAATTTTAAGGCTCAAATACAATTTTCAGCTAAATGCAGATTTTATTTGGTCAAAAAGTTACTCCAAATGGCTCTTTCCAAAGTTAAAGTTATGACTTATGGTCAAGTTAAAAAACAAAACAAAACAACAATAACAACAGCAAGACTGGGATGAAAAGTCATAGTTTTTTCTCTTTTATATCTTCTTCTTCTTGCTGCTCCCTTCAGGGGTTGCCACGGCAGATCATCTGCCTCCATCTCACCCTGTCCGTTGCAGCCTCTTCTCTCACACCGACCCTCTCCATGTCCTCTTTCACTACATCCATGAATCTTCTCTGTGGTCTTCCTCTTTTCCTCCTGCCTTGCAGCTCCATCTTCAACATCCTTTGTCCAGTATATCCACTATCCCTCCTCTGCACATGTCCAAACCATCTCAGCCTTGCCTCTCTTACTTTGTCTCCAAACTACTCGACCTGAGCTGTCCCTCTAATATACTCATTTTTAATCCCGTACCTGTTAGTCATTCCCAATGAGAATCATAGCATCTTCAACTCTGCCACCTCCAGCTCCACCTCCTGTCTTTTTGTCAGCGCCACCGTCTCCAAACCATACATCATAGCATGTCTCACTACAGTCTGTAAATCTTCCCTTTCACTCGATCTGCTATCTTTCTGTCACAAATCACCCCTGGCACTCATCTTCACCCACTCCATCCTGCCTGCACTCTCTACTTCACCTCTCTTGTGCACTGTCCTGTGCTAAAATTGAAAAATGTGCAGACATCGTGCTGTTCAAAATCCAGCATCCATGGTGTATGGGGTTCGAAGACTGCACAGCTCATAAATAACATGCAAAAATGTGACCATGTAGTTTTCACTTCAAGGGCTCTTTAAAGTCAAATATTTCATCTCTTCAGTCCTCAGATGAAAAATACAAGGATGCAACGCAGTTATGAATAGGCTCATCTTATAACTTTTGAATACAGTGTCACTGGAGTCAAATTGTAAATGTGCTCATAATTTAAAAAATTATTTTACTGTCTTTTATATGTTATACTATATCAATGTAAAAAATGGCATAAATGCTCGTAGAGACATTTTATTTTGTACCGTGTCTGCATTTTAAGAAATCAGTTTGTACATTCTCTCATGATAAAGGAGGATGACGGTGCTTTATTTGACTGGAGACCAGCTAGAAAGCAAACAAATCTTCCATCAGGGTTTCCACACAGTAGGCAGCATGAACCAAAACAGGCAGACAGACGCACTGGGTGGAATTTTCCAGTCACAAAAACATGGTGATAGATTCATTTGCCATTTTAGCAGCAGTAGCTGAAAATAGAAGGAGTTCTCAGCTACTGTTTATGTTTTATAGTTTATCCCTTAATACGTTTCCATTAATTGTCACCACCATGTCTGTGAGATGTGTAAAGGGTATCTGTCTGACTGTCTGTAAATCTCATCTTTCTTCATTATCTTCAGATCCTGGATGAGGTAGAGCGACGGAGAGGCATCTCAGCCGCCTTGGTCTATCCCTTCATGAGGAGTCTGATGGAGTCCCCGTTTCCTGCCCCAGGGAAGATTATCAAAGTAAAGACTTTCCTTCCTGGAGCAGGAAATGAGGTCAGAGCTGCTGGCAAACAGAACACAACTGCTTTCTCTTTTATGTTCATTAACCTGTATAATGTTCATATACAGTATTCCTCATTTAGTTAGATTTCCTCTGGTTGGTCTTTGTGGTAACCCAGGTCATTGAGCTGAGGAGGCCCACTGACTCCAGACTGGAGCACGTCGACTTTGACAGTCTATTCAAATGCCTGAGTGTGCGGCAGGTGATTCGCGTTTTTGCCTCTCTGCTGCTGGAACGCAGAGTCATCTTTGTTGCTGATAAACTCAGGTGAGTTTTCGCTGGTACCAGTCCACTGAGTCATGGAGTCATTCCAGCTACAAAAATAGCTTTGCCTTTGCCCTTATGATGCAGCAAAAAAGCATTATAACACAAGTATTTAGAAGTTACTCGGTTAAAGGCTGAGCAGCCTGTTGATGAGTTGAGAAGATTTTGTTGTGATGTTGTACAGTGTTAGAAAGAGCTAGCAGGGTGATGCTAGTTAATTAGCTTGTGCTCTGGTGTGTGTATCAGAATAACTGAATGGCACAGAAAATCTTCACACACCTGATGTTATAGCTTTCTAGAATCTCTACACTGCATTTCAGTTATTCTGCTTTTGGTGGTGGTGGGGTGGTGGTGGGGGGGGGGCATCATGTTTTCTATGAAAAGAAACTCCCCTATCTCCACTGCCTGTAATGAAATGTTGGAAATTGAAGTAAATCTTTGCTATGACACTGTGCTACAACCCTGAAGTCAATAGCTTATCGGCATATTGCCTGTTTGTGCAAGATTCAGTACAATAATTACCCGAGTTGCCTAGTTACATGCAACAATGGAGATGTTTTGGTCAGTTAGTCTTTTGCCAACCTGCTGCTGTGCCCCCAAAGTGTGACATCACTCATGAATGTCACCCAGCAGAGAAAGATAGGTCAGTGCATCCAGTAGCATGAATTAAGTAGTTTATTTGGGCCTATCAATTAATGAAAGATGTTAGCTTGTTTGCTAGTTTTTGTTACTGTGCCTCCCAGACATCTTATTCTGAGAAATGAGGTTAGTTTGAAATAAGAAATGACTTGTTTGAACTCATTCTGGTTGTTGGCAGATTAACAATAACATTTCTACACATACAGTTGCAATGAAAATTATTCAACCCACACTGCAAATTAGGGTTATGGGCAAAATGTACAAACTTTGCAGCTGTTTGCAATAAACAAATCAAACAAGAACAATTTAAATAGCTCAACACAACTAATATCACAAGTGGTTTCTCCAAATTCAACACAAAATGCTACTTTTAATGACTACTGCAGTTTCAAAATTAATCAACCCCTTAATGACGAGCATATTTAGTGCTTAGTAGAGCATACTTTTGTTGTTATGACCTGCTGCAAACGTGATGCATAGCCAGACACCAGCTTCTGGCAGCATTCCTGAGGAATCTTATCTCATTCTTCATGGGCAAAGACTTCCAGTTCACTAATAATCTTGGGTTTGGATGCTGGGCTTCAAGTCAGGTAACTGTGATGGCCATTCTAGTATCTTCCAGGATTTCTTCTGAAACCAAGCCTTGGTGGAATTTGAGGTATGCTGGGGATCATTGTTCTGTTGGAAGGTCCAATGACACTCAAGCTTCAGCTTCCTCACAGACAGCATGATATTTTCTCCCGGGATTTCCTGACACTTGATTGAATCCATCTTACCCACCACATGCTGCAGGTTTCCAGTGCCAGAGGAAGCGAGGCAGGCCCAGAGCATCACTGAACCACCACCCTGCTTCACTTTAGGCATGGTGTTCTTTTCAGTGTATGCTTCATTCTTCATCCTCCAGACATTCTGCTGATCCATAGGCCCAAAACACTGATTCTGATTTGCTCAGAACTGTATAAATAAGCCAAAGGGGTTTTGGGATGAAACACAACTGGAACTTTTTGGCCCTATGGATCAGTGGTATGTCTGGAGGAGAAAGAATGAAGCATACATTGAAAAGAAAACTATGCCTAAAGTGAAGCATGGTGGTGGTTCAGTGATGCTTTGGGCCCGCTTCACTTCCTTGGGCACTGGAAACCTGCAGCGTGTGATATGCAAGATGGATTCAATCAAGTATCAGGAAACCCTGGGAGAAAATGTCAGGCTCTCTTTGAGGAAGCTCTAGAGTAGCCACCAGTCACCTAACTTGAACTTCATTGAAAATCTCTGGTGGGATTTGAAAAAGGCAGCTTTAGCATGCAAACCCAAGAATATTAGTGAACTGGAGGTCTTTGCCCATGAGGAATGGGATAAGATTCCTCAGGAACACTGCCAGAAGCTGGTGTCTGGCTATGCATCATATTTGCCGCAGGTCATAACAGCAAAAGGGTGCTCTACTAATTTCTAAAAATGTTTATCATGAAAGGGTTGAATAATTTTGAAACTGCAGTAGTCATTACAAATGGCATTTTGTGTTGAATTTGGAGAAACCACTTGTAATATTAGTTGTCTTGAGCTATTTAAATGGTTCTTGTTTGATTTGTTTATTGGAAACAGCTGCTTGTTTGCACATCTCGCTAATAAACCTAATGTGCAGTGGGGGTTGAATAATTTTGATTGCAACTGTAGAGGCAGATGAAAGTAGCATTAAGTTGGGGTTTTGTTTCAGCAGCTGTGCCTGGTGGATTGGTTTGATTGTGAGGAGTGATGTTGATAAGTATCAGAAAGTCCACCAAAAGGTCAGTCAGTCAGCTGCCAGCTTTGATAACCAGGAGTAAAGTGGATCACCGTCGCGGGACAACAGGGTGGGGGGGATAAAATGAGCAGCATCTCTAAAGATTTGGTGTCCCACTCTGTCCTCTTGCTTCAGAAGAGAGAAAGGGTACTTTTAGGAGCTTTGGAGACAAGGGTGTTGTGGGAGGAGATTTGAGCGGAGAAGTAATCTCTCCATGTATCAGAGCTCAGTTTAAACAAACATCAGTGGGGGCAGTGACTGCGAGGGGAAGGAATGCACTTCCTGTGTGCGCAACTCTGCCCTCAGTGATCTGTGGCTTGACTGTCACAGTTTGACTTACGATGCCACATTCACTCCCAACTTACCTCAGTCTTGGTGCCTCTGGAGGAAATTTGTCTAAGCTGCTCATTAACAGAATAGATAACATCAAGGAGTCATTGGGTGGGAATCACAGAGTAACTAGAGATATATTATCACGATATGTAGCTCAGCAACTAATTTTGCACGACAGTCACTTATAACACTGTATGTCTGTGTAAGATTTGTGTAACTTGAAGAGACCAAAAATAGAGCCACGAGACATGTCAGTAAAGTATGACATAGCTTGAGTTATTTGGAAAAATTTGTGTAATTTATTCAAGACTTGACTTAATCAGAGGTGGGTAGCGTAGCCAGCAAATCTGCCTAAAAAAAGCAGCATTACCTTATGATATTATTATGTAGCGTCGACACTGCAATTATATGAATATGATTATTATTAATAATTAATAACTGGAATTAATAATTATTAACAATTATTGCATTACCTCGTTATAACACTAGGGGCACCACTCATGGTTTTTAAGAGTAGTAAGAACTCTATTAAGAAACAATTTAGCTTAAGAATTTGGAAAATAATAAGCTAAGCATTTATTAATAATTTCATGACAATTATTAGATCAATCTCATAATCTGGGTGTCAGTTCTTGACACTGCAGTTCTGAAGTCTGGACAAAGAAAGTACACCTGTCCTCAGTTTAGTAATTTTAATAAAGAAAACAAAAGTGACGATAGATATCTGTATGGTATAGCTTGTAAAATGGAGAGATAACCAAAGGTAGCATTCATGGTGGTAATTTTGCATATATGACGAAAGAGCAATATTTACATATTTACAGGTCTTGCATATGTGGAATAAGGCTGAAATATGATTGTGTAGCTGAATGGAGAACTAATGAGATGACAATAGTGACAAAAAGTAAGTATAACACAAAGCTAATGAAAAAGGAATTTGGAAAAAGTGTTATGATAAAGAAAAACAGATTAACTTTGCATTATGCTCAAAAAGGAACGGCAGTTAAAGAAAAGGTTATGGCTGAGGTGTATAAGAGTCTGTCCTGGAAGCTAATGCTGTTGGCTGCCTTACTCTCTTGAAGTGGCTGGATTCACAAGAGACTCAGACCACAACAGAAGAGAATGGTCAAGCCTCATTGGGTCACAGGCACTGGAGGATTGGGCTTCTGGTAGCCCGACTTTGTCCAACCTGGGTTGGAGATGGGGCCTTGGTGGCAGGAGTCCTCTCTGTGGTTCTGTGTCCGGGAGGTCTTGACCTGGGAATCTTCTCAGAGGTGGGGACCCAGCTAAGGGCTTGCAGTTTGGGTCTGCTGGTGTCTTCTTGGAACAATGGATTGTCTGCTGGGACAGCGTTTGATGTAGGAAGTCAGCCCAGAAAAAAGCTTTACCAAACATTTTTATACACATTCATATCCAGTGTCATGGGCAGTGAAGGCAAGGTGGGTAAAATGTCTTGCCCAGGGACACAACAGCAGGATGGCTGGGGAGAGCAGGATTTGAACTGCCAACTTTGCGGTTATTGGATGACGTGCTTTACCTCCTGAACTACTGTCACCCCAAATGCTCAGAAAATCACAATACAATGTTGTCGGGAACCGGTGAGGGTCCAAACAACCACTCAGCAAAAGCGGAGAACACAAGCACCATAGCGAAGTGGCATGGCCCACATGCTGGCCTCCACTGCTGCCCTCCGTTGGGATGTGAGCTGCACCCAAAAGTAGACCGTGAGTCCCCACTGGTGCTCGAGCTCTTATAACACGGCCATGACTGTGGAAGGGAATGACCAGATCGATTGTATATCACACACAACCACACGTACACAACATGGAACACAGTGGAGAGACAAGGCCTGCAACTCGAGGAGTCTGCAGCCGAGAGCAGACACACTGAGTCACCCCGCTGGGGACGCAGTGCCCCACCCATGCAGCTCCAGTCGTCTCTGCAATTACCAAACAACACTCCACATTAATTCCATGCACAATCATTTCTACACACTCTCAACACATTCCAAATGTATTTTATTTTGCCGTGCTGCATCAGGGCAAAACTGTCAGACAACCACATCCAATTACAACTCCTTTGTCCTCCCCTTAGCGTCCCAGCCAATTTCCAGCAAAAGTGAAACATTCCGCGGGTGGAACACCAGAATTTTTAGAGGTTAACATGTAGCAGCATTTCTCCCCCAAAAATCTGAACAAGAAAATCAACGCAGTGTAGCATGAAAATATGTCCTGGCTTATCTGGATATTTGTGGATCATTTTCTCCATAGCACATTAGCTATTTGACACAAGGCTTTGACATTCACTGTACATAAAATCATACCGTTAGTAAGGGACATGTTATGCTGTTAACATGAATCAGACACAATAATAGGCTAATGACGGCTAGCAGTATATTGCACAAACAAATAATAAATCTTGTAATAAAAAGACTTAAAGGTTGAACGAGATGCCCACTTGTATGCATGGTGGACCAGGATAATGATTGGAACTAAATCGGTTCTTAAAAGCAATTTCATGGTAAAACCCATCTTAATGTGGGTTAATTTTTCAAAGCAGCTGTTCAAAAATGCTAACTGACCCTGGCAGCTAAGGTGACCCCTCATTTCCACCCTCTTCCTCTGAGGTCATACCCAGTGCTTAGTCCTGATTGGTTCCCTGTTATTGTGATGTCACAAATACGGTCCATCTGAATCTGTTTTTTTGAAGGGGGAGCAGCTGAACTAAACTTTCACAGGAGGAAAACACAAGCATGGCACTTATGAGGGATCTTGATATGTCTTGTAAGTCATAAAAACATGTTGCAGACATATTAACAAGAAAAAAAAAACAACTTGATTTTCACCCTAGTGTTGCTTTAAGAATAAAAAGTGTCCTGGTATAAAACAACTATGAAAAGTATTGTTTTGGTTTTAAAAAAAGTTACTTGTAGTACATGTACTTGAGTAATTCTAACAAATTACAGCACATTTCTGGGCAGCTTGGTGGTGCAGTGGTTAGCACTGTAGCAGCACAGTAAGAAGGTTGTGGGTTCAATCCCACCCCCTGACCATCGGTTACCCTTCTGTGTGGAGCTTGCATGTTCCCCCGTGTCTGCATGAGCTTTCCCTGGGTACTCCGGTTTCCTCCCACAGGCCAAAGACATGCAGGTTAGGTTAACTGGCATTAACTGGGGATTCTAAATTGTCCTTAGGTATGACCGTGAGAATGAATGGTTGTCTGTCTCTCTGTGTTGGCCCTGTGATAGACTGGCGATCTGTCCAGGGTGTACCCTGCCTCTTGCCCAAAGATGCTGAGATAGGCTCCAGTCCCCCCACAATGCTGAGAAGGATTAAGCAGTTGAAGATGAATGAGTACAACACATTTCTGGACAATTTTACTTACCCACAGACTTTTTTTTTTTTTTAGCAACAGCGCTATAATGTTGACATTTTAAACATTCAAAAAACTTCAGATTTTTCACTTGAAATTAATGCCAACTACTCTGAACTGTTAAAGATCATAAATCTTGTTTCACTGAAAATGCCTCTTGCAAAATAAAAAAGTAAGATAAAAGGTAAACCTACAAATCAAGTTACAGAGAACTAAATAACTACAGTGAAAGAAAATAAGTATATTTTTGTTGTTGTTTTTTTTTGTTTTTTTTTTTGTCTGTTGCATGCATAGATTTAAATGTGCAGTGCTTCTGTATTTTGGTTTCCTTTGAAAACAGTGACGGCCTCGCTGCATCATTAATGACTTCTATGATAAAGGGTTACTCCCTCTGGGGCCCTGGTACATAATCCATTCCCAAAATACTTCAGCAGCAGAGCATGATGTATGTTTTGTCTCTGAAATATATATCCAGCACAGAGGAAAAGCCACTTTAGATAATAGTTGAATTTGCTTGAGTCCTGCAATATCATATTGAAACAGTTGCTATTTTCTACATTCAATTTATTTGGAGTATTTTAGCAACATCTCGAGTCTGTAATAATAACAAAGTTGGCTCAGATACATTCATCAACTAGAAAGCACTCAGAGAGCGCAGACCTCCATCAAGGCTCCTTCCGTCCCTCATGGATCACCTCCAAAATGTAATGGGTTTGTGTGTAGGCTCAGAGCCACTTCTGGTGAAAATTGCATCAAAGTCTGTCCAGTAGTTTTGGAGTATTGTTGCTAATGCATTGTGAAAGATAAGAGCCTTAGCTGAGGTATGCATTCTCAGATCATCACCAAAATGTAATGGGTGCGTCTGTAGTCCAAGGGCCACCTCTGGTGAAAATTTCATCCAAATCCATCCAGTAGTTTTGGAGTATTGTTGCTAACACTCTGTGAGAAGATAAGAGCCTTGGATGAAGTATGCACTTTGAGATCATCACCAAAATCTAATCAGGTGTTCAGTGTGCCATTACACACCTTTCCTGAAAATTTGAATGAAAGGCACTATAAAAAAGCAATCCATTATTATTATTATTATTATTATTATTATTACTACCTCTGCCAAGGGAGGATGGAGATAATGTTTTTAGTGCCGCTGGTTTGTCTGTTGGTTTGTCTATTACCAACATAACTCAAAAAGTTCTGAACAGATGTTGATGAAATTTTCAGAAAAGGTGTGTAATGGCATGGGGAATAGATGATTAGATTTTGGTGGTGATTCGGATTACAATGTGGATGCAGGAATTTTTTGAATATTATTTTATATATTAATCTGATGCTTTTCATGTACTGCTCCTTAAGACATGTCCACTCAGTTACGTGTGTGGTCATGCCATAGGGCCACGTGCCTTGGCAACCCGGAAGCCAAACACTGCAAAAAAAGTATTAGAGGGCGTGTCCACCAAAGTCATTTTTTCTGCTATGGATGACTATTTTCTATTCATTCTCTATGTAGTCCAGCGTTTACAGTGCTGAGGGCGCTCCACGCTGAAGCACTTTGAGCAGTGGCTGCATTTTGTCGCAGTGCTCAGGGCTGAAAAAAGTTCAACTTGTCAGACTGCTGTACAGGTGCACTCATCAGTGTCAGACCATTCTAAGCAGCCAATCAGAATTAAGGAATGGCGGGACATAGGACGCCAGTACAGGAGGACGAGAACGGGCGGTAACGGACGGTGGAGAGGTTGGACTTTGCATCATCA
Source organism: Pholidichthys leucotaenia (assembly GCA_020510985.1). Lineage (NCBI taxonomy): Eukaryota > Metazoa > Chordata > Actinopteri > Cichliformes > Pholidichthyidae > Pholidichthys > Pholidichthys leucotaenia. The sequence continues at coordinate 310,159,813 of CM035837.1, read as the reverse complement.
AACAACCTGGTACTCTTTGATCTGACACTAAAAGGATATCATGATCAAAATTTGAAAGCAAATGCTTGGAGGAACATGTCCGCATCTGTCGGCATGCCAGGTGAGCGTTTCTGCCTTTGTCATGGTCATATTTTTTACAAGATTGTTGCGGTAGAAAATATGGATACTATGTGAATTTGTAGTTGGTAACTGCAAAAAATGGTATGATACCGCACTGTCGTGTAATATTGCTTAATAATTATGAACCTTGTCAGTAAACTGTGTTATGTCATGATTAATCAGCTGACAGCCCACATGCACGATACAACAGCATAGGAGAACACCAACTAAAATTTTAAATATTAAATTTAAAAATAAGTGCACAGTTAGGGAAATAGTCACTCGCCAGAGGAACCACCCTGTGGAGAGAAGACGAGAGCTGTGAGTGGAGGAACAGAGTAAGGGGAAATGGGCGAGCCAAATTGCCACTTATTTGAGTATCCAGGGAGAACCGGCAGGGCCCCAGCGGGAAATAGATGAACCAGTAGAGTGTGGGGGATGAGCTGGTGGTGCCTGACCAGGTGGAGATAGGAAGTTGAGGAAATGGTGAGATGTGGCAGGAGAGCACGCGCAGTCCTGGAGACACACCTGCACGGTGGCAGCAACCTGAGGAGAGAAGAGCAACAAGGTAAGACAGCGTGTCTATGCTTGTCAAATAATACTTGCTTGTCTGTTTAACGGGCAGTATACCCAGACGAGCCAGCGCTGAATGTGCGGAGAGAGCCTCCTTCAGTACGCTGGCTGATGAGCGGGCGTAGGTGCGTCTTCTGCCTCAGGTGCAGTGATGAGTTGATGAAGGTGAGGCAGGACGGGAGGGGCACGCTTTCACTGCCCATGACATATTATAATGTAGTCATATAATGTAGTCATATTGTTTTTGCTGTCATTTCTCTGTTAATAATAATAATAATAATAATGTATTGCATTTATATAGCGCCTTTCATTCAAATTTTCAGGAAAGGTGTGTAATGGCTCACTGAACACCTGATTAGATTTTGGTGATGATCTCAAAATGCATACCTCATCCAAGGCTCTTATCTTCTCACAGAGTGTTAGCAACAATACTCCAAAACTAGTAGATGGATTTGGATGAAATTTTCACCAGAGGTGGCCCTTGGCCCAAAGATGAACTCATTAGATGTTGAAGGTGATCCGTGAGTGCATACCTACCCCATGGCCCTATCTCGCAATGTACAGATGAATGGTGATAGGGACAGAGGGACAGAGCCTTGGCGGAGGTACAGTGGGTATAAAACGTCTACACACCCCTGTTCAAATGCCAGGTTTTTGTGATGTAAATAAATGAGACCAAGATAAATCATTTCAAAACTTTTTCCACCATTAATGTGACCTATAACCTGTACAACCCAATTGAAAAACAAACTGAAATCTTTTAAGGGGGAGAATAAATAACTTACAGTAACCTGTTTGCATAAATATGCACACCCTTAAACTAATACTTTGTTGCAGCACCTTTGGCTTTTACTACAGCACTCAGTCTTTTTGGGTAGGAGTCTATCATCGTGGCACATCTTGATATGGCAATATTTGCCCACTCTGCTTTGCAAAAATGCTCCAAATCTGTCAGATTGTGAGAGCATCTCCTGTGCACAGCCCTCTTCAGATCACCCCACAGATGTTCTATCGGATTCAAGTCTGGATTCTGGCTGGGCCATTCCAAAACCTTCATCTTGTTCTGGTGAAGCCATTCTTTTGTTGATTTGGATGTGTGCTTTTGGTCATTGTCGTGCTGAAAGATGAAGTTCTTCTTTATCTTCATCTTTCTAGCAGACACCTGAGGGTTTTGTGCCAACATTGAGTGGTGTTTGGAGCTGGTATTTGGATTTTCCCCAGTTCCAGCTGAACAAAAACAGCCCCAAAGCATGATGCCATATGTTGACCATACACTGGGGCTGGGCAATTCCACCTTCAATCAACATCATGGTTTATTGCAGGGTTGCCCAACCTGGGACTCCTGGAGCATTCAAACCCTGGTTTATTGAATCTTTCAGGTTGGTTTTCACCCCTTTCCCCACTTCTCTTCTCCATTACAGTTTATTGACAAGATTCATAATTTTTAAGCAATATTACACAACAGTGCGGTATCATCCCATTTTTGTGCCATTATCAGATGAAAATTATTTACAATTATTTTCAGAAGAAAATAAAAAGAACTTCTTCCAGTCCAAAATTGTCAGGAGCTGGGCATGGTTTGGGGACCATAGTCAACGTTTTGAGTTTATTTATTATGTTTATCTGTGTTTTCTTTCAGCCCTGCTTTGTATTATGTTCCCTGCCTTAGCCTAAGTTTGGTCAGTGCGTTTCTTTCCATTATCATGTCCCTTATGTTCCGTAGGGTTTGTCCCTGGCCGATTCTTAGTTGCTTATTGTTGTCATTATTTGTCATGGTCATGTATTCCCTGGTCCTGTGTTCATGTCTCTTGTGTGTCCTCCATTCCTGTTTATCTTTTATCTCACTCCCTCATGTTTTCTGTACCTGTTGCCATGCCCTTCTCTCTGTGATTGCCCCTGATTGTTGTCTGTTTATGTCAGTGTGAGCCTCTGTCTAGTGCGGTGTCCTTGTTGTTCATGTTGGCGTGTCACCCATGCTTCTGTCAAGTCTGTCGTGCCCTAACCTTGGTAATCCTGCCTGTTACCCTGAGCCTTAGTTTTGTTGTGCTTTGCTTTTGTTTCAGTCCAGGAGCTGTGTTACATTCTGTTTTTCACAATAAATAATGGTGTATGAAATTCGCCTGCATTTAAGGATAAGATAAGATAAGATAAGATAAGCCTTTATTAGTCCCACAACGGGGAAATTCCAGGATTGCAACAGCACAGGGATAGCAACACTCAGAGCAACAATCAGAAGGCAAGAAAAAAAAAAAAACAAGCAAGCAAGAGCAGCTAATATACATATGTACATATTACTATAAAATATATATATACACACACACAGACACACAGTGCAGAGCATTGTAGCTGGATGGAATAAATATATGAATATATAAACACACAGTGCAGAGCATTGTAGCTAGATGGAATAAATATGTAAATATATAAACACCCACAGTATGGAGCATTGCAGCTAGGTGGAATAAATATGTAAGTATATAAACACACACAGTGCGGAGCATTGTAGCTAGATGGAATAAATATATAGATATATAAAAACACAGTGCGGAGCATTGTAGCTAGATGGAATAAATATATAGATATATAAATATGAACACACCCAGTGCTGAGCATTGTAGCTAGATGGAATAAATATGTAAATATATATACACACAGTGCAGAGCATTGTTGCTAGATGGGATGAAACAGCATAACCGTCTACTTAGTTATCCTACATGGTATGATTATGTGCCCATACATATTCTCACCCTCCATAGCGACCGGTATTTTCCTAGTTGTATGCCGGAGGGGACCATTGTGTAAGTCTATTGCATCTTTTGCATTTAAAAACTATTAGTTTGTTACGTCTTTTTGCTATCTCTGCGAGCAGCCCTGCTTAGGTTGTACAGTCTGACAGCCGTTGGTAGGAAGGACCTACGAAACCTCTCGGTTGTGCACCTGGGATGATGTAGTCTGCTGCTAAATGAGCTCCTCAGTGCATTCAGTATCTGGGTATATATCTTGATTTTAAGATCAAAATACTGCTCCTTGGAGATTTTTGTGGCCAGTTTGGTGAAAAAGCCTCTTTCCACAGTAGATGTTGCTGAATGGAGGAAAAAAAACCTTGCTTGTTCTCAGGTGATTTATTATTTTTTTTAACAAGGGGGATGGTGGTGGTGGTGGACTCACACATTTAGTGTAAGGTAAAGCCTATAAAGGTAAATTAAGTATAAATTTGCAAGAACAAGGCTGTAAAATATGACAAAGGAGGCCAATTTACAAGTAAAATAGAAAATTTGTGAGAAAAGTTACAATTTTGTATGAAAAAACATAATGAATGCAGGGGAGAAATGGCACATTTCTACAAAAAATAAATCCACAAGAATGAAGTAAAAAATTTAAAGAGCAAAAGCTGCAGATTTGTATAAATGTTTTAGTTTTTCCCCATTTTCTGTGCAATTAGTGAGGCTTTTCTTGTAAACATTCTTGGACATTTTTAACTTTTTTTCTGGTAAATTTGTGACTTTACTCAAAAGTTTAGTACTTTTTCCAATAAATTTGACACTTTTTGTGATAAATTCCTCCCACCAATTTGGAACATTTTCCTCTCACAATTGTTAGTCTGAGGAAAATACAAAATCCACAGGAGTCATGAAAGTACGACTTTGTGAAAAAGCTACTTGAGTACATGGAGTAAATGTAGTTTGTCACTATGCTATCCTTGCACTCTTCAGTTGAATGGTGATGGAGGGATGGCAGCTTAACTAGGGGGGTGAGTTGGGTCTATTGCTAACAAGGGGATGGCCTCCCCAACCGAACCACCTTCAAATTGCCTACTGCTCAGGTACCCCATCTCCTAATCACTCACAGAATAATACCAATCTAAATAGTAATATATTATTACAATAGCGTGTATTTCACAGTTTTAGTTTTTTAAGGGTTAGGCTCTTGTATTTAGCACCTTGGGTTTATGAATGGGAAATGTGCTGCACACAGAACTGATTCAACTACAGACATTAATTGAATTTTGTGTCGCTTGTCCAGCAAAAGCTAGCGGTACTCAAATACTTTGCAAGCAGTTTTATGAAATGGTCAGTCAGAGAACAACTCATAGCGGCTCGGACGTCACCCGGGTTAACAAGGTCAGGAGTTCCTGGCGGCAGAAGGCGAATTACAGAGCTGCGTGGAGGAATCTGATCAGACCCAAATGAAACAGTCATTGTCACCCCCGACAGACTGCTATGATGATGATGATGATGATGAGTCACCTGACAGGCCTCTGTTTTAATTTTAATCCACAATGTCAATACTGTAGTTCTGAACATCTGGGTTTCCTATAGGCTGGTACATCTATCAGTTGTGACCTGTGGATTCCATTAATACACATTGAACAAGAAACAAAATAGTACCTTAATTTATAAACATTATTATCTTTGCATACACAGACATGCATATATTGGAACAGGACAAAAAATCTATATGGGGAAATTACACAATGATATGATATCATTACTGACACTGAGCTGACATGACACTGTATATATTACTATTAAATCAAATCAAATCAAATCAAACTTTATTGTCATATTGCTGTACATACAACTGTAGTGCAGGCAAGATGAAATTGCGTTTCTCTCGGCATCCATATAAGAAGCAGCATGATTAAGACACACTCCCACATAGCTCCACCCCCCACCCCACCCCCACCCCCCCATCCATTCACACATCCCTGAGACATACTTGGGGAAAAAGAATAACTAACTATAATATACAAAATGTCCATAGGTGCAGTAGTGTGTATGAGAGATTCCGGGTCAGCTGTTCAGCATCCTGACAGCTTGTGGGAGGAAGCTGTTGATCAGTCTGGTGGTTCTGCCTCTGATGCTCCGGAATCGTTTACCAGATGGAAGAAGTTCAAAGTGTTTATGCAGAGGGTGAGAACGGTCCTTGACAATGTTCAGTGCCCTGCTCCTACAACGGTTCTGAAAAAGTTCTTGGACAGAGGGGAGGGAGACTCCAATTACCCTCTCCGCCCCCTTGACTATCCTCTGCAGGGCTTTTTTGTCTGACATACTGCAGCTGGAGTACCATGTAGCAATGCAGTACGTCAGAACACTCTCCACCACACCTCTGTAGAAGGTCCTGAGGATGCAGATGGGGAGAGAGGCCTGTTTGAGTTTCCTCAAGAAGTGTAGTCTCTGCTGAGCTCGCTTCCTGATCTCCAAGGAATTCTTGCTCCAGGTCAGGTCCTGCGAGATCTGCACTCCGAGGAACTTGATGTTCTCTACTCTCTCCACTAAACGGCCGCCGATGCTGAGGGGGACGTGCTCAGGCTGTGACCGCCGGAAGTCGATAATCATCTCCTTCGTTTTGTCCACGTTGAGCACCAGATTGTTCTCCCTGCACCAGCCCTCCAGGTCTCTCACTTCTTCCCTGTACATTGATTCCTCATCCCTCTGAATAAGTCCCACCACCGTGGTGTCATCTGCAAACTTAATAATCTGGTTCCCCTCGTGTTTGGATACACAGTCATGTGTTAGAAGTGTAGACAACAGTGGACTGAGTACACAGCCTTGAGGGGTTCCGGTACTCAGCGTGACAGAGTTGGAGATGTTGTTTCCAAACCGGACAGACTGAGGTCTCTCAGTCAGGAAATCCAGGATCCAGAGACATGTGGCGGTGTTCAGACCGAGAAGGAGTAATTTCTCTATCAGTCTCTGGGGAATAATGGTGTTGAATGCTGAACTGAAATCAATGTACAGGAGTCTGGCGTAGGTGTCTTTCTGGTCCAGGTGGGTGATGACAGAGTGTAGGGTGGTGACTATAGCATCCTCCGTGGAGCGGTTTGAACGATATGCAAACTGGAGCGGGTCGTGTGATGCAGGGAGGCAGGCTGTGATGTGTGGTTTGACAAGCCGTTCAAAACACTTCATCACAATTGGTGTAAGTGCAACAGGACGATAGTCATTCAAACAGGACACCACTGGTTTCTTTGCCACCGGTACAATGATAGAGGTCTTGAAGCATCTGGGAACAATGGCCTGACTCAGGGAGATGTTATAAATGTCAGTCAGGACATCCGCCAACTCGCTCGCGCAGTCTCGGAGCACACGTCCCGGAATGTTGTCTGGACCTGCAGCTTTGCGTGGGTTGATTCTGGATAGGGTCCTCCGTGTGTCCGCTGTGTTAATGGTAAAAGCTGGTCCGACCGATGGTGGGGGTGGGCCAGCCCTCCCTCTGATTGTCGAGTTTGATGCTTCAAAACGTGCAAAGAAGTCGTTAAGCCTGTCTGGAAGCGAAGCGTCGTCATCATCGACCCCCTGCCTAGACTTAAAGCCCGTCAGTGTCCGAACTCCCTGCCACATCTGCTTGGTGTTCCTAGTGTCACAGAGGTGTCCCTGGATTTTCTCTGCATAGGCGCGCTTTGCCGCCTTAATTCCCTTTGAAAGCGCAGACCTGGCTGAGCAGAGGGCAATCCTGTCCTTCACTCTGAACGCTGCATCTCTGGCTGTAAGCAGCGAGCGCACCTCTGCAGTCATCCAGGGCTTATGATTACCCTGCATAGTGATGGTCTTCACTGTAGTGAAATCCTCTGTGCACTTCGCGATGTAGCTGGTGACCGAATCAGCATACTCCTCCACATCTGTCCTGTCTTCCTGGGAGGCTGCTATTTTGAAGATCTTCCAGTCTGTGTGCTGAAAACAGTCTTGCAGTGCAGAGGTTGCACTCTCTGGCAAAATCCTGATTTGTTTCACTGCTGGCCTGCTGTGCTTCAATAAAGGTTTGTAGGCAGGCAGCAGCATCACGGACATGTGATCAGAACGGCCGAGATGGGGGCGGGGTATCGCTTTATATGCATCTGTGTTTGTGTACACTAAGTCCAACATATTCTCTCCTCTGGTCTTAAAGTCTACACATTGTTTAAACTTGGGGAGCACAGTCTTTAAGCTGGTGTGGTTAAAATCCCCCGCAACCACCACAAAACTGTCCGGGTGTGACGTTTGGATTTCACTGATCGCATTGTGCAGTACCCCGAGTGCCTTCTTAGCATTAGCTTTAGCGTTAGCGCTCGGCGCTATGTAAGCACCAACTACAAACACGTTGCTGAATTCCCTCGGCAGATAAAAAGGCCGACATTTAACAATAAGGAACTCCGCCAACGGAGAGCAGTGTTTAGACACTAACGTGGCATTAACGCACCAGTTCTTGTTAACATAGATGCATAGCCCACCCCCCCGGCTCTTACCGGAGCTCGCCGTTTCCCTGTCGGCACGGAACATCGCCATATCTTCCAGCTGAATGGCCTCGTCAGGAATGTTGTCGTGGAGCCATGTCTCGGTGAAAACAAACACACAGCAGTCCCTCCATTCTCTCCGGGTTTCTTTCAGCAAACGCAGCTCGTCTACCTTGTTTTCGAGGGCGCGGACGTTTGATAGAAGAAGCGACGGTACCGCTGGTCTGGAGGGGTTAGCCTTTAGCCTAGCATGGATCCTGGCCCTTTTTCCTCGCTTTTGCTTGCGTTCGCTCCGCTTCCGCTTCCTCCTCTCCCGGGTAGCTTCCAGCGGGGACTCCGCCAAAATTCCATGCTGGCGTAGAATGTCCAAATCACAACCGATCGCCGCAATTCTTGCAGCGTGCAGTACCTTCATGTTTAATAAGGTCTCACGGTTGTAAGTTTTACAGAATGTACGTCTGGGATGATTAAAACTCTCACACTCGCTGATGCCAAGAGGGGCCGCTGTGTCTAGGCGCGCCGCCATCTTTTTTTTTTTTTTTTTTTTTTTTTTTTTTTACATACTAGGTTAAACATACTAGGTTAAACATACATAGGTTATTACATACTAGGTTAAACTTGTCTAAAGAATAGCTATTTTGTTTCTGTCGAATTTTTGTGCGACTGAACTGAATTGATGTTCCAGTTTGTGATTTATCTTTCAGTGACATAACGTTCGGCTCAGGAGACGCACACACACAGGCTCAGAGTAGTTCAAACTGTTTATTAACAACAGGGATGTATGGGTGTGTGTCTGCGGAATGTTAATGTGTTGGTGGTGGCGTCTGCTTCAGGCACAGAGGCAGGAGACGGTTCAGCCGGCAACCCTATGAGAGAGAACAGACACAGGGTGATGGGCACACACCAACACAGGAGGAGAATAGGCGAGGGAGAGAAGCTTACTTGTATGGGACAGATGACTGGCACTTCAAGGACGGGACCCCGGGAGACAGCCACCTGCAGGACTCGGTGCAGCAGCGAGGAGGGACGAAGGACGGAATTGTCCGCCGCCGAGGAATCCACCTGTGCACAGGGGAGCAGACTGGAAAGATGAGGTAAGTGATCTTCTTACCGCTTAGCGTGGTGCTGAAGAAAGAATAATTGCTTCTCATGGAAGGGAGATGAAGTCTAACGGCTCCAGGCCGAAGCTCAGGGCGAGGCGGCTTATATTCCCCGCCGCTGATGGTTGACAGGTGTGCGAGCAGGTGGCGCCGCTGATGAGCGGCGCGGCGTGACAGTACTCCCCCCTCTAGCAGCGCCTCCTGGCGATGGCTTCTCAGGGTGCGCTCGGTGGAAGTCGGCGATGAGCGATGGGTCCAACACGAACGACGGGGGCACCCACTGTCGATGCTCGGGCCCATAGCCCTCCCAGTCCACCAAGTACTGCAACCCGCGACCCCGGCGCCGGGAGTCTAGGATGGAGGAGACGGACCAGGCAGGATGGCCACCAATCATCCGGGGCGCGGGTTGCGCCGCAGGAGGGGGGCAAAGGGGGTCGGTGACTGCCATCTTCACCTTCGACATGTGGAAGGTGGGATGGATGCGGAGGGAGGGGGGAATAGCCACGCGCACAGCCACCGGGTTGATGATCCGGGTGATGGGGTAGGGACCCATGAAGCGCTGTGCCAGCTTTCTCCTCTCGCCTTTTAGAGTGACGTCCTGGGTGGAAACGTAGACACGTTTCCCAACTCTGTACGCCGGGGCAGGTCTTCTATGCCGGTCCGCCACATTCCTGTTGCGCTCCGCTGTGCGTAAAAGCGCACTGCGCGCGGCAGCCCAGGTGGAGCGGAACTGCCTGAGATGTGCTTTAACTGAGGGGACAGTCACCTCACTCTCCTGCTCCGGAAACAGCGGGGGGTCGTAACCCAGGGACGCCTTGAAGGGAGACATCCCTGTAGCAGAAGAGCGAGCGGTATTATGAGCATATTCAACCCAGGCAAGATGGTTGCTCCAGGACGTGGGTTTGGATCTGGTCACACAGCGGAGCGCAGCCTCCAGCTCCTGATTGGTCCGCTCACACTGCCCGTTGGATTGGGGGTGATGGCCGGAGGAGAGGCTCACCTTGGCTCCGATGGCGTTGCAGAATGACCTCCAAACCTCAGATGAAAATTGGGGGCCCCGGTCCGAGACCACGTCCACCGGAATCCCGTGCAGCCTGACCACGTGTTGGACGAGGAGGTCCGCCGTCTCCAGGGCAGTAGGGAGGCCTCGCAGGGGGACGAAGTGCACGGCCTTGGAGAAGCGGTCCACGATGGTCAGGATGGTGTCATAGGAGTTGGAGACGGGGAGTCCGGTGACGAAATCCAACGCGATGTGTGACCAGGGCCTGCCAGGGACGGGCAGGGGCTGGAGCAGACCCGCTGGAGGGGCATTTCCCGACTTGCAGGTGGCACAGATTGGGCAAGCCCGGGCGTAGCGGGCTGCATCCCTCCGCAGGCCTGGCCACCAAAAGGACCATTGGAGGAGGTCTATCATCCGGGAGGTGCCAGGGTGACAGGTGAGCTTGGAGGTGTGTAGCCAGTGGATGACCTCTCCTCGGACCGCGGATGGCACGAACAGCCTCCCCTCAGGTCCGCCGCCAGGGTCAGGTTCCACCTCCTGTGCCTTCCGGATCTTGCTCTTGATGTCCCACGAGATGGCTCCCACGACGCACGACCTGGGCAGGATGGAGTGGGGCGTCTCCTCCGACTCCACGGGAGTGAACTGCCTAGAGAGGGCGTCAGGCAGGCCGTTCTTAGAGCCAGGCCTGAAGGTGATTGAAAATTGGAACCTGGCGAAGAACAAAGACCAGCGCGCCTGGCGGGCGTTCAGGCGCTTGGCAGATCGTAGATATTCTAAGTTCTTGTGGTCCCTGAGGACCACGAACGGCAGGTTCTCCCCCTCTAGCCAGTGGCGCCACTCCTGCAGGGCGAGTTTGATGGCCAAGAGCTCTCTGTCCCCCACATCGTAGTTCCTCTCCGCCGGGGACAAGCGCCGGGAGAAGAAGGCGCAGGGCCGTTTGGCGCCATCGTCCGGCGACCGCTGGGACAGCACTGCACCCACTCCCGTGTCCGAGGCGTCTACCTCTACGATGCACTGCAGTGCGGGGTCGACCTGGCGAAGGACCCGGGAGGAGGAGAACTCCGCCTTCAGCGCCTTAAAGGCGGCAGCGACCTCTTCGGTCCACCGGAACGGGACCTTCGGGGACGTGAGGCGGGTCAGTGGTCCAACGATGGAGCTGAAGTTGGGGACAAAGCGGCGGTAGAAATTGGCGAAGCCAACGAACTGTTGCACCTGCTTCCGGGATGCAGGTGTAGGCCATTCCACCACCGCTTTCACCTTCTCTGGGTCTGGGAGCACCTTGTCGTGGGCGATGATGAACCCCAGGAAGGACGTAGTCCTGGCGTAAAATTCACATTTTTCTGCCTTCACGTACAGACGATTCTCCAGCAGTCTTTGGAGGACCCGCCTCACGTGGACCTGGTGCTCGTCCCTGGACTTGGAGAAGATGAGAATATCGTCCAGGTAGACGAACACAAAAAGGCCGATGAAGTCCCGGAGGACGTCATTTATGAGGCGCTGAAAGACGGCAGGAGCGTTGGTCAACCCGAACGGCATTACCAGGTATTCAAAGTGGCCGTTCGGGGTACGGAAGGCTGTCTTCCACTCATCTCCCTCCCGGATCCGGACGAGGTGGTAAGCGCTGCGTAGATCCAGCTTGGTGAACCAGGTCGCCCCCTGGAGGGAGTGGAAGGCAGTGTCCATGAGGGGCAGAGTATAACGGTCCTTCTCCGTGATATCGTTGAGGGCCCGGTAGTCGATACAAGGGCGGAGGGACCCATCCTTTTTTCCCACGAAGAAGAACCCTGCCCCCACGGGTGACGATGATGGGCGGATTATCCCAGCACTTAATGACTCCTTCAGGTATGCGTTCATCGTCTCCTTCTCCGGCGCTGACAGGCTGTAGAGCCGACCAGAAGGTAAGGGAGCCCCCTGGCGGAGGTTGATGGCACAGTCATAGGGCCGATGAGGGGGGAGAGACATAGCTTTCGTCTTGCTGAACACCATACCCAGGTCGTGAAATTCCGGAGGCACCAGAGACAGGTCCGGGGGTGCAGCGTCCGTCGCAGGGGGAGGAGCAGACGGAGAGCAGGCAGCGGACTGAAGGCAGGTGCCCATGCAGAATGTACTCCATGCCGATACCCCAGCTGATCTCCAATCCAGGACTGGGTTATGAAGACGAAGCCAGGGATACCCCAGGATGACGGGCGACACAGAGTTGGGAAGGACGTAGAAGGTCATCTCCTCCCGGTGGTTTCCCGAGATGATGACCGGTACAGGGATGGTTTGGTGTGACACTCTCCCAAGGGAGGCACGGGAGAGGTTGATTAGGGAGATGGGATTCCTCAGTGCCTGACAGCGGATGCCCAAACGGGTTGCCAGGCTCTGTGAAATGAAGCTGCCTTCTGCGCCCGAATCCACCAGTGCGTGGGTGAGATGCCCAGTGGGGTTGTGGCAGAAACGGATGGGCAGCTTCAATTGAGTGAGTGGATCTAACCGATTGACATCCGCGAGGCCCCCTACAGTGACTCGCGGACCCCGCCGTTTGGCTTTTTGTGGACAAAGCTCCACCGTGTATTGACTGTCTCCGCAATACATGCAGAGATTCAACTCACAGCGGCGTTGTCTCTCTGCCGGGGAGAGCTTTGTCCAGCCCGTCACCATCGGCTCCGACTCCTCGGGGCACGATGGTGGCGGCGCCGCCAGGGGGCGAACTTGGGGCAGGCGCAGCGAAGCTCCCCGAGGGCGCGAAGTAGACGACTTCCGTCCTGAGGAGCGCTCGCGCAGCCTGTTGTCCAAGCTGATGGCTAGGGAAGTTAGCTCCGCTCGCGTTTCAGGGATATCCCGTCCAGCCAGTTCATCCCTCAGATCATCATTGAGGCTGCGGAGGAACAGGCCGCAGAGGGAGCGTTCCTCCCAGCCCAATTCCTCCGCCGCTACCCGGAAGTCGACCGCGTAGTCCGCTGCCGACCGGCTTCCCTGCTGGAGAGCGAGAAGCCGATCGACCTGGACCGTCTCGGTTTGAGAATGGTCAAAGACCTCCAGAAAGCGCCTCACGAATTGGTCGTAGGTGAGGGTGGCATAACTGGGCCTCGCCATTACGGCGTAGGTCCAAGTTAACGCATGCCCCTCCAGAAGATTCCCTATGTAACCAATTCGGCTGTGATCCGAGGGAAAATCTCCGGGCACACGGTGGAACACGGACTCACACTGCATAATGAACCCCCGCGCTCCGCCGAGCTTACCGCTAAAGCGGGCGGGGGTCGGAATCGGTGTGAGCCGAACCGGTGCCACAGGAGCCGGCTGGACGGCCGCTGGAACAGCAGGAGCAGCGCCACCCTGGCGAGCCGGGGGGAACGGCTGTTGGGGGTCCAGGTGGTTCAATCGGTTAGTTAAATTTACTAATTGATTTAGGATCACCTGTTGCTGATAAACAACTTGATCCACTCGAGCCTCGAGGGTGGTAAACCGGTGTGCGAGCCCGCCGTCTGCCGAGCCGCTCTGCTGGAGCCGTACTGACATAACGTTCGGCTCAGGAGACGCACACACACAGGCTCAGAGTAGTTCAAACTGTTTATTAACAACAGGGATGTATGGGTGTGTGTCTGCGGAATGTTAATGTGTTGGTGGTGGCGTCTGCTTCGGGCACAGAGGCAGGAGACGGTTCAGCCGGCAACCCTATGGGAGAGAACAGACACAGGGTGATGGGCACACACCAACACAGGAGGAGAATAGGCGAGGGAGAGAAGCTTACTTGTATGGGACAGATGACTGGCACTTCAAGGACGGGACCCCGGAAGACAGCCACCTGCAGGACTCGGTGCAGCAGCGAGGAGGGACGAAGGACGGAATTGTCCGCCGCCGAGGAATCCACCTGTGCACAGGGGAGCAGACTGGAAAGATGAGGTAAGTGATCTTCTTACCGCTTAGCGTGGTGCTGAAGAAAGAGTAATTGCTTCTCATGGAAGGGAGATGAAGTCTAACGGCTCCAGGCCGAAGCTCAGGGCGAGGCGGCTTATATTCCCCGCCGCTGATGGTTGACAGGTGTGCGAGCAGGTGGTGCCGCTGATGAGCGGCGCGGCGTGACATTCAGTTTCTCATTTATTTGTCAGCTGGTTTACTGAGGTGAACTAAGTTCTATATTCTTGTCAAAACACATCTGCAATAAAAACTATTGGATAGAAATAGAGCTTTTGCTACAACTTATTCAACTTGGTAAAAAGTCGGCAGTCTTGGGCATGAAACTCCCAGGCTGAAAATTGGTCCCACTCCAGCCCTGCAGGAGTGTTTCATCCTTCAACATACACAAAGCCCTTCATAAATTCCGTGGGATGGAGAGTAAGTTTTTGAAGCCTGGAGAAGATGTCCTATTTGACAAAGGACTTAAAAACAAATGGCGCTGGATGTGGATCGAAGAAATGGGCAGAGACAGTAAGCCTTTTGGTAGCTGGTGTAAAAAAATTAGAGAACCAGATGCTTGTTTCTGCACATTGTGCTCAAAAAAGCTCATGTATGCTACTAGCGGTAAAAAAAAAAAACGTGTTACCACGTCACGACCTAGATCCCGGCCACAGAGCAGCTGTCTGTGCTCTACAACACACAACATGATTGCCCTGAGCAACAACTACCTCAGACGTACTGGTATCAATGACCATGTTTGTGACATGAAAATACACGTGTGCACGTTCATTGCAGAACACGATTTGTCATTCACCATTTCTCAACTGCTAGTAAATCTGTGTAAAAAAAAAAAACTGGCTGAAGACAAAAATGCCTTAACAAAACTGTCCATTTCAAATCAGCATGCCAGTTCTGTGAACACACACATGGCATAGCACCAGAATAAAAAAAAAAAAAAAACATCTGTTGGAGAAGCTCAAAAACTGCATGTTTTCACTGAACATTGATGAAGCTTCTAGCCAGTGCATGGACAAAATTTTTAAATGTCCTTGTTCGCTTTTATGATGATGATGATGATGATGACACAACCAGAGAAATGACCCAACATTTGGCAAGCAGGAAAGTTAATATTGCCAGTGCCTCAGCACTTATGGTGCAATTAAAAAATGTCCTGCAGTCTTATGGTGTTTAATGGAAACAAGTCAACAGTATTCTACTGTGGTGAATTAAACTGTAGTTTTCTGTAGTAATCTGGCTTTATGTATTTCATTTTTTATGTTTTATCGCATTTAATTTCCTATTATTTCTTTTGAACAAAACAATTATGGAAATAATTGCAATAATTTTTTGCTTTAACCCCTGCTTACTAGTGTGGCGTTTTTAAGTGGCCCCACTTCAGTCATTGCTGGGATGGAGCACAGCAGAGACCTGCTGACAGTCAGCCGAGCCGGTGGACAGTGCAGAGGGAGGAGGGGGAAGAGGATGGATGCGTTGCTGTGCTGCTGTGATAATGACAACTCTGCTTTATAGAGTTTGCAATTAACTTGTTTCACTTTGTTTATTTTTGGTAAAATGCTCCCATACTTTGGAAAGTTTTGGCCTCTTCTTCTCCATGATTTTCTCTCTTCTGTATTGCCATGATGCACTCCTCTTCTTCTTCGCTGGAACAGTTAAACTGAACATTTCCGCGGCATGCGTATAAACTTTAAAATGAAACAATTTGTTGACAATAAAAATCTGAATCAATAAATTTTTATGATCAATGTCGTCTGTGTTTACACGCAGTGGAGTTCGGCCCCGTCGCGT
Source organism: Pholidichthys leucotaenia (assembly GCA_020510985.1). Lineage (NCBI taxonomy): Eukaryota > Metazoa > Chordata > Actinopteri > Cichliformes > Pholidichthyidae > Pholidichthys > Pholidichthys leucotaenia. The sequence goes on along the minus strand of CM035837.1, from coordinate 310,144,143 downwards.
GATACCAGAGCACAGAGGAGAAGAGACAGAAATGAGCTGCTGTCATGTAAATAAGATAAATAACATAAGGATATTAATCCAAAAGGGTTCATACTGTCTTATAAAATAATTGCAAAATATTTTCTTTTCTGTCAGACAGTGAAAAAGGTGGGGTTTTTTTTTACCTTAACATGTTTCGGCCACTTCTTGCAACCTTTGTCAGGAGGGTCACGTGATGTTGTTGTGACAATAAGCTGTTTCATCTGCTGTTTTATCCAGGTTTACCAGACAGCAGAGGACGACTACACCCCCTGCTGTCTGGTATCCTGTGGAGGACAGCATCCCAGGTCTGGGAGAGGGTATAGGATCCCTCATCCCTGTTGATGGTTCTTGGGGTCTGTTTTCTGATCTTGATGGCTTCACTGATCCAGCCGTGGTATTTGTTGCTTTCTGTGCAGATGATCAACAGTTAAACTAACACTAGATGTCCTGTGGGTCATGTGACCGATGCTGACGGACTGCCAAGTTAATGCTAACAGAGCTCAGTGTAGCATCACGGCAAAAATATAACAAAATAACCCAGAATGGCACGAGATACATATTATCACCTGTGGATTATTGAACCAGGTGGAAACAGTGATGCACCATTAGGGTGCTAAAGAAAATAATTAGTGGTATGAAAAAGTGTTTGCCCCCTTCCTGATTTCTCTTTTTTTTTGTATGTTTATCACACTTAAATGTTTCAGATCATCAAATACATTTAAATATTAGACAAAGATAACACAAGTAAACACAAAATGTAGTTTTTAAATGAAGCTGTTTACTACTAAGGGTAAAAAAATCCAAACCTACATGGCCCTGTGTGAAAAAGTGATTGCCCCCCTCTGTTAAAACATAAATTAACTGTGGTTTATCACATCTTTGGAAAGCTGAGTTCAATTTCTCTAGCCACACCCAGGCCTGATTATTGCCACACCTGTTCTCAATCAAGAAATCACTTAAATAGGACCTGCCTGACAAAGTGAAGTAGACTAAAAGACCCTCAAACCTAGACATCATGCTGCGATCCCAAGAAATTCAGGAACAAACGAGAAACAAAGTAATTGAGATCTATCAGTCTGGAAAAGGTTATAAAGCCATTTCTAAAGCTTTGGGACTCCAGTGAACCACACTGAAAGCCAGTATCTACAAATGGCAAAAACATGGAACAGTGGTGAACCTTTCCAGGAGCGGCCGGCCAACCAAAATTACCCCAAGAGCGCAGCAACGACTCATCCAAGAGGTCACAAAAGACCCCACAACAACATCCAAAGAACTGCAGACCTCATTTGCCTCAGTTAAGGTCAGTGTTCATGACTCCACCATAAGAAAGAGACGGTGCAAAAATGGCCTGCATGGCAGAGTTGCAAGATGAAAACCACTGCTGAGCAAAAAGAACATAAAGGCTCATCTCAGTTTTGCCAGAAAACAACTTGATGATCCCCAAGATTTTGGGGAAAATACTTTGTGGACTGATGACACAAAAGTTGAACTTTTTGGAAGGTGTGTGTCCCGTTACAGCCGGCGTAAAAGTAACACAGCATTTCAGAAAAGGAACATCATACCAACAGTAAAATATAGTGGTGGTAGTGTGATGGTCTAGGGCTGTTTTGCTGCTTCAGGACCTGGAAGACTTGCTGTGGTAAATGGAACCATGAATTCTGCTGTTTACCAAAAAATCCTGAAGGGGAATGTCCAGCCATCTGTTCATGACCTCAAGCTGAAGCGCACTTGGGTTCTGCAGCAGGACAATGATCCAGAACACACCAGCAAGTCCACCTCTGAATGGCTTAAGAAAAACAAAATGAAGACTTTGGAGTGGCCTAGTCAAAGTCCTGACCTGAATCCGATTGAGATGCTGTGGCATGACCTTAAAAAGGCGGTTCATGCTCGAAAACCCTCCAATGTGGCTGAATTACAACAATTCTGGAAAAATGAGTGGGCCAAAATTCCTCCACAGCGCTGTAAAAGACTCATTGCCAGTTATCACAGATGCTTGATTGCAGTTGTTGCTGCTAAGGGTGGCCCAACCAGTTATTAGGTTTAGGGGGCAATTACTTTTTCACACAGGGCCATGTAGGTTTGAATTTTATTTTCACCTAATAATAAACACCTTCATTTCAAAACTGCATTTTGTGTTTACTTGTGTTACCTTTGTCTAATATTTAAATTTGTTTGATGATCTGAAACATTTAACTGTGACAAACATACAAAAAAAAAGAGAAATCAGGAAGGAGGCAAACACTTTTTCACACCACTGCATATCAACTACGCTTGGTCAGCTTGCTATTGTCCACATGACTGACACCTAGGCTGGGCAGTAGAGAGCCTCTCTTGCCCCCTCTACTTACGCATATTGGACCTTAAAGGGGCCACTGATTGAAAAATGGTGCTTTTGTAGGTTTTAACTGTCTCAAACGTGTCAACTGGTCATGTAATTAGTCAAAAATTTTCCAAAACATCAACTATCTGAAAAAGCATACTGCCTTTATCTTGTTTTTCTCTCAGAGAAACTCCCCAAAACATTTTTTGACTCTTTCGGGTAATTCGTATACGTCAGGTTGCGAAAAAGCCATCCCACTGCCGTCCTGGAGACCTGCCCACTGCTCTATTATTGGCCTGCCTAGCTGTCTGTCATGTAGATCAAAGTTGTGGCTCAAGGTAGCCTATTAGCCAGTGAGCTATTAGCTCACAAGCTAACACTGGTACCACGACCCTGGCTGTAAGTGTGGCTTATATTATTATTTTCTTCAGATCTTAGTCACCCTAATAGCCATCCCTGTTATCACCTGGTTCACTCCGGCCCATGTCTGTTTCATCGTGATTCTGCAGCGGATCGCCCACAACAGTACACCGTCTGCTTTTGTGGCCCGGGACCAGGGCTACTGGCCGATGTCATACCGAGCACTCCCCCGGATTGGCGGGGGAGTTATTGGCATGACACTGGTACATGCGATCCGTCGCGGAATCATGACAACGCCTCCGGCTCCCTACAGTCAAAATGTCCCAGGTCCAGATGCTGTTGGCTCTCACGCCCAACAACCCCACCGTCCTCCGTGGATCAATTCTCCTCTCACAGGCAGCATAGTTGCTCCAGCTTTCAGCTGGCTGTGAGAGCAGAGTGGAGTCCCACAGAGCCACACTGCCCTTTGAGATCCCTTGGCTCGGTAGCTTGCCTCGGGTTGCAGCGATCGCCCAGGGCGTGGTGCTAGTGATTTGTGTGATTCACGGCAAAATTTACTGGGAGATAGACTGGACTAACAGGAGATATGCCATTGACTGTGGATCAGTGAACCAGAGCGCTGCTCAACTGAGCTGGGAGACTAGAAGCTAGTCAGCTATAATGGCTAACTGACGTAAGAGGGAGGGTGGAGTTGAAGCAGCGAAGAATGGTTCTTAAAGTGACAGGCCTTAAATCAGAGTGTTTAAAGAAAGCCAGGAAAAATAAAAAACAAATTTGCTTCACTAATTAAAAAGATTATTTTTTTTAATTTTATTTGTTTATTTGTCAGGGACAGTGCAATAAACATAGACAAAAAAGAAAATCTGATGTGTTGCACAGAGAGTGTATAGCATTAAGCTAGTTTGCAACTCTTGTCCCTGGATGGGCTTTAGAGAAAAGAAACAGATAAAAAGAGAAAAAGATGAAGAAAAAACAAAATGAAAACAGTATAAACATTATCCACATACATCAGTGCAAACCAAATTATAAATACACAATATAAAAACCTGATTCACATTTGCCTGTTACAGTAAAATGCCTGTTACACATTTGCCTTCCCTTCTTCACTCACACCCTGCAGACAATCATTTCATACATGGGTACATTCTTGTTTACTTTTCAGCTAGTTTTTAACCTTTGTAGTAAATGTTTTAAAATCCGTTATTACAGAAAATGTGAGCAAAATATGTCACAAACATTTCATTAAGACACGTGTGAGCTATTAAAATGTGGAAAAGTGCAGTCAATGACCCCTTTAAATCAGAAAAAAATCTCTATTGAAATGAATGGCAAGAGCAAAATTATCTTTTGATCCTGATTGAATTTTGCCACGAGTTACACATATGATGTTTGTCAATTTAAAAGATAATTTTCCACATAAACAACGTAGATTGTTGTCTAACTGTTAAGGTATAAGGTTGTGAATACATGAATTACAAGACTACAAACACAGACTCATGCAAGTTGAGCCATTGTTTTCGACGAGCACCCAGGCTGAAGCAACAACAATCCTCTACATCAGCTGCAGCTCTCAAAATATATTTGTGTTGTTTTTCTTCTCTTTGGATGCTTCTTTCATTGGTCAGAAAACAGGAGGTGAGCTTTGAGAGGGAAACCGCTGGAATCGAGTATGGTGATGTATACAGTCCGAGACAAGTAAATGTAGTCCGTTGAGCATTTTCACAAAAACTAAATATTACTCTTTTATTATACAACAACTGACAACTTTAATTACGTGAAAAATTATCTTTTAAATTGGCAAAGGTATGTGTAGCTCATGACAAAATTTGATTGGGATCAAAAGATAATTTCATTCTTCACATTCATTTCAGTGGAGATTTTTTCTGATTTAAGGTCCCATATGCGGAAGTTGTCATGATTTGCCCCTCAAGGCAGAGAGAGACAGACCCACGCGCCAACTGCAGTTTGTGGTATTTATTAACAAAAAACACACAAAGTGCCAGAGTGCATAAAGCAAAAATCAAAACAGAAGACAAGGTAAACTCACAGACTGGATGAACTCGAGACAAAACTCACCAGAGCAGGATTAGGGCTCTGGTGGCAAGGAAGAAGAGAATCTTATTAAGACTGCCACAAGAAAGAAATGAAAAGGCAGTCCTTAAATAGGGTCAGAACCAATAACACAAGTGCTGACAGGTGTGGGGTCACATGAGCGGGCAAAAGGAAATAAAGGTAGATGATTAGGATCAGCTGCGAAGTAGTGAGAGGAGAGCGGAGAGAGCTGACAGCTGACAGGGCGACGCCCACATGGAGCACAATCCGGAAACGCCACTTGACAGTTGTCAGCCCAAAGAAAAAACACAACAGTCCAAAATACAAGGAATATAATATCAATAAATGCAGATGGATAAATAATTACAAATTGATACAAAACTTGAGCATAACAAAACTGAAACAAGAAAACAGAAAAATAGAAAACAGTACGAGAATACCGCAACTCAAAAGGCACAAAATACAACAAATATATAAATACAGAGAAAAGGCCACAAGACTGAGCATGGCGGGACCTCCACAGCTCAGCTCGTGACAGAAGTAGAGGGGGTGTCTTTAACAGAGCAGCTGGCGGGTACAAAGGACACACTGGGCTGCCTTTACAATGTAAGTGACATCCAGTGGCAAATCCAGAACAGTTAATTTTGCTTTTTGGAGTGGAAAATGATTTAAAGGCTGTGCGTCTTTTTAAGGGAAGTAAGCGTTTTGATATTTTTTTTCAATACTCACACGGTCAGTAGATGCCTTTCAGAAAATTAAAACCTACAAAAACACAATTTCTCAAGCAATGACTCCTTTAAAGTGACCAGTGAGTGTGTCAGGAGGAAGATTTGGAATATGAAATAATACAGATTAAGATCTGAGTATTTGCAGTGCATCCGGAAAGTATTCACAACACTTCACTTTTTCCACATTTTGTTATGTTACAGCCTTATTCCAAAATGGATTAAATGCATTTCTTTCCTCAAAATTCTACACACAATACCCCATAATGACAGCGTGAAAAACATTTTTTTTTTTTTAGATTTTTGCAAATTTATGAAAAACTAGAAAAGCACTCAGAGAGCACATACCTCTGCCAAGGCTCCTTCAGTCTCTCATGGATCACCTCCAAAATGTAATGGGTTTGTGTGTATGCCTAGAGCCACTTGTAGTGAAAATTGCATCAAAATCTGTCCATTACTTTTGGAGTATTGTTGCTAACACACTGTGAGAAGATAAGTGTCATCCATATCCATCCAGTAGTTTTTGTGTAATCTTGCTGCACAAATAAAAATAAAACCCTTGGTGGAGGTATGCACTCTCAGATCATCACCAAAATCTAATCACCTGTTCCCCGTGTCATTACACACCTTTCCTGAAAATTTAATCAAAATCCATTCATAGCTCTTTGAGTTATGTTGCTAACAAACAAACCAACCAACGCCGGTGAAAACATTACCTCCTTCCTTGGTGAAGGTAAAAAAAATAAAAACCTAAGAAATCACATGTACTTAAGTATTCACAGCCTTTACCATGAAGCTCAAAATTGAGCTCAGGTGCTTGAGATGTTTCTACAGCTTAATTGGAGTCCACCTGTGGTAAATTCAGTTGATTGCACATGATTTGGAAAGGCACACATCTGTCTATATAAGGTCCCACAGTTGACATTACATGTCAGAGCACAAACCAAGCATGAAGTCAAAGGACTTGTCTGTGGACCTCCGAGACAGGATTGTCTCGAGGCACAAATCTGGGGAAGGGTACAGAAAAATTTCTGCTGCTTTGAACGTCCCAATGGGCACAGTGGCCTCCATCATCCGTAAATGGAAGAAGTTCGGAACCACCAGGACTCTTCCTAGAGCTGGCCGGCCGTCTAAACTGAGTGATCAGGGGAGAAGGGCCTTAGAGCGCATTCACATGGCCACTGTTTGGCCCAGACTAAAGGACCAAAGTGTGTATTCCGTGGATAGTTCGGTTCGTTTCGTGCCGTCCGAATGCGCCTGGAACTCTGGTACAGTATAGCACTAAACAAGCGAACTCTGGTCCCCCTGAAAATGGGGGGTCTCGGTTCGCTTGCAAATGCAGTCTAGTGCGCTGTGTGAATGCAAACAGAGTATCCAGCGGACCAAAGGGCCGATGTGCCTCTCGGCGTTTGTGTAACCACAGCAACACACAGTGAGAAGAGAAAGTGGCGCGTAATGTAAAGGTGCCTTCACATCAAACGTGAACGGGCGAATTTTTCGCACAGCACAATTATATTATAACTCAATGAAAAGACATTAATTCACCGTCTGGGTGAGATGCAGACAGGCCAAGTTCCCACCCACCTGAAAAAGTTGTCCCTGTTGAAAACTTGATGGGTGTTTCCTGGCAGCACGTCCAAGGTAGGAATCTGTGGGTAAATACAGTTAGGCCCAAAAATATTTGGACAGTGACACAAGTTTTGTTATTTTAGCTGTTTACGAAAACATATTCAGGATGCAATTATATAATCAATATGGACTTAAAGTGCAGACTCTCAGCTGTAAGTTGAGAGTATTCACATCCCAATTGGAGCAAGGGTTTAGGAATTACAGCTCTTTAATACTGTATGTAGCCGCTTCTTTTTAAAGGGACCAAAAGTAATTGGACAATTGACTCAGAAGGCTGCAAAAAAAAAAAAAAAAAATAACAAGGCTGCATGGGCTCTTCCCTCGTTAACCTGTCATCAATTAAGCAGTTAAAAGGTCTGGAGTTGATTCCAGGTGTGGCGTTTGCATTTGGAAGCTGTTGCTGTGAACACACAGCATGCAGTCAAAGGAGCTCTCAATGGAGGTGAAACAGACCATCCTGAGGCTGAAAAAAAGAGGAAATCCATCAGAGAGAGAGCAGAAATGTTAGGAGTGGGCAAATCAACAGTTTGGTACATTCTGAGAAAAAAAGAGTGCACTGGTGAGCTTGGGAACTCAAAAAGGCCTGGACGTCCACGGAAGACAACAGTGGTGGATAATCACAGAATCCTTTCCATGGTGAAGAACAACCCTTCACAACATCCACTCAAGTGAGGAACACTCTCCAGGAAGTAGGTGTATCAGTATCTAAGTCTACCATAAAGAGAAGACTTCATGAGAGTAAATACAAAGGATTCACCACAAGGTGCAAACCATGAATCAGCCTCAAAAATAGAAAGGCCAAAATTGACTTTGCCAAAAAACACCTGAAGAAGCCAGCTCAGTTCTGGAACAGCATTCTTTGGACAGATGAGACTAAGATCAACCTGTACCAGAATGATGGGAAGAAGAAAGTTTGGAGAAGAATTGGAACAGCTCATGATCCAAAGCACTACATCTTCTGTAAAACATGGTGGAGGCAGTGTGATGGCATGGGCATGCATGGCTTCCAATGGCACTGGGTCACTTGTGTTTACTGATGATGTGACAAAAGACAGAAGCAGCCGGATGAATTCTGAAGTGTATAGGGATATACTTTCTGCTCAGATTCAGCCAAATGCAGCAAAGTTGATTGGACGGCGCTTCGCAGTACAGATGGACAATAATAATAATAATAATAATAATAATAATAATGCATCAGATTTATATAGCGCTTTATCATAGACACTCAAAGACGCTTTACAAGTAGATACATTATTCATTCATTCCAGACAGACAATAGTAGTGGCAAGCTACTACTGTAGCTACAGCTGCCCTGGGGCAGGCTGACGGAAACGTGGCTGCCAATCCACGCCAATGGCCTCTCCGGCCACCACCAAACATTTATACACATTCATACCCTGTGTTATGGACACAGGAGGCAAGGTGGGTAAAGTGTCTTGCCCAGGGACACAACGGCAGGATATCTGGGGAGAGCAAGATTCGAACCACCAACCATCCAGTTATTGGACGACCTGCTCTACCTCCTGAGCCACTGCCGTCCCAAATGATCCAAAACATACTGCAAAAGCAACCCAGGAGTTTTTTAAAGCAACGAAGTGGAATATTCTGCAATGGCCGAGTCAGTCACCAGATCTCAACCCAATCGAGCATGCATTTCACTTGCTCAAGACAAAACTTAAGGCAGAAAGACCCACAAACAAGCAACAACTGAAGACAGCTGCAGTAAAGGCCTGGCAAAGCATCACAAAGGAGGAAACCCAGCGTTTGGTGATGTCCATGGGTTCCAGACTTCAGGCAGTCATTGCTTGCAAAGGATTCTCAACAAAATACTGAAAAGTAACATTTTACTTAGGGTTATGTTTATTTGTCCAATTACTTTTGAGCCCCTGAAATGAGGAGCGTTTGTATAAAAATAGCTACAATTCCTACATGTTTAATCATATATTTTTGTTCAACCCCTTGAATTAAACCTTAAAGTCTGCACTTCAATTCCGTTGTAGTTGTTTCATTTCAAATCCAATGTGGTGGCATGCAGAGCCCAAATCATGAAGATTGTGTCACTGTCCAAATATTTCTGGGCCTAACTGTAAATAAATCCAACATCCTGATTCAGCTGAAGAGCTCCTGGTTCTTCAGCCTCCATTTTGGGTAGAAAATAACAATAAAGTCAACCGTGCGGATCCAAGAAATATTTTTACCGGAGAAAAACGAGGAGAAAAATTTTAAAAAATGTCTCTTGAACTTGGAGTGGTGACGAGTGAGGAGTGAGATGCAGGCTCTAATAGATATTTGGTCTGAGAACCAGATTCCTCAGTTGCTTGTGGCTACACACAAGAATATCGATGTTTTTAAAACGTTTAGCAACATGATGGCAGCACGGGGGTTTATACAGACAGCGGAGCTTTTCTTTTTTTTTTTTCCACAATATTTTTTATTGAACCTTTTTTTATATACACACATGGCACAGACAGTCAAACACTAACACTAAAGTAATTTAAAAATTAAAAAAACAAACAAAAAAAACCACTAACAACAACAACAACAAAAAAAAATTACTAAAAACAACAACCATTAACAAAAGCAAATCAACAACAATGCTCCTCTGTTTAGGTAATCTATTACATAAGTATACATAATATACATTCACCAGTTTGGAATTTGCAAGGTCCACACATATCATTCACCTTCTTCTTCAGAAGTTATGTTTAATTTCTTTACATAATCAATGAAAGGTCTCCATATATTCTCAAACACATTTTCCTTTGATTTCAGTATGTATGTTATTCTTTCTAGTGGAAGGTTTGTTAACATCTGTCTTAACCACTGAGTCACATCTGGTCTATGAGTCTTTTTCCACAGTAGTGCAATACATTTTTTGGCATTAAGCAAACCGAGGTCTATGAATGCTCTTTCACTCTTATTAAAGTTATGTTTTTCTGGATACAGACCCAACAAAAACAGTTTAGGGTTCAATGTGAATTGTTTTGAAATTATTTTTTTCTATTGTTACCCTCACCTCTTCCCAAAACATTCTGATTTTTCTACATTCCCATAAACAGTGAAATAGGGTTCCTTTACTTTCCATACATTTTGTGCATGTATCTGGTATGTTTTTGTTATATCTATTTAACTCCACTGGTGTAACATACATCCGCATTAACCATTTAAAATGTATCAATTTAAGACGTACATTTATTGATTTGGTTTGAGCTTCTGCACAAGCCATTTCTCATTGTTACTCTGAAATTTCAATTTGCAGGTCTTCTTTCCAATAATTCAGTCTTTTCTGTGAGTTTTCACTTGAGAATAGTGTCAATGAGTTATAAAACTCTGAAATAATACCCTTTCTCTTACTATCTTTCGTCAAAATTTTTTCCAAGGATGAATAAGTAGGTTGAGTGAGAGCATTATTTTGATTTGATCGAATAAAATTTCTAAGCTGAAGATAATTAAAAAAATGTGTTCTATTAAGATTGAATTTAATCCTCAGTTCTTCAAAGGACATTATGTTATCTGAACGTGACAAATATAAATCTTGAATCTTTTGAATCCCTTTTAAATTCCATACTTTAAATACAGCATCCGCTCTCCCTGGTGTAAAATATTGATTACCCCATATTGGGCTAAATTGTGACAGTGAGTGTGGTTCTTTTAAATATTTTTTGGTTTCACACCATATTTTGATCATATGCTTTACAAATGGATTTTTAACTTGTTTCTGTAATTTTTTAGCCGAGTCTGAGTATATGAATAAGGGAAGAGGTAAAGGTAAATTGTATGATTCCATTTCAGTCCAGTGAGGAGGATCATTTGATGAAAAATAATATGTCATAGACCTCAGTTGTGCTGACCAGTAATACAACATAAAGTTTGGACATTTCAGACCTCCACGATCAAATGGTAAATATAGTAAGGACAAACGTAATCTAGCCTTCCTATTGTTCCATATAAATTCCACTAACTTTTTTTTAATTCTTGAGAATAGATCTGAAGGTGGTGGTAAAGGAATGTTTTGAAATAAATAAAGTATTTTTGGTAAGATATTACTTTAAAGTATATTAATTCTCCCGATCATCGACATTGGTAGTGACATCCATCTCTGAAGTAACTCATTAATATCTGTCATTAAGGCTTCATAGTTGGCACTGGCGACTGATTCTAGCTTAGGCAAAATTTGAATTCCTAAATATTTAAACTGATTTACAACATTGAATTGATTTACCTCAGGAGCTGGGTGATTTCTCTGGGTCTCATTTAGCATTAATATTGAAGATTTTGTTTTATTTATTTTATATCCTGATATTTCCCCAAAGTTCTTTATTAAATTTAACAAGGTCGGAATTGATTTTTTAAAATTCGACATAAACAAAATTATGTCATCAGCATACAGGGAGATTTTATGTTCTGTTGATCCTATTTTAATTCCATATATTTGTGGATGTAAACGTACTGCCATCGCTAAAGGTTCAATTGCCATAGGAAACAATAAAGGTGAAAGTGGACAGCCTTGTCTACATCCTCTGTTGATTTTTATTGATTTTGAGATATTGCTGTTTGTTAGGATTTCTGCTGTAGTATTATTGTATATTATCTGGACCCATTTTATGAAATTATTTCCAAGTCCAAACCTTTGTAGGACTTCAGAAAGATACGGCCATTCGACCCTATCAAAGGCTTTTTCGGCGTCCAATGATAGGAGAGCTGTATCCGGTGCTTCTTTATTGGAATAAATAATATTAAATAGTCTTCTTACATTATGGAAGCCTTGTCTTCCCATTATAAAGCCATTCTGATCTCGGTTAATAATATTTGGTAATATTTCTTGTAGTCGTTTTGCTAAAATTTTACAGATTATCTTAAGCTCAGCACTTAATAGGCTTATTGGTCTCATGTTTTCACATTTATTAGGGGGTTTACCTGATTTTGGCAACAGTATAATTAAGGCATTATTCATGTATGGTGGTAAATTACCATTTTGAAATTCTTCTAAAACCATTTCCAAAAGTGGTTTTATTAATTTATTCTTAAATTTTTTATAGAGGTCAACTGGAAGACCATCTGGTCCTGCTCTTTTTCCTGATTTCATATTATCAATGGCTTGCCCAACTTCTTCTTGACTAATTTTAGACTCCAGTATCTCCCTATTTTCATTTGGAATACACGGTATAGATAATCCTCCCAAAAACCCATTTAGTTTTGTTAAGTCAGTTTCATTTTTTGTATCATATAGTTTTTCATAGTAATCTCTAAAGGCACTATTAATTTCTAAAGGATCTATAACTACCTGTCCATTACTTATAATACTGGTAATTGGTGTTTTAGATTCTAATTGTTTAATCTGCCATGCCAATAATTTTCCTGATTTTTCACCTTGTTCATAAAAAGTTTGCTTCAATCTTAGAAGACTCGAGGCAGTTCTATTCGCTGATTTTTTATCATATTCAGCTCTCAGAATCAGTAATTCGTTCTCTAACTGTGGGTTACTTCCTGCATACACCTTTTCTTGAAGAATTTTTATTTTACGTTCCAATTGGACTCTCTCCTCTCAAGTCTTCTTAGATTTTGAACCTGTATAACTAATAATATGCCCCCTAATAAAAGCTTTGAAAGCCTCCCACTTTATACATGCCGTTGTTTGTGTAGTATTAATATCAAAGAACTCATCTATCTGTTTTTCTATGTACTTAACAAATTCCTCATCCTGAAGCCATTTATGCTGAAATTGCCACCTACCTGGATCCTTTGTCAATTTCTTATCTACATATATTAGACAGCAGGGTGCATGATCAGAGATCACAATGTTATCATAGAAACAGTTTTGAATCTTGGACCTTAATTCTGCAGAGATCAAAAAGTAGTCTATACGTGAGAATGTCTTATAGGTATTAGAATAACAAGAATAGGCTTTGACTTGTGGTTTCATTTCTCTCCATATATCTAGCAATCTCAATTCTTTCATAAAATGATTAATGGTCATCCTGCATCCATTGTGCGTACAGTCCAGTCCTGTTGACCTATCTATACTGGGATTCAATGTACAATTAAAATCCCCTGCTATTATATGTTGCCCTGTAAGTGATGATAAAGTAAGAAATAAATTGACAAAGAAGTTTTGATCATCAGTATTGGGGCCGTATAAGTTCACCAGATTTATATTTTCTAATAACAAAGATCCTTGGATGATTAGATATCTTCCAAATTTGTCTCCAATTACATTTTTCACTTGAAATGGGACTGTTTTGTGTATGAGAGTCATAATTCCCCTAGCTCGGGATGAAAATGATGAGGTGAACACATTTCCTTGCCATCTTCTCCTAACTCTTTTTACATCCTCCTCTATTAGATGAGTTTCTTGTAAAAATACAATTTTTGAATCTATAGCTTTTATTTTATTCATAACTTGTTTAAGTTTTTTTAGATTTTGTAGACCTCTGCAATTCCATGAAGTTAAATTAAGATTAACGCTTTGATCTATGATCAATAAGGAGTTTGAGATTACCTTGCAATATGAACATGCTCATACAGAGAAGCAAAAACATGGATGGTTGAACATTCATCCTACAAACTACACAAAAACAAATTCCCTTTCCCCACATTTGTGGTAATCCCCCCAAAATCAAAAAAATTCCATCTCCCGTTATAGCTAGTGACTGTTCCACACCTGCAAGGATCAGTCAAACCACTCTGTCTTTTTCCTCTCAATCACCCTGACTCTACTACTATTTTTAATGACATTAACTCTCTTCTGTAGCTTTTTCAACATACCGGTAACTTCAAAGTTTTATAGCAACTTTGTACATCATAGCTTTTTTTTTTTATGTAATACAGTCTGTATTTTGTAGACATGTTATATGTTTCAGATCAATCAGATGCCTGTACAAATGCTTAAATGTTCTACCTTTATCTTGTTCATGCTTAGCTCCAACCAGTCTCCTCCTGGATCTGCTTAATGAGCTCCTGCGCCTCTTGAGGGGTCTTGAAGATATGGGTTCTCCCCTTATATGTGACCAGCAGTCTTGCCGGGTGAATCACTCCGTGACAAATCCCGAGGTTGCGCAGCTCTTTGCGGGCGGGGTCAAACTGTTTCCTTAATTGTTGAATTCCTGTGGCCAAATCTGGGTAGAACCGCACCTGTTGATCCTGGTATTTAATTTCCCCTTTAACTCGCACCGCATTGGTGACCGTCATCTTGTCGCTGTAGTTGAGGAACTTCATAATCAGCGTCCTCGGTGGTGTCTTATTATCTCTCGGTGGGCCGATTCAGTGAGCGCTCTCTAAGACGACCGATGACTGCAGATCCATGTTGTTCAGCGCTTCTGGAATCCACTTTTCCAAAAAGGAACATGAGTCTCGTCCCTCCGCTCCCTCCGGGAGGCCCACCAGCCTCAAGTTATTCCGTCGCGAACGGGATTCCAAGTCTAGGACGTTATCTTCCAGACGTTTCCATTTTGATTCCAATGTTTGCACCTTTAATTGTAGGCTGGTGACGTCATCTTCAGTGCTTGAAATTCGGAGCTCCACCTGCGATACTCGTTTCATACAGTCGCTTATTTCCTTTCTCATTCCTTCTATCGCTGCTATAATCCCATCAAATTTTGACGAAAACTCTGCTCTCATAGAGTTGATGGCAGTGAGCACTGCGTTAGTCCCCTCCCCAGCCGTTCCCGCTCCGCCGCTGGCTCCATTCTCTGCCATAGTCTCTGAAGTTTTTTGTGCTTCGCCTCGAGCGTGGAAGTCTGTTAGCTTGGGTTATTTTGTCGAATTGCTTTTTCCGCCACCTGATTTCCCAGCCTTGGTCTTTACCATATCCGCACCTAAGCGCTGGGATGGGTTTTTGTTCCAGTTAAGAGAGTTTAAGCAAACTTTTTATTTTTAGGAGCAGAGCAGTGTGAAACACGTCTTCCTACGTGGCTGCCATAACTGGAAGTCGAGCTTTTCATTTTTATTAGTTTGTGACGCATAAACATCTCCACTGAAGGGAATGATGTAATGCTGAGAATTGCTCGCTTGCCGAGAATTGCATCCCATCGTTGAATAAACATAATTTAAAGATAATTTACTAGAGGTTATAACAATTTTTACTTCTAAAAATGCAAAAAGGGTTATAAGCCTGGCTGCAGTGTTATATTTTATATTTTTGGTGCATGGGATGCAATTCTTGACAAGCAAGCAATTCTCAGCATAACACTGATCCTGGCCAATCAATGAGCCGGATTTCTCTTCTTTGCCGAGAATTTTTTCTTCCTTGTCAGTGGTGGCTTCGGCTACAGTGCCACAAACGAGCAGCTGTTTTAACTGTGTGATGTTGTCCAAGCAGTTTGGGCCACTTGAATGAAGTGCTGTGTGAATTCGAACTGAGCCAAACAAAGGTGTGAAAATTCTCGCCATCCCCCGCCGAGTCAAACCAAGACTCCTGGACTATACTGGTGTGAATGCAGCCTCAGTCAGGGAGGTGACCAAGAACTCGATGCTCACTCTGTCAAAGCTGCAGTGTTCCTCTGTGGAGAGAGGAGAACCTTCCAGAAGGACAACCATCTCTGCAGTATTCCACCAATCAGTCCTGTATGGTAGAGTGGCCAGACGGAAGCCACTCCTTAGTAAAAGGCACATGGCAGCTTGCCTGGAGTTTGCTAAAAGGCACCTGAAGGACTCTCAGACCATGAGAAACAAAATTCTCTGGTCTGATGAGACAAAAATTGAACTCTTTGGCGTGATTGCCAGGCGTTATGTTTGGAGGAAACCAGGCACCGCTCATAACCACACCAATACCATCCCTACAGTGAAGCATGGTGGTGGCAGCATCATGCTGTGGGGATGTTTTTCAGCGTCAGGAACTGGGAGACGAGTTAGGATAGTGGGAAAGATGAATGCAGCAATGTACAGAGACATCCTGGATAAAAACCTTCTTCAGAGCGCTCTTGACCTCAGACTGGGGCGATGGTTCAGCTTTCAGCAGGACAACAACCCTAAGCACACAGCCAAGATATCAAAGGAGTGGCTTCAGGACAACTCTGCAAATGTCCTTGAGTGGCCCAGCCAGAGCCCAGACTTGAATCCAATTGAACATCTCTGAAGAGATCTGAAAATAGATGTGCACCGACGCTTCCCATCCAACCTGATGGAGCTTGAGAGGTGCTGCAATGAGGAATGGGCAAAACTGCCCAAAGATCGGTGTACCAAGCTTGTGGCATCATATTCAAAAAGACTTGAGGCTGTAATTGCTGCCAAAGGTACATCAACAAAGTATTGGGCAAAGGCTGTGAATACTTATGTACATGTGATTTCTTAGTTTTTATTTTTAATAAATTTGCAAAATTCTCAAAAAAACACTTTTTCACATTGTCATTATAGGGTATTGTGTGTAGAATTTTGAGGAAAAAATTTAATCCATTTTGGAATAAGGCTGTAACATAACAAAATGTGGAAAAAGTGAAGCACTGAATAGTTTCCGGATGCACTATATGCACATGTAAATGTACTAGTGACATATACTTTGATAATAATGTCTGCACAATTTTTTCTTATTGTAATGCACCATAGAATTTAGGAATGTTCAAGCTTTCATTTTAAACAAACCTCACTTCACCTTTACTTGATAAAAACAACCTCACTATCTATATAACTGCACAGATGCCTTGTCACAGTAAATGTAACAGTGTGTAGTGATTGAAGACAAAGAAGAGAAAAGAATTTAATGAAACATGAGAGGTCTGGTGTTTAAGAGGAAGGGGTGAAAAGGGGAGGAGACTGTGGAGGGAATCTAAACAATGGCTGAAGGCTTTTCTCACAGCCATGGTGAATTAATCAGGCTCACTTTTCTGTGGTGCAGGAGGCTGCTTGGGTTTCTCCATACTTTCGGCTCCCCTCCTATGAGAAACACAATGTAGTACAAACGCTGAAGCAAGTACGTGGTGACATGTTATTTTCTTGTAGTAATCATTTGGCTGAAAGTGAGTTGATGTATTCAGATCTGGATTTTACAGCTGCACTAATATGATGATGAATGTGATGACTGCAGCCATCAGACAGGTAGAGCTATTATTGCTGCAGGCATTTCCAAATGAACAAGTTCAGTAACATACCCATTTCCATGTAGCCTGTACTCTTTCTAACATGATCTGCAAAGCTGCTACAAAGCCAAGTCTTCTTTTAATAACTTAACAGGCTTCCTTTGGGGTATTTAACACTGGAGTACACACACTGTAAACATGTGCAATGTTCCAGCTTTTCACAAAAGTCATGTGGCTCTTAACAGAGTTTGACCAGCTGATTTTTACATCAGTGCTTCGTTCATGTGTTCCAGTAGACATTCAAACAGTCCGCACCTGCACACATTCATCTGCTTTCTAGACAGCCTTGATTAAATTCAGCCGTTATTGAGCATTTAATAAAAGCATGTAAAGACTTTTCCACCGAGAGGCCATTTCTCAAAGTAAAACGACTTCTGCTGTTAGACAGGCAGCCAGTGGCTTAAGAGACAGGAAGTGAGGGAAAACCATTTAAGGACCAAGGGAGCTAACAGGGAGCATTCTGGTAAGGGTTAAGAATAATACAGCATGTGCCTAGTTCCTTATGAGTTACATATGTAAGTCCGAGTGAACTCTGCAGCTATATGAGTTCTAGATGATATTTTGAGATTGGTTAGAGTTGTGATGAAGCAGAACAGTTTTACAGACCTTCAGCACAGCTGTTATCTGACAGCTGAGGTTGAGATTGATTTTACAATCTGGAGAATCCGTCTTGCCAGTCTGACCATGCCAGCACTGGCTGAGACAGTGCAGAACTGCAAATCATGCGATGATAATGGCTTCTACTCCAGTCTTCTCGATTTCTTAAAAACTTAAGTTTTTCCTCCCCCTCTGAGTTTCCCAGAGTAAGTCCACCAATCCCATGTTTCCTGCTGTATCTGCCAGTTGAGCCTCACTCAGGCCTGGCAGACCTATGAGAGCTAATATGTCAGGATTAGCTCCCAGACCCTAACAGCGCTGCACAGACCTCACATTAAAGATCCTTTTTCCCTTTCCTGAGAAAGAGTAATGCATTAAATATGGCTGACTTTTAACTGTGCTGAATTGAAGTTAATCAAACTTATTTTAGCTTATGCCTGTGTAGTGAAATTTTGAAATGCATCCAAGTTTGAAATGGTGCTGAATATTATAGTCTTCATTTTCTCAAACTGTATCAATATAATAGTAAATTAATATCTTTCTTATACCTTATTAGTTTAACTTTTTATAAAAGTATAAAATCATGCATTTCTGATCGGATTGACTTCAAATTTATACAGAAGCTTTAACTCATCGATACCTTGGAGGCATTCAGTGTTCAGACACATCTTAGGAGGGGATCCATTTTTGGAGGGGGAGGGATCTTTTGATGTTGTTGCCACAGTAGCTTCTACATTTCTGATGGGATTGACTTCAAATTTATACATCTAATGAGGGGTTTCATTTTTGGGGAGGGTGGCATATTTTTTCCAGTCCATTTTATGTTGATCACAGTTCTCATCAGAGGCCACTGATAGGCAGATGTGTGGGGTATGCCAGATTGCTCACTAAGGTTCTTTCATATTTTTAATAGTGTTTAATGATTGTTATGGTCACTTTGTGTCTGACCATATGTTTCAATAAGTGATGCATTTTTTTAAAACCTGCTAATTAGTAAACCATTAAAGTTTTCACTCAAACTTAAAAAAAATGTAAATGTTTTAAAAAGCTGTTTGATTGCAAATATTTCCTCTCAAATTATTATCCATTATTACCAGTTGAAGTTTGGAGTTATTTGTTTACTAAGCAACATACTAACAAGTTTGTAAAAAAAATAATGCTTAATGGAAAATTAAATGTGTGATTCTTGATCAAAGCTCAGCATTTTTAACCTCAAATTTTTTTTTTGTCTTTCGGCTGTTCCCTTTCAGGGTTGCCACAGTGTATCATCACCTGATATCGTGATGATCTGCTTGTGGATTTGGCAAGGATTTTTTTTTTATGCCGGACACCCTTCCTGATTCAACCCTGCCCATTTATCCAGGCTTGGGACCGGCACAGGGAGTACACTGGCTTGTGCACCACCTGTGGCCGCGTAACCAACATTTCCCTCCTCCATTCCATTTTTGCTGAGCACCAAGCTGGGCGGCAGGAAGTTCCATTTTTATGGTCTTTGGCATGACTCGGCCGGGACTCGAATCCCGGTCTCCCGGTTGTGGGGTGGATGCTCTACCTCTAGGCCACCACTGCTCAAAATAATAATTTTAACCTCAAAATATAAATCAAAAATTGACCAACAATAAATCTCACATATTTATTTTCTAAATCATATTTTATATAGACACATTTTCATATTGTGCAATGACAGGGACTAAGTTAGGTTTAACAGAAATAGTTTCTGATTTTCTCTTGTGATTTCACCTAAAAGAATAATGCCGCATTTTGATGCAGAACCACACTAATGTGACAGGGTCATTCAGTTTATCAAAATGTTAATTTCAAAATTTCAATTAAATTAATATTTGAGGCATGTAAAAAACAGATAAAATATTAAAACAGTTCTAGACCTTTTTCCCCTTGGTCTGTTCCCCCTGGGCTTTCCCCCCTGGGCTTTTCTGCTCCAGATTCAGACAAAGAATGTAGTGTGTTATGTACATTTGAAATTACTTCAGTTGACTTAACAGTGTAATTCTTTATCTTTATTGTATTCTTGATACAGGAAGTTGAAAATATATATAATAGAAATATAAACAAATGAAAAAATATAGAAACACAAATAACTGACAAGTCTTGAATTATAAGAAATGTATAAACAAGCATATACAGTGGGGGAAAATAAGTATTGAACACGTCAACATTTTTCTCATTAACATATTTCTGATGGAGCCATTGACCTGAGATTTTCACCAGATATCAGTGACAACCCAAGTAATCCATACATACAAAGAAATCAAGGCAACTGTGTTCACAAAACAAGTTATATTTAATAAAGTGGAATGACACAGGGAATACGTATTGAACATGCTTGGTGAAATTCATTTGATATTTAGTAGAAAAGCATTTGTTGGTAATAACAGCTTCCAGATGCCTTCTATATGGAGAGGTGCAGGGATTGCTCAGGAGTGATTTTAGCCCATTCTTCCACACCAACTGTCTTCAAATCTTGAAGGTTCTGTGGGTGTCTTCTGTGAACTCTAATCTGTTCATTCCATAGATTTTCAACTGGATTCAAGTCAGGTGACTGACTGGGCCATTCTCGCAGTTTTTTCCCCCTTCTGTGGAGCCAGTTAAGAGTTTCCTTGGCTGTGTGTTTGGGATTGTCTTGTGGCATTGTCTTGCTGAAATGTCCATCCTCGTTTCATCTTCAACATCTTGGCAGATGGCAACAGGTTCTTATCAAGGATGTCTCTGTAAATTTGTCCATTCATCTTTCCTTCAGTTATATGAAGTCTGCCTGTACCATGTGCTGAAAAACACCCCCACACCATGATGGGATGTGCAGTGCCATTTCTCCTCCAAACGTGCTGGGTATTGTGGCATCCAAAAAGTTCAATTTTGGTCTCATCTGACCAGACTATGTTCTCCCAGTATTTTACTGGCTTGCCCAAATGTTATGCAGCAAACTTTAAATGAGCTTCAACATGCTTTTTCTTCAGCAATGGAGTCTTGCGAGGTGAGCGGGCATAGATCCCATGTTGGTTGAGTGCATTACTTATTGTTTTCTTTGAAACAGTCTTACCTGTTAACTCCAGGTCTTTCTGAAGCTCTCCATGAGTAGTCTTTGGCTCTTTGATAACTCTTCTGAAAATTCTTTTGACTCCTTTGTCAGAAATCTTGGAAGGAGCTCCTGGTCATAGCCAGTTTATGGTAAAATGATGTTCTTTCCACTTCCGTATGATTTCTCCAACAGTGCTCACTGGAGCATTCAGCAGTTTAGAAATGCAGCTGTAACCAATGCCATCATTATGTTTTGCAACAATGAGGTTGCAAAGGTTTAGAGAGAACTCTTTGCTTCTACTCATCATGAGTTCTTTGTGGTGTGACAATCTGATATTCACAGACCTTTTTAAAGGTTATCAGTCAGGACTTAACCAGCTGAAATTAATTTGCACTGATGGGGATTTTTCTCAAATATGTTTGAGAAAAATGTTGATGTGTTAAATACTTATTTTCCCCACTGTATAACAAAAAAGATACAGAAAGTTGAAAATTTTACATTAATTAAAATATACATTTTTGATTTTTTTAGCTTTCTGTATCTTTTTAAATTTTTGTATTATACATTCTCTACAATTTAAGAGTTGTGAGTTATTTGTGTTTTCACAATTTTTTAAATTTTTACTTGTTTGTATTTCTAAGATAAGATAAGATAAGATAAGCCTTTATTAGTCCCACAACGGGGAAATTCCAGGATTGCAACAGCACAGGGATAGCAACACTCAGAGCAACAATCAGAAGGCAAGAAAAAAAAACAAGCAAGCAAGAGCAGCTAATAAACATATGTACGTATTACTATAAAATATATATATATACACACACACACAGACACACAGTGCAGAGCATTGTAGCTGGATGGAATAAATATATGAATATATGAACACACAGTGCAGAGCATTGTAGCTAGATGGAATAAATATGTAAATATATAAACACCCACAGTACGGAGCATTGCAGCTAGGTGGAATAAATATGCAAGTATATAAACACACACAGTGCGGAGCAATGTAGCTAGATGGAATAATATGTAGATATATAAATATATAAACACACCCAGTGCTGAGCATTGTAGCTAGATGGAATAAATATGCAAATATATAAACACACACAGTGCAGAGCATTGTTGCTAGATGGAATGAAACAGCATAACCGTCTACTTAGTTATCCTACATGGTATGATTATGTGCCCATACATATTCTCACCCTCCATAGCGACCGGTATGTTCCTAGTTGTATGCCGGAGGGGACCATTGTGTAAGTCTATTGCATCTTTTGCATTCAAAAAACTATTAGTTTGTTACGTCTTTTTGCTATCTCTGCGAGCAGCCCTGCTTAGGTTGTACAGTCTGACAGCCGTTGGTAGGAAGGACCTACGAAACCTCTCGGTTGTGCACCTGGGATGATGTAGTCTGCTGCTAAATGAGCTCCTCAGTGCATTCAGTATGTCCTGCATAGGGTGGAACTCGGACTCCAGCAGAGATGACAGTTTAGCCACCGTCCTTCTCTCTCCTATCTCCTCCATCGGATCAAGGCGCTGCCCCAGGACAGAGCTAGCTTTCTTAATCAGTTTGTTCAGTCTCTTCCTATCGGCTGCAGTAATGCCACTGCCCCAGCAGACCACTCCAAAAGTGATGGCTGATGCCACCACCGTGTCATAGAATGACTTCAGCAGCGCCCCTTGTACACCAAAAGACCTGAGTCTCCTCAGCAGGAACAGCCTGCGCTGTCCCTTCTTGTAGAGTGCATCAGTATTGTGTGACCAGTCTAGTTTATTGTTCAGATGAATACCCAGGTACTTATAGGATGTCACCATCTCGATGTCTGTTCCCTGTATATTTACTGGTACTGTGAGGGGCTGCCCATGCCTGCGGCAGTCCACCACCAGCTCCTTAGTTTTCCTCGCGTTGATCTGGAGGCAGTTCCGATGGCACCAGTCCACGAAGTCCTGGATAAGCCCTCTGTACTCAGCTTCATCTCCATTGGAGATGAGGCCAACGATCGCAGAGTCATCAGAGAACTTCTGTAGATGGCAGTGTGTTGTGTTGTGTGAGAAGTCCGCAGTATAAAGAGTGAACAGGAAGGGAGCCAGCACCGTTCCCTGGGGGGCCCCCATGCTACTGATGATCGTGTCGGACACACAGTCCCGGGTTCTCACAAACTGAGGCCGGTTCGTGAGGTAGTCCAGGATCCATGATGACAGGTGCTGGTCCACCCCTGCGCGCAGCAGCTTGTCCTTCAGGATCATCGGTTGGATGGTGTTGAAAGCACTGGAGAAGTCAAAGAACATGATCCTCACCATATTCCCGGGCTTCTCCAGGTGGGACAGAGAACGGTGAAGGAGGAAGATCACCGCATCCTCCACCCCAATGCCATGCTGGTAGGCGAACTGGAGTGGATCCATCGCTGGTTCCACCAGGGGGCGGAGGTGAGCAAGGAGCAGTCTCTCCAGGGTCTTCATCAAGTGGGACGTCAAGGCCACCGGTCTGTAGCTGTTCAGGTCTTTGGGGGTGGGAAGTTTTTGGTACAGGTACCACACAAGATGTTTTCCACAGCTGTGGTACCCTCCCCAGTTTCAGGCTCATGTTGAAGATATACGTCACAATCCCACACAGCTGGTCTGCACAGGACTTGAGGAGCTTTGCGCTGATGCCGTCCGGTCCCGGCGCCTTCCTCGCCTTGATCTTCCTCAGCTCCGTCCTCACCTGGGTCCTGGTCAGGGTCAGGATGGGGGGCTGTGTGTTGGGAGTGGGGGGGTGTTGGTGGAGTGGGGAGTGGGCAGCAGGACTTGATTTCTTTAGAGGCAGCAGTGGTTGTTGTGCAGTCAGGGGGGAGGGCGGTTGGTCAAATCTATTGAAAAACAGATTCAGGTTGTTCGCCCACTCCCTGCCCCCTGTGGCCTGGGGGGAGGTATTCGGAGCCCCGAGATGGTTTTGAGGTTTCTCCAGACCCCGCTGATGTCGCTCTGTTGCAGCTTGTCCTCCATCTTCTTCCTGAAGCTGTCCTTGCCTTCTCTGATCTTTCTCCTCAGCTCCCTCTGTACGGACTTCAGCATCTCCCTGTTCCCTGACCTGAAGATCCTCTTCTTCTCTCTCAGAAGTGTTTTTATCTCAGGGTTGATCCAGGGTTTGTTGTTTGAGTGACGCCGTATGGTCTTGGTGGGAACGGATTTGTCCACACAGAAGCTGAGGTAGCCCGTGAAGGTGTGAATGAGGCCATCGATGTCCTCACCATGTGGATCGCAGAGCTGCTTCCAGGCAGTGGCTTCAAAACAGTCCTTTAGAGTGTCCATTGTCTCCTCAGACCATAACTCCACAGTGTGCATGGCCGGAGGTTGTCTGTGCACTAGGGGTTTGTACACCGGCCGGAGATGAACCAAGTTGTGATCCGATCTCCCGAGTGGGGGGAGTTGTGATGAGGTGTACGCCTCCTTAGTGTTTGCGTAGAATAAATCCAGTGTTTTATTGTCTCTAGTGTGGCATGTGACATACTGGGTGAACGTGGGTAGAATGGGAGACAGTGAAACATGGTTGAAATCGCCTGAGATGAGGAGAAGAGCATCTGGGTGTTCTGTCTGCA
The DNA here is from genome assembly GCA_020510985.1 of Pholidichthys leucotaenia. NCBI lineage: Eukaryota > Metazoa > Chordata > Actinopteri > Cichliformes > Pholidichthyidae > Pholidichthys > Pholidichthys leucotaenia. The sequence goes on along the minus strand of CM035837.1, from coordinate 310,119,757 downwards.
GCCTGCTGGTTACTGAATGGATGACGTCACGTGCTGTCCCAGCGTTCGCCGTCGGATTTGCATAAACAACAATGCAGATCACGTGTGAGTGTTCTCTCGGGAGATATGTAGGCCTCATGCTAACAGCTAGCAACTCAATGTCTTTGCTGCAGTGTCGTTGTTTAACAGTGATATGTCCCGGTCTGCACCAGTTGTTGTTAACATACATTATCACTCCACCGCCCCTAGCCTTGCCACTGTCTGGTGTTCGGTCAGCTCGTATCATGTGAAAACCCTCCAGCTCAATGTTAGCATCTGCTGCTAGTTCAGTTAGCCACGTCTCAGTAAACAAAAGGAGAGAGCACTCCCGGTATGTGCTATCATAACGGGAGATAGCCGCTAGCTCATCTAACTTTCCCAGTATCGACCGTACATTTCCCATGACAACAGATGGAAGGGAGGGTCTGTACCTTATATTTTTTGTCCTCCGCCTTACTCCAGCCCGGCAGCCGCGGCGTTTTCGCCTCAGTTCTCTCGGTATGTCGAGTTTTTCCAATGGGACCGGGTGGCGGTTGAATGCTAGCAGCTGTTCTCTGCTGTATCGTATCCTGCTATAGACAGTGGCTCCGTCCACCGGCTCAGGAGACATTTAGGACGATCTGTGTGTCCGTGATATAAGTGGGGTGAAAAAAAAAGTGATCAAAAGAGAGAGGAAGGGAAAAAAAACTCGGAATCGAGCCGCTGTTGCAAAAGGCAGCCGACTCGTGTGGCGCCGAGAGAAAAATCCTGTTGTATACATTTGTATACATTTGTATACATTTCCAACTTTCTGTATCAAGAATACAATAAAGGTAAAATTACAGTTAGGTCAAGTGTCAAAATAGATACATAACACTCTTAATCTGGTTCTTTGGGGGGGTGGACTGGGGGAGCTGAAAGCCTGATACTATTAAAACTGTTTTTTAGGGTTGAACAAGCATCTTCTATCACTAAAAACAATGTTCATCTTTTTTTTTTTTTGCTTCTGTGCAATAGAATTTTGATTGCAATACACTCCTTTACTGTGCTGACCTAACCAGACTGAGCATTTATCACCATCTAGTGGACTGAAAACTCACTTGTTTTTTATTACTCTGGTACTCCCCCTCCCCCCAAAAAAGAATTTGTATTTGCAACATTTATTAATACTTTTGTTTCAGTATCACAATATGGTTTCTCTAAATCGATACAGTATTGTGTATGCAAAGTATCACTTTTTTTTGCCCCACCTCTACCACAGGCACACTTTTTTGGGGAAAAATATATTTTAGGTGGTCTGTCCAATAATGCAGATTCTTAAAGTTAAGAAAAAATATATGCATTCTCTCTTGGCTCACAGTGTCTAATAATATTTTTAACACAAGTTTTAGTTTGTTCGTATTGATTGTCCCTAGTGCAGATGTCGTCCAGAAACTGAGCAGCTTTGGTCTTGATCTAGCGGGAATGTCCCTTTCTTCTTCCAGAGTTGAGTGGCAACCTCTGGTAGTGCTGAGTGTTTTCATTGTGAGTTCATTTTCTCCCAGGAGTGTGTGGTTGGGGAACGAGTGTAATTGATCCTTTTTGGTATCGTTGGTGTGCAGGGCTGCGCGTAGCCTGTGGCAAAGGTTTTCTGAGATCTGTGCCCCATCACTCCCTGTTGGAACTTGTCAAACCCAGGAGACGGCGATCTGTTAGGAATTATCAAGCCCTCCTCGGGCAAATGAAAATCAGACTGGCCAAAGCGAAGCTGCAAGTGCTTTGTGGCATGAGTGAACTGTAAAAGGCCTAAAAAAAAGACTGAATGTGCTTGTTGTTGTAGCCTTTGGGTTTCACTGTAGTAATTCTATTTTACCGTTTCTTGAAAACACATTTTAATCCTGTCAATTTGACTCATGGGAATATAAGATGAAAGACCTGTGGTAGCTATGTTGCCTGAATGAATGCCGTGGGATTTTTCCCCCCTCAGAGCATTTGTGATTATGGTCCAGATCTCAGCTTTCTGTACATTGCTGTTCAGTACAATTTCTCTGTGTTGACACTGAATGAGGTCTCACAAAAGGGAGTAACTGTTTGCTTTAATGGTAGGTCCGCTGTTGATGACAGCGACCATGGAAAACAGTCCTCATTAAAAGTGTATATACTGCATGTCAGAAAGGGTTGGATTGCATACCATTTTTGATCCTTGGTCGTGTCCTTGATCCATACAGATTCGGTGGTCTTTTGTGTGTGTGTGTGTGTGTGTGTGTGAGACTGGACCCACAGTTTATTTTCACTCTCTGTGTACGTGGACTGGACAGTATGTGGAGGGGGGGGGGGGTCAGCCACTGTCAACAAGCGACAGATCGTGAGAAAGACGGGCTGCTATTTGTGATCCTGTTGTTATACCACAGCTGTCGAAGTCAAACCAAACTGCTGCTTTTTTTTTTTTTTTTAATGTTGCATCAACAAGCCTCCAGCTCAACAATAGCAACATGTCGGGAGTCACAACACCCCTGCAGTCAGAGAAGGGTAATCTCACAATAATGCATTTTATAAGGCTCAGCCTTCATTATAGTGCATTTATTTACTTAAATGTGAGGAGGTGAAGTGGTTGTAAGCTAAGCAATTAGTCGGTTCAATGGGAAGTATTTTAGAAATCCCTCCATTTGATCCCACTGCGTCTCAGAAATCTTCGGGAAGAACAAAAAGTCAAATGCTTAACATTGTTGTTATGCCTCATATAACACAGTTTCAGTGAAAATATTTCTTGGGCTAAGGACATAGGAAATACATTGTTTGTGCTCTTTGTTTGGTATGTGGCCCAGTTCAGTAATTTAATATTTTTGATTTGAACATTTTTAACTTAGTATGACTGTAGTTGGCGTTCTCTATGTGTCTATGTATGTGTATATCCCACCCCTTTTGCAGCTTTGGAAAAAATAAAGTGAAGCCCTTGTTTTTTACTCTGGTTCTGTTTGTTCTGGTGTGTCCTTGTTGAAAGTGACTGATGTGTCCTTCTCTCTCCATCTCCTATCATTAGTACCCTGTCCAGCAGCATGCACGCTGTGGTGGCGCTGCTCTACCCCTTCTCCTGGCAGCACACCTTCATCCCCGTGCTGCCAGGCTCCATGTTGGACATCGTCTGCTGTCCCACTCCCTTCCTGGTGGGGCTGCTGTCCAGCTCGTTGCCCAAACTTAAAGAGTTGCCTGTAGAAGAGGTGAGTACTGCTTTCCTCCATTTCCCCTATCTGGCTCTCTAGTTTTTACCTCTGCCAAGGTGGTTATGTTTTAGCCAATGCTAGCTGGTATGTTGGATAGCAGCATTAATAAAAAATAACAAACTGATTTTGATCACATTTTTGGATGTATTTGGTGTGGCACAAGGCACAAGCTATAGATTTTGTTGGTGATTTTAATTGGAGACAGGCTACATTAATGCTTTGAAAGGATTCAAAATGATTGTTGTTTTGGTGGAGGTTTGCACTCTCTGGGGGCTTCTACTTTATAATAGGTGTGTTCGACTTCATGCAGATTTGCATAAATTTGCACAAACTGACTTAAAACAATGCATTGTACTACTGAGGTAGTGCATGCTAGTTAGAAATCTTTGTCTGGCTTAAGACGGTGCTGCAAAAGTGCATGACCATAAAATCTTGCAGAAGCGATGGAGCTGCTTTCCTTTTATTGCACTAACTGGGGTACACCTATGTGACAGAACTTTGGCCTCATTGGCTTAAATCTTCAATAATGTAGCGACATCCATTACGTAGTATTTATTCCAAGTACTTTTGATCAGTATGACGTATGGTAATTTTTTCCCCAAGTGGGCAGTTTGGTGAAGCCCTAACAGCTATTTTTAACATATAAACAACATACATGATGGAGTAATTAGACCACTAGCAAGACATCTGCATCCATCAACAATTACACCTACATTTAACATCAGTTATAATATAATCTTTATCATTTTACTTAGACTGTTTTTAAAGTTTTACTCATTGTGCACTGGTGTACATACAGTAGATCTCTAAAATATTTGCTGAACATAAACCTTTACAGGAGATCACCTAAAAATAACATACCCAAAGTAAATCAAAAACTGTTCTTCAACCCTTTGCAGTATCTTCATGGGGTTGGTCTCATTTAAAAGAAAACACTGATTGTTTTGGCAAAACAGTCAGAATCCCTCTAAGTGCTTCTGCCACTGAGTAACAATGATCTAAATATATTGAATTTGAAGAAAATTAAGTTTGCCTGAGTGTTGGTTTTTTTTAGATACAAATGCTTGCAAATAACATACAGCTGTTAGATACTGGCTGGAAAAGACAATAGGAATGTAGAACCAAGTATTATCAAGTTCAGGTCAAAATTTTATAACAATACCACAAAAAATGAATATATTACACAGCTTTTTTCTCAGATTGTAACCAGGTGTTCACCTTGGAAAAACGTCTATAACTTTTGAATGCTTCAACATAGGTCAAGTGAACCCCTGACCAAATGAGCACTCCAAGTGAGCACCCCAAGTGGACCCCGGAATCCAATCTGTACATGTACAAGTACATTCTCCATCCAGTGATTTATAAATGCGAAGAAGGAGAACAACAAGAATTTGTGTAATGTTGTTGGAAAGACTTTTCCCGGTCACTAAGAAGTGTAAAAAAAATATATATACTGTATCTATATATATGTAAGATAACAACTAAACTGATCCGGAGACGGTTTTGGCTCTGTTTCTGCTTTTGAAAGACTTTTCTTCTTCACCGCTGCCGCTTGTCAGGACTGGCTGCCCCCAGATGAAAATCCAGTCTGTGGGACTATAATGTTCTGAATGAGGCTTTAGAAAATCATGAATTACTTTGTAAATCATTGGATTGAAAATATACTTGTATAGATTGGATATCAGGGTCCACTTGGGGTGCTCGCATGGGGTGCTGTCATGAACGCCTCTTCGGGGCAGAAAGACAGACCCACATGCTGAACTGTGGTTGTGACATTTATTGACAAAAGAACAAAACTGTGCAGACATGGCAAAAATGCAAACAAGGTTATATACAGGGAAGGCACTCCAGAGCAGGAATTGCTCTGGAGGAGATAAGGAGAAAAAACTTACACAGAATGAAGTCCAGTTACATCAAGCAATGTAATCCATATAATACTGCCGCAGTGAAACAAAGAGTTGGCAGTGCTTAAATACTGGGCAGGCAGATGAGCAGCAGGTGTGGGCTGAACAGGCAGATGACCTAATTACCCAGCTGTTCACAGCTGGGAAACAGACTGTGAACAGCAAGTGGGAGTGTCTGAGAGAGGAGGGCACATAAGTGTCAATAAACCAAAATATATACAGAAAACTGACAACATAATACTAATAGACGTACAAAAACTCAGGAATAAATTGCTTTTGAGCTCAGAGGGAACATAAGAGCTCAGACTCATAACAGGTGCTCACTTGGTCAGGAGTCCACTTGACCAGATCCCGTTTACACAGCAAAACAAAGGCATAATAACCCAGACATACACAGCACAGTTCCTTTTTTTTTTACAGGCAAAAATAGCCTACAGTGTAATAAAAATTATACTAAAACATTATTACATTTCACTGCAATATACACAGAAAAAAACAGCGCCCCCACCCCCTGCTACAGAGGAACACGCCACATGAAAAACGCGTGGCCATGCACGACCCCTGTAATTGCCGATTGGTCAAAAGTTATTTTTATTTATATTTTTATATTTTTAGCTATAAAGAATAATTTACATTATAACACTTACCTGTCCACAACCACATCATTACTGTCGGCGAACATCTCCGCTCATCTCCGCTCTGTTACTCATCGTCAGACGAGCTAGCAATTTCTAATTGTTCAGTTGTTGCAACCTCCAATTGTTCCTTTACTAACTAGTAGTCCTGGTCACCTGACCAGGTCAAGTGATCTATGCTTTCGTGCATGTTCTTTAGGTTTACTTTGTGAACCATTTTTCAAAACAAGTGAGTAAAATAGTGGCTAATGCTGGCTTTATGCACAAGTCAGACTGTATGTGCTCGTCACCCAGCGGCTCCGGCAAAAGGGATTTACGCGCAGGAACGCATGGCTTTTATAAGAAGTGTAAACAAGGAACCCACCCATGTCGGGTATCACTGAATTCAGAAATCAGTTGGTTAAACGACACGCCCATCATCACCATACTCAGCTACAATTGGCTCATTGTATTTGCGGTAGTTGGTGGGCAGGTCCTTCTAGCTAGGTTTTCAGTCATTGGTTATTGAAGGCTGTAAAAACCCAAAGCAAGGCTCTTATGGGTAAATGAGATGTCAATCAAATCTGAACAAATACGAAACTCTTTTTCCTTTCTGTTTACAGCTGTATCTGTACCAGAAATACAGGTTTTTTTTCATTGCGCCCTGAGACCTTTAAAATATCCCTGTTCCCGGTATCCCTGAGTGTAAGAGGTTAAGGAGTCTCTTGAAGTACGGTTTATAGCCCTGTTTCCACTACAGGAACCAGGAACCAAATTTAGAGGACAAGAACTTGTTAAGGACTGGCCCTCTATTTGGCCGTCTCCCCCTTTGTCTCCATAATGGGGGTAGGAACCATCAGTCTCTTGAGGATGTGTTTGTGATGTAATCATCTGACAGCTTTGACTGCAATGCAGCACAGCAAAGTAAAATGCATCTAAAATATGTTGAAATCATACAGAAATAAGTATTTACTAAATGAATGTAGAGTGAAGTACATGGGACCAACTTGCCAACGTTGTTGTTTAATAATTGTGGAGTGGAACGGATACTCCACAATTATTAACGGTGGAGTGGAATGGATACCGTTCCACTCCACCGTTAATATACCGTGGCAGTGTTAGCTTTTAAATTTTTAGGCATTACGGCATAGCTGAGTGAACACATCGGGAGAAACACCAGCGGAGGCTCCATCTCCAGTTGGCTGGCTGTATGAGTTCACATCCTGGTGAACGACAGCAGTAGTGGCTGGTGTTACGTGTCGTGCTGCTCCACTGTGAATGCTCACTTTCCTCTTGAAGCTCACACTGCATGGCCACAAATGCCCTATAATCATTCAAATTCTCCACAAATATGGCAGCATTATATTATAATTTTTTTAGGCATTAGATCTTCACTGTTATCTTTTTCTGATCAAATTTGGCGCTTCTCATTTCCTTGTGTTTTATTTACATAGCACTCCATTCATGATGCCAAGTTTTATCCAGTCACCAACAAGCCAGTCCTAAACCCCAGCCAGCAGTTTTCGACGCTGGTCTGAAGTACCTATCCCTGACCTGGGCCTTATTTTGGCCACTGCGAGTTCCTGAAAACTTCCTCTTTTGGTGAGGTTCCTGTAGTGGAGACATACATCATGGAGGAAGTTCCTGTAAAATTGGTTCCTGGTTGTGTTAGTGGAGTTCGGACTTACAGTGGGGCAAAAAAGTATTTAGTCAGCCACCAATTGTGCAAGTTCTCCCACTTAAAAGATGAGAGAGGTCTCCAATTTTCATCATAGGTATACCTCAACTATGAGAGACAAAATGAGAAAAAAAAATATCCAGAAAATCACATTGAAGGATTTTTAATGAATTAATTGGTAAATTCCTCGGTAAAATAAGTATTTGGTCAATAACAAAAGTTCATCTCAATACTTTATTATATACCCTTTGTTGGCGATGACAGAGGTCATACGTTTTCTGTAAGTCTTCACAAGGTTTTCACACACTGTTGCTGGTATTTTGGCCCATTCCTCCATGCAGATCTCCTCTAGAGCAGTGATGTTTTGGGGCTGTCACTGGGCAACACAGACTTTCAACTCCCTCCAAAGATTTTCTATGGGGTTGAGATCTGGAGACTGGCTAGGCCACTCCAGGACCTTGAAATGCTTCTTACGAAGCCACTCCTTCGTTGCCCAGGCAGTATGTTTGGGATCATTGTCATGCTGAAAGACCCAGCCACGTTTCATCTTCAATGCCCTTGCTGATGGAAGGAGGTTTTCACTCAAAATCTCACGATACATGGCCCCATTCATTCTTTCCTTTACACGGATCAGTCATCCTGGTCCCTTTGCAGAAAAACAGCCCCAAAGCATGATGTTTCCACCCCCATGCTTCACAGTAGGTATGGTGTTCTTTCTCCTCCAAACACGACAAGTTGAGTTTTTACAATAAAGTTCTATTTTGGTTTTATCTGACCATATGACATTCTCCCAATCCTCCTCTGGATCATCCAAATGCTCTCTAGCAAACTTCAGATGGGCCTGGACATGTACTGGTTTAAGCAGGGGGATACGTCTGGCACTGCAGGATTTGAGTCCCTGGCGGCGTAGTGTGTTACTGATGGTAGCCTTTGTTACTTTGGTCCCAGCTCTCTGCAGGTCATTCACTAGGTCCCCCCATGTGGTTCTGGGATTTTTGCTCACCGTTCTCGTGATCATTTTGACCCCACGGGGTGAGATCTTGCGTGGAGCCCCAAATCGAGGGAGATTATCAGTGGTCTTGTATGTCTTCCATTTTCTAATAATTGCTCCCACAGTTGATTTCTTCACACCAAGCTGCTTACCTATTGCAGATTCAGTCTTCCCAGCCTGGTGCAGGTCTACAATTTTGTTTCTGGCATCCTTTGACAGCTCTTTGGTCTTGGCCATAGTGGAGTTTGGAGTCTTGACTGTTTGAGGTTGTGGACAGGTGTCTTTTATACTGATAATGAGTTCAAACAGGTGCCATTAATACAGGTAATGAGTGGAGGACAGAGGAGCCTCTTAAAGAAGAAGTTACAGGTCTGTGGGAGCCAGAAATCTTGCTTGTTTGTAGGTGACCAAATAGTTATTTTTTTTTTCCACAATATCTTTATTGAACCTTTTTTTTTTTTTAACAAACATGATACAAACAATCAAACACTAACACTAAAGTACTACAAAAAAAAAAAAATGCACTAAAAACACCAACAACCACCAACAAAATCAAGTCTTCAACAATGCTCCTCTGTTTAGTCTAGACAATCCAATACATAAGTATACATATTATGTTCACCAGTTTGGAATTTACAAGGTCCACACACATCATTCACCTTCTTCTTCAAGAGTTATGTTTAAATTTTTTACATAATCAATAAAAGGTCTCCATATATTCTCAAACACAATTTCCTTTGATTTCAGTATATATGTTATTCTTTCTAATGGAAGGTTTGTTAACATCTGTCTTAACCACTGAGTCACATCTGGTCTATGAGTCTTTTTCCATAATAGTGCAATACATTTTTTGGCATTAAGCAAACTGAGGTCTATGAATGTTCTTTCACTTTTATTAAAATTATGCTTTTCTGGGTACAGACCCAACAAAAACAGTTTAGGATTCAATATGATTTGTTTTGAGATTATTTTTTCAATTGTTACCCTCACCTCTTCCCAAAACATTCTTATTAATCTACATTCCCATAAACAATGAAATAGGGTTCCTTTACTTTCCATGCATTTTGTGCATGTATCTGGTATATTTTTGTTATATCTATTTAACTCCTCCGGTGTAACATACATCCGCATTAACCATTTGAAATGTATCAATTTAAGGCGTGCATTTATTGATTTGGTTTGAGCTTCTGTACAAGCCAATTCCCATTGTTCCTCTGAAATTTCAATTTGCAGATCTTCTTTCCAGTAGTTTAATCTTTTCAGTGAATTTTCACTTGAAGATAGTGTCAATGAGTTATAAAACTCTGAAATAATACCCTTTCTTTTACTATCTTTCATCATCATTTTTTCCAAGGATGAATAAATAGGTCGAGTGAGAGCTTTATTTTGATTTGATCGAATAAAGTTTCTAAGTTGAAGATATTTAAAAAAATGTGTTCTATTGAGATTAAATTTGATCCTCAGCTCTTCAAAAGACATTATGTTGTCTGCACATGGCAAATATAAATCCTGAATCTTTTGTATCCCTTTTAAATTCCATACTTTAAATACAGCGTCCGCTCTCCCTGGTTTAAAATATTGATTACCCCATATTGGACTAAATTGTGACAATAACTGTGGTTCTTTTAAATAGTTTTTAGCTTCACACCATATTTTGATCATATGCTTTACAAATGGATTTTTAACTTGTTTTTGTAATTTTTTTGCCGAATCTGAGTATATGAATATGGGAAGAGGTAAAGGTAAATTGTATGATTCCATTTCAGTCCAGTGAGGGAGATCATTTGATGAAAAATAATATGTCATAGACCTCAGTTGTGCCGACCAATAATACAACATAAAATTTGGACATTTCAGACCTCCACGATCAAATGGTAAATATAATAAAGACAGACGTAATCTAGCCCTCCTGTTGTTCCATATAAATTCCACTAACTTTTTTTTTATTCTTGAGAATAGATCTAAAGGTGGTGATAAGGGAATGTATTGAAATAAATAAAGTATTTTAGGTAAAATATTACTTTTAAGTATATTGATTCTCCCGATCATCGACATTGGTAGTGACATCCATCTCTGAGTTAACTCACTGATATCTGACATTAAGGCTTCATAGTTGACACTGGCGACTGATTCTAGCTTAGGCATAATTTGGATTCCTAAATATTTAAACTGATTTACAACATTGAATTGATTTACCTCAGGGGCTGGGTAATTTCTCTGGGTCTCATTTAGCATTAATATTGAAGATTTAGTTTTATTTATTTTATATCCTGATATTTCCCCAAAATTCTTTATTAAATTCAACAAGGTTGGAATTGATTTTTTTAGATTCGACATAAACAAAATTATATCATCGGCGTACAGGGAGATTTTATGTTCTGTTGGTCCAACTTTAATTCCATATATTTGTGAATGTAAACGTATCGCTATCGCTAAAGGTTCAATTGCCATAGTAAACAGTAAAGGTGAAAGTGGACAGCCTTGTCGACATCCTCTATTGATTTTTATTGGTTTTGAAATATTGTTATTTGTTAGGATTTCTGCTGTAGCATTATTGTATATTATTTGAACCCATTTTATGAAATTATTTCCAAGTCCAAACCTTTGTAGGACTTCAAAAAGAAAGGGCCATTCAACTCTATCAAAGGCCTTTTCGGCGTCCAATGATAGGAGAGCTGTATCCGGTGCTTCTTTATTAAAATAAATAATATTAAATAGTCTTCTTACATTATGGAAGCCTTGTCTACCCTTTATAAAGCCATTCTGATCTCGATTAATAATATTTGGTAAAATTTCTTGTATTCGTCTTGCTAAAATTTTACAGATTATCTTAAGGTCGGCGTTTAATAGGCTTATTGGTCTCATATTTTCACATTTATTAGAAGGCTTACCTGGTTTTGGCAGCAGTATAATTAAGGCATTATTTATGTATGATGGTAAATTATTATTTTGAAATGCTTCTAAAACCATTTCCAAAAAAGGTTTTATTAATTTATTCTTAAATTTTTTATAAAGGTCAACTGGAAGACCATCTGGTCCTGCACTTTTTCCTGATTTCATATTATCAATGGCTAGCCCAACTTCTTCTTGACTAATTTTAGACTCCAATATCTCCCTGTTTTCATTTGGAATACACGGTATAGATAGTTCGTTCAAAAACCCATTTAGTTTTGTTAAATCAGGTTCATTTTTGGTATCATATAATTTTTCATAGTAATCTCTAAAGGCTCTATTAATTTCTAAAGGATCTATAACTACCTGTCCATTACTTATAATACTGGTAATTGGTGTTTTAATTTCCAATTGTTTAATCTGCCATGCTAATAATTTTCCTGATTTTTCACCTTGTTCATAAAAAGATTGTTTCAATCTTAGAAGACTCGAGGCAGCTCTATTCGCTGATTTTTTGTCGTATTCAGCTCTCAAAATCAGTAATTCATTCTCCAACCTTGGGTCACTTCCTGCATACACTTTTTCCTGAAGACTTTTTATTTTATGTTCCAATTTAGCTCTCTCCTCTCGAGTCTTCTTAGATTTTGATCCTGTATAACTAATAATATGTCCCCTAATAAAAGCTTTGAAAGCCTCCCACTTTACACATGCTGATGTTTGTGTAGTATTGATGTCAAAGAACTCGTCTATCTGTTTTTCTATATACTTGACAAATTCCTCATCCTGAAGCCATTTATGCTGAAATTGCCATCTACCTGATTCCTTTGTCAATTTTTTATCTACATATATTAGACAACAGGGTGCATGATCAGAGATCACGATGTTATCATAAAAGCAGTTTTGAATCTTGGACCTTAATTCTGTGGAAATCAAAAAATAATCAATACGTGAGAATGTCTTGTAGGTACTGGAATAACAAGAATAGGCTTTAACTTGTGGTTTCATTTCTCTCCATATATCTAACAATCTCAATTCTTTCATAAAATGATTAATAGTCATCCTACATCCAATGTGCGTACAATCCAGTCCTGTTGATCTATCCACACCTGGATTCAATGTACAATTAAAATCCCCTGCTATTATATGTTGCCCTGTAAGTGATGATAAGATGAGAAATAAATTAGCAAAGAACTTCTGATCATCTATATTGGGACCATATAAGTTCACAAGATTTATATTTTCTAATAGCAAAGAACCTTGAATGATTACATATCTTCCAAATTTGTCTCCAATTACATTTTTCACTTGAAAAGGAACTGATTTATGTATGAGAGTCATAACTCCCCTGGCTCGGGATGAAAATGAAGAGGTGAATACACTTCCCTGCCATCTACTCCTAATTCTTTTAACATCCTCCTCTATCAGATGAGTTTCTTGTAAAAACACAATTCTTGAACCCATGTCCTTTATTTTATTCATAACTTGTTTAAGTTTTTTTAAATTTTGTAGACCTCTGCAATTCCATGAAGTTAAATTAAGATTAACACTTTGGTCCATGATCAATAGAGAGTTTGGGATTACCTTGCAGTGTAAACATGCTCATACAGAGAAGCAAAAACATGAGTGGTTGAACATTCATCCTACAAACTACACACAAACAAATTTCCCCTTCCCACACTTGTGGCAAACCCCCCAAAATCAAAAGAAAAATTCTGTCTCCCGATATAGCCATCGACCGTTCCACACCCACGGGGAACAGCCTAAGCCACTCCTTCTTCATCCTCCCAATCACCCTAACTCTACTGCTTTTAATGACGTAACATTAACTCTCCTCTGTAGTTTTCCAACTTAACTCCAAAATTTTTAACAACTTTGTACATCATAGTTTTTTTTTTTGTTTGTTTTGTTTTTGTTTTGTTTTTTTAATATATAATACAATCTATATTTTGTAAACTTACTATTTACTTCAAGTCAGTCAGATGCCTGTGCAAATGCTTAATTATTCTACCTTATATTTTGTTCATGCTTAGCTCCCACCAGTCTCTTCTTCTTCTTTGATCTTCTTGATGAACTCCTGCGCCTCCTCTGGGGTCTTGAAGATGTGGGTTCTGCCCTCATACGTGGTCAGCAGTCTCGCAGGATAGATTACACCATGACGAATCCCAAGGTTGCGCAGCTCCTTACGTACGGGGTCAAACTGCTTCCTCAATTGCTGGATTCCTGTGGCCAAATCTGGGTAGAACCGCACCTGCTGGTCCTGGTGTTTAATCTCTCCTTTAGCACGTGCAGCGTTGAAGATCTTCATCCTGTCTCTGTTGCTAAGAAACTTCATAATTAAGGTCCTCGGCGGTCCCTTATCTCTCCGTGGGCCAATACGATGTGCTTTTTCCAGAACCACTGCTGATTGCAACTCCTCGCTGCCCAGCACCTCCGGAATCCACTTTTCCAGAAAGGAACATACGTCCCGACCTTCTGATTCCTCTGGAAGACCCACCAGCCTCAAATTATTCTGTCTCGACCGAGATTCCAAATCCAAAATATTATCTTCCAGAGATTTATTTTTTTTTTCCAAAGTGCGCACCTTTAATTGAAGACGGGTGACGTCATCTTCAGCACTAGCGAGACGGAGCTCCATCTGCGCCGTTCGTTCTACACAGTCACCCAATTCCTTTCTTATTCCTTCCAACGCTGTCATAATCCCATCAAATCTAGAGGAAAAGTCCGCTCTCATTGAACTCATGGCAGCCATCAGCGCATCTGCGCCTCCCCCCGCAGACATCGCACCGCTGCCAGCCTCCTCCGCCATATATGGAGTTTTGTTTGCTGCGTCACAGACCTGAAAGTCCGTTAATTTGGACTGTTTCGGCGGCTCGCTTTTTCCTTTTCCTGGTTCTCCAGCCTTAGGCTTCGCCGACATATCCTCGCCCAAATGCTGGGATACGTTCTGTCCCAAATGAGAGAGTTATTTGCCGATTTTTTTTCTCCAGGAGCAGAGCAGAGCGAGACACGTCCGTCCTACGTGGCAGCCATAACCGGAAGTCCCAAATAGTTATTTTACTGAGGAATTTACCAATTAATTCATTAAAAATCCTTCATTTTCTGGATTTTTTTTTTCTCATTTTGTCTCTCATAGTTGAGGTATACCTATGATGAAAATTGGAGACCTCTGTCATCTTTTAAGTGGGAGAACTTGCACAATTGGTGGCTGACTAAATACTTTTTTACCCCACTGTATATTCGGATCTTATTATGTGATAAACAGTAATACAGATTCAGAGGATATAGATCATTGACTGATGCTGCATGTCTGGTTTTGTTATTGTTAGTTTTGTCTGATGAACTAAACAGGTATCATCCATATTAAAAAAAAATCAAAGCAAAGGTTTAAGCTTCAGGCTTTAATTTATTAAGATTTTTCTTTGACAAATATTAGTTTAAATCCCCCAGACAACCAATTCTAGATTTATTTTTTCCTCAAATGTGTTAAAATTCTCTTCACATCCTGACAATCAATTAACAAAGTTGTGTGGAAGAAAAAGATAATTTAAAAAAAAATCTTTTATGGCAACAAATGTGCATCTTGACTATAAGCATATTTTACAGCGCTATGAGATGACTGGTTCCAAGGTTGTCATAGCCAGGAGCGGCACTGGGGTTAAACTCCCAGTGCTCATAAAATGCTCCTTACGGCGTGCGTCTCGAAAAGCCTCTGACATCCAAGTCCAACTCCTAGCCTGCCCGTGTGGTTTAGTCTCTAAGCCCGGCGGAACTGCTTTTACTAATAGGAGAAGGGGCGAGGGCGGATCTCTGGCGCCTTAAAACCAGATGCTTCGGGTAGATGGTGGCTCGTCAACCTGGGAAGGTAGCCCATCTAGGGGAAAGTAAACCCTGATTTCAAACCTCCGCTGCCTTGCGGCACACCCGGTCACGGGAAAGGCTTCGGGAGTCAACCCTGAGGAAAAATCCGGAGTCGGAGTCCCTAAGGCAGTTCTCTGTTGTGCTCAACATCGTTCTGGCAGCTCCTGCGACGGCGCTGGTGCCAAACTATAGCAGCCCTGCTGTTCCTTTGGATTCATCAGTGACGTGGAGAGGGGGGACATGCTGCATGGGTAACATCTTGTCCTCCATATCTTCCTGCCAGGCTTGAATCCTACCAACGCCCAATGCTGGAAGGTAGAACACCAGTGCGCATCGGCCTGTTCAGCTACAGGCGGTGCTGTTCCAGCAGAGTAGACGTTTAGGATTCTCTTCCATGGTCATCATAGACCGACGGAGGCCGACGACGATGAGATGACTGTTGTGAAATGGCACTATATAAATAAAGTTGAACTGAATATTTTAAAAGCCTCAGGAGTTTGGATTATAATAAAGTTAATTGGATTATAATAAAGTTAATTGGATTATAATAAAGTTAATTGTGTATTGTACTGCATTGGTTGAAATTGTGATGAATATAGAAAAAAGGCTGTAGCATGTGTTAAAAAGTCAAAAGCTTAGTAAGTGCTATTAACCTAAAAAAAATTGTACTGTAGTTCATGTAGTTTATGTTTAGAGAGCCTGTATAAATACAGAATTTGACTAAAAATCTAAATAAATATATTGGTGAAGCAGTTACATACTCTTTAGGTGTCCACCTGGTTTTTCATTTGCCAATACTGGTTTCGTATCAGTCAGAGGTGATTTGTGTCAAATCACCATCAGTCACAGTCAATAAAACCGACAGTTTGCTTACATAGCTGTTCCAGTTTCTTGACAAACTCACAGTAGCTTCTTATTTGAGAAGTGTGTTTTAAATGTTTTTTTTTTTTTTGTACATTTGACTGTGATTGTTCTTTTCTATACATGTACTGTATAACGGAACTTTTATATTTCCTTTTCTCAGGCTTTAATGGTCGACCTGGGAACTGACCGCTTTATTCGACAGGTTGGTATCAAACTATTTGACATGTACTACAGTGTGCGTATTTATACTAGTCCAGTGCCCGTTTGACCCCATGTGGACTGGTGACATCATAGAAGTGATGCTTGCACCAAAGAATAGATGGCACTTATTAAGAACACCTAAGGAGTTTTTATAAGGAGTTCTGAACAACCCCTTATAAGGTGTTGTTCAGTCATAGAATTCCAGTCACATGATCATATCTTATCTTATAAGGAGTTCTGAACAACTCCTTATAAGGCCTTCTAAGGAAGACCTGGTTCCGGAGCTTGGATCGGGCCCAAATTTTTTTAATCATTTTATACCACAGGCCTCCAGAGTGTGCCCTGTGAATTTCAGCCCCCAACTCCCAGCGGTTATACCTTTTGCACCTCTGTGTTCATTTAATCACTCCCCTACGGATGTTCAATAAAGATTTCCCCTCCTAAACTTCCACATATCTGGGGAGGCTGAAATTCGGGGATGCACACCCTTGTAACCTCAGCAAAGCACGTATTAAACCTGAGGTCAGTCTGACAAATGGTTCGAGATACAGTATCTCACAAAAGTGAGTACGCCCCTCACATTTTTGTAAGTATTTTATTATATCTTTTCATGGGACAACACTGAAGATATGACACTTTGATACAATGTAAAGTAGTCAGTGTACAGCTTGTATAACAGTGTAAATTTTCTGCCCCCTCAAAATAACTCAACATACAGCCATTAATGTCTAAACTGCTGGCAACAAAAGTGAGTACACACCTAAGATAAAATATCCAAATTGTGCCCAAGTGTCAATATTTTGTGTGGCCACCATTATTTTCCAGCACTGCCTTAACTCTCTTGGGCATGGAGTTTACTAGAACTTCACAGGTTGCCACTGGAATCCTCTTCCACTCCTCTATGATGACATCAGGGAGCTGGGGAATGTTAGAGACCTTGCGTTCTTCCACCTTCCGTTTGAGGATGCCCCACAGATGCTCAATAGGGTTTAGGTCTGGAGACATACTTGGCCAGTCCATCACCTTTACCCTCAGTTTTTTTAGCAAGGCAGTGGTCGTCTTGGAGGTGTGTTTGGGGTTGTTATCATGTTGGAATACTGCCCTGCGGCCCAGTTTTCAAAGGGAGGGGATCATGCTTTGCTTCAGTATGTCACAGTACATGTTGGCATTCATGGTTCCCTCAATGAACTGTAGGTCCCCAGTGCCAGCAGCACTCATGAAGCCCCAAACCGTGACACTCCCACCACCATGCTTGACTGTAGGCAAGACACGCTTGTCTTTATACTCCTCACCTGGTTGCCACCACACACACTTGACACCATCTGAACCAAATAAGTTTATCTTGGTCTCATCAGACCACAGGACATGGTTCCAGTAATCCATGTTCTTAGTCTGCTTGTCTTCAGCAAACTGTGTGCGGGCTTTCTTGTGCATCATCTTTAAAGGGGGCTTCCTTCTGGGACAACATCCATGCAGACCAATTTGATGCAGTGTGCGGTGTATGGGCTGAGTACTGACAGGCTGACCCCCACCCCTTCAACCTCTGCAGCAATGCTGGCAGCACTCATACGTCTATTTTCAAAAGACAACATCTGGATATGACGCTTAGCACGTGCACTCAACTTCTTTGGTCGACCATGGCGAGGCTTGTTCTGAGTGGAACCTGCCATGAGCTGAGCACTGGAGGTTTCTGCCATCCACGCTCAGTCTCATGGTTTTTCTCTGTATTTGTATATTTGTTGTATTTTGTGCGTTTTGGTTTTTATATTTGTCGTACTGTTTCTTATTTTCCTGTTTATGCCAAAGTTTTGTTACTCTCTTATTTTGTATTAGTTTGTATTTATTTCTCAGTCTGTATTTGTTGATATTTTATTCTTTATAACCCTTACTGTTGTGTTCTCCCTCTGGGCTCACAGCTGTCAGTGGTGCTTCCGGGTTTTTGCTCCGTGTGGGCGGTGCCCCTGTCAGCTGTCAGCTCCAGTCTCTCCCCTCTCATTGCTCCCAGCTGGTCCAAATTATTAATCATTGTTTCCTTCTGCCCGCTCTGGTATCCACACCTGTTTTCTATTGTATTATGCCTTATTTAAGGCTGCTGCTCCTTGTATTCCCTGTGGCGGTCTTGACTGATGTCTATACTTTCAGAAGTAAGTTTGACATTCTCTGTTTTCTCTTAGTTACCGGGTTTATCTCTTTGTGGCTTTTGAGTTATTTTGGGCACTTTATGTTTGTAATAAATCATCACAAGCTCACAGTCCAGCATGTGGGTCTCCTCTCTGCCCCGGAGGGGCATTTATGACAGGAACCTGTCCTGTTAAAGCACTGTATGGTCTTGGCCACCGTGCTGCAGCTCAGTTTCAGGGTGTTGGCAATCTTCTTATAGCGTAGGCCATTTTTATGTAGAGCAACAAATTCTTTTTCTCAGATCCTCAGAGAGGTCTTTGCCATAGGTGCCATGTTGAACTTCCAGTGACCAGCATGAGAGAGTGTGAGAGCGATAACACCAAATTTAACACACCAGCTCCCCATTCACACCTGAGACCTTGTAACACGAGCAAGTCACATGACACCGGGGATGGAAAATGGCTAAATGCACAATTTGGACATTTTCACTTAGGGGTGTACTCACTTTTGTTTCCAGCGGTTTAGACATTAATGGCTGTGTGTTGAGTTATTTTGAGGGGATAGCAAATTTTCACTGTTATTCAAGCTGTACACTGACTACATTGTATCAAAGTGTCATATCTTCAGTGTTGTCCCATGAAAAGATATAATAAAATATTTACAAAAATGTGAGGGATGTATTCACTTTTGTGAGATACTGTATGCACAGAACACACACACACACACACACACACACACACACACACACACACACACACACACACAGAGTCAGAGAATCCTTGCATTATAATATGATATATACAGTGGTGTGAAAAAGTGACACCCCCCCCCCCCCCGTTAAAACATAAATTAACTGTGGTTTATCACATCTTTGGAAAGCTGAGTTCAATTTCTCTAGCCACACCCAGGCCTGATTACTGCCACACCTGTTCTCAATCAAGAAATCACTTAAATAGGACCTGCCTGACAAAGTGTAGTAGACCAAAAGATCCTCAAAACCTAGACATCATGCTGCAGTCCACAGAAATTCAGGAACAAATGAGAAACAAACTAATTGAGATCTATCAGTCTGGAAAACATTATAAAGCCATTTCCAAAGCTTTGGGACTCCAGCAAACCACAGTGAGATCCATTATCCACAAATAGCGAACACATGGAACAGTGGTAAACCTTCCCAGGAGTGGCAGACCGACCAAAATTACCTCAAGGGCACAGCGGTGACTCATCCAAGAGGTCACAAAAGACCCCACAACAACATCCAAAGAACTGCAGGCCTCACTTTCCTCAGTAAAGGTCAGTGTTCATGACTCCACCATAAGAAAGAGACTGGGCAAAAATGCTCTGCATGGCAGAGTTCCAAGACGAAAACCACTGCTGTATGTTACATCTGGCATAAAAGTAACACAGCATTTCAGAAAAGGAACATCATACCAACAGTAAAATATGGTGGTGGTAGTGTGATGGTCTGGGGCTGTTTTGCTGCTTCAGGACCTGGAAGACTTGCTGTGACAAATGGAACCATGAATTCTGCTGTCTACCAAAAAATCCTGAAGGAGAATGTCCGGCCATCTGTTCGTGACCTCAAGCTGAAGCGCACTTGGGTTCTGCAGCAGGACAATGATCCCAAACACACCAGCAAGTCCACCTCTGAATGGCTTAAGAAAAAGAAAATGAAGACTTTGGAGTGGCCTAGTCAAAGTCCTGACCTGAATCCGATTGAGATGCTGTGGCATGACCATGTTCAAAAACCCTCCAGTGTGGCTGAATTACAACAATTCTGCAAAGATGAGTGGGCCAGAATTCCTCCACAGTGCTGTAAAAAACTCACTGCCAGTTATCGCAAATGCTTGATTGCAGTTGTTGTGGCTAAGGGTGGCCCAACCAGTTATTAGGTTTAGGGGGCATTCACTTTTTCACACAGGGCCATGTAGGTTTGGATTTTTGTTTCCCTTAATAATAAACACCTTCGTTTAAAAACTGCATTTTGTGTTTACTTGTGTTATCTTTATCTAATATTTAAATTTGTTTGATGATCTGAAACATTTAAGTGTGACAAACATACAATTCAGGAAGGGGACAAACACTTTTTCACACCACTGTATACAGTGGGGCAAAAAAGTATTTGGTCAGCCACCAATTGTGCAAGTTCTCCCACTTAAAAGATGAGAGAGGTCTCCAATTCTCATCATAGGTATACCTCAACTATGAGAGACAAAACAAGAAAAAAAATCCAGAAAATCACAATGAAGGATTTTTAATGAATTAATTGGTAAATTCCTTGGTAAAATAAGTATTTGGTCAATAACAAAAGTTCATCTCAATACTTTGTTATATACCCTTTGTTGGCAATGACAGAGGTCAATTCCTCCTTGCAGATCTCCTCTAGAGCAGTGATGTTTTGGGCTATCGCTTGGCAACACGGACTTTCATCAACCTTCAAAGATTTTCTATGGGGTTGAGATCTGGAGACTGGCTAGGCCACTCCAGGACCTTGAAATGCTTCTTACGAAGCCACTCCGTCATTGCCTGGGCGGTGTGTTTGGGATCATTGTCATGCTGAAAGACCCAGCCACGTTTCATCTTCAATGCTCTTGCTGATGGAAGGAGGTTTTCACTCAAAATCTCATGATACATGGCCCCATTCATTCTTTCCTTTACACGGATCAGTCGTCCTGGTCCCTTTGCAGAAAAACAGACCCAAAGCATGATGTTTCCACCTCCATGCTTCACAGTAGGTATGGTGTTCTTTCTCCTCCAAACACGACAAGTTGAGTTTTTACCAAAAAGTTCTATTTTGGTTTTATCTGACCATATGACATTCTCCCAATCCTCTTCTGGATCATCCAAATGCTCTCTAGCAAACTTCAGACGGGCCTGGACGTGTACTGGCTTAAGCAGGGGGACACGTCTGGCACTGCAGGATTTGAGTCCCTGGCGGTGTAGTCTGTTACTGATGGTAGCCTTTGTTACTTTGGTCCCAGCTCTCTGCAGGTCATTCACTAGGTCCCCCCATGTGGTTCTGGGATTTTTGCTCACCGTTCTCGTGATCATTTTGACCCCACGGGGTGAGATCTTGCGTCGAGCCCCAGATCAAGGGAGATTATCAGTGGTCTTGTATGTCTTCCATTTTCTAATAATTGCTCCCACAGTTGATTTCTTCACACCAAGCTGCTTACCTATTGCAGATTCAGTCTTCCCAGTCTGGTGCAGGTCTACATTTTTGTTTCTGGCGTCCTTTGACAGCTCTTTGGTCTTGGCCATAGGGGAGTTTGGAGTCTGACTGTTTGAGGTTGTGGACAGGTGTCTTTTATACTGATAACGAGTTCAAAAAGGTGCCATTAATACAGGTAACGAGTGGAGGACAGAGGAGCCTCTTAAAGAAGAAGTTACATGTCTGTGAGAGCCAGAAATCTTGCTTGTTTGTAGGTGACCAAATAGTTATTTTACCGAGGAATTTACCAATTAATTCATTAAAAATCGTTCAGTGTGATTTTCTGGATTTTTTTTTCTCATTTTGTCTCTCATAGTTGAGGTATACCTGTGATGAAAATTGGAGACCTCTGTCATCTTTTAAGTGGGAGAACTTGCACAATTGGTGGCTGACTAAATACTTTTTTGCCCCACTGTATATATATATATATATATGTGTGTGTGTGTGTGTGTGTGTTTATTTTTTCACTCCAGACAGCAATTTGTTTACAAAAATACAAGTGACAAAATGAATACAGTGCTGTATCCTCTGCTGACCATTGATTTTTACAGAATATAGAAGACTTAGTACAAATTGGGAGAGCAAGGGCACACTTCATATAATGAAATAAAATAAAAGTAACACAGGTCAGTCATTTAACACCTCTACAAAATCCAGTCTTATGGGTTTAACAAAACTGACCCATGTTTTTCATAGATTAACAAATACAGTTTTTTAGATGGAATGAGAACGTAATCCTTTCCATGGTGTAAATGCCATTTACTATGTCTATCCACTCTTGAATTGTGGGGGGCTCAGGAAGCAACCAGTGTTGTGTAATTGCTTTTTTGCAGTCAGACATCAAGATACCAAATACATACGTGGACAAAATTGTTGGTACCCCTCTGTTAATGAAGGAAAAACCCAAAATGGTCACAGAAATAACTTGAATCTGACAAAAGTGGCAATAAATAAAAATTCTATTAAAATTAACCAATGAAAATCAGACAATGCTTTTGAATTGTGGTTCAGCAGAATTATTTTAAAAAACAAACTCATGAAACAGGCCTGGACAAAAATGATGGTAGCCCTAGAAAAGATTGAAAATAATGTGACCATAGGGACATGTTCAACCAAGATGTGTCCTCTAATGAAATCACAGGTGTCTACAAACTTGTAATCAGTCAGTCGGCCTATTTAAAGGGTGACAAGTAGTCACTGTGCTGTTTGTTGACATGGTGTGTACCACACTAAACATGGACCAGAGGAAGCAAAGGAGAGAGTTGTCTCAGCAGATTAGAAAGAAAATTATAGACAAGCGTGTTAAAGGTAAAGGCTATAAGACCATCTCCAAGCAGCTTGATGTTCCTGTGATTACAGTTGCACATATTCAGAAATTTAAGAGTCACGGGATTGTAGCCATCCTCCCTGGATGTGGCCGCAGGAGGAGACGGATAATATGAATGGTAACAAAAGAATCCAGAACAACCTCTAAACACATTCATGGTGAACTCCAAGGTCAAGGTATATCAGTGTCAGATTGCACCATCCGTCGTTGTTTGAGCCAAAGTGGACTTCATGGGAGACGACCAAGGAGGACACCACTGCTGAAAACAAATGATAAAAAGCCAGACTGGAATTTGCCAAACTGCATGTTGACAAGCCACAAAGCTTCTGGGAGAATGTCCTATGGACAGATGAGACAAAACTGGAACTTTTTGGCAAGGCACATCAGCTCTATGTTCACAGACACAAAAATGAAGCATACCAAGAAAAGAACACTGTCCCTACTGTGAAACATGTAGGAGGTTCTGTTATGTTCTGGGGCTGCTTTGCTGCATCTGGCACAGGGTGTCTTGAATGTGTGCAGGGTACAATGAAATCTCAAGACTATCAAGGTATTCTAGAGAGAAATGTGCTGCTCAGTGTCAGACAGCTTGGTCTCAGTCACAGGTCATGGGTCTTGCAACAGGATAATGACCCAAAACACACAGCTAAAAACACCCAAGAATGGCTAAGAGCGAAACACTGGACTATTCTAAAGTGGCCTTCTATGAGCCCTGATCTAAATCCTATTGAACATCTATGGAAGGAGCTGAAACATGCCGTGTGGAGAAGGCACCCTTCAAACCTGAGACAACTGGAGCAGTTTGCTCATGAGGAGTGGGCCAAAATACCTGCTGAGAGGTGCAGAAGTCTCATTGACAGTTACAGAAATCGTTTGATTGCAGTGATTGCCTCAAAAGGTTGTGCAACAAAATATTAAGTTAAGGGTACCATCATTTTTGTCCAGGCCTGTTTCATGAGTTTGTTTTTTTAAATAATTCTGTTGAACCACAATTCAAAAGCATTGTCTGATTTTCATTGGTTAATTTTCATAGAATTTTTATTTATTACCATTTTTGTCAGATTCAAGTTATTTCTGTGACCACTGTGGGTTTTTCTTTCATTAACAGAGGGGTACCAACAATTTTGTCCACGTCTGTATTCATCAGGGCATCTTGCCTGAAAATTGACATTTCTTAAAAAATAAAGTAGAAAACTGGAAGGGCAGCTCAGTACTGAAAATATATTTTTAGCACTTTATAGAATTCTTCCCAGAAAGGTTTTATCACTGGACATTCTAAAACTATTTACCAGTGGTTCACTTCCTGAGACCCACACTGCCTCCAACATGTGGAGTTTCCTCCCGTAAAGTGGGCTTTCTGCCTTGGTGTGATGAACAAGCAAATTAGACATTTCCATCCAAATTCCCTCCATATATAAGAATTTGTACATTTCCATTGGAATTTATGTACATTCAGCTAGTTCTTCTTTGGCACTGAAAAATTGCCCTCTTTTTCCCATTTTCCTCTAATATATTCTGTAGTATGATGGGGTTTTTTTTGTTTGTTTTTTTTGTTTTTTTTGGACAGAACACTTTTATAAATTCACAAAAGTTTTTATAAATTCTTGAGTTGGCACTCTTAATTGAATGGTTTTGATAGCCTCCAAGAACAATTTTCAACATGGGATAATCTAAATCTCTTCTATTTTTAATGTCATGTTCAAAATAGCTGCTTATCTGGAGGTATCTAAAGAAGTCATACTTTTCAAGATGATGTTAGTATATATGTTTAATTTTGATATCTTAGTTACATTGATTAAACAAAGAAAAGTGGGAGTGTCTAACTATCCTTCTGAATATCCACCAATGTCAAGAAAAGGTAGGTATAGTATCACCTCATTAACCAGGACTTTCTTAGTCACATCTTTAAAAATATTAATTGGAATTACAAGTTTAAAGGTGAATTAATAAGCCAATCAGATGTGTCTTTCGCTAACTCTGGCTTCCACAGAAGCCTGACCTACCTGCACCTGATAATACCATCTTTAGGAGAAGCAGCCAATCAAATTATAGTTGGGATTAGATAGAGAAGGGAGCAAGCTCCTAATTCAGACCCCAAATTACCTGATGGGTCTGCAAAGGATCAGATATTATGTACGAGAGCATTATTTTCTGTTGGATTTGGTGTTTCTGTTAAATGGTATTTAGGGGACAGACTAGCAGGTGATAAAAGGAAGAAACTGTGAAGGAAATGTTGACTTACAGGGAAGTTTTAAAAGAATGGCCAAAAAAAAGACAACAAAATTCAGGTAATCCTCATCAGGTAGTTAGAGAAAAAATGGAAACGTGAGGAGCTCGGTAAGATGACGAACCAGCAGAGACTGAGAACAGACACCCACACTAAATCCCCACCACAGAGAGAAGGGTAGGAGGGTACAAGTAACCTCAATCAGACCACAACAAGAGAAGGAAGAAACAAAGGTAGGAAGTAAAAATGCAGTAAACCACACAAGGAAAATAAACTACAAGCTAAATAAGAAGTGACAGTAAGAAAGGCATGAAAGACACAGGAAAAGAGGCACAGAGCCAAATATTCAGAAATACAAAACATGCAAAATATAGTGAGGTGTTACAGTCGTCCTGGAGGACTCTATAAGAAACCAACCGTGTAATTTCTGTTTTCTTAAACACAGAAGCAGCTAATTACAGTTTCCAGGTGTAATCCCGTAAAAAGAACCTAGTCATTCAGCTGAGTTCTGAAACAACAGAGAGCATCGGTGTATCAGGCTGAATGAGGGTGATCTTGTGTTATTACCGCCATGTTTCTTTAAACACGCTGCAGAAACATGAATGTGAGGCTTTGAAACCAGCTCTCCAATCATTGCTGTTTATCACAGTGACTGCAGTGTTTTCACGTGTTTACAGATGGACGACGAGGCCTCGCTGTTGCCGCGGAAACTTCAAGCGGCTCTTGAACAAGCCTTGGAGCAAAGGAATGACATCATCAATCAGGACTCCGACAGTGAGTCAGACGAAGGTGAATAAGTGAATGATCACTCCTCACTAACGAGACAGATGTTCTCCTTGTTAATGAGAGCAACAGTGCATGTGGTGGTTTCGGTGTGCTTATGTGAAACTCAAAACTGGGAAATGACGGCCTCTGTACGGACTTGTCGTGACAGTAAGTCACAAAGACTCACCTTCCTGATGGAATGATGGTGCTTGATGATGAAAGTGAGCATTTATTGCTGACTGGTCTGTTCAGGGTTCAACTCTCAAACAAGAATGACTCTGGATATCAACACCAAAATTTGTGCAGGAAATACAGGCAAAGTTCTGCATCTGCATTCATTCTGAGGTCAAAAGGTTGAAGTCACAGGGTTGGCGTGGGTCTGCACCTGCACAGAGTACCTTCTAGTTTTTCCCAGAAGAGAAACCAGACTTTTACTGAGGTGCCAGGGAGTACTCGTCTAGTTGTAAGGCAAAGTAAAAACATTGAGCTGAGATTTAAAAAATGTAGAAAATGCTGGCGGGTGGCTATTTTACTCCTGCCTTCACCTATACTTACAAAGGTGCCTCCAGAAATACCTGTACAACCCAGAAACCAACAAATCTATACTTTTAACAGTTATTTCCCCCACCGGTCGAAGGCCAAAGGGGAATTATATTATGGGGCATTTCGTTCGTCCGTCCGTCTGTCTGTCCCACTTTTGTGAACTCAACTCCTCCTACAGTTTTGTTCCAGTTGTTCTGAAATTTGTTACCACGGTTTGATATACACTGATGATGTGCATATTGCAATTTGACTCTGATCGGATGACCTTGAGGTCAGTTTTTCCCTAAATCTTGTAAACTCAAAGACAACTGAAAGAAATGATGTAGGCTTTTCAAATTGATACAGTAGTTGTATGTTAGACAAATCTTGGATGACTTGCACCCCTGACCTGACTATGGGTTTGGGGTCAAAAGGTCAAAGGTTAACATTGCCTTTCCACTATTACTGTAGAATGAGTAAAGCTAGGGTCACCAAAACTTTCACCCTGTGACCCTGAAGTGTGACTATGGTTTGGAGATTGCAAAGTCAAAGGTCAACATCAAAATGGCTTGTGAATTATATTTCAACAACAAAGAAAGCTAGGGTCACAAACTTGCTACACAGGTTCACCATGGGCTCCTGCCCTACAGTTATGGGTTGTATACAATTATTTTTGTTGTATATTCATGGATGATAGGTTTATCATAATTTGGGTCTGTCCCAATAATTATATGGAAAAGTTGAAAACTGCTCTTGTTCAGTGACATCGAGATCTTCAAAGAAGACGGAGGCAGGGGATGTTTAGTTTAGTTTAGTTTAATGTTTATTTGAAAGGGACATTACATATGAATGAACATTAATACAAATGTAAGTTTGCCAGATTTAGCAGTACTGCTAATTTGCATCTGTAGTCCCCTGGTGGGTCAAAAAAACACACAAACAATCATACACGAGCAGAACAACTGCAATGAAAATGTGCAAAGTAGATATGCTAAAGTGCAAGAGTTGAAGTGTTACAAAACAAAATGCTCAAATGTTACACGAGTGAGGTGCTGTGTATGTGTACACACACATGCACCCAAGCACCTCATAGCAACAAGAGATGGCAACAAGCAAGAGGCGGGGCATTTGTGTGTGACGCACGGGCACATGTATATATGCGTATGCTGCAGAGCAACCACTAGTTATGGGTACAGTTCTGGTTGTTTAAAAGCCAATTTTTACAATGCGTCTTAAAAGTGTTTAGTGTGGTATGTTCTCTGATTACAGGTGGTATGTTATTTCAGATCTTGGTGCCCCTCACTGATAGCACAGATTGAGCAAATGTGGTACATCTGTGGGGGACCTTGCCGTCTCCTTTAGTGACTACTCTGGTGGTTGTACCAGTGACAGTTCTCAGTTTAGCATATTCTCCCGGGGGAAGGGGGGTGCATAGCCATTTAATATTTTATAAATTGAACAGGCAAATTTGAGAGTTTTATAATTTTCAAAAGGCAGAAGATTGTATTTCTTGTAAATGTGACAGCAATGATATGTAGGATCTTTCTTGTCAAGGATTTTTATGGCTTTTTTGTATAAGGATTCGGTGGGTTTGATTATGGTTACACCAGTGAGTGACTAGTTGGTAAAACAGTAATTGATGTGTGAGAAGATCGTTGCATGCAGAAACATTTTGGACGCATTAACTGTCAGCAATGGTCTAATTTGTTTAAAATTTCTTAGATTGAATTTGATTATGTTTGAGATTTTTTGATGTGTTTTTTTGAAGGTTAATGAGGAGTCTAAAATCACGCCGAGGTACTTAAATTCCTTGACTAGTTGCAGCTCCTCCCCTTTTAAGAAGATGTTGGCATTTGTAATATTTGATCGTTGTTTGGTGAACTTCATGCAAACAGTTTTTTAGTGTTTAGTAGGAGGCATGAGTTATTCAGCCAGTCATGAATTTGAGTCATCGCTGTTGTAAGAATACAGGCGGCTTCTCATGTGTTTTTCGCAGGTGTGAATATTGCCGTGTCATCTGCACACATTTGTATATGAATGTTTCTGCATGCATTTGGTAGATCATTTATGTATAGGGAGAATAATATTGGTCCAAGTATGGAGCCTTGTAGGACAGCCATTTGACATTTCAAATATGGCGATTTGACACTGTTGACCATTACACATTGCTGTTTGTCAGTTAAATAGGATTTCATCAATTTGATAGCATGTTCTAAAAAGTTAAACTGAGTAAGTTTGGTTAGAAGGATGTTGTGGTCATCGGTGTCAAATGCCTTCTTCAGATCTAAAAACACAGTACCTACACGATTGCACTTATCTAGGAAAGATATAGTTTTTTTTCTAGGAACAAGCTTATTGCAGACTGTAAAGTGGTGGGCACGGAACCCAAACTGTGCGTGATGCAGGGGTGTGTTTCTATAATTCAGATGTTCATATAATAGTGTGGCCACCCATTTTTCAGTTATTTTGCAGATGACAGGTAAGATGCTGATTGGTCTGTAGTTGTTTATATCAGTTTTACTCCCTGTTTTGAAAATTGGTCTGACCACTCCTACCTTCCAAGCAGTTGGGACGACAGCATGTTTGATTGACAGATTGATTAAATGAGTAACTGGACAAATGAGAGATTTTTTATTTTCTTTTAAAGGGCCTATATCATGCAAAATCGACTATTTTGAGCTTTTAAGCATGTTATAATGTTAATTCCTCACCAAAAACACCCCCAAAGTGGTATTTTGCTCCATTCATGCATCTCTGAGTATTCCTCCTCAACCCTGCTCTCTGAGCTGCTGCTCCGCCCTGTCCCTGATAATGACTGGGTCCCCACGTTCATACGCATGAACGTGGGTGAGCCGCCCACTCCAGGAAGTGCCTGTGCTGCTAGCACCGCCCCCAGGCTAACGCACACACCCACTTTCTCCGCGCAGCTAACGGAGCGGTGATCGGCAAAACTCTTTCACTTTAGCATTGACGCTGTGAAGAAGTAGTTCCTCTCGCACCTAATCTGCTCAGTGACAACAACTGTTTGCTTTTTCACGTAAGACAATGTCTTCTAAGTTTTCGTGGGCGGAACCCAGCGACACGCTGCAGCAGCTGGCTCAGGGGTTACGTCATGAAATGGGCGGCAGCCACAAGAAGGAGAGGCGGAGCCTCAGAGATCGAGGCATCTTACTTCGGGGTTGGAAAAGTAGCTCGCGAAAATAACTCATATTTCATAAGAAATTCATTCTTCAGTGTACCAAAGGTAATATACTATCACATACATGCATATAGTTTACTCTGAAAGGCTTAAAATAGCATGATATAGGCCCTTTAAAAGTTTGGTGTTAAAACCATGTTCATCTGTTGCTTTTGAGCTATTCAATGAGCTGATGATATTTGCGACTTCCTTTTCAGTTATTTCTAATATATCAAAAACTGGTTGTGAGAGGTTAATAGGACTGGAATTATGATCAGGTGGATTAAATGAGTTGGATATTTCTAGGACAGAGTTTATGAAAAAGTTGTTAAACTCTGTAGCAATGACCGTGGAATTCTGTACCAATTTCTTATTAATATTCAGTTCCATGTCTCTGTTGTCTTTTTTGTTCTGTTTATTGGTCAATTTGTTAATATTATTCCAATTTTTTTTGCCGTCTCCTTTTGCATTCTCAGTAATGGTTATAAAAAAGTTTGCCTTCGCCTTCCTCTTGGTTTATGTTACCTTATTTCTAGCAGAGGTAAATTTTTGTCTGTCTGTTGTTAAACCTGTTTTCAGCTATTTTAAGAAGCTGATCTCTGGTCTTCACTAGTTGGAGACATTCGGAGTTGAGCCATGGTAAACTGATTGTTCTTCTGTTATTTCCTTTTTTTTGAAAATACCGCTATAACCTCTGATTTTTGTTATAAAAATATTCATTGCTGTGATTTATGTCATTTGAGGAGGTGATTTCCTTCCATTCGATTTCATTTATTGCCATGTTGCACTCGCCTCAGAGTGTTCTTGTTCATAAAGAGACAGTTTCATCAGTGATATCAAAGGACTGTATGAATTTTGTGAATTACTATAGACTTGATTGTTGGTGTAGCAGAGTGATCTTCACACCCCGGCCTTTTAATGCTTTTACCAGAGATGTAAAAGTACACACATTCCGTAGTCAAGTAGAAGTACAGATGCTTGTGCAAAAAAACGCAAGTCTGGTAAAAGTGGCAGTACTGATTCTTTACCCAAAACTACATGTTCAGAGATGTACCTAAAGTATAAAAATCAAGTGTTTCTTTGAGGGGCATTTCTACCATAGCAAAAAAAGGTGTGTGTGTGTGTGTGTGTGTGTGTGTGTTGGGGGTGGGAAGGGGTGTGAGTGTTATATTGAGTCAGATTTTCAGATCAGTTTTCAATGTCAGCATTTTACCTTAAAGCATTATAATGAATACAAGAGCGTCTATCTTTATAATGTTTGGATGGAGGGATGAAGGGAGGCCAGAACCAGAGAGTTGTGATCTCTCTCTCTCTAGTACCTGTTAAAACTCTTGCTGCAGCATTTGGGATCAGCTGAAGACTTTATAAAGATGTTTTAGGACAACCTGATAATAAAGAGTTACAATAATCTAATCTAGAGCTAACAAAAGCATGGATTAGTTTCTCAGCATCACTCTGACAAGATGCTCCTAATCTTGGCAATATTACGCAAATGACAGAAGGCAATTAAAGGAATTAGAAATTAAAGAACAGATCTTGATCAAAAATAACTCCAGTGATCCTCAGGTTGGTCTGTATCCAGGTTGGGGGTCAAGGTCAAAGTCATTGTCAAAGGTCAGACGATCTGGGCATTTTTGATTTCACAAAAAATGTTACTCCTCCTAGGCCATTAACCTTGACTTTAAGCACATCCTAGATGAGTCTGTATCTAGGCTGTGCTTAAGGTCAAGGTCAGCAGTCAGGAGATCTGAGCACTCCCGAGGTGATTTCGTCAGGCTGGAATGAACTACTCCATCAATGACGGTCTGGTTCCCTTTTAAAGCACTTCCTAATAATTTGCCTAAAGAAGAATCTGTTTCCATCAAACATATTATGCAGATTATTCAGAGACACAACTACATCATATGACACATAACTTGACTTAATGAAGCATTCTATAAGATCAAGTTTTGACATGAAAATCCAAGCTGAAATACCTAATCAAAAACATTCCTGGGCCTCTTCTGAAGAGTTGCGTACCATAATGGGATCAAGCCACTTCTGTCTTTTCAGCAGCCATGTTTTTGTGTCAGCGAGGTAACATGCGTGCACCTGTGGTATCGTTATTAATGGGCATCATTTGTTTCCATCTGCTTTATTACCTTTGGTCTGACATGATCAGGAGTTAATTCATCCCTTCTAAGTACATATATTTATAATGCACATTTAGGAGTTTAATTGACTATCATGGGCCGTTAATATCGATGGATGGAAACACAGTAATTGTAAGCTGAATATGAGCAATGATGAGGTAAGGGCTTTATTTCTAGAATTATTTGTGTGGTTAATATGATTGAAATCCAAGTGTTATTGGCAATATTGCTGCATCTCCACACAGTTAAAAATAGATGTTGGTGCATGTGGTGGTGCATGTTGAGCCACATCAAGTGCTTGCATCATCACTTTAAAGAGGGTTTTATTTCCCTTCCGTTGTTTACTCTGTCGCATATAATGAAGAACTTTCATTATTCTTCTGTAATTTATGTCTACAGAGTATAACTCCCTGAAGAGTCTGGTTTCAGAGGCGTTCATCCGCTTCTTCCTGGAGACTATCGGCCATTACTCCCTGTTCATCACTCAGAACGAGCGTGGAGAGCGAGTTTTCCAAAGGGAGGCCTTCCGCAAGTCGGTGGCCTCTAAGAGCATCCGTCGTTTCCTGGGTGTCTTCATGGAGTCTCAGATGTTTGCGGGGTTCATTCAAGATCGGGAGCTGAGAAAGACACGAGCCAAAGGTAGCGTCTGAGTCTCAGTGGGTTGTGTGTTCTTTTTTCCCCCCTCTGTGGAATTCCTCCCCTTCACTCTTGCTGCAGCAGACAATATTGCATTCATCCTGACCCCTAGTGGCTGAAAATTGGCACTAGAGTCATTCTCAACTTGTCACTAACATGTTTCCTGTTTTGTTTCTATCTTATTTTTTTTCCATCCCTGTTGGGCTACTGACAGGTCTCTTTGAGCAGCGGGTGGATCAGTATCTGGAGGAGCTGCCGGACACCGAGCAGAGTGGGGTCAACAAGTTTCTCAAAGGTCTTGGTGAGTTCTGCAGAGCACACACAGGTCTGTGCCAGGTCTCAGAGGTCAGAAAATAAAACATTTTAATCTATTTAGAAACAGGGCTACTCTTGATAGAAATTTTAGCTATTTTTTGAGAACAGTGATCTGCAGCTCAGTCTTCTTACTTTGGCAGGTGAGGGTTTCTGTTATATAGTCTCTTGCAAAAGTTAAAACTGAATATATGAATTCATTGTTTTTATATGAAAAAAATTATGAAAAAGTCACACAAACAAAGGAAAAATTCCCCACAAATGTGTAAGAAAAAAGTTTTTCACGAAAAAAGAAGATTTATCATAAACAAGTCATAAATGTAAGATAAAATATAGTAGCAAGTGGTGACCATTGGGTTCCAAGAAGCAGTAGACTTCAAGGTCTTGTATTGTTTAGCAACAGCATTTAAAACCTAGAATGTGTTAGTTTTTAAAGCGTCGCTATGTGACTTTCTTGTTTCTGGTAGGAACACTGAAAAGGCTGCAACTATGGCGTCTATGACCTCAGTCCCAACAGCCAGTCACAGGGTGCTTTGTTACTGGTTCTTGTGCCCTGTGATTGGCTGTTTGGATTCAGGTCATAGTCGCCATTGTTGTAGTCTTTTCACTGATCCTACCAAACAAAGAGATGATGCAACCAATGTGGGTCCACTTGGGCTATGGGGCAAGTGACATTCATTTGGTCAGACATTGGTGTACCATCAAAATAATTCTGTAAGCATTATTTTAAAGTAAAAACCTTACATACTGTTGCTTTAAAATACACAGGAGAGGCCTCAATTGTTCAGAAGGGTAAGGCTTCCCTGGGACCTACAGCATACCAGACTTTCCCTTAACCACTACACCACATGACTGCTTCAGCTCACGCTCTTAACTTTCTCAAGACATAAGTGTTCCATTGCACATGGCTTCCAAGCAGCTACACAGCAACATTTAAAAGTTGGTGTGCTACACATTTGGTTTTCAAATGCACAGGAAACGCATGCTGTACTTAAGAGGAATGACTCTTTGCTGGGGGGATTTGAACCTGGGTCACCAGCATACTGGACCATCGTCTTAACCACTACACCACATTTTTAAAAAAAGACACAAATTTTCTGGAAAGAAAATCACAAATTTACAAGTATAGAATCACAAATTTACTTGGAAAAAAGTTGCAAATTTGTGAGAGTTTGCCAAGAAAAAGATGCAACTTTATCATAGCAGAATCACGGATTTGGAGGACGAAACTCATAAATTTCAAAGAAGAATGTACAAGATAAAGAGTTGCATATTTTTAAGAAAAAAAATACAAATTTGAATGAATTAAGAAAGTTTTATGAAAAAGATTGCATTTTTAAAAAAAATAAAAAATTACAAGAATAAAGTTATATATTTACGTGAAAAATGAGGACAAAAGATAATGTCAAGCCCCACATAACAACTTTTACAAAATAAAAAGTGTTAATGGGTTTCTCTACATGTTATAAGCTTAAGAAATGTATTTTATGATTCTTATTATTATTATATAATGAAGTTTCCTTGCTTATCTTTGACTTTGTAACTGATTTTGAAAGCATGCAATACAACAATTTATTTTGAAAATGTAGAGATATTTACACATATTAGAAAAAATATCATGATCTATATATTGTGTGTCAATCAAAGCAAAGTATACCATTGGATCCATATCTGGAGGCAGTTTTTGCTGTTTTTTCAGTTAGATGAAATCAATAAAACCTAATCTAAATGCATATGAAAATGTTTTCTTTCTTTCTTTCTTTCTTTCTTTCTTTCAGGAAGTAAAATGAAGTTTCTTCATAAAAAGAACTGAAAGGAAAACTGAAGACTCGGCGTTTCAAGTCTTGGCATCGACAAAACGTTTTAAAGAATCATTTTTACATTTTTTTAAAATGAAATTTTGTATATATTATTTCACTGTAAGCTGTGATACTCTTCGGTGTATGTTTATAGTACCTTATGAGATAGCGATGGCAGGACGCTACACAGCGAGTGAGTCACAGAATAACCACTGACGTCCAGGTGTGTTTGTGCATTTTTTTTTTCAGTGTGTGTGTGAGTGAGAGTGCGGGCGACTGATGTGGGTAAAGATGTACAGTTAATATGTTTTCAGTGTTTTATGGCAGCATCGTCCTCTGTTTAAGGAGTATAAAAACCTATTTGAAAACTACATGCAAGACAATGAAGAAAGTGATTTGAGCTCTTCATAAAGTCTTTTGCAGTCTTTTAATAAAAATGACTTTGAAAAACCCTAAATGATTTTAATGTGTTCAGGGTGTCCACAAGTCCTTTAATGTTTGTTTTTCCATCCATCCATCCATTTTCTACTGCTTAATCCTTTCGGGTCGCGGGGGGGCTGGAGCCTATCCCAGCATCTTTGGGCGAGAGGCAGGGTCCACCCTGGACAGATCGCCAGTCCATCACAGGGCCAACACAGAGAGACAGACAACCATTCACTCTCACATCCATACCTAAGGACAATTTTTAGAATCCCCAGTTTTGATGCCAATTAACCTAACTTGCATGTTTTTGGCATGTGGGAGGAAACCGGAGTGCCCGGAGTAAACCCACGCAGACACGGGGAGAACATGCAAACTCCACACAGAAGGGTCACCGATGGTCTGGGGGTGGGATCGAACCCACGATGGTCAAGGGTGGAATCGATCCCATGACCTTCTTGCTGTGCTGCCACTGTGCTAACCACTGCGCCACCGTGCTGCCTAATGTTTGTTTTAAGGAATTTAATTATTTTAAAAATGACAATTCATTCATCTTCCACAGATGCTTCACATATTTCTGTATGCATTTGGCTGTAAGGTGAAACCACTGTGTGAGGTCAGTGACCGTTTTGCCTTAAAAAAAGAGTTAAGTCAACAGCAAATATGTGATTATGAAAACTTAAACAATCTAAAGGAAAAAGTTCAGTGTTTACAATAAATAAATCACAGGTTTTCAAGGGAAAAAATGGCAAGAGAGTGTCTCAGATTTGCAAGAATAAGTCTGCAAATTTAAGAGAAAAAAATTCAACTTTCTGAGAGACAAATTTCATATTTCAGAGTAATGTTACTGATGTTGATGGGCCAGTTTACTCTTTTTAAGGCTCCTAGATGTATTTTAATGAAAAAAAGTCCAAAAAAGGCTCCTTCTATGAAGTTGCTGACTCTAGCCAGTGGCAGTGCTGCTCACAACAGTGAAAATTTTATGAGGTTATTAGGTGACCTCCAGGATTTTGCAGAAATATATAATAAGGTCTTAATTTTGATCAAAAGACCTTAAAGATTTCAAAAAATTACATTTAACTTCATTAAGCCTGCAGATACCCTGGTTTACTACTTTTGTGGTTTAAAAGTCAAAATATTTTCTGCCATCATAAGGCTGTTCTTATTTTTTTTATTTAGGACTTTGCCTTCTGCATTACAGATGTACTCCACAGCCTTTATTTCTTTGTTTTGTGGCGTAAAAGCATGAACACATTTCCTTCACCTTCTCTTTAAATGTGACATCTCAATGACAGCTTTTCCTGAAGCTTTGCATTAGCGCCTGAGATCCCAATAGCACAGTAGTCTAGCACCAGCTACCACATGCTGCTGGTAACCTAATTATGTCTGTGCACATCACTCTGGTGGCTGTCACTGCCATGCCGTTATTAGCTCTCCGAACTGAGAAGCTCGCTGTTAATTCCAGGTGTGATGTTATATCTCCTCTCCATGTGCTCCTTTTAGTAGTCAAAAGTGATATTATGATGTGAAGTATTTGTGTTTTTAGGGTTTTCAGTAGAACTGGTGAGCAACATGTTCAGGCCCTGCAGTTAAAGTACCGGTGTTACATCAAAATGATAAGCAATTGTAACTCATTTTATATAGAATAACGTCTTTCAGGATGAACTGACTTTGTATCATACACATTAAACACATATTTTGTATCTAGTTTAATTGGAAGCACTTGACCTATTATATGATAGACAGCAACATAAGGTTTAAAATCCCATACCGTGTAATTAATTTGAAGTTCTGACATCCTCAAAGACGTATTTGTGTAGTGTAGTGTTAAAGAGACCACGAGGGATGCGGTTGAATGCATTCTCCAAGTCCTCAAAACACATGTGGACTGGTTGGGCAAACTTCCACGAACCCTCGAAAATTCTTGAGAGTGTAAAAAGTTGGTCCGATGTACCATGGCCAGGACGAAAACCACATTGCTCCTCCTGGATCCGAGGTTCGACCAATGGCCGGGCTCTCCTCTCCAGTACCCTGGCATAGACGTTGTACTGGTCTGTTATGGTGGAGAGGGAGCTGAGCTCTAAAGCAAAGCTGTTGATTTACCAGTCAATCTATGTTCCTACCCTCACCTATGGTCACGAGCTTTGGATAATGACCGAAAGAATGAGATTGCAGATACAAGCAGCTGAAATGAGCTTTCTCTGTTGGATTGCTGGACTCACCCTCAGAGATAGGGTGAGGGGCTCAGTCATCCGGGAGAGGCTCAGAGCAGAACCACTACTCCTCCACATCGAAAGGAGCTGGTTGAGGTAGTTTGGGCATCTGATCAGGATGCCTCCTTGACGCCTCCCACTTGAGGTGTTTCGGGCACTTCCCACAGGAAGGAGACCCCGGGGCAGACCCAGGACACGCTGGAGAGACTACATCTTCCAGCTGGCCTGGGAACATCTTGGTATCCTCTCTGAAGAGCTGGAGCAGGTGGCTGGGGAGAAGGAAGTCTGGGCTTCTCTGCCTGAGCTGCTGCTTCTGCGACCTGGACCTCTGGAAAAGTGGTAGAAAATTGATGGATGGTTTTCCATCCATCCATCCATCCATCCATCATCTTCCGCTTAATCCTTTTCGGGTTGCAGGGGGGCTGGAGCCTATCCCAGCATCTTTGGGCGAGGGGCAGGGTACACAGATCCATCGCAGGGCCAAAACAGAGAGACAGACAACCATTCACTCTCACAGTCATACCTAAGGACAATTTAGAATCCCCAGTTTGATGCCAATTAACCTAACTTGCATGTTTCTGGCATGTGGGAGGAAACCGGAGAAATCCCGGAGTAAACCCATACGGACACGGGGAGAACATGCAAACTCCACACAGATCACTTTTGGTCGGGGGCTGGGATCAAACCCAGGATCCCCCGGCCAAGGGTGAGTTGCTGTGCTGCCGCAGTGCTAACCACTCCGCTACTGCGCTGCCCTGGATGGATAGTTTTAAAGATTAAAAATAATGTCTGTGTAGTTTTACAGCTCATCAAAAAAGGCATCTGAAACAGTCATAATATTGAGCCCTAATCTGACTGGATAAACGTGCTTGAGTGGACCAATCGCAAATAACAAGACAGCCTTTTTTTTTTAACTTAGACCAGTGTTTTTCAACTTTTTTTGAGCCACGGAGCCCCTCTTACATTGAAAAAATCTGCGGAACCTCAAAAATCTAAATGTTAAAAAATGACACATTGTAGCCTATTACGGCATACCTAATGGCAATTTAGTTTTGTAATTTGTTTATACTCAGTCTGAAATGTGGTGTGATTATAAACCAAGTCAATGGAAAGACACAAACACATTTTGCTCCGAGTGACGTAAGTGCACACAAATTTGTGGTTGTGCGAGTTGCTTTTTTGTTTAACTCGGGGCAAGAATTTGCTTGATTCTTTTGATGTTGGTGTTGGAATTAGTTTGAAAATGAGGCAGGCAGTCACTTACCGGATATATCTCTTATCAGATACGTGCTCCTGTAAAGGTGGTTGTATCCACTGCTTGTTTGGTGAATTTTCTGGGGGAGGTGGTGAGATTTTCCCCATCCAGGTAGTGCTGTTTGACATGATTTATGACCCAGAAGGCAGACACAGACTCAAGAATAAACTCAATTATCTTTATTGTGTAGTGTTAGTGTAAATGTGTGTGTGTGTGCATGAATGTCACAGCCGGGGCAAGCAGAGCACCGTACAGACTGACAACCCTAGGGAAGAGCAGAGACAGGGGAATTAGTGCCAGAAAACGGGAGAGATGATTCAGTATTAGTCCAGTCTTACTGTAGGCGAGTTGGTGAGTCACACAGGCGAGGTCCCAAAGGCTCCGGGCAGAGGGACAGTGTCTTCGGCCCCGGTTGCAGTGGAGGTGAGAGATGAACTTGGTGCGGTGCAGGGTGAGCTCGGTTTGCCGCCAGGAGGAGGAGGTCTGCCGCCACGGATTTCCACCTGTGCACAGGGGAGCACAATGAAGCATGGAGATGAGGTTAGGAGTAGGCTTACTTGGCGTTGGGGAGCTAATACTCCCAGAAGGTCAACGAGGTGAAAAGGAATCACAGGAGATGGAAATCTGGAACATGCAGGTGACGAAGAGGTGAAGAGTTCTTGACAGACCAGGGAGCTTGACGTCTCCGTGCAGACCTGAGGGCAGCACAGCTTAAGTAGGCAGGCTGATGAGGAGAGCAGGTGTGCACACAGCTGTGGAGGCACTTAGGCAACAGACAGGCAGAGCGGATCACTACAGTACTCCCCCCCCCATGTGACGCCTCTCAGCGGCCAATCCAACCTACCCAGGTGCATCCGGTGGAAGTCCCTGATGAGCTGAGGATCCAACATGAAGGAGGGACGCACCCAGGACCTCCATTCAGGGCCGTAACCCTCCCAGTCCACTAGGTACTGGAGGCCGTGACCCCGGTGCCGGACGTCCAGAATGGCATTGACCTTCCACGCAGGGTCGCCATCGATCACAACTGATGGAGGTGGCATCTTGGGAGGAGGGCACAGAGGGCTGAAGCAGAATGGCTTCACCTGGGAGACGTGAAAGATGGGACAGATGCGGAGGGAGGGGGGGAGAGCCAGGTGCACAACCTCAGGATTCACAATATGTGTAATAGCAAACGGGCCAATGAAACGCTGTGAGAGCTTCCTAGACTCGGCCTTGAGGTTGATATTCTTAGTAGAAAGCCATACCTGTTGCCCAACCCAGTAGGGTGGAGCTGAGGTCCTGCAGCAGTTGGCGATGGTGGAGTTGCGATCCACTGTGCGTCGCAGCGCGGCCTGGGTAGCCTTCCACAGCCAGCAACAGCGCTTCAGATGTGCCCGAACAGAAGGCACCGTGATGTCTCCCTCCTCCTTGGGAAACAGTGGGGGGTTGTAGCCCAAAGAAGCCTCAAATGGAGACATGCCTATAGCTGACGAAACAGTGGTGTTGTGGACGTATTCAACCCATGGCAGGTAGGAGCTCCAGGACGCTGGGTTAGCGGTGGTGACGCATCTTAATACTGCCTCCAGCTCCTGATTGGCATGCTCACACTGGCCGTTGCTCTGTGGGTGGTACCCCGAGGACAGGCTCACCGTAGCCCCAATGGCATTGCAGAAAGCTCTCCATACCTGCGAGATGAACTGGGGCCCACGGCCGGACACTATGTCCAGGGGGATACCGTGAAGCCGCACCACATGGAGGACGAGCAGATCCACAGTCTCCTTAGCCGTGGGCAGACCCTGCAGGGGAATGAAGTGGGCTGCCTTGGAGAATCTGTCTACTATGGTGAGGATGACAGTGTTGTTGGCAGATGATGGGAGGCCGGTGACGAAATCAAGAGCCACATGGGACCAGGGCCTGCCGGGTATAGGAAGAGGATGAAGCAGGCCAGCCGGAGGAGAACAGGACGTTTTGCCGGTGGCACACTGGGGACAGGCACGTATATATTCCCTGACATCCCTCCAAAGCGATGGCCACCAAAAGGTCCTCTGTAATAGGGTCACTGTGCGTGCCATCCCTAGATGACACAAGAGCTTGGAGGAGTGGGCCCAATTTATCACTTCGCCCCAGACGGGAGAAGGCACATACAGCCTCCCTGCTGGCCCCCCGCCCAGGTCAGCCTCGGTCTCCTGTGCTCTAAGAACCTTCTCCTTAATACCCCACGAGATGGTGCCCACGATGCATGATGGAGGGATGATGGGGTGAGATGATGCCTCCGCAGCATCCGAGGCAAATTGCCTAGATAGAGCGTCGGGCTTGGTGTTCTTGGACCCCGGGCAGTAGGTGATGGTAAAATCGAACCTGCCAAAAAACAGGGACCAGCGGGCCTGGCGCACGTTGAGACGCTTGGCTGTCCTGAGGTATTCCAAGTTCTTATGGTTGGTCCATACGATGAACAGCTGGGAGGCCCCCTCCAGCCAATGGCACCACTCCCCCAGAGCCAGCTTCACCGCCAGGAGCTCCCTGTCCAATGTCATAGTTCCTTTCTGCTGGGGAGAGATGGCGGGAGAAGAACGCACAGGGGCGAATCTTGTCATCCACGGGGGAGCGTTGGGACAACACTGCTCCCACGCCAGAGTCCGAAGCGTCCACTTCTACCAAGCACTGCAGAGTGGGGTCCACCTGCGCCAGAATCGGAGGAGAGGAAAATAATGATTTCAGTGCCAGAAAGGCAGCCTCAGCCTCCTCCGTCCACCGGAAGGGCACCATGGTGGAGGTGAGGCGAGTGAGAGGAAGGGCAGTGAGACTGTAATTTTTTATGAAGCGGCGGTAGAAGTTGGCAAATCCCAGAAACTGCTGTAATTGTTTCAGGGACAAGGGAGTCGGCCACTCTACCACCGTTTTTACCTTGGCCGGATTGGCGATGACTTTGCTGTGTAAGATGACAAATCCCAAAAATGAAGTGGATGAAGTGTGGAACTCGCACTTCTCTGCCTTCACAATCAGTTTGTTCTCCAGCAGCCACTGCAACACTTGCCTGATGTGCACATGGTGTTCATTGAGAGACTGAGAAAAAATCAAAATATCATCAAGGTGTGGGGAGCGTGAAATGAAGACGCTGAGTGGTTTTATAATTCAGCTTTAATGTCAGCTTCACATCCCCAACATGTCTCACCCGAAGCAGAAAGCAGAAAGAGGCTGATCGCAGTCAGACCCCCATACTTATACCTCACACAACAAAAGCCAACATCACACATCCTTGTCATATCCTTCTAATCATCCAGTGTCTTCTTCCGATGTCCTCCCGTTCCTTCGCCTGACCCCAGGGGGTCAGGAAGTCTTTTCAGGTCTTCACCACCGCGCCTCCATCTCCTCGTTGTTCTCCGCAGGCGGTCCAGACCTATTGTCCTCTTCTGAGACGTGAGGTCATTCCACACATGCAATCACAAAACATCTCCCTGTGTCTATACATATGCAGATATGGATATATGAACCACAGCCCCCCCCAAACGTCTAAGGAAAGGACAATATATGTAGGTTCACAGAATATGGTGACATCACTGGCATAACTATACAAGTTGATCACGTTAAAAACACAGTGATAACAGTAACGGTACAGTCTATGCCCCATGTCCGCTTTAAAACTGCCCTGATAACCCCGACAGCATATCTTAAAACACATTATCACATTCACATCAGTCTGTGTGTCGTCTGGGTTTCAACCGTCTTCCAAATCTGCTGTACGCCTGCCTCGGCGTCCCAGCGGCACTGTCTTGTAAGGAATCTGCAGCTTGAGGAAAAGAGTGGTTATTTGATCCCTGCGGGGCGGGGGGGGGGAGCTGGGACGTGTCCCTTGGGGAGTCTACCACGTCGAGGTGCTCTCGCCACCTGCACAGGCTCGTCACTCAACATGAAGGCAGGCTTGAGTCTGTCAATGCTGACTGTCTCTTTCCTGTCTCCCAAATCCAGCACAAAATGCTTATCTCCAGGTTCCAGCACTCTATATGGACCATCATATGGTGGGCGGAGGGTTGGCTTTAAAGCCTCGTGCCTAACAAAAATGAACTCGGCATTTTTTAAAGCCTGGGGAACAAAAACCAGCAGAAAGGTGTGATGAACTGGGCCCGGGAGCATGTCCGCTCCCGTGCTGCTTAGTGGCCTCAGAGCTGGGAGGCGCCCGGGCTCAGGATGTTCTGGTAAGAATTCACCGGGGAGCCTGAGAGGTTGAGCAAACACTAATTCTGCTGGGGAGGCGTCTAGATCCTCCTTGGGTGCAGAACGCAACCCCAATAAAACCCACAGTAGTTTGTTAACCCAATCTGCATCCGTTAGTGACGCTCTGAGGGCAGCCTTCAAAGACCTATGAAAACGCTCGCATAAACCATTAGCCTGTGGGTGATACGCGGTAGTGCGATGGATTGTCGCCCCTAAGCTGCTGGCCATCGCAGACCAGAGCTCTTTTTTTTTTTTTTTTTGTTACTTATTTGTACCCGTAGGTAGATTCGGTTTGCAGTCTGGTGACAAGCCACCGGCTGCTGGTCGCTGCGTGCGCGAGCGCCCTAAACCTACATGTTTTTGGTATGCGGGAGGAAACCAGAGAAATCCCGGAGTAAACCCGCGCAACACGGGGAGAACATGCAAACTCCACACAGCTCACTGTTGGGACTCTG
Source organism: Pholidichthys leucotaenia (assembly GCA_020510985.1). NCBI lineage: Eukaryota > Metazoa > Chordata > Actinopteri > Cichliformes > Pholidichthyidae > Pholidichthys > Pholidichthys leucotaenia. Next base: position 310,076,794 of record CM035837.1, on the reverse strand, counting down.
AGACTCTGAGACAAACTGAGGCCCCCTATCGGACGTGATGTCCGACGGGACTCCGAAACGCGCTACCCAGGTCGTTAAAAAAATGCGAGCCACCTCTGCGGCCGTAGTTGACGTCAGCGGGACCGCTTCTGGCCAACGTGTGGTTCGGTCCACCATTGTTAAAAGATGTGTGAACCCTTGCGACGACGGTAGGGGGCCCACGAGGTCGACATGCACATGGTCAAACCTTCTGGCCGGGATTCGGAACGGTTCTAAAGGAGCTTTCGTGTGCTTGTGAATTTTGGCACGTTGGCAAGACATGCATGTTCTTGCCCACTCCTTTACGTGCTTGCGCAGGCCCGGCCAAACAAACTTTTCCGCCACCATTTTTACCGAAGCGCGCACTCCCGGGTGCGCCAGGGAGTGAACCGAATCAAAAACGCGGCGGCGCCACGCGGCCGGGACTACCGGGCGAGGTCGCCCAGTTGACACGTCGCAGATTAAGGGGGGCACACCGTCACGCAAACCCCTGCTCTCCAGCCTTAACCCTGTTGGTCCAGACTGGAGTGCGCGCACGTCCGCGTCACTACCCTGTTCTGCTGCCATGGCTGCGTAATCTATCCCTACGTGAACTGGGGCCATGTACGCTTCCGTGTTGGTCTTGCGCCCTGCGGCTGTGGTAGTATGATCTGCCTCCACGTGCCCTGACGATGTCACGGCGTGGGAGAGGCAATCTGCCACCACGTTGAGTTTGCCCGCTACGTGCCGAATGTCCGTGGTAAATTCCGAAATTGCGGCCAGCTGCCTTTGTTGCCGGCCTGACCAAGGTTCTGAGATTTTAGACATCGCAAAAGTGAGCGGTTTATGGTCGACAAAAGCCGTGAAACGCCGACCTTCCAGCCAGAACTGGAAATGGCGGATGGCCAAATGAAGCGCTAACAGCTCTCTGTCAAATGTGCTGTATTTGTGCTCGGTTTCATTTAAGGATTTGCTAAAAAATGCTAGCGGTTGCCAAACCCCGTCAATGTGCTGCTCCACGACCGCCCCTATGGCCAAATTTGATGCGTCTGTGGTAAGCGCTATGCGGGCCGAGGGGTCGGGGTGGGCCAAAAGCGCAGCGTCAGCCAGGGCTCTTTTTACTTCCGCGAACGCGCGTTCCTGCTCCGGGGACCACGCGACCGCGTTGGAGGGCTTTTGCTTTCTAAGCACGGCATATAATGGCTGCATGAGCTGAGCTGCGCGGGGGAGGAAATGGTTGTAAAAATTTACCATTCCCAAAAATTCTTGCAGCGATCTGACCGTTTGTGGTCGGGGAAAATTTACCACTGCGCGCACCTTATCAGGCAATGGGACTGCCCCTTCTGGGGAAACGCGATGTCCCAAAAAATCAATCTGCGCCACGCCGAATCAGCACTTGGCTGGATTAATTATTAACCCATGTTCTTCCAACCTCTGAAAAACTGTAGTGAGGTGATTTTCGTGTTCCTCCTCAGACGTGCTGACGACTAAAATATCGTTGAGGTAGACAAACACGAAAGGAAGATCGCGTAACACAGCGTCCATCATACGCTGAAACGTTTGTGCCGTGCCTTTAAGGCCAAAAGGCATGCGCAGAAACTCAAAAAGACCAAAAGGGGTTATTACGGCCGTTTTAGGGACGTCCTCAGGTCGGACTGGGACTTGGTGGTAGCCGCGGACCAGGTCTATTTTAGAAAAAATACACGCACCTGCCAGATGTAGTGAAAAATCCTGGATGTGAGGGATTGGGTAGCGGTCATGCGCTGTAGCATTGTTTAGTCTGCGATAATCCCCGCAAGGTCTCCAGGAGCCGTCGGCTTTCGGGACCATATGCAGTGGCGAATCCCATGGGCTTTTCGAGCGCCGAATAATGCCCAGCTTTTCCAGGCTGGCAAACTCGTCGCGTGCTATGGCGTGCTTGGTCGCGTCTAAGTGCCGAGCTTTAGCAAAGACAGGGGGCCCTTTGTGGGGATGAAGTGCTCCACCCCGTGTCTCGCTACTGCTGCCGAAAATTTGGGAACTGTGAGTGCTGGAAATTGGGTGAGGAGTTTGTCAAACTTACCTCCTGCTGTGGCGACGTTGGCCTGCACGGGTGGTGGAGACACTCGAGCTGAACAGGGGATAGAAGAGAATGACAGTGCATTGATTAAGCGTCTGTTTGCAAGATCAACTAACAACCCATGTGAACATAAGAAATCAGCACCTAACATGTTGAAACTCACCGCCGCTATGATAAAAGTCCACTCATAAGTGCGGCCGTGTAAGGACAGAGACAAGGTCCTTTCACCATAAGTACTGATGTTCGAGCCGTTCGCCGCCGTTGCCCCGTTGCCGCGGGGTCCTGCCACTCGGTCAGCATAGGTCGGGGTGATGAAGCTCACCTGAGCTCCGGTGTCTATGAGGAAATGTCGCCCGGAGCCTTCATCAGTGATGTAGAGCAGCTTGTTGGCCTCGCCGAGAGCCGTAGCTGCTAACGGTTCCCGGCTTTGGAGTTTCCCGAGCTCTTGAAACTGCACGGTGGCACACACTTGTATGCCTTCTCCGCGAATCGCCGGTGGTAGTAACAGAGGTCGTCTCGTCTGTTGCGTCGCGGCTGCGTCGCTGCCATGGTGGGCGGGATTTGCTCCGCTGTCTCCGGCTCTCCGATGCCCTGGGCTTCCGCACCGAGGTCCGCCGCTGCTGCTGTGGCCATCTGCTCGCCGCAGGAGTTGAGGAGCCGCTGTGCTTCCCGGGCTAGCGCGTGGAAATCCTGTTGGGTCTTACAACGCATTCTGGCCAGAGTCCCTCTCATGTGCGCCGGGAGATTGCTGAGGAAGATGTGCTGAAAGAGGAAGCTGTCGTTGTCTGCCTCCATCAGCTGAAGCATGTCTTCCATCAGGGCCATCGGTCTGCGCCCTCCTCGGCCATACATCGCCAGTAGTCTCTTGGCCCTTTCCTCGGCCGAGGGCACGAAGCTGTCGATGAGAGTAGCCTTCAGCTCCTCGTATTTGTCGCTGGCGGGCGGCTGCTGTATCACGCTCCACACGCATTGTGCTGTGGTGGCGTCGAGCCTGGCGATGACGTGGTAGAACTTGGTTTCGTCTGCCGTCACCCCGGCGAGCGCGAACTGTGCCTCAGCCTGCTTGAACCACGAGTTCGGGTCGTTCTGCCAGAATTCTGGGAGCTTAATGGCGACGGCGCTTGCTCGGGCCGCCTCCGATGAGTCTGCAACAGGGGAACGCCGTTCATCCATTCTCACGTCTGGTCACCAATGTGGGGAGCGTGAAATGAAGACGCTGAGTGGTTTTATAATTCAGCTTTAATGTCGGCTTCACATCCCCAACATGTCTCACCCGAAGCAGAAAGCAGAAAGAAGCTGATCGCAGTCAGACCCCCATACTTATACCTCACACAACAAAAGCCAACATTACACATCCTTGTCATATCCTTCTAATCATCCAATGTCTTCTTCCGATGTCCTCCTGTTCCTTCGCCTGACCCCAGGGGGTCAGGAAGTCTTTTCAGGTTTTCACCGCCGCGCCTCCATCTCCTCGTTGTTCTCCGCAGGCGGTCCAGACCTATTGTCCTCTTCTGAGACGTGAGGTCATTCCACACATGCAATCACAAAACATCTCCCTGTCTCTATACATATGCAGACGTGATGTATGAACCACAAAGGTACACAAAGATGAACGAGCCCAGAAGACCCCTCAACACATCGTTAATTAGCCGCTGGAACACAGCGGGAGCGTTGGTCAGCCCAAACGGCATGACAAAGTACTCAAAATGGCCACTGGGGGTACGGAACCCCGTCTTCCATTCGTCTCCCTCTCGGATTCGCACCAGGTGGTAAGTGTTACAGAGGTCCAATTTAGTGAACCAGGAGGCCCCCTGGAGGGAGTCGAAAGCCGTGTTGATTAGTGGGAGTGTGTACTTGTCTTTAATGGTGATATTATTGAGTTCCCGGAAATAGATGCAAGGTCTCCGCAAGCCGTCCTTCTTGCCCACAAAGAAAAGTCCCTCCCCCACCGCTGAGGCCGATGGGCGGATTATGCCAGAGCTCAGGGATTCTTTAATGTAGGTTTCCATGGCCTCCCGCTCCGGGACCAACAGGCTGTACAGCCGACTGGATGGTAACGGAGCCCCAGGCCGGAGGTTAATGGCACAGTCGTACGGGCGGTGTGTGTGTGTGTGTGTGTGGGGGGGGGGGGGTGAGATAATATTTGGGACTTACTAAAGACGGCCCCCAGATCATGGTATTCCGGGGGAACCCGGTTATCATCAGGTCAGTAAAAAATGCCACCAAAGAAGGAGGAAATGGAAGAGATTAAAAAATTTCTGAACTTCATGTCACAAGAACTGACCAAAGTGGCCAATCAACAGTCTAAACTATTAGGGCTAATGGAGGAAGTCCGAGAATTGAAATTAACAATTAAGGAAAGAGACAAAAAAACTGCAGACTTGGAGCGACACATTGAGGATCTTGAACAATATTTTCGTATGGATGATTTAATTATTAGTGGACTAGACATTAAATACCAATCATATGCCAATGCTACAGCAGGAATTTTTTGTATTTTTTTTTGTATTTTTTTGTATACTTTATTGATCCCCAGAGGGGAAATTGAGGGCATCCACCTGGATGGATGAAGCAGCCATGGTACGGCGCTATCCCTTAACCATTCACACACACATTCACACCTAGGGCCACTTTAGAGTCTCCAATTAACCTAACCTGCATGTTTTTGGCCTGTGGGAGGAAACTGGAGAAATCCTGGAGTAAACCCAGGCAGATACGGGGAGAACATGCAAACTCCACACAGATCACTGTTGGTCAGGGGCTGGGATCGAACCAGGGAATGAGAGGTGAGGAGGCTCCCCTAAGTGAATCAGTCTCCCTGGAAAACCAGGTGCTTCAGTTCCTTGAAAGCAGAAACATAAAGGTTGAAGTAAATGCAATTTCAGCCTGTCATACTTTACCCAGAAAGGATAATAAAGCAAAGAAATCAATTGTGATGCGCTTTGTGAACAGAAGGGTAAAGAATGACATACTGAGGCAGGCCAGAAAGCTACGGGGAACAGAAGTTTACCTAAATGAACATTTAACAAAGACTATTGCTGAAATAGCACGGCAGGCACAGATGCTGAAATGACAAAACAAGATACAAGCAACATGGACAAGAAACTGTAGAGTTTGGATCAAACTAAATGGAACACCTGAGGAAGCCAAGGCCATAATAATATGAAATTTCACTGACTTAAATAAATATAGATGAACACTGATTAAGAAAATTAAGAGACTACAATAATCCATATCCACACGGCAAGAACAGTTCTTTTGTGACATACAATGTCAATGTACTTGAAAAAACAAAAAAAACTTATGACTGACTTTAGTAGACATCAATCATCCCCAGTTGGAGGAAGTCATTTGATACAGAATGAGGAAATTCAGACTCTGAAAATATGCCATTATGCTGAACATAAACCACAAGAAATGGAGAATGATATTGATCCTGATAACCACTTTTTCAATAATATTCATAATCACTGTGAACATTACACTGAAAAGCAATTCAAAAGTCAAGTGCAATTAGATGGTAAACTATCAATAATACACTTCAACTGCCGAAGTCTGAACAAAAACTTTCCACAGATTCAGGACTATTTAAAACAGCTAGATAGAAAATTTACAGCTATGGTAGTCTCTGAAACTTGGCTCAATGAAGAGCAGGCTTCTCTGATGGCAATAGAGGAATATCAGATGTTTTATATTAATAGATCTCAAAAAAAGGGTGGTGGTGTTGCACTGTATATTGATGACCTGTATAGGTGCAAACTTGTAAATGGAATGTCCTTTGCACTACCAGGGATTCTGGAATGTGTTACTGTTGTGATTGACCAAGTGAAAACAAAAAATCCAATTATAAGTTGTAAATATAGTGTCATGAACCGAGCCCGTGTTTCCTGGGGACTCGGTTCTGATCGATCTTGGTGGCTCAGGCAGTGGGTTTATTATGTGGAGTGGTGTTTTGATTTCTTGTTGTTTTCATGTCCATGCATTGTTTCTGTTCCTGCCTGCAGCTGCTGCTCTGTCCGTCCGGCGACGCCCCCCTCGTTCTGACAGCCAGCTGTTCGCCCCGGTAGTCATTTTTCCCACGCTCGCCCAGGTGTTCCCAATTTGTCACGCCAGCGGCGTTTGTACAAAAGCAGCTCTTTGCTAGACAAACGCCGCTGGATCATTGTACGTGATGGATGGTCTTCTACCCTGTCTAGTTGTCACGTCACCAAGGACTGTGTTCGTGTATACTCGCTGTCATTGCTGTGACCACTCGGCCTGCCCCCGCACTGTGAGTATCTGTCTGTGCGCTGTCCGCCGCTGTTTACCTCCAGTGTGTGTGTTGGGCGGCCTAGAGGACTCTACGTGTATCCGAGCTGTTCTGTGTTACATGTATTGTGTTAATAAACGTGTGTGTGGTGTAGCTCAGCGTTTAAATCCTTGTCCTTTCTCCCCTCGCCGTGCACCATGGAGAGGCGCATGGGGACCTCATGACATATAGAATACCGGGAACTTGCATTGAGACATTCAGAGATAAGTTAGTCGAGTTGTACAATAATATAACTAGTAAGAAAATGGTTGTAATCTGTGGAGACTTCAGTATTGATTTACTAAATCCATTTCAACAAAATGTAATTACAGAGTTCATGAATTCTATGTACAGTATGAGTCTATATCCCACAATAACACATCCCAGTAGAATCACAGTTCACACTGCTACACTTATTGATAACCTGTTTGTTAATATTATTGATAAGAAAATCATCAAGTGGATTATTGATAAATGACATAAGTGACCATTTGCCAGTCTTTGCACTTATCCATGGCCACACGGGGGCCAATACAGAAAAAAACTTTAAAATCTTTCAGATACAAATCACAAAATGCAATCAGTTCTTTTAAAGAAGACCTGCTGAAGCAAGACTGGGCAAAAGTCTATGTATCAGATGTAAATGAAGCCTATGACACATTCATGAACATTGTAACCACTCTTTATGAATAAAATTGTCCATTAGTAAAGAAAAAGCTTAAACAGAAATTTGTCGACAAGCCATGGTTAACCAAAGGATTACAAAAAGCGTGTAAAAAGAAAAATTTATTATATAAAGCTTTTCTAAAGAAAAGGCCAAAAGCAGAGCAGCAGTATAAAACATACAAAAATAAGTTAATATATACAATGAGATGTAGTAAAAGAGACTATTAAGGTAAAGAACTGGAGAAAAACAGAGATAACATTAAAAATACATGGACAATACTTAATATTCTTGGAAATAAAAACAGAAATACAAGCTACCCAACCAATCTTTCAAAAACAAAAACAACAACAAAAAAACCCGACTCAGAGTATGAATGCAGTCTCACCTGCAGATGAATTTAATACATTTTTTGTTAACATTGTTCCTAATTTGGCTCGAGAAATACCCATTACGGCATCTACAGGTGATACAATAAGCAAAAACATTGCTATAGAAGACTCCATTTTCATAAAGAACACAGATGAGAGAGAGGTCATTGAAATTGTTAAATCATTTAAAAGTAAAATATCTACGGATTGTGATGGTATTGACATGCTTTAAGTCAAAACTATCAATGAATGCTTAGTGAAGCCACTGTTGTATATTTGTAACCTGTCTCTCCAAACAGGTATATTTCCCAGTGCAATGAAAATAGCCAAAGTAATTCCGATGTACAAGACGGGTGACAGAGGGGAATTTTCAAACTATAGACCTATTTCACTATTGCCGCAATTTTCTAAGATACTTGAAAAAATATTCTGTGAGAGAACTGACAACTTCATAATGAAGAATAACACTGTGTGAGCAGTAATATGGGTTCAGACACAAGAGGACAACTGCATTTGCTCTAATAGAAATTATAGAAAAAATATCAACTGCTGTTGAAAATAAAGAGTATTCAGTTGGGGTATTCCTGGATCTTAAAAAAGCATTTGATACAGTGGATCATAATTTATTATTAAAGAAACTACAAAATTATGGTATTGTGGGGTAGCACTGTCCTGGTTATGTAGTTACTTAAAGAACAGATATCAGTATGTTGTGGAGTGTGTAAATGAAGTGTAAATAAATCATTTCAGACGATTTATTACACACTCACATCTCACAAGCACAGAACAGACAGAACAGAACAGAACAGACTGACTGGTTACAGCAAGCACTCCTCTCTATATTACAAGTCACACTTCACAAGTTTCAAGGCACTTCCTCATACACAGCATGACATCTACACTACACTTCATTCAACCCCCTCTCCCCTTCTTGGGCATTGTTCTCCCATGTGTATTCATTGTCTCTGTCTAATGTGTGAAATAACCTGAGGCCCACACCGCCCCCCCAGCATCTTAGATAGAACAATAGAACATCAGTCCACATGCTGTTTCGGCTTCAGTCTCTTCCAATATCTGCTGTAACTGGGGTTTACCGCCTCCGTGGCACTGCTGTGCCGGTGGGGGGGTGCTGGGAGTGTGTCCGACTGCGGGTGAGCCGTGGAGAGAAGGGGGGGGGGGGCTTTGCTGTGTCCGTGTGGCTGCTCTGATGAATCGTTCCCCTGGGGAGTTCTCCGTGGGGGTCTTCCACGCTGAGGGGCCCTCGCCAACAGCACTTGCTCATCCGCCGCTACAAAAGCGGGTTTGAGTCTGTCTATGCCAATTCTCTCCCTTCTACCCCCCAAGTCTAGCACAAAATGCTTATCCCCTGTTTCCAACAATCTGAACGGTCCATCATAGGGTGGGCGCAATGGAGGGCGGTGGGCGTCGTGTCTGACGAACACGAACTCCGCGTTCTTCAAAGTTTTAGGCATGAAGGCGCGCGGAAAACTGTGGTGGGCAGGGCCCGGCAGCGTGCCTGTGTTTGCGCTACGCTGCAAAAGCTGAGAAGTGGAGCTGCCCGGCGTGGGATTATCTGGCAGAAATTCCCCGGGCAGCCGTAGGGGCTGCACAAAAACGAGTTCTGCCAGGGAAGCTTCCAAATCCTCTCTTGGCGCGGAGTGCAACCCCAATAAAACCCACGGTAACTTGTCTACCCAATATGCATCCATCAGTGAAGCCCTGAGTGCTGCTTTCAGTGATCTATGAAAACGCTCGCATAAACCATTGGCCTGTGGGTTGTACGCAGTTGTGCGATGAATTGCAGCACCCAGGCTGCGGGCCATCGCGGACCAGAGGTCGGAAACAAATTGCAGGCCCCTGTCGGACGTAATGTCCGACGGGACTCCAAAACGCGCCACCCATGCTGTTAAAAGAGCGCGTGCTACGTCCGCTGACGTGGCTGCCGCCAGCGGGACTGCTTCTGGCCAGCGCGACTGCTTCTGGCCAGCGCGTGGTGCGGTCCACCACTGTCAGGAGGTGCGTGCACCCCTGTGATGGCGGGAGGGGGCCCACGAGGTCCACGTGCACATGGTCGAACCTCTTAGCCGGTACCGGAAACGGCTCCAAGGGAGCCTTCGTGTGCCTGTGTACCTTGGCTCGCTGGCACGCCATGCAGGCTGCAGCCCACTTTTTTACTTGTTTGTGTAGGCTCGGCCACACAAACTTCTCTTCCACCATTTTGACAGACGTGCGCACTCCTGGGTGCGCCAGAGTGTGAACCGACTCAAACACGCGGCGGTGCCACGCGACCGGGACTACCGGACGCGGGCGTCCCGTGGAGATGTCGCAGATTGGGGGGGGGGGGGGGGGCGCCATCTTGCAGCACCCTGCTCTCCAGCCTTAACCCTGTTGGTCCAGACTGGAGCGCGCGTACGTCTGCATCGCTAATCTGCTCCGCGGCCATGGCTGCGTAATCTATCCCCACGTAGACTGGGGCCACCACGGCGCGCGAGAGGCAGTCCGCCACCACATTCAGTTTACCCGACACATGCTGAATATCGGTAGTAAACTCTGAGATCGCGGCCAGCTGTCTCTGCTGCGGCCCGACCACGGTTCTGAAACCTTGGCCATCGCGAACGTTAGTGGCTTGTGGTCCACGAACGCGGTGAAGCTGCGCCTTTCCAGCCAGAATTGGAAGTGGAGTATGGCCAGGTGGAGGGCCAGCAACTCTCTGTCGAATGCGTTGTATTTACGTTCGCTGTCGCACAAAGTTCTGCTGAAAAATGCAAGAGGCTGACAAGCCCCAGCGACGCGCTGCTCCACGACCGCCCCTATGTCCACATCTGAAGTGTCGGTGGTGAGCGCTATCCGGGCCGCCGGGTCCAGATGTGCCAGCAGTGCGGCGTTTGCCAGGGCTGCTTTAACTTCCGAGAACGCCCGCTCTCGCTCCGGGGTCCATTCGACTCCATCCGCGGGTTTCTGTCTCTGTGAGCAGTGTGTGGAACTTAGCGCCTGGAGTTGTGACGCTGGCTTGTGCTGTTGGCCGGGTCCCTCGAGCTATACAGGGGAGAGATTCAAAAGACAGTGCATTAACCAGGCACCTGTTAGCAACATCCACAAGTAAACCATGTGCACACAGAAAATCAGCACCCAGGAGCGGGCAACACAGTGCTGCTATGATAAAAGTCCACTCATACGAGCGGCCATGTAGAGATAAGGTCAATGTTCTCTCACCGAACATCTTAATCTCCGAGCCGTTTACTGCCACCATTCCGGGGCTGCTAGGTCCTGCCAGCCGGTCAGCGTAGGACGGCAGGATGACGCTCTTCTGGGCTCCGGTGTCGACGAGGAAGCGTCTCCCCGAGCGCGAGTCCGTCATGTAGAGCAGCTTGTTCTCTTCACCGGCGGTCGCAGCTTCTACCAACTGCTGGCCTTGGTGTTTCCCGAGTGCTTGAAGTGGCACGGTGGCGCGCATCTGCGCGCGTTCCCTCCGAAGCGGTGGTGGTAGAAGCAGAGCGTGTCTCTCTGGCGCTCCTTGGCCCCCGTTGCCGCTACCATCGGTGGCTCCTCGCCTCCCCTGGTCGTCTCGCTAGGCTCCGCTGCTGCCGCGTTGACTGTGGTCGCCCTGGTGGTGAGGATGATCCGGTCTGCCTCCTGGGATAGCGCACGATAGTCTCGCTCGGCCAGCAACGGCGAATTTGGCCAGAACCGCTTTTGCTTCTGTTGGCAGGTTCCGGAGGAAAAGGTGGGCAAACAGAAAGTGCCCGTCGTCTGTGCCCATCAACGCCAGCATCCTCTCCATCAGGTCTACGGCCGACCCATCTCCTAACTCGGTCCGCGCCAGGAGCCTCTCCGCTCTTTCACATTCCGAGAGCGTGTATCGCCGGGTGAGCGCAGCCTTGAGCGCCTCGTATTTGTTGCTGGCTGGTGGCTGATCGAGCAGGCTCGCTACCTGCTGGGCTGTGCGGGAGTCCAGCACTGCGACCACATGGTAGAACTTGATGTCGTCTGCTGTTACTCCCCGGAGGGCGAACTGGGCCTCGGTGTGGTGGAACCAAGAGCGTGGGTCGTGCTGCCAGAAATCCGGTAGCTTGACTGAAACTGCACACGCATTGCTGGGGGTTCCAGTCCTGGCTGTCTGCGGATTGGCTTCTGCGTCTCTGGGGATTCCCGACCGGGCCGGCTCCGGGGTTCTTGCCTCGTGGTCCATAATCCATAATTGGGCTGCACGGTGGCGCAGTGGTTTAGCACTGTGGCAGCACAGTTTTACCCTCGGCCGGGGGACCGCGGGGATCGTGGGTTCGATCCCAGCCCCCGACCAACAGTGAGCTGTGTGGAGTTTGCATGTTCTCCCCGTGTTGCGCGGGTTTACTCCGGGATTTCTCCGGTTTCCTCCCGCATACCAAAAACATGTAGGTTTCGGGCGCTCGCGCACGCAGCGACCAGCAGCCGGTGGCTTGTCATCAGACTGCAAACCAAATCTACCTACGGGTACAAATAAGTAACAAAAAAAAAAAAAAAAAAAAAAAAAAAAATACATCTTGGGTCACCAGTGTGGAGTGTGTAAATGAAGAGGCATATTCATTTCAGACTATTTATTACACACTCACATCTCACAAGCACAGAACAGACTGACTGGTTACAGCAAGCACTCCTCTCTATATTACAAGTCACACTTCACAAGTTTCAAGGCACTTCCTCATACACAGCATGACATCTACACCACACTTCATTCAACCCCCTCTCCCCTTCTTGGGCATTGTTCTCCCATGTGTATTCATTGTCTCTGTCTAAGGTGTGAAATAACCTGAGGCCCACATGGTATGTGTTGGGAGCAAAAACTCACAGTTACTGAAGGTTACTTGCAGAGTCCCACAGGGTTCAGTTTTGGGGCCATTGTTATTCAATATGTATATAAATGAATAAAGCAAAGTTTCAGAAAAAATTGATTTAATATTGTTTGCAGATGACACTAACTTATTATGCAGTGGAAGAAATTTGGAACAACTTTTGGATACACTCAGAAAGGAATTAGGAAAGCTTAAACTGTGGTTTGATTCAAACAAATTAACACTCAATTTAAGTAAGACAAAATTTATAATTTTTAACAACCATCACAACAACTCAGTATCTAAAGTCAGTGTAAATGGTGTAGAGATTGAAAGGGTATCCAAAATTAAATTTCTTGGAGTAATAATTGATAATAAACTGTGTTGGAAGTCACATATTAATTATATCAAAGGTAAAATATCCAAATCAATCGCAATACTACACAGAGTGAAATATTTGCTGAATCAACCCACACTATATGCTTTGTATCATTCATTAATACTCCCATACATGACATATTGTACTGACGTATGGGGAAATACATATAAAACAAACATATATCCAATCTTTATGCTTCAGAAGAGAGATATTGTGGGGGATGAAATAAAGGAACCCGGTGTGGAGGCACGGAATAAGTGCAGGCAGGACACGGTGAACTGAGGTTTAAAAGGGTGTTTTATTCATCCTCCATCACGAGGGTCACTTCAGCGCTGTGGGAGCACGCTGGAGCGAACCCTGTGTCTCTAGTCAGCAAACAGGCAATGCGAGTGATCAAAAAGAGAGTAAGAGCAAGAGATATGGTTGACTTATATACCCAGCTAGACAATGCATGCATGGCACATTAGCATCACAGTAAACTGCAGGAAGGCATAGACATTTGCATTAGAGTCACACATATCAATAGCAAGATTACTGGCGCCGGGATTAGACAAAGAGAGGCTGCCTATTGATATCAGTCCATACATCTCACTGTTCTGCTAATTGCTCCAGCTGAGCGCTCTGCTTGTCCGTAGGCTGTGAGGGTCACCCACACCACTCCCCCCCAGAGGGCTCAGCAGGGGGCTGAGGCCTCGATCGTCTGGCTTTGGTAGCGAGCTGCGGGAAAAGCTCTGTGCAGGCGGAGGTGGAGGGAGGGGGGGGGTGGGGTAGCAAGTGCCGGCCCAGGATGGCGAAGTTGTCTGGGCCGCGCAAAAATTACATGTGGATCCACGATGTTGAGGGGCTGTCCCGTTGAACGTGGCGGAGATCCACAGCAGCTGTGAGAAGAAAAAAATTGTCTCTGACTGCTCTTGCGGCTCAGTCCTGCGAGGATGCGTAGCGGCTGTGAGAAAAAACAAAAGCTGAGGGACTTGGCAGGTTGGCTTTAGGTGCGGGCGCAGCCCTAAAACCATCGGGGACAGCAGACGGCTGAATTCCCATTGTGCGCCGTGGCTGAGACCCATACAAAATCCTGTGTGCGGGCTGCGTGTGTGCTTCAGGTGTGTGAGCAGCCCTGAAGGTTCCAAGGATGGCGGTCGGCCGTGTTTCTTGGGCGTGTGCAGCGGCGGAGGACGATGGTGGTCTGTGGAGCCGGTATTGTCCTGTGCGTTGTGCGCTGTCCTCGTAACCCCCCGGCATGCGTGCGGGGGTTCGGTGCGTGGGTGGTCCGCTGTTGAGAGGTGGGTCAGGGTCAGGGAACTTGATGGAAATCAACGTTGTCGGCGCCGATGGTCCTCCCTGTCTTGGCTGTTGCTGTCGTTCGCTCGTGCCGGGTCATGGTGCGTTCTGGTCCACGTGCTGCGTTCTCCGTCTGGCCCTGGAGGTCGCCGTCGTGGAGAGAGGACAAGGTGCGTGCACGCTCGTGTGGATGCGGAGCAGTGGTGAGAGGGAGTAGACGTTCTTTGTCCCTCGGCTCGTGTGGATGCGGAGGAGCGGTGAGAGGGAGTAGACGTTCTGTGTCCCTCGGCCGGTCCCAGCGTGGATGTCCCAATCTCAGGCGGGGGTCGCACCATGACGCTTTCTGCAGCCTTCCTGGTCGTGGATGATCTCCGAGGGAGTTCGCCTGGTGTCGGTTCTGCGTCAAGGTCTCCCGTGTGGTAGAAGGGAGGGCAGTCCATTTGCGTCAGGCAGCTGCGTTCGCTTGTCGTTGGAGTCACCGCCGGGGGCTGCGTTCGTTCGTCGTCAGCGTGTTCTTGTATTCGGGGTCACCAGTGTGGCGGATGAATAAGGGGTACCCAGAGTGTGGAGGCACGGAATAAGTGCAGGCAGGACACGGCGAACTGAAGTTTAAAAGGGTGTTTTATTCATCCTCCATCACGAGGGTCACTCCAGCGCTGTGGGAGCGTGCTGGAGCGAACCCTGTGTCTCTAGTCAGCAAACAGGCAATGCGAGTGATCAAAAAAAGAGTAAGAGCTGTCACGCCGCGCCATTCATCAGCGGCGCCACCTGCTCACGCACCTGACGATCATCAGCGGCGAGGGATAAAGGCCGTCTCGCCCGGAGGCTCGGCCTGAAGCCGTCAGACTTCGTCCCTCACCGTTGTGAGCATACTTCCCTTCAGCAAACCATTTTTGTAAGAAGATCGCTTACCTTTTTCTCTTCAGTCTTCTCCCCTGTGCACAGGTGGATTCCCCAGCGGCGGACATCTCCTCTCCATCGCCCAATCCTCGCTGCTGCACGGAGCTCTCCAGGTGGCTGTCTTCCGGGCCTTCACCCCCTTGTAGTGCCAGCTATCCTGACCCACCAAGTAAGTCCTTCTCTCGCCTTAAATTCCTCCTGTGTTGGTGTATGCCCGTCACCCTCTCCCTGTGCTCTCTCCATAGGGTTGCTCGGCTGTACGGTCACCTGCCCCTGCGCTTGGAGCAGACACCATCACCAGCACATTTACATCCCGCAGACACTCACTCACTCGCCCCTGCTGTTAATAAACTCTTTGAACTACTCTAAGCCTGTGTGTGTGCGTCTCCTGAGCCGTGCATTATGTCAGTACGGCTTCAGCAGAGCGGCTCGGCGGACGGCGGGCTCGCACACCGGCTTACCACTCTCGAGGCTAGAGTGGATCAAATTGCTTATCAACAGCAGGTCATCTTAAATCAATTAGTAATCATCACTGGCCGATTGGACCGCCTGGACCCCCAGCAGCCGTTCCCCCCCGGCTCCTCAGGGTGGCGCAGCTCCTGCTGCTCCGGTGGCCGTCCAGCCAGCTCCAGTGGCACCGGCCCGACTCACACCAATTCCGACCCCCGCTCGCTTTAGCGGAAAGCTCGGCGGAGCACGGGGGTTTGTGATGCAGTGTGAGTCCGTGTTTGACCGTGTGCCCGGAGACTTTCCCTCAGATCACAGTCGAATCGGCTATATAGGGAACCTCCTGGAGGGGCGCGCTCTAACTTGGGCCTACGCTATCATGGCGAGACCCAGTTATGCCACCCTCACCTATGCCGAGTTCGTGAGGCGCTTCCTGGAGGTGTTCGATCATTCTCGTTCCGAGGCGGTCCAGGTCGATCGGCTTCTTGCTCTCCAGCAGGGAAACCGGTCGGCCGCGGATTATGCCATCGAGTACCGGGTAGCGGCGGAGGAATTGGGCTGGGAGGAGCGCTCCCTCTGCGGCCTGTTTCTCCGCAGCCTCAATAGTGATCTAAGGGATGAACTGGCTGGACGGGATATCCCCGGAACATTAGCGGAGCTAACCTCACTGGCAATCAGCTTGGACAACAGGCTGCGCGAGCGCTCCTCAGGACGGAAGCCGTCTGCTTCTCGCCCTCGGGGAGTCCCGCTACGCCTGCCCCAAGCTCGCCCCCTGGCGACGCCGCCACCATCGTGCCCCGAGGAGTCGGAGCCGATGGTGACGGGCTGGGCAAAGCTCTCCTCGGCAGAGAGACAGCGCCGCCGTGAGTTGGGTCTCTGCATGTATTGCGGAGACAGTCAACACACGATAGAGCTTTGCCCACAAAAGCCAAACGGCGGGGTCCGCGAGTCACTGTAGGGGGCCTCGCGGACGTCAATCGGCAAAGTCCCCTCACCCAATTGAAGCTGCCCATCCGTTTTTGCCACAATCCCACTGGGCACCTCACCCACGCACTGGTGGATTCAGGCGCAGAGGGCAGCTTCATTTCACAAGGCCTGGCAACCCGATTGGGCATCCGCTGTCAGGCATTGAAACACCCCATCTCCCTGGTCCATCTCTCCCGTGCCTCCCTTGGGAGAGTTTCTCACCAGACCATGCCAGTCCCAGTCATCATCTCAGGGAACCACCGGGAGGAGATGGTATTTTACGTCCTGCCCAACTCTGTGTCGCCCGTCATCCTGGGGTATCCCTGGCTACGCCTCCACAACCCTGTCCTGGACTGGAGGTCCGCTGGGGTATCGGCATGGAGCACCTTTTGTATGGGCACCTGCCTTCAGTCCGCTGCCTGCTCCCCATCCGCGGCTCCCCCTGTGGCGGATACAGCACCTCCGGACCTGTCATTGGTGCCTCCAGAATTTCACGACCTGGGTATGGTATTTAGCAAATCGAAAGCTATGTCTCTTCCCCCGCATCGACCATATGACTGTGCCATCAACCTCCGCCAGGGGGCTCCCCTGCCATCTGGTCGGCTCTACAGCCTGTCGGCGCCGGAGAAGGAGACCATGAATGCCTACCTGAAGGAATCTCTGAGCGCTGGGATTATTCGCCCATCGTCGTCACCCGTGGGGGCAGGGTTTTTCTTTGTCGGGAAGAAGGACGGATCCCTCCGCCCCTGCATAGACTACCGAGCGCTGAATGACATCACTGAGAGGGACCGTTACACCCTGCCCCTCATGGACACTGCCTTTCACTCCCTCCAGGGGGCGACCTGGTTTACCAAGCTGGATTTACGCAGCGCTTACCACCTCGTCCGGATCCGGGAGGGAGATGAGTGGAAGACAGCCTTCCGCACCCCGAACGGCCACTTTGAGTATCTCGTCATGCCGTTCGGGCTGACCAACGCTCCTGCCGTCTTTCAGCGCCTCATTAATGACGTCCTCCGGGATTTCATCGGCCTTTTTGTGTTCGTCTACCTGGATGACATCCTTATCTTCTCCAGGTCCAGGGACGAGCACCAGGTCCATGTGAGGCGGGTCCTCCAAAGACTGCTGGAGAATCGTCTGTACGTGAAGGCTGAGAAATG
Organism: Pholidichthys leucotaenia; assembly: GCA_020510985.1. Classification (NCBI taxonomy): domain Eukaryota; kingdom Metazoa; phylum Chordata; class Actinopteri; order Cichliformes; family Pholidichthyidae; genus Pholidichthys; species Pholidichthys leucotaenia. The sequence continues at coordinate 310,059,480 of CM035837.1, read as the reverse complement.
CGAGTTCTACGCTAGGACCACATCCTTCCTGGGATTCATCATCGCTCAAGATCAGGTGCTCCCAGACCCAGAGAAGGTGAAGGCGGTGGTGGAGTGGCCTACTCCCGCATCCCGGAAGCAGGTGCAACAGTTTGTTGGCTTCGCCAATTTTTACCGCCGCTTTGTCCCAAATTTCAGCTCGATCGTCGGACCGCTGACCCGCCTCACGTCCCCGAAGGTCCCGTTCCGGTGGACTGAAGAGGTCGCTGCTGCCTTTAGGGCGCTGAAGGCGGAGTTCTCCTCCTCCCGGGTCCTTCGCCAGGTCGACCCCGCGCTGCAGTGCATTGTGGAGGTGGACGCATCGGACACGGGAGTGGGAGCAGTGTTATCCCAGCGGTCACCTGACGATGGCGCCAAACGGCCGTGCGCCTTCTTCTCCCGGCGCCTGTCCCCGGCGGAGAGGAACTACGATGTGGGGGACAGAGAGCTCCTGGCCATTAAACTCGCCTTACAGGAGTGGCGCCACTGGCTAGAGGGGGCGGACCTGCCGTTTGTGGTCCTGACGGACCACAAGAACTTAGAGTATTTACGATCTGCCAAGCGCCTGAATGCCCGCCAGGCGCGCTGGTCTTTGTTCTTCGCCAGGTTCCGCTTCTCGATCACCTTCAGGCCGGGCTCCAAAAACGGCCTGCCTGACGCCCTCTCTAGGCAGTTCACCCCCGTGGAGGCTGAGGAGACGCCCCACACTATCCTGCCCAGGTCGTGCGTCCTCGGTGCCATCTCTTGGGACATTGAAGACAAGATCCGGAAGGCGCAGGAGGTGGAACCTGATCCTGGCGGCGGACCGGAGGGAAGACTGTACGTCCCGTCTGCGGTCCGAGGAGAGGTCATCCACTGGCTCCACACCTCCCGGCTCACCTGTCATCCCGGCACCTCTCGGATGATCAGCCTCCTCCAACGGTCCTTTTGGTGGCCAGGCCTGCGGAGGGACGCAGCCCGCTACGCCCGGGCTTGCCCAATCTGTGCCACCAGCAAGTCGGGAAATGCCCCCCCAGCGGGTCTGCTCCAGCCTCTGCCCGTCCCCGGCAGGCCCTGGTCGCACATCGCACTGGACTTCGTCACCGGACTCCCCGTTTCCAGCTCCTTTGACACCGTCCTGACCATTGTGGACCGTTTCTCCAAGGCTGCGCACTTCATTCCCCTGCGAGGTCTCCCTACTGCCCTGGAGACGGCGGGCCTCCTCGTCCAACACGTGGTCAGGCTGCACGGGATTCCGGTGGACGTGGTCTCGGACCGGGGTCCCCAATTTTCATCCGAGGTTTGGAGATCCTTTTGTAACGCCATCGGAGCCAAGGTGAGCCTCTCCTCCGGCCATCACCCCCAGTCTAACGGGCAGTGTGAGAGGACCAATCAGGAGCTGGAGGCTGCGCTCCGCTGTGTTACTAGATCCAAGCCGACGTCCTGGAGCAACCATCTCGCCTGGGTGGAGTATGCCCACAACACCGCCCGCTCTTCTGCAACGGGGATGTCCCCCTTCAAGGCGTCCCTGGGTTACGACCCCCCGCTGTTTCCAGCGCAGGAGAACGAGGTGACTGTCCCCTCTGTTCGGGCGCACCTTAGGCAGTTCCGCTCCACCTGGGCTGCCGCGCGTCATGCGCTTTTACGCACAGCGGAGCGCAACAGGACCGTGGCGGACCGGCACAGAAGACCTGCCCCGGCGTACAGAGTTGGGCAACTCGTGTATGTGTCTACCCAGGACGTCGCATTAAAAGGCGAGAGGAGGAAGCTGGCACAGCGTTTTATGGGTCCCTTTCCCATCACCCGGATCATCAACCCGGTGGCTGTGCGCGTGGCTATTCCCCCCTCCCTCCGCATCCATCCCACTTTCCACGTGTCGAAGGTGAAACTGGCAGTCACTGACCCCCTTTGCCCTCCTCCTGCAGCGCAACCCGCGCCCCGGATGATTGGTGGCCATCCGGCCTGGTCCGTCTCCTCCATCCTGGACTCCCGGCGCCGAGGCCGTGGGTTGCAATACCTGGTGGACTGGGAGGGCTATGGGCCCGAGCATCGACAATGGGTGCCCCCGTCGTTTGTGTTGGACCCATCGCTCATCGCGGACTTCCACCGAGCGCACCCGGATAAGCCATCGCCAGGAGGCGCTGCTAGAGGGGGGAGTACTGTCACGCCGCGCCATTCATCAGCGGCGCCACCTGCTCACGCACCTGACGATCATCAGCGGCGAGGGATAAAGGCCGTCTCGCCCGGAGGCTCGGCCTGAAGCCGTCAGACTTCGTCCCTCACCGTTGTGAGCATACTTCCCTTCAGCAAACCATTTTTGTAAGAAGATCGCTTACCTTTTTCTCTTCAGTCTTCTCCCCTGTGCACAGGTGGATTCCCCAGCGGCGGACATCTCCTCTCCATCGCCCAATCCTCGCTGCTGCACGGAGCTCTCCAGGTGGCTGTCTTCCGGGCCTTCACCCCCTTGTAGTGCCAGCTATCCTGACCCACCAAGTAAGTCCTTCTCTCGCCTTAAATTCCTCCTGTGTTGGTGTATGCCCGTCACCCTCTCCCTGTGCTCTCTCCATAGGGTTGCTCGGCTGTACGGTCACCTGCCCCTGCGCTTGGAGCAGACACCATCACCAGCACATTTACATCCCGCAGACACTCACTCACTCGCCCCTGCTGTTAATAAACTCTTTGAACTACTCTAAGCCTGTGTGTGTGCGTCTCCTGAGCCGTGCATTATGTCAAGAGCAAGAGATATGGTTGACTTATATACCCAGCTAGACAATGCATGCATGGCACATTAGCATCACAGTAAACTGCAGGAAGGCATGGACATTTGCATTAGAGTCACACATATCAATAGCAAGATTACTGGCGCCGGGATTAGACAAAGAGAGGCTGCCTATTGATATCAGTCCATACATCTCACTGTTCTGCTAATTGCTCCAGCTGAGCGCTCTGCTTGTCCGTAGGCTGTGGGGGTCACCCACACTATTAGAATAATAAACAAAGCTGCTTACAGAGAACCATCAAACCCACTTTTTCTTAAATTAAAAGCTCTCAAGTTGAAAGATCTGGTTGACTTTAAAACTGCAGTAATAATGTTTAAAGTAAAAGCCCGCAAATATCCAAAAGTTGTTCCAAATAAGGGAGAAACTATCATTTCAGAGGAACATGTATATTTCAAAAACCTTCAGTGAGAACTACTACCAAGCAACACTGTGTTTCAGTGCAAGGAGTCAGATTGTGGAATGCTTTTGGACCTGAATTAAAATCGTGTACAATGCTTGGACAATTTAAACAAAAACTAAAGGAAGAAATACTCTAAACATATATACAAGATGACATGTAAAATCACATTGTGGAGTGTGTGAAATAAGAGGCTGATTCATGGCAGACGGTTTATTACACACTTCACATCTCTCAAGCACAGAACAGAATGAAACATTTCAGCAGGCACTCTTCTTTTACCCAAATCACTCCTCACAAGTTTCATGGCATTTCTCCACACACAACATGACATTTGCATTACACTGCATTCAACCCCCTACGTCCTTGACTCCTTCCTGCTATCTCGCCAGGAACCTCCTGAGCATTGTTCTCCCATGCTTATCCACTGTCTCTTGTCTGAGATGCTATATAATCTGACTCCCCCAAGGTGCTACACTTCCCCCCCAGCATCTTAGATAGAACAATAGAACATCAGTCCACACGCCGTTTGGGCTTCCGTCTCCTCCCGTATCTGCTGTAACTGGGGTTTACCGCCTCCGTGGCGCTGCTGAGCTGGTGGGGGGCTGCTGGGAGTGTGTCTGACTGTGGGTGGGGCATGACGAGGGTTGGGGGGCACTTCGGTCTGTCCATGTGGCTGCTCTGGTGAATCGTTTCCCTGGGGAGCCCTCCGTGGGGGTCTTCCACGCCGAGGGCCCTAGTCAACAGCACTTGCTCATCCGCCACTACAAAGGCGGGTTTGAGTCTGTCTATGCCAATTCTCTCCCACCTACCCCCCAAGTCTAGCAAAAATTGCTTATCCCCTGTTTCCAACACTCTGAACGGTCCATCATAGGGTGGGCGCAATGGAGGGCGGTGGGCGTCGTGTCTGACGAACACGAACTGCGCGTTCTTCAAAGTTTTAGGCACAAAGGCGCGCGGAAAACAGTGGTGGGCAGGGCCCGGCAGTGTGCCTGTGTTTGCGCTACGCTGCAAAAGCTGAGACGGGCAGCTGCCCGGCGCGGGATTATCTGGCAGAAATTCCCCGGGCAGCCGTAGGGGCTGCGGAAAAACGAGTTCTGCCGGGGAAGCTTCCAGATCCTCTTTTGGCGCGGAGCGCAACCCCAATAGAACCCACAGCAACCTGTCTACCCAATTTGCATCCGTCAGTGAAGCCCTGAGCGCTGCTTTCAGTGATCTATGAAAACGCTTGCATAAACCATTGGCCTGTGGGTTGTATGCGGTTGTGTGGTGAATTGTAACACCCAGGCTGCGGGCCATCGTGGACCAGAGTTCAGAAACAAATTGCGGGCCCCTGTCGGACGTAATGTCCGACGGGACTCCAAAACGCGCCACCCATGCTGTTAAAAAAGCACGTGCTACGTCCGTGGACGTGGTTGCCGCCAGTGGGACTGCTTCTGGCCAGCGCGTGGTGCGGTCCACCACTGTCAGGAGGTGCGTGTACCCCTGTGATGGCGAGAGGGTCCCACGAGGTCCACGTGAACATGGTCGAACCTCTTAGCCGGTACCGGAAACGGCTCCAAGGGAGCCTTCGTGTGTCTGTGCACCTTGGCTCGTTGGCACGCCACACAGGCTGCAGCCCACTCTTTTACTTGTTTGCGTAGGCTTGGCCACACAAACTTCTCTCCCACCATTTTGACCGACGCGCGCACTCCTGGGTGCGCCAGAGTGTGAACCAACTCAAACACGCGGCGGTGCCACGCAACCAGGACCACTGGACACTGGTGTCCCGTGGAGACATCGCAGATTAGGGAGGGGGGCTGCCATCTTGCAGCACCCTGCTGTCCAGCCTTAACCCTGTTGGTCCAGACTGGAGCGCGCGCATGTCTGCATCGCTAATCTGCTCCGCGGCCATGGCTGCATAATCTATCCCCACGCAGACCGGGGCCACCACGGCGTGCAAGAGGCAGTCCGCCACCACATTCAGTTTACCCAACACATGCTGAATATCGGTAGTAAACTCTGAGATCGCGGCCAGCTGTCTCTGCTGCCGGCCCGACCACGGTTCTGAAACCTTGGCCATCGCGAATGTTAGCGGCTTGTGGTCCACGAACGCGGTGAAGTTGCGCCCTTCAAGCCAGAACTGGAAGTGGCGTATGGCCAGGTGGAGAGCCAGCAACTCCCTGTCAAACGCGCTGTATTTATGTTCGCCGTCGCGCAAAGTTCTGCTGAAAAAGGCGAGCGGCTGCCAAGCCCCAGTGACGCGCTGCTCTACGACAGCCCCTATGGCCATGTCTGAAGCGTCGGTGGTGAGTGCTATCCGGGCCGCCGGGTCCGGATGCGCTAGCAGTGCGGCATTTGCCAGGGTTGCTTTAACCTCCGAGAACGCCCGCTCTCGCTCCGGGGTCCATTCGACCCTATCTGCGGGTTTCTGTCACTTGAGCGCGGCGTACAAAGGTTGCATGAGCTGCGCCGCGTGGGGAAGGAAACGGTTATAAAAGTTAACCATCCCCAAAAATTCCTGCAGCACCCTGACCGTCTGAGGCCGGGGGAAATCCGCCACGGCGTGCACTTTGTCGGGCAGCTGGATCGCTCCTTCCAGAGAGACACGGTGCCCCAAAAAATCAATCTCCGTTACGCCGAACTGGCATTTCGCCGGGTTGATTATTAACCCGTGCTCCTCCAACCTCCGGAAAACCGTCGTGAGGTGGGTTTTGTGTTCGTCTTCGGACGTACTGGCTACCAGGATATCATCCAGGTAGACGAACACGAACGGGAGGTCGCGCAGCACTGCATCCATCATGTGCTGGAATGTCTGTGCAGCTCCTTTTAACCCAAATGGCATGCGCAGGAACTCGAATAGACCGAACGGAGTTATTACCGCTGTTTTGGGTACATCCTCCGCGCGCACTGGGACTTGGTGGTAACCGCGGACCAGGTCTATTTTGGAAAAAATGCGCGCTCCGGCGAGGTGAACGGAAAAATCCTGTATGTGGAGAATTGGGTAGCGGTCGTGCGCTGTGGCGTTGTTCAACCTGCGGAAATCACTGCACGGTCGCCACAATCCCTCAGCCTTAGGGACCGTGTGCAGCGGGGATGCCCATGGGCTGTTCAAATGCCTGATGATGCCCGACATTTCCAGGTTGGCGAACTCCTCGCGCTCTGTGGCCAGTTTAGCTACGTCCAAGCGTTGAGGTCTTGCAAAAACGGGCGGCCCGGTGGTGGTGATAAAGTGCTCCACCCCGTGTTTAGCGATGGCCGCCGAAAACGTCAGGACCGTGAGTGCTGGGAACTGAGTGAGCAGTGCGTGGAACTTACCGCCTGGAGCTGTGATGTTGGCTTGTGCTGTTGGCTGGGTCACTCGAGCTATACAGGGGAGAGAGTCAAAGGACAGTGCATTAACCAGGCGCCTGTTAGCAACATCAACCAGTAAACCATGTGCACACAGAAAATCAGCCCCCAGGATATGGTAATTCAGTGCTGCTACGACAAAAGTCCACTCATATGTACGGCCGTGTAGAGATAAGATCAGTGTCCTCTCACCAAAGGTCTTAATTTCCTAGCCGTTTGCTGCCAACATCTCAGGGCCGCTAGGTCCTGCCAGCCAGTCAGCGTAGGTCGGCAGGATGACGCTCTTCTGGGCTCCGGTGTCCACGAGTAAACGCCTCCCCGAGCGCGCGTCCGTCAGGTAGAGCAGCTTGTTCTCTTCACCGAGGGTCGCAGCTGCTGCCGACCACTGGCCTCGGCGTTTTCCCAAGCGCTTGAATTGGTACGGTGGCGCACATCTGCGTGCGTTCTCTCCGAAGCGGCGGTGGTAGAAACAGAGCGTGTCTCTCTGGTGCTCCTTGGCCCCCGCTGCTGCTACTGTTGGTGGCTCCTCGCCTCCTCTGGTCGTCTCGCTGGGCTCCGCCGCCGCTGCGTTGACTGTGATCGCCCGGCTGGTGAGGATGATCCGGTCTGCCTCCTGGGCTAGCGCACAGTAGTCACGCCCGGCCAGCAACGGCGAATTGGCCAGAACCGCTCTCGCCACTGTTGGAAGGTTCCGGAGGAAGAGGTGGGCAAACAGAAAGTGCCCGTCGTCCGTGCCCATTAACGCCAGCATCTTCTCCATCAGGTCTACGGCCGAACCATCTCCTAACTCGGCCCGCGTCAGGAGCCTCTCCGCTCTCTCACATTCCGAGAGCGTGTAGCGCCGGGTCAGCACAGCCTTGAGCGCCTCGTATTTGTTGCTGGCTGGAGGCTGATCGAGCAGTGTGGGCATGGGAACTGGAGTCAGCCGGGACGGTGGAGACAGCACAGGGCTGGCCGTGCTACTGGGAGCCGGTGGGCAGGACTGAGGAGCTGACAGGCGATCCAGGCGTGAGTTAATCTGGACTAGCTGTGTGAGTATTACCTGTTGTTGGTGAGATAATTGGTCTACTCGAGCCTCTAAGATGTTAACTTTGTGCGCTAATGCACTGTCTGCTGGGTCTTTTTGACGGAGACATACTGACATGATTTATGACCCAGAAGGCAGACACAGACTCAAGAATAAACTCAATTATCTTTATTGTGTAGTGTGAGTGTAAATGTGTGCGTGTGTGCATGAATGTCACAGCCGGGGCAAGCAGAGCACCGTACAGACTGGCAACCCTAGGGAAGAGCAGAGACAGGGGAATTAGTGCCAGCAAACGGGAGAGATGATTCAGTATTAGTCCAGTCTTACTGTAGGCGAGTTGGTGAGTTGCACAGGCGAGGTCCCGAAGGCTCCGGCCAGAGGGACAGTGTCTTCTGCCCCGGTTGCAATGGAGGTGATAGGTGAACTTGGTGCGGTGCAGGGTGAGCTCGGTCTGCTGCCAGGAGGAGGAGGTCCACCGCCACGGATCCTGTGCACAGCGGAGCAGAGTGAAGCGTGGAGATGAGGTTAGGAGTAGGCTTACTTGGCGTTGGAGCTAATACTCCCAGAAGGTCGACGAGGCGAAAAGCAATCACAGGAGATGGAACTCCGGAACATGCAGGTGATGAAGAGATGAAGAGGTCTTGACAGACCAGGGAGCTTGATGTCTCCGTGCAGACCTGAGGGCAGCACGGCTGAAGTAGGCAGGCTGATGAGGAGAGCAGGTGTGTGTGCACCTGTGGAGGCAATTAGGCAACAGGCAGGCAGAGTGGATCACTACACTGTTGGGTCAACAATATTAAACCTAAGGGTCCTGAAACTGCTGTGGTTCTAAAACTGCTGCCTCCGGTTGTGCAGGAATCCCCAACTCAGGTTCAGCCCCTGTCGAGAAGAAGATGAAGAGGAGGGATTGTATTTGTACTGCCGCCTGCTGACATGTTGGAGCCACTGCAGGTGCCAGTGCACAACAGCTGCAAGTTATTTGCAATTTTTGGACCAATTAAGAAGTGAAATTAAACAATTTCATGCAAACCCATGAATGTTTTCTCATAGACTCTCTGGGGTCTGAGGACCCTCTGTTGAAAAACAAGGACTTAGACAACTGTAGCTGGGACTTGTAGGCTTGTGATGTCATATTACACAAGAAGCAAGCATTTTAATATTTTAACAGTATACAACCATGGACATACTGGATTTCATTAGATTAAGACCCACAAAACACAATTTTGCACAATATAGCAACTTTTACAGTACCCCAGCAATCCAGGAAAACCCTGTATGGTCTGGATATCCTCTGTTGTCTGAATAGGTTACCCACACTGACGGTAATTCTTTAAAATGTCGGGTGCATTTTGCAATCCTTTCCATTATAATGATATAGATCAGCTGTGCATTCCTATATCCACCACTGATCTGTGCTTAGTGTGACATGGGGTGAAAAAAATTAAAAGACTTGTAAAATTGCCTGTGACTCTGTAATCAGTAGCGGCCAACAACACCTGCTTCTAGGCTGACTGGTGCAGTCATGTGACATCAGCGATGTGAGGACGTGAAATTTGATACCCATTGTGATCTGTGGGCAATCAGACCCACATCTCCTTGAAGTGTGAAAAAAGGTATGGAGGGTTGTTGAGGTGTTTGTTTATGCTAATTAGCTCACCAACTGTAGTTTGACAGTGGCTTATGAGACCTTTAATATGCGCTCTGACATGTTTGCAAACTTTTTTTGTCATGTGACAGCATCTATTACTGAAGAATCATCCATAGCAAATGCACTAACATGATTTTAATTCACCCACTATAAAAATGTTGGGCCAAAATCTAACTCTTTTGTCTATTAAGCTGTGATTTCCACTCACAAATGACATGTTCTTACTGAAATCTTAATCCATGATGTATAGCTGTATGATAAATGTCGAAAAATAATTAAAAGTGCTTTATACCTCTATTGATGTATAAAGAGACCTTCAAATAATGGTAGATCTCGATCTTTTCCTTATAGAGATACTTGGAATAAAAGTGTTGCAACACTCAAAAAACAATACCAGTTTTTATTGTAAAGCTATTCTATTACACATTTCACAAGATATTTATTCTTTTGCTCCAAAATTCAATGTGTTCTTAAAGTAAGAGAAAATATTTTTTTTTCAATTTTTTATTATATACACTATCGTTCAAAAGTTTGGGGTCACCCAGACAATTATTTTGTGTTTTCCATGAAAAGTCACACTTATTTACCACCATGAGTTGTAAAATGAATAGAAAACATAGTCAAGACATTGACAAGGTTAGAAATAATGATTTGTATTTGAAATAATAATTTTTTCCAGATACTCAACCTGCTCAAAGGAAGGTCAGTTGTATAGCTTCTCTAACCAGCTAAACTGTTTTCAGCTGTGCTAACATGATTGCATAAGGGTTTTCTAATCATCCATTAGCCTTCTGACGCAATGAGCAAACACATTGTACCATTAGAACACTGGAGTGATAGTTGCTGGAAATGGGCCTCTATACACCTATGTAGATATTGCACCAAAAACCAGACATTTGCAGCTAGAATAGTCATTTACCACATTAGCAATGTATATTAGATATTAGAGTGTATTTCTGATTAGTTTAAAGTTATCTTCATTGAAAAAAACAGTGCTTTTCTTTCAAAAATAAGGAAATTTCTAAGTGACCCCAAACTTTTGAACGGTAGTGTATTTTCTGTGAATCGTGCAGCAGTATTTCTCTCAGGTATTAATGTTTATTCACCCAGGTAACAGCCTGACTTTTGCATTTGTAATCAGGAATGTCCACAAACACTTTGAAGGACTGCTGTTCTAACCTGGAGCAAGGGCAAAATTACAAGAAAAAAAAGTAAAATTCATGAGAAAAATTGCAAATTTATGAGGAAAAGGTCACATGCATACAATAACAATTACTCAATATATCCACAAGCGGAGATCATTGGGTTCCAAGCAGGTGCAGACTTCAAGATCTTGTTTTGCTTAGCAACAGCATTTAAAACCTAACATCTGTTAGACATTAGTTTTTAAAGCAGCGCTATGTACAGTATCTCACAAAAGTGAGTACACCCCTCACATTTTTGTAAATATTTTATTATATCTTTTCATGGGACAACACCTAAAATATGACACTTTGATACAATGTAAAGTAGTCAGTGTACAGCTTGTGTAAATTTTCTGTTCCCTCAAAATAACTCAACACACAACCATTAATGTCTAAACTGCTGGCAACAAAAGTGAGTACACCCCTAGTGAAAATTTGCAAATTGTGCCCAAAGTGTCAATATTTTGTGTGGCCACCATTATTTTCCAACACTGCCTTAACTCTCTTGGGCATGGAGTTCACTAGAGCTTCACAGGTTGCCACTGAAATCCTCATCCACTCCTCCATGGTGACATCATGGTGTTAGAGACCTTGTGCTCCTCCACCTTCCGTCTGAGGATGCCCCACAGATGCTCAATAAGGTTTAGGTCTGGAGACATGCTTGGCCAGTCCATCACCTTTACCCTCAGTTTCTTTAGCAAGGCAGTAGTCATCTTGGAGGTTGTCATGGTCCAAGCGCTGACTCTGTCCGCGCTCGGGTTGTCCGGTAGTTCCCCGTTCTCTTCTCAGGCACACCATATGGCCTCCAGGCTTTTATTGTGACAGCGTCTCGGCGGGGCTTCTGGCTGTCAGAGCCGAACTCCGCAGGGACGGTTGGAATTCAATTAGCTGATGACGTTCTCATCAGCTGATTAATCTGTCAGCCTTATTTAAGGGAGCAGCTCGGTTTACTCCGGGCTGCAACCTCGTCGATCATTCGTCTATCATTTGTCAATCATTCGTCTCCCTCACAGTAAGTGTTTTGCCTGAGACTCTGTATCCTGTGTCTAAGTCATAGCCTTAGATGTGTTTTTGCCCCTCGTGGCTCATTATTTTGTCATTTCTCTTTTGTCAATAAATTATGCAAACTCATCGGCTGGCTTTCGGCGTCTCATTGATGGCTCGTGAGGGCCATCGTTGACAGTAGGTCGCAGCCAGAAGGAGACGCCGGTCACCGTGAGTTTTTGCATTGATGTGCTTGTGTTTTTTCCCTTCTCTGGGTGCTCGTATTTTCCGTTAGCATGTCTGCTTTTGAGCGTGGGTATTTCCCCGTGTGGTTTGGGGAGGTGGATGGCTACCTGGCCGAAGCCCGTCTCCTTATGCCCATCTATGCAGCATACGAGCCCCTGGGTCTTGCGCAGAGGACATTATTAAAGTATCACCTTACCTCCTTTCCGGAAGGGAAGGAGAGAGTGGCGTGGACTGTGGCGCAACGAGGACTGATAGAGAGAGCGGCCGAGAAGGCGACCAAGGAACCCTCACCTCCTTCCCTGAATACGGCCGTCCCAACGAGGGAGGAGATCCACGGACTGGAGGGAAACTCCGGCAGGAGGCCGACGGTGAAGCATCCCCGCTCCTCACCTCGGGATTCAGCTCCCGTCACCCATCCAGCCCAGGAGTGGTGGTTTCCTGATCCAACCCTTGCCTTGCCCTCTGTCGGTAGACGTCGTCACAAAGCCCATGTTAAGCCTCAGCGAGAACCCCGTCCAGATCCAGTTCCGGGTCGCCGTAGGAACTCTGCCTCCCAGACAGCTGTTTCTCCTGCATCACGACAGGAGGAAAACCCAGCAACCTCCACCTCCGGGTCATCTGCCCCTGCTGTTCCGTCAGCTCCTCGTTCCCAGATTGTCTCGACTGTTTCTTCCTCCTCCTCGACGCTCTCCCCAGCTGCTGTGAGTTCCACGAGTCCTGCTCTGGCGATGTCCATCATCAATCCTGTGCGAATGGCTCCTCTTCATCTTCCCAGGGGGTCCTCTGTCACCATCCAGCGGGGGAAGGGAAGAACCAAGCCCGCTGTAGCAGCTTCCACCGGTCCTCAGCGGAGCAGGCAAGTGCGTTTTCATTCTTTTCCTTCACTGGGTGAATTGTCTTGTCTGACCCCTGGGGGTGGGTTTCGGGGCTCACAGTCCCCTGAGCTCCCTCCACCTGCTGCAGTGATTAATTATGAACCTGCTTCCGTTGTGTCTCCTTCCCCTGAGTGTTCCTCGGCGCCAGGTCTACGCTGTCGGACGAGGAGGGAGCCTGTGGGCCTGGAGAACCTGGTTCCAGTCCTGCAGCCTTGACACGGGCAGAGGAGGAGGGTGGACTGCAATTTGGAGCCTGCGCCGAAGAGCAAGCGTCCCCGGGTCTCCACGGAGGGACAATCCGACCCGGCAGGTCACGGATCCCCTGCCACCCCGCCATGCGGGTCCTCGGCGTGGACGTCAGCGTCAGGGAATCCCAGGACTGTGGACACCATCATGCCAGCTGCGGAGCCCGCTGTAGCCGAGTGGGAACCAGAGGAGGACCTTCTACTTGCTGAACCCGGATCGCCGAAGTCCTGGACCGCGGCACAACTCGAGATCAGGCAAGTGCTCTATTTTGTCTTTCTTCTGTCTATTCTGGAGCATTTTTGCCTGTCTCTCGGGGAGATGAGCTGGGTGCAGCCGTCCGCTGCATCCAAGCTTGTCTCGCTGGGCTCTGTCGCTGCCGGTGATCCTGATCCTGGTTCTCTTTCTTCTTCTGAGCCTTCTCCCAGGGTCACCGGTGTTGAGTCGATTCCGATCGCTGTTCTGGAGGTTCCAGGTTCGGGTTTGGAGGCCGTCCCTGGTGCTGCACCGGCCCAGTCGGGGTCTGTCGTGGGTGCAGCTCTTACCCAATCGGGGTCCGTCGAGGGTGTGGTTCCGGCCCAATCAGAGTCCGTTGTGGGTGCAGCACGGTCCTGCTTGGGATCCAACGGAAGTGCAGCGCCAGTCCACGTGGGGTTTGGAGAAGGAGCTGCAGATCCTTTGCTGATCGACGCCGGACTGGCCCCTTTTCCTTCCCCCGTTCCCTTTTCCCTTCCATCGGGGGCCGCTGGGATTCCCCGTTATCAGCTCGGCTCGCCCTCACTATTCCTCTCAATAGGGAAGTCGTCTCCGAGTTCTCCCCTGCGAATCCTGGTGGCTGAATGACGCGGGTCGGCCACCTGGGAGATTGCTTCGCCCGTTTGGCGTTCTGGATTGGCCACCCGACAAACTTAACTCTCTGTTCGGCGATCTGGTCCGGCCGCCAGAGGTACTGTTTTTCCTGGCCTGGGACTGGGGAAGGCCGCTCGAACTTATCCTTTTTCCCCTGCCAGCGATGTGGACGCTGGACACAGGAAGACCCCCCGAACTATTTGTTTTGAGCTATTGTGCTCCGCCTGCTGTCATTCCTGTGGTTTTTTTTCCCTGCGTGCTCTTCTGAAATATTAGGGATGCGCTGGTGTTTTGTATCTGAACTGTGTATTTCACCGCTCTTTAGCGCTTTTTTTTTCTCTCCTCTGTAGTCTGAGGGTTGCTTCTTTGTTGCCTATGCCCGTTATTTGGACTATATTGAACTGTATTTATCGTCGCTCTGTAGTATGAGGTTTTTTTTCTTCTCCCTGGTATTATGGGGTACGCTGCATTTTTGTGCCTGTACTTGCGTTTCCTGTTTTCTCTGTGGGTTGTGAAGATGTTTTTTTTTTTTCCCCTGTGACTCTATTGGACTGATTATGGTGTTCTGTTTGTAGCCATTTGAGTTTTTTTGCTCTGTCTTCTCCTCATGGGTTTTCTTAGGGTACAGTGTATGGAGCTTGTATTTCTGTTTGAGAGAATCTCTTTTGTTGTCTTCCCTGTAGTTCACGGTCAGTGTGTATTGTATCACTGCATTGTAGCATCCTATGTTCTGTTTATATATGAGTTTTCCTTCTTCAGTGCAGGGTGTGTCTGTATTTTGGCCCCTGCATTCCCTACAATGTTCTGATTGTTGAAGCCTGTTTTTTTTTCTCTCTCTCTCAATGATGAGGTTTGGTTCTTGCGCTCCTGGCCTTTCCCCCTCCTCCCTCCCTGGGGCAGTCCTGTTGACCTTCTGGGTGGGGGGCTTCGATGTTACACGGTGCCTGGAATTCGCCTTGTGAGCGGGGGCAACTGTCATGGTCTTCCCTGTTCTCTTCTCAGGTGCACCATATGGCTTCCGGGCTTTTATTGTGACAGCATCTCGGCGAGGCTTCTGGCTGTCAGAGCCGAGCTCCGTAGGGACGGCTGGAATTCAATTAGCTGATGACGTTCTCATCAGCTGATTAATCTGTCAGCCTTATTTAAGGGAGCAGCTCGGTTTACTCCGGGCTGCGACCTCGTCGATCATTCATCTATCATTTGTCAATCATTCGTCTCCCTCACAGTAAGTGTTTTGCCTGAGACTCTGTATCCTGTGTCTAAGTCATAGCCTTAGATGTGTTTTTGCCCCTCGTGGCTCATTATTTTGTCATTTCTCTTTTGTCAATAAATTATGCAAACTCATCGGCTGGCTTTCGGCATCTCATTGATGGCTCGTGAGGGCCATCGTTGACAGAGGTGTGTTTGGGGTGGTTATTTGGACCTTGTTTTTTCTTTGGACCTCGCTTTTTCTTTGGACCTTGTTTTTTCTTTGGGCTTGAATATTGAAAATGTGTGTGTGGATGACTTCCAGATCAGTGATCACAGCTTTGTGCGTTTTAATGTTAACTTCCCTGTGAATCCTCCCCCTCTGAAAATGGCAGCAAAAAGGCGGATTATTAACCAAGAGGCAGCAAATGACTTCTCTGCTTTGTTTTGAGCCACACTTACTAATGGGAATTAAAGATCCTGATGCCTTCACTCAGACATTTAACAGCCATTGTATGGCTATTTTAGACAAAGTGGCACAAGTGAAATCTGTCTTTGCTTCTCCTAAAAAGCCTTATCCCTGGATAAATGACTCCATTAGATCCTTTAGAAGAAACTGTTGTAAGGTAGAATGCTTATGGAAATCCACCCAACTGGAGGTTCACAGACTCCATCTAAGGGAATTTAGAGCCTCCTTAAATGACATGCTGAGGGATGCCAGGAATCAGTATTTTTCAAAAATAATTTTCACAAATAAGAAAAATCCTAGAGTTTTATTTGATACAATTAACACTTGTCTCACCTGCTGCCCCTCTGATTCCTGTGTTCTGTAAAGCAGACAGTAACAAATTTCTTAATTGATAAGATCAGAGATATCAGGGAAAACATTTTGCCATCATCTTCTTTTAACTGTGTCAGTGTTATGCCCTCACCTTGTACCTGGCCCACTTTTAATCCTGTGACCCTTCAGGACATCACGGCTCTGCTGCAGAAGATGAAACCCTCTTCTTCCCCTGCTGATGTTCTCCCTACTAAGCTGTTTTTAGCAGGTTTTGAGTCAATTGGCCCTTCAGTTGTTGAACTGATAAACATTTCACTTTCAGCTGGTGTGGTTCTCAGCCCTTTCAAACATGCTGTGGTTGAACCAATATTTAAGAAGCCAAGTTTGGATCCATCACAGCCAAATAATTATAGGCCAATCTCTAAACTACCTTTCATATAAAAAAATTCTGGAAAAGGTAGTGGCTGAGCAGCTTATGTCATTTTTGTCAAATTGTAATATCATGGTTAAATTTCAGTCTGGCTTTCGGAAAAATCATTCTACCGAAACAGCTTTAGTCAGAGTCTCCAGTGACATTATGATGGCGGCTGACGCTGGTAAATACACAGTTTTGGTTTTATTGGATCTTTCTTCTGCCTTTGATACTGTTGATCACTGTATAATGATCAACAAACTCAAAGAGCTGTTTTAAAATGGTTTTCATCATACCTCTCCGGAAGAACCTTTAATGTGTCCGTGAATCAGATCCTTTCTGAAACAGCACAGTATTCATGTGGGGTACCACAAGGATCAGTTCTAGGACCTATTTTATTTCTAATTTACATTTTGCCACTGGGACGGATAATTAGCCAGTTTAATGATATTTCTTTTCATCTTTATGCTGACGATATTCAGTTTTATTGCTCTTTTAAAGAGTTTGAGTTTTACATGCTATTGTGGGCGACACACATTGTGGGCTCACGTTTCCACAGAGACAGGACTGCATGTGTATTGAGGGTGTCACGTCTGCAAGGACTAAGGACTCGAATCTGCAGAAGATAACAAGGAGGTGTGAGATTTGTCTCTTTGTCCCACAGAAGATGCCCCGGAGAGATTTCCGGTTCATCAGGAAATGAGAGACAATGGTGTAGATTCAAAGGGATGCTTTGTGACTGTATGTTTTTTGAAAACACCATGTGACTTGAATTCTGATGCTGGAAACATATAAAAGGGTGATGAGATATGATTCTTTCTCTTTCCTGCTTTGAGAATGCTAGAAGCTGTGTTCTGTCAATAAAGCTGGTTTACGACTAAACTCAGCCTCATCATTTGAGCACATCTTCTACACTGGTGTCCTACGACGAGAAATGAGCAGACAGAATTCTCCCGAGCGGGGCTCGGCGGAAGCCAGCCTGATGGCCGCCTCCACGATCCGGCTGCCCGATTTTTGGCAGCACAGCCCGCGCTCATGGTTTAGCGCAGTCGAGGCGCAGTTCAACCTCCGGAGAATCTCCAACGACGACACAAGATTCTACCACGTGGTAGCAAAGCTGGACAGCAACACGGTCCAGAGAGTGGAGGATCTGGTTAATCATCCACCAGACAGCGACAAGTACAGCGCATTGAAGGACGCGCTGATCAGCCATTTCACCCCTTCAGTCCAACAACGAGCAGAGGGACTCCTGACGTTGACGGAGTCAGAAAACGATAGACCTGCGGACCTGATGGTGAAGATGCTGAAGCTCAAAGACTCTGAGGATGGCGAATTCATTTTCGCCCACCTTTTCCTTCGGACCCTGCCGCCAGCAGTGAGAGTGGCCCTGGCAGAGTCGCCTCGATTGGCCAGGCGAGACTACCATGGGTTGAGCAAAGAGGCGCAGCGGTTGGTCGACGCCCACAAGCGGAACGCGGTTTCGGCCGCGGCGGCTAGCCCGGGAACAGCGTCCGGAGACAGCGCAGGTCCAGCGGCCACGGCGCCAGACGCACCAACGACGGCAGCGACGGGAGCCAGACGACGCGGAGCGGAGGATGGCCCGTGCTTCTACCACCGCCGTTTTGCAGAGAGAGCGCACAGGTGCGTCCCACCGTGCAACTTTAAGCGCCAGGGAAACGCCAAGACTGAGGGCCGGTAGCAGCTGTGACCCTCGGCAACGAGAACAGGCTGCTTTACCTGACGGATGCACGCTTGGGGAAACAGTTCCTCGTGGACACGGGCTCTCAGCTGAGTTTCGTCACACCCACCTACGCGGAACGGCTGATGCCTTCTAAAGCTCCCTGGGTGTCAGTGTCAGCAGCGAACGGCTCCACGATTAAAACGTTCGGTGAGAGGACCATGCTTCTGTCCTTACAGGGCCGTTCATTTGAGTGGACATTTATTGTAGCAGCAGTCAGTTTCAACATGTTAGGGGCTGATTTTTTGTGCTCACATGGTTTATTGGTTGACCTTGCTAATAGACGTCTGATTAATGCACTGTCCTTTCATTCTATTCCCTGCACAGCTCGGGTGGCCCCGCCGACTACACATGCCAGCGTCTCAGCTGCGGGTGGTAAGTTTCACACATTGCTTGCTCAGTTCCCAGCACTCACAGTCCCCAAGTTTTCGGCAACGGTGGCTAAACATGGGGTGGAGCATTTCATAACAACCACCGGCCCTCCCGTTTTTGCGAAAGCTCGGCGCTTGGACCCAGCTAAACTGGCCATCGCGCGCGAGGAGTTCACTAATCTGGAAAAACTGGGCATTGTTAGACGCTCCAAGAGCTCTTGGGCTTCGCCGTTACACATGGTCCCAAAGGCTGACGGCTCGTGGCAACCTTGCGGCGATTTCCACAGGTTGAACAACGTTTCAGCTCATGACCGCTACCCGATTCCGCACATTCAGGATTTTTCTGTTCATTTGGCGGGGGCGCGCATTTTTTCTAAAATAGACTTGGTGCGCGGTTACCACCAGGTTCCAGTGCGCGCGCAAGATGTACCCAAAACAGCGGTCATAACTCCTTTCGGCCTTTTTGAGTTTTTGCGCATGCCTTTTGGCCTCAAGGGGGCCGCGCAGACTTTCCAACGCATGATGGATGCAGTTTTACACGACCTTCCTTTCGTGTTCGTTTATTTGGACGATATTTTGGTAGCCAGCGCGTCCGAGGGCAAGCACGAAAAACACCTCACAGCAGTTTTTCGGAGGCTGGCAGAGCACGGGTTAATAGTTAACCCAGCGAAGTGCCAGTTTGGGGTGGCGCAGATTGATTTTTTTGGGACATCGCGTTTCGGCAGAAGGAGCGGTTCCTCTTCCAAATAAAGTGCGTGCCATAACGGATTTTCCGCAACCTCAAACGGTCAAGGCGCTTCAGGAGTTTCTAGGGATGGTTAATTTTTACAACCGGTTCCTCCCAAGCGCAGCACGGCTCATGCAGCCATTGTACACCGCGTTAAAAAAACAAAAGCCCGCAAATAAAGTTGAATGGTCTCCGGAGCGGGAGCGCGCTTTTGCCCAGGTCAAATCAGCCCTGGCAAACGCAGTTTTGTTAGCGCACCCAGTTCCAACGGCCCGCATGGCGCTCAACACTGACGCTTCCGATGTAGCGGTGGGGGCGGTAGTTGAACAGTTTGTGGCAGGTACCTGGCAACCCCTCGCGTTTTTCAGCAGGACTTTGCGCGATAGTGAGCGTAAATACAGTGCGTTTGACAGGGAGCTTTTGGCCCTACACTTGGCCATCCGTCATTTTCAGTTCTGGTTAGAGGGGCGACGTTTCACCGCGTTTGTGGATCATAAACCGCTAACATTTGCGATGGCCAAAATTTCAGAACCCTGGTCAGGCCGGCAACAAAGGCAACTAGCCGCAATATCGGAGTTCACTACTGATATTCAGCATGTCGCGGGTAAACACAATGTTGTGGCAGACTGTCTTTCGCGCGCGGTAGCACCACCAAGCCCCATAAGGGCAGACTCTGTAGCCGTGGCCGCGGGCCCGGGCAGCGACGCGGGAGCGCGCGCAGCCCCGGTCTGTGTTGGGTTAGATTATGCAGCCATGGCTGCGGAGCACGTTAACGACGCGGACGTGCGCACGCTCCAGTCTGGACCAACAGGGTTAAGGCTGGAGCACAGCGAGCAACAAAGTGGTATGCCCCCACTAATCTGCGATGTCTCCACGGGACGGCCCCGCCCCGTGGTGCCAGCCACGTGGCGTCGCCGCGTTTTTGACTCGGTCCATTCTCTCGTGCACCCGGGGGTGCGCGCATCGATTAAGTTGGTGGGGAGAAATTTGTTTGGCCCGGGTTGCGCAAACAGGTCAAGGAATGGGCGGCGGCCTGCATAGCGTGTCAGCGAGCCAAAATACACAGACACACTAAGGCCCCGTTGGAACCTTTTCACATCCCCGCTAAGCGTTTTGATCACGTGCATGTTGACTTGGTGGGCCCGCTCCCATTATCACACGGGCACACACATCTTTTGACGATGGTGGATCGCACCACGCACTGGCCAGAAGCGATTCCTCTGACATCAACCACAGCGGAAGAAGTTGCGCGAGCATTTTTAGCAGCATGGGTTGCGCGTTTCGGTGTACCGTCGGACATAACGTCCGACAGGGGTCCCCAATTTATTTCCGAACTATGGTCATCGATGGCCCGCAGCTTGGGGGTGAAGATTCATTGCACTACCGCGTATAACCCCCAGGCTAATGGTTTATGCGAACGCTTTCACAGGTCATTGAAAGCAGCCCTCAGAGCGTCGCTGACGGATACAAATTGGGTGGACAAACTTCCATGGGTTTTATTGGGGTTGCGTTCTGCACCTAAGGAAGATTTGCATGCTTCCCCGGCTGAATTAGTTTTTGCACAACCTCTCCGTTTGCTGGGGGAATTTCTCCCCGATAATCCCGCACCAAATGGCCCCCCTGCTCAGCCGTGGCAGAGCGACTCGGGAGCAAACACGCTTCCTGGCCCGGTCCATCACAGTTTACCACACATTTTTGTGCCAAAGGCTTTAAAAAATGCAGAGTTTGTTTTTGTTAAACATGATGCTCAGCGTCCAAGTCTGCAGCCGTTTTATGACGGACCGTTCCGAGTGCTGGAGACCGGGCAGAAGCATTTTCTGCTAGATTTAGGGGGCAGAAGGGAGTTGATTTGCATAAACAGGCTCAAACCCGCCTTTGTTTTGGCTGATGAGGAAGTGCAGCTCGCGATACCCCCCTGCCGTGGCAGGCCGCAGAGAGGACATTCTCCAAAATCTTCACAGAAAGGTGCTAACAGCTTTAATCCACAGGTGCAGAGAGATGCTGCAGGTGCAGCCAAGCCAGGTTGCAGCAGATTCGGCAGAAAGTTAAAACCTAGGCAGTTGGTGGATTGATTAGCGATGTATGGAGTGTTTTTGTGTTTTTCTTTTTTTTTTTTTTATGCCATGCAGGTTTTGCCTTACTAGACGTTTGGGGGGGTAGTGTGGGCGACACACATTGTGGGCTCACGTTTCCACAGAGACAGGACTGCATGTGTATTGAGGGTGTCACGTCTGCAAGGACTAAGGACTCGAATCTGCAGAAGATAACAAGGAGGTGTGAGATTTGTCTCTTTGTCCCACAGAAGATGCCCCGGAGAGATTTCCGGTTCATCAGGAAATGAGAGACAATGGTGTAGATTCAAAGGGATGCTTTGTGACTGTATGTTTACTGAAAACACCATGTGACTTGAATTCTGATGCTGGAAACATATAAAAGGGTGATGAGATATGATTCTTTCTCTTTCCTGCTTTGAGAATGCTAGAAGCTGTGTTCTGTCAATAAAGCTGGTTTACGACTAAACTCAGCCTCATCATTTGAGCACATATTCTACACTATCATCTTTAACTAACTGCTTGTCTAACATCAAACAATGGTTAAGTGCAAACTTTTTACAGCTTAACTCAGACAAGACAGAGGCGTTAATTTTCACTCCTGAAAACAAGATCCCACACCACATGGGTACACTAGGTTCCTCTGTCCAGGTGAGTCTTCGGAATCTTGGTGTCAGTTTTGACTCGGCTATGTCTTTTGAGCACCACAATAATCAATTAATTAGAAATTGTTTCTTCCATCTGAAGAATATTTCTAAGTTGAGAACCCTAGTGTTAAAGGGGGAACTTGAGATGATTATTCATGCTTTTATTTCTTCTCGCTTAGACCATTGTAATAGTCTTTTTACTTGTCTGAGCCAAAAGCACCTTCAACGCCTCCAGGTTGTTCAAAATTCGGCTGCCAGACTTTAAACTCACACTAAGAGTTGGCAGCACTTCACTGGCTCCCAGTTGGTTTTAGGATTCAGTTTAAAATTTCAGTTCTTGTTTTTAGAGCTATTCATGATCAGGCCCCTAAATATATCACTGAGCTGCTTAATGTGTATAACCACTCGTGGTCTTTGAGGTCCTCGGATCAACTTTTACTGACTGTCCCTCGAACCCATTTTAAAACTCGAGGTAATAGAGCCTTTCAGGCAGTGGGACCAAAATTGTGGAATGCTCTACCATTGTCTTTGCGCTCAGTAGACTCTGTTGAGGTTTTGAAAAAGCAGCTGAAGACACTGCTGTTTAAACAGGCCTTTTAGTTTGATTTGTGTCATATTTGCCCTTTTCAGGGCATAAATGAGGCGCCAAATGACGACAGAGAGTGTGCTTGTTTATTTACAAAAACACAAAATCATGAGCCACATGGGGCAAAACACATACACTAAACTTGGAACACAAATAAAGAGCACAAACACCAATACAAGAGAGTAGTGAGGGAGAAACCTGACGCTATAGAATAAACACTTACACATGAAGTAGAGGGGACGAAACCTCACGCTGAAACAGGACTGGAGCTGGATGTAGGGACTCCAGCCTAAGATTGACGTAGGTCGCAGTGAGGAGTGAGCCTCAGCTGCACCCTTAAATACTAAAGACAAAAGCCACGAACCAAACAGGAGAGGAGAAAACGTAATCACCAAAATCAAAATCAGCTGTGACAGTGCCGGCTCGACCTGACAGCTGGAAGTCCAGCTGCGGCGCTGTCACAGTAAAAACCCTGGGAAAACCAATAATAACAGGGCAGGAATAATAAGGGAAAAAAATTGAGAATGCTGGGTGACTCAAGCGCGGATTAGCTCAGCGTTCGGATCACCACAGTACCCCCCGTTCAAGGGACACATTCCAGGCATCCACTGTGAAATCCAGGAAGCCCCCCCCAACCAGAAAGCTATCAAGACCAACCTCGGGTGGGCGGAGGGGGAAACAGGCTAGGAGGGAGAGAAACCCGAAAGACAACAGACACAAAAGTGACTAACAGCAAAATACAGAAAAAAACCCCACAAAGATCAAATGATAAACAACAAAGGCTCAAGCACAAAATAGCGTGGCTTAATACTCACATTACAAGTACAATACAAGTACAATTACAAGTACATTACCGGAGTGGTGGCTCAGTTGGTACAGCATCTGCCCCACACCCGGGAGGCAGGGGTTCAAATCCCTGCCGGGTCATGCCGAAGACCATATAAAAGTGGAACTTCCTGCCGTCCAGCTTGGTGCTCAGCAATAACGGAATGGAGGAGGGAAATTTGTGGCGGCGCCTTGCATGGCAGCAGCCCTCTGATTCTACACTTGGGGTGTGTGTGATTAACACTGTAGATAGGAAAAACACAATTTCGTTCTACTGTACATGATTGGTTGTACAGTTGAATGACAATAAAGGGTGATTTAATTTAATTTAATTTAACAAATGAAAAGTGGCGAAATACCAACCACAACATGAAATGAGACCTTCCACAACAAAAATGTCCAAGGAACAAAAATTAGAGTCTGAGAAAATCTACAGAATTGTCCAAGACCAGATAAATAGGCAAAAACAAAAATATACAGTATGTACACTCAACTCAGACAATGTTCAAGTCCAGATAAATAGGCCAAAACAAAAATATACACTACCGTTCAAAAGTTTGGGGTCACTTAGAAATTTCCTTATTTTTGAACGAAAAGCACTGTTTTTTTCAATGAAGATAACTTTAAACTAATCAGAAATACACTCTAATATCTAATATACATTGCTAATGTGGTAAATGACTATTCTAGCTGCAAATGTCTGGTTTTTGGTGCAATATCTACATAGGTGTATAGAGGCCCATTTCCAGCAACTATCACTCCAGTGTTCTAATGGTACAATGTGTTTGCTCATTGCGTCAGAAGGCTAATGGATGATTAGAAAACCCTTGTGCAATCATGTTAGCACAGCTGAAAACAGTTTAGCTGGTTAGAGAAGCTATACAACTGACCTTCCTTTGAGCAGGTTGAGTATCTGGAAAAAATTATTATTTCAAATACAAATCATTATTTCTAACCTTGTCAATGTCTTGACTATGTTTTCTATTCATTTTACAACTCATGGTGGTAAATAAGTGTGACTTTTCATGGAAAACACAAAATAATTGTCTGGGTGACCCCAAACTTTTGAACGGTAGTGTATATGTACACTTCTGCTCAGATATCAAGGCAAGGAGAAACCCCCCCCATCACTTTAACAATATCCGAGAGGAAGGAAGGAAAAAAAACACCATGAATGAACCAATATAGGGAATACCGGCAGGAAGAGAAAAAAAAAGGCAGTTCAGGTGGCCTACCGGCATCCAGACCCCACATTAAAGAAAAAGGTTCTGGTGGCCTACCCCAGTCCCAGAACTGACGAAATGGTTCCTCAGGCGGCCAAACCAAGTCCCAGCACCAGTGAAAAGGCCCTTCTGGTGGCCGACCCAAGTTGCAGAACCAGCGCATTAGTTCTTCGGCGGCCGCCCAAAGTCCTTAGACCACCCGGACCGGAGGGGTGATCTCGGAGACGGCTTCCCAACCAAAAGTTTCAAAAAAAGGGAGCTGAACCATAAAAGAGGGACCCCAGCAGCGTCCGGTGGCGGAGAATGGGGGGGGGGGTTAAAGAGAAGCAGACCAGTGCCCAGCAGTGGAGGATCTGCAGCTCCTTCACCGTCCTAGAAGCAGGCCAGTGCAGCACTCATGGTGGGCCCCAACCGGACCAGCGCAGCACCCACGGTGGACCCTGACCGGACCAGCGCAGCACCCATGGTGGACCCCGACCGGGCCAACGTTGCACCTGGGACGACCTCCAGACACAAACCTGGAGCCTCAGCGATGTTGACCGGAGCTGACTCGTCTCTGGTGACCCTGAAAGAAGGCTCGGAAAGAGAGGGAGAACAGGGATCAGGGTCACCGGCAGCAGCAGAGCCCGGCGAGACGAGCTTGGATGCAGCGGCCGGCTGCACCCGGCTCTCCTCCCTAAGAGACAAGCAAGAATGCTCCAATACAGAAAATAAGAAGACAAAATAGAGCACTTGCCTGATCTCAAGCTCTACCGCCGACCAGGACTCTGACGATCCAGGCTCGACGATCAGGAGGTCCATTCCCGGTTCCCACTTGACTGCAGTGGCCTCTGCAGCCGGCATGATGGTCTCCGCAGTCTGAGAACCCCCTGGCGCTGAAACCCACGCTGATGGCCCACTCGGCATGGTAGCAGGGGATCCATTGCCTGCTGGGACTGACTGCTGCTCCACGGAGACCCGGGGATGTTTTGTCGTCAACGCAGGCTCCACATGACAGTCAGACTTCCTCCTCTGCCCATGACGTGGCTGCAGGGCTGGAACCATGCTCTCCAGAGCCACAGGCTCCTCCTCCGTCCAGCGGTCTACTCCTGGCACCGGGGAACGCTCGGGGAGAAAAGGAAAGGGAGGAAACACGGAGGTAGCATGTACAATTTCAATGGCTGCAGCAGGTGGTGGGAGCTCAGTGGACTGTGAACCCTGAGCTCCACCCCCAGGAATCAGACAAGGTAATTCATCAAACTGAGATTTAGAATGAAAAAAACACTTGCCTGCTTTCCCGGGGAACGATGGTGACTGCTGCAGCGGGCTTGATTCCTCCCTCTCCTGTAGAGATGGTAACGGAGGGCCCCTCGGGAGGACGAGGAGGAGCCGCCCAAACAGGATTGATGACGGGCGGAGCCAGACCAGGACTCGCAGGGCTCACAGCAGCTGAAGGGAGTGCCGAAGGGGAGAAAGGAGCAGCCGAGGTCATCCGGGGTAGGGAAGCTGACGGAACAGTGGGAACAAATGACCCAGAGGCTGAGGCTGCTGTCTTCACCTTCCGCCGTGGCGAGAGAAAAACAGTGGGCTGGGAGGTAGAGTTCTTTTGGCGGCCTGAGGCAGGATCTGGATGGGAACCTCGCGGGGGATCGGTGATGGGCGGAGCCAGACAAGGGACCACAGGGCTCACAGCAGTTGAGGAGAATGCAGAGGAGGAGGGAGGAGCAACCAAGGCAGTCCGGGAAGGCGAACTGACGGAACAGCAGAAAAAGATGACCCGGAGACTGAGGCTGCTGTCTTCACTTTCCAGCATGGCACGGAAAAAACAGCTGGCTGAGAGCCAGAGTTCCTTAGGCGGCCCAGGGCAGGATCCGGATGGGAAACTCCCGGAGGATGAGCCTGGACAGTGGACTCCCTTCCCGTTGGAACGACCGTGTTCTGGGGAGGAGATGGAGGCATCTTAGCCGGTTTCTCCATCAGTTCCCAGTTCTTCTGACGCAGACCCATCAACGCCACCATCCTCTCCCTGCCCTCTGTATGACCAGTCAGGCGATGGCACTTTTGCCCTTCCTGCAAGGTCCAGGTACCAATGTGTAGTTGCGGAGGGGTGAACAAACAAGCATTGGACAGGAGGTCATCAATCTCCATCAGCACCGGGGCAAAGTCAGAACCCAGGCTCATAGGATACCAGGTCCTTGATGACGCCATATAGGCCGTGAGCAGCTGCCACTTTTTGTTCAGTTTCGTGGCACCCAATGGGGAACTAAAATTTTAGTGTTTCTAAATTAAGATTACATTATTGTAAGACAAAATATCGATACTCCCACTTCCAAAGGTGTGGATAGCTGTATGAAAAATGCGATTGAAGTCAGTCGGTAATAATTGTCTGGCTATCTTAAACATGGCCCAGTCCGGGACGTTTTAACCAATCAGCGTCGTCCCTTTGGTCATGTGACAACAAAATGGCAGCGCCCACAGGGGTAGCGTGCGCTGAAAGCCTCTCCTGTGTTATTCACATTTTCAACAGTCGTTTGGCTCCGATCATTTGTAACTCTAAATATGAACTAAAATGGAACCCTAGATGTCTAAAGCCTTTGTCAACCGCTCACAGGGTGACCTAGTCCTGGTCTAAGACTCCGAGTAGGCTGATCTGGGGGTGTGGAGGCTAATAACCAAGGGACTCTGGGTGCCAGGTAACATAGTCCTAGTATAGATCTAGATGATGCAGATCGACTCACTCTGATGATGCATCTATCCCCAGAACCCACCCTGGGCCTGAATTATAGTCAAAATATACCACTACCACAAAGTAGCTCAAATGGGAAAAGGGTAGCAATCCCAATGAGCTTAACTCTGAGTCTGAGGGTTGGATGTACTTCTCAGCCCAAGCCCAAGGGGTGCAGTGTACTAGTAGGTGAGGGAGGAACAAGTTTGGGCATACATTTATATAGTTTGCACATAGTCACACCCATACTATCAAGCCTTAGGCGGATGGAAAATGGCCTGTTAAGGAAAGCCCATATGTTTGTGATGTGTCACCCAAGAAAGGTTAAACTCATGGCAGCAGCAGTCACCTGTATACTTTATGCTCTCAATAAATATGGGCACACGGTCTGTGCTTGCCATTTTGCAAGTTTACATTGAGCAGTGACTAGGTTGCACAAGGTCTCTATTATAAGCTCACTGTTAATGTGAAAATTATCTGCAATCTATATATGTTTTATATCTATATGGGTACAAGGTAGGCCTAATGTTATAATACCCTATGGTCCATATAATATGTTTTTAGATCTAAACAACCTTGATCCAACATTTGGCTACCATCGTGTGTGTTATAGCCATTTTACGGACAAAACAAGAGTGGAACGTGCTGAAGCTCGTAAAAAACGACTGGCCGAAGCCCACATTCCTGAGCCTCAGGAGCAAAGCGGACCAGAACTTAGTCCCCCAACACCATCTCCTAAAAAGCGACTGTGATCTCACCATGCTGCAGCAACCATCAGCCAAGCA
This sequence comes from Pholidichthys leucotaenia, assembly GCA_020510985.1. Taxonomy (NCBI): domain Eukaryota; kingdom Metazoa; phylum Chordata; class Actinopteri; order Cichliformes; family Pholidichthyidae; genus Pholidichthys; species Pholidichthys leucotaenia. The sequence continues at coordinate 310,031,882 of CM035837.1, read as the reverse complement.
TCTGCAAGGTCAAGCAATGTGTTGCCAAACATCTGCATCATCTGCAAGAAGGAAACGCTCAGAGAAGGGCCACGGACAAATTGTGTCACTGTAAAACTGATGCAAGCTGACATGTGATGCTGGTAAGAAAATTGGTAGATCTTACAATTTGGAGTGGTGAAAGTTTAAAGAAAAATAATGTCTATTTAATCTTAACACATATTATATTACTGGTATGTTATTTCTCATATCTTTGATACTGAAATACTTATGAGCCATTAGTGATGGAATAGAACAGGGAGGTTGACTGAGTTTTACTATTAATTTAATGTCTTTTGATTTATTTGCACACAGGTCTTTTAAGACAAGCAGCTACTGAGAAAGCAGATGAAACCATTCTCAGACACATGAGACCGTGATTGTGCTGCCATTGAGGTCAAATACCATGGCAGCTGCTATCGTCAGTATACAAGATTTCTACGGAGTCAGTCTGAATCCTCCAGGTTGTAATTTATTCCTTTTTATTTTCAAATATATGAATTCAGAGATCCTTTGGGGCTATACAAATTCTTACAAATGAGTAAAGTCATGGTTGTCAAAATGTCAAAAGGGAAAATGTCATAGGTCTCTGCTAAATCAAACTCACTGAAACACTAGTTTTATATTTTTATATAATATTGTGTAGTTTTACTCCAGATAGCATTATTTTTTTTATTTTTTTATTTTTTGGCCATCTTGGATTTATGCAAATTAGCGGGGTTCTTTGACCCTCAGTCACACTAATGACCTCGGAAATCGATTCCTCGGGTTAACATTAGCCGAAAAAGACGTCTCCAACGTGATTCTAGGTAGAATGGCTAAAAAGTTAGTCCATCCATGGCAGCCTTCTTGGATTTATGCAAATTAGCGTGGTTCTTTGACCCTCAATCACACACTCGACCTCAGAAATCGATTCCTCAGCTCAACATTATCCGAAAAAGAGGCCTCAAACGTGTTTCTAGGTAGACTGGTTGAAATGTTAGGCCATTCATTCCCTTGGTTAGTCATGGCAGCCATCTTGGATTTATGCAAATTTGACGTAGCTATCCACACCTTTGACAGTGGGAACATTGATTTTCGGATTCAGCAGGTTTTTTTTACATAGAAATCATCAAAGATCCCGTAGTTCCCAGTTGGGTGCCACGAAAATCATTTTCTAGCCACATTTTGAGGGAGCTGCTCACGGCCTAATACCTCCGACAAAAAACTGGCACCCGGAAAAAGGAAAATCAAGCCCAAAAAACAAACTCACTGCGGCTGGTACCTTGCTTGGCTGCGACCTACTGTCATATTTGCCCTGTTCAGGACATAAATGAGGCGCCAAATGCCGACAGAGAGTTTGCTTGTTTATTTACAAAAACACAAAATCATGAGCCACGTGGGGCAAAACACATACACTAACCTTGGAACACAATTAAAGAGCACAAACACCAATACGAGAGAGTAGCGAGGGCGAAACCTGATGCTATAGAATAAACACTTTCACAGGAAGTAGCGGGGACGAAACCTCACGCTGAAACAGGACTGGAGCCGGACGTAGGGACTCCAGCCTAAGGTTGACGTAGGTTGCAGTGAGGAGTGAACCTCAGCTGCTCCCTTAAAAACTAAAGACAAAAGCCACGAACCAAACAGGAGAGGAGAAAACGTAATCACCAAAATCAAAATCAGCTGTGACAGTGCCAGCTCGACTTGACAGCTGGAAGTCCGGTCGCGGTGCTGTCACAGTAAAAGCCCTGGGAAAACCAATAATAACAGGGCACGGATAATAAGGGAAAAAAGGGAGAATACTAAGTGATTCGAGCGCGGATTAGCTCAGCGCTCAGATCACCACAATTTGGTTTTTATGTTTTTTTAATGTTTTTATACCTTTATTATTGTATTTGTGATGTGTTTTATTTTATTGTGCAGCACTTTGTGATCCTTTCTGTGAAAAGTGATATATAAATAAATTTTACTTACTTACTTTACTTACTTATTATGTTGGAATACTGCCCTGCGGCCCAGTTTCCAAAGGGAGGGGATCATGCTCTGCTTCAATATGTCACAGTACATGTTGGCATTCATGGTTACATCAATGAACTGTAGCTCCCCAGTGCCGGCAGCACTCATGCAGCCCCAAACCGTGACACTCCCACCACCATGCTTGACTGCAGGCAAGACACACTTGTCTTTGTACTCCTCACCCGGTTGCTTCCACACACGCTTGACACCATCTGAACCAAATAAGTTTATCTTGGTCTCATCAGACCACAGGACATGGTTCCAGTAATCCATGTCCTTAGTCTGCTTGTCTTCAGCAAACTGTTTCCGGGCTTTCTTGTGCATCATCTTTAAAAAGGGCTTTCTGCCGGTTATGGCTGCCACGTAGGACGGACATGTCTCGCTCTGCTCTGCTCCTGGAGAAAAAAAATCGGCAAATAACTCTCTCATTTGGGACAGAACGTATCCCAGCATTTGGGCGAGGATATGTCGGCGAAGCCTAAGGCTGGAAAACCAGGAAAAGGAAAAAGCGAGCCGCCGAAACAGTCCAAATTAACGGACTTTCAGGTCTGTGACGCAGCAAACAAAACTCCATATATGGCGGAGGAGGCTGGCAAAGGTGCGATATATGCGGGGAATGGCGCAGATGCGCTGATGGCTGCCATGAGTTCAATGAGAGCGGACTTTTCCTCTAGATTTGATGGGATTATGACAGCGCTGGAAGGAATAAGAAAGGAATTGGGTGACTGTGTAGAACGAACGGCGCAGATGGAGCTCCGTCTCGCTAGTGCTGAAGATGACGTCACCCGTCTTCAATTAAAGGTGCGCACTTTGGAAAAAAAAAATAAATCTCTGGAAGATAATATTTTGGATTTGGAATCTCGGTCGAGACAGAATAATTTGAGGCTGGTGGGTCTTCCAGAGGAATCAGAAGGTCGGGACGTATGTTCCTTTCTGGAAAAGTGGATTCCGGAGGTGCTGGGCAGCGAGGAGTTGCAATCAGCAGTGGTTCTGGAAAAAGCACATCGTATTGGCCCACGGAGAGATAAGGGACCGCCGAGGACCTTAATTATGAAGTTTCTTAGCAACAGAGACAGGATGAAGATCTTCAACGCTGCACGTGCTAAAGGAGAGATTAAACACCAGGACCAGCAGGTGCGGTTCTACCCAGATTTGGCCACAGGAATCCAGCAATTGAGGAAGCAGTTTGATCCTGTACGTAAGGAGCTGCGCAACCTTGGGATTCGTCATGGTGTAATCTATCCTGCGAGACTGCTGACCACGTATGAGGGCAGAACCCACATCTTCAAGACCCCAGAGGAGGCGCAGGAGTTCATCAAGAAGATCAAAGAAGAAGAAGAGACTGGTGGAAGCTAAGCATGAACAAAATATAAGGTAGAATAATTAAGCATTTGCACAGGCATCTGACTGACTTGAAGTAAATAGTAAGTTTACAAAATATAGATTGTATTATATATTAAAAAAACAAAAAAACAAAACAAACAAAAAAAAAAAAACTATGATGTACAAAGTTGTTAAAAATTTTGGAGTTAAGTTGGAAAACTACAGAGGAGAGTTAATGTTACGTCATTAAAAGCAGTAGAGTTAGGGTGATTGGGAGGATGAAGAAGGAGTGGCTTAGGCTGTTCCCCGTGGGTGTGGAACGGTCGATGGCTATATCGGGAGACAGAATTTTTCTTTTGATTTTGGGGGGGTTTGCCACAAGTGTGGGAAGGGGAAATTTGTTTGTGTGTAGTTTGTAGGATGAATGTTCAACCACTCATGTTTTTGCTTCTCTGTATGAGCATGTTTACACTGCAAGGTAATCCTAAACTCTCTATTGATCATGGACCAAAGTGTTAATCTTAATTTAACTTCATGGAATTGCAGAGGTCTACAAAATTTAAAAAAACTTAAACAAGTTATGAATAAAATAAAGGACATGGGTTCAAGAATTGTGTTTTTACAAGAAACTCATCTGATAGAGGAGGATGTTAAAAGAATTAGGAGTAGATGGCAGGGAAGTGTATTCACCTCTTCATTTTCATCCCGAGCCAGGGGAGTTATGACTCTCATACATAAATCAGTTCCTTTTCAAGTGAAAAATGTAATTGGAGACAAATTTGGAAGATATGTAATCATTCAAGGTTCTTTGCTATTAGAAAATATAAATCTTGTGAACTTATATGGTCCCAATATAGATGATCAGAAGTTCTTTGCTAATTTATTTCTCATCTTATCATCACTTACAGGGCAACATATAATAGCAGGGGATTTTAATTGTACATTGAATCCAGGTGTGGATAGATCAACAGGACTGGATTGTACGCACATTGGATGCAGGATGACTATTAACCATTTTATGAAAGAATTGAGATTGTTAGATATATGGAGAGAAATGAAACCACAAGTTAAAGCCTATTCTTGTTATTCCAGTACCTACAAGACATTCTCACGTATTGATTATTTTTTGATTTCCACAGAATTAAGGTCCAAGATTCAAAACTGCTTTTATGATAACATCGTGATCTCTGATCATGCACCCTGTTGTCTAATATATGTAGATAAAAAATTGACAAAGGAATCAGGTAGATGGCAATTTCAGCATAAATGGCTTCAGGATGAGGAATTTGTCAAGTATATAGAAAAACAGATAGACGAGTTCTTTGACATCAATACTACACAAACATCAGCATGTGTAAAGTGGGAGGCTTTCAAAGCTTTTATTAGGGGACATATTATTAGTTATACAGGATCAAAATCTAAGAAGACTCGAGAGGAGAGAGCTAAATTGGAACATAAAATAAAAAGTCTTCAGGAAAAAGTGTATGCAGGAAGTGACCCAAGGTTGGAGAATGAATTACTGATTTTGAGAGCTGAATACGACAAAAAATCAGTGAATAGAGCTGCCTCGAGTCTTCTAAGATTGAAACAATCTTTTTATGAACAAGGTGAAAAATCAGGAAAATTATTAGCATGGCAGATTAAACAATTGGAAATTAAAACACCAATTACCAGTATTATAAGTAATGGACAGGTAGTTATAGATCCTTTAGAAATTAATAGAGCCTTTAGAGATTACTATGAAAAATTATATGATACCAAAAATGAACCTGATTTAACAAAACTAAATGGGTTTTTGAACGAACTATCTATACCGTGTATTCCAAATGAAAACAGGGAGATATTGGAGTCTAAAATTAGTCAAGAAGAAGTTGGGCTAGCCATTGATAATATGAAATCAGGAAAAAGTGCAGGACCAGATGGTCTTCCAGTTGACCTTTATAAAAAATTTAAGAATAAATTAATAAAACCTTTTTTGGAAATGGTTTTAGAAGCATTTCAAAATAATAATTTACCATCATACATAAATAATGCCTTAATTATACTGCTGCCAAAACCAGGTAAGCCTTCTAATAAATGTGAAAATATGAGACCAATAAGCCTATTAAACGCCGACCTTAAGATAATCTGTAAAATTTTAGCAAGACGAATACAAGAAATTTTACCAAATATTATTAATCGAGATCAGAATGGCTTTATAAAGGGTAGACAAGGCTTCCATAATGTAAGAAGACTATTTAATATTATTTATTTTAATAAAGAAGCACCGGATACAGCTCTCCTATCATTGGACGCCGAAAAGGCCTTTGATAGAGTTGAATGGCCCTTTCTTTTTGAAGTCCTACAAAGGTTTGGACTTGGAAATAATTTCATAAAATGGGTTCAAATAATATACAATAATGCTACAGCAGAAATCCTAACAAATAACAATATTTCAAAACCAATAAAAATCAATAGAGGATGTCGACAAGGCTGTCCACTTTCACCTTTACTGTTTACTATGGCAATTGAACCTTTAGCGATAGCGATACGTTTACATTCACAAATATATGGAATTAAAGTTGGACCAACAGAACATAAAATCTCCCTGTACGCCGATGACATAATTTTGTTTATGTCGAATCTAAAAAAATCAATTCCAACCTTGTTGAATTTAATAAAGAATTTTGGGGAAATATCAGGATATAAAATAAATAAAACTAAATCTTCAATATTAATGCTAAATGAGACCCAGAGAAATTACCCAGCCCCTGAGGTAAATCAATTCAATGTTGTAAATCAGTTTAAATATTTAGGAATCCAAATTATGCCTAAGCTAGAATCAGTCGCCAGTGTCAACTATGAAGCCTTAATGTCAGATATCAATGAGTTAACTCAGAGATGGATGTCACTACCAATGTCGATGATCGGGAGAATCAATATACTTAAAAGTAATATTTTACCTAAAATACTTTATTTATTTCAATACATTCCCTTATCACCACCTTTAGATCTATTCTCAAGAATAAAAAAAAAGTTAGTGGAATTTATATGGAACAACAGGAGGGCTAGATTATGTCTGTCTTTATTATATTTACCATTTGATCGTGGAGGTCTGAAATGTCCAAATTTTATGTTGTATTATTGGTCGGCACAACTGAGGTCTATGACATATTATTTTTCATCAAATGATCTCCCTCACTGGACTGAAATGGAATCATACAATTTACCTTTACCTCTTCCCATATTCATATACTCAGATTCGGCAAAAAAATTACAAAAACAAGTTAAAAATCCATTTGTAAAGCATATGATCAAAATATGGTGTGAAGCTAAAAACTATTTAAAAGAACCACAGTTATTGTCACAATTTAGTCCAATATGGGGTAATCAATATTTTAAACCAGGGAGAGCGGACGCTGTATTTAAAGTATGGAATTTAAAAGGGATACAAAAGATTCAGGATTTATATTTGCCATGTGCAGATAACATAATGTCTTTTGAAGAGCTGAGGATCAAATTTAATCTCAACAGAACACATTTTTTTTAAACATCTTCAACTTAGAAACTTTATTCGATCAAATCAAAATAAAGCTCTCACTCGACCTATTTATTCATCCTTGGAAAAAATGATGATGAAAGATAGTAAAAGAAAGGGTATTATTTCAGAGTTTTATAACTCATTGACACTATCTTCAAGTGAAAATTCACTGAAAAGATTAAACTACTGGAAAGAAGATCTGCAAACTGAAATTTCAGAGGAACAATGGGAATTGGCTTGTACAGAAGCTCAAACCAAATCAATAAATGTACGCCTTAAATTGATACATTTCAAATGGCTAATGCGGATGTATGTTACACCGGAGGAGTTAAATAGATATAACAAAAATATACTAGATACATGCACAAAATGCATGGAAAGTAAAGGAACCCTATTTCATTGTTTATGGGAATGTAGATTAATAAGAATGTTTTGGGAAGAGGTGAGGGTAACAATTGAAAAAATAATCTCAAAACAAATCATATTGAATCCTAAACTGTTTTTGTTGGGTCTGTACCCAGAAAAGCATAATTTTAATAAAAGTGAAAGAACATTCATAGACCTCAGTTTGCTTAATGCCAAAAAATGTATTGCACTATTATGGAAAAAGACTCATAGACCAGATGTGACTCAGTGGTTAAGACAGATGTTAACAAACCTTCCATTAGAAAGAATAACATATATACTGAAATCAAAGGAAATTGTGTTTGAGAATATATGGAGACCTTTTATTGATTATGTAAAAAATTTAAACATAACTCTTGAAGAAGAAGGTGAATGATGTGTGTGGACCTTGTAAATTCCAAACTGGTGAACATAATATGTATACTTATGTATTGGATTGTCTAGACTAAACAGAGGAGCATTGTTGAAGACTTGATTTTGTTGGTGGTTGTTGGTGTTTTTAGTGCATTTTTTTTTTGTAGTACTTTAGTGTTAGTGTTTGATTGTTTGTATTATGTTTGTTAAAAAAAAAAGGTTCAATAAAGATATTGTGGGAAAAAAAAAAGGGCTTTCTTCTGGGACGACAGCCATGCAGACCAATTTGATGCAGTGTGCGGCGTATGGTCTGATCACTGACAGGCTGACCCCCCACCCCTTCAACCTCTGCAGCAATGGTGGCAGCACTCATACGTTTATTTTCAAAAGACAACCTCTGAATATGATGCTGAGCACGTGCACTCAAGTTGTTTGGTCAACCATTGCGAGGCCTGTTCTGAATAGAACCTGTCCTGTTAAAATGCTGTATGGTCTTGGCCACTGTGCTGCAGCTCAGTTTCAGGGTTTTGGCAATCCTCTTATAGCCTAGGCCACCTTTATGTAGAGCAACCACTCTTTTTTTCAGATTCTCAGAGAGTTCTTTGCCATGAGGTGCCATGTTGAACTTCCAGTGACCGGCATGAGATAGTGTGAGAGTGATAACACCATATTTAACACACCTGCTCCCCATTCACATCTGAGACCTTGTAACAATAATGAGTCACATGACACCGGGGAGGGAAAATGGCTAATTGGGCACAATTTGGACATTTTCACTAGGGGTGTACTCACTTTTGTTGCCAGCAATTTAGACATTAATGGCTGTGTGTTGAGTTATTTTGAGGGGACAGCAAATTTACACTGTTATACAAGCTGTACACGGACTACTTTACATTGTATCAAAGTGTCATATCTTCAGTGTTGGCCTATGAATAAGAGAAAAAAAAAGAAACTGTACAACTCAATTGGCCTCGAAAACCAAAACGGATTGACATTTTTGGATAATTTCACAACTTTTCATTTTCAATGACAGTAGATGATCTTGGTTTAATTTTAAGCAATTTGGATTAATGGCCTAGGAGGAGTTCATTTTGAGTTCATTTGCACATTTTTGAAAATATGGTGCAGAAAACTTCATTTTCAGAATTTGCTACAGGTGACAAAAAGTAGTGGAAGGTTTCAGTGAATAGAATGATGAAAGAATTTTTAGTTTAGGTGCAGCCATTCTCAAGATATTTGCAAAAACATAAAACTGTTTATTATAGTGCCACCTATGTATGCAATGCCAGGGGCGCCCTGGGGAGGGGAGGGGGGCCATAGCCCCCCCTGCCACCACTTGGGTCCCCCTAGCGGCCACCCCTGGTCCCTGCCTCTGGACCATCTAACATAATTTTATAACTTGTTTTTCTGCCATATTTTACATGTAGTAAATGTTTAAGAATAATTGATGTGTGCTGTATTTTGTTAATAAATGTTAACAAAATGCAGCAAAGTAGGACAGATCACACTGTCAAGGTGCATTCAGGTCAAACGTGAATGGGCGTGCAGCGTGATTACATTTTAAAATGATTTTGATGTGTCACCCCAAGATTTTCAGAGGCCCCCATGTGGGCCCCCCATGAAAAATTTCTGGAGGCACCCCTGCGCAGTGACTTGTTTTTTTTTTGTCTCTGAGAGTTTCTAATTAGACTGTCAAATTTCAAGTTTCCACGTATTACAGTTTTTGCTTCCCATGCATTTTTAGCGGAGAATAATAATAATAATAATAATAGTAATAATAAGACAAAGAAGAATAATCAAAAAAAAACCCCAATAGGTTTCCTACAGCACAGCTGCTTGGAACCCTAGAAAATGTAACACACTGAAAACAGAAAACTATTTAAAAAAAAGCGCACTAATTTTATGAGAAAAAAGTTGGAGATTTTTAAAATATATCTCAAAATTACAAGAAAAAAATATCAGAAAAGTCTCTTTTTAGGAAAAAAAATCAACAGAAAAACACAAGTGGAAAGAATTTTGACAAAAAGGACCAAAGTTGGAAGAAAAAATATATGAATTGATCACACAAATGTCATATACTCAAGAAAAAAAGAAAATTGATGAATGAAAAAGCCTCAAATTTTCACAAAGTTTAAAAATTTTGTGAAAAATTACAAGAAAAATGAAGGAAGTGTAGTGGTCTGGACAGGGCTGCAGTTCCCTGTCCACACTTTGTGTTTCTTTTGAACTCATTATCATTATTATCATCACTATTATAAGCGACTTTCGCATCTCGGCTCACGCAAAGCATCATGGGAACGTAACTACCAAACATGCTCTATCAATACATTTAATTTATGGAAAGTTCCTGATCTACGAGCATATTGTATGGGGTCTTCCTGGTTGTACCCGCAAACGCAAGGATGAACTAGTCGCGCGTATTCGCGGCCACATTGCAGAAATTGGCCAAAATGGCCCCCCTGTATGTACGCTGACATAACAGATTTTTTGTTGTCAAAGGACCAAGCACCCTTACTTGCGAGACTCAGAAACAACTACAAAGAAGGCAAGCGAGTGGTTTGACAGCTCAACTTTGGTTTTGTCATTTTGAGTAAATTTCACTACAAGGCATAGTCTGCTTACTTAGATCTATAGGTTGATACTACTGTAGTTTATGTACCACACGTTTTCAATGATTTGCAATTTTATCTTATACCAGCCTGCTTATCAATGGCCTTAATTACATGTGTGTGTAGATCAAGCTTCATTACCAATACACAAAGAACTATATCCTAGATCCCTGCCTGCCTGTCCGTACCTACTACTTCAGGGTTTAGACTTGTGTCAGTTAGGCTAGAACTTGAACAATACACAACACTATTTAATTATGTTATAATATACTTACTGCTTTAATCCAACAATTACGTCCGTCTGAATCCTTCAGCTCCATGGGGAATGTATATAATGTGAATGGTGGCGGACATGTGCACACGCTGGTCCCGAAGTTACACGCATGTATGCTGCAAGTTTGCTTTTCCACCGCTCTAGATGATACATACCGTTCCACACTTCACTACGGCACAATGTGCACCTGGCATAACGGCAATTTAAAGCTTAAAGCAGACTTTAAACGGCAATTGTTCAGGTGTGACAGTACTGTCTCTATACAAAAGCAAGGCGGCTACCGGAATGTTTGGTAGTCGTGAACTTTGAACTTCACATAGTCTACACATGCGCATTCGTAATGCGAAAGTCACTTATTGTCTGTGTTTCTGCTTCTCTCTTCATTTCGGGCTTATTTGCGGTGACAGCACCGTCAGTTACTTCTGCTCCTCATTAGTTGCATTTTCTGTTGTTAATTATTGACAGGTGTTTCTGATTGTGTTAACCAGAACTCACTTTCAGTGTGGCGATCTACTGCTAAGATGACTGTTTAGTTGTCTGATAGTTTATTTTTTGCTGCATCTCCACTTCGCTTGGCACAATTTATATTATCTTTTTTCTAAAGTTGCTCACAGTTTAGGTTCATTTTCTCCATTTATCCTGCCGTACAAGTTTATGTTATTTTTTTCAGCCTCATGCTACATTTTGTGTTTTTTACAATAAATTATGTTTCCTTTTCGCCTGGCGAGTGGGTCCTCTCCTTTGCCCCAAAGAGGCCAACATGACAGAAGAAAAATTACCTCAAAATAGCAATAAAAAAGTTGACAATTTATGAGAATGGTCCAAAGGCAGATACAAAAATTCAACATTTGAGGAACAAAAACTCATATTAATATGCAAAGATGTACTGTATAATAAAGTCTCAAAATTACATCACATGAAAAAAAGCAAGAAAAAGACTAAATTTACTAGTACCTATAAAGTGACACATTTACATGGAAAAGTCACGTTTTAGAAAGAAAATGCTCCAATTTTACAGGGAAAAGTTGCAACCTGACAAATTATTCAGAGAAAACTTGCGTATCTAAAAGAAAAAAAAACAACAACTATATTTCTGTTGTTAACAGGTTAACTTTTTCTTTTCTCCCCCTCTGGAAGGGCAGCTCAGACAAAGACACCAAAAGCCTGAACCTGTGCACACACTTGTTTCAAATTATAATAACAGTGTAATAAACTGAATACCTGAGCAAGTTTACATCTATTTTTAAGCACGAGATCCTTTGTAGTGTAATGAAATATTTACCCGCGGTGTTCTCACTATGCTTCACATACTACAGCAGCCCAAATCTGTTCGAATACTTCGCCCATCACTGCTATGACGCCACTCCTCACTTCAGGCTTTGAGAAACGTCAGAAGTAAGGAGTATAAAATCTCACGATTAAATACGAGACTTTGAATCTCCAAAATTTTGTCCGGACCGAAGAGCGACATCCGATGGGGGGGGATCGACACTGAGATGAGCTGGTCAAGGTAAGAAGCTAAAACTCCGTGGAGACACGTACAGCAGCATAAATGACAGGATTAGAAGTAGACAGATGTTTTGCTTTTTGTTTAAAAGGCAGACAGTCTCGTTTCCTCCGGGACGATGATAACACTGACATCCTCCTCACACAGGCGCGCTCATGTTTACCTGATAGGATGTTTTTGCCTTCATTTGTACACAAACGCAGTTTGCGGGTGCCGGAACTGTCAGTGTGTGCCGACTTTGTGCTCCTCGCCTGGGGTTTTTTTTTTTGGCTCTTGAACACTGCACCGTGATGCCATGTTAGGGGCGTAATCTCATGCGCACTTTCTAAAAAATAATAGGCGGCTGGGTGATGTTCTAGACGCTGATGCAGAGGCAGCAGCTCCGGATGAGAGGGGAGCAGGTCCGCCATGTGATGATGGACGCGCTGCTGGCTGTTATTGAACGCTTTGACGAGGGGATTGACAGGCAAACGGCTTCGTATTAACTTTTGAATGTTTGCAGGAGTTAGCAGTCACGCAGCATTTGCACCATCCGAGGGATTGTCAGCCTACTGTACCGTGGAAAGAGACCTTTTAAGTAATTTTAGGTAAAAAAAAAATAAAAAAAATAAAAAATCGACGTTGAGCCAGAAAATATATTTGGGATAAATAAATAAAGGTATAACAGTTTTTTTTTTATTTTCCTGTGCTCTGTAGCTACTACAGCCAGTAATGCAGTTTTTGCTAAAGCTGAAATATTAATTTAACATATTTTCTAACTTGTAAGTGTAAATATTTTTATTTTTTTAATAATAATTTGCAATCTGTGTAAATTTGTGGCTTGCTATTTGCAACTTGTTCCTTGCATTTTTTTTTTCCTCTTAAAAAATCTTCCTCTTAAATCTTAAAAAATCTTAAAAATTTATGGTTAAAAAAAATCTTTTTTTTAATCATAAATTTGCAAGTTTTTTTTCCTGATAAATTAGCATCCTTTTACTTGTAAATTTGTGACTATTTTTCGAGATTTTAAAAACTTGGTTCTTGCATTTTTCCTTATAAATTTGCAACCTACTTATTGTACACGTGCACTTTTTTTTACATAAACTTAGTTTTTTTAATTTAATTGAAATATTTTTTTTGTAAAACTATTTTTTTTCCTGTGAATTTACAACTTTTTCCATGTAAAATTGTGACTTTTTGCCTTTATATTTATAACTTGTTTCTTGCATTTTTACTCATAATCCTTAAAATATTTTTTATTGTAAATTTTAAACGTTTTGTCATAAATTTGCAAGTTTTTTATTACCTTCGCCAAGGAGGTAATGTTTTTACCGGGGTCTGTCTGTCTGTCTGTTACCAACATAACTCAAAAAGTTATGAACGGATTTTGATGAAATTTTCAGGAAAGGTGTGTAATGGCACGGGGAACAGGTGATTAGATTTTGGTGATGATCTGAGAGTGCATACCTCCACCAAGGGCTTTGTTTGTATTTGTGCAGCAGGATTACACAAAAACTACTGGATGGATTTGGATGAAATTTTCACCAGAGGTGGTTCTTGGGCTAGAGAGGAACCCATTATATTTTGGTGATGATCTGAGAATGCATACCTCAGCCAAGGCTCTTATCTTCTCATGGTGTGTTCGCAACAATACTCCAAAACTGATGGACAGACTTTGATGCCATTTTCACCACAAGTGGCTATAGGTCTACACACAAACCCATTACATTTTGGAGGTGCTCCATGACAAACGGAAGGAGCCTTGGCGGAGGTATGTGCTCTATGAGTGCTTTTCTATTTTCTTATAAGTTCTTTATTTTATTATAAGTATACTACTTTTCTTCCTATAAATGCAATAAGTTTATTACATCAGTTGGCTTTTGCTGAGACTTGTAACAGAAACTGCCACCTGTGAAAGTGGCTAAACGGATGAAACAGAGGGGAAATTGAGGGAAATCCAAGATTCCCAAAGCTTCAATGCTGAATAGGCTAAAATAGCACGTGCATGTGAAAGTCTCTTTGCTCACTACAAGTTTTCTCATGGGGTAAATCAGCTTGAAACAGAGCGCTGTCTAAATAAGCAACTCCTCAATACAGTATGTGTTTATTATAAAAGTTTAGGATGATAAAATTTGACTGGCATTTTTTAAAGTGTGATGGAGATAAAGTGTGGCATTCAGCCGTTGTGGTCTTATGTTTTGCTTTTAGATTATTTTAGTATAAATGCACTAAGACTTGTCGAAGACATTCAGGGCCTGTGGGATTTTGCTTTTCCAGAATTTATTGCAAGATTATCAACTGGGACAAAAAGTATTAAAAAGTGTCTTGGAAAATTGATCTCATTAACTGAATCCCAGTTAAAATGTCTGATAACCTTAAAAGCAGTAGAAGATACTTCTTCAGTGCACAGTGCAGTCCTGGGCTTAACCATATAATTATGCTGAGTATAGATTGTGCAGATACATTTTTAACTTACTCCATAGAAGCTGAAAGGAGCTAATGCGATGACATGGCATCTCTCCCTCTGCCCATCAGTATGTCCAGTCGTTCACATTTCTCGAGTATCACTCCTCCTCCTAGGCAATTGCTTACCATACTCGCACACAATAATCCTCAGGTGGGTCTGCATCAGGATTATGCTCAAGGTTAAGGTCAAGGGCAACATTTAGGAGATCTGGAAACTTGTGATTTCACAACAATTGCCATTTCTCCTAGGCAATTGCCCAGATGCTCACCAAACACACACACAATGATTCTCAGGTGGTTCCGCATTCAGGTTGAGCTCAAGGTCAAGGTCAGGGTCAAAGGTCAGGGCATCTGTGCACTCTCAATGTGATTTCATCAGGCTGGAATAAGCTACTTCGTCATTGACAGTCTGGCTAACAAGGCAAATTGTGGTAAAGGCTGCTGCATCCAGTTGAACGAGCTACATTCATCTGCGTACCCTAAATTCACACATTTTTATATTAATTTTGCATTAAATAACTACATTGACACCAAAGAGATTGTCTTTTGTCAATTCTTTCATACTTAAATGCTGCTTAATTTCAGTGCCTATGGTGCTCTGTAATCTTTGTTCTAGATATCAAAAGCTCTGAGAAGCTCCTGTCACTTGTTCATCTTCTCACAGAAACTGTCAAGGTTATGTGTGTGAAAGGTAACTTATTACGGCACTTGAATGTGCTGTGAAAGTCTGATTTTTTTAAAAATGTTATTTAGTTTTTCTTGTTACAGGGAACTAGGATCTTGGAGTCTTAAAAGTATTTGTTTTTCCAAACTCAAGGCTTTATTAACCTTCAAAATTGCAATTAGTTCTTAATTCATCTTTTAAGGGTCTTAAAATGAATGCAAATAACCACATGAAATGTGTTTTCATGCCTTTTGCTATTCATTGAATGTGTAGTCTTGTATTTTATCCTAAAGATCTTAGATTTTCCTTTTTTATGCTTATATTTTTTTATTATTTAAAGATAAATATGTTTAGGAGAGATGGCAGTGGACTTTTTAACCAGATTGTTTAACACAGTCTTGGGGAGTGAGAGGATGCCTGAGGAGTGGAGAAGAAGTGTTTTGGTACCAGTTTTCAAGAACAAGGGTGATACTCAGAGCTGTAGTAACTACAGAGGAGTAAAGTTGATCAGTCACACTATGAAGATGTGGGAAAGAGTTGTTGAAGCCAGGTTAAGAAGTGAGGGCACAATCAGTGAGTAGCAGTACGGTTTCATGCCAAGAAAGAGTACCACAGATGCAATGTTTACTTTAAGAGTGTTGATGTAGAAGAATAGAGAAGGTCAGAAGGAGTTGCACTGTGTCTTTATGAATCTAGAGAAAGCATATGGTAGGGTGTCGAGAGAGAAAGGGTGGTACTGTATGAGAAAGTCAGAAGTGGCAGAGAAGTATGTGAGGGTGGTGCAGGACATGTATGAAGACAACGAGATGTGGTAAGGTGTGCTGTAAGAGTGACAGATGGAGTCAAGGGGGGGGGGGGATTACATCAGGGATTGTCTCTGAGCCCCTTCTTGTTTGCCATGGTGATGGACAGGCTGACAGACGAGGGCAGGCAGGAGTCTCCATGGACCATGATGTTTGCAGATTACATTGTGATCTCTAGTGAGAGTAGGGAACAGGTGGAAGAGAACCTGGAGAGGTGGAGGTATGCTCTGGAGAGAAGAGGAATGAAAGTCAGCAAGACAGAATGGATGAGTGTAAATGAGAGGAAGGCAGGTGTAACAGTGAATATGCAAGGAGTAGAGGTAGTGAAGATAGAAGAGTTTAAATACCTGGGGTTAACCATCCAACACAATGGAAAATGCACAAGAGGGGTGAAGAAGAGAGTGCAGGCAGGGTGGAGTGGATGGAGACAAGTGTCAGGGGTGATCTGTGACAGAAGGGTAGCAGCTAGAGTCAAAGGGAAGATTTACAGACTTGCTATGATGTATGGTTTGGAGACAGTGACACTGACAAAAAGACAGGAGGCGGAGCTGGAGGTGGCAGAGTTGAAGATGGCAGAGTTGAAGATGTGAAGAGTCTCATTTGGAGTGACTAGGAGGGACAGGATTTGAAATGAGTACATCAGAGGGACACCTCAGGTTGAGCGGTTTGGAGACAAAGAAAGAGAGGCAAGGCTGAGATGGTTTGGACATGTGCAGAGGAGGGATGGTGGATATATTGGACAAAGGATGTTGAAGATGGAACTGCCAGGCAGGACAAAAAGAGGAAGACCACAGAGAAGATTCATGGATGTTGTGAAGGAGGACATAGAGAGGGTTGGTGTTCCAGAGGAAGATGCAAGGGATAGAGTGAGATGGAGGCAGGTGATCCACTGTGGCAACTCCTAAAGGGAGCAGCTGAAAGAAGAATAAGAATAAGAATTTGGAAGTCACAATTTTGAGAATTTAGTCTATGCTAATCTGATTTTAGAGATATCAGTATTTGACTGATAATATGGCTGTCTGCTTCTTTGATCAATTATATATTTGTTTTAGGTACTCAAAGCAATAAAACTGATTAACTAGGAAATCTGTGGTAATGGGCATTTTCTTATAATGAGTCTTGATATGATGATATGAATGAATCTTAATAATTTGTCATAATAAAAAATAGGTGCGTTAAGATGTTTCTCTTCAGTCAATTTCTTTGAAGAACAGAAAGCAAATAATTTGATTGACTAGTAAATCACTTTTAACTTTAGAGTGGTTGAAGACACTCCTGCGCTCTCAGCGACCTCATCACCTCAGTGTTAATAGATGTTACACAGGGGTGCTTTCAAGGGAGAGATCACAGCACAGGTTTCTATTATAGTGACGTCTCTTGAGATGGTACTCCTATCTAGTGCCAGCTTAGCAGAGCAGGGAAGCTGGCGGGAGGTTTCTGCGTGAAAGAGAAATGCTGTGAAGGTGCAAAGGAAGCAGGCGCACAGTTTGAAAATGCGACAGAGCTGAGTGAATGAGACACAGGGTGCAGTTCGACTGACTAATTGTGTTTCAAATTGGATCTGTGAGAGCACAACGGGGATTGGGATTGCTCCGAGCTCCCCACTGAAACATCCAAGGATGAGAAAGTTGTCAGATTTGTAGGTCAGGCTGTAGGAGTTGTTGTTAGGCAGACTCGCTCGCAGGCCCAGGTGTCACTGTGGCTTAATTCAGGGATTCTGTCTATCTGAAGGAGATGTTTTAAAGGGACAGTTCATCCCCAAATCAAATGTATCATTTTTTTTTCTAGCCTCAAGTCCTATATTTAGTGTGGATTGTTCAGTTTGGAGCATATCTGTGGAGTTATCTGTGTTCTCTTGGGAGTAACAGAACTATGTGATGGGGATGATTTAATTAATAAATGGCACATTCCTTGTGGTTCTTAAAGTGCCAAAAACTCAGTGTCTTAAAGGGATATTTTTCTGAAATAATATCACTCAGTGTGGATAATATATTGCTGCCTGGTCACACAGTTAATAGCATCATAGTCATACATGGAGGGTGTCTGTCAGCGTATGACATGTTACGCTTTGGGCTTGTAATAGACTACAGTATAAACCTACAATATTTATTAGTGTGTCAGTATTCAAACCTGAGACTGGTGATGCTACGGGGCAATGCTAGCTTTTAAAAGAGGTGCAACATCTTCATGCAGAGGTTGGAGGGCTTGTGGTGGTGTAAATCAGCTGTCGGTCATGCAGGAAAAGCATGCTTTCACCTGTGTTTAAATTTGTGTTGAAGAAGTCTTTAAATTTTCACCTTGTCTGTTTTCTTATATGTATACTGGATATGACATTATTTTCACAGTTGTGTATGCATTATATGTTGTATGTGGGTTTAAACTCTACATGAGTATACTAACTAGACTGTTGGCTGCTGAGTCAAAGTGAAATTAAAGAAATCCTTTGTGTAAGCTGTTTCGTGTAGGCGCTATTTCTTGTTTCTCCATCTACCAGCAATCAGAGATGTGAAGCTTGCAAACATTTCAGCTGAGCCGAGGGGGACATAATTAATGTTTACATGCTGTCACGCTGTCGTAACACAACCCTGCGATCACAGATCACAGGCTTCCTTCTGCTCACAGCAATGTGAACAAGGAGTAAATGTAACATGATGATTTTTTTTAAAAGTAGCCGAACACAATTATGTAGTTCCATTATACTCGTAGAAAACAGAGCATTCTTAAGACTGAACTACTCACATCAAAGCAGTCTTGGTATATAAGCAACAGTTGAAAGATGAGCTGAACATAAGCCCATTGTATGTTTCTTGCAGTAATTCTTTTAATTAATCTTAATATTTTA
The DNA here is from genome assembly GCA_020510985.1 of Pholidichthys leucotaenia. Taxonomy (NCBI): domain Eukaryota; kingdom Metazoa; phylum Chordata; class Actinopteri; order Cichliformes; family Pholidichthyidae; genus Pholidichthys; species Pholidichthys leucotaenia. The sequence continues at coordinate 310,013,117 of CM035837.1, read as the reverse complement.
GTTTGCCACTGTTGTGGTTTCTAGTAAAGCATGGTGATAGTGAAATAAAGAGATGCAAACGTCTACAGAACCACTGGATTTAGTATGCGTCCTCAGTTTAAGACGGTATTCTTTTTTTTTTTAAACACATGCAAGTGTTTCTTGTCACATTGTGTGTTTGCACATCTTCCTTGTCAGCTGTTAACTTCCCTTCTTCACCTTGCTGTGCACACCATTCACTTTGTCCGGCATGTTCTTTTAAAATCCTAATTGATTTGACAGCATTAGAGGGAACGGCACGAGTGAATCCTAGTCCCATCTGGGGCTTCTCAGAGCCTGACCCGGTTTCGGTGTGTGCTACGTGAGAGTGTGGCTCCTCTGGGATCCGTCCCCTCCCCGTGCTGACAAAGGGAAGAAGGCCACAGCTGGCCCATCCAAGCCTAGCCTAACATACCTCCACGCATCCAGAGCTTCGCATCACCTAATCTTGCCAGCTAAAGACCTTAGTGAAACACTTTCTCCCTCCTTCTTCATTGTAGGTCACCTGGTCTTTCTTCCTCCAATTTGGATAAGGCTTCCGGGGATATTTTGCCCTACAAAAAATAATTATGTTATCTCCCTAATTCCCAATTATTATGCAGAGGCTTATTTAAAAGGATTAGATTTTCACGTCTTTTTGGTGGTTGCATCAGCGAGTAGGAGAGTGAAATTTGAACATGACACTCCTCTCCTCCGTTGCAGTGAGGGGTCCCACACTTGGATGAACTGGGGGAGGAGGGAGCATGCTGAGGCTGTCATGTAAGCCGTCTCCTCTGGGGCCACCTCTCGGCGTGTGCTGCTTCCTGCCGCAGGTAGAAGTCTCTCAGTGTTTCTGCTGCCGAGGCGTCAGGGTACTTTCTCTCTTTGCACTCTCCACTCCCTCCTGCTGAGAGGACAGTACATCCCCTCTGAAAGCACTGAAATGGAGAAGGTAAGGTCTCACTTTCAGCCTTGTTTCTTATCACAAATTTCTTTAATGACAACACGACACTGGGTATTTTCTGTGTGAAGATGTTTTGCTGCCTATGTTTATCTTCTTACATTAAGAGTGAATATCGTCACTACTTTGCCATTGTCTTTGCATGGTTTTAAAACAGTAGATTTGGTCCCGCTGTGCTTTAAAACTGGATGATGTCTACATGGGAATTATTTAGTATAAGCATAAAAAGTTGACCTGTGTGAAATCTCACAGCTCCCATTTGGAACAAATTTGATGTAAACACAAGAGATAAATCATTGAAAATTGAATGATTTTAATTATGTAAACCTAAGATTTGAATGTTTAATTTTTAGTGATTTTTTTTTTTTATGTTCATACAGTATGTGCTCACAGCCTCTTTGTTATAAAATAAAAAGTCAAAACGACGTACTGTATGTAGTAGCTGATTGTGCTAATTCAGCTCTGTCTCCAAAGGGAGCTTAACAAAAGTCCTTTCACACGTTTGGAAGCACGAGAACACAAACTCTTTGAAGTGTGATTTTTGCCCAGCGTAAAGCAGCAGCACAAACCCAAAATATGCCTCCTCGCCTCTTTATCACACTGCCCCATGTGTGTGTGTGTAAAAATGTATGTTTTCTACAGAGGTGTCTTTTTTTATTCTTTCAGAGCTGCTCAGAGTGCACAGAGCCAACACTTGCCCAGAGTCTGTGTACACTCTGTAACAAGTGGTTGTGCTACAAATGCACAGATGTGCACCAGCATCAGAGAGCCCCGGCGGCTTCCCAGTACGCAGACCTACACCAGAGAGGCTCCAGCTCTCTGCCTCCTGCTGGACAAGGCAAGACGTTTGATTATACAGCAGCAGTCAAAAGTTTGGGGACAACTGCACAACATAAAAGGACCCGTCCCCAAAATACATGGAACCCCTCATTAGATGAATCTGAGAATTGAATGTGTCCGAGGTATCGATGAGTTAAAGCTTCTGTATGAATTTGAAGTCAATCCAGGCGCTAGAGTGGTGACATGCTGTCAAACGAACGAACAAACAAACAAATGGACGGGTCATACCTGTTGTATTTTGTATCGGGGTAGACAATAAAATATAACAGGAATGCTCAGACTGAACTGTATTTATTTAGGCTATGGGCTAACAGGTTCAGGTACCATCATGGACTACTTAACGTATGTATCACGCCACGCTGTGTGGAGATATCACAACATCCCCCCTCTTTAGCTATAGTATTCTATTAAACTCACTGTAGTAACCTCATCAACTATGTCTGTTTGACATCTTCCTTAACATTATATGAACATTCAGACTTAAACATATTCTTTACATAATTATAGTCTGATTGTTGAACCTTTTTTTCTTTTACACTATTGCAATAATGCGCTGTGTTTCAACGTGGCCAATCTATTAAAGAATAAAGATCAAAAGGAATAACACTGCTTGGATCGTATGCTTTGTTTTAGTTTAATGTTTATTTGAAAGGGACATTACATACTAAGGAACATTAATAGAAATGTAAGCATGCCAGATTTAGCAGTACTGCTCATTTGCATCTGTAGTCCCCCGGCAGGTCACAAAAACACACAAACATGAGAAATACACGAGAAGAACATCTGCAGAGAAACTGTACAGCGTGGATATGCTGAAGTGCAAGAGTTAAGGTGCTACAAAACAAAACATTCAAATGTCACACGAGGGAATCACGAGTCACACGAGTCACTTCAGCAATGTAACGCATACAGTCATGTGAAAAAATTAGGACACCCTGTATAAGCCTGTGTGGTTTTTTTTTTTTTTACATCTTTGGACATATGGATATTTAATATCAATGTTAAAAATACTGGGAGATTCATGTAATACAACTAAACAATTAAAAATGAATTAAAGACTTTTTTCAAATTTTCTGTAAAATGTAATTCTAAACAAATAGTTAGGAATAAAACAGGACACCCCCCATCTTTTTTAGGACACCCCCCCACATTCATTCCCACTTACAATGGCTAAAATAAATGTTAAAAAATGCAAATAAAAACAAAAACAAGGTTAGACATAGATACGTGAACATTTCTTAATAAAGAACTCAAAATTTAATGGGGTGTCCTGATTTTTTCACATGACTGTATGTAGTAGTATCAACATTACACGTAGTCTCTGTACTGTACAGGCTTTCTGATAATCCACCCATATCTAGTTTGGACCTGGCCTGCACTTTCAGTGTCATTTCCTATAGCCTCTTCAGTCTGTGGTTCTGCAGTGCCACTTTTATGTGTTTGACCTGGGTCTGGAGTCTGCAGCTCGGCAAACTGTACTCTTTTTTGGATTTGCCGGGTATGAGGAACATGTATCTCTCGAAGGTGGCTGCGAGTGCATCTTATTTTGTTCCCATTTGGTGTTTGTATGATGTAACTTCTGGGTTCATCATACTTCTGATGCACGATTCCTGGTCGCCATGTGTTGCTGTTTTTGTCCAGCACAGTCACGTGTTGTCCTGGCTGAAGTGAGGATAATTCCCTGTGGCTTGTCTTGTCATGACAGTGCTTCATGGTGATGTTCCTCTTTTGAAGGTTTAGGTGGTGTTCCTCCCTACCTGGATTGGATCAGCTTGGCAGCAGTGTGGTGATAGGTTTTCCAAGCAACAGTTCTACAAGGGACAGGAGTTTGCTGTTGATAGGTGTTGCTCTAGCTTGAAGCAAGGCTATGTGTGTTACCTCTCTGTTTCAGTGTTTTCTTCACGATTGATTTGGTGTATCTCACATACCTTTCAATGAAGCCATTACTTTTCGGGTAGTGGGGTGAACTTGTGACATGTTTTATTCCCCAGTCTTTGAAGAATCTTTGAAATGGTTCCCTTATGTACTGTGGTCCGTTATCTGTCTGAATCTCATTTGGTCTTCCAAATATGGACATATAAGTTTCCATCTTTCGGGCAACAGCTTGACTTGAAATAGGTGTGGGCATTTCTTCCACCAGTGGAAAGTTTGAGTATCTGTCTACTATCAGTAAGTACTGGCGTCCTTCTATCTCAAACAAATCAGAAGCTATAAGTTGCCACGGTTTGGATGGAATGCCATGAAGGTGGAGAGGCTCTTTAGGTTGCCCATCTTGCTGTTTGAATGTGCGTAGTGGAAACATGTTGCCAGATGCACCCGTGTCAATTTTTAGGCATGGTGTGTAGTCATCACCTTTAAGATGGGGTGGTTTCACATTCAAGATTGTGTATGCTTCTTCTCTAATTGACTTGGTGTTGATGTTGTGCACATATGACGTGCAAGATGGCCGACACAGGTCGAGCACGCAGCCTGGTGGGTCCTACATGTAAGCTCAAAAAAACAGGTAAAATTACAGCAAAACCTCTACGTTTCTTACAATCCCACCTGTTAACGGCTGCCATACTCCTGTACTCAATTATAAGTACAGTACGACATTGGCTCTTAACAACAAGATGCAGAGGACAGCTCCACCCCGCAGGTAATGGAAGCCAGTATCTCCTGTACACAAGTTACCTGGACAAAGGACAGGCCAGACCGCCAACTCACCACGGGAAATCCTGCACAGTCAACAGCTTTGTGAGATTATTCCACTTCAGCATTATCTTGGTGCTGGCGGTTGACGTGGAAATAAACCCAGGACCGGTGGTCACGGACCTGTGTGCGAGACAGACGCCTTTAATGCCTACAGGACTAGCACCGTTAATGCCTGCATCATCAGCGGAGACAACGAGACCATGATTGTTTACGGGACCAGCATGCATACGAGCACAATCGCCAGTGGAACTAATGCCGCGCACACTACCGGCACTGGCTGCGCTGAGGCAGCCCACCAACTTCACCGTCACGGACCAACAGCGGAACAGAGCCGGGATGGACTGGCGATCAATCCTCATCCCTGTAGCTCTGCAATGTGCCCTCCTCACCATGGCGCCACCAATGCTAACAGGACTAGCATGGCTAAAGCCACCATCAACAGCAGACACACCGAGACCACAGTCGTTTACGGGAACAACGTGGACATGAGCACCTTTGCAAGCGGAATCAACACCGTGCCCACTACCGGTACTGGCTGTACTAAGGTGACCCACACCAACATGCACCGCTGCGGCCCTGCATCCCACCACCACCGTGGCGGGGCAGCCTGATGGCGCCATCACGAACCAACAGCGGAACAGTGCCAGAATGGACTGGCAGTCGACTTTTGCCCCTGAAGCAGTGTAACACGCCCTCCTCACCACGGTGCACCGGAGAACCCACATCACCAGACGACCATTCAACGCAGCCCAAGTCCAGTCTCTGCCACGGGGCCGGTCCTTGCTGCAGCAGCAGCCTAGTGCACGGATTCCACCACAGCAGCAATACAACCACCAGCTGGCAGTGAGTGTAAAACTCACCACAGAAATCCTGTGTTAAAAAAACATAGATCGCTAAAAATTTTTCAAACCTTGAACCAGGCAAAACAAATTTGGGACCCTCAAAGTAAAAAAAAGTCCTGCTTGGGGGGCACTTAAGTGTACAGAGTATAATCTCCAAACGTGAACAACTAGAACATCTGCTGATAAGCTCCAATGTTGATTTTATGGGTCTGTCTGAAACCTGGTTATCATCCTCGTCACCTGAAACTGTTCTTACCATGCCTGGCTATAATGTGTTTAGAAAAGACAGGGAACAGGGAAAAGGTGGTGGAGTCCTACTATATGTTAAAGGCACCCTAAAATGTAATCAGATTGAATGGTCAAAAGATATGAATCTCAAATGTGTAGGAGTTAACATTAAGTTGTCAGCCAATATGACTTTCTCTGTTATTTGTTTATACCGCAAACCCTCCTCTAAAGCAGATTTCTATGACCAATTCAAAGTGCTTCTTAATCATCCATCCATCCATCTTCTACCACTTTTCCGGAGGTCCGGGTTGTGGAAGCAGCAGTTCAAGCAGAGAAGCCCAGACTTCCCTCTCCCCAGCCACCTGCTCCAGCTCTTCAGAGAGGATACCAAGGCATTCCCAGCCCAGCTGGGAGACATAGTCTCTCCAGTGAGTCCTGGGTCTACCCTGGGGTCTTCTCCCAGTGGGAAGTGCCCGAAACACCTCAAGTGAGAGGTGTCCAGGAGGCATCCTGATCAGATGCCCATACCACCTCAACTGGCTCCTTTGAATGTGGAGGAGCAGCAGTTCTACTGTGAGCCTCTCCCGGTTGACTGAGATCCTCACCCTATCTCTAAGGGTGAGTCCAGCAATCCTACGAAGGAAGCTCATTTCAGCCGCTTGTATCTGTGATCTCATTCTTTCGGTTATTACCCAAAGTTCATGAAAATAGGTGAGGGTAGGAACGTAGATTGGTCAGTAAATCGACAGCTTTGCCTTAGAGCTTAGCTCCCTCTTCACCACAAAAGACCGGTACAACGTTTGCATCACTGCAGATGCTGCTCTGATCCGTCTGTCAATCGCTCGCTCCAGTCTCCCCTCACTCGTGAATAAGACCCCCAAGATACTTAAACTCCTTCACTTGGGGCAGGAGCTTGTCCCCAACCCGGAGAGGACAATCCACCTTTTTCCAGCTGAGGACCATGGGCTCGGACTTGGAGGTGCTGATTCTCATCCCAGCCGCGTCACACTTAGCGGCAAAGTGTCCCAGTAAGACCTGTAGGTCATTGCTGGAAGTCAGCAGGACAACATCATCTGCAAATAGCAGAGATGAGATCCTGTGGTGACCGAGCATGACACCCTCCATTCCCTGGCTGCATCTAGAAATCCTGTCCATAAAAATTATGAACAGGATTGGTGACAAAGGGCAGCCCTGGCAGAGTTTAACACTCACTGGGAATGAATCCGACCGAGTGTTGGCAATACGAACCCTCTCATGGATCGTCACCTTATCGTGGTGGGGGGTTTGCGTGCCCTAGTGATCCCAGGAGCTATGTTGTCCGGGGCAATTTGCCTCTGGTAGGGTCACCCAAGATAAACTGGTCCAAGGTGAAGGGCCAGACTAAGAACGATCCAACAGACATGATGAATGCTAAAACAAGGATCCAGTGTACCCTGCCCGGCATGGGGTTACCGGGGCCCCACCCTGGAGCCAGGCCTGGGGGATGGGCTCGATGGCTAGCGCCTGGTGGCCGGGTTTCTGCCCATGGGACCGGCCGGGCTCAGCCCGAAGGAGTTACATGGGTCCGCCCTTAATCCGCCCTTAATCAGTGTAATCTTAAAAATGAATTAATCTTAGTGGATGATTTTAATATAAACTGGGATGACAAAAAAAATAATCTAAACATCATTACAGATCACTATAACTTAACTCAGTTAATAGACAAACCAACCAGAGTCACAAGCCAGTCAAAAACCAAAATTGATTTACTTTTTACAAATAGACCTGAAAGAATCTCCCAGACTTATAACCTTTTAACAGGATTGTCTGACCATAATATAATACTAGCAACAAGAAAACTCCCACAGAAACAGCTTTCAAATCCATTTAAGAAATCATCAGGTAACACAGTAGATTATATAATCCCCCAAAACCAACAACAAAATATAACAATGGCAATAAATGAAATTGAATGGAAGGAAGTCACCTCCTCGACATAAATCACAGCATTGACTTTTTATAACAAAAGTCAAAGAGGTTATTGCGGCATTTTCAAAAAAGCAAATAATAGAAGAAGAATCAGTTTACCATGGCTCAATTCTGAATGTCTCCAACTAATGAAAACCAGAGATCAGCTTCTTAAAATAGCTCTAAAAACAGATTAAACAACCGACAGACAAAAATTTACATCTGCTAGAAATAAGGTAACACAAACTCAGAGGAAGGCGAAGGCGAGCTTTTTTTATAACCGTTATTGAAAATGCAAAAGGAGATGGCAAAAAATTTCGAATAATATCAACAAATTGACTAATAAACAGAATAGAAAAGATGACAGAGACATGGAACTGAATATTAATAACAAATTGGTACAGAATCCCACGGTCATTGCCGCAATTTAACAACTTTTTCATGAACCCTGTGCTAGAAATATCCAATTCATTTTATCCACCTGATCATAACTCTAGCCCTATTAACCCCTCACAACCAGTTTTTGATATATTAGAAATGACTGAAAATGAAGTCGCAAATATCATCAGCTCATTGAATAGCTCAAAAGCAACAGATGAACATGGTCTTAACACTAAATTCTTAAAAGAAAATAAAGAATCTCTCATTATCCAGTTACTCAATTAATCAATCTATCTATCAGTCAAGCATGCTGTCATCCCAACTGCTTGGAAGGTAGGAGTGGTCAGACCAATTTTCAAAACAGGGAGTAAAACTGTTATAAGCAACTACAGACCAATCAGCATCTTACCTGTCATCTCCAAAATAATTGAAAAATGGGTGGCCACACTATTATGTGAAGATTTGAATGGTGGAAACACTCCCCTACATCATGCACAGTTTGGGTTCCGTGCCAACCACTCCAAGGCAGACCACGCAAAAGATTCAAAGACTGCGTGAAGCTTAACACCAGACACACTGGCATCCTTCCCAAACAATTAGAGCTGTGGGCTATGGACAGGCCAGGCTGGTGCGCCCTCACTTACCCAGGCACGAGACTACTTTGAAGAGAAGAGGCGAGCTGATGTAGCTGAAGCATGGGCACGAAGAAAGGCGTTATTACCTGGCAGTTTCCTTGCCCCTACTGCAGCTGTGTCTGCCGATTGAGGATCAGCCTAAACAGCCATCTCCGTGCTCACGCAAGAAGAGGACTTAACACATGAGGGACGGTCATCATCGGATTGATGGACAATCAAGAAGAAGAGAAGTAGGTGCTGTGTTTTTAGATCTGAAGAAGGCATTTGACACCATTGACCACAACATCCTTTTAACCAAACTTACTCAGTTTAACTTTTCAGAACACGCTATCAAATGGATGAAATCCTATTTAACCGGCAGACAGCAATGTGTAATGGTCAACAATGTCAAATCACAATATTTGAAATGTCAACTGGGTGTCCCACAAGGCTCCATACTTGGTCCAATACTGTTCTCCCTATACATAAATGATTTACTAAATGCATGCGGAAACATTCATATACAAATGTATGCAGATGACACGGTAATATTCACACCTGCAAAAAACACACAAGAAGCCACTTGTATTCTTACAACAGCGATGACCCAAATCCATGACTGGCTGAATAATTCATATCTCTTACTAAACACTAAAAAAACTGTTTGCATGATGTTCACCAAACAACGATCAAATATTACAAACTCAAACATTTTCTTAAAAGGGGAGGAGCTGCAACTAGTCAAGAATTTAAGTACCTCGGTGTGATTTTAGACTCCTCATTAACCTTCAAAAAGCACATCAAAAAAATCTGAAACATAATCAAATTCAATCTAAGAAATTTTAAACAAATTAGACCATCGCTGACAGTTAATGCGGCCAAAATGTTTCTGCATGCAATGAGCTTCTCACACATTGATTACTGTTTTCCCAACTGGTCACTCACTGGTGTAACCATAATCAAACCCATTGAATCTTTATACAAAAAAGCCATAAAAATCATTGACAAAAAATATCCCACATATCATTGCTGTCACATTTAGAAGAAATACAATCTTCTTTCTCTTGAAAATTATAAAACTCTCAAACTACCCTCCCCCCCAGGAGAATATATTAAACTGAGAACTGTCACCGGTACGACCACCAGAGCAATCACTAGACTCATTGTAAAAATTGGCTTTTAAACAACCAAAACTGTACCCGTAACTAGTGGTTGCTCGGCAGCATACGCATATACAGTGGTGTGAAAATGTGTTTGCCCCCTTCCTGATTTCACATTTTTTATATGTTTGTCACACTTAAATGTTTCAGATCATCAAACAAATTTAAATATTAGACAAAGATAACACAAGTAAACACAAAATACAGTTTTTAAAAGAAGGTGTTTATTATTAAGGGTAAAAAAAAATCCAAACCTATATGGCCCTATGTGAAAAAGTGATTGCCCCCTAAACCTAATAACTGGTTGGGCCACCCTTAGCAGCAACAACTGCAATCAAGCGTTTGTGGTAACTGGCAATGAGTCTTTTACAGTGCTGTGGAGGAATTTGGGCACGCTCATCGTTGCAGAATTGTTGTAATTCAGCCACATTGAAGGGATTTTGAGCATGAACCACCTTTTTAAGGTCATGCCACAGCATCTCAATCGGATTCAGGTCAGGACTTTGACTAGGCCACTCCAAAGTCTTCATTTTCTTTTTCTTAATCCATTCAAAGGTGGACTTGCTGGCGTGTTTTGGATCATTGTCCTGCTGCAGAACCCAAGTGGGCTTCAGCTTGAGGTCACGAACAGATGGCCAGATATTCTCCTTCAGGATTTTTTGGTAGACAGCAGAACTCATAGGTCCATTTACCACAGCAAGTCTTGCAGGTCCTGAAGCAGCAAAACAGCCCCAGACCATCACACTACCACCACCATATTTTACTGTGGGTATGATGTTCCTTTTCTGGAATGCTGTGTTACTTTTATGCCAGATGTAATGGGATACACACCTTCAAAAAAGTTCAACTTTTGTCTCATCAGTCCACAGAGTATTTTCCCAAAAGTCTTAGGGATCCTCAAGATGTTTTCTGGCAAAACTGATACGAGACTTTATGTTCTTTTTGCTCAGCAGTGGTTTTTGTCTTGGAACTGTGCCATGCAGGCCATTTTTTCCCCAGTCTCTTTCTTATGGTGGAGTCATGAACACTGACCTTAACTGAGGCAAGTGAGGCCTGCAGTTCTTTGGGTGTTGTGGGGTCTTTTGTGACCTCTTGGATGAGTCATCGCTGCACTCTTGGGGTAATTTTGATCAGCCGGCCACTCCTGGGAAGGTTCACCACTGTTCCATGTTTTCGCCATTTGTGGATAATGGCTCTCACTGTGGTTCGCTGGAGTCCCACAACTTTAGAAATGGCTTTATAACCTTTTCCAGACTGATAGATCTCAATTACTTTGTTTCTCATTTGTTCCTGAATTTCTTTGGATTGCAGCGTGATGTCTAGCTTTTGAAGATCTTTTGGTCTACTTCACTTTGTCAGGCAGATCCTATTTAAGTGATTTCTTGATTGAGAACAGGTGTGGCAGTAATCAGGCCTGGGTGTGGCTAGAGAAATTGAACTCAGCTTTCCAAAGAAGTGATAAACCACAGTTAATTTATGTTTTAATGGGAGGCAATCACTTTTTTACACAGGGCCATGTAGGTTTGGATTTGTTTTTACCCTTAATAATAAACACCTTCATTTAAAAACTGCATTTTTTGTTTACTCGTGTTATCTTTGTCTAATATTTAAATTTGTTTGATGATCTGAAACATTTAAGTGTGACAAACATACAAAAAATGAGAAATCAGGAAGGGGGCAAACACTTTTTCACACCACTGTATATGTACCCGTGCGTCACACACATATGCTCCACCTCTTGTTTGTTGCTGTCTGTTGTTGCTGTGAGGTGCTTGGATGCACGTGCTTGTACGCATACACAGCGCTTCACGTGTGTGACATTTGAATACTGTATTTTGTTTTGTAACACCTTAACCCTGCACTTTGTACAGTTTCATTGCAGTTGTTCTGCTCATGTATGATGGTTTGTTTGTGTGTTTTTGTGACCCGCCGCAGGACTACAGATGCAAATTAGCAGTATTGCTAAATCTGGCATACTTACATTTGTATTAATGTTCATTACTATCTATTGTCCCTTTCAAATAAACATTAAACTAAACTAAACTAAACATTCTTCACTGACCGTAACAGAATAAAACTCTTTTTGGTACAACTGTTCACCACTGGTTTTGCTGTCATTGATGACGTCAATGTGCAGCCCACTTTGTTGTTTATTATGTTTACTTGGCGGTCATAATTTGCTTCTTTGACATCGGCCATGGGTCTGCTGTTGCCGCCGTCTGTTACTTTTGCAGCATTTTGTCCAGTGTCCCTTTATGCCACATGCAGAGCAGATGTCATTAAATGCAGGACACTGACGAAGTTTGAGGCTTGTGTTACACCTTTGAAACATTTTTATCTTTGTGACAACATGGATTTTGTCACTGTGTGACATCCCAAGTTGATTGAGCTGTTCATTGCCAGCAGAAAGCGCTTCATATTTTCTGCCCTCCATTAAAACGTTGGCTAATGAGTAACCTTTGGGTCGTTTCTGAGAGCTTTATGAGGTATACTAGCAATGATCAGTTCAATTAATTGCTCATTGAGTTCTTCTTCTGTAAACTGACACTTCAATGCAGGTGTTCTTGCTCTGGTCACAAAATCATTAATACTTTCTTCTGCCCTCTGTCTATATTGCATGAGGTGCAGTCTGTGGATCCTGAAGTTAACATTAAGTTTCAGCTGGCCCTCAAACAAATTCCATAAGTAGGCAGGTACCTTTTTTCATCCTCTGTCAGTCCACTAGCATTCAGATGTAGTAGTTAGCAGTTAGGCCCATCGCTCATCCTGGAGCATAGGCCACCGACAACAGTCCGCCAGAGTGCTCTGTCCTGGGCTGCTCTCTCCAGCTGTCTCCAGGTCTTTCCCATCTTCTTGATGTCAGCATCGAGGTCTCGTCGCCAGGTGTTTCTTGGCATTCCTCTCTTCTGCTTCCCTTGGGGGTTCCACTTGAGTGCTTGCCTTGTGGTGTTACTGGCTGGCTTCCTCAGGGTGTGCCCAATCCATCCCCATCTTCTACGCCGGATCTCGTCCTCGGCTGGCAGCTGGTTGGTATGCTGCCACAGGTCTACGTTGCTGATGGTGTTGGGCCAGCGTATCTGGAGGATCCTTCTCAGGCAGCTGTTGATGAACATCTGCACTTTCCTGATGGTGGTCTTTGTTGTGCTCCACATCTCTGCTCCATACAGTAGGACTGACTTGACGTTAGAGCTAAACAGCCGGATTTTTGTGCGTATTGACACCACCTTGGAGCTCCAGATGTTCCTCAGCTGCAAGTATGCTGCCCTCGCCTTGCCGATTCTTGCTCTGACGTCTGTGTCTGTGCCGCCCTGCTTGTCAATGATGCTGCCCAGGTATGTGAAGGCCTCTACCTCTTCCAGCTCACTCCTGTGCAGTGTAACTGGGTCCTCATTTGCTGTGTTGATCTTGAGGATCTTGGTCTTGCCCTCGTGGATCTTGAGGCCAACTTGTGCTGAGGTGGCTGCCAACTCTGTTGTCTTGTCCTGCATCTGCTGGTGGCTGTGGGAGAGCAGGGCCAGGTCGTCTGCAAAGTCCAGATCATCTGGCTGGTCAAAGTGTCCACTGGATTCCGTTTCTTCTGTCTGCTGTTGACGTCTTCATGGTCCAGTTGATCGCCAGGAGGAAGAGGAAAGGTGACAGGAGGCAGCCTTGTCTGACTCCGGTCTTCACCCAGAAGCTGTCTGTTAGCTGTCCTTCATGGACTACTCAACAGGTCATTCCTTCATAGGAGTTCTTGATCAAATTGACCAGTTTGGTTGGCACTCCATAGTTGCGAAGCAGCTTCCAGAGGGTTTTGCGGTCCACGCTGTCGAAAGCCTTCTCGTAGTCAACGAAGTTGATGTACAGCGAGGAGTTCCACTCTAAAGACTGCTCGACAATGATGCGCAAGGTAGCGATCTGGTCAATGCACGATCTGTTCTGGCGGAAGCCGGCCTGCTGGTCTCGGAGGAGGGGGTTGACGGCACCTTTCATTCTCTCAAGTAGGATCCTGTTGAAGACCTTCCCTGGCACTGACAGAAGTGTTATTCCTCTGTAGTTTGCACAGTTGCTGAGGTCTCCTTTCTTGGGTAGCTTGATGAGGTAGCCCTCCTTCCAGTCTGCTGGTACTTCTTTTTCTTCCCATATCTTCTCAAGGAGAGGGTACAGCATCTCTACGGTAGTCTCCAGGTCTGCCTTGAGTGCTTCTGCAGGGATGTTGTCTGGTTCTGCTACCTTGCCGTTCCTGAGTAGCTTGATGGCTTTCCTAATCTCCTCCCTGGTCGGCTTCTCACAGTTGATGTCCAGGTCAGTGTCAGCAAGGTCGATGTCTGGGGGATTCGGAGGGACAGGTCTGTTCAGGAGCTCTTCAAAGTGCTCTACCCATCTATGCAGTTGTCGCTTTGTTCCCAGGACGGTGTTTCCTTCCTTGTCCTTGACTGGTCGCTCGGGCCTGCTGTACTTCCCTGACAGTTTCTTGGTGGTGTTGTACAGCTGTTTCATGTTGTTACTGGCTGCTGCTTCCTCGGCCTCCTCTGCCAGGCTGTCGATGTACTTGTGCTTGTCTGCTCTTGCGCTCCTCTTCACTTCTCTGTTGGCTTCTGTGAAGTCTTCTTGTGCCTTGGCCTTTGCTGCTCTTGTTCGGCTGTTGTTTACTGCTGCCTTCTTCTGCTTTCTCTCTTGGATCTTGCGTAGAGTGTCTGCCGATACCCACTCCTTCTGTTGGTGTCTCTTGGGGCCTACTACTTCCTGACAGGTTGACACAAGTATCTCCTTCACTTTCTGCCACTGGTTCTCGGTGGTGACCTCTTCTTCAAGCAGTTCTTGTAGCACTTGGTACTTGTTGGTGAGAGACAGTCTGAATTCTTCTCTGGTCTTGGTATCTTTCAGCATGCTGACGTTGTACTTCACCCTCTTCGTTGTTGTCCCCATCCAGTTCTTCTTCAGCTTCAGCTTCAGCCTGGCTACCAGCAGGTGGTGGTCAGATGCAACGTCTGCTCCTCTTCTCACCCTTACATCCTGTAGGGACCTCCTGAATTTCTTGGCCATGCAGATGTGGTGGATCTGGTTCTCAGTCACTAAGTCTGGTGATACCCAGGTGGCCTTATGTACTCTTCTGTGGGGGAAAGTGCTGCCACCGATGACCAGGTTGTTCATTGCACAGAAGTCTGCAAATCTCTTGCCATCCTCGTTTATCACTCCCAGTCCGTGTCTTCCCATTACTTCCTCATATCCGGTGTTGTCTTGTCCGATCTTGGCATTGAGGTCGACCATGAGGATGTTGATGTCTTTCTCTGGGTACTTGGCCATGACATTTTGCAGTCTGTCGTAAAATTGGTCCTTGACTTCTTCATAACTGTCGTTGGTTGGGGCGTAGCACTGGATAACGTTCATCTTGATCTTCTTCATTCTGACGGATACTGCGATTATTCTTGATCCATGTTCTTCCCATCCTATCAGAGCTTGCTGTGCAGGTCCTGATAACATGAGTGTGACACCTTCTGTGTGTGGAGCGTTGTCTTCTTCGTGGCCGGAATACAGCAACATCTCTCCGGTGGGCAGTCTTCTTTGTCCTGACTGTGCCCAACGGGCCTCGCTGATTCCAAGCAGTGTGAGGTTGTAGCTCTTCATCTCTGTGGCTACTTGTGCTGTTTTTCCCGTCTCATACATGGTCCTCACATTCCATGTTCCGACATTGATGGTCCTAGTCGATAGAAGGGGGGTCGGCCTTGTAGCTTCCTTAGACTCACGGCTTTCACCATACGGCGTCATATGTCCTCTTGATGAGGACCCTTCCTCTCCCAGGGCAGTAGTCTTTTGGTCTGCTGTTGGCGTTTCTGTAGCATACAGGGTTTTTACGGGGTGGGGTTGCTAGCCCCATGCCCATCCCTCCTCCTTTCTCATCCGGGCTTGGGACCGGCCATGGCGGAGTTCATTCAGGCGCGTTAACTCCTCATCCCCGATGCCATGGCAGATTTTTCTGGCTTGTTTATCATCAGCTTTTACTGTATGCCTTCATATTCCAAGTAAAGCGTCATTTTTTGTCTGAACAGGGAAATAGCTTTGCTCAAGTCAGGCTCTGACCAGTTCATGACAGGAAAATGCAATTCCATTATGCTACTTCGTCGTGCCATTGCTAGTTGGCTTGTTTACTCACGTCAGATGTTAGCTCGATTAGCCTCAGCTCAGCTGCACATAGGGTTGCCAACTTTCTTACAGCCAAATAAGGGACAGAGGGTTTTAACTATTGCTCAGTGCCACAATGTTGTGGACATTAGTGTTGACATAATATTGGGATTTTTACCTTGATAATACCTTAAAAATATTGATAGTCATCATTGTCATCGGCCTCCGTCGATCTGTGATGATCATGGAAGAGAATCCTAGATGTCTACTCTGCTGGAACAGCACCGCCTGTGGCTGAACAGGCCGATGCGCGAATGGCAGTCCCTGTCACACAGGTTGCACTTGTGGATGGTCTCCGTGCTGCTGGGTCTGTGGCGGTTCTTCCTGCGGGTCCTTTTTTCATCTGCTGCAGCAGTCAGTTTTTCTTCACCCGCCTTGAGCTGTCTGGTCAGGGTGCCTCTCCATTTGGAGCGGTCCATTGTGAGGTCCTCCCAGCGCTCTGTGTTGATCTCCAGGGCCTTCATATCTCTCTTGCAGACATCTCTGAAGCGCAGCTGTGGGCGGCCAGCGTCTCTCCTGCCAGTCGCCAGTTCTCCATAGAGGACGTCTTTGGGGATTCTGCCATCCTCCATACGGTGAACATGGCCTAGCCAGTGGAGCCTGCGCTGCCTGAGTAGAGTAAACATGGAGGGAAGGCCGGCGTGGGACAGGACTTCTGTGTTGGGCACTTTGTCCTGCCAGGATATGTCCAGGATGCGGCGAATGCAGCGCAAGTGGAAGGAATTCAGTCTCTTTTCCTGCTGGGCGTATGTTGTCCACATCTCACTCCCATAGAGCAGTGTGCTGATGATGCAGGCATTGTACATTGCCATCTTCGTCTTGACAGTGAGTTTGGGATTCTCCCACACTCGTGTGGTGAGGCGAGCGAGTGTGGAGGCTGTTTTTCCAATCCTCTTGCCGATCTCTGTATCAAGGGAGAGGTTGCTGCTGATCGTGGACCCAGGTACGTGAACTGATTCACGACCTCCAGCTTGTAGTCGTCGATGGTGATGGTTGGTGGTGCTTCCATGCCTTGCACCAAGACGTTAGTCTTGTTCAGGCTGATGGTAAGCCCGAAGTCCATGCATGCCTGGGAGAAGCGGTCCATCAGGGTCTGAAACTCCTGCTGTGTGTGGGTCGCGACTGCAGCATCGTCTGCGAACAGCATGTCTCTGATTAGAGCCTCACGTACTTTGGTTCTGGCTTTCAGGCGGGCGAGGTTGAAAAGCCTGCCGTCAGATCTTGTATGCAGGTAGATTCCCTCTGTTGCTGTGCTGAAGGCATGCCTCAGGAGCATAGCAAAGAAAATCCCAAAGAGGGTTGGCGCAAGTACACAGCCCTGTTTCACTCCGCTGTGTATATTGAATGGCTCTGAGACATTGCCGTCGTACTGCACCATTCCCTGCATGTTGGTGTGAAACGATTCGATGAGGCTTTGCAAATTTGGCAGGATCTTGAAAAGGCCCTCTCTGCTGACCAGATCGAACGCTTCGGTGAGGTCGATGAAGGCGACGTACAGGGGCATGTTCTGTTCTCTGCACTTCTCCTGGAGTTGGCGGATGGAGAATATCATGTCCACCGTTGATCGCCCAGTGCTGAAGCCACACTGAGACTCGGGGTAGACACGTTCGGCAAGCTTCTGTAGATGAACGAGGACAACTCGTGCGTAGACTTTGCCAACAATGCTGAGGAGGAAGATGCCCCTGTAGTTGTTGCAGTTGCTTCTCTCCCCTTTGTTTTTGTAGAGGGTGATGATCTTGGCGTCCCTCATGTCCTGTGGTACAGCACCTTCCTTCCAGCACTGGCAGAGGACGTCATGCAATGGCAGCAGTAGGGCGGTCTTGCAGTGCTTGATCAGGTCGGGGGGTATGCTGTCATTGCCAGGTGCCTTGCCAGCGGCCAAGCTATCAATAGCCTTGCTGAGTTCGTCGATGGTTGGCTCGGCGTCAAGTTCATCCATGGATGGCAGGCAAACATGTTTAATACTACAAGGAAAAAAAATACCACACTGTATACCTAGAAATTTCAGATTTTACAGAATACAGAATCTCAGTTTAAAAATGTGTAATAGCTATGTTTTTAATAATGGATTACATTTATATAGTACTTTTCATGACACCCAAAGACACTTTACAGTGAGTCCATTATTCTTTTACTCCACAGACAGTGATAGTGGTAAGCTACCTCTGTAGCCACAGCTGCCCTGGGGCAGACTGATGGAAACATGGCTGCCAATCCATGCCAACGGAATCTCAGACCACCACCGAACATGTATTCACATTCATACATCAGTGTGATGAACCATGACCACACTGGAGGCAAGGTGGGTAAAGTGTCTTGCCCAAGGACACAACAGTAAGATGGGGGGAATGCGACTGGAACCGCAAACCCTCTGGTTATTGGGCAACCTGCTGTACCTCCTGAGCCACTACGGCCTCACTTTTGTTTCTCTTTGAGAAATAATGCAACTTTGAGCTAGAAAACACAACTACACTGCAAAAAGTCAAATATAAATACAATGAAATAAATTAAGGCTGTTTGTTTTTTTGTATGACAGGATATTTATTCTTGCTGTACAATTTATGTATAAGAAAATTTTACATGCTACAACAAAAAAAAATATGGCAATAGATAATTCAGTCATCTTCTTCCGCTTAATCCTTTTCAGGTCGCAGGAGGGGGGGGGGGGGCTGGAGCCTAATTAGAAAAAAAATCTGCCAACAAAGTAAGATTAAATTGCTTAAAACAAGTAAAAACTTTCGTAAAGCAAGTAAAATCTTACAGAAAACTGCTCAACAAAAAGAAATTTTTGTCTTGTCAAAATTATCTTGTGAGAGAAAAACAAACATAAAGCCTTGATTTAGGATATATTTTCTTACTGAGATTTCCTTTTTTACGGTGTGACAGATACTGCCTTCAGCATAAAATTACATAAGTGAAGTATTCCTGATTCAAACAGTACACAAAAACCTGCACAGATGGCTGAAAAGCACTGCAAATATCATGTCTTACCTTTTTAAAAGTGCTTTCTTCTGGCCTTCTTTAAAGAAAAATCCTTCATTGTGTCCTTTAAGTCCAGCTCACGAATATCGTCATACTCTATGGATGCATGCTTGATCTAGTCCCACACACAGCTGTCTGATGTAAGGAATCATGTGCTTTCTTCTCCCTTCTCCTCCAGTTGAGTGCTTTAACGGCCCACCTGTCTCCTCCCTGCAGTAATTAGCAGCCTCCTCCACTCGATGCTCCAGCTTAGAAAAATCCCTTTCACTGTGATTTTTTGAGCAATTCATTTTCCCTAAGCTCTTTTCCTCTCAATAATTTTATGAGCGCCACTTTCAAACTTTTTTCCGGACAATGACCGAGCTAATTACTTCTTACCTCTCACTGGTGCTTGCATAGTCACATGTCAAAACAATTCCTCTGATAGGCTATTGTTATGTGGAACCCACGTGAGGCACTTGTAAATTAGACCAATCAGCAGCCACACATGAATATCAAGTCATGGACATAGAATTTGACCAATTAACAACAATGTGATCTTTTTCACTGGCTCATGATAGGTTCTGATCTTCATAGGCCCCTGGGCTTCAGCCCAGCCTAGCCCATTCATTAAGCATTAAGGCGGCCTTGACTATACGGGACAATGCACGTCCTGCTTGGGACAAACATATTTAGCCCAATAAATGGGATGTCACGGCTAAAACGGGACAGTTGGCAACCTTAGCTGCACAGCAATAAACGTTGCACTATCCTTGGACAGGCCTGTTCACAGCATGTCGTAGTTAAGTCCACATCTGTTGCAATTTACCGCTGCCACCATGTTGTATTTTGTATCGGGGTAGACAATAAAATATAACAGCATTGCTCAGACTGAACTGTATTTATTTAGGCCAGGAGTTAATAGGTTCAAGTACCATCATGGACTACTTATGCATCACTCTGCGCTGTGTGTGCCACTGGCTATACAGTACGTGTCATAAGCAGATATCACAACAATACCCTACTCAGCTTTGTTGCATGGGGTGTAAAAAAAAATTAAAAATGCTAAATTACACTACCAGTCAAAAGTCTGGATACATTTTCTCATTCAAAATAAATGTGTAGCTGTGTCCAAACTTTTAACCAGCACTGTATATCAAGACTTGAAGAGCTCCACTTTGTAGGACTGTAGATTTGAATACCAGATATTTGTGTGTTTAGCCATTGCAGAGATGAATGCATAGTTCAAGTGGGATTTGAAGTCCTCGGATTATTCCTTTTTTTCTAATATTAGTGCTTTGCTATTTAAAGCACATAAAGTATGCCGATTGCTTTATTGTGAGCTTCTTTTGCAGGTCTGCTCTGCAAAAGTTGTAAAGTCATAACAGCATTGTCCTTCATTGTAATGTTGGAGTGTTGCTCTTTGGGTACTTGTGAGAAAAAGTGTGTAAATGCTTTGACAGACAGGATGTGGTCAGTCAGATTAGGTTGATGCGCTAGAGGTGGTGCTCAGCTCTCTACTGCAGAGATCTGTTTTGATCTGCAGGCGTTAGGGGGTTTGCTGAGGTGAGTCGGCCATCAAAGAGCACCAGGGCTACATTCATTAGTCATTAGCCTTCAGTACCAAGCTGTTGTTAGATGGGTGCAGGCCATCAGTTTCTTCAGTGACCTATTTGGAAATAAGATAAGATAAGCCTTTAAAGTGTACTTCAAAGACAGAATTGACAGCTTTGAAATATTGTTAGCTTGCATCTCTTCCACACAGTGTGTTAAAAATTGTACTTCTGCTGCTGAAGCTTCCTTTAACTTAAAACCATTTCCCACAACTGTAGGCTATCATTTTTTTTTAATCAAAGTGCAGAGGTAGGTCTTCTCTGATACTGCCTGCCATTTTAACTTCACTGTTTACTGTAAACATCCTACTGTTAGAACTACACATCTACATGAAAAATCCCCTTCTGTTTATGAGTCTCATGTAAAGCTATTTATACTGTGAGTAGGGTATTTACAGAATTGTGTTGTTGAATACTATACCAAGAATAGAGGTGTTTAAAACACTGGCGCCACAGCAGAGTGTCCAGGCATTGATCTCTTCATTGTGTGTAATATAGATTGCATAAGCTAAAGAACTACAAATTTACCTCACTTGATTAACTGCATCAGTAACATCATGTCATGAATGGCTCTCACGAGCCATTAAGGAGACGCTATAGGCGACCGGTGAGTTTGCGTTACTTTATTAATAAAGGGCACTCAATATACAAATAACAAAGTAAAGAACCATGTGGGGCAAAAACACACTCATAACTTAGAATAACACACTAACCCGGGAGAAAGGCTAGGGAGACAGCGAGGGAAAAACACACGCTGGGCAGCAGCACTTACGAAAGGGTGAAGAGCAGAGACAACGGGAAACTGGAGTTGGGCGTAGGAACTCCAGTCGTGGAAACACGATGTCCGTCTTTCCTTCGTTTAGGTCGCAGCGAGGAGTGATTTTCAGCTGCTCCCTTAAATGGGGGACAGAACCCAATCAGGAGCGGGGAAGGTAATTAATAGTGATAACAGACAGCTGTCCCGGAGCAGCTGGGCTTGACAGCCGGAAGTCTGCTGAGACACTGTCAGACTAGAGCCTCGGAGGAGGCCGTAAGACCAGGCCCGGAATGGGGTGGAGCTGGAGGAAAACTGGACAACCTGAGCGCGGATAGCAATCAGCGCTCAGGCGTGACAGTACTCCCCCCCCCCGAGCCGCGCCTCCCGGCGCTGGCTTAGCCACCCCCCTCCAAGGGAAGGCCACCAGGGGCGACCCAGGGGGGGTGGCGGGGGACCAGGTCAGGGGGGAGAGAAACGAGGAGAGAAGAAAAAAAAACCCCCAGGTAATAGAATGAATAAGATGACACATGCCGCCCAACGGGCCACAACAAAAATACAGATACACTCGAAAACAATAACACTGCGAAAAGGGAGAAAGAAAAAATACCGTACACTAGAGCAGGCAAACAGATCCTTACAATCAGAAATAAAAAGGTGAACCTGGAGGCCTAACTCAGAACACAGCAAAGTATACCACAAGGAGGAAAGCATGTCTGCTTCGAGGTTCCGTACAAACACTGAGAAAAAAATTTAAATTTGTGAGAAAAGGTTACAAATTACAGGAAAACAAAAAAAATTCTTCAAATTTGTGGGGTGAAAAGGCAGAGAAAAAAAAAGCACCCGGCGATTACATGGACAGTCTAAAATAAAATAACTGTCACCCCCCCTCTGCAATGACCACAAGATTGATAAGAATAACTACAGAAGGCAGGGCAAAATGACAAGACCCAAGATGCGGGGACATAATGACATAGTCATGAAAAAAAAAAAGGGAAAAAACCACAAGGAACTTAGGGCGAGGACAAAGCAAAATTTGTGTTCTGATTAATAACAAACACAAAAAGAAGGGCAATCCACACACAAAACTACTAAACAGTCAATCTTTCCAGGGACGCCGGCAGGTGGAGGGGCAAGAGATGACAGTTCATCCGGCGGGCGACCCAGACCTGGATTCCACCTGGCTAGGAGCGACATCCACAGTTCGGGCGGCCTACCCGAGTCCCAGGCTCGGGAACACAGTATCTCAGGTGGCCGACCCAGATCACCGAACCAACCAGACGGTTCCGCAGGCGGTCGTCCCGCGTCCTCAGACCACCGAGAGCAGAGGGAGAATCTTAGGTGCGGCTTCCTCACCGGGGGGGGGGGGGGGGGGGAGGCAGATGTGCGGGACAGGATCAGCCCGACGCCCAGGGAAAGCGAACCCCCAGGTCCCTCGCCGGCCTTTAACCGAACCGGAGCTGCACTCTCGATGGGCCCCGACTGGGCCGACGCATCGCCCACGATGGGCCCCGATTGGGCCGACGCAGCACCAGGGGCGAACTCCATGCACCGAACCGGAACCTCCGTAGCGACAGCCAGAGCAGATCCGTCTCCGGTGACCCTGGGGAAAGGCTCAGAGGAACAAAAGGAACCGAGATCAGGATCACCGGTAGCGGCAGAGCCCGGCGAGACAGGCTCGAGTGCAGGGGATGGCTGCACCCGGCTCGTCCCCCCGAGAGACAGGCAATAATGCTCCAGAAGAGGAGGAGAGAAAGACAAAATAGAGCACTTGCCTGATCTCGGGTTCTACCGCCGTCCAGGACTTCGATGCTCCAGATTCAATATGCAGGAGTTCGTCTTCCGGCTCCCACTCGACTGCGACGGGCTCCGCAGCCGGCATGATGGTTCCCACAGTTTGAAGATCTCCCGGCGCCGAGGTCCACGTCGAAGGCCCGCACGGCGTGGTGGCAGGGGATCTGAGTTCTGCGGTGCCGAACCCTTCCTCCGTGGAGACCCGGGGACGTTTGATCGTCGGCGCAGGTTCCAAGTGGCAGTCCGACCTCCTCCTCTGCCCATGACGTGGCTGCGGGGCTGGAATCAGGCTTTCCAGGGCCGCAGGCTCCCTCCTCGTCCGGCGGTGTAGTCCTAGAACCGGGGAACGCTCAGGGAGGAGAGACACAGAGGGCGCAGGTTCATATTTTATGTCTGCAGCAGGTGGAGAGAGCTCAGGGGACCGTGAACTCCACCTCCAGGAATCAAACAAGGCAATCCACCCAATAAAGGAAGAGAATGAAAAGGCACTTGCCTGATTCCCGGAGAACCGGTGGAACCTGCCGCAGTGGACTTGAGTCTTCCCTTCCCCCGCTGGATGGAAGTGGAGGACCCCCTGGGAAGATGAGGAGGAGCCTCTCGCACCGGATCAGGACCGGGGGCGTCCGGAGACGGACTCATGCATCTCACAGCGGTTGGAGTGAGTGTCGAAGAGAAGGGAGAAACAGCCGAGGCGAACCGGGAACCAGGAGCTGACGGGACAGTGGGGAGAGATGACCCAGAAACGGGGGCGGCTGATTCACCTCTTTGGCGGGACATGGAGGCAACAGCTGGCAGGGAGGCAGAGTTCGTGTGTCTACCCGGAGCTGAATCCGGACAGGGTTCTCGCTGAGGTGTCTGAGAGGGTTGGGAGCGATGTCTTCTGGCCGAGGGCGAGGCGAATGTGAGGTGAGGGAAACGCCGCTCCTGCGCGGAAACTGAAGCGAGCAGGTCAGCGTATTCCGGATAATTATGCAGCTCAGGGTTCTTCTCTACCAGCCTGACCACCGCTGTCACGTGCTTCATGATTACAGTGGGATGGATGGCGGAGCGAGCGGCAGCCACTCGGTCCCGAATGCAGATTGCTGTCACCTGTATTCTCTCCGGGGGAATCCCTGCAGACGTCACTGTTTCATGAGGGTGACCCCTGGGTGGTGCGAACTCCTGGGCTGGATCGGAGGCTGGAGCGGGATCCCGAAGCGAGGAGCGATGGTGCCTTGTCTTCGGCTTCCTGCCAGGGTTTTCCTCCAGCCCACGGAGTCTCTCCTGGAGCGCAGAGATGTCTGCCCTCCTTGCCTTAACTTCAGGGTGATGGAAGTAGCGAGGGAGGCTGTTAATTATATCCTCAGCGAGGTCCAGGTGCCGGCGTACATCGCTAGGAGTGTCATAGAGGCCCGTGGTGAAAAGCGTCCCATCCATGTAATCCAGGGCTTCTGTGAGTTCGTAGCCTGGGCGCCGCACGCGCCTCCTGAAGGACAACATAATTCCAGCTCGCCAGTACCCAGAAGAAGGGTGAAAGACAACAAGTCCAAATAGCAAAAACTCACGGTCTCCGGCGTCTCAGTTTGGCTGCGACCTACTGTCATGAATGGCTCTCATGAGCCATTAAGGAGACGCTATAGGCGACCGGTGAGTTTGCGTTACTTTATTAATAAAGGGCACTCAATATACAAATAACAAAGTAAAGAGCCACGTGGGTCAAAAACACATTCATAACTTAGAATAACATACTAACCCGGGAGAAAGGCTAGGGAGACAGCAAGGGAAAAACACACGCTGGGCAGCAGCACTTACGAAAGAGTGAAGAGCAGAGACAACCTGAAACTGGAGTTGGGCGTAGGAACTCCAGTCGTGGAAACACGATGTCCGTCTTTCCTTCGTTTAGGTCGCAGCGAGGAGTGTATCTCAGCTGCTCCCTTAAATGGGGGACAGAACCCAATCAGGAGCGGGGAAGGTAATTAATAGCGATAACAGACAGCTGTCCCGGAGCAGCTGGGCTTGACAGCTGGAAGTCTGCTGAGACGCTGTCAAACTAGAGCCTCGGAGGAGGCCGTAAGACCAGGCCCGGAATGGGGTGGAGCTGGAGGAAAACTGGACAACCTGAGCGCGGATAGCAATCAACGCTCAGGCGTGACACATCAGTCATGTTGTCCTTTTTTACCTGTCTTGTCCAGCAGCTTAGCAAGCATAACAGATACATCTACTCGCCTTGTTGTGTGTAGTGATATTTAATAAAATGTAGTGTAATAAGGTACAGGAATTATTTAATTTATTTAATAGTGGGTGTGCAAGGGGACAGAGTTAAACCGTCGCCCCAACACTCACTAAATAAAATAGGAAAGCACTCGTAAAAAGGGGCACCAGTTCTAAAAGAACAACTTGTTAATTAATTTAATTTCAATTAATTAATTAATTTCCATACCTTCAATTACTTAATGAATAAGTCTCAAAATTTAGTGAGTTCTTCTACTGCCGTGACCCAGAAAACATATATGCAAAGGAAAAAACGCTTCAACATCTCTCGTTTAAAATTTTATTAAATGAAACTCATTCAGGTTTCATGACATGGCATTCAAATGATGAATAAACAGATTCAAATGATAAACAGGTGTTCAATATCACATCAACTGTTAATGGATTCCTGAGCATAAAATCTATAGTTAAACCTTTGTGGAACCAAGAGGAAACCAGATTTTGTGTTTCAGCTGTAATGTAATGGAAGGCTGAAGTATCTAGCAAAACCAGAATGCAATTTTATGGGGAAAAATTCCATAAGCTGATTATCTAAAAAGGAACTTCTCAATTAATCTTAATCTACAAAAATGGAAGGAGGCTGCTTAAAAATGAATAAAAATTTTCCTTCAGTTTATAGCCTTGTCCTACGGCTGAGGGACTAATTGTACTATGAAATATTGGTTATGCTCAATTGTAATTAATATTTTAGGACTACATTTAAACCCAGCAGATAGGAAAATGGGAGTCTCACTTACGAACAGCTGTAGGTCCAGGTGTTCAGCGGTGGTCAGTGCCAGACGGTGGTATAAGTTCGGCAAGGCTCAGCGGCTCTTCCAGACATCATTCGGAACACCGGGGGAAAGCGACTGCTGGTCGGCTTTCAGATCGTTCACAGCTGTGAGAAATGTAGACTCGGATGGGGGCTCCCACGGGGCAGGCAGCGAAGGCTGGCCCCGGAGCAGGCATGGAGTCCTTTGGCAACAAGTCCAAATTTAGGCTGTCTCCGGCCCGCAGAACCAAACCAAAGACTGAAGGAAGAATGTTTTAGTCAGTTTCACCCATGAGCTCCTAGTTTCTTTACGGGGTCAGACGTGGATGAAGCCGGAAAAGAAATGTCCAAAAATCTCTATCAGTTCACTTTAAAACAGGAAAATTAAAAAGTCCACTTTAAAAACAGGAAAAGTTAAAAAAAAAAGGTCCAAGAAAAAACATTTAAATAGAATAAGAATGGCTTCTGATGTGAAGGAAAAAAAGGAAGATTTGAGAGTTTAACTCTCTTTAAAGATGAGCTCATAGAAAAAGATGATTTCTCCTCAGTTAACCAGAAAACAAGTAAAACTTATCAAGAGATGATTAAGGAAAGTTAATGCAGGATTTGACAAGGTTCATACACCCAAAAGACTTCTTAAAACTCACAGAACAATTTAAACAAAAGAAAACTGCAAAGAAAACTGCAAAGAAGTACAAAGAATGGAAAAACTCTCTACTTTTCTTCTCTGAGTATGCAGGGCGGCTCTGAAGCATTTAACTGAAGCGCGCTGATGGGTCAGGAAGCGGGACTGGCCGCAAGGCGGACCAATCATCTTCCATAAAGAGGAGTTTGAAAGGGCTTTTGTCTAATGAGGGAACATTCCTTTGTTTGTGAACAGCTAATGAAATGACAGTACTTTATCCAGCAGAAAGGCAGCATGGTGATTGGTTATTAAGATAAGATAAGATAAGATAAGCCTTTATTAGTCCCACAATGGGGAAATTCCAGGATTGCAACAGCACAGGGATAGCAACACTCAGAGCAACAATCAGAAGGCAAGAAAAAAACAAGAACAGCTAGTATACATATGTACATATTACTATAAATAAATATATATATATATATATATATATATATATATATACAGTGCGGAGCATTGTGGTTGACATACAGTGCGGAGCATTGTGGTTGGTGAATGTGCAGCAGAAAGTCTAAGCTTTCTGTCCCTCCGCGGGTGCGACGGGCCAGCTGGATGTCTTAGGGCATGATGGTGGTGACCCTCTTGGCGTGGATGCCGCACAGGTTGGTGTCCACGAAGAGATCCACCAGGTAGGCCTCGCTGGCCTCCTGCAGAGCCATGACGGCGGAGCTCTGGAAGGGCAGGTCGGTCTTGAAGTCCTGAGCGATCTCCCTCACCAGGCGCTGGAAAGGCAGCCTACGGATGAGCAGCTCCGTGGATTTCTGGTAGCGACGGATCTCTCTCAGAGCCACGTTACCGGGCCTGTAACGGTGAGGCTTCTTCACTCCGCCGGTGGCTGGAGCGCTTTTTTCGAGCAGCCTTGGTGGCTAGCTGCTTCCTGGGGGGCTTTTTTCCTCCAGTAGATTTACGGGTGTTCTGCTTGGTTCTTGCCATCACTCTTTATTATTCTGTCTTATATTTCTTGCACGCGGCCTAAACTCCAGCCCGGCACCCGCGTTGTTTTCGCCACAGTTCCTCGGCATGTCGAGCTTCTCCGTTAGCACCGGGTGGCGGTTGGAGCTAGCTAGCCAGCTAGCTAGCTCTTCCCTGCTGTATCGTCCCCCGCTGCAAACAGTGGCTCCGTCCGCCGACTCGGGAGACCCTTGGGGCGATCTGTGTGTCCGTGATATATATATAGAGTGAAAGGTGTAGAAAGAAGAAGGAAGATAAGAAAAAGGCAGTTGCAAAGGGCAGCCAACTCGTGTGGCGCTGCCGGTCCGGCGGAACCGGAGGGTTCCGAGGGAAGACGGACAGAGATTCATAAAACATTCAGTTCTTATGGAATTATATACTCAATATAAAATCTAACTAATTTAAGTGACTCAAGGCTAATATTCAGTGACCATGCATTTATACCATTACTAATAATTTTAACATTCATTTGAATAACACTCATGAAAATAAAACATTCCTAAGACATGCACTCACATTTAAATCAAGGATTAATGAATTACTGCAAACCGTTGTTGGTGATCAAAAGGGTGATGATTTTCACAGTGTTCTTAGAATCACAGGGAGATGATAACTTGAAGAAAAGCTTAATGTTTAGTCAGAATTAACAAATTGCACAATGAAACATACAGTATTCCGTAGATGTCCACTAGGAGGTACTGTTGAGCTGTAGATAATTTTTAGGTCTTTGGAATGTGAGCAGGGGGGCCTAGAGGGTTCTGGAATATGTCTAAAAGAAGAAAGGGGGCCATATATCTGCCAGCTTAAGAAGTTTATGACTTTTTAAGAGTATCAGTTCCTGGTACAAAACGGATACTATCAGCATGAACTGTCCAGTTGGGATTTGACTCCAAGAGTTTATGGTCTACTTAAGCCTTTAAAAGCAAATCCTTATCAAGTTTCTCTACAAAACTGAAATTGTTTACACTGGGGTCCTGTTGAAGACACACAACATTCTTGACCAGACCTTGAGTGAGAGTTGCTTTAAAATGAAGAAAAGTGATCTCCTGGATTGGCCTGAGGAGAAGTTGCTGCTACATGTGCCAAAAGCATTTGCTTTGAGAAAAGCTCTGCTCATATTTGATATATACTGTATCTAAATAATAATTATATGGAAGCTCTCTTGCTGTGTAATACCTTTAATACTTTATTTAAATTGTCTTACTTATACTGGACCTGATAGGGGGAATGGGGGAGCTAGTTGATGTTATGGCATGCCCCTTGCAGGGCATAAGTGAGACGCTAGAGACCAACCAGTGAGTTTGCTTGTTTATTAACAAAAAACTAGAATGACAAAATAAACAGCCACGTGGGGCAAAAACACGAACATAAACTAAGACACAAGATAATAGACTCAGAAGGTTAACTATGAACGGTAGCGAGGTTGGAGCCTGCGCTGAACAATAAACACTTACGGGAGGACGAACAAAGATGAATCACCGAGGAGACTGGAGTCGGGGAAAGGGACTCCAGTCGTGTACACGGCGGTGCACGGAGTTGTAGGTTGCAGTAAGGAGTGAGCCTCAGCTGCTCCCTTAAGTGTAGAACACACATCAATCACAGAAGGGGAATGTAATTAACGAAATGACATACAGCTGTCACAGCGCCGACTCGGCTTTGACAGCCGGAAGTCCCGTCGTGACGCTGTCACAATCAAAGTCCTGGAGGAGGCCACATAGCCAGTCCCAAAATAAAACGGGAGAACAGGGAAAATACTGAGTAACCTGAGCGCGAATGGAATCAGCGCTCAGGCCATAACAGTTGAAGGGCTATGAAGTGGTCAGAGAGAGAGAGAGCGAGAGAGCGAACACAACATGTTATCCTGCTGTTAACAAAAATTAACACCACTGTCAGCTGTCAGGACATATATACAGTAAAATAATCAGAAAACAAACACATGATGGTAACAATGGAAACATCACTGCTAGCTTCCAAAAACTGAACAATTAACATTACTGTGTTAGAAAATGTCCAGTAGACCACGACTAGGATACCCAAGTGTTTTCTTCATCCACCAACTTCTTTATGACAGCTAATAAGGAGCTTCAGTTTGAAATGTTGGCATTGCTTGGAGAGGATTGTTTTGATTCATATTGGTAAAAAGTCCAACACATTGGATTTAGCTCCAGCAAGGGGTACAGCTACATATTATTCTGACGCCTTTGATGTGACCTGCTCTTTGTTGAAAAACTGACTTATCAAGGCAAGTTAAACCTGATGACTGAAGTTAATCCAGGCAATTACTCTGATCGTGGGTTCGATCCCAGCCCCCAACCAACAGTGATCTGTGTGGAGTTTGCATGTTCTCCCCGTGTTGCGTGGGTTTACTCCGGGATTTCTCCGGTTTCCTCCCACATGCCAAAGACATGCATGTTAGGTTAATTGGCTGTTCTAAATTGTCCCTAGATATCTGTTTCCTATAGGCCCTTAGAATAGAGGGTTAGTATTAATGAAAGCGCTTTGAGTGGTCTTTGTGACTAGAAAAGCGCTATATAAGTGCAGGTTAGTTAGTAGTTAGTTAGTATATGTGTCATGAGCTGAGCACTGGGTGTTTCCGCCATGCTCAGTCTCATGGCCTTTCTCTATATTTAAATATTTGTTGTATTTTGTGCTTTTTGGTTTCTGCATATCTCGTATTGTTTCTTATTTTTGTCATTCGCTCGTTTATGTCATCATAGTTTTGTTACACTTTTATTTAGTATTAGTTTGTATTTATTTCTCGGTCCTTATTGGTTGATATTTAATTCTTGATATCGTACTGTTGTGCTCTCTCTCCGGGTTGACAGCTGTCAGTGGCACTTCCGGGTTTTTGCTCCGTTGTGGGCGGTGCCGCTGTCAGTCCCGTCTTTTCCCCTCTCATTGATCCCAGCTGACCTGGATCTGTGATCATTGTTTCTTCCTGCCCGCTCATGGTATCCACACCTGCTATCACTTGTGTTCAATTGTTTCTGGCCCTATTTAAGGATGGTTGTTTCTCTCCCTTATTGCTGGAATCATCAATAGAGTCTCACGTCAGAACCCTACTCCCGTTCTGACGTTCATCCCTGTATTCAACCTGTCTACGCCGTTGTAGTCTCTGTTCGTAAGTTTTGCTTTGTGCACTAGTTTGGATTTTTGTGTTTGTGCACTTTTTGGACTTTTTGGGTTTTGTTAATAAATATCACAAACTACAGTTCAGCGTCTGGGCCTCTTCTCTTTGTCCCGAGGGGCAGTTCATAACAGTATGAATCTGGCACCCTCCTTTCTAGTTGAACATTAGATGAGATGATACTACTGTCATGTTATAAACTAGCTAGCTTAGCACTGCACAAGTCTGGAAACAGAAATAAGGTTTAGTTTTTTCTCAGTTCACAGGAAAAATCTGAATGTTTAGAAATAAAATCAATTCAAAACAATCATTCCATTGTTCCACAATCAGAATTAATGATGCATGGGCATCTACCAAAATAACTGGTCTGACTATTTTTTTAGCTGTATTAACGCCACATTAAGAATGACTTACAGTTTGATATAGTAGTGAGTTATTTTGCATCCACACCAATGCCATAATAACTATAAACTAGAATTTTACCGACATAGTGATTTAGCAACATATCAATCACCTCCTGACACGTGATTTGATGTGACTCAGTATAAATCACTAAGGTCAGCATTGGGGGACAAGTGCTGGTTAACACCTCTATTTGTATGAAGATTTACAGACACAGTGTCATGGATAGTGTAAACTATTAAAAGTCTGTCAAGAAGACCCTCATGCCATGCTGCCTGCCACTTAATTCAGTTCAATTCAATTCATTTATATACAGACGTGGACAAAATTTTTGGTACCCCTCTGTTAATGAAAGAAAAATGTCATGGCGGCCTCTGGGCCGTCATTGGCATCATTATCTCCAGCTGCGCACAGATCCACAGGTGTTAATCAGCAGCTGTTAAAAGCCAGCGTTGCTGACAGCTCAGTACGGAGTCGTCTGTCCTCCTCGTCAGAGAAAGAACCAGAACTCCGCTCTCTGGCCTCGTCAAGGTATTCTCTTGTCTCGTCAGAAACTGTCTTGTCAAGAACTGTCTTGTCTAACACTGACTCGTCAGAGTCTGTCTCGTCAAGAACTGTCTTGTCAAAAACTGTCTCGTCAGAGTCTGTCTCGTCAGAAGCTGCCTCGTCAGGATCTGTCTCGTCAGGAACCTCTCTGGCCTCGTCAAGGACCTCTCCTGCCTCGCCTAGGACTTCTGTCCAAAGTCAAGCACGTAAGAGAGCTGTTTGTTACTCTACACCCAACCTCTACCCCTGTGCACAGGTGGACCCCCTTGGCAGCGGACCTGCGTCCCCAGCTGACGGGGTAACGCCAACACGCACACGTAGCGGTTCGCTACCACCACGACTACCAGTACGTCTTGCTCCACAAATTCCTGAATTGTTACTGTATCAGTTACAGGAGTACTGGCCACCCTTACCGGTGGAGTTTGTGTCATCGTCATCTGTCGTGTCATCGTCACCACGTTCTGTGGAATCACTCACCTCGTCATCATCTGGATTGTCATGGTCACCACGCTCAGTGGAGTCACTCGTCTTGTCATCAGCTGGATTATCATCGTCACCACATTCTGTGGAATCACTGGTCTTGTCATCAGCTGGTTTGTCATCGTCCCGGTCTGTGGTGTCACAGCCGGAGTCTCTGGAAGACCTGTCCTCGCCACAGTCACAGGTGGAAGCCTCAGCACGTTCACGGACGCCTTCACCTCCACGTTGCACGGCCGCTGGTTCTCAGCAGGACGTAACCTGTGCTTCTCCCAAGTAAGCCTCACTACTGATAGCCTGTCATTAGTGTGGGACAAAAGTAATTGTCTGTGCTTATATGTTCCAGGGTTGCCAGGTCTCCATCCAGAGTGTTCAGTTCCAGTGACCAGGATACTATCCACGCTCTCACATTTGCACTACACACCCTTTCACTATAATAAAGATTATTGTTCACTAATTTACCCGTGTCAGTGTCTGTCTCCTGGGTCCCGAAACATGTCAAAAAACCCACAATGGTCACAGAAATAACTTGAATCTTGAAGCAGACCGCCCGTAAATCTACTGGAGGAAAAGCCCCCAGGAAGCAGCTGGCCACCAAGGCTGCTCGAAAAGGCGCTCCGGCTGCCGGCGGAGTGAGGAGGCCTCACCGTTGCAGGCCCGGTGCCGTGGCTCTGAGAGAGATCCGTCGCTGCCGGAGGTCCACGGAGCTGCTCATCCGTGGGCTGGCCTTCCAGCGCCTGGTGAGGGAGATCGCTCAGGACTTCAGGACCGACCTGCGCTTCCAGAGCTCCGCCGTCATGGCTCTGCAGGAGGCCAGCGAGGCCTACCTGGTGGGTCTCTTCGAGGACACCAACCTGTGTGCCATCCACGCCAAGAGGGTCACCATCATGCCCAAAGACATCCAGCTGGCCCGCCGCATCCGCGGAGAGAGAGCTTAGACTTTCTGCTGCACATCCACCAACCACAATGCTCCGCACTGTGTGTCTATATATACTGTATATATATTTATATTAATATGTACATATGTATACTAGCTGCTCTTGTTTTTTCTTGCCTTCTGATTGTTGCTCTGAGTGTTGCTATTCCTGTGCTGTTGCAATCCTGGAATTTCCCCATTGTGGGACTAATAAAGGCTTATCTTAATCTGACAAAAGTGGTAATAAATAAAAATTCTATGAAAATTAACCAATGAAAATCAGACAGTGCTTTTGAATTGTGGTTCAACAGAATTATTTTAAAAAACAAACTCATGACACAGGCTTGGACAAAAATGATAGTACCCTTAACTTAATATTTTGTTGCACAACCTTTTGAGGCAATCATTGCAATCAAACGATTTCTGTAACTGTCAATGAGGCTTCTGCACCTCTCAGCAGGTATTTTGGCCCACTCCTCATGAGCAAACTGCTCCAGTTGTCTCAGGTTTGAAGGGTGCCTTCTCCAGATGGCATGTTTCAGCTCCTTCCACAGATGTTCAATAGGATTTAGATCAGGGCTCATAGAAGGCCACTTTAGAATAGTCCAATGTTTGGCTCTTAGCCATTCTTAGGTGTTTTTAGCTGTGTGTTTTGGGTCATTATCCTGTTGCAAGACCCATGACCTGTGACTGAGACCAAGCTGTCTGACACTGGGCAGCACATTTCTCTCTAGAATACCTTGATAGTCTTGAGATTTCATTGTACCCTGCACAGATTCAAGACACCCTGTGCCAGATGCAGCAAAGCAGCCCCAGAACATAACAGAACCTCCTACATGTTTCACAGTAGGGACAGTGTTCTTTTCTTGGTATGCTTCATTTTTGCGTCTGTGAACATAGAGCTGATGTGCCTTGCCAAAAAGTTCCAGTTTTGTCTCGTCTGTCCAATGGACATTCTCCCAGAAGCTTTGTGGCTTGTCAGCATGCAGTTTGGCAAATTCCAGTCTGGCTTTTTTATGATTTGTTTTAAGCAGTGGTGTCCTCCTTGGTCGTCTCCCATGAAGTCCACTTTGGCTCAAACAACGACAGATGGTGCGATCTGACACTGATGTACCTTGACCTTGGAGTTCACCATGAATGTGTTTAGAGGTTGTTCTGGGCTCTTTTGTTACCGTTCATATTATCCGTCTCTTCCATTTTTCATCAAGTTTCCTCCTGCGGCCACGTCCAGGGAGGTTAGCTACAGTCTCGTGGATCTTAAATTTCTGAATAATATGTGCAACTGTAGTCACAGGAACATCAAGCTGCTTGGAGATGGTCTTATAGCCTTTACCTTTAACACGCTTGTCTATAATTTTCTTTCTAATCTCCTGAGACAACTCTCTCCTTTGCTTCCTCTGGTCCATGTTTAGTGTGGTACACACCATGTCACCAAACAGCACAGTGACTACTTGTCACCCTTTAAAATAGGCTGACTGACTGAGTACAAGTTTGTAGACACCTGTGATGTTAATTAGAGGACACATCTTAGTTGAACATGTCCCTATGGTCACATTATTTTCACTCTTTTCTAGGGCTACCATCATTTTTGTCCAGGCCTGTTTCATGAGTTTGTTTTTTAAAATAATTCTGTTGAACCACAATTCAAAAGCATTGTCTGATTTTCATTGGTTAATTTTCATAGAATTTTTATTTATTACCACTTTTGTCAGATTCAAGTTATTTCTGTGACCATTGTGGGTTTTTCTTTCATTAACAGAGGGGTACCAACAATTTTGTCCACATCTGTAGCACTATTTCACAACAACAGTCATCTCATAGCACTTTCAAACTGTAGGGGAAAACCCCCAAATTGCAGAAAGACCCCAACAATCAGACGATCCCCTGTGAGCAAGCACTTGGTGATGGTGGAGAGGAAAAATTCCCTTTTAGCAGGAAGAAACCTCCAGCAGAACCAGGCTGAGGGAGGGGCAGTCATCTCCTGCAACTGGCTGGGGGTGAGGGGATAGAGGAGAAGAAGAAAAGAACAGACATGTAGAGAGCAAACAGCATGACAGGGACTCAATCTATGGGAGAGAACAAACAGATGTTAACGACCAGCAAAAATATGTCATTGAGAATGAAGAAAGGGGTGAAGCCCAGTGCATTGTTGGAGGTCCCCCGGCTGTCTAAACCTATTAGCAGCATAACTAAGTTAGGGTTCAGGGTCACCTGATCCCACCCTAATTATAGGCTGTCAAAAAGGAAGGTTTTAACCCTGTTCTTAAAAACAGAGTTCGAATCTGACTCCCGAATCCAGATTGGCAGCTGGTTCCAAAGGAGACGAGTCTGATAACTGAATGCTCTGCCTCCCATAGTAGAGATTCTAGGTATTACAAGTAATCTTGCATTTTGGGAGCTTAGTGCTCTGTTAGGATGATAAGGTACTATTAGATCTCTTAAATAACAAGGGTCCTGATTATTTAGAGTTTTGTAAGTGAGAAGAAGAATTTTAAACTTAATTCTAAATTCTATGGGGAGCCAATGAAGGGAGGCCAGAACCGGAGCGATATGATCTCTCTCTCTAGTACCTGTTAAAACTCTTGCTGTAGCATTTTGGATCAACTTAAGACTTTTTAGAGATGATTTAGGCCAGCCTGATAATAAAGAGTTACAGTAATCTAATTTAGAGCTAAGAAAAGCATGGTTGAGTTTCTCATCTTCACTCTGAGACAAGATGCTCCTAATTTTTGGCAGTATTACACAAATGATAGAAGGCAGTCATAGAAACAAGTTAAATATCTGAATTAAAGAACAGATCTTGATCAAAAATAATTCCAAGGTCCCTCACAGAACTTTTGAGAGAAAGAGTAACCGCATCCAAACTAAGAGTTTGATTTGGGAAGGTATTTCTAAGGTTTTTTGGACCAACTAGAATGACTTCAGTCTTATCTGAATTTAATAGCAAGAAATTACAAGTCATCCAAGCTTTGATTTCCTTAAGGCAAGCCTCTAATTTAAATAATTAGCTTTCTAAAAAAACATAAAACTTGGTGGTGTCATGATAGAGCATCCACCCCACAGCTGGGAAGCCATGGGTTCAAGCCATGGCCGGGTAATACAGAAGACCATGTAAAAATGGTAGTTCCTGCCTTCTTTTTTGAAAATCTTTATTTATACAGGGGGGTTCCATTGAGAGGCAACTTCTCTTTTCCAAAGACACCCTATTCACACTCACACATTGACACCTGGAAGCTGCCCAGTACAACCACAGACTGACCTGTGGCCACTGAGCAGCTCCACTGGAGCAGTTGGGGTGAAGGGCCTTGCTCAAGGGCACCACAGTGGGGTTAATGAGGGTGGGGCAAACACTGCTGTGTTATCTGTCCCACCCAGATCTGATCCTGTTGATCCAGGGATTGAACCAGCGACCTTCCGCTCACCAGTCCACATCTCTAACCATTAGGCCACCACTGCTTGGTGCTCAGCATAATAGAATGAAGGGAAAGGAAGTTGGACATGGTGGTGCCTTGCTTGGCAGTGACCTCTCTGACAGGAGGAATGTAATATCATTCTACTGTACATGCTTGACTGTATGGACTGAATGACAATAAACTTGGCTTTCTTCTTCATTTGTGTTTCACAGATGGAACAAAGCTAATAACATTATTTGTTATCCCCTTGCATGTTTTTGGAGATTTTTACTTTAATATTGTATTCTGGGGGTTCTGCTCTGGCTCTGTAGGTGATTTTGTTGTTGTCGACTGTTTCTAATGCTCCATGTTCTGTCCCCTCCCTCACCTCTCTCTGCATGTCGTTCAGGTCCGGGGTCGTATCCTTGCTCCCTCCTCATGTGCCACTCTCACAGACAGGAGCCCTTGGAGCTATTTTGTGAGTCATGTGACCTTCTGTGCTGCAGCAGCTGTCACCTGTCCTCCCACAAAAACCACAGGTCAGTCCTCAGATATGCAGCACAAGGGCACTGCAGAGAAAGGCTTAACCGCAGGTTAAAAACTTCCTGTGAGCAGGAACGCTCCTTAACTGCCTTGTCACTTTTATCATCGGTATCTGCATATACTACCCTTGGCCAGCCTAACATTCATTAAGTATTCATACCCTTTTGTTTTCTGCTATGTTAGAGTGCAGTAGCTGCCTCGAAGGTCACCTGCATAATGTCTCGTCCTCTGGGGGGTGGCGAGGGGACAAATTTAACTCTGGTGTTCATTGTGCTCACAGAATAAATTAATCAACTTTTTGTCTGGTGGATGCTGTGATTTTTCATGTGTCTAGGGTGATGCAGATCGGGAAGGCGCTACAGGATCAGCAGTGGCTCTTTGAGAGTCTAATGGCTCAGGTGGAAGAGAGGAGGTCTGCAGTGGAGAACAATGCTAAACAAATAGAGGACAGGTCAGTTTATGTCCACAAACAGTTGAGAATTCTGAACAAATTCTGTGTCACAGCCAACGATTAAATGGGATGAACTTCTGAAAGATTGCTAATAAGTGTTGGAAAGATTGAGACATTTCACCTCCCTTTCTGTCTTTGCAGACTTCATGGAGTAAAGGTTGCACACAGGAAGGCAAAGAACCAGATAAAAATGGCAAAGATGATAATGATGAACGAGCTTAACAAACGAGCCAACCTATTAATAGAGCAACTGGAGGTAATTACTTTCTTTTTCTTTCCCTCCTTCTTATCGTTCAGCCAGCCGTGAAGCTACATGCAGGGAATCCATAACTGCTGTGATGTTATCAAGAGCAGGGGTAATCTGTCACAGTAGCTTAAACCAACATCTCAGGGACTTCATCTGTAGGGAAAAAGGGAGCAGGCTGTCCACTCACAGCGGTCCCTGTATGTCAGGAATTACACACGACTCTTTTTTTCCCCCCTGCAGAAGATTTCAGAGGGTTTCGAGCAACGTCTGGAGGACCAGCTGCAAGGGGCGATAGAGATGTGCAGCCAGCTGGACCACATTCAGAAGTTCATCACCTGGGCAACGACCCACCACTGCCGAGGCCCGGTGCTTTTCAGCCGGGCTCTGGTATGCAGATGAGACAGCCAACAGACGTCCTCCTTCCTATAATAACATCCCCCCTGCGCGCACGTACACTCACACACACACACACACACACACACACACACACACACACACACACACACACACACACACACACACACACACACACACACACACACAGAGTCCTGTGAGGGAGGTGATAATTAATTTCTTGGAAAGTAGAACAACAAGTGTGAACACTTTTTTTTTTTAGTGTCTTTGCAATGTGACACTTTGTAACGTGCCATTTCTGTGTTATGGGGAACCCCGACTGTAGCTGTAAAAGGTCAGTTTGCTGTTCACAGAAATTTCTGCTCAAGCAGTGAAAACAGTTGTGCTCTGCAATGTCCCCTGTGTCCATCGGGGTGTCTCCCAAAAATGCTGAAGTTGCATCACAGGCTTTAGTTCAGTTTGTGCTTAGAAAGCATTTACTGCTGTGTGTACTGGAAGTTCAAAGTTTCAAAGATACAAACAAAGAGAAGGAAAGTCTGTCAGTATGGGTAACATGACCTCAGCCAGCATCATCACTAACACAGGTGTCCCACAGGGTTGTGTTCTCAGCCCCATCCCCTACAGCCTCTTCACCCATGACTGTGTTGCCTCTCACAAGGACAATATCATCCTAAAGTTCGCGGATGACACAGCAGTGATAGGACGCATCACTGGTGATGACGAAGCATCCTACAGGAGGGAGGTGGCCAACTTGGTATCATGGTGTGAGGACAACAACGTCACCCTCAACATGGACAAGACAAAGGAGATGATAGTGGACCGCTGTTCATCCAGAAGCTTGAGGTGGAGAGGGTGAGCAGCTTTAAATACCTTGGCATCCACATCAGCAAGGACCTTAAGTGGACACACAACACCACAGAGCTGGTTTAGAGAGCTCAACAGTGACTGTACTTTCTGAGGAGGCTGAAGAAGTTTGGCATGTCCTCCAGAATTCTCAACAATTTCTACAGCTGCATCATTGAGAGCATCGTGACCAGCTGCATCACTGCGTGGTATGGGAGCACAACTACCCTGGACCACAAACACCTGCAAAGAGTGGTGAAAACAGCGGAGAAGATCATTAGGACTCCACTCCTCTCTCTGCAGAGCATCATACTGTCATGAATTGTCAAGAATTGCCCCTCGGGATAGAGAGGAAGACCCACGTGCTGAACTGTGAGTTTGTGAGATTTATTGGTAACAACAAAACACAAAGTCCAACAGAGTTCTCCAACACAAAATACAAACAAACAAGCAGACCTATGTGTTTAGCACACCAGAACAAAGGCTGCATTCTGGTGGAGACAGGGTAAGAAAAACTCAAGACTGTGGCAACCAGAAATGAAAATAACCGCCCTTAAATAGGGTCAGAAACAAATTACATAAGTAATGACAGGTATGGGTCACATGAGCGGGCAGAAGGTAACAATGATTCATAATTGGACCAGCTGGGAGCAATGAGAGGGGAGTGACTGGAGCTGACAGCTGACAGGGGCAATGCCCACACGGAGCACAAATCCGGAAACACTACTGACAGCTGTCAACTGAGAGGGAGAACACAACAGTAAGGGATGCCAAGAATAAAATATCAACAAATGCAGACTGAGATATAAATACAAATTAATACAAAATAAGATCGTAACAAAACTATGACATAAACAGGAAAATAGAAACCAGTATGAGAAATACAAAAACCAAAAAGCATCAAATACAACAAATATAAATATAGAGAAAAAGTCATGAGACTGAGCATGGCGGAAACCTCCAGTGGCGGAGGAAACCTCTGGCGGCGGAGCCAAGTGCAGATGGCTGCACTTGGCTCTCCCCACCAAGAGCCAGACAAGATCTCTTTAAAATTGAAACAATGAAAACGAAGGACAGCACTTGCCTGAGCTCAAGCGCCACCACCGTCCAGGACTCCGTCGATTCAGGCGGCGACGTCTTGGGCCCAGCCCTCTGGAGATTCAGCTCTGGCTCTGCTGCGGCGGCCCCTGCAGCAGACATGGTGGTTTGTGCAGTTCTGGGACCCCCCAGCGAGGTGACCCACGCAGATGGCTTGCCCTGCGTGGTGACAGGAGGTCGGCTTCCTGCTGGTGCTGGATCCTGCTCAGCTGAAGCCCGGGGACGCTCCTTCATTGGTACAGGCATCAGCTTGGTCTCAGTGCTCACCTTCCATCCAGAACGTGGCTGCGGGGCTGGAACCAGGTCCTCCAGGGCCTCAGGCTCCTCCAACGTCTGGCGGCTCGATCCTGGGGCCAGTGGACACTCAGGGAGAATAGGAGAAGACATGGAGAAAGCAGGTGAAAAGTCTTCAGCTGCAGCAGGCAGTGAGAGCTCACAGTACAGTGGGGGCTGAGCCTCACCACCGGGAATCAGGCAAGATAATTTATGTGTTGGTAATAGAGAATAAAAGGGCACTTGCCTGTGTTCCTGGGGCATGATGTTCTCTGCTGCAGCTGGGGTAGGGTCATCCCTCTCCGTGGCTATGGTGGACATGATCCCCCTCAGAGGATCGTGGAGGAGCCGCCCCTGCGGACACAGAGACAGGCGGAGATGAGCCAACCTCTCAGCAGAGAACGTCGAGGAGGAGCGGGAAGCAGCAGCTGCAGAGAAGGAAGAAGCTGACGAAACAGCCGGAGAGAAAAAACACTGAGAGGGCACTGCTATGGGAGTCTTCTGCCTTGGCGAAGGGGAAGTTGCTGCCTGAGATGCTGAGATGAGTATTCCTCCGGCGGTCCGGAACTGGATGGCGGTGTTGTGGAGCGGATGGAGCTGGAGTAGGTGTGGGTGCACTGGAGGCGAAGCAGGGCGTCTGCCATGGAGCGCACTTCAGCGTCGTCTTTGGGCTCGCTGGAGGTGGCCCCCACGTCAGCCCTGGGAACGACTGCTGCAGGACGGAGAGCGTAGCCAGCAGCTCCGCGAACTGGGGGAACCTCCACAATCCAGGGTGCACCTCGACTATAGCGGTCGCCGAATCCACCTTCTCCCAGATTTTCTTTGGGCTGCGGGAGGCGAGGGCTTCATCCACAAAGCCCTGGATGAATTCGGCGGCCCATTCCTCCTCCACACTCGCGGATCCCGCTGCTGATCTCTCTTTGATTGCCGGAGGTCGGCGTGCTGGGGACATGATGAGCTCCACAAACAGGCCAATGAAACAAAAACCAAAAACCCACAAACCACAGGAGCTTGGTCTCTTACTGGCCGCAGTTTTCTGTCATGAATTGTCAAGAACTGCCTCTCAGGGCAGAGAGGAAGACCCACGCGCTGGACTGTGAGTTTGTGAAATTTATTGGTAACAACAAAACACAAAGTCCAAAATAGTGCTCCAACTCAAAATACAGACAAACAAGCAAACTTACAGGTTTAGCACACCAGAATGAGGGCTGCGTTCTGGTGGAGACGGGGTAAGAGAAACTCAAGACTGCGGCAACCAGAAATGAAAATAACCGCCCTTAAGTAGGGTCAGAAACAAATCACATAAGTAATGACAGGTGTGGGTCACATGAGCAGGCAGAAGGTAACAATGATTCATAATTGGACCAGCTGGGAGCAATGAGAGGGGAGCAACCGGAACTGACAGCTGACAGGGGCAGCGCCCACACGGAGCACAAATCCGGAAACGCTACTGACAGCTGTCAACTCAGAGGGAGAACACAACAGTAAGGGATGTCAAGAATAAAATATCAACAAGTGCAGATTGAGCTATAAATACAAATTAATACAAAATAAGATCATAACAAAACTAGAAAAGCACTCGGAGAGCGCAGACCTCCGCCAAGCGCCACAGTTCCCCCCCATACAGTGTTTGCGTGTACGTTTTGAGATTCCTTGACCATGAAAACATGTGACTAGCAATTGGATTCACAATGATAGGATTAGTGGTTCAGTAGTAAAAGCATTACCTCCTTGGCGGAGGTAATAAACTGAAGTGTTGCTGTTGTGTCCATCTCCTCCATCTGCAAAGTGCCAGGCTGCAACCTGTCAAGGCATACCTCATGCCTCCCATATTGGGGGCTTTCACACCTGTACTGACCTCATGCCTCCCTTATTGGAGGGGGGGGGCTTTCACACCTGTACTGAGTACTTAAAAACTGTATTTATCGGCAGATGAAAGAAAACTGAAGCAAAAACAAACAAACAAACAAACAAACAAAAACTAAACAAACAGCAACTGCAACATGAACTATTTCAAACATATTTATTCAAATGTACACTTACATGGACACAATCTTGAGCCATAACTTTTTGGTAATGTGAAAATAATAAGCCAAGTAGCACAAAAAAATTGAGCGCTCTTGCTGTCAGGAAACAATGTTGGCACCAAATCACAGAAGTGATCTGCCACCAATGGGGGTAGATTGTGCTCTGGCACAAAATGACAAAACATCACTTCTGCTAGTGATGCATTGGATTTGGAAGGCGTCTCACTGGCTGAAAATGTTCATCCATCGATCGAATTTGGCTACACAGTTTTTGTGGCCCTGTGTAGCAAAGTGCGACTTCAGGTCGAAAATCCCTGATGCAGTCACTTTTAGCATTAGAGTCACACATATCAGGCGCAGCATTACTGGCGCCGGGATTCCTCTCTGTTC
Organism: Pholidichthys leucotaenia; assembly: GCA_020510985.1. NCBI lineage: Eukaryota > Metazoa > Chordata > Actinopteri > Cichliformes > Pholidichthyidae > Pholidichthys > Pholidichthys leucotaenia. Next base: position 309,970,449 of record CM035837.1, on the reverse strand, counting down.
CGGAGCCGCAGGACAAAAGAAGGTGCGATAATGGTTGCCGTGGGTTTTATATTGGGTTTGTGCTCCGCGGAAAAAAAGAGGATTTGGAAGCTTCCCCGGCAGAGAGCTGGTTTTTGCGCAGCCCCTATGGCTGCCCGGTGAATTTCTGCCAAATAATCCCGCGCCGGACAGCTGCCCGTCTCAGCTTTTGCAGCGTAGCGCAAACACAGGCACTCTGGCGGGCCCTGCCCACCTCTGTTTTCCGCGTGCTTTTGTGCCTAAAACTTTGAAGAACGCGGAGTTTGTGTTCGTCAGACACGACGAGCAGCGCCCTCTATTGCCCCTGCACACATGTTGAAAATGGCCGTATCTCACAATGTTAAAGAATCCTTTAAAAAATTCCTGTATCCAGACGGTGATCCGGATCATCCCCCAAATTTAGTCAGTTCTTCCTTGTACCATTTCCAACAACGCCTGAAAGTTTCATGGAAATCTGTCCAAAACTTTTTGAGTTATCTTGCTAACCAACAGACAAACAGACAGACAAACAGACAGACAAACAGACAAACAGACAAACAGACAGACAAACAGACAAACGCTGGCAAAAAAATAACCTCCTCCTGGCCTTCGGCCTGGCGGAGGTAACTATGACATAAACAGGAGAATAGAAACCAGTATGAGAAATACAGAAAAAAAGCACCAAATACAACAAATTTAATAAATATAGAGAAAAGCCATGAGACTGAGCATGGTGGAAATCTCCAGTGCTCAACTCATGACGTCTACCACCGCAGAGTCCAAAGGAGAGCTGATGCCATCCTCCGGGACCCCACCCACCCCCAGCACAGACTGTTCACACTTCTACCCTCAGGCCGGAGGTACAGAAGTGTGAAATGCAGGACAACCAGACTGAAAAACTCCTTCTTTCCCACTGCCATCAGACTCCTGAACAAATAACTCCCAAAACTCCACAACACAGCTTTGCATATAGGAACTCACACACCGGCTGCTAAATTTGCACATTGCTCACCTGTACAGTAGATGTACACCTCACCTGTCTGATGTCCATATTAACTCTGCTGCTAATTATCATCTCTGCTGCTGTTTATCATGTACAGTCTACTGGTACTATTGTTACAGAGAAATTAGCACCAGGTGCTTATTTGTAATTTGTAATTATACACTGCTCATTGCACAATGCTCATTTGCACACTGTACATAGGTTTATGCCATCTCAGGTTCACATCATCTCTGTTATCAATATAACCACTATCACTTTAGTCATCCAGTAAATTTTCAATTTCATTCCTCTTGTCTGACTGCTTTAACTGCTTTAACTGTCCAAATTGCCAAGTGTGTGTTATTAGTACTCATTGGTTTTAGTATTTACTATCAAGGTGTGCTTAAGGAGTCCTAATTGCCTAACTGTGTGTTGGTGTGTGTGTTATTAGCATCCATTAGTATTAGGATTGAGTTACTGTGTTTGTATGTCATTACCTTAATAGAATTGTTGTTTCTGTACCTATTACCTTGGCATTTGTTCAGAGAGCAAAGTTTGAAAAACATTGTTTTTGGAATTAGTTTGATGTCTCTTTTGGTTCATTGAGTCGGACATTCATCAAAAATCTTTGATCTTTTAAATTAAACGTACATCTGCTGGTGTTGATTATTATTATCGTCCTGCAGATTTCACTACAGATGCAGCAGCTGCATGAGGCATCGTGTCACTCAGAGTCTTGGAGTCCTGTCAAAATCAAATTCAACTGGGATGCAAGTTACTGGACAAAGCAGATTTCCTGTTTAGGTAATCAAGACTGAATAATTTATAGAAAGTGAGGGATTTTAAAGATCATTTTAAATGTTATTCAAAGGTATGTCAGTGGCTTATCTGTTTAATTTAAGCCTTTCGTTCACTCAAAAGAGAAGACTGCAATGTAAATTTCATGGTTGTGCATGACATACTGTATGTTACTTTTCAATAAATGTAATTTTGTCATTGAGCAGGTCAGCTGACCGTGGAAGGGGGAAACTGCACTTATCCTCCGGGGTTGGCCTGCTCCAATATTTTGCGACCCCAGCCCATCCCCTGCTTGGCTCTGCCATCCGTCTATCACAGAGCTCGAGAGCAAGGCTGTGGGTACCAGGCCTGCTGTGAGCCCCAGATGTGTTGCCTGCATGGCATTCACTCCCAGCCAGATCTGGCCAGCCTGGACAAAAGCCAGCTGGAGGCCACACTTTATAACTCCAGCTTTGCTCAGCCTGCTCCTATTTCTGCCTCCCAGCACCAGAATCAGCAGCTCCAGAGATGCTGGGAAACAGAGAACTCCCTGAGATGTCCTCCCGCTACATCGCCAGTGGGAACCACAGGAGCATCCCAGCTTAACTGCAGCAGAGGTTCTGCCGAGTCCCAACAACACCCCCAGACTAAATCCTATCTGTCTTATCACCAACAACACCAGCGAGACAATCAGGCTCAGCAAAATGCAGAGCAAGACAGGGTGAGCAAGTGTCAGAGGAAGACAGCAGCCAGCACGACTCTGCAGCAGGAACTCAGCCACACAGCCGTGGACAGAGATGTGATGACTGTAGAGGACTGGGAGGAGAGGTGCAGGGCTGAGGAGACGAGTGGACAGACGGCAGGGAGTGAGAGCAGAGAGTTGCAGGATGATGAGCTGCGGCAGGGCACCAGGGTGCAAAGTCCTGTTCAACAGCAACACCAGCTTCAAGCAGTTTTAGCAGCAGAACTGAGAAAAGAGCCAACGAGGCCCAGACCAGCGCTGACAGTCAGAGACCACAGAGATGGCAGGGTAAGCGGTCAAGTCAACAGCAGATGATGATGAATGCCAGATGTGCAATCACAAATCACATTAACATGGAATTAATGTCATGTAAAAATACAGGATACAATAACGCATCTGATGAAAGAGAAAAAGATACAAATTTATAAAAGGCACTTCTGATTCATAGTTGTTTTTTTTTTAAACAGTGAAAACAAAAGCTGACAAAACAATCTCATCAAAGGGTGGAATCACAAACTGGTTTTTGAGCTTTGAGCTATGTCATATCTTGAAAAATTACATTGGAGCCAGCTGACATAAAATGAATTAATACTCCCTCTTTGCATAAAAAATGATAACGTAGAATCCCTCCTGCATGGATTGCCACCTTATTATGGTGGAGGGGATTGTGTGCTGAACCCAGGAGCTACAGTATGTTGTCAGGGGCAACTTGCCCCTGGTAGGGTCTCCCAAGACACGTTGGTGCTGGATGAAGGGATCATGGTGCTGCTTGAAATGGGCAGCAGTCTGGGCTACTGTGCTTGGACTGCTGCCCCTGTGACCTGGACCTTCAGATCAGCAGAAGAAGATGGATGGATGGATGGAACATAGAATCCTCATACAGGACTGTTGAACATCAGCTGGTTTGAAGGGCCAGCCTAACCCTGAATTTACACTGACTCCAGATGCAGTCCATTGCAGATGCAGTGCAGACGGAGCCTTGCGGCAGTCCCCACCCACTCTGTTTATGTTTTGATCTGGCACGGATTAGAGCAGGGTTTGAAATACAAAATCGTGCGAGAATTATATAAAATAACACAAGATCTCAAGAAAGACCAGAGAAGGACCGATTGTAATCTCGTGATAACAACAAGGAAGGGTGATGGACCGGCTCTCCACCTGGATTTTTGTGCTCTAATAATACAAAAATAGCCTGTTAATTTTAATTCCATGAAGTGGTTGTATGTTGTGTCAAAGTTTTTATCCTCTCTGACACAGTGGTGGAGGAGCAGACCTCAGAAAATAATGGATGATCCTTAAATTGTTTTTAATGAACAAACAGTTATTAAATACCGTGAGATTTTGCGTTATTTAATATCACAGATCCAATCCGCATTTCCTTGCAGATTGGATCTGACATCCGTCAAAAATAGACTCCCTGCGTTCCATGAGCGATCCGAATCCGGCTTGTCGGATTCGTTCCGCTGTGGTTCGGACCAGGGGATTAGAACATTGACGAGAATGGGAACTATATGCTGTGGAGTCTGGATTGCAGCCGTAAGGGACTACATCCAGAGTCAGTGTAAATCCAGGGTTACACTGATAAAAATCCTGAGATTATTACACAAACACAATGACTGTGTTGCTTTTGCTTAAAGTGGCGATTGACTGAAAGATTTTAACCTTCTGAAAGGGGGCTTGATTAAAAATATCAAAACACTTACTTCTCTTAAAAAACACACAATTTGCTGCAGGACGTCACTTACATAGTAAACCCAGCCCTGCACCATCCTTGATACCTGCTGGCTGCTCTATTATTGGCCAGCCTCATCCAGCTGGTCCTGCTGGAGCTGTGTGTCAGCATACAGTTGATGCTGCGCACTCAAGTTACACAGCAGCGGCATCCTTACACAAACTTCGAAAGGATGCATCTTTGAGAGAAAAGCGGCTAAAATGTAATTTAATGGACGTTCCAGAGGATTTTAGCCCAAACTTATTATACTGTTCTGGTCATTTCACTATGGATTTATACCAAAATCTTGTCAGTATAACTTAGGTTTTGCCAAAAAGTGAAACTCTTATCAAGGATACCACTGTATCGCCCGTAGTGATGCTGTAAAATGCCTAAACATTTGAAATCTAATACTGCCATGACTGTGGAGAGTTTGAATGTAATTCGGCATTATCGGCCACATAGCATGTGCGTCAGGTCAGCTAGTTGATCACAGTGAGACAGGCAAGGAACAGGCCCTGGAGTGCCCTGAGAGTCTCCTGGGAGCAGTTTTACTGTGCTCCCAGTGAAATGGTTGGGAACACCGGGAGCAGCCTGCCGGCTGTGTCTGGCCAGCCATGAGCGTCGGCAAGCTGGGAGCCGGCACCGTTTTGCTGTGCTTGTGTGTCCTCTTAAGGCTTCAGCTGCATTACTACCAGGGCTTGACATTAACACCTGCCCAACCGCCACTGGTGGGTAGACTTCGGCATTGGTGGGTAAGACAGCGACTCCCACAAGCCACTTTGGCAGGTCGTAGTTTTCTTAGAGGGCATCTAAAAATAAATAAAATAAAATCTATCTGCAATATGAGACTATGAAACTACAACTCCCAGAAGCACTATCTGCACACAGTGTGTGCTCATTGGTCCACTGTCACCGTGGATGGAGGCGGGCTGGACCCCTGTAAAGCCACAGCCAGTCTGCTCCGTGGGTCGGTTTCCTGCCCTGCCCCAGTTCACACCGCAACTCGATGGGAAGAAAAACGTGGTGGGTGGTGACATCTCATATCGAGCCCAGAGCGGAGCCAGACGCCGTTGCTGTTTCTCCAGACTGGCTCCAAAGTGAAGTTGCTGTGGACAAACAGACAGCAGCCGGCAGAACACACCTGTCCCCGCTCTCAGTGAGCTCAGTGAGCTCTCAGCTGACCCTGATCACCCGTTGTCCGAGTAGTGAGTAGCCCCCAACATCAGCTCCTGCCTCTGTGGTTAAACATGACTATTTTTAGAGCAAGAAGCTCGCATTTAATGTCCACAGTTGTGCAAATGTAAGTTTTCTGACCACACAGAAAAAAAGTGACTGTATTTTGATTTGTTGCTGTAAAGAACAAATGAAGCTTCTTCCAAAATGAACTTTCATTTAGAAGAAGCTTCATTTGTTCTTTACAGCAACTCTAAAATGAACTTTCATTTAGGCTCCTGGTCCAGGAGCCTAAATTATCCAAGGATGGATAATTTTTTCACACATAAGAAGTTGGTCAGAACTCCTTACACAGACATACTGTATATAGAGTGTGTGGCAGTAATGGACCTGTAAGCTGGTTGCCAACCATCAATCAAATCTAAAAGAAAAAGAAGAAGCTGTGAGGAAAACGTCACAAAGCTATGAGGAAAACGTCACAGTTATGAGGAAAACCAGACGCACAGACAGACGAGAACTCCTTTTAAGATCTCCTTATGGAGTAATGATCAGATAGAGTGTTATAGACATCATGTAGACATGGAAATCTCACTGTTTGAAGCAGAAGACGAAGATTGTTCAGAACTCCTTATACAAAGATATAGAGTGAAGAAGACGAAGAAGAGGTTGCCAACTGAAAAGAATTCTGACTTTTGACACATAGAGTGATGTTTACTGAGTGAAGTACATGGCGGTAAGGACTACAGCTCCTGACCAGATGGAGAGATGATATAGAGTGAAGTACGTGGCAGTAATGCACCTATAGGTTGGTTGCCAACCGCCAATCAAGTCTAAGGGAAAAAGAAGAAGAAGAAGAAGGAAAACGTACAAAGCTATGAGGAAAAACAGACAGGACACTAAAGCATTCCACAGATACAGACACACAGACAGAGATTTCTTGAATTATATATAGAGTGATATAGAGTGAAGATAAGCACCTGTTAAACACTCTTGTACAGTAGGTGGTGGTATGCACCTTTCAGTTGCTTGCTATCCACCAGTAACCGAGAGAAGAAGAAGAAGCAGACAGACAGTTCAATTCAACTTTATTTATATAGCGCCATTTCACAACAACAGTCATCTCATAGCACTATCAACTGTAGGGGGAACCCCCACAGTTGCAGAAAGACCCCAGCAATCAGGCGATCCCCTGTAAGCAAGCACTTGGCGACGGTGGAGAGGAAAAACTCCCTTTTAACAGGAAGAAACCTCCAGCAGAACCAGGCTCAGGGAGGGGCAGTCATCTGCTGCGACTGGCTGGGGGGTGAGGGGACAGAGAAGATGAAAAGAACAGACATGTAGAGAGCAAACAGCACGATGGGGACTCAATCTATGGGAGAGAACAAACAGATGTTAATGACCAGCAAACAGTCTGTCTGTCTGACAGACAGACAGACATATATAGAGTGTGTGGCGGTAATGTACCTGTAAGCTGGTTGCCAGCCGCCAATCAGATCTAAAAGAAGAAGAAGAAGGTGATATAGAGTGATGATAATCAAGTCAGTGGCGGTAATGCACCTATAAGCTGGTTGCCAACCACCAATCAAATCTAAAAGAAGAAGAAGAAGAAGAATTTTTTCCACACGACACATGGGGAGTTGTTCAGAACTCCTTGTGGGAGCTCCTTATACAAAGATATAGAGTGATGATAATCAAGTCAGCGGCGGTAATGCACCTGTTAGCTGATTGCCAACCGCCAATCAAATCTAAAAGAAGAAGAAGAAGAGCATCGAGTCAGGTGAACATGAGCATAGAAGTGATGATATAGAGTGAAGTACGTGGCAGTAATGCACCTGTAGGCTGGTTGCCAACCGCCGATCAAATCTAAAAGAAAAAGAAGAACTTTCATTTATCTGTGCTTTCTATTTTATTTTATCTTATTCATTTACATGCTGTTGTGATATGCATCTATTTCATGGAAGTAAATCCTCTAAATATGTATTTTTAATGGGCTGGTTCAGGGGTGTGAAACATATGGCCCGCGGGCCAAAAACGGACCACCAGAGGGTCCAAATTTTTCTCTGTGAATTTACAGCTTTATTTCTTGTAATTTTTTTACTTTTTCTACTGATTAGAATAGTTTGTGTAAATTTGAGCCATTTTTCTCCGTAAGATGAGATTTTTGTCTCATCAGTTTTCTTTTTCTTCTTTTTTCTGATGAGAACTGTCATAATCACCCTTCAGGGCAAGGGAAAAGGCACCAAATGCCCGCCGTGAGTTTGCAGAATTTATTGAATGAATGCAACAGAAAAACAAAACAAACTTGTGAAAGGAAAGGAATACAGGTTGGCAAAATAGTTAGGGCTAAGGTGAGAATAATCGCCAGCTAACCTGGAAACTAGGCTTGGGAACAGGCGAACAAAATAGCCAGCTGAGGTGAGAGTAATTGCCGCCTAACCTGGAGATACAATTACGCATGAAGCACAAAGGAAAAGCACTTATGTGTTGGCTAGGTGACCAGAAAGTAGGACGCTGCATCAAACAATGATGCAGAGCCCCTAAAATAGGAATCAGAATTAGTTAACACGATAGACAACAGATATGGGCGGCTGAACGGGCAGGAAAGAGAGGATACGTGATTGGGACCAGCTGAGTGAATGAGAGGGAGGCGAATAAACCTGCCTGACAGCTGTCAACAGTAAAAAGGTAAACTAGGGAATAGAATAACATACAAAATAAATATACAAAAATACAGAATAAAAATAAAACACAAACAAGAAAAAATGGCAAACAGTGTCGGAGCACAAAAACCCAAGCAGGCACGAATAGGCGCGGTGGCGGAGTGGTTAGCACTGCAGCAGCACAGCAACTCACCCTTGGCTGGGGGATCCTGGGTTCGAGCCCAGCCCCCGACCAACAGTGATCTGTGTGGAGTTTGCATGTTCTCCCCGTGTCTACGTGGGTTTACTCTGGGATTTCTCCGATTTCCTCCCACATGCCAAAAAACATGCAAGGTAGGTTAATTGGCATCAAAACTGGGGATTCTAAATTGTCCTTAGGTATGACTGTGAGAGTGAATGGTTGTCTGTCTCTCTGTGTTGGCCCTGCGATGGGCTGGTGATCTGTCCAGGGTGTACCCTGCCTCTCGCTCAAAGATGCTGGGATAGGCTCCAGCCCCCCCGCGACCCGAAAAGGATTAAGCGGAAGAAGATGAATGAATGAAAAGTAAATAAACAGGAAAAAAGCCATGAAACTGAGTCCGGTGAAAATCTCCAGCACTCGGTTCATGACAGAGCCCCCCTCGCAAGGAGTGGACCCCAGACACCCCATGGTGATACCAACAAAAAGAAAAAAGTCTGTCCCCCCCAGCAGGACCAAAATGACCCTTCCAGGGTGGTGGGGGGAACAGGCTGGGAGGGAACAAAACAAACCCCGCTCAGGACCCACACCAGTCAAAAAAAAGGAAAAAAAAAACCCAATAGGTAAGGACCCCCCGGGCCAAGGAACTAAAGGGTTCAGGGGGGCGACCAAAGTCCGAAGCTTGGCGGATGGCAAGGTAGTCCGAATTGGGTGGCCTGCCGGAGAACATGGGCCACCCAACCTAATGGCTCAGTCTGTCCAGCGGTCGACCGGAGTCCCAAGCCCGGCAGATGGCCCCATGGCCCAAGTTGGGTGGCCTCTCAGAGGACATGGGCCACCCCACTCTGCGGCGCCGCCTGTTGGGTGATCTACCTGAGTCTTTCAACCACCCGAACTGGAGGGGTGGTTCAAGAAGTGGCCACCTGACGAGAAGGGCAAGCACAGGGCAGGATGGAAGAGCCAAGGGACCCACGACGGCATCTGGCAGAGGAGGAAGGGAAACCACAATGCTCGCGGGCTGGCCAGCCGCACCCTTGGGGATCCCAGACTGGGACATGGTCGCACCCTCGGTGGTCCTGGACTGGGACATGGTTGCACCCATGGAGGCTCCAGGATGGAACGAAGCAGCACCCGCAGTGGCTCCAGGCTGGAGCGAAGCAGCACCCGTGGTGGTTCCGGGCTGGAGCAAAGCTGCACCCATGGTGGCTCCGGGCTGGAGCAAAGCTGCACCCATGGTGGCTCCGGGCAGGAGCGGAGCTGCACCCTTGGTGGCTCCGGGCAGGAGCGGAGCTGCATCCTCGGTGGCTCCGGGCAGGAGCGGAGCTGCATTCTCGGTGGCTCCGGGTAGGAGCAGAGCTGCACCCTTGGTGGCTTCAGGCAGACACGGAGCAGCACCCTTGGTGGCTCCAGGCAGGAACGGAGCTGCACCCTTGGTGGTCCCAGGCTGGGACATAGTTGCACCCGTGGTGACCTCAGTGGGGGGAGCTGGACCCATGACGGTCTCGGGCGGCGAGCCTGAACCCACGGAGACATCTGGCTTAGGTTGATCCTTGGGAGAAGGCTCAGAAAACACAGGCAGAAAAACTGGGTCAGGGTCACCGGCAGCGGCAATGCCCGGCGAGGTGAGCTCAGGTGCAGCTGACGGCTGCACTTGGCTCTCCTCCCCAAGAGCCAGGCAAGACCTCTCCAATATAGGAACAATAGAAACCGAAGAGGACACTTGCCTGAACTCGAGCTCCACCATCGTCCAGGACCCTGTCGATCCAGACGACGTCTCGGGCCCGGTCCATTGGACATCAGGCTCTAACTCTGCTGCAGGGGCTTCTGCAGCAGGCGTGATGGTAGGTGCGGTCCTGATCTCCTCCAGCGAGGTGATCTGTGAAGGCGGCTCCTCTGTTGCGGGTTCTGGAGGTGACTTCCTGTTGGCGCTGGTTCCAGGGTAGCCGAAGCCAGGGGACGCCCTCTCGTCAGCGCGAGCTTCAGATTGGAGGCAGTGCTTTCCCTCTGTCCAGTCCATGGAAGTGGGGCTGGGCCTTGGTCCTTCAGACCCGCAGGCTTCTCCATCGTCCGGTGATTCAGTCCCAGGGCCGGCGGACACTCAGGGGCGAAAGGAGGAGACACGAGGGAAGCAGGTGTGAGACAGTTATTTTCCAGCAGGGGGAGAAAACCCAGTGGACTGGTTCCTCTCCGGGAACCAGGCAAGAATATTCATCATTTAGCAATAGAGAACAAGAGTTCGCTTGCCTGTATTCCCGGAGCACAATGGTCCCTGCTGCAGCAGACCCAGGGTCATCCCTTTCAGTGGTTACAACGAATTTGAGGTCCTCAGAAGAACATGGAGGCACCACTTCCACAGCAATGATCACAGGTGGGGACTCGGGCCTCGATGATGCTGGATCCCTCAATGCCAAAACCAGGGGATGCTCATTCGTCGGCACCGGCTCGGGGATACAGCTGGCTCTCTGTTCCCTCGCTGGGAGTGGTGGTGGCAGGGAGCCAAGAGTAGCAGAATCCGCTGACCCTGCTGTCATTTGGTGATTCTCTCTCGGGACCAGCCGAGATTTAGGGGAGACAGGAAAGAGAGGTGAAAAAGTGGTTACAGCAGCTGCTGGTGAGGTCCCAGTGGACTGTAATGCCTGGGCCCCACCACCAGGAATTAGGCAAGTGGTTTCAGTTGTGAGAGAAAGAGGATGAATGAGAACTTGCCTGAATTCCTGGGGGGTGATGGTGTCAGCTGCAGTTCCGGGCTCAGGCTCCGTCTCTGTGGGAGTCTCGAGCACCGTCTGGGGGGAGGATGATGGCGTGGACTTGAGGCGGGAGTGGTGAGTCCTCCGCCCCAATGGACGTTTCTTCTTCTGCCCAGGTTGAATGGAGGGAGAATCCTCCAAAAATTCCTCAAGCCGTCGTCTGGTTTCAAATATCATGGTGAGGAGAGGAGTTAAACCCAGGTAGCTCCAGAGATTGGGGCAGCTCTCAATCAGTCCGGCTGCCTTGCTCTCAAAGCCAAAAACGGCCTCAGGGGTGTGGGTGGCTTGAACCTTAGAGGCAAAATCTATAGCCAGGTCTGCTATTTTCTGCTAAATTGTGGCTAGTGAAAAGGCTGAGTGGCTTTTAACTTTGGAAAATCACCAGCCACAGTGGCCGGTGAGCAAAAAAGTTAATGCCAAGCCCTGATTACTACATATGCCAAATTATAGTCCGGACCCTCTATAATCTCGGTAGCATTAGAGTTTATTTTTTACAGGCATTAGCTCTTCAATGTGCTCTTTATCTAGTCACATTTGCAGCTTCTGACTTCCATATCTTGTGTCCAGACAACTGCTGTAGGTTACGCCACTTGTGACTGGCTTTGCCACATGAGCCAAACAAAGCTTTCACCCAGTCAGATTAGGGGCTCATGAATATCACTGAGGAGGCCTGAGAAACAGCATTTCATGTCAAATGACATAGAAGTTATTTTTTGTTTATCAAAATACAGATAGATAGATAGATAGATAGATAGATGTACTTTATTGATCCCAAACTGGGAAATTACAGTGTAACAGCAGCATGACAGTTGACAGCCAAACAACAGAAACACACACGACAGACAAAGGGATTACTCATGGAAAGTAAAAAACTAACACGACTATAGAACCTATACACATCACAGCTTAATATATGATGACCCGTATAAACACATGAATCATCCCATTGCACAAAGAAGGACTATCAGGAGCAGAGTGAAAAGTGATGTACCAGTTAGTCTGTAAGATGCAGTGTGGCAGCATAGCTATGACCAGAATACAACATCATAGTGAGTTATTGTACAGTGAAATTGCATATGGTAGGAAAGATTTCCTGTACCTGGCCGTTCGACAACGAAGCTGTAGTAGTCTACTGGAGAAAGTGCTTCGCTGTCTATCTAGTGTGTAGTGGAGGGGGTGATCAGGATTGTCCATGATGGACGCAGTTTATTTAGTGTTCTCCTCTCCACCACTGTCTCAAAGGTCTCTGGTCTGAGACCAATTACAGAGCCAGCCCTCTTGATAATCTTGTCAAGTCTGTTGGTATCTCTGGCCCTGATACTGCTACCCCAACAGACCGCAGCAAAGAAGATGGCGCTGGCGACAACAGTCTGGCAGAAAAGCTCCAGCATTCTGCTGCTGCACACGTTGAAGGATCTCAGCTTTCTCAGGAAGTAGAGTCTGCTCATCCCCTTCTTGTGCATAGCATCGGCGTTGGATCTCCAGTCCAACCCGCTGCTGATCCTGACACCGAAATATTTGTAGTCCTCAACCACCCCCACATCCTCCCCCCTACTCTGCAGTGGCTGAAAAGAGCCTTCCTCTTCCTGAAGTCAATCACCATCTCCCTGGTCTTGCTGACATTCAACCTCAGGTGATTCTGCTCCGTCCATTCCACAAATCTGTCTACCAATGCCCTGTACTCCCCCTCCTCTCCTCCTCTTATACACCCCACAACAGCTGAGTCATCAGAGAATTTTTGCAGGTGGCATAACTCAGTGTTGTACTGAAAGTCCGTGGTGTATAAGGTAAAAAGAAAAGGGGAGAGCACAGTCCTCTGTGGCGCTCCCGTATCACTAACCACCACTCCAGACAAGACATTGCCCAGCCTGACAAACTGTGGTCTGCCTGTCAGGTAGTCGGTAATCCAGGAGATCACAGAGCTGTCAACTCCCATCACCCGCAGCTTCTCGCACAGCAGCAGTGGCTGGATGGTGTTAAAGGCACTGGAGAAATCAAAAAAAGTGATTCTCACAGTGTCTCCTCCACCATCCAGGTGCAGATGGGCTCGTTGCAGCAGGTAGATGACAGCATCTTCATCTCCTAAATGGGGCTGATATATGTTCATGATGATGTTAGAAATTGAAAATAATCCACAGGAAAGATAGTCAGTGACCCCTTTTAGCATAAAATGTGAAAAAATAATATGAAAAAGAATCATTTTATTATAAAAATACAGCTTTTGACAACATTACCAACTGATCAGTGTTATGAGATTACCCAGATCCAGGCTGACACTTTGATCTGTTGTAGTTCAGTACACTTTTTATGATCCATTCTATTGGGATGATTTAGTTTACATGATCATTCTAACTAGAGAGCACTCAGAGATTGCATACCTCCACCAAGGCCCTATCTCTCAATGTTAAAGAAGGTAAAAGAGTGATCCAGAATTTGCATCCTGACCCGGATCGCCTCCAAAATCTAATGGGTTCATCTGTAGCCAGCGGGCATCAAAATCCATCTGGTAGTTTTTCTGTTATTCTGCTAACAGACAATCTGACAAACAAACTAACATGAAAACATTACCTCCTTGGTGGAGGCAGTAAACTCAACATGATGGATACTGAGATTAGATTGGGGTTTCTTCTTTTATTTCTGGCATTATTAGTAGGATTTCACTTTTAAAAAAATGAATGAAAAAATGGTGATGGCCTAAAATATTTTCTTAAGTTTGTAATACAAAATGTGAGAATGACTGAAGATCAAAGGAATATATGCAGAGGGATCTTAGGCTTCTCTGGCTTAATTTTTTTGTATCACATGTGGTTTTAAATGTTTAATGCTCTCAAACGAATTTTTAACACAGCTCATTGCTCATGCTTTGGTAAACCACAGAGTTGTTCTCGCCTCTCAAAAAACATTTCTGTTTGGTTAAACCCATTTCCTTGAACATAGACGTTCACATACTTAAAGAAAAAACAGGCAGCAAAGTCAACATGATTGAGAGATTGTTTAATGTTCAGTTCACACTATTATGAAATCAGAAGCTAGTCAGAAAAGTGTTTTCAGTATGATAAAGGGTTATTGTACAGTATATTTATAAAATATTAATGTGGAAGGGAGCATTGAATTTGGAGCAGTTTTAATTAACACCCATTAATGACTGAAACTGAAAGGAGCACTTTATTTTAATGCCAGAATGATCACTTCCCACTGCTGTCAGCTCGCCTCAAAAACAGATGGTGCAACAAAAAGCTGCTCCTGCTTTTGTCAAGAAAGAACGATGGCAAAACAAAGGGCTGCTCTGACAATTAAAGCCGAGTTGTTCAATGCATCTGAAAAAATCCAGGAGTGCGCTTGTTCTTCATAATCACATTTGATGCCCGGGGTTTCAACAGCTGCATAGTCACTGCTCTAAAAATTCTCAAGATGGGCGATCGCAAGCACAAAGATGTGTTATTTTTACATTCTCCAAGTCACGGCATATGAATATGATATAAAGCCACTTGGGCACAGTCATTTATGTACTTAACCTGTCATTAATGAGTCACTGAGGGAATAGTGGGTGCTGCCAGTTTTATTTCAGCTCTGGTTTGCACTGAGATAAATTCCTGCACCCCCATCATCCCATGCAAAGGGATTATAGCCCATTTTCCTCAATCCTGCATGCGTTTCCCGGGGAGCATAGATCAGGTAAGTGTTTTAATCTCATGTGCTCAGTGTCAGCCTCTGCTGAATATTCATGATGCTGTACCAAAAATAAAAAGGTGTTGCATCACTTGAATTGGATTATAAGAGAGAGAGAGAGAGGGAGAGAGGGCGAGAGAGGTAGCAAACGAGTTGCAGTTCTGGCTTAATCAAATGGCCACACTGGATCCACAATGTTAAATTTACATACGATAATTGGTCTGGCAGCCAAACCTTTCATTGCCCCTACAATAACACTAATATATGCAGCATATTTGTTAGGTTTGAGTTGTCTAACATTATACCCAGAATAGCCTCAGGACAATGTTATTGTTCAGTAAGTGGTTTTCCTGTCCTCCCTTTCTGTCTCCTTTCAGTTGTGAATCACATAAACAGGCGCACCTGTGCATGTCACAACTCCGTTCACTTGTGTATTGTATATATTTATGTTTCTGACAGAGATCCACATCCCTTGAGGTGGCAGCATCAGCCCACGAGTGTGTATCTGATGTGCAGAGCAGCAGGCTCAGCCCCGGCTCGATGTGCATGAGGGCGAAGAGGCGCTCCCAGAGCATCCCGACAGAACTGGCAGCCCCATCCACCAGCCCTTCCACTGAGGTGTCTGCAGGCTGCACGAACAGCCTTCGTGCTGGAGGTGCAAACAAGGTATCCCTGCACCGGAAAATAATCACTCATAGTGAGGAAAAGAGGCCTTGCTGTCAGCGAGAATCAAGTGATCATGCAAGATTCCAGTGTAAATGTATACTACTGTAAGACTTGAGTAAAACAGGCAACATTTTAGTAAAAAAAAAAATAGCAGATGAGTGCTTTTAGAAGATCTGTTAAAAACTTTAAATAGTTTCCACAGTGTGCCTACTAATGGTGGGAATGCCAGCTTCCTTTTAAATCAGGGATGGGCAACTGGCGGCCCCCGACGTCATCCACTGCGGCCTGCCAGTCCATTTTCAAAAATCAATTATTTATTTACGTATATCCCGTTTAAATGTATTTGGAACTGCATTCTTAAATGCAGTTATAAAGTCCGCCAGCAGAGGGAGCGCTAATTGAAACCTAAGTACCGCTCCGTGAGTGGTCCAGCAAAAATGGGGGAGCCACAGATAGAGAGAGCAGTGTGCCCCGGAGTATGTCTTTTGTATGTGTTGCATGCTGGAACCGCATAATAGGATGTGATCAGCAATAAATGTACAGAGTAGGCTGCTTTTAATTAAACAACAATAAATGCTACAGCTCCTCACTGAAGAATATTTACAGTAACAAGTTTCAAACTGAAAGGCAAATTTATGTAAGAAACAGCAAATTTACAGCAGAAAAACACTAATTTAGAAAAAACCCGAGTACAACTAAAAAGTTATAAATTTTTAAATAAAATGATGCAAATTTATCAGTAGAAGCTTGCACATCTAATACCAAAATAATAGCTTTGCAAAAAAAAAAGGCTATTTTTAACAAGAAATGTAGCATATTTACAAGTAAAACTATTTTTTACTTTGATCATATTCTTCTGATATTTCAAAAACATTTTTCTTCATCGTCATATTTCTTTTTCTTCTTGGCTTTTTTGTTAATTACCGTCTGGAGTTTCTCTTTGCTCATCATTTTGATGGAGAGAGTTTTAAAAATTAGGTCATGATAAAATTTTATCTGTAATTTTAAATCTTATATGATAAAGCACTGAATACCTTTTATTTTCATTTGCATTTTCAGTTTTAATTGTGAAACTTTTGACTTTGAAGAAAATACCCCCCCCCCCCCCCCCCCCCCCCCCCACCATGGTTTACATGTTAATCTGGCCCTTGGGAAGTGAGGAAAAAATTTTTGGCTCTCACTACCACCAGAGTTGCCCATCCCTGTTTTAAATAGTCTTAACAAACTTAGACTTGACAAGACAGGTTTCTTGACAACTAAGCAGCTACAGATGACAAACATTTTTGGAGCTAAGGGAAGAGCAAACTATGAATTTAACACAACAGAATGTCTATGAGCCCTCTGTACATATAGAGACTTCATTTAGCTTTTCAGGTGTAGGCAGCCTTAAACACTTCTTATAAATTTATTTTTTTTCTTGTATAATTGGAACTTTATCTAATACATTTGCCTTTTTACTCATATATTTACAACCCTTTTTTCTTGTAAGTTTGTGACTTTTTCCATTTAAATTTGTGACATTATTCTTATAAGTACATTTAAAAAAAATGGGCTCCCAGACCGTATTACATGAGTGAAAGACTCAGGATTCGTCGTCGTCGTCCTCCGTCGGTCTATGATGACCGTGGAAGAGAATCCTAAACATCTACTCTGCTGGAACAGCACCGCCTGTGGCTGAACAGGCCGATGCGCGAATGGCAGTCCCTGTCACACAGGTCACACTTGTGGGTGGTCTCCGTGCTGCTGGGTCTGTGGCGGTTCTTCCTGCGGGTCCTTTTTTCATCTGCTGCAGTCGTCAGTCTCTCTTCACCCGCCGTGAGCTGTCTGGTCAGAGTGCCTCTCCATTTGGAGCGGTCCGTTGCAAGGTCCTCCCAGCGCTCTGTGTTGATCTCCAGGGCCTTCATGTCTCTCTTGCAGACGTCTCTAAAGCGCAGCTGTGGGCGGCCAACGTCTCTCCTGCCAGTCGCCAGTTCTCCGTAGAGGACGTCTTTGGGGATTCTGCCATCCTCCATACGGTGAACGTGGCCTAGCCAGCGGAGCCTGCGCTGCCTGAGTAGAGTGAACATGGAGGGAAGGCCGGCGTGGGACAGAACTTCTGTGTTGGGCACTTTGTTCTGCCAGGATATGTCCAGGATGTGGCGAATGCAGCGCAAGTGGAAGGACTTCAGTCTCTTTTCCTGACGGGCGTATGTTGTCCACGTCTCACTCCCATAGAGCAGTGTGCTGATGACGCAGGCGTTGTACACTGCCATCTTCGTCTTGACAGAGAGTTTGGGATTCTCCCACACTCGTGTGGTGAGGCGAGCGAGTGTGAAGGCTGATTTTCCAATTCTCTTGTCGATCTCTGTATCAAGGGAGAAGTTGTTGCTGATCGTGGACCCCAGGTACGTGAACTGATTCACAACCTCCAGCTCGTAGTTGTCGATGGTGATGGTTGGTGGTGCTTCCATGCCTTGTGCCAAGACGTTAGTCTTCTTCAGGCTGATGGTAAGCCCGAAATCCTTGCATGCCTGGGAGAAGCAGTTCATCAGGGTCTGAAGCTCCTGCTGTGTGTGGGTTGCGACTGCAGCGTCGTCTGCGAACAGCATGTCTCTGATTAGAGCCTTGCGTACTTTGGTTCTGGCTTTCAGGCGGGCGAGGTTGAAAAGCCTGCCGTCAGATCTTGTGTGCAGGTAGATTCCCTCTGTTGCTGTGCTGAAGGCATGCCTCAGGAGCATAGCAAAGAAAATCCCAAAGAGGGTTGGCGCAAGTACACAGCCCTGTTTCACTCCGCTGTGTATGTTGAATGGCTCTGAGACGTTGCTGTCGTGCTGCACTATCCCCTGCATGTTGGTGTGAAATGATTTGATGAGGCTTTGCAACTTTGGTGGGCATCCTATCTTTGGCAGGATCTTGAAAAGGCCCTCTCTGCTGACCAGATCGAATGCTTTGGTGAGGTCGATGAAGGCAACATACAGGGGCATGTTCTGTTCTCTGCATTTCTCGTGGAGTTGGCGGATGGAGAATATCATGTTTACCATCGATTGCTCAGCGTGGAAGCCACACTGAGACTCGGGGTAGACACGTTCGGCAAGCTTCTGTAGACGAACGAGAACAACTCGTGCGTAGACTTTGCCAACAACGCTGAGGAGGGAGATGCCCCTGTAGTTGTTACAGTCGCTTTTCTCCCCTTTGTTTTTGTAGAGGGTGATGATCTTGGCGTCCCTCATGTCCTGTGGTATGGCATCTTCCTTCCAGCACTGGCAGAGGATGTCATGCAATGGCAGCAGTAGGGCGGTCTTGCAGTGCTTGATCAGGTCGGGGGGTATGCCGTCGTTGTCGGGTGCCTTGCCAGCGGCCAAGCTATCAATGGCCTTGCTGAGTTCGTCGATGGTTGACTCGGCGTCAAGTTCGTCCATGGATGGCAGGCAGTCAATGGCATCTAGGGCTGACGGTGTCACAGTGTTCTGTCTGGAGTAGAGGTCGGAGTAGTGTTCCACCCATCTCTCCATCTGCTTGTTCTTTTCTGTGATCATCTCCCCAGTGGAGGATTTGAGGGGGGCCGTCTTGCTCTGAGCCGGACCAAGTGCTTTCTTGATGCCATCGTACATACCACGGATGTTCCCTGTTATGGCAGCGGTTTGAATGTCTTGGCTGAGCTGAGTCCAGTACTTGTTGGCACAGCACCGAGCAGTCTGCTGAACTTTGCTTCTCGCAGCCCTGAGAATCTGGAGATTCTTCTCGTTTGGGTACTTCTTGTACTCAGCAAGTGCTGAGCGCTTGGCTTCAATGACGGGGGTCATCTCGGTCAACTTGGTATCAAACCAGTCCTGTGACTTCGAGGTCTTCCTCCCAAAGGTAGCCAAGGCTGTGCGGTGGATGGTGTTTCGCAGCTCTTCCCACTTCTGCTTTGCAGATTCTCCTTCTTGTGGTACACCAAGTTCCTTCTCTAAGGTGGAGGCAAACTGCTCAACAAGTTCTGGTTGGGCCATCTTGCTGGTGTCAATCCGTGCCTTTCCAGGCTGTCTAGCACGATGGAATTTCTTCAGCTGCAGCTTGACCTTGCAACACACCAATGAATGGTCTGTGTCGCAATCTGCACTCTAGAACGAACGGGTGATTAGCACGTTCTTCAGTGAGGTGCGCCTGGTCAGGATCAAGTCCAGCTGGTGCCAGTGCTTTGAGCGCGGATGTCGCCAGGAAACCTTGTGTTGGGGCTTGGTCTTGAAGAACAAGTTTGTGATGCACAGATCGTGATATGTGCAGAACTCGAGCAGCCGCTGTCCGTTGTCGTTCATTCTGCCCACGCCAAATGGTCCAAGACAGGAGGGCCAGAAGTCGTGGTCAGCACCCACTCTGGCATTGAAGTCTCCAAGGAGAATGAGTTGTTCAGAGTTGGGGATGATCCTGACAATTGTTGCAAGATTCTTGTAGAACTCGTCTTTTGCCTCTGGTGTGGCTGTCAGTGTTGGGGCATACACACTGACGAGGGTGACTGGGCCTTGAGTGGTGTTCAGACGGAGGGTGAGGAGTCGTGCAGAGCCATTGCTGCCCGGTTCCACCATCTTCAGCACTGCCCTTTCCCTGCCAGTAGAACGTGTAGTCCTTCTCTCTCAGTGTGCCTGCGTCAGCCAACCATGTTTCCTGGAGAGTGGCGATATCCACTTCCAGTCTCTTCAGCTCATTATTGATGATGGCAGTCTTCCTGGTGTTGTTGATGTCCTTGAGGTTAGCAGCGAGTCCTGTCATCATAGTGCGGACGCTCCAAGTTCCCAGTTTTAGAGTTGGTCTCTTTTGTTTTTTTGTCTTGCCTGGTGCGAAGGTTCTCAGCCTGCCGTTCGGACTTCTCCTCATCCCCATGCACCCAATGAGGAAAGCAAGCTGTGGCGGGACAACACCTTATTGGCTGGGGGCTGCCCAGCTTGAGGCGGGCGGTAGCTGTCCAGTGAGATCCGATGATCCCTCCCACCGTCGGGAACAATCCCTGGTGCCACGCTCTACGCCAATTGAGCGGTGGCTTATAACGGGTAACTGTCATTCCCCGTGTTTTGTCTACGCCAAAGGCGAAGCTGGAGTGTCCTCTCCAGTGATCCGGTGTTCTACCTTCCAGCGTTGGGCGTTGGTAGGATTCAAGCCTGGGCAGGAAGATATGGAGGACAAGATGTTGCCCATGCAGCATGTCCCCCTTCTCCACGTCACTGATGAATCCAAAGGAACAGCAGGGCTGCTACAGTTTGGCACCAGCGCCGTCGCAGGAGCTGCCAGAACGATGTTGAGCACAACAGAGAACTGCCTTAGGGACTCCGACTCCGGATTTTTCCTCAAGGTTGACTCCCGAAGCCTTTCCTGTGACCGGGTGTGCCGCAAGGCAGCGGAGGTTTGAAATCAGGGTTTAACCTTTCCCTAGATGGGCTACCTTCCCAGGTTGACGAGCCACCATCTACCCGAAGCATCTGGTTTTAAGGTGCCAGAGATCCGCCCTCGCCCCTTCTCCTATTAGTAAAAGCAGTTCCGCCGGGCTTAGAGACTAAACCATACGGGCAGGCTAGGAGTTGGACTTAGTTGTCAGAGGCTTTTCGAGACGCACGCCATAAGGAGCATTTTATGAGCACTGGGAGCTTAACCCCAGTGCCGCTCCTGGCTATGACAACCTTGGAACCCTCAGGATTCACACAACCAACAAATGGCAGAAACATAAATAACCATAATGCAGATTTTAACAAATCTTATACTGTGTGATTCTGCTTCCATAAATAGCTGAAATGTCCAAACCAATATAAGGTGATGCAATATATTGCCTCTGTCATCTAACTTACATGTCAAATAGTCTGATGATACATATCCAGGTATGATCTTGTGCCACTGTATTATAGAAGGAACTTTGCCATTTGTCCAATTCAAAAGAATATACTCTCTTACACTGAATATAAGCAACTTTACAAGTTGCTTTTTGTATTTACCAGCAACAGAGGTACTTGACATTCCAAGTAACATGCATAATGGGTCAGTTGCTGTAGTAACAGATAAAATCTTATCTATTTTCATTCTTATATAACAAACCAAAATTTCTATATTTTCCTACAGAGACAAAAACAATGAGCAAAATTTCATATTTCTTTTGACAACTTTTTCTTGCTGTTTTGAAACTTTTTTGTAAACTTGTGATATTTTCCTCTTAAATGTTAGATTTTTTTCAAAAAACAAATTTGCATCTTTTGTCATGTAAATTTTATATATTTTTTTTAATGCCACAGATTATCAACAAAAGAACTGCATGTGGCTCTGGAACCTGAGCTGCACATATCTGGGAGTGTATATTAACTGCTGCCGCCACATCGCTGACTATATTTATGAGGGGGGGCTGAAAAGTTCAGAGTGGTCAAATTTGACCAAATGTGGTTTATTTTTCAACCGCAGGGATCCAAGCGCTGCAGCACCGATGGAAGAAGCGTGTGGACCGAAGGGGACTATGTTGAAAATTTGGTCAAATTTGACCACTATGAGCTTTTCAGCCTATGAACTTTTCAGCCTCCCCCTCACATTTACTATTATACGTATGTTGTCAGTGGAAGATTTGAAAAGGAATAAATGCTGAATCTTGAATATTTAAAGGAAAAAGTCAGGACAGGAATCATCTTTAAGCATTAAAGATAGAGTAGGCAGAAATCTGAGAAACCAGCAAAAAACTGCCTGAAATTTGAAAAATTACTGCTTGCGTCGTGCAGCTCCACCTCCTTTCCTTGTCCTAAACCAGTCCCCATCCAGAGTACAAGTCTATAAGATGTGTGGGCTTTTGTAGAGCAGCCAATAACAAAGCCTCTCACTGACAAGACCCATGAATGGACAAAGGAACCGTCACGGCTGTGAAACTCTGCAGGCTGAGCAGAGCCCAGATGAGATGCTGTGGTGTAGATGTTCTGTCAGACCATTTGCATTACAAGTGACTATAGAATAATAGTTATTCTATTGTAAAATTTAAACTAAATTCCTTTGCCTGCACCAGTTTCACTTGAAGCAACTTTCAATATAAAAAATACCTGAACCCAGTTTTAACCATTACAGAAAATAATCTCAGTACCAGTCCATATCAGCTAATTCCTCCATGAATACTAATGTCATTTAGGGATCCGTTTATGCTGCAATAGCCTGATCACAGGTGCTGCACATCTGGGATAAACTTTGTATCCCAGCGTATCCATTTTTTTACTGAATCTAATTTAATTTATGCCATACTTGTCTTCACCAGTGCCTGCTCTGTTCTTGATGCTGCTCTCCCTGAACAGAGCCTTGTCCTTAAATATTACTTGTGTTTATAAGATGCTTCACAAAATGTCTGTGTTTGAATTATTTTACTCACAGTATGACATGATGGATCCCAGACAGAGGAGAGCTTCAGATGGTGTACTGTGTGTCGTGAAAGAAACTTTATCTGCCGCTGCTCTGGTCAGAGGACGTGTGTCTCCTTTATTGACCTATAAGACAGAGCCAGGTGCTGGGAAATCCCTTTCATGTGTTTTTTTTTAATATTCCCAAATAAATACAACGCAGAGTTTCTAATTGTCTTATCTTTGTTTTTAGATCATCACTTAAGTCAAATAAGTATAGATGGTGATTATGAAACCAAGGAGAAAAGCACAGCATCTCGAAACAGCAGCAACAGGTGTGTAATAGCAGACTGGTGAAATGGAGGGATGAAGAAACTAGAGAAATGAAAACAGTTTTGATCACTCTCTGTTTCCCCCTAAGCACCAGAGATGCCCAGAAGGACTCAGGAAGGTCTCGGGTTCCAGTGGTTTGCTTAGAGCGGCTCAAAATACTCGTGTCACAGCTTCCTCCAAATGGGCGAAGACAGAGTGACCCTTTGCCTGCCAGTGGGACAGATAAGAGTGCGACGCTCTCTCAGCAGGGAACCTGGCACACTGCTATGACTGAAGTATGTTTTCTTTTTACACAGCACTACAACAATCACACTCCAGAGACCTTTCAAAATATACTGTATGTTGTTTAAGATAGATCTATTATAGTCATTATTTTATATAAACAATATAACACCAGAGTGTGAAATTAGTGAATAACGTCACAGCTGTGTCACAAAGCCATAGGCAGAGTAACAATGCTGTTATCATCACATCATCACATAAACTCAAGTGTCAACTAATAAACAAATAAATGGAATTTATTAGTTGTCCTTAATAAGCAAGTACAGATTATGATGACAGTGAAATCTGTTATTGTGCACCACTCACTGCTTATATACAGTGGTGTGAAAAAGTGTTTGCCCCCTTCCTGATTTCTCATTTTTTTGTATGTTTGTCACCCTTAAATGTTTCAGATCATCAAACAAATTTAAATATTAGACAAAAATTACACAAGTAAATACAAAATGCATTTTTTAAATGAAGGTGTTTATTATTAAGGGTAAAAAAAAAATCCAAACCTACATGGCCCTGTGTGAAAAAGTGTTGCCCCCCCTCCCGTTAAAACGTAAATTAACTGTGGTTTATCACATCTTTGGAAAGCTAAGTTCAATTTCTCTAGCCACACCCAGGCCAGATTACTGCCACACCAGTTCTCAATCAAGAAATCATTTCAGTAGGACCTGCCTGATAAAGTGAAGTAGACCAAAAGATCCTCAAAAGCTAGACATCATGCTCCGATCCAAAGAAATTCAGGAACAAATGAGAAACAAAGTAACTGAGATCTATCAGTCTGGAAAAGGTTATAAAGCCGCTTCTAAAGCTTTGAGACTCCAGTGAACCACCATGAGAGCCATTATCCACAAAAGGTGAAAACATGGAACAGTGGTAAACCTTCCCAGGAGTGGCCAGCCGACCAAAATTACCTCAAAAGCAGAGCAACGACTCATCCAAGAGGTCACAAAAGACCCGACAGCAGCATCCAAAGAACTGCAGGCCTCGCTTGTCTCAGTTAAGGTCGTATTCATGATTCCATCATAAGAAAGAGACTGGGCAATAATGGCCTACATGGCAGAGTTACAAGACGAAAACCACAGCAAGTCCACCTCTGAATGGCTTAACAAAAACAAAATGAAGATTTTGGAGTGGCCTAGTCAAAGTCCTGACCTGAATCCAATTGAGATGCTGTGGCATGACCATGTTCAAAAACCCTCCAGTGTAGCTGAATTACAACAATTCTGCAAAGATGAGTGGGCCAAAATTCCTCCACAGCACTGTAAAAGACTCATTTCCAGTTATCGCAAATGCTTGAATGCAGGTGTTGCTGCTAAGGGTGGCCCAACCAGTTATTAGGTTTAGGGGGCAATCACTTTTTCACACAGGGCCATGTAGGTTTGGATTTTTGTTTCCTTTAATAATAAACACCTACATTTAAAAACTGCATTTTGTGTTTACTTGTGTTTTCTTTGTCTAATATTTAAATTTGTTTGATGATCTGAAACATTTAAGTGTGACAAACATACAAAAAAATTAGAAATCAGGAAGGGGGCAAGCGCTTTTTCACACCACTGTACATACCCAGTCCTTGAGCCCAATGCTTACAGGATGTGGGTCATGTGGCCAGCCAGCCCAAGAGCTAGTAGCCTGCTCATACCTGACAGAGTAGCTGCTAGCTTGCGATTAGGCTGTGAGGCTTTAATAGAGGACTGTATGCTGTGAGGTGAGAAATGGAAGGGTTACTAATGTTAAATGTACTAAAATGCAGCTAAAAAGGGTAACAACACAAGAGCACAAGCTGCCCCATCTGGTTTGAGAGGACTGCCTCTTGTCAAACAGCTCCCCACTGTAGAAAAGAAGGTGCAGTACACGGGTACACAACGTTATGCTCAGATTATAATTCTCACTTTATATGCAACAAATGCCATTTACTGTAATTAACAAGTAATAGAACACCTGTGAAATGGAGTGATACATATCCTGTAAAATGTCACAGTTGAATAGCACCGCTCCTGGAATACCGATTGTTTAATCAAATTGCTCAGTCAGAACTAACTGCTATACAATGGCGGATAAGGGTTTAAAACTCACAATACCAGTAAGCACTTTGCAGAATATCATCAGGGGTGCCAGCTTTGAGCTACAAACTGGAGTGAGATTCAGATATGGTGGATGTGAAGAGGCCAACACTGTTTTTTTTTTTGTTTTTTACGATATAGAGATTTGGTTAAACAATCACTTTCCACAGCCCTGTTAAAGAGACCATTTAAAAATTACGTGGCATCAAAAAAGTGACAGACTGCAGTTGCATGTCATGGGGACACATTATATCATATTTCAACAGGAGGTTAAAAAATAATCATCTCCTTCATGTCACAGTCAGTTGACTTTCAAAAGACAAACGTAGTACGATTTTTCAATTTTAGATTACATATCTTAATACCTATCTGGTATCACTTCAGTAGGAATTGGGTTTTATTTTTTTATTTTTTTTTTAATTCTGTCTTATTATGGTTAATTTAGAGCTATTTTAGATACATTTTACATGTATATAAGAGCTCTCTAATTTGCAGACAAAAAAAATCCTTCTGCAGTAATACCTCAAAAATAGTCCAATCCAAGTAAATCCACAGACCTAGCAACACAGCACAGCTAAAAATTTAGTTAATGAGGAAAATGCATCCTTAATAAATGAAGTTAGGCTTTGTTTCAGAAGACAGAGCCATGACTTGAACTTTTAGAAATTGTCCAGCTTTCCATGCATTATATTGGAGGTGTGTCTCTGGCCTGTAGCGCTCTGGACTTGGAGGAAGTTACACTTATGAGGCTCACTGTCTTACCTGGCATCACAATTGTTTGGGCAGAGAATGAGTGGCAGATTTGAGTTAGAAGTGGGAGAGATGGCAATCCTGATATCATTCTCACACTTTGCAATGAAACTAAGCTAAGCTGTGTTGACCAAGTTAGATAATGTGGAAAATACTGCAAAAAAAAAAAAAAAAAAAAATCAGGGCTGTCCAGATCTGTAGATAAAGAATATAACATGGCAAAAGAATCTTTCTTTGTTATCTTTTCTTTTTGTCTTTTTACAATTAGGGGAAAACTAGAGGATGTGAGACCAGGAGGGCCACTCGCTCACTCACTGCACCACCAAATGAAGAGCAACACACTCGCAGTCATTCTACCATGCACTCAATGAACAGTAACTTTGACTGCCATAACAACAGAGGAAAACCTATTTCTCTCAAAGCATCCACATTGCCCCCCACTGACTCAAAATATGTGCCAACAAGTTACTATGAACTGGATCTGGACTCTGACTCTGATCCCCGGTCAGTCTCAGAGGATGCAGTTGTTTGTAGGGCTGATTCACATGCTCAGCTTGACTCAGATGCGTCACCAGATTCGGACCCAAATGCACAGTCTTCATCTGAGGCTGAGCTTGAATGTCTGGCTGAGAGAAAATCGGCCGCTTCAGGAGAGATGAGGCTGGGCGGGGATTCAGAGCCAAGTGTCGAATATGAGGGTGACCCAGAATCGGATACAGGAGCAGGATCAGAGGATGGCCAAGGCCTGGATGCTGACACAGAATCATGTGATCCTGAAACAGAATCTGACAACCAACCTGAATACGATCCCACTTTTCAGGCTGAGACTGATTCTGACACGGATCAGGCTCCAGACTCTCAGGGATCTGCAGAGTCTGAGCTTGAGCTGGAATCTGAATCTGAACTGGCAACTGATGACCCGCAACCACTTCGCTCTGACCTGGAAGAGGAGTGCCAAATGAATCCCAGTCAAAGGCCACTTCTGATTGCAAACCCGGTCACTCAGAGAGGCACAGATGACATCCATCCTGAGGAGGACAGTGCAGAGATGGAGAGCGAGGACTTCTGTGCTGTGTGTCTGGTTGGAGGAGACCTGCTGTGCTGCGACCGCTGTCCAAAAGTCTTCCATCTTTCTTGTCATGTACCCCCGCTGTTCAGTTTCCCCTCGTAAGCTTCTCATATTCTTCATTTGAAATGCAAGCATATAAACAACCCAGTTCTCTTGCCACAAATCAAATTATGACACTTCTGACTTCTGTTCCAGGGGTGACTGGGCGTGCAGCCTGTGCAGAGATCTGGTACAGCCAGAGGTTGGGTACACATGTGAAAATCAGAGAACATCTGCAGAGCACTCATCAGCACACGGGCTGTCACCGTCTCACCAGAGAGTAAGCTCCTGTAACACTGAGTACATTTAAAAAAAAAAACAAAACTTGTACTTTTACTGAATACATTTGATCATACTCTTTAGGGTAGTTGATTTCAGTGACCCCGGTTACATGGTCACAATAAACTGATTACTGAGAATAAACCAATAATGGGAATAACCAGTTTTGTTGTGTTGACATGCACTGAATAAACGAATTATTGGAGGGTAAACCACTTGAGTTAATGACCCCGGTTAAGCTAAGTTAATCCCTTCCACACCATGTGGTGTGTGGGGCGGCACATATCTCCGTTTCACTGACCCTAGGCCACACAGCTACTGTGAGTAGTGAAAGCTACAGTGGGGGGTCAGTCCTCTGGTAGCTCTGTGCGTTAACTTTCCTTTCCCCGTTCCATTATGCTGAGCACCAAGCTAGAAGGCGCAAAGTACCTTTTTTTTTTTTTATATGGTCTTTGGTATGACCCGGACACATGGCCTTTATCAGATTACTCTATTCACATCGCCACTTGAATAATCGGATAGCTCCAGAAATCCAGTCATAGCTGGTTTATTCATGTGCATGTAAACATGGTCATTGATTTGAAAGCTGGTTAAAATGTTCTTTTTTTAATACAATCATTTTTAGATGGGTCTTATTATGGTATGATTATATCCGTCCAACTGTAGGAGTTTGCCCTTCCACAGTTTTCAAGCTAGAACTTTTTTATTATGCTTCAGTGAGTGAAACGAGGCATAAAGTAGCATGTCGGTGTGTGTGTGTGTGTGTGTGTGTCTGCCCATGACCAGGTTTTTAATCTCATCAAAACCATGTGGAGCTAAAGGCTTGTATCTATGTAATGCCATGTTTTCTCAACTTTTAATTTGCCATAATTTTGAGATAAGACTTTGTTGTCAGGATACACACAAAAACAATACACGTTCACACAGACTCACCAAAGCTGTGAGAAAGTTGTAATAACTATACTGACCCGGTAGGCAGCAGTGCACAAGCACCACGGCGTAGCACCCACGGTGCTTTCATTGCACACAGTGTTTGTTCATGTACTGAAGATGTGCACATTACTAGGATTTTGACTTTGGATCATTGCTGTGAAAAATACAGGTTTTAGAACGTTGTCATTTTTTGAATGAAATTATGAAAGTAGCACTTTAAATATAGAGGTCACATGGTTTGTCCAGCTAACTCTTCCTATAGTTTTCAAGCTAGGACATGTTCATGTCACACCATGTTTGTACATGTATTAAAGATGTGCATATTGTAGGGGGTTAAATGATTTTCTGATATTTTCTTAAAATTTGTTCCACTTTGGATTGTAGATTGTTTGCTTTGCTTAAACTCCTTGCAATTACATGGTTATTAGTTTCATTACAGATTTAGAGTATATTGAATCTTGAATTTGTAATTGATTTTTTTGGTTGTTTGTGTGCTAGTTATGCAGTATTGGTAATCTCTATGGACAGGTGCATAATGCAGTGTGTGCGGTGCTCTTCTTATACTGTAATAACTTGTTTTATCAGAAATAACTGCATCTTTAATCATTTTATTGAATTTATCTTTTTCCCATCAAATCATTTTTGAACTCCTGTTTCTGATTCTGACTCTGGAAGCAAATAATTCATCACTGTCTACATTTTTAGATGATTATATGAGGGTGCATGTAGGTCATTTATATTTTAATTTACATTTTAATTTCCTCATACTACCACATTTAAGAGAAAATGCTCCCAAATTCACAAGAGGCAAGAGTTGCAAATGTAGGTGAACAAATTTTTCACAAAAAAAGTTGTAAATTTATAAGAAAGTTAGGTAAACCTGGATAGTTAAATTAAGAAAATTTGTGAGAATAAATCTCAAATGTATATGCAAAAGCCACAAAATGACAATGAAAAAGCGTACATTTGAGACAAATTTAAATTTTACATGAAAAAAGCTAAAATTTATGTGAAATAATTTACAAAGAAAACAATAAAGTTACAAGAAAAGTCGCAAATTTATGAGAATAGACTGACCAGATTATGAGGAAAACCTCATAGCTAAGAGTAAAGTCACTACTCAAGTAACTGTTTTGAAGATACAGGTGTATCTCAATAAATTGGAATGTCATCGAAAAGTTGATTTATTTCAATAATTCAATTCGAAAAGTGAAACTCATATATTATATAGATTAATGACACACAGAGTGATATATTTCAAGTGTTTATTTCTTTTAATTTTGATGGTTATGGTTTATAGCTCATGAAAACCCCAAATTCAGTTTCTCAAAAAATTACAAGATTACATAAAATTCATTAAAAAAATTGATTTTTAATAGAAATGTTGGCCAACTGTAAAGTATGTCCATGTTCACACTCAATACTTGGTCGGGGCTCCTTTTGCATAATTACTGCATCAATGCAGCATGTTTGTTAATACTGCATCACACCACAGTGATGCAGTATTAATTCATGCAAAAGGAGCCCTGACCAAGTATTGAGTGTGTGCATGGAAATACTTTTAGTCAGCCAACATTTCTATTAAAAAAATCATTTTTTAAAAAAATTGATCTTATGTAATGTTCTAATTTTTTGAGAAACTGATTTTTGGGTTTTCATGAGCTGCAAGCCATAACCATCAAAATTAAAAGAAATAAACACTTGAAATATATCACTCTGTCTGTAATGAATCTATATAAAATATGAGTTTCATTTTATGAATTGAATTACTGAAATAAATCAACTTTTTGATGATATTCTAATTTAGTGAGATGTACCTGTACTTTGCTCTTAGTTTTGGTGACTAATCTTAGTTGAGTAACTAATATGATGAGGCGACATTACTTTTTCTTGAATACAATTCCCGGCTACTCTGTCCACCTCTCCTAATCACATAATCACAGTAAGGCTCTTTAAATGGCATAAAGACTCTACACATCACTGGTTACATGTGTGTTTAGCTTCTGCTTCATCATGTAACACTGCTGTGAATACAGTAGCAAGTGTTTTTCCAGGCTTAAGGACATATTTTCTTTTCTCAGTAAATAAGACTATTTTCCATTTTTGTTTGACTGTTTGCAGAAATGTGAGAGGCTGACTCTTCTGATCCTGACTAATATCCTGAGTACTCCTTTCCATGAGCCTGTGAGCCCACTTGTAAGTATAGACCATTTTCATAATATTCTTTGACCCAGTAAACAAGTTAACAATAAGAATTTTGTCCTTGATTTGCTTCTTTTTAGAGTTGTTTTGACTGAACTATTAATATTTATTAGAATTTGGTTTGGCAATTCTTTTTTCCAGCATGATTCCATTGTCATTATTAGTTTTGTAAAGTTTTTCTCTTGTTCTGGTGCACACAAACACCTACCGCTGCTATATTTGTCAGAGTTTGGGGGGCTTACATGTTCCCCCATGTAGTTTTTCTTTTGGTAACAAGATAAATTCACATCCAAGTTTTATCATCAAAGCAGGGAGAGTGCACCCTTTGGGCATTTTTTTTTTCATTGTGATATATTTAGATCAGACAGCAGTCTTTATTTATTTAGCAGTTCTTTGTGCACCACTGTCAACTTATATTTTAGAACAGAAAGACAATGCATGTAGATTTACTTCATATCTATCATATGTGTGTGCCTTGAAAAATGCTGTTTTACACTCACACTAGTGGGCTTTCAGTACTTCTAACTGAAGGAGATTGAAGGGTTTTTTTCCGGTTCTCAAACGTGTGCACTTTAAATTGTGGGTGCTCAAAGGCCTGGACGTCCACAGAACACAGCAGCGGTGGGTGATTGCAGGATCTTTTCCATGGTGAAGAAAAGCCCCTCCACAACATCCACCCAAGTGAAGAACACACTCTCCAGGAAGTAGGTGTGTCAGTATCTAAGTCTGCCATAAAGAGAAAAATTTACGAGAACAAATACAGACGGTACACCACAAGGTGCAGACCACTAATCAGCATCAAAAATAGAAAGGCCCGATTAGACTTTGCAAAAAAAAAAAAAATCTAAAGAAGCCAGCCCAGTTCTGGAACAGCATTTTTGGACAGATGAAATGAAGATCAACCTGTACCAGAATGATGGGAAGAAGAAAGTATGGAGAAGCTTGAAATGGCTCATGATCCAAAGCACACCACATCTTGTGTAAAACATGGTGGAGGCAGTGTGATACATGGGCATGCGTGTCTTCCAAAGGCACTGGGTCAGTAGTGTTTATTGATAATGTGACAGAAGACAGAAGCAGCTGGATGAATTCTTATGTGTATAAGGATGTGCTGTCTGCTCAGATTCCAATGCCAAATGCAGCAAAGTTGATTGGACGGCGCTTCACAGTACTGATGGACAATGACTCAAAACACACTGCAAAAGCAACCCAGGAGTTCTTTGAGGCAAAGAAGTGGAACGTTCTGCAATGGGCGAGTCAGTCACCAGATCTGAACCCGACTGGGCATGCATTTCACTTGCTTGAGACAAAACTTAAGGCAGAAGGACCCTCAAACAAGCAACAACTGAAGACAGCTGCAGTAAAGGCCTGGCAAAGCATCACAAAGGAGGAAACCCAGCGTTTGGTGATGTCCATGGGTTCCAAACTTCAGGCAGTCATTCCCTGCAAAGGATTGTCAGCAAAGTATTGAAAATTAGCATTTTATTTATGGTCATGTTAATTTGTCCAATTACTTTTGAGCCCCTGAAATGAGATTTTGTGTAAAAATGGTTGCAATTCCTAAACCGTAACTCCAGTTTGGATGTTAATGCCCTCAAATCAAAGCTGAGAGTCTGCACTTTTAGCCCATATTGATTATATAACTGTATCTTGAATATGTTTTGGTAAACAGCTAAAATAACAAAACTTGTGTTGGTGTCCAAATATATATGGACCTAACTGCATACAGAGAGCAGTGGAAGCTCTTGGTCACTTCAGTGTGTTTTCATCAGGACCAAATGAGCTACTCTGTCACTGGTGGCCTGGTTTTTACACTGGAATCAGATTTAAAAGAACTGAGTCATTTTGATAGATGAAATGAAAATATTTCCTGTTAATGTTTCTCATGCAGGCTCGTCATTACTACCAGATCATCAAGAGACCAATGGACCTGTCAGTGATCAGGGCCAAACTTAATAAGGGGAATACTCAACATTACAACTCACCAGATCACTTCGTTACTGATGTCTATCTCATGTTCCGCAACTGTGCAAAGTTCAATTATGTAAGTTGAATGGAAGTTCTCTTTGTTTGTCTCACAAGGTAAACAAGCTAATCGCCGTGGACATAATTAGAAATGATGTGTCTCTAACTTTTTTTTTCTACTTTTTTGCAATCCTCTCTGACCACAGCCTGACTCTGAGGTGGCACAAGCAGGCCGTAGCCTTCAGGCGTTTTTCACATCTAAGCTGAAAGACGTTTTCCCAGACAGAGTTTTTACTGTGGCTGAGGCAGACTCTGACAGTGACGAGTACGATGAGGCCTACAAAACCGCAGAGAGTGGTTTCCCCTGGCCGGAGAGGAGAGAGCAGTGCCACCGGAAGAGGAAGAGGAGGCAGTCCCTCAAATCGAGGAGGCATCACTTCTAATTAAAGGGATGAAGTCTATGGGCACAAACATGTTTATGTATGTAATTAAACTCTTCTTTAGCCTGTCATGGGACTGCAACACTTTTCTTTTTGTAGTGTAGAATTAGGCATACAGCACACACAGCAGTATGACAACTCTGCCCTCTAAAGGCAGCTGAATATATTTAAACAATAATATCCTACAGAAACAGTGCAAATGTGGGTGATGCACATTTTTTTTTAGATGTTTCACAGACATAAAACACATTAAAGTAGTGACGTTTGCGATAATTACTATAATATCTTATCAACACCTTTTGGTTGCCGATAATTTCTTCATGGTCCACTGCACTGCTTGCTGTTTTGTACTTTTTTCTTGCAGGACTAGAATGTCTTAGATATATATATGTACTAGTGCATCATATGCTATTGTACATAACGAATAAGTTGTTGGATGTTTATTAATCTCACTTTGCGGTGGACTTCTGTACTTTTTAGAGAAACATAGCCCAGATGTGCACAGTAGCCTGAAACATATTGTTGCAGCCTTGTGTATTTCCACATTTATAGATGTCCAACATATTTATACACGTGCAGCTGTATAGAACTTTATTTTACTATATGAATGATTGCAGACTGTTTTACTTTAGTGTATTTTGACATGCAGCAGCATATCGTATCTACTTTGTCTTTTTGACCAGAGTAACACAGATTGTGAATGAATGCAGGCAGTGTAATATTTTGCTAGAAAGATAATGTTATTTCTGCTAAAGCATGCACTCTTATTCTGTCTAAATATCTCAGGCTTAACAAAAAGGAATTAATATATAGTAATTCAATTATTTATGTGAAAAGGGCCGCGCTATTTGCTGAGTCACATTCTGTAATTTTATAAAGCTGCAGCACGTCTTTCATTTTTGAATACAGCTTAATGCAGATTAAAATAGTTTTTGGCTAATTTTTACAGTAAATACTGTGCGAAGGAGTGGTGAATGTACAGTTCATGTATTACTACTTTGGTATGTCATCACTGGATTTCTTTTTGTTTTTCAAATAGTGATGAAAAAAGTGGATATGTATCAGGAGAAATGTTCATTTTTTCACTTCTGTGTAACACCCAACAGTTAACTGTGCTGATAATGAATAAAATGTAGTTGAAAATATGTTTCATTATATTTTCAGCCATTGTATGTTACAGGAATAGAACAGATTGAGGTATATGTGTAACATAAAGCAACACAGATTACTATTAATATTGAACTAGTGTCTAATTTATTTTATGGTTTACCTCCCAAGAAGACTGATGGAAAAAACATTTCTTTATAAACCAGTGTTTCTTTTTTAAAACCACCAACAGCTGCTATGGTCACCACTTTTGCCAACCACCAGCAAAGTTAAGACAATCTCAAAATCTTATTATCCAGTACTGGGGTGGACCAGATCTTACTGATCCCAGGGGAGCGCCCACAGAGATAATAAGCCAACTATTCTTTTTTTTAAAATTATATAATAAATATTAGTTTCAGCACTTATAAATAAGAAAGTTATTGACGTGATTTACGACCCAAGAGACAGACGCTGACACGAGAGATACAGACAATTATCTTTATTGTGAGTTAATGAGTGAAGTGTGAGTGAATGTGTGAATGCTCGCCTGGCCACTGGAGCTGAGCCCGTCTTGTGGTAACCTGGCAACCCTGGAAAAACACAAGCACAAGGTTACTGTTGCACAGTAGCAATGTTCGGCGGATATGCTGCAGGGGCTTACTTGCAGGTGCCACAATGAGAGGCTGACTGACTCCTGGTGTCCGTGCGACGTCGTGCTCGTGATGTCCGGTGCTGTGGAGGTGAGGAGGAGCTCCGTGAAGCGGAAGACGATGCCTCATCAGCAGAGGAGGGTGGTCCGCCGACAGGGAGGTCCACCTGTGCACAGGGGAAAAGGCTAGCAGAGGAATAGTGAAGAGATGGCTTACGTGGCCTGGTTTGGCAAAGCGTAGATTTCTTCACGAGAGGTCGAGATCTTGGCATGTTGCTTAGTGAGAGTGACAGACGACTCCGTGCTGAGGCGTCCGCGCGTTGGGCTTTTATGGCCCGCTGATTGCCACCTGCTGAAGTGAGCGCAGCTGATGATGATGCTGTAGACGGCCTAGCGGCCATCATGACAGTACTCCCCCCTCTAGAGGTGCCTCCAGGCACCTGCCCAATCCTACCTGGATGCGCCCGATGGAAATCGCGGATCAACTGCTTATCGAGGATCAACGCAGGGCGTATCCAGGAGCGGTGCTCAGGACCAAACCCCTCCCTGTCCACCAAATACTGAAGGCCCCGACCCCTCCTGCAGACGTCCAGGATTGCCGTTACCCCCCAGGCCGGATGGCCATCGATCATCCTCGGGGGAACAGGAGCCGCAGGGGGCGGGCACAGCAGGTCGGCGACGTAGGGCTTGACCTGGTATACGTGGAAAGTGGGGCAGATGCGCATGTGAGAGGGGAGAGCAAGACGCACAGATACAGGGTTGACAATGCGGGAAATAACAAAGGGACCGATGAAGCGCTTGGTTAGCTTACGCTTCTCGGCAGGCACACTGATGTTCTTCGTGGACAACCATACCTTGTCACCCACCTTGTAATCCGGGGCAGGCCTCCTATGGCGGTTGGCCTCCTCAATGTTCCGTTCCGTGGTCCTCAGTAGGGCTCTGCGGGCAATGGACCAAACCTGCCGACAGCGTCTGGCTTGAGCCTGAACAGACGGGACCGCTACCTCCCCCTCCTCCTCCGGGAACAAGGGCGGATCGTACCCCAACGATGCCTTGAAGGGGGACATCCCTGTGGACGAGGACACCGTGGTGTTATGAGCGTACTCGATCCACGGGAGGTACATGAGGTACATGCTCCACGAAGAAGAGCAGGAGGAGATGACGCAGCGCAGCGCAGCCTCCAGCTCCTGATTGGCTCGCTCACACTGGCCGTTACTCTGAGGATGGTATCCAGAGGAGAGACTGGCCGTGGCCCCAAGCGCCGTACAGAACGCCTTCCAAACCTGCGAGACGAACTGTGGCCCTCGATCCGAAACAATATCAGCGGGGATTCCGTGAGGCCGAACCACATGGAGAACGTGGAGGTCCGCCGTCTCCCGCGCTGAAGGCAACCCCCGGAGCGGCACAAAATGGGCAGCTTTAGAAAAGCGGTCCACGATGGTTAAAACAGTCGTGAAGTGGCCGGAGGGGGGCAAACCGGTCACAAAGTCCATGGCTACATGGGACCAGGGGCGGGAGGGGACGGGCAAAGGGTGTAGCAGACCCGCCGGGGCCGATGATGATGTCTTCCCCGTGGCGCACTGAGCGCAGGCCCGGACATAGTTGTTAACGTCCCTCCACAGTCCTGGCCACCAAAAGGTTCTCTGGAGGAGGTCAACGGTCCGACTCACACCCGGATGGCACGCCAGCTTGGACGCGTGACCCCACTCTATTACTTGGCTCCTAACAGGACGAGGAACGAACAAGCGACCCGGGGGACCCCCACCCGGATCAGGCTCCACCTCCTGTGCTCTTCTGACCTTATCGCAGATGCCCCAGGTCAACGCACCCACCACACACGCAGGTGGCAGAATAGACTCCTCCCGGTCGTCCTCGGAGGGCGCGTCAAACTGCCTGGAAAGGGCGTCAGGCTTACCATTCTTACTTCCTGGCCGGTAGGTGATCGTAAAATTAAAACGACCGAAGAAGAGTGACCAGCGGGCCTGACGTGCATTCAACCGCTTGGCAGTCCTAAGGTATTCAAGATTGCGGTGATCAGTCCAGACGACAAACGGCTGGGCAGCCCCCTCCAGCCAGTGTCTCCACTCCTCCAGCGCAAGTTTGACAGCCAATAGCTCCCTGTCGCCGATGCTGTAATTCCTCTCAGCAGGTGTCAAACGATGAGAGAAGTAAGCGCAGGGGCGGATCTTCCCGTCCGTCGGGGAGCGCTGAGAGAGTACCGCCCCCACCCCCGAATCTGATGCGTCCACCTCCACCAAGCATTGGAGCTCCGGGTCCACCTGGGTCAATACACAGGCCGAAGCAAACTCTCCCTTCAGCCTGTCAAATGCCGCGGCAGCCTCCTCACTCCAATGGAAAGGGACCTTCGGGGATGTGAGTGCAGTCAGGGGTCTGGCGATGTTCCCAAAATTTGGCACGAAGCGCCGGTAAAAATTGGCGAACCCCAAAAAACCCTGCAGCTGTTTCCTGGATGTCGGCGTAGGCCAGTCCACCACCGCCTTGACCTTGTCCGGGTCGGAAAGCACCTGGTTACGGGCGATTATAAACCCCAGAAAAGAGGTGCGATCCGTGTGGAACTCACACTTCTCCGCCTTGACGAACAACTGATTCTCCAGGAGGCACTGTAGGACCCGTCGTACATGCACCTGATGCTCCTCCAGTGTGCGCGAGAAGATGAGGATATCATCAAGGTAAACAAAGACGAAGGAATTCAGAAAGTCCCGGAGAACGTCATTTATTAGGCGCTGGAACACTGCCGGAGCGTTGGTTAACCCAAACGGCATCACCAGATATTCAAAGTGGCCGCTTGGGGTCCAGAAAGCAGTCTTCCATTCATCACCTTCCCGAATGCGCACCAGGTGATAGGCGTTCTGTAGATCTAGTTTAGTAAACCAAGACGCCCACTGGAGGGAATCGAAGGCAGTGTTCATCAAGGGAAGAGTGTATTTGTCCTTAATTGTAATGTCGTTGAGACCCCGGAAATCGATGCAGGGGCGCAGCGACCCATCCTTCTTCCCAACGAAGAAAAACCCTGCCCCGACGGCCGAGGAGGATGGACGGATGATACCGGAGGCCAGAGACTCCTTGATGTACGTATCCATGGCCTTGCGTTCCGGAGCTGATAGGCTGTACAGGCGGCTCGCCGGGAGAGGGGCCCCAGCCTTGAGGTTGATCGCGCAGTCGTACGGGCGATGGGGGGGAAGAGACAACGCCCGTGACTTACTAAACACCTGGCCCAGATCATGGTAGACGTCAGGCATCTTCGACAGGTCCGGAGGGGGTGTTGAGGGAGGCATCATCGGCACTGAGGGAGTGCATGCAGTGGACTGAAGACAGGCGCTCAGACAGAATGAGCTCCAAGCCGTTATTCTCCCAACTTGCCAGTCGAACGTGGGGTTATGCAGCCGGAGCCAAGGGTACCCCAAGATGACGGGTGAAGAGGAGAAGGGCAAGACCAGGAACCGTATTTCCTCCCTGTGGTTACCAGAAACTATCGTTAACACAGGTGCCGTCTGGTGGGAAACTGACGTCAGAGATGCTTTTAACAGGGTGACCAGATGGATGGGGGGGCGTAAAGGTTGACAGCTGAGGTCCATCAGGGTTGCCAGGTCTCTGGAGATAAAGTTTTGCTCAACCCCAGAGTCAACTAAGGCAAGTGTGGTGTGTTCCTTGTGTTTATGAATGAGCCTAATGGGAATGTGGCAACTAGTGAGGGGCTTTGTCTGATTTTTGTCCGCGAATCCCCCTACCGTGATCCGCGGACCTCCCCTTTTAATGGGCAATCCACTACTCCATGTGCCCCCATTCCCACAGTAGACGCATAACCCCTGCTCCCTGCGGCGCTGTCTCTCAGCCGCTGTAAGACCCGATTGCCCCACAACCATATCCTCCTGCTCCGGAAGTTCTTCAGATGCGGGCAGAGCAAGGAGGGGGGACCTAGCGGAGCGAGGGCGAGACTTATTCGCACGGATAGCTGTTCGCCGTTCTGCAGCTCGCTCCCTCAGTCTGCTATCTAGGCTGATGGTGAGGGAGATTAATTCCCCAAGTCTGTCTGGTTTCTCCTTTGCCGCTAGCTCGTCTTTTAACTCTGAGTTAAGGCTGCGGAGGAAAATTCCACAGAGTGCTGGCTCCCCCCACCCAACCTGACCGGCTAATACCCGGAAGTCCACGGAATAATCGGCGGCAGATCTACTGCCCTGCCGAAGTCCAAGCAGCTGTTCAGTTAACACTGCGCCCCGGTCAACATGATCGAACACTTCCATGAACTCTGCCACGAACTGCTGGTAAGTTAACAATGAATAATTTGGTTTGGCCATGATGGTATAAGCCCAATCAAGAGCCCTGCCTCCCAGCAGGTTGATGATGTACCCAATCTTATTCATATCAGTGGCAAAGTCCCCCTGGACGCGGAGAAAAACTGACTCACACTGTAGCAAAAACCCCCGCGCCTCCCCCAGTTTACCAGTAAAGCGTGCTGGGGTTGGTACAGGAGTTAGGCGATGTGTGGAAGATGGGCTGGTTTGGCTAGTAGCCGCAGCTGTGGGTGCAGAAGGCGCCCCGCTAGCCGAGGAGAATGCCTGGTGACTTTCCAGGCGATCCAGCCGGCTGTTAATCTGAGTTAGTTGGTTTAAGATTACTGTCTGCTGGTGGGAAATCATGTCTACTCATGCACTGAGTGTGTTAAAGTGACGCGACAGCGCGCTGTCTGATGGGTCATCGTGACGGAGTCGTACTGACATGATTTACGACCCAAGAGACAGATGCTGACACGAGAGATACAGACAATTATCTTTCATGTGAGTTAATGAGTGAAGTGTGAGTGAATGTGTGAATGCTCGTCTGGCCACTGGAGCTGAGCCCGTCTTGTGGTAACCTGGCAACCCTGGAAAAACACAAGCACAAGGTTACTGTTGCACAGTAGCAATGTTCGGCGGATATGCTGCAGGTGTGGCGATGTTAAAATAAGACACGGCGTCTGGAGTTTTAATGAAGTTTATTGATCAAATCATCGCCATCACAGAGCTCACCCCAGCTGCTGTATAAGCATGCTGGGGATCGCTCTCAGGCTCTCATGAGCTGTAGTCAGAAGCAGTCAGAAGAAGAACAGAGGGTGAACATATGAATTCAGCCACTTAAATACCCAGCAACGGACAATACATCAAAGGTATTTTATCATCAAAGGAAATGCATTCAGACATGTGACATTTGTACCACAATGCGAGCAGGAAGCATGAATGTTTGCATTTGCGTCATACATATCCACAGGATGCTGGTGCCTGAACTAAGCACAGGAAGGCTGCCTATTGATCTCAACACACACATCTCACTGTCCTGTTAATTGCTCTAGTCCAGCGCTGTGTTTGTCCGTGGCTGCTGTGGGGGGGTACCCCATACACTCCCCCCCAAGAGGGCTTAGCGGGGAGCTGAGACCTCGGTAGTCCCGCTTTGGTGGCGAGCTGCGGGGAAAGTCTGTGCCGGGGAAGGGAGGAGGGTGGGGGTAGCAAGTGGCGGGGATGTCCATGGCTGTGGGAAGAAAAGTTAAGTCTCTGATTCCTCTCGCGATTCAGTCCGGCAATGAAGAAAAACAGGAGCTGAAGCTATGTGAGGGACTTGGCGTTTAGGCTTTAGGTGCGTTCGCGGCCCTAAAGCCCTCGGGGACAGCTGACGGCTGGATTCCCGTCGTGCGCCGTGGCTGAGACTTACACCAAATCCTGTGTGCGGGCTGCGTGTGTGCTTCAGGTGTGTGAGCAGTCCTGAAGAGCCGTGTGCAGCGGCGGAGGATGATGTATAAGTCTGTAGAGCCAGCTTGTCTCTGGTGCGTGGCACGCGCTGCGGCCACGTGCCTTCCAGCTGCGCTGTTCTGATGCGAGGCTTCTGTGCATGGCCGGTCCGCTGTCGCGAGGTGAATCAGGGTCAGGGGGCTTGATGGAGATCTGCGCAGTCGGCGCCGATTGTCTCCCCTGTTCGGGCTGTTGGTCGTCGCTCGTGCCGGGTCATGGTGCGTTCAGGTCCACGCGTTCTCCGTCGGCCATGGGCCGCCGTCGTGGAGAGAGGGCAAGGTGTGTGCGCTCTCGTATGGAGACACAGAATCGTGTGTCAGGAGCCGTGAGAGCGGCCGGTCCAGCGTGGATGTGCCGATCTAGGCGTGCAGACCTCACCATGAAATTTCCTCAGCTTTCCCGGTCGTGGGTGGTCTCCGAAGAGCGTCAAAGTCTCCCTGAAGCAGAAAGGAAGGGCAGATCAGTCGGGCTGCCGCGTTCGCTCGTCGTCGGAGAATCACTGCCGGGTGCTGCGTTTGCTGGCAGCGTGTTCTTTTCAGCGTCGGGTCGCCAGCGTGGTTGTCCAGACCAGAAGGTTGCGTCACACAAAGCGTGTGCGTCTGCGGGGTCACCAGTGTGGCGATGTTAAAATAAGATACGGCGTCTGGAGTTTTAATGAAGTTTATTGATCAAATCATCGCCATCACGGAGCTCACCCCAGCTGCTGTATAAGCATGCTGGGGATCGCTCTCAGGCTCTCATGAGCTGTAGTCAGAAGCAGTCAGAAGAAGAACAGAGGGTGAACATATGAATTCAGCCACTTAAATACCCAGCAACGGACAATACATCAAAGGTATTTTATCATCAAAGGAAATGCATTCAGACATGTGACATTTGTACCACAATGCGAGCAGGAAGCATGAATGTTTGCATTTGCGTCATACATATCCACAGGATGCTGGTGCCTGAACTAAGCACAGGAAGGCTGCCTATTGATCTCAACACACACATCTCACTGTCCTGTTAATTGCTCTAGTCCAGCGCTGTGTTTGTCCGTGGCTGCTGTGGGGGGGTACCCCATACAGGGGCTTACTTGCAGGTGCCACAATGAGAGGCTGACTGACTCCTGGTGTCCGTGCGACGTCGTGCTCGTGGTGTCCGGTGCTGTGGAGGTGAGGAGGAGCTCCGTGAAGCGGAAGACGATGCCTCGTCAGCAGAGGAGGGTGGTCTGCCGCCAGGGAGGTCCACCTGTGCACAGGGGAAAAGACTAGCAGAGGAATAGTGAAGAGATGGCTTACGTGGCCTGGTTTGGCAAAGCGTAGATTTCTTCACGAGAGGTCGAGATCTTGGCATGTTGCTTAGTGAGAGTGACAGACGACTCCGTGCTGAGGCGTCCGCGCGTTGGGCTTTTATGGCCCGCTGATTGCCACCTGCTGAAGTGAGCGCAGCTGATGTTGATGATGCTGATGACGGCCTAGCGGCCATCATGACAGTTATGATGTATACAAAGAAGGGGCCATGGGAAATTTGAATCAAACTTTTTAATTGGTGATTCCATAATAATCTATAATATTTAAACAGCTGAAGATGTTTTCATATTTACATGTGGATGTGGGGGGGAAGATTTAACATTTGTTTAAGGTTAAAGTCAGAATGCATAACAAGGGTCAATTTTTATTTTTTTCTCTCCATTATGATAAAGCTGAAATAGCAGATTTATTGGATTTACCGAATGGTAAACTGACTGGTGTGTCTTGGCATGTAAACTGATTTGTGGAAAGAAAACGGTGGTAGAATTTTAAATAGTTCCCCCTGGTACAACAAAAATGATATGAGTCCCATAGTGCATGATGCTGTCTACTTTGGAGTTTAACTTTGGACCATTGTTACTGCAGATATTATATTGCTAATTTTTCTTGTGACATAAATGTGTTTTTAATTACTGAAAGAAGACACAACAATAATTCTATCTGTATTGTGGCTTGGGGTGGAGTTTTGTGTTTTGAAGTTTTGTGACCTTCCTGTCAGTGGATTTGGAGTAAAACATTACATGATAATATCCATCCATCCATCTTCTACCGCTTTTCCAGAGGTCCGGGTCATGGAGGCAGCAGTTCAAGCAGAGAAGCCCAGACTTCCCTCTCCCCAGCCACCTGCTCCAGCTCTTCAGAGAGGATACCAAGGTGTTCCCAGACCAGCTGGGAGACATAGTCTCTTCACCGAGTCCTGGGTCTGCCCCGGGGTCTCCTTCCAGTGGGACGTGCCTGAAACACCTCAAGTGGGAGGCGTCTAGGAGGCATCCTAATCAGATACCCATACCACCTCAACTGGCTCCTTTCAATGTGGAGGAGCAGCGGTTCTACTCTGAGCTTCTCCCAGATGACTGAGCTCCTCACCCTATCTCTGAGGGTGAGTCCAGCAATCCTACGGAAAAAGCTCATTTCAGCCACTTGTATCCGCGATCGTGTTCTTTCGGTCATTACCCAAAGCTCGTGACCATAGGTGAGAGTAGGAACGTAGATTGACTGGTAAATTGACAGCTTTGCCTTAGAACTAAGCTCCCTCTTCACCACAACAGACCGGTACAACGTCCGCATC
Organism: Pholidichthys leucotaenia; assembly: GCA_020510985.1. Taxonomy (NCBI): domain Eukaryota; kingdom Metazoa; phylum Chordata; class Actinopteri; order Cichliformes; family Pholidichthyidae; genus Pholidichthys; species Pholidichthys leucotaenia. The sequence continues at coordinate 309,927,402 of CM035837.1, read as the reverse complement.
ACTGCAGATGCTGCTCCAATCCGTCTGTCAATCTCTCGCTCCATTTTCCCCTCACTCGTGAACAAGACCCCAAGATACTTAAACTCCTCCACTTGGGGCAGGAGCCTGTCCCCAACCCAGAGAGGACAATCCACCTTTTTCCGGCTGAGGACCATGGACTCGGACTTGGAGGGGCTGATTTCATCCCAGCCGCTTCACACTCAGCGGCAAACCGTCCCAGCAAGAGCTGTAGGTCATTGCTGGATGAAGCCAACAGGACAACATCATCTGCAAACAACAGAGATGAGATCCTGTGGTCACCAAGCATGACACCCTCCATTCCCTGGCTGCGCCTAGAAATCCTGTCCATAAAATTTATGAACAGGAAAGGTGACAAAGGGTAGCCCTGGCGGAGTCCAACTCTCACTGGGAATGACTCCGACCGAGTGTTGGCAATACGAACCAAACTCTCACAACGGTCATACAGAGACCGAATAGCTCGTAACAACAAGCCCGATACCCCATACTCCCGAAGCACCCCCCACAAAAAACCACGAGGGACGCGGTCAAATGCCTTCTCCAAGTCCACAAAACACATGTAAACTGGTTGGGCAAACTCCCACAAACCCTCAAGAATTCTCGAGAGCGTAAAGAGCTGGTCCTATGTGCCACGGCCAGGACAAAAACCACATTGCTCCTCCTGAATCCGAGGTTCGACCAACGGCCGGACTCTCCTCTCCAGTACCTTGGCATAGACCTTCCCAGGGAGGCTGAGGAGTGTGATCCCTCTAAAGTTGGAGCACACCCTCCGGTCCCCTTTTTTGAAGAGAGGAACCACCACCCCGGTTTGCCATGCCAAAGGCACTGCCCCCGACCTCCACGCAATGTTGCAGAGGCGTGTCAACCATGACAGCCCAACAACATCCAGGGCCTTGAGGTACTCAGGGTGAATCTCCTCCACTCCCGGGGCCCGGCCACCAAGGAGATTTTTAACCACCTTGGCGACCTCAGCCCCTGTGATAGGCAAGTTGTCCCCCTCGTCCCCAAACCCTGCTTCCTCTGTGGAAGGCGTATCAGTGGGATTGAGGAGATCCTCGAAGTATTCCTTCCACCGCCCGACGATATCCCCAGTCGAAGTCAACAGTGTCCCATCCGCACCATACACAGTGTGGACAGGGAGCTGCTTTCCCCTCCTGAGCCACCGGACAGTTTGCCAGAATCTCTTCGAGGCTGACCGAAAGTCTTGTTCCATGGCCTCACCGAACTCCTCCCATACCAGGGTTTTTGCTTCAGCAACCACCAGAGCTGCACTCCACTTGGCCTGCCGGTACACCTCAGCTGCTTCGGGAGTCCCACAAGCCAACCAAGCTTGATAGGACTCCTTCTTCAGCTTAATCGCCCCCCTCACCAGTGGTGTCCACCACTTGGTTTGGGGGTTGCCACCACGAGATGCACCGACCACCTTGCGGCCGCAGCTCTGGGCTGCCGCTTCAACAACAGAGGTGGAGAACATGTCCTATTCAGACTCCATGTCTCCAGACTCCCTCGGAATGTGGTTGAAGTTCTTCCGGAGGTGGGAGTTGAAGACCTCAGCCAGACGTTCCCAGCACACCCTCACTATACGTTTGGGTCTACCAGGTCTGAATGGCTTCCTCCCCTGCCATCGGATCCAACTCAGAACCAGGTGGTGATCAGTTGACAGCTCTGCACCTCTCTTTACCCGGGTGTCCAAGACATACGGTCGCAGGTCTGATGACACGATAACAAAATCGATCATCGACCTGCGACCTAGGGTGTCCTGGTGCCAGGTGCACATATGGACACCCTTATGCTTGAACATGGTGTTTGTTATGGACAAACTGTGGTTAGCACAGAAGTCCAATAACTGAACACCACTCAGGTTCAGATCGGGCAGTCCGTTCCTCCCAATCACCCCCCTCCAGGTTTCACTGTCGTTGCCCACGTGCGCATTGAAGTCCCCCAGTAGGACAATGGAGTCTCCAAGAGGAGCACCCTCCAGCACCCCAGTCAGACTCCAAAAAGGGTGGGTACTCTGAAACATCAGTTGGTGCATAGGCACAAATGATAGTCAGGACCCGTTTCCGAAAACTTCAATATAGAGGCAGCAAGGTGGGGGGATACAAGAATACCCACCCCTGCTCGTCGCCTCTCGCCCAGGGCAACTCCAGAAAAGGCCAAGCTCCAGCGCCTCTCCAGGAGACTGGTTCTGGATCCGGAGCTGTGTGTTGAGGTGAGGCCGACTATATCTAGCCGGTATCTCTCAACCTCATACACCAGCTCAGGCTCCTTCCCCACCAGAGAGGTGACATTCCACGTACCAAAAGCCAGTTTAGAAAGCTTGGGATCAGACTGCCAAGGTCTCCACCTTTGACCGCCACCTGATCCACATAGCACCGGACCCCCATGGTACCTCCTGCAGGTGGTGAGCCCACTGGAGGGCGGACCCATGAAACTCCTTCGGGCTGAGCCCGGCTGGGTCCCATGGGTGGAAACCCGGCCACCAGACGCTAGCCTTCGAGCCCCTCCCCCAGGCCTGGCTCCAGGGTGGGGCCCCGGTAACCCCATACCGGGCAGGGTACACTGAATCCTTGATATAGAATTTATCATGAGAGTCTGTTGGATCGTTCTTAGTCTGGCCCTTCACCCAGGACCAGTTTGTCTTGGGTGACCCTATCAGAGGCAAATTGTCCAGGACAACATAGCTCCTGGGATCACTGGTGCACGCAAACCCCCCACCACGATAAGGTGACGATCCATGAGGGGGTACATGATAATAATGGGACACTTTTGACACTGTTAGCTATGAATAACACATGAAATGGGAATACTTTAGTATACAATCAAAGTTTACAGTGCAAAAATGAATCTAAATGCTGTCCTTTCACAGAGGACATTTTTAATATATCATTTTATGACCATACTGACTTGTCTGGGGTACTACCAGTTTGAAATAATCTCAAACATTATTTCCTGTAAAAGCAAAACCTTTTAATTTAAACTTGCAATTTGAAGTTTATTGAGATGACTGAAGTTGTAAACTGCAGCTAAATTAAAAATGTATCACATTAAATTAGATTTAGTTTGAATTTAGAGCTGACTTTATAGTCAATAATTGCTTTTTTCTGTTCTGGCAGCGGAATATTAAAATTATTTCTCTTTACCCTTTCTTTATACTGTTTAAATTGTGACTTGTAATTAATCAACTACCACTGCATAGCTAGTTTATTTTTTTTTCACTGTATCTCATTTGATTTGTTCTTTGCAAACAGCTGGAAGTTTTCAAATTTTGAAGATAAATACAATTTGCATTGGGGGGGGGGGGTTGAACAATTTCAGATGAAACTGTTAGAACTTGCATATAGATAGTTTAGATTTTGCTTTGCTCAGACCAACATGTTTGAGAAGAAAAACCTCCCACAGGAGTGAGAGTAAAGACACAAAAAACCTCACAAATTCATGAGGAAAAAGTGTCAAATGTAGAATTAGTACTTTACTGTTGGATATTATATTAGGTGTACTAATATGGCGGCATCCTGGGTGTAGTGGGAGGTGACGTCCCGTCTTTCCAGTGGTGGCGTCACGGGGAGTATAAAGGGCCACAGTGGAAGAGGCTCTCCCTCCTTGCTGTGGACCCCTTGAACTTGTACGGAGCGACTCCTGTTGTTTAGTGTAAATAGTTAATAAAGAGTGTTTAACTATCACCCTAGCCTCCTCCTTTGAACACGGGATTACAGACACAACATTTGGCAACAAAGAGAAAAGGTGTGGAGCGAACTGCCACCGCTTTTCGGCCGTTTTTGGAAGTTCCGGGAGAGCCGCCCGTGCCGTGGACCAGATGGTACGTGGCCTTCGAGAACTATCTGGTGGCTCTCAACCTCGGTGAGCTCGAAAAGCTGCCTACGAAGGCAATTCTGGTCCATAATCTTGGGATGGAGGGCCAGAGGATCCTTAGTACGTTAGGAGGTGGTGATAGTTTTCAAGATGTGGTGCAGCTAATGGCACGCTATTTTCGCGCCCCGGAAAACATCATCGTAAGGCGAATTCAGTTGCGCCAGTGCCGCCAGCGACAAGGAGAATCAATACAACACTTTGTTGCCGATCTACGTCAGCTGGTGGGGGAGTGCCAGTTTGGGGCTTTGCAGGAAGAGATGGTCTGTGACCAACTGGCAAGAGTGCGTCCTTAGTTCCTCCGTGAGAGCACGGCTCCTAACATTCGCCCGAGAACTATCGCTGACCACGGCTGTGGAATTGGCACAGCAGTACGAGGCAGCAGACAGGCTGGCCAAAAATCTCGGCGAGAAGGAAATGCTGCAGAAGAAGGAACAACAGTGGAAGGCGCTGGCCACGGACCTGGACAGCGAAGACGGCACGAGTGACGAGGTGTATGCCGCCGCTGTAAAAAAGTCTGCCCCGGGAACGCCAAGGTGTTATGGCTCTGGGCCCGCTAGGCACCAATACAAGGCAAGAGAGTGTCCAGCTAAAGGGAAGCACTGTGGGAAGTGTGGTCTATTTCATCATTTCGCCAGGGCCTGCAAAAATTTTGAGCAAGGGGACTGGAGACCGGAGGGGGGCCCCTCCACAAAAGAACCTACAGTAGTTCATACAGTCTCGCAGAGTACGGATGGATAGATCTACTGTTATGTTAAACTGGACGGAGTCGAAGTACCATTGTTAGTGGACACGGGATCATCAATCTCCATACTAAATCGAGCCACGGTGAAGGGCTTGTTTCCACACTACCGGGTGAGCAAGTTAGAGGCGACCTGTTATGGCTACGGTGGTAACCCATTCAACATCGTGGACTCACTATGGCTGTTGGCGAGGTATAGATAAGATAAGATAAGATAAGATAAGATAAGCCTTTATTAGTCCCACAATGGGGAAATTCCAGGATTGCAACAGCACAGGGATAGCAACACTCAGAGCAACAATCAGAAGGCAAGAAAAAAAAAGCAAGAGCAGCTAATATACATATGTACATATTACTATAAATATATATATATATATACACACAGACACACAGTGCAGAGCATTGTAGCTGGATGGAATAAATATCTGAGTATATAAACACACAGTGCGGAGCATTGTAGCTAGATGGAATAAATATGCAGATATATAAACACCCACAGTACGGAGCATTGTAGCTAGATGGAATAAATATATAGATATATAAATATAAACACACCCAAATCGGCAGCAATGTGCGACATCCATTTCGTGGTGTCTACTGAAGGGTCAAATCTAATGGGATGTGACATGTTTTATGGACTTGGTTTCACAATAGCCAGCAGCGTTGGTGAGGAGTGGTCTGGCTGTGGGCTGTGGGACTGGCCTTTTCCAGCGGTGGAGGACTGTGAAGTGTGGGACAGCGATTGGCCCGGGACAAAGGAAGACGGGCCAGACCAGCACCATGGGGCGTCACCACAGGGTGGTCCTGGTGCCAGAGTTTGAGTTACCCTGGACGAGGGAACCGAATGGCACGGAGGGACGCCCGTGGTGGCAGATAGAGCCAGCATGCAGGCGCCTTCTGGTTCCGGAGTTCAGCCGAGTACTGCCGGAGAACAGGGCGCTGCTGTGGCTGCTTCAGCACAGGAAATGAAAAAGAGTGGGTTGAGATCGGGTGGTGCGAGTTCCAGATGCACCTACGAGCAGGATCCAAGGCGGATCTTGGACTGGGTCGGCAGGACTCTCCGACACCGAAGGGAAGCCCGGTCACGACGTGATGGATCGAAGAAGCCAATTAGAGCTCCCCTACGTATTGGCAACGAGGTCCGCCCTAGGGTTGAAGCTCGGCTCAGAGGGATCCACAGATCACAGGAGCAGCGAGATGACCAGGGGCAGCTGTGGGTAGTGACGACCCACGAGGACGGCTACTTTGGGCTGTCTGATGGATCCAGGAGGCACCCTAACAAGCTGCGGCATGTAGGCGAGGAGAGACGCCAGTGCAGCTCGTCTCCAGTGAAGAAGAGGTGAAGACACTCTGGGAGGGAGCCACCAGACGGACATCCTAGGTTGGGTCTCCATGGGGGGGGGGGGGGGGGGGGGGGTCCATGAGGTGACTTTAAGGGAAGGGTTAGCGGCATGTTACATTGTTCTGAATAGTGTGTTATTTTAGTTTCCTGAAGCTGCCTAACCTATGAGTGTGGTTGTGTTACTCCCCTGAGTGTGTGAAAAAAAGCGGGAAACTGAGTGTGAAATGTAAATCCGCCGTTAGGTAATTGTATATATTGTTATTGGTGTTTAATGTTCGCTGTGTTGAGAAAATGTATATATGTTTGGGATTATTTTCTTTTAGCACACGGCCATTTTATTTTCTTATGGACTATAATGATAATGGTGGCAGAATAATCCGCCAGGCCGTGTAGGGGGTGCCATCAGTCCACCTGACTCCTCTAGAGTTGCTTTGTGGTGTGCATGGATAGGTTATGTATTTATGTTGTATATTTTAAAGCTTAGTGTGTGAGTCGGGTTATAAATTTTGGAAGGGTCTAATTAGTGTGCCTGCGCATTTTTCTACGCGGGGGAGGGGGATGTTGGATATTGTATTAGGTGTACTAATTTGGCGGCATCCTGGGTGTGGTGGGAGGTGACATCCCGTCTTTCCGGTGGTGGCGTCACGGGGAGTACAAAGGGCCACAGTGGAAGAGGCTCTTCCTCTTTGCTGTGGACCCCTTGAACCTGTATGGAGCGACTCCTGTTGTTTAGTGTAAATAGTTAATAAAGAGTGTTAAACTGTCACCCTCGCCTCCTCCTTTGAACACCAGATTACAGACACAACAGTTACGAACCAACAAAAATGCTAATTCAATAGCATTTACTTAGCTAAACTATGAGAAAAATGTTGCAAATTTAGGAGAAAAATGTTGCAAGTGTATATGAAAAAAAAAACATTCCAAAAGTTTCATTTCATCAGGAAAAAGTAATAAAAATGCAAATAAAAAATGTAAAGCAAAACAAAGAAGCAGCGAATTTATGTGAAAGGATTCAAGTCATTATTCTCTACTTTAAAAATTTTTTAGTAGATACTTTACTCTCACTAAAGTAATTATGAGTTGACTATGACTGCTCTTACCTACACTTGAGTAATTAATGTTACTTTTACTTGAGTAGCCGACAAACAATAACTGGGCACTCTACCCACTTCTGGTTAAGACAATTTAAAAACAACTGCACCTCTTCATGATTCCCCCCCCCAAAAAAATGCAAATGCCAACATTTTGTAAGGCAAGGCAATCAGCTCCCTACCATCCTCTTTTTTGTTGTATAATTCTCTGCATGTATTCTTACAGTGCCAGAATGTAAACACAATAAATCTGTAATTCTGCTTTATTAAAAAGGGAAAAAAAAGTGCATTATATGGTTTATCTGAGTTTTCCACAGTGTTTCTTTTGGCCTCACACTAATTATATCATTTTAATGTGACTAAACAGTAAAATAGTTTCATATGGTTCAAAATAAGTGATGTGCACATTTTAGCTGCACTCAGTGCTTATCTTACAGGCTGTAATGTTGCTACAGTTTGCAGTGGGGTATAAGATTTCCATCATTTTTGCTTCTGGCCTAAATTAATTAGCTTGTTTACCTCCCTCTGAGCAATCAGGCACAACAGTAAGTACAGCCATCATCTCTCCATAGTTTGACTAAATTGGCACCATACTGTGCTCAGTGCTTCCAAGAAAGCTTTGTGTGTTTACTGTTTCAAACTTTACTTGTATTGATGGTTACAGGAATACATCTTTTAATACATATTTTTTATACAGCATATACAGCAGGGAAAATAAGTATTGAGAACATCAACATTTTTCTCATTAAATGCTGTATATTTCTGATGGAGCCACTGACCTGAGATTTTCACCAGATATCAGTAACAACTCAAGTAATCCATACGTACAAAGAAATCAGTACAACTGTGTTCACAAAACAAGTTTTATTTAATAAATTGGAATGACACAGGGAATAAGTATTGAACACGCTTAGGGAAATTCATTTAATATTTAGTAGAAAATACCAAATTTGTTGGTAATAACAACTTCCAGACACCTCTTGTATGGAGAAACTAGGCACAGACATTGCTCAGGAGTGATTTTAGCCCATTCTTCCACACAAACTATCTTCAAATCTTGAAGGTTCCGTGGGTGTCTTCTATGAACTCTGATCTTAAGATAAGATAAGATAAGATAAGCCTTTATTAGTCCCACAATGGGGAAATTCCAGGATTGCAACAGCACAGGGATAGCAACACTCAGAGCAACAATCAGAAGGCAAGAAAAAAAACAAGCAAGCAAGAGCAGCTAATATACATATGTACATATTACTATAAAATATATATATATACACACACACACACAGACACACAGTGCAGAGCATTGTAGCTGGATGGAATAAATATATGAATATATGAACACACAGTGCAGAGCATTGTAGCTAGATGGAATAAATATGTAAATATATAAACACCCACAGTACGGAGCAATGTAGCTAGATGGAATAATATGTAGATATATAAAAACACAGTGCGGAGCATTGTAGCTAGATGGAATAAATATATAGATATATAAATATAAACACACCCAGTGCTGAGCATTGTAGCTAGATGGAATAAATATGTAAATATATAAACACCCACAGTACGGAGCATTGCAGCTAGGTGGAATAAATATGCAAGTATATAAACACACACAGTGCGGAGCAATGTAGCTAGATGGAATAATATGTAGATATATAAAAACACAGTGCGGAGCATTGTAGCTAGATGGAATAAATATATAGATATATAAACACACCCAGTGCTGAGCATTGTAGCTAGATGGAATAAATATGTAAATATATAAACACACAGTGCAGAGCATTGTTGCTAGGTGGGATGAAACAGCATAACCGTCTATTTAGTTATCCTACATGGTATGATTATGTGCCCATACATATTCTCACCCTCCATAGCGACCGGTATGTTCCTAGTTGTATGCCGGAGAGGACCATTGTGTAAGTCTATTGCATCTTTTGCATTCAAAAAAACTATTAGTTAGTTACGTCTTTTTGCTATCTCTGCGAGCAGCCCTGCTTAGGTTGTACAGTCTGACAGCCGTTGGTAGGAAGGACCTACGAAACCTCTCGGTTGTGCACCTGGGATGATGTAGTCTGCTGCTAAATGAGCTCCTCAGTGCATCCAGTATGTCCTGCATAGGGTGGAACTCGGACTCCAGCAGAGATGACAGTTTAGCCACCGTCCTTCTCTCTCCTATCTCCTCCATCGGATCAAGGCGCTGCCCCAGGACAGAGCTAGCTTTCTTAATCAGTTTGTTCAGTCTCTTCCTATCGGCTGCAGTAATGCCACTGCTCCAGCAGACCACTCCAAAAGTGATGACTGATGCCACCACCGTGTCATAGAATGACTTCAGCAGTGCCCCTTGTACACCAAAAGACCTGAGTCTCCTCAGCAGGAACAGCCTGCGCTGTCCCTTCTTGTAGAGTGCATCAGTATTGTGTGACCAGTCTAGTTTATTGTTCAGATGAATACCCAGGTACTTATAGGATGTCACCATCTCGATGTCTGTTCCCTGTATATTTACTGGTGCTGTGAGGGGCTGCCCATGCCTGCGGCAGTCCACCACCAGCTCCTTAGTTTTCCTCGCGTTGATCTGGAGGCAGTTCCGATGGCACCAGTCCACAAAGTCCTGGATAAGCCCTCTGTACTCAGCTTCATCTCCGTTGGAGATGAGACCAACGATCGCAGAGTCATCAGAGAACTTCTGTAGATGGCAATGTGTTGTGTTGTGTGAGAAGTCCGCAGTATAAAGAGTGAACAGGAAGGGAGCCAGCACCGTTCCCTGGGGGGCCCCCGTGCTACTGATGATCGTGTCGGAAACACAGTCCCGGGTTCTCACAAACTGAGGCCGGTTCGTGAGGTAGTCCAGGATCCATGATGACAGGTACTGGTCCACCCCTGTGCGCAGCAGCTTGTCCTTCAGGATCATCGGTTGGATGGTGTTGAAAGCACTGGAGAAGTCAAAGAACATGATCCTCACCATATTCCCGGGCTTCTCCAGGTGGGACAGAGAACGGTGAAGGAGGAAGATCACCGCATCCTCCACCCCAATGCCATGCTGGTAGGCGAACTGGAGTGGATCCATCGCTGGTTCCACCAGGGGGCGGAGATGAGCAAGGAGCAGTCTCTCCAGGGTCTTCATCAAGTGGGACGTCAAGGCCACCGGTCTGTAGCTGTTCAGGTCTTTGGGGTGGGAAGTTTTTGGTACAGGTACCACACAAGATGTTTTCCACAGCTGTGGTACCCTCCCCAGTTTCAAGCTCATGTTGAAGCTATACGTCACAATCCCACACAGCTGGTCTGCACAGGACTTGAGGAGCTTTGCGCTGATGCCGTCCGGTCCCGATGCCTTCCTCGCCTTGATCTTCCTCAGCTCCGTCCTCACCTGGGTCTTGGTCAGGGTCAGGATGGGGGGCTGTGTGTTGGGAGTGGGGGGGGGTGTCGGTGGAGTGGGGAGTGGGCAGCGGGACTTGATTTCTTAGAGGCAGCAGTGATTGTTGTGCAGACAGGGGGGAGGGCGGTTGGTCAAATCTATTGAAAAACAGATTCAGGTTGTTCGCCCACTCCCTGCCCCCCGTGGCCTGGGGGGAGGTATTCTGGAGCCCCGAGATGGTTTTGAGGTTTCTCCAGACCCCGCTGATGTCGCTCTGTTGCAGCTTGTCCTCCATCTTCTTCCTGAAGCTGTCCTTGCCTTCTCTGATCTTTCTCCTCAGCTCCCTCTGTACGGACTTCAGCATCTCCCTGTTCCCCGACCTGAAGATCCTCTTCTTCTCTCTCAGAAGTGTTTTTATCTCAGGGTTGATCCAGGGTTTGTTGTTTGAGTGACGCCGTATGGTCTTGGTGGGAACGGATTTGTCCACACAGAAGCTGAGGTAGCCCGTGAAGGTGTGAATGAGGCCATCGATGTCCTCACCATGTGGATCGCAGAGCTGCTCCCAGGCAGTGGCTTCAAAACAGTCCTTTAGAGTGTCCATTGTCTCCTCAGACCATAACTCCACAGTGTGCATGGCCGGAGGTTGTCTGTGCACTAGGGGTTTGTACACCGGTCGGAGATGAAGCAAGTTGTGATCCGATCTCCCAAGTGGGGGGAGTTGTGATGAGGTGTACGCCTCCTTAGTGTTTGCGTAGAACAAATCCAGTGTTTTATTGTCTCTAGTGTGGCATGTGACATACTGGGTGAAAGTGGGCAGAATGGGAGACAGTGAAACGTGGTTGAAATCGCCTGAGATGAGGAGAAGAGCATCTGGGTGTTCTGTCTGCAGCCTGCTGGTTACTGAATGGATGACGTCACGCGCTGTCCCAGCGTTCGCCGTCGGATTTGCATAAACAACAATGCAGATCACGTGTGAGTGTTCTCTCGGGAGATATGTAGGCCTCATGCTAACAGCTAGCAACTCAATGTCTTTGCTGCAGTGTCGTTGTTTAACAGTGATATGTCCCGGTCTGCACCAGTTGTTGTTAACATACATTATCACTCCACCGCCCCTAGTTTTGCCACTCTCTGGTGTTCGGTCAGCTCGTATCATGTGAAAACCCTCCAGCTCAATGTTAGCATCTGCTGCTAGTTCAGTTAGCCACGTCTCAGTAAACAAAAGGAGAGAGCACTCCCGGTAAGTGCTATCATAACGGGAGATAGCCGCTAGCTCATCTAACTTTCCCAGTATCGACCGTACATTTCCCATGACAACAGATGGAAGGGAGGGTCTGTACCTTATATTTTTTGTCCTCCGCCTTACTCCAGCCCGGCAGCCGCGACGCTTTCGCCTCAATTCTCTCGGTATGTCGAGTTTTTCCAGTGGGACCAGGTGGCGGTTAAATGCTAGCAGCTCTTCCCTGTTGTATCGTATCCTGCTATAAACAATGGCTCCGTCCACCGGCTCAGGAGACATTTGGGACGATCTGTGTGTCCGTGATATAAGTGGGGTGAAAAAAAAAAAGTGATCAAAAGAGAGAGGAAGGGAAAAAAAAAAAAAACTCGGAATCAAGCCGCTGTTGCAAAAGGCAGCCTACTGGTGTGGCGCCGAGAGGATCAGTTTGTTCCAGAGATTTTCAGTTGGATTCAGGTCAGGTGACTGACTGGGCCATTCTAGCAGCTTTATTTTCCTTCTCTGGAGCCAGTTGAGAGTTTCCTTGGCTGTGTGTTTGAGATTATTGTCGTGCTGAAATGTCCACCCTTGTTTCATCTTCAGCATCTTGGCAGATGGCAACAGGTTCTTATCAAGGATGTCTCTGTACATTTGTCCATTCATCTTTCCTTCAATTACACTGGTCAACACTATATTTATTGTCTATTTTTTTTTTTAGCTGATTTAGTACAATTTTGATGTGCTGAATCCAAAAATCACACTGGTTTTGCTTAATCCGGTCAACTTTTTGAATTATGGCCACATGTTGTTTTATACGTTTTAGTTTACATGTATGGGTATTTTCTACTCCATGACTGCCTAGCACTCCTTTCCATTTGTCAGTGTCCAAACCAACTCTAGCATTAAAATCTCCAACGAGTATCAGCCTGTCATTAGTCGGTACACGCCTGATAGTCTCACTGAGAAATGGAAAGGAGTGCTAGGCAGTCATGGAGTAGGCAAGTGCAATACTAATGGAGAACTTCTACTTGCACTATGTTCAGAGTACAACCTTGTGATAACCAACACTCTATTTAAGCACAAGGACACACACAAGAAGACATGGAAGCACCCAAGATCCAAGCACTGGCACTTATTAGACTACATCATAGTCAGGCAGAGAGACATAAGGGATGTATTGGACACCAGAGCAATGAGAGGCGCGGACTGTGGTACTGATCATGTTATGCTGAGATCTAGATTAAGGATTTGGAGATGAAAACAGCACTGCAGGACGGGTGCGAAGCCACCACGGAAGCTAAGCACTAGTGCACTGAAAGGCCAAAAGAAGCAGGAAGAACATTCACAGGAAATGGATGAAAACTTGAAAGACTGGGACAGCAACAACTCAGAGAATGACATAGAAATAGAAATGGGCAACACTGAAGGATACGGTGTATCAGACTGCGAGTGATGTATTAGGCTACCCTGAGAGGAAACATCAAGATTGGTTTGATGAGCATGATGAACACCTGAAGAAACTACTAGAAGTGAGGAATACAGCTAGACAGGAAAACCTACAGTGTAACACAAGGTCGAAGAAGAAGAAATACTCAGAGGCTCAGAGTGAGCTACAGAAGTACACCAGAGAGATGAAGTCCAACTGGTGGGATGAAAAAGTGGAGGAACTTCAAACTGCAGCAGACAGGAAGGACATGAAAACATTCTTCACAGGCTTGAGAGAAGTCTACGGCCCTAAACCAAGAGGACTGATCCAACTAAAGGCTATGGATGGTGAAACAGTTTTGCAGGAGAAAGACAAGATCCTGGACAGATTTGCAGACCACTTTGACCAACTACTAAACAACCCTGGAGATCTCATTGAAGAGGCTAAAGAAGCTCTAGTGCTGCAACCAGTTGTATCAAGCCTGGATGAACCACCAAATTTTGCAAATTTTGATGAACTAATGGCAGCTATCAGGACAACACAGGATGGTAAAGCTCCAGGAAGGGATGAAATTCCAGCAGAAGTGTGGAAATTTGGTGGTGTTCAGCTGACCAACTGCCTGCACAAGCTCATCCAAGAGATATGGGATGCCCAGAAAGTACCTCAAGACTGGAAGGATGCAAGTATTGTGCCTTTGTTCAAGAAAGGTGACAGGAAGATTGTGGAAATTACCGAGGTATATCACTGCTAGCCACTGTTGATAAGATTCTCTCACGTGTACTACTTAACAGACTCAATGAACACAGCTCACAGAATGTACTACCGGAAACCCAGTGCGGCTTTAGAAGTGGAAGAAGCACAATGGACATAATTTTCTGCTTGAAACAGGTTCAAGAAAAGTGTATTGAACAGAACATGCCACTTTATGTAGTCTTCATAGACTTCAGTAAAGCCTTCGATACTGTTTCGCAACAAGGACTTTGGCAGGTACTCAAGAAATATGGTTGTACAGAGAAGTTTGTCAGCCTGATCGAGGCACTCCATACAGGTATGCAAGCAAACGTGGTAATGAGTGGTTCAGTATCTAAAGACTTTTCAGTAAGCAACGGGGTGAAACAAGGGTGTGTGCTGGCACCTACACTCTTCTCGCTATATCTGGCAGCCATGCTTGAGGTGGCCTTCAAAGACACTTCAGAAGGAGTATACAGTGGGGCAAAAAAGTATTTAGTCAGCCACTAATTGTGCAAGTTCTCCCACTTAAAAGATGAGAGAGGTCTCCAATTTTCATCATAGGTATACCTCAACTATGAGAGACAAAATGAGAAAAAAAAATATCCAGAAAATCACATTGAAGGATTTTTAATGAATTAATTGGTAAATTCCTCGGTAAAATAAGTATTTGGTCAATAACAAAAGTTCATCTCAATACTTTGTTATATACCCTTTGTTGGCAATGACAGAGGTCATACGTTTTCTGTAAGTCTTCACAAGGTTTTCACACACTGTTGCTGGTATTTTGGCCCATTCCTCCATGCAGATCTCCTCTAGAGCAGTGATGTTTTGGGGCTGTCGCTGGGCAACACGGACTTTCAACTCCCTCCAAAGATTTTCTATGGGTTGAGATCTGGAGACTGGCTAGGCCACTCCAGGACCTTGAAATGCTTCTTACGAAGCCACTCCTTCGTTGCCTGGGCGGTGTGTTTGGGATCATTGTCATGCTGAAAGACCCAGCCACGTTTCATCTTCAATGCCCTTGCTGATGGAAGGAGGTTTTCACTCAGAATCTCACGATACATGGCCCCATTCATTCTTTCCTTTACACGGATCAGTCGTCCTGGTCCCTTTGCAGAAAAACAGCCCCAAAGCATGATGTTTCCACCCTCATGCTTCACAGTAGATATGGTCTTCTTTCTCCTCCAAACATGACAAGTTGAGTTTTTACCAAAAAGTTCTATTTTGGTTTCATCTGACCACATGACATTCTCCCAATCCTCTTCTGGATCATCCAAATGCTCTCTAGCAAACTTCAGACGGGCCTGGACATTTACTGGCTTAAGCAGGGGGACACGTCTGGCACTGCAGGATTTGAGTCCCTGGCGGCGTAGTGTGTTACTGATGGTAGCCTTTGTTACTTTGGTCCCAGCTCTCTGCAGGTCATTCACTAGGTCCCCCCGTGAGGTTCTGGGATTTTTGCTCACCGTTCTTGTGATCATTTTGACCCCACGGGGTGAGATCTTGCGTGGAACCCCAGATCGAGGGAGATTATCAGTGGTCTTGTATGTCTTCCATTTTCTAATAATTGCTCCCACAGTTGATTTCTTCACACCAAGCTGCTTACCTATTGCAGATTCAGTCTTCCCAACCTGGTGCAGGTCTACAGTTTTGTTTCTGGTGTCCTTTGACAGCTCTTTGATCTTGGCCACAGTGGAGTTTGGAGTCTGACTGTTTGAGGTTGTGGACAGGTGTCTTTTATACTGATAACGAGTTCAAACAGGTGCCATTAATACAAGTAATGAGTGGAGGACAGAGGAGCCTCTTAAAGAAGAAGTTACAGGTCTGTGAGAGCCAGAAATCTTGCTTGTTTGTAAGATAAGATAAGATAAGATAAGATAAGATAAGATAAGATAAGCCTTTATTAGTCCCACAATGGGGAAATTCCAGGATTGCAACAGCACAGGGATAGCAACACTCAGAGCAACAATCAGAAGGCAAGAAAAAACAAGAGCAGCTAGTATACATATGTACACACACACACACATATATATATATACACACACACACACACATATATATATGTATATGTATATATATATATATATATATATATATATATATATATATATATATATATATATATATATATATATATATATATATATATATATATATATATATTGTGGGGCACATATCACTTTAAGCTTCACATCTCAGAGTAGAACAAAGGACTGGGCCTCCTGTGAGATAACAGGAGGATGTGAAAATTTAGTCTTTGGTATGCAAGAGACAGCCTTGGGGGATTTCCTGGCTGCCAGAGACTATGAGGAGGATGTTATAGGATTTAAGGAAAGATGCATTGTTAATTGGGATTAAATGCAATGTGACTGTGAGCTTTGAAGGTCCTGGATATATAAAGGACGAATGTCTGTGTTTTTCCTTTTTTCTGCTTTGCTGATGTTGGAAGATGTGAATAAACCTGACTCGTGAGATAAACTCTGCCTCGTCATTTTCACATTTCCACTATATATATATATAATATACGGTATATATATATATATAGACACAGGTAGGTTTGTAGGTGACCAAATACTTATTTTACCGAGGAATTTACCAATTAATTCATTAAAAATCCTTCAATGTGATTTTCTGGATTTTTTTTTCTCATTTTGTCGCTCATAGTTGAGGTATACCTATGATGAAAATTGGAGACCTCTCTCATCTTTTAAGTGAGAGAACTTGCACAATTGGTGGCTGACTAAATATTTTTTTCCCCACTGTACGTTCAAACAAGGAAAGAAGCAGACTTGTTTTTTTTTTTTTCCACTTCTGGCGCCACACGAGTCGGCTGCCTTTTGAAACAGCGGCTCAATTCTGAGTCTTTTTTTCCATCCTCTCTCTTTTGATCCGGTGACAACTCTCTGATCCGGCACACCTTTCACTCCATTTATATCACAGACACACAGATTGCCCCAAATGTCTCCCGAGCCGGTGGACAGAGCCACTGTTTATAGCAGGAGACGGTACAGCAGGGAAGAGCTGCTAGCACTCAACGGAAAAACTTGACATACCAGGAGAACTGAGGTGAAAACGCCGTGGGTGCCGGGCTGGAGTAAGGCGGAAGACAAGAAATATAAGGTACAGACCCACTCTTCCATCCGTTGTCATGGGGAATGTACGATCGTTACTGGGAAAGGTAGATGAGCTAGCGGCTATCTCCCGCTACGATAGCATATACCGGGAGTGTAGTCTGTATCTATACACAGAGACTTGGCTAACCGAATTAGCAGCAGATGCTAACATTGAACTGGAGGGTTTCCACGTGATACGGGCAGACCGAACATCAGACAGTGGCAAAGCAAGGGGCGGTGGAGTGATAATGTATGTTAACAACAACTGGTGCAGACCAGGACATATCACTGTTAAACAACGACACTGCAGCAAAGACATTGAGTTGCTAGCTGTTAGCATGCGGCCTACATATCTCCCGAGGGAATACTCACATGTGATCTGCATTGTTATTTATGCAAATCCGACGGCTAACGCTGGGACAGCGTGTGACATCATCCATTCAGTAACTGGCAGGCTGCAGACAGAACACCCAGATGCTCTTCTCCTCATCTCAGGCGATTTCAACCATGTTTCACTGTCTCCCATTCTACCCATGTTTACCCAGTATGTCACATGCCACACTAGAGACAATAAAACACTGGACTTATTCTACGCAAACACTAAGGAGGCGTACACCTCATCACAACTCCCCCCACTCGGGAGATCGGATCACAACTTGGTTCATCTCCGGCCGGTGTACAAACCCCTAGTGCACAGACAACCTCCGGCCATGTGCACAGTGAAGTTATGGTCTGAGGAGGCAATGGACACTCTAAAGGGCTGTTTTGAAACCACCGCCTGGGAGCAGCTCTGCAATCCACATGGTGAGGACATTGATGGCCTCACTCACACCATCACGGACTACATCAGCTTCTGTGTGGTCAACACCGTTCCCACCAAGACCATACAGTGTTGCTCAAACAACAAACCCTGGATCAACCCTGAGATAAAAACACTTCTGAGAGAGAAGAAGAGGATCTTCAGGTCGGGGAACAGGGAGATGCTGAAGTCCGTACAGAGGGAGCTGAGGAGAAAGATCAGAGAAGGCAAGGACAGCTTCAGGAGGAAGATAGAGGACAAGCTACAACAGAGCGACATCAGCGGGGTCTGGAGAAACCTTAAAACCATCTCGGGGCTCCAGAATACCTCCCCCCAGGCCACGGGGGGCAGGGAGTGGGCGAACAATCTGAATCTGTTTTTCAATAGGTTTGACCAACCGCCCTCCCCCCTGACTGCACAACAACCACTGCTGCCTCTAAAGACATCAAGTCCTGCTGCCCACTCCCCACTCCACCAACACCCCCCCACTCCCAACACACAGCCCCCCAACCTGACCCTCACTAAGATCCAGGTGAGGACGGAGCTGAAGAAGATCAAGGCGAGGAAGGCGTCGGGACCGGACGGCATCAGCGCAAAGCTCCTCAAGTCCTGTGCAGACCAGCTGTGTGGGATTGTGGAGTACGTCTTCAATCTGAGCCTGAAGCTGGGGAGGGTACCACAGCTGTGGAAAATATCTTGTGTGGTACCTGTACCAAAGACTTCCCACCCCAAAGATCTGAACAGCTACAGACCAGTGGCCTTGACGTCCCACATGATGAAGACCCTGGAGAGACTGCTCCTTGCTCACCTCCGCCCCCTGGTGGGACCAGCGATGGATCCACTCCAGTTCGCCTACCAGCATGGCATTGGGGTGGAGGATGCAGTGATCTTCCTCCTTCACCGTTCTCTGTCCCACCTGGAGAAGCCCGGGAATGCGGTGAGGATCATGTTCTTTGACTTCTCCAGTGCTTTCAACACCATCCAACCGATGATCCTGAAGGACAAGCTGCTGTGCGCAGGGGTGGACCAGCACCTGTCATCATGGATCCTTGACTACCTCACAAACCGGCCTCAGTTTGTGAGAACCCGGGACTGTGTGTCCGACACGATCATCGGTAGCACGGGGGCCCCCTAGGGAATGGTTTTGGCTCTCTTCCTGTTCACCCTTTATACTGCGGACTTCTCACACAACACAACACACTGCCATCTATAGAAGTTCTGTGATGACTCTGCGATCGTTGGCCTCATCTCCAACGGAGATGAAGCTGAGTACAGAGGGCTTATCCAGGACTTCGTGGACTGGTGCCATCGGAACTGCCTCCAGATCAACGCGAGGAAAACTAAGGAGCTGGTGGTGGACTGCCGCAGGCAAGGACAACCCCTCACAGCACCAGTAAGTATACAGGGAACAGACATCGAGATGGTGACATCCTATAAGTACCTGGGTGTTCATCTGAACAATAAACTAGACTGGTCACACAATACTGACGCACTCTACAAGAAGGGACAGCGCAGGCTGTTCCTACTGAGGAGACTCAGGTCTTTTGGTGTACAAGGGGCGCTGCTGAAGACATTCTATGACACGGTGGTGGCATCAGCCATCACTTTTGGAGTGGTCTGCTGGGGCAGTGGCATTACAGCAGCCGATAGGAAGAGACTGAACAAGCTGATCAAGAAAGCTAGCTCTGTCCTGGGGCAGCGCCTTGACCCAGTGGAGGAGATAGGAGAGAGAAGGATGGTGGCTAAACTGTCATCTCTGCTGGAGTCCGAGTTCCATCCTATGCAGGACATACTGAATGCACTGAGGAGCTCATTTAGCAGCAGACTACATCATCCTAGGTGCACAACCGAGAGGTTTCGCAGGTACTTCCTACCTACGGCTGTCAGACTGTACAACCTAAGCAGGGCTGCTTGCAGAGATAGCAAAAAGACGTGACAGCCTAATAGTTTTGAATGCAAAAGACGCAATAGACTTACACAATGGTACCCTCCGGCATACAACTAGGAAAATACTGGTCGCTATGGAGGGTGAAAATATGTATGGGTACATAATCATACCATGTAGGATAACTAAGTAGACGGTTGTGCTGTTTCATTCCATCTAGCTACAATGCTCCACACTGTGTGTGCTTATATATTTACATATTTATTCCATCTAGCTACAATGCTCCGCACTGTGTTTATATATATATTTATATATTTACTCTATCTAGCAACAATGCTCCACACTGTGTGTGTTTATATATTTACATATTTATTCCATCTAGCTACAATGCTCCGCACTGTGTGTGTTTATATATTCATATATCTAATCGATCTAGCTACAATGCTCCGCACTGTTTGTTTATACAGTATATCTACATATTATTCCATCTAGCTACAATGCTCTCCACTTTGTGTGTTTATATATTTACATATTTATTCCATCTAGCTACAACGCTCCTTACTGTGTGTGTTTATATATCTACATATTTATTCCATCTAGCTACAATGCTCCGCACTGTGTTTATATACTCATATATTTATTCCATCCAGCTACAATGCTCCGCTCTGTGTTTATATATTTATATATCTATCCCATCTAGCTACAATGCTCCGCACTGTGTCTATATATATATATATATATATATATATATATATATATATATATATATATATATATATATATATATATATATATATATATATATATATATATATATATATATATATATATATATATATATATATATATATATATATATATATATATATGGCTGCACGGTGGCGCAGTGGTTTAGCACTGTGGCAGCACAGTTTTACCCTCGGCCGGGGGATCGCGGGGATCATGAGATCGTGGGTTCGATCCCAGCCCCCGACCAACAGTGAGCTGTGTGGAGTTTGCATGTTCTCCCCGTGTTGCGCGGGTTTACTCCGGGATTTCTCCGGTTTCCTCCCGCACATCAAAAACATGTAGGTTTAGGGCGCTCGCGCACGCAGCGACCAGCAGCCGGTGGCTTGTCACCAGACTGCAAACCAAGTCTACCTACGGGTACAAATAAGTAACAAAAAAAAAAAAAAAAAAATATATATATATATATATACACTACCGTTCAAAAGTTTGGGGTCACCCAGACAATTATTTTGTGTTTTCCATGAAAAGTCACACTTATTTACCACCATGAGTTGTAAAATGAATAGAAAATATAGTCAAGACATTGACAAGGTTAGAAATAATGATTTGTATTTGAAATAATAATTTTTTCCTTCAAATTTTGCTTTCGTCAAAGAATCCTCCATTTGCAGCAATTACAGCATTGCAGACCAAACATGATTACACAAGGGTTTTCTAATCATCCATTAGCCTTCTGACGCAATGAGCAAACACATTGTACCATTAGAACACTGGAGTGATAGTTGCTGGAAATGGGCCTCTATACACCGATGTAGATATTGCACCAAAAACCTGACATTTGCAGCTATAATGGTCATTTACCACATTAGCAATGTATAGAGTGTATTTCTGATTAGTTTAAAGTTATCTTCATTGAAAAAAAGTGCTTTTCTTTCAAAAATAAGGAAATTTCTAAGTGACCCCAAACTTTTGAACGGTAGTGTATATATATATTTATATGTACATATGTATACTTGCTGCTCTTGTTTTTTTCTCTTGCCTTCTGATTGTTGCTCTGAGTGTTGCGATCCCTGTGCTGTTGCAATCCTGGAATTTCCCCATTGTGGGACTAATAAAGGCTTATCTTATCTTATCTTGTTCAATGTGGCACAGTTTAAAGCCAAGAGTAAGACATCAATAAAGGTAGTAAGAGAAATGCTGTTTGCTGATGACAGTGCTCTAGTTACACACAGCGTGGAAGATATGCAATCTTTAGTGGAGAAATTTGCAAGAGCAGCTAGCCAGTTCAGCCTCCAAATCAACATCAGAAGACAGAGTGCCTTTATCAACCACCAGCGTTCCAGTTATCAACATCACTACCAGAAGAGATCAGCACTGGTACAGAGCCACTAGTCAAGTGCAAGACTTTCAAGTATCTAGGGAGTACTGCTTCGGAGAATGCTAGGCTGGAGTATGAACTGTCTCTCAGAATGGGAAGAGCAAGCGCTGTGTTTGGAAACTTGAGGGGGAGACTGTGGAACAATCGACATGTGTCTAACCGTGTGAAATGCAAAGTGTACAGAGCGACAGTACTGGCTACTCTATTGTACGTTGCTGAAACTTGGACTGTCTACACAGTGCAGGTGAAGAAACTCAGCGCATAAATGATGAGACACCTTCGAGCCATAATGAACATCTCATGGAAAGACAAGATAACCAATACAGAAGTGCTGAAATGAGCTGGTCTACCATCAATGGAGGACATGCTAATACAGATGAACCTGAGATGGCTTGGACATGTTGAGAGGATGGACCACCAGCGTCTCCCTCTGCAGTTACTCTACTCACAGTTATGCGAGGGCAAACGCAATCAGGGTAGACCAAGGCTCAAATTTAAAGACACTGTAAAAAGAAACTTGAAGAAATTGAACATAGACAGGAGTTCCTGGCAGCGGAAGGCTAAGGACAGAGCTGTGTGGAGGAATCTGATCAGACCTAAATGAAACAGTCATTGTCGCCCACGACAGACTGCTATGATGATGATGATGGGTATTTTCACTTTATATGATGCAAAATTCTTTTTTATGTCTTGAAATTCTCTGAATTTTGAACAATGATGACATAACATTCAATTTACATGTACTTACCTTTATATAAATGTAAGTACATGCATAGTACTAAGCAAGTACTAAGTGCAGATTTTTGATTAGCACCTGACTGAGAGAAACGGATGTCATTTTTGGATTCAGCGGTGCAAAATTGTCTTAAATCAGTTGAAAAAACACAGACAACTTACAAAAACATTATTTTTGTAACCCTGTGTTATATGAAGTCTGCCTGTACCATGTGCTGAAAAACACCCCCACACCATGATGGGATGTGCAGTACCATTTCTCCTCCAAACATACTGTGTTGTGGCATCCAAAAAGTTCAATTTTGGTCTTATCTGGCCAGACGATATTCTCCCAGTATTTTACTGGCTTGTCCAAATGTTGTGCAGCAAACTTTAAATGAGCTTCAACATGTTTTTTTTTTTTGCATTGGGGTCTTGCGAAGTGAGCAGGCATAGAGCCCATGTCAGTTGACTACATTACTTATTGTTTTCTTTGAAACAGCAGTACCTGCTAACTCCAGGTCTTTCTAGAACTCCCCATAAGTGGTCTTTGGCTCTTGGATAACTCTTCTCATAATTCTTTTGACTCCTCTGTCAGAAATCTTGTGAGGCGCTCCTAGTCATGACCGGTTTATGATAAAATGATGTTCTTTCCATTTCCGAATGATGTCTCCAACAGTGCTCACAGGAACATTCAGCAGTTTAGAAATGCACCTGTAATCAATGCCATCATTACCTCCGCCAGGCCGAAGGCCAGGAGGAGGTTATGTTTTTGCCAGCGTCTGTCTGTTTGTTTGTTTGTCTGTTAGTTAGCAAGATAACTCAAAAAGTTTTGGACGGATTTAGATGAATCTTTCAGGCCTTGTTGGAAATGGTACAAGGAAGAACTGATTAAATTTTGGGGATGATCCGGATCACCATCTGGATCCAGGAATTTTTTAAACGATTCTTTAACATTGTGAGATACGGTGGCCAGGGCCCGGCAGCGTGCCTGAGTTTGCGTTACGCTGCAAAAGCTGAGACGGCCAGCTGTCCGACGCCGGATTATCTGGCAGAAATTCCCTGGGCAGCCATAGGGGCTGCGCAAAAAACGAGCTCTCTGCCAGGCAAGATTCTAAATCCTCTTTTGCCGCGGAGCACAACCCCAACTAGAAAAGCACTCGGAGAGCGCAGACCTCCGCCAAGCGGCACAGTTCCCCCCATAGAGTGTTTGTGTGTACGTTTTCAGATTCCCTGAGCATGAAAAGATATGACTAGCAATTGGATTCACAATGATTATTTGTTTATTTGACATGGACAGTGCAATAAACAGACAATTAATGAATGACAATCAATGTGATAGTGATAGGATTAGTGGTTCAGTAGTGTAAAATGGGGCTATAAGGGACGGCGGGTTAATAAGGGACACTTTTGTGGGAAATGTTTTAAATGTAATTCTGCTTTTTTTATTTTGAGCAGGACGCTGAGTTGTGTTGTTATTGTCAAATATCCATGAATCCTTCATCAAATCTAGGCGGAAGCAAAATTAAAAAAGCAGAATTACATTTAGAAAAGTGTCCCATATTACCCCGCCGTCCCTTATAGCCCCGTTTTACGGTTGTAAAAGCATTGCCTCCTTGGCGGAGGTAATAAACTGAAGTGCTGGTGTGTCCATCTCCTCCACTGACGGATGCAGATTGGTTAGACAGGTTGCCGTGGGTTTTATATTATATTGGGGTTGCGCTCCACGGCAAAACAGAATTTAGAGTCTTCCCCGGCAGAGAGGTCGTTTTTACGCAGAGCCTATAGCTGGGCGGGGAATTTGTGGCAAATAATGGGGCGGCGGACAGGTGTCCGTGTCAGGTTTTGCAGCGTGGCGCAAAAGCAGGTACGTTGGTGGGCCCAGGCCAGCAGTGTTTTCCGCGTGCTTTTGTGCCTAAAACGTTGAAGAACGCGGAGTTTGTGTTGGTCAGACACGACGACCAGCGCAATGTGCGCAGCACCTATGGCTGGCACAGGCACGCTGGGGGTCCGAGGCCAGCAGTGTTTTCCGCATGCTTTTGTGGCTAAAACGTTGACGAAGGCGGAGTTTGTGTTGGTCAGACACGACGCCCAGCGGCCTCCATTGCGCCTGCGCACATGTTGAAAATGACCCTATGTCACAGTGTTGAAAAATGCTTTAAAAAAATTCCTGTATCCAGACGGTGAACCAGATCACCCCCAAAATTTAATCAGTTCTTCCTTGTACCATTTCCAACAACGCCTGAAAGTTTCATGCAAATCCGTCCAAGACTTTTTGAGTTATCTTGCTAACCAACAGACAAACAGACAGACAAACAGACAGACAAACAGACAAACACACAAACCCTGGCAAAAACATAACCTCCTCCTGGCCTTTTCAGCCTGGCGGAGGTAATAAAACCCACGCCAACCTGTCTACCCAATTTGCATCCGTCAGTGAAGCCCTGAGTGCTGCTTTCAGTGGAGGAGATGGACACAACACCAACGCTTCAGTTTATTACCTCCGCCAAGGAGGCAAGGCTTTTACTACTGAACCACTAATCCTATCATTGTCAATTCAATTGCTAGTCATATGTTTTCATGGTCAAGGAATCTGAAAACGTACACACAAACACTGTATGGGGGGGAACTGTGGCGCTTGGCGGAGGTCTGCGCTCTCTGAGTGCTTTTCTAGTTATGTTTTGCAACAATAAGGTTGTGAATGTCTAGAGAGAGCTCTTTGCTTCTATCCATCCTGAGTTCTTTTCGGTGTGACAATCTGATATTCACAGACCTTTTTAAAGGGTATCATTCAGGACTTAACTGTCGTAAATGCCCTTCTCAGGGCATGAATGAGGCACCAAACGCCAAAAGTGAGTTTGTATATTTATTAAGGAAAAGTAACAAAATAACAAGCCACGAGGGGCAGAACACAAACTATACATGCGACCCAGAGGGGTGAAATAATGAGAGAAATAAAGAGTCCCAACAACACTTACAAAGAGTGAGGGCAAACCCTAACGCTGTACAAAAGACTGGAACCGGCATAGGGATTCCAGTCAGGAAAGGCGAGGTTGCAGCGAGGAGTGAGCCTCAGCCGTGACCATAA
This sequence comes from Pholidichthys leucotaenia, assembly GCA_020510985.1. Lineage (NCBI taxonomy): Eukaryota > Metazoa > Chordata > Actinopteri > Cichliformes > Pholidichthyidae > Pholidichthys > Pholidichthys leucotaenia. The sequence goes on along the minus strand of CM035837.1, from coordinate 309,901,907 downwards.
ATACTAAACCAGGCTAATGACCCACAGGTGAGGAGAGAAACGTAATCACAGAATTGCAATCAGCTGTGGAAGCCCGGGAGCCAGTTTGACAGCTGGAAGTCTGGCTGTGGCGCTGTCACAGTAAAAGCACCAGGAAATAATATTACAAATAATACTAAACAGGACTAGAAATACAAAGATCAGGAAAATACTGAGTAACTGGAGTGCGGAGCAGATCCGCACTCGGATCACCACATTAATCAGCTGAAATTAATTTGTACTGATGGGGGATGGGATGGCTTCCTAAATTCTGATGGATTTCAGCAGGTTTCTTGGCTTTCTATGCCTTTTTGCACCTCTTTTTCTTCATGTATTCAATACTTATTCCCTGTGCCATTCCACTTTATTAAATATAACTTGTTTTGTGAACACAGTTGCCATAATTTCTTTGTATGTATGGATTACTTGGGTTATTACTGATATCTGGTAAAAATCTCAGGTCAGTGGCTCCGTCAGAAATATGTTAAACTAGAAAAGCACTCGGAGAGCGCAGACCTCCGCCAAGCGCCACAGTTCCCCCCATACAGTGTTTGTGTGTACGTTTTCAGATTCCTTGACCATGAAAACATATGACTAGCAATTGGATTGACAATGATAGGATTAGTGTTTCAGTAGTTATTCACGAAAATGGCATTTTCTGTAATGGCGGCCACAGTTCCCCCATACAGTGTTTGTGTGTACGTTTTCAGATTCCTTGACCATGAAAACATATGACTAGCAATTGGATTGACAATGATAGGATTAGTGGTTCAGTAGTTATTCATGAAAATGGCATTTTCCATAATGGCGGTTTTCTTGTGGACGGTGATCCGGATCACCACCAAAATTTAATCAGTTCTTCCTTGTACCATTTCCAACAACGTCTGAAAGTTTCATCGAAATCCGTCCAAAACTTTTTGAGTTATCTTGCTAACCAACAGACAGACAAACAGACAAACAGACAAACCCCGGCAAAAACATTAGTAGTAGTAGTAGATTAGTTTATTTGACAGGGACAGTGCAATAAACATAGACAATTAATCAAAGACAATCAATCTGATGTGTTGCACATAGAGTGTATAGCTATTAGCTAATTTGCAACTCTTGTCCCTGGATGGGCTTTAGAAAAAAGAATCAAGATAAAAATATACACAATAACCACATACATCAATGCAGAAAAATTATAAATACACAATTATAAATATTATAAATATTATAAATACACAAATATAACAGCCTGACTCACCTTTAACATAAATATTATAAATACACAAATATAACAGCCTGACTCACATTTAACACATATAACATAACTCACATTTGCCTATTTCAGGCCTTCCTCCCTCCGTCACTCACTATAAACAAACACATTTATTCCTTCCCTTCATTCACTCTCACTTTGCAGACAAATAATTCATACATGAGTACATTCTTGTTTATTTTTCAGCCAGTTTTTAACATTTTTAGTGAATGTTTTAAAGTCCGTTATTATTTTAATTTCATTTGGCATTGTGTTCCAGATGTGACTGCCCTTTATAGAGAAAGCTGTTTGTCCAAATGTGGTTCTGCGGTGGAATATTTTACAGTTATTGTTAACAGAACTCCTGGTGGCTCTGCTGCTGTCCTGTCTTTGGACGAAACCAGCAAGTGGCTCGGGTGCTGATTTATGGAAACATTTGAATGTTAATTTCAGAAGACAGAGGTCAATGAAGCTCTCAAAACTCAATAGGTTGTATTTTTTTAAAACATTACAGTGATGCCACCTAATGGGCTTTTTGTCCAAGATTTTTAGGGTTTGATTATATAATGAACCTATATGTCTTATTGTGGAAGGGGCTGCTTGAGCCCAGACTGTCAAACAGTATGATATATGAGAAAAAACCATAGAATGCATATACAGTGCAGCTGCTTCGTAAGGTATGTAATATCTAATTAATTTAAAGCAGTTCAGATTTTTTTTTACTGTTTTTGAAATTTTCTTTATATGAAGATTAAATTTGAGTTGAGGATCTAGTACAATGCCAAAGTATTTGAATTCTGTAGCTAAACTGATGTCATGATCATGTATATTAACTTTAAAATGTTGCAGGTTACATTTTTTGATTGAAAAGCATATTGAGACTGTTTTCTGAAGGTTCAGCAATAGATGGTTCTTGAGGAGCCACTCTTGGACATCAACCATACTTGTAGACAGTACATCTGCAGCCTGTGCTGGAGTCTTGGCAGCTGTGTAAATAACTGCATCATCTGCATAAAGTTGGCATGTTGCAGCTGAGCAGTGTAACGGCAAGTCATTAATAAAAATGCTGAAAAGTAAAGGACCAAGAATGGACCCTTGTGGGATACCCATGCGGTTGTTTAAAAATGAGGATTTATCCTGGTGAACTTTTACACACTGTTCTCTATTCTGGAGATAAGATGCAAACCATTCTAATGTATTTGGGGAGAAGTTAAAAGATACCATTTTGGATAAAAGCAAACTGTGGTTTACAGTATCGAAAGCCTTTTTGAGATCTAGAAAAACAGCTCCTACCACATTACCCCTGTCCAAGGACTGTTTGACGTTTTCAATAAGGCAACAATTTGCTGTTTCTGTTGAGTATCCTGGTCTAAAACCAAATTGATGTGGATGAAGAAGTTGACTGTCTTGTAAGTAGTCTATCAGCTGTGTAGCTACAACTTTTTCAAGAACCTTAGATAGGACTGGTAAGATAGAGATTGGGCGGTAATTGCATATATCGTCTTTACTGCCTGATTTATGAACTGGTATGACGACAGCTTTTTTCCAGCCAGATGGAAATGTACTAGACCTAATGGAGAGATTAATGAGATGAGTCAGTGGTTTGATTAATATTTTGCTGTGCATTTTGAGAAAGGAGGTGCTCATATTGTAGATATCACTAGTTTTTGAGTTTGACAGTGTTTTAACAATACCAGCAATTAACTTCTCATTTACCTCATCGATGTGAAAAGTATCTGTTGGGAGTATGGAATTTGTGTTGTTGAGCACATTTGGCAGCACAAAAATTTTTGTTAAGTCTTCCACAGAGCCCACAAAGTGTGAATTAAATTCATTTGCCAAAGAGGTAATGAGAAAAATGTTGAGATGTTCAACACTTATTTTCCACCCATAGTATTAATCCTTAGACTGGGTGAATATCAGTTGTAATGAACATTACAAATGAGTAATTACCTCCGCCAAGGAGGTTATGTGATCATCGGCGTTGGTTTGTCTGTCTGTTTGCTTGTCTGTTTGTTAGCAAGATAACTCAAAAAGTTATGGACGGATTTTCATGAAATTTTCACAGATTGTCAGAAATGGGATATCCTACAGATGATTAGATTTTGGTGGTGATCCGGACCACCGTCCACAAAAAAACCGCCATTACGCAAAATGCCATTTTCGTGAATAACTACTAAACCACTAATCCTATCATTGTCAATCCAATTGCTTGTCATATGTTTTCATGGTCAAGGAATCTGAAAACGTACACACAAACACTGTATGGGGGGAACTGTGGCGCTAAACCGCCATTATGGAAAATGCCATTTTCGTCAATAACTACAGAACCACTAATCCTATCATTGTGAATCCAATTGCTTGTCATATGTTTTCATGGTCAAGGAATCTGAAAACGTACACACAAACACTGTATGGGGGGAACTGTGGCGCTAAACCGCCATTACGGAAAATGCCATTTTCGTCAATAACTACTGAACCACTAATCCTATCATTGTGAATCCAATTGCTAGTCATATGTTTTCATGGTCAAGGAATCTGAAAACGTACACACAAACACTGTATGGGGGGAACTGTGGCGCTTGGCGGAGGTCTGCGCTCTCCGAGTGCTTTTCTAGTATTTTATCTGTGGTCAAACACTGGAATATGTTTTAGGTGACACATTTTGTTCATTTTCACACAAAACTCCATGTTCTGTGTTTTATTTTGACTTCTGTAGGCTTTTTTGATAAAGCCTATAGTTAAGGTTGGATCAGGTGACCCTGAGCCCTCCCTTAGTTATACTGCTAATAGATATTTACCTCCACCAAAGGGGGAGGTTATGTGATCATCGGCGTTGGTTTGTCTGTTTGTTTGTCTGTTTGTCTGTTTGTTTGTTTGTCTGTTTGTCTGTTTGTTAGCAAGATAACTCAAAAAGTTATGGACGGATTTTCATGAAATTTTCACAGATTGTCAGAAATGGGGTATCCTACAGATGATTAGATTTTGGTGGTGATCCGGATCACCGTCCACAAGAAAACCGCCATTACGCAAAATGCCATTTTCGTCAATAACTACTGAACCACTAATCCTATCATTGTGAATCCAATTGCTTGTCATATGTTTTCATGGTCAAGGAATGTGAAAACGTACACACAAACACTGTATGGGGGGAACTGTGGCCGCCATTATGGAAAAGCCCATTTTCAAGAATAACTACTCAACCACTAATCCTATCATTGTCAATCCAATTGCTAGTCATATGTTTTCATGGTCAAGGAATCTGAAAACGTACACACAAACACTGTATGGGAGGAACTGTGGCCGCCATTACGGAAAATGCCATTTTCGTGAATAACTACTGAACCACTGCTTGTCATATGTTTTCATGATCAAGGAATCCGAAGACTGTATGGGGGGAACTGTGGCGCTTGGCGGGGGTCTGCGCTCTCCGAGTGCTTTTCTAGTCTGTCATGTATTCAATTTTGTTTTTACTGACTTTCATTCATCGTCTCTCTAGTGCCTACCTTCTCCTCTCCAGATTCTCTTCCACCTGCTCCCTACCCTCACTTCAGATCACAATGTCTTTTACGAACATTATGTTCAACGGAGACTCCTGCCTGACCTCGTCTGTCAGCATGTCCATCACCATGACAAACAAGAAGGGGCTCAGAACCAAGCTGGTGTAATCCCACCCCCACCTTGAATCCATCTATCACTCCTACAGCACACTTCACTGCTGTCTCACTGTCCTCATATGTGTCCTGCACCACCCTCACCTACTGCTCTACCACTCCTGACTTCTTCATATAGTACCACACTTCCTCTCTTGGCACCCTATCATATGCTTACTCTAGATCCGCAAAGACACAGGGCAACTCATTCTGACCTTCTGTATACTTCTTCAACAACAATCTTAAAGCAAACATTAATGTTGTACTCAAAACCAGACAAAGACTAGACCAAGACCAGAGTCTCCCGAGACCAAGACCAAGACCAAGGCCAAGTCAAGACCAAGATCACTGTGTATATAGGTCTTGGTCTCAACTTGCTCTTCAATCTTGGTCTTGGTCTTGACGAGGTCTCGACTACAACACTAGCAAACATTACATCTATGGTACTCTTTCTTGGCTTGAAACTGTACTACTGCTCACTGATTGTGACCTCTCTTCTTAACCTGGCTTCAACAACTCTTTCCCATATCTTCATAGTGTGACTGATCAACTTTTTACCTCTGTAGTTACTACAGCTCTGAGCATCAGTCTTGTTCTTAAAAACTGGTATCAAAACACTTCTTCTCCACTCCTGAGGCATCCTCTCACTCTCCAAGATTGTGTTAAACAATCTGGTTTAAAATCCACTGCCACCTCTCCTAAACATCTCCATACCTCCACAGGTACATCATATGGACCAACTGCCTTCCCACTCTTCATCCTCTGCATAGCTGCCCTCACTTCTGCCTTGCTAATCCTTGGAACTTCCTAGATCACTATCTTTCATCCATCCATCCATCCATCCCTCGCGCTCCTTTTCTTCATTCATCAGCTCCTCAAAGTACTCCTCCCACCTTCTCAGCTCACTCTCCTCATCCATTAGTACATTACCATCTCTGTCCTTAATCAACCTAACCTGCTGCACATCCTTCCCAGCTCGATCTCTGTGTCTAGCCAATCAGTACCAGTCCTTTTCTTCTTCTTTCGTGTCCAGATGATGTGGAGAAGACGCGGATCATTTATGTTTTATTTTGATACTGGTGTTATTATGTTGTATGCATGAGCAGCCATTGATGGTGGGTTGTGACTGTTACAGTAGAACAATATGTTTGATGTGGGATTATCTGAATATAAAGGAGCTAGTTTTGCTTCAAATTACTTACAACTGTCAACACTTGGGAGGACTGCTTTTCCTGATTTAGCATATTGTACTATATACTTTAATTATATAGATCACTTTTGAATATTTCATCATTTAAAAATGGCAAACAGCTCCTTTTAAGTCTTTAATTAATCTGTTAATGATATATTAAGTTTCTAAATAACTTTCACTATTTCTGTCAGTAGGTTGGACAAATTGAAGTACTCTACAGGTGCATCTCAGTAATTTAGAATGTCATCAAAAAGTTGATTCATTTCAATAATTTAGTTCAAAAAGTGAAACTCATATATTATATAGGTTCATTACACACAGAGTGATATATTTCAAGTGTTTATTTCTTTTAATTTTGATGGTTATGGCTTGCAGCAAATGAAAACCCCAAATTCAGTTTCTCAAGAAATTAGAATATTATATAAAATTAATTAATTTTTTTTTTAATAGAAATGTTGGCCGATTGAAAAGGATGTCCATGTATACACTCAATACATGGTCCTTTTGCATAAATACTGCATCAGTGCAGCAAGGCATGGAGGCGATCAGCCTGTGGTACTGCTGAGGTGTTATGGAAGCTCAGGTTGCTTTAATAACGGCCTTCAGCTCGTCTGCATTATTGGGTCTGGTGTATTTCATCTTCCTCTTGACAATACACCATAGATTCTCCATGGGATTTAGGTCAGGAGAGTTTGCTGGCTAATCAAGCACAGTGATACCATGGTCATTAAACCAGGTATTGGAACTTTTGGCAGTGTGGGCAGGTGTCAAGTTCTGGTGGAAAATAAAATCAGCATCTCCATAAAGCTTGTCAGCCGAGGGAAGCATTAAGTGCTCTAAAATCTCCTGTTAGATGGCTGCACTGACATTGGACTTGATTAAACACAGTGGAAAAACACCAGCAGATGTCATGGCTCCACATATCATCATTGACTGTGGAAACTTCACACTGGACCTTAAACAACTTGGATTCCGTCCCTGTTCATTCTTTCTCCAGATTCTGGGACCTTGATTTCCAAGTGACAGGACTTGGCACCTGATTTGGGGAGCCATGTCATCTGCTGGTGTTAGTCCACTGTGTTTAATCAAGTCCGAAGTCAATGCAGCTGTCTACCAGGAGATTTTAGAGCACTTCATTCTTCCCTCTGCTGACAAGGTTTATGGAGATGCTGATTTCATTTTCCAGCAGGACTTGGCACTTGCCCACACTGCCAAAAGTACCAAAACCTGGTTTAATGACCATGGTATCACCATATTTTACTGGCCAGAAAACTCTCCTGACCTAAACCTCATACAGAATCTATGAAGTATTGTCAACAGGGAGATGAGAGACACCAGACCCAACAATGCAGATGAGCTGAAGGCCGCTATCAAAGCAACCTGGGCCTTCATAACACCTCAGCAGTAACACAGACTGATCACCTTCATGCCACCCCACAGTGATGCAGTATTAATTCATGCAAAAGGAGCCCTGACCAAGTATTGAGCGTGTGCATGGAAATACTTCTACTCAGCCAACATTTCTATTAAAATGTAAAAAACAAAAAGCTCTTATGTATTATTCTAATTTTTTGAGAAACTGATTTTCGGGTTTTCATGAGCTGCAAGCCATAACCATCAAAATTAAAAGAAATAAACACTTGAAATATATCACTTTGTGTGTAATAAATTTATATAAAATATGACTTTTATTAAATAAATAATAAATAAATAATAAATAATAATAAATAATAAATAATAAATCAACTTTTTGATGATCTAATTTAGTGAGATGCACCTGTATGTAGGACAAGTGCTCTATTTAAAAATGGTCACCGTTTATGAGTAGTTGATGATAGATGTGCTGTCTCTGCTCTTTCTGTGTCAGAACAAAAGCAGCAGATCTTGGAATAACCTGTGAACTTGGCAGATGGATTTGAGAGTGGTTTACAATGCCAGTGATGAAATGTTCTTCCCCCAAGTGCCAAGAACGTTGTGGTGAATCAGTGAGGCCTGAGAGTAAAGCAGTGTGAGGTGTGGTTAATGAATGGAGCTGAGGGACTTCTGTAAATTAATGAGCCTCATTTCTGGCGTCAGTGTGCACAGGCCCATTTAGTACAGTCTTTAATTGGAGAGTCATAATATGAAGTTTAGTTTCACGTTGTAGTGAAAAAAAGTGAAAATAAACAAAAAACATATGATAAAGGAATATGACAGTAGTAAATCCTGAATGCTTCTCAAAGCCAGTGGGGATAATTAGTTAAATAATCCAAAAATGTTTCTTTTCTTATTCACTAAGGTAAAAGATACAGCAACTAAAAAAAAGCCAGCAAAAATTTTATTTTCTGTCCATTACTGCTCAGAAAATAAAGAAGCAGAACTATAGAGTGTTAGGATTGCCCCACTTTAAAAACGCTCCTATTTGCTGTGGCCTTTCAGTAGCCTACAATGTACTGCAACTTTTATTTCAGTCATATTCTATTTTATCCTGTTTTTCTTTCTCTTTAATGTACTTTTTAGTTTGCTTTTAAATTCTTGTTTTCGTAAATATTGTGGAGCGTGTAAATAACAAGGCGGATTTGACTCAAGACATTTTATTACACGTCTCACACAAGAAGCATAGACAGAATGAATACTCAGCAGAGACTCTCCTCTTAAAAGGCATGGTATTCTTCTAGAAGCTTCTAACACACAAAAGGTCACATTGCATTCACTTCCTTAATCCTTTAACATTCTTCTAGAAGTTTCTAACACACAAAAGGTCACACTGCATTCATCCTTCACACCTCCCTGTTATCTCCCAGGGAACCTCTGCGCTTTGTTCTTGTCTAAGATGCTATACAATTATGCACTCCCCATGTGTCACCAAACGACCCCCCTGAGCATCTTGGATAGAACAATAGAATGACAGTCCATATGCTGTGGTAGAATCATTAAACATCAATCCACATGCTGCTTGGGCTTCAGTCTTCTCTCGTATCTGCTGTAACCAGGATTCACCGCCTCCGCGGCGCTGTCATGGTGGGGGGCTGATGTTTGAGGGGTAAAAGTCTGTCCATGTGGGTGCTCTGTGGAATCTTTTCTCTGGGAAGCTCCCCGTGGGGGTCTTCCACACCGAGGGGCCCTCGCCAACAGCACTTGCTCGTCTGTCACCACAAAAGCGGGTTTGAGTCTGTCTATGCCAATCTTTTCCCTCTTACCCCACAAATCTAGCAAAAAATTCTTGTCCCCTGTTTCCAGCACTCTGAACGGTCCATCATAAGGTGGGCGCAGTGGAGGGCAGTGGGCATCGTGTCTGACAAAAACGAACTCCGCGTTTTTCAAAGTTTTAGGCACAAAAACGCGCGGAAAACTGTGGTGAGCAGGGCCCGGCAGCGTGCTTGTGTCTATGCTACGCTACAACAGCTGAGACGGGGAGCTGCCCAGAGCGGGATTATCTGGAAGAAACTCCCCGGGCAGCCGAAGTGGCTGCGCAAAAACGAGTTCAGCCGGGGAAGCTTCCAGATCCTCTTTAGGCACGGAACGTAACCCCAATAAAACCCACGGTAGCTTGTGTACCCAATTTGCATCCGTCAGTGACGCCCTGAGAGCCGCTTTCAATGACCTATGAAAAAGTTTGCATAACCCATTAGCCTGTGGATTGTACACGGTTGTGCGGTGAATTGTGACACCCAGGCTGCGGGCCATAGTTTGGAAACAAATTGAGGGCCTCTGTCGGATGTAATATCCGACGGGACTCCAAAACGCGCCACCCATGCTGTTAAAAACGCACGCGCCACCTCCTTGGCTGTGGTTGCCGCCAGTGGAACCACTTCCGGCCAGCGCGTGGTGCGGTCCACCATTGTCAGAAGGTGCGTGCACCCCTGTGATGGCGGGAGGGGGCCCACGAGGTCCACGTGAACATGGTCGAACCTTTTAGCCGGGATGCGAAATGGCTCCAAGGGAGCCTTCGTGTGTCTGTGTACTTTGGCTCGTTGGCACACCATGCAGGCTGCCGCCCACTCTTTCACTTGTTTGCGAAGGCTCGGCCACACGAATTTCTCTCCTACCATTTTGACCGATGCGCACACTCCCGAGTGCGCCAAAGAATGAATCGAGTCAAACACGCGGCGGCACCACGCGGCCGGGACCACGGGACGCGGGCGCCCCGGGGAGACATCGCAGATTAGGGGGGGCATGCCGTCTTGCAGCACCCTGCTCTTCAGCCTTAACCCTGTTGGTCCAGACTGGAGCGCGCGCACGTCTGCGTCACTAACCTGCTCCGCGGCCATGGCTGCGTAATCTATCCCTACGCAGACTGGGGCCGCCACAGCTCGCGAGAGGCAGTCTGCCACTACGTTCAGTTTACCCGAGACATGCTGAATATCGGTAGTAAACTCTGAGATCGCGGCCAGCTGTCTCTGCTGCCGGCCCGACCACGGTTCTGAAACTTTGGCCATCGCGAATGTTAGCGGCTTGTGGTCAACGAATGCGGTGAAACAGCGCCCTTCCAGCCAGAACTGGAAGTGGCGAATGGCCAAGTGGAGAGCCAGCAACTCCCTGTCGAACGCGCTGTATTTACGTTCACTGTCGCGCAAAGTCCTGCTGAAAAAGGCGAGCGACTGCCAAGCCCCGGCTACGCGCTGCTCCACGACCGCCCCTATGGCCACATCTGAAGCGTCAGTGGTGAGCGCTATGCGGGCCGTTGGGTCTGGATGTGCCAGCAATGCGGCGTTTGCCAGGGCTGCTTTGACTTCCGAGAACGCCCGCTCTCGCTCCGGGGTCCATTCGACCTAATCCGCGGGCTTCTGTTTTCTGAGCGCGGCGTACAGTGGTTGCATGAGCTGCGCTGCATGGGGAAGGAAACGGTTATAAAAATTCACCATTCCCAAAAATTCTTGTAGCGCCCTGACCGTTTGCGGCCGGGGAAAATCTGCTACTGCACACACTTTGTCAGTCAGCGGGACTGCTCCTTCGGGAGAGACGTGGTGCCCCAAAAAATCAATCCCCGTCACCCCGAACTGACATTTCGCTAGGTTGATTATTAACCCGTGCTCTTCCAACCTCCGGAAAACTGTCGTGAGGTGGGTTTCGTGTTCGTCTTCGGACGCGCTGGCTAATAAGATATCGTCCAGGTAGACGAACACGAAAGGGAGATTGCGCAGCACTGCTTTCATCATGCGTTGGAACGTCTGTGCAGCCCCTTTAAGCCCAAAAGGCATGCGCAAAAACTCGAATAAACCAAACGGAGTTATTACCGCTGTTTTGGGTATGTCCTCAGCGCGCACTGGGACTTGGTGGTAACTGCGGACCAGGTCTATTTTAGAAAAAACGCGCGCCCCTGCAAGGGGAATGGAAAAATCCTGAATGTGAGGAATTGGGTAGCGGTCGTGCGCTGTGGTGTTGTTCAACCTGCGGAAATCTCCACAAGGTCGCCACGAACCTTCAGCTTTAGGGACCATGTGTAGCGGGGAAGCCCATGGGCTGTTTGAGTGCCTAATGATGCCCAACCTCTCCAGGTTGGCGAACTCCTTGCACGCTATGGCCAGTTTAGCTGCGTCCAAGCGCCGAGGTCTTGCAAAAACGGGCGGCCCGGTGGTGGTGATAAAATGCTCCACTCCGTGTTTAGCGATGGCTGCCGAAAACATCGGGACAGTGAGTGCTGGGAACTGAGTGAGCAGTGTGTGGAACTTACCGCATGTAGCTGTGACGTTGGCTTGTGCTGTTGGCCGGGTCACTTGAGCTATACAGGGGAGAGAGTCAAAAGACAGTGCATTAACCAGGCATCTGTTAGCGACATCTACCAACAAACCATGTGCACATCAGCCCCCAGTATATGGAAATTCAATGCTGCTATGACAAAAGTCCACTCAAATGTACGGCCGTGTAGAGACAAGAGTAGAGTCCTCTCACCAAAGGTCTTAATCCCCGAGCCGTTTGCTGCTGCCATCTCAGGGCCGCTAGCTCCTGCCAGCCGGTCAGTGTAGGTTGGCCGGATGAAACTCTTCTGGGCGCCGGTGTCCATGAGGAAGTGCCTCCCCGAGCGTGCGTCCGTCAAGTAGAGCAGCTTGTTCTCCTCCCCGAGGGTTGCGGCTGCCACCGACCCCCGGTCTTGGCGTTTCCCGAGTCGCTTGAATTGGCACAGTGGTATACATTTGCGTGCACTCTCTGCGAAGCGGCGGTGGTAGAAGCAAAGCGTGTCTCCCCTGCGTTCCTTGGCCCCCGCTGCTGCTGCCGTCGGTGGCTCTGCTGCTGCCGTCAATGGCTCCTCGCCTACTCCGGGCGTCGCGCCGAGCTCCGTCGCTGCCGCAATGGTCATGAACTCCCTGCTGGCGACGATGATCCGGTTTGCTTCCCGGGCTAGCGCACGATAGTCCCACTTGGCCAGCAACGGCGAATTGGCCAGGGTCGCTCTTGCCGCTGACGGAAGGTTCCAGAGGAAGAGGTGGGTAAAAATGAAATGGTCGTCATCTTTGCCCTTTAACCTCAGCATCTTCTCCATCAGGTCTATGGCTGACCCATCTCCCAACCCGGTCTGAGTCAGGAGTCTCTCTGCTCTCTCACCATCCGAGAGTGTGAAGTGCTGGATGAGCGCAGCCTTCAGCGCGCCGTACTTGTCGTCGGTTGGTGGCTGATCGAGCAGGCTGTCTACGTGCTGAGCTGTGCGGGCGTTGAGCGCTGCGACCACATAGTGGAATTTTGTGTCATCCGCCGATATCCCCCGGAGGGCGAACTGCGCCTCGATTAGGTGGAACCAGGAGCGCGGGTTGTGCTGCCAAAAATCCGGTAGCTTGATCGCAACAGCACATGCGTGGCTGGGGGTTCCCATCGAGGTTGGCTCCGGGGGCCTTTCGTTGTGTTCCATGATTCGTCTTGGGTCACCAGTGTGGAGCGTGTAAATAACGAGGCAGATTTGACTCAGACATTTTATTACACGTCTCACACAAGAAGCATAGACAGAATGAATACTCAGCAGAGACTCTCCTCTTAAAAGGCATGGCATTCTTCTAGAAGCTTCTAACACACAAAAGGTCACATTGCATTCACTTCCTTAATCCTTTAACATTCTTCTAGAAGTTTCTAACACACAAAAGGTCACACTGCATTCATCCTTCACACCTCCCTGTTATCTCCCAGGGAACCTCTGCTCTTTGTTCTTGTCTAAGATGCTATACAATTATGCACTCCCCATGTGTCACCAAAATATATGTTTAAACTTTAAGGAAGGGTTTGAGGCCTCTCTGAGGAACGGGTTTGAGGCCCCCCTCCCAAAAGAAAAGGAGTGGGTTAGAGGCCTCCCTGATAAAAGGAGTTTGAGGCTCTTTAAAGGGATTGACAAAACCTAAGGCTATTTGAATTAGTCAAAACATTGTCCGTGTGTTTTTTTTTTCACGTATAAAAAATAAAAGGAAAGGAAAGGAGTTTCGAGGCCTTCTAATGTGTAGATTTCTTTTGCACCTTGCTGCAATGCTTTAATCTTTTTATGTAAAGCACTTTGAATTGTCTTGTACACGAAATGCGCTATACAAATAAACTTGCCTTGCCTTGCCTCTGGGGCAATGAAGGAGAGGACCCATATGTGAGGCGAATTTCATAAACCATATTTTAAAGCAGGAAACAGAACAGAAAATAATACAGCTCGTGGGCTGAAAAAAGGCAAAACACGACAAGGTTCAAACACTGGGTTACAGGCAGGGTTACTCACAGACTAGGACAATAGGCTTGGCAGAAGTGTGTGTGAGATGCCGACATAAACCAAGGACCCTGCACAGGATACAGACTGAAACGCACATATATAGACAGGAGGAATAATCACAGCGACAAGGAACAGGTGGGCATATCATGTCTTATCTTATCTTATCTTATCTTATAAGATAAGATAAGATAAGATAAGATAAGCCTTTATTAGTCCCACAATGGGGGAATTCCAGGATTGCAACAGCACAGGGATAGCAACACTCAGAGCAATAATTTAGAAGATAAGAAAATAAGAGCAGTGGCTATACATATGTACACATAAATATATAAATATATATACACACAGTGTGGCGCATTGTAGCTAGATGGAATAAACAGCATAACCATCTATTTAGTTACCCTATATGGTATGAATATGTACCCATACATATTGTCACCCTCCATAGCGACTGATATTGTCCTAGTTGTATACTGGAGGGGACCATTTGTGTAAGTCTATTGCGTCTTTTGCATTCAATACTATTAGGTTGTCATGTTTTTTTGCTTTCTCTGCGAGCAGCCCTGCTTAGGTTATACAGTCTGACAGCCGTAGGTAGAAAGGACCTGTGAAACCTCTCGGTCGCACACCTAGGATGATGTAGTCTGCTGCTAAATGAGCTCCTCAGTGTGTTCAGTATGTCCTGCATGGGGTGGGACTCGGACTCCAGCAGAGATGACAGTTTAGCCACCATCCTTCTCTCCCCTATCTCCTCCACTGGGTCAAGGCGTTGCCCCAGGACAGAGCTAGCTTTCTTGATTAGTTTGTCCAGTCTCTTCCTATCGGCTGCTGTAATGCCGTTGCCCCAGCAAACCACTCCAAAAGTGATGGCTGATGCCACCACCGTGTCGTAGAATGTCTTCAAGAGCACCCCTTGTACACCAAAAGACCTGAGCCTCCTCAGTAGGAACAGCCTGCGCTGTCCCTTCTTGTAGAGTGCGTCAGTATTGTGTGACCAGTCTAGTTTATTGTTCAGATGAACACCCAGGTACTTGTAGGATGTCACCATCTCAATGTCTGTTCCCTGGATGTTTACTGGTGCTGTGAGGGGTTGTCCTTGCCTGTGGCAGTCCACCGCCAGCTCCTTAGTTTTCCTCGCATTGATCTGGAGGCAGTTCCGATGGAACCAGTCCATGAAGTCCTGGATAAGTCCTCTGTACTCAGCTTCATCTCCGTTGGAGATGAGACCGACGATCGCAAAATCGTCAGAGAACTTCTGTAGATGGCAGTGTGTTGTGTTGTGTGAGAAGTCCGCAGTATAAAGGGTGAACAGCAAGGGAGCCAAAACCGTTCCCTGGGGGGCCCCCATGCTGCCGATGATCGTGTCGGACACACAATCCCGGATTCTCACAAACTGTGGCCGGTTAGTGAGGTAGTCCAGGATCCATGATGACAGGTGCTGGTCCACCCCTGCGCAAAGCAGCTTGTCCTTCAGGATCATCAGTTGGATGGTGTTGAAAGCACTGGAGAAGTCAAAGAACATGATCCTCACCATGTTCACGGGCTTCTCCAGGTGGAACACGGAACGGTGAAGGAGGAAGATCACTGCATCCTCCACCCCAATGCCATGCTGGTAGGCGAACTGGAGTAGATCCATTGCTGGTCCCACCAGGGGGCGGAGGTGTGCAAGGAGCAGTCTCTCCAGGGTCATCATCATGTGAGACGTCAGGGCCACTGGTCTGTAGCTGTTCAGATCTTTGGGGTGGGAAGTCTTTGGTACAGGTACCACACAAGATGTTTTCCACAACTGTGGTACCCTCCCCAGCTTCAGGCTAAGGTTGAAGATGTGCTCCACAATCCCACACAGTTGGTCTGCGCAGGACTTGAGGAGCTTCGCGTTGATGCCGTCCGGTCCCGACGCCTTCCTCGCCTTGATCTTCCTCAGCTCTGTCCTCACCTGGGTCTTAGACCCCGCCGATGTCACTCTGTTGCAGCTTGTCCTCCATCTTCTTCCTGAAGCTGTCCTTGCCTTCTCTGATCTTCCTCCTCAGCTCCCTCTGTACGGACTTCAGCATCTCCCTGTTCCCTGACCTGAAGATCCTCTTCTTCTCTCTCAGAAGTGTTTTAATCTCAGGGTTGATCCAGGGTTTGTTGTTCGAGTAACACCGTATGGTCTTGGTGGGTACGATGCTGTCCACACAGAAGTTGATGTAGTCCGTGATGGTGTGAATGAGGCCATCGATGTCCTCACCATGTGGATCGCAGAGCTGCTCCCAGGCAGTGGTTTCAAAACAGTCCTTTAGAGCGTCCATTGCCTCCTCAGACCATAACTTAACCGTGCGCATAACCGGAGGTTGTCTGTGTACTAGGGGTTTGTACACCGGCAGGAGATGAACCAAGTTGTGATCCGATCTCCTGAGTGGGGGGAGTGGTGATGAGGTGTACACCTCCTTAGTGTTTGCATAGAATAAGTCCAGAGTTTTATTGTCTCTAGTGTGGCATGTGACATACTGGGTGAACGTGGGCAGAATGGGGGACAGGGAAATATGGTTGAAATCACCTGAGATGAGGAGGAGAGCATCTGGGTGTTCTGTCAGCAGCCTTCCAGTTACTGAGTGAATGGCGTCATGCACTGTCCTTGCGTTCGCCGTCGGATTTGCATAAATAACAATGCAGATCACATGTGAGTATTCCCTTGGGAGATAGGTAGGCCGCATGCTAACAGATAGCAACTCAATGTCTTTGTTGCAGTGTTGTTGTTTAACCGTGATATGTCCCGGTCTGCACCAGCTGTTATTGACATACATTATTGTCACGCCGCACCGTTCATCAGCGGCGCCACCTGCTCACACACCTGATCCTCATCAGCGGCGAGGGATAAAAGCCGCCTCGCCCGGAGGCTCGGCCTGAAGCCGTCAGACTTCGTTTCCTCACCGCTGTGAGCATACCTTTCTTCAGCATCACTATTTTGGGTAAGAACCCTTACCTCCTTCTCCAGTCTGCTCCCCTGTGCACAGGTGGATTCCCCGGCGGCGGACATCTCCGTTCCATCGCCCATCCTTCGCTGCTGCACGGAGCTCTCCAGGTGGCTGTCTCCCGGGCTACGTTCCCCTTGCTGTGCCAGCTATCCTGACAACTCAAGTAAGATCTTCTCTTGCCATATTTCATCCTGTGTTGGTGTATGCCCGTCACCCTCTCCCTGTGCTCTCTCCATAGGGTTGCTCGGCCGAACGGTCATCTGCCTCTGTGCCTGAAGCAGACGCCACCACCAACACATCTGCATCCCGCAGACACACACTCATTCACCCCTGCTGTTAATAAACTCTTTGAACTACTCTAAGCCTGTGTGTGCGTGTCTCCTGAGCCGTGCGTTATGTCAGTACGGCTTCAGCAGAGCGGCTCGGCGGACGGCGGGCTCGCACACCGGCTTACCACTCTCGAGGCTAGAGTGGATCAAATAGCTTATCAACAGCAGGTGATCCTAAATCAATTGATAATTATCACTGGCCGATTGGACCGCCTGGACCCCCAGCAGCCGTTCCCCCCGGCTCCTCAGGGTGGCGCAGCTCCTGCTGTTCCGGTGGCCGTCCAGCCAGCTCCAGTGGCACCGGCCCGACTCACACCAATTCCGACCCCCGCCCGCTTTAGCGGAAAGCTCGGCGGAGCGCGGGGGTTTGTGATGCAGTGCGAGTCCGTGTTTGACCGTGTGCCCGGAGACTTTCCCTCAGATCACAGCCGGATCGGCTACATAGGGAACCTCCTGGAGGGGCGTGCTTTAACTTGGGCCTACGCCATTATGGCGAGACCCAGTTATGCCACCCTCACCTATGCCGAGTTCGTGAGGCGCTTCCTGGAGGTGTTTGATCACTCCCGTTCCGAGGCGGTCCAGGTCGATCGGCTTCTCGCTCTCCAGCAGGGGAGCCGGTCGGCCGCGGATTATGCCATCGAATACCGGGTAGCGGCGGAGGAACTGGGCTGGGAGGAGCGCTCCCTCTGCGGCCTGTTTCTCCACAGCCTCAATAGTGATCTGAGGGATGAACTGGCTGGACGGGATATCCCCGGAACGTTAGCGGAGCTAACCTCATTAGCAATCAGCTTGGACAACAGGCTGCGCGAGCGCTCCTCAGGACGGAAGCCGTCTGCTTCTCGCCCTCGAGGAGTTCCGCTACGCCTGCCCCAAGCTCGCCCCCTGGCGACGCCGCCACCATCGTGCCCCGAGGAGTCGGAGCCGATGGTGACGGGCTGGGCAAAGCTCTCCTTGGCAGAGAGACAGCGCCGCCGTGAGTTGGGTCTCTGCATGTATTGCGGAGACAATCAACACACGGTAGAGCTTTGCCCACAAAAGCCAAACGGTGGGGTCCGCAAGTCACTGTAGGGGGCCTCGCGGACGTCAATCGGCAAAGTCCCCTCACTCAATTAAAGCTGCCCATCCGTTTTTGCCATAATTCCACTGGGCACCTCACCCACGCACTGGTGGATTCGGGCGCAGAGGGCAGCTTCATTTCACAAGGCCTGGCAACCCGATTGGGCATCCGCTGTCAGGCGCTCAAACACCCCATCTCCCTGGTCCATCTCTCCCGTGCCTCCCTTGGGAGAGTTACCCATCAAACCATTCCTGTCCCAGTCATCATCTCAGGGAACCACCGGGAGGAAATGGTTTTCTACGTCCTGCCCAACTCTGTGTCGCCCGTCATCCTGGGGTATCCCTGGCTACGCCTCCACAATCCTGTCCTGGACTGGAGGTCAGCTGGGGTGTCGGCGTGGAGTACCTTCTGCATGGGCACCTGCCTTCAGTCCGCTGCCTGCTCCCCGTCCGCGGCTCCTCCTGTGGCGGATACAGCACCCCCGGACCTGTCACTGGTGCCCCCAGATTTTCACGACCTGGGTATGGTATTCAGCAAGTCAAAAGCTATGTCTCTTCCCCCGCATCGACCATATGACTGTGCCATCAATCTCCGCCAGGGGGCTCCCCTGCCATCTGGTCGGCTCTACAGCCTGTCGGCGCCGGAGAAGGAGACTATGAATATGTACCTGAAGGAATCACTGAGCGCTGGGATTATTCGCCCATCGTCATCACCCGTGGGGGCGGGGTTTTTCTTTGTAGGGAAGAAGGACGGTTCCCTCCGTCCCTGTATTGACTACCGAGCTCTTAATGACATCACTGAGAGGGACCGTTACACCCTGCCCCTCATGGACACTGCCTTCCACTCCCTCCAGGGGGCGACCTGGTTTACCAAGCTGGACCTCCGCAGCGCTTACCACCTCGTCCGGATCCGGGAGGGAGATGAATGGAAAACAGCCTTCCGTACCCCGAACGGCCACTTTGAGTATCTCGTCATGCCGTTCGGGCTGACCAACGCTCCTGCCGTCTTTCAGCGCCTCATCAATGACGTCCTCCGGGATTTCATCGGCCTCTTCGTGTTCGTCTACCTGGACGACATTCTGATCTTCTCTCAGTCCAGAGACGAGCACCGGATCCATGTGAGGCGGGTCCTCCAAAGACTGCTGGAGAATCGTTTGTACGTGAAGGCTGAGAAGTGCGAGTTTTACGCTAGGACCACATCCTTCCTGGGATTCATCATTGCCCAAGACCAGGTGCTCCCGGACCCAGAGAAGGTGAAGGCGGTGGTGGAGTGGCCTACTCCCGCATCTCGGAAGCAGGTGCAACAGTTTGTTGGCTTCGCCAATTTTTACCGCCGTTTTGTTCCGAATTTCAGCTGGATCGTCGGACCACTGACCCGCCTCACGTCCCCGAACGTCCCGTTCCGGTGGACCGAAGAGGTCGATGCTGCCTTTAAGGCGCTGAAGGCGGAGTTCTCCTCCCCCCGGGTCCTTCGCCAGGTCGACCCCGCGCTGCAGTGCATTGTGGAGGTGGACGCATCGGACACGGGAGTGGGAGCAGTGTTATCCCAGCAATCACCGGACGATGGCGCCAAGCGACCGTGCGCCTTCTTCTCCCGGCGCCTGTCCCCGGCGGAGAGGAACTATGATGTGGGGGACAGAGAGCTCCTGGCCATTAAACTCGCCCTACAGGAGTGGCGCCACTGGTTAGAGGGGGCGGACCTGCCGTTTGTGGTCTTGACGGACCATAAGAATTTAGAGTATCTACGATCTGCCAAGCGCCTGAATGCCCGCCAGGCGCGCTGGTCTCTGTTCTTCGCCAGGTTCCGGTTCTCTATCACCTTCAGGCCAGGCTCCAAGAACGGCCTGCCTGACGCCCTCTCTAGACAGTTCACCCCCGCGGGGGCTGAGGAGACGCCCCACACTATCCTGCCCAGGTCGTGCGTCGTGGGAGCTATCTCTTGGGACATTGTGGACAAGATCCGGAAGGCACAGGAGGTGGAACCTGATCCTGGCGGCGGACCGGAGGGAAGACTGTTCGTTCCGTCTGCGGTCCGAGGAGAGGTCATCCACTGGCTCCACACCTCCCGGCTCACCTATCATCCCGGCACCTCTCGGATGATCAGCCTCCTCCAACGGTCCTTTTGGTGGCCGGGCCTGCGGAGGGATGCAGCCCGCTACGCCCGGGCTTGTCCAATTTGTGCCACCAGCAAGTCGGGAAACGCCCCTCCAGCGGGTCTGCTCCAGCCTCTGCCCGTCCCTGGCAGGCCATGGTCGCACATCGCACTGGATTTCGTCACCGGGCTCCCAGCTTCCAACTCATTCGACACCATCCTGACCGTCGTGGACCGTTTTTCCAAGGCGGCACACTTCATCCCCCTGCGAGGTCTCCCTACCGCCCTGGAAACGGCGGACCTCCTCGTCCAACACGTGGTCAGGCTGCATGGGATCCCGGTGGACGTGGTCTCGGACCGGGGCCCCCAATTTTCATCCGAGGTTTGGAAATCCTTTTGTAACGCCATCGGAGCCAAGGTGAGCCTCTCCTCCGGCCATCACCCCCAGTCTAACGGGCAGTGTGAGAGGACCAATCAGGAGCTGGAGGCTGCGCTCCGCTGTGTTGCAAGATCCAAGCCGACATCATGGAGCAACCATCTCGCCTGGGTGGAGTACGCCCACAACACCGCCCGCTCTTCTGCAACGGGGATGTCCCCCTTCAAGGCGTCCCTGGGTTACGACCCCCCGCTGCTTCCAGCGCAGGAGAGCGAGGTAACTGTTCCGTCAGTTAGGGCGCACGTGAGGCAGTTCCGCTCCACCTGGGCCGCCGCGCGTCATGCGCTTTTACGCACAGCGGAGCGCAACAAGACCGTGGCGGACCGGCGTAGAAGACCTGCCCCGGCATACAGAGTTGGGCAACTTGTCTACGTTTCCACCCAGGACGTCACCCTAAAAGGCGAGAGGAGGAAGCTGGCACAGCGCTTCATGGGTCCCTTCCCCATCACCCGGATCATCAACCCGGTGGCTGTGCGCGTGGCTATTCCCCCCTCCCTCCGCATCCATTCCACCTTCCACGTATCAAAGGTGAAGCTGGCAGTCACCGACCCCCTTTGCCCTCCTCCTGCAGCGCAACCCGCGCCCCGGATGATTGGTGGCCACCCGGCCTGGTCCGTCTCCTCCATCCTGGACTCCCGGCGCCGGGGTCGTGGGTTGCAATACTTGGTGGACTGGGAGGGCTATGGGCCCGAGCATCAACAATGGGTGCCCCCGTCGTTTGTGTTGGACCCATCGCTCATCGCGGACTTCCACCGAGCGCACCCGGATAAGCCATCGCCAGGAGGCGCTGCTAGAGGGGGGAGTACTGTCACGCCGCGCCGTTCATCAGCGGCGCCACCTGCTCACACACCTGATCCTCATCAGCGGCGAGGGATAAAAGCCGCCTCGCCCGGAGGCTCGGCCTGAAGCCGTCAGACTTCGTTTCCTCACCGCTGTGAGCATACCTTTCTTCAGCATCACTATTTTGGGTAAGAACCCTTACCTCCTTCTCCAGTCTGCTCCCCTGTGCACAGGTGGATTCCCCGGCGGCGGACATCTCCGTTCCATCGCCCATCCTTCGCTGCTGCACGGAGCTCTCCAGGTGGCTGTCTCCCGGGCTACGTTCCCCTTGCTGTGCCAGCTATCCTGACAACTCAAGTAAGATCTTCTCTTGCCATATTTCATCCTGTGTTGGTGTATGCCCGTCACCCTCTCCCTGTGCTCTCTCCATAGGGTTGCTCGGCCGAACGGTCATCTGCCTCTGTGCCTGAAGCAGACGCCACCACCAACACATCTGCATCCCGCAGACACACACTCATTCACCCCTGCTGTTAATAAACTCTTTGAACTACTCTAAGCCTGTGTGTGCGTGTCTCCTGAGCCATGCGTTATGTCAATTATCACTCCTTCGCCCCTTGCCTTCCCACTGTCTGGTGTCCGGTCTGCCCGTATTGCGTAGAAACCCTCCAGTTCGATGTTAGCATCTGTTGCTAGTTCTGTTAGCTACGTCTCAGTAAAAAACATCATGCTAATCTCTCTGAAGACGCTCTCGTAGCAGGAGATAGCCGCCATCTCGTCAGTCTTACTGAGTAGCAAAACACAGGGAATGGCAATAGGTACGGAAAACATGAAGGACAGGGACAAAAGGTAAAAAGATACACACCCAGACCTAGTGTGGCACATATGTTTGGTTCATATTTCCCACAAGAGTGTGGCACATATGTCTGGTTCATATCTCCCACAAATGTATGGCTTATGTGGATTGGGGCTTCACGTCTGGAGGAACAAAAAGTCTGGATCGACGGGGGCTGACAGGAGATGTCGAGGAGGTGTGAAGTCAGACCCTTGTCTCAGAGAGGAGGCCCTGGGGGGTTTCCCGGAACACCAGAGAATAAGAGACAATGGTGAATCTTAAGAGACTTGCATTGTGATTGAATGTTTGCAGAAGCGCCATGTGACTTGAGTTCTTAATCCCCCGGAGGTATAAGAGTGTGATGTATCATGATTCTGCCTCTTCTTGCTTTTTGAGAATGTTGGATGATTGTGTTCTGCAATAAAGCCGAACCTGAGGAATACACTCATGTCTCGTCATTGAACACATCTTCCACACTGGTGACCCACGACAAAGAATGAGCGGAGAGAATTCTCTCGAGCGGAGCTCATCAGAGGCCGGCCTGATGGCTGCCTCCACGCTCCGGCTGCCCGATTTCTGGAAGCACAGCCTGCGCTCCTGGTTTAGCGCGGTCGAGGCGCAGTTCAACTTCCGGAGAATCTCAAAGGATGAAACGAGGTTCTACCATGTGGTGGCGAAGCTGGACAGTCACACGGTCCAGAGGGTGGAAGACCTGGTTAACCACCCACCGGACACCGACAAGTACGGCGCATTGAAGGAGGCGCTGATCAGCCATTTCACCCCCTCGGTGCAACAGCGAGCAGAGGGGCTCCTAGAGTTGACGGAGTCGGAGAACGACAGACCGGCAGACCTGATGGTGAAGATGCTGAGACTGAAAGACTCCGAGGATGGCAAATTTATTTTCGCCCACCTTTTCCTCCGGACGCTGCCGCCAGCAGTGAGAGTGACCCTGGCAGACTCACCCCGATTGGCCAAGCGGGCAAGCGGGCAAGCGGGACTACCATGGGCTCGCCAAGGAGGCGCAGCGACTCGTCGACGCCCACAAGCGGAGCGCGGTTTCGGCCGCGGCAGCTGAGCAGAGGCGCCCGGAGATGGTTTGGAGCCAGTGGTGGCGGCGCCAGACGAACTGACGACGGCGGCGACAGGCGCCAGGCGACGCGGAGCTGAAGATGGCCTGTGTTTCTACCACCGCCGTTTTGCGGAGAGGGCACACAGATGTCTCCCACCGTGCCGCTTCAAGCGTCAGGGAAACGCCAAGACCGAGGGCCGGTCGCAGCTGCGTCCCTCGGAGAAGAAAATAAGCTGCTTTACCTGACAGATGCACACTCGGGGAAACAATTCCTTGTGGACACGGGCTCCCAGCTGAGTTTCGTCACGCCTACCTACGCGGAACGGCTGATGCCGTCTAAAGCTCCCTGGGTGTCAGTATCAGCAGCGAATGGCTCAGCGATTAAGACCTTCGGTGAGAGGACCATGCTTCTGTCCTTACAGGGCCGTTCATTCGAGTGGACCTTTATTGTAGCGGCAGTCAGTTTTAATATGTTAGGGGCTGATTTTTTCTGCTCACATGGTTTATTGGTTGATCTTGCTAATAGACGTCTGGTTAATGCACTTTCTTTTCATTCTATCCCCTGCACAGCTCGGGTGGCTCCGCCGACTGCACACGCCAACGTCACAGCTGCGGATGGTAAGTTTCATGCTCTGCTCACTCACTTTCCAGCACTCACAGTCCCAAAGTTTTCGGCGACAGTGGCCAAACACGGGGTGGAGCATTTTATCACCACCACTGGGCCGTCCGTTTTTGCAAAAGCCCGGCGCTTGGACTCATCTAAACTGGCAATAGCGCGCAAGGAATTTGCCAACCTGGAAAAACTGGGCATAATTAGATGCTCGAACAGCCCCTGGGCTTCCCTGTTACACATGGTCCCAAAGGCTGATGGCTCGTGGCGACCTTGTGGCGATTTCCGCAGGTTGAACAACGTCTCAGCACACGACTGCTACCCGATTCCGCACATCCAGGACTTCTCAGTTCATTTGGCGGGGGCGCGCATTTTTTCTAAAATAGACTTGGTGCACGGCTACCATCAAGTCCCCGTGCGCGCGCAGGATATTCCTAAAACCGCGGTAATAACTCCGTTTGGCCTTTTTGAGTTTTTGCGCATGCCGTTTGGGTTAAAGGGCGCCGCGCAAACTTTCCAACGCATGATGGATGCTGTTTTATGCGACCTGCCTTTCGTGTTCGTCTATTTAGACGACATATTGGTAGCCAGCACGTCCGAGGACGAACACGAAACCCACCTCACAGCGGTTTTTCGGAGACTGGCAGAGCACGGGTTGATAATTAACCCAGCGAAGTGCCAGTTCGGGGTGGCGCAAATCGATTTTTTGGGGCATCGTGTTTCGCCAGAAGGAGTGGTTCCCCTGCCGGAGAAAGTGCGCGCAATAACGGATTTCCCCTGACCTCAAACGATAAAAGCGCTGCAGGAGTTTCTAGGAATGGTTCATTTTTACAACCGGTTCCTTCCGAGTGCAGCGCGGCTTATGCAGCCACTGTACGCGGCACTAAAAAAACAAAAACCCACAAATAAGGTCGAATGGTCTCCGGAGCGGGAGCGCGCTTTCTCCCAGGTCAAATCAGCCCTTGCAAGCGCCGTTTTGTTAGCGCACCCGGTTCCAACAGCCCGTTTGGCGCTCACCACCGACGCTTCGGACCTAGCGGTGGGGGCAGTCATTGAACAGTGTGTGGCAGGGACCTGGCAGCCGCTCGCGTTCTTTAGCAAAACCTTGCGCGATAACGAGTGTAAATACAGCGCGTTTGACAGGGAGCTTTTAGCCCTACACTTGGCCATCCGCCATTTCCAGTTCTGGCTGGAAGGGCGTCGTTTCACCACTTTCGTGGACCACAAACCGTTAACTTTTGCAATGGCCAAGATCTCAGAACCTTGGTCAGGCCGACAACAAAGACAGCTAGCCGCAATATCGGAGTTCACCACCGATATCCAGCATGTCGCAGGCAAACACAATGTAGTGGCAGACTGTCTCTCATGTGCTGTGGCAACGCCAGGCCACGTGGCGGCAGACTCGGTGGCTGTGGGCCAGGGCAGTGACGTGGGAGCGCGCGCAGCCCCGGTTCACGTAGGTTTGGATTATGCAGACATGGCTGCGGAGCAGGTTGGTGACGCGGATGTGCGCGCGCTCCAGTCTAGACCAACAGGGTTAAGGCTGGAGCACAGGGTGCAGCAAATAGGTATGCCCCCCTTAATATGCGATGTCTCCACGGGTCGGCCTTGTCCCGTGGTTCCAGCCGCGTGGCGCCGCCACGTTTTTGACTCGGTCCATTCGCTGGCACACCCGGGGGTGCGCGCATCGGTCAAGATGGTGGGGGAGAAATTTGTCTGGCCGGGGATGCGCAAACAGGTCAAGGAATGGGCAGCAGCTTGTGTAGCGTGCCAGAGGGCTAAGATACACAAGCACACGAGGGCCCCTTTGGAGCCTTTTCGCATCCCGGCTAAGCGGTTCGATCATGTGCATGTTGATCTGGTGGGCCCGCTTCCCTCGTCGCAAGGGCACACACACCTTTTGACGATGGTGGACCGCACCACACGTTGGCCGGAAGCGGTACCTCTGGCGTCAACAACGGCGGAAGAGGTTGCGCGCGCGTTTTTAACAGCTTGGGTCGCGCGTTTTGGAGTTCCGTCGGATATAACGTCAGACAGAGGTCCTTAATTTGTTTCCGAACTGTGGTCGTCTATGGCCCGCAGCTTAGGGGTGAAGGTACACTGCACTACCGCGTATAACCCGCAGGCCAACGGTTTATGTGAACGCTTTCATAGGGCATTGAAAGCAGCCCTCAGAGCATCGCTCACGGATACAAATTGGGTAGACAAACTGCCATGGGTTTTATTGGGGTTGCGTTCTGCACCTAAGGAGGATTTGCAGGCCTCCCCAGCGGAGTTAGTGTTCGCACAACCTCTCCGTTTGTCGGGGGAATTTCTTCCGGAAAATCCTGCGCCAAATTGCCCCCCCCCCCCGCTCAGCTGTTGCAGAGCGGCACAGGATCAAATACGCTGCCTGGCCCAGTGCATCACAGTTTTCCACGCGTTTTTGTGCCAGAGGCTTTGAAAAACGCAGAGTTTGTTTTTGTTAGACATGATGCACAACGCCCAGGGCTGCGTCCGCCTTACGATGGACCGTTCAGGGTGCTGGAAAAAAATGAGAAGCATTTTTTGCTAGATTTGGGGGGCAGAAGGGAGCTAATTTGCATAAACAGACTCAAGCCCGCTTTTGTCCTGGCTGATGAACGCGTGCAGTTGGCGAAAGCCCCCCGCCGGGGCAGGCCACCGAGAAGGCATGCCCCAGAGCTCCCACAGAGATGTGCTAACAAATCTAATCCCCAGGTGCGAGGAGACGCTGCAGACGCAGCGAAGCCGGCCTACAGCAGATTCGGCAGGAAGCTAAGACCTAAGAGATTGGGGGATTGATTGTTGGTTATGTGGTAATGTTTTTCCTGTTATGCATTTACGAGTATGTTTGTCCCATGCAGACGTTTGGGGGGGGGGGTCATGTGGCACATATGTTTGGTTCATATTTCCCACAAGAGTGTGGCACATATGTCTGGTTCATATCTCCCACAAATGTATGGCTTATGTGGATTGGGGCTTCACGTCTGGAGGAACAAAAAGTCTGGATCGACGGGGGCCAACAGGAGATGTCGAGGAGGTGTGAAGTCGGACCCTTGTCTCAGAGAGGAGGCCCTGGGGGGTTTCCCGGAACACCAGAGAATAAGAGACAATGGTGAATCTTCAGAGACTTGCATTGTGATTGAATGTTTGCAGAAGCACCATGTGACTTGAGTTCTTAATCCCCCGGAGGTATAAGAGTGGGATGTATCATGATTCTGCCTCTTCTTGCTTTTTGAGAATGTTGGATGATTGTGTTCTGCAATAAAGCCGAACCTGAGGAATACACTCATGTCTCGTCATTGAACACATCTTCCACACTAGGACCAAACAGGGGATGACACAGAAGACAACGACAGGGGACTCACAGGAACACAGAGGGCAATAAATGCAAACAAATACTCATGATAAATGCAAATCAGGGGAAAAACAGAACAAAACTGAACATAAAGCGGGGGCATGATTCTGTGATGATGCTCCAACTATGACAGAGCACCCTCCCCCCCCCCCCCACACACAAGGGTGGATTCTAGATGCTCTCAAATGTACACCAAATAAAAAAAAAAAAAACAAGAAAAAACCCTCCCAGTGTGGGTGGTGGCGGTATAAGACCAGGTGGACTGAAACAAATCCTTCTCCCCTCCTAAGTCCAAAGCAAAAATACAATTCAAGGGCACCTCAGGCTGTGCTTTCAAAAGCACTGTCATGGCGCCCGCGGGGCCATCATCAGTCTCAGCTGCGTGCACACCTGCTGCCAATCGTCAGTGGGCTTTAAGAGCTGGACCTGCCAGTAGCTCAGCACGGAGCCGTCTGTCAAACTCACGAGGACACGTCTCTCGTCTCCAGCCACGTCTTGGCTCAACCTCTGACCACGAGCAACAAGTCGAAGCACGTAAGCTTAACCTCCACTTACCTTGTCAAGTTCCTTTCCCCTGTGCACAGGTGGACCTCCCTGGCGGCGAATTCTCTCTCCCCGATGGTGGCTCAGCTCCACACCAGCATCAGGGTAACTCTCCCTTTCCCCGGCACAGAGCTAGATGCTCTCTCCCTGGCTGTCGCCCACAGGGCAAACCGGAGCACAGCATCACCACCTGCAAACGTAGGCAACTGCCTTAATTACGCTCTCAGCGTTGGTGCAGCGTTAACGTCTCTGCTTTGTCTCCATAGGGTTGCCAGGCCGAACGGCGTCCTGCTCTGCCCCAGCACGAGTCCTGCACTTCACGCACCACATTGTACATACACGCACTCACACACAAGACACGGGTTGATTATAAAAAGATAATTGTACTTCCTCGAGTCTGTCTTCTGTCCCCTGGGTCCCGAAATTATGTCAGTACGGCTCCGTCAGAGCGACCCAGCGGACAGCGTGCTAGCACGCCGTTTAAACACTCTAGATGCTCGAGTAACAACTAGCTTACCAACAGAACGTTATCCAGTTAACCCAAATTAACAGCCGGTTGGATTGTCTGGATGGACAGCGGACGTCCCCACCAGCTTCTGGGGCTCCACCGGGCCCCGCTAGCCCCCCGCCTAGCCAGGATAGTCAGGTCCCTTCGGCCTGCCTCACACCGGTGCCCACATCCGCACGCTTCAGTGGGAAGCTCAGGGAAGCCCGGGGGTTTATCCTACAATGTGAGATGGTTTTCCAGCGAGTACCAGGGGACTTTCCTACGGATCATAGCAAGACAGGCTACATTGCTAACCTGCTAGAAGGTAGGGCGCTAGCCTGGGCTTATGCCGTTATGGCTAAGCCCAGTTATGCTAATTTGACATACCAGTGGTTTTTGGCCGACTTTCATGAGGTGTTTGACCACTCTGACCGGGACACGGTGCTCACCACCCGGGTGTTAAACCTTCGACAGGGCGGTAGGTCCGCTACAGACTACGCGGTCGATTTCCGGGTGGTAGCCGCTGAGGTCGGGTGGGAGGACGCCTCGCTATGTAGCATTTTTATCTGTAGCCTAAGCCCCAGTCTAAGAGACGAACTAGCTAGGTTGGATAAACCAGAATGACTTAACGAGCTAATCTCCCTTACCATTAGCTTGGATAACAGGCTGAGGGAACGAGCAGCCGAGCGAAGAGCTTCCAGCCGCTCGAGCGTGCAGTTTTTTCGTTCCTCACAGTTACCTCAGTTGGCTCTGCCCTCTCCGGAAGGACTTCCGGGGCAGGAGGATATGGTAATCGGGCGCTCCAAGATTCCGCCTGCTGAGAAACAGCGCCATAGGGAGTTAGGGCTGTGTTTGTATTGTGGTAGCAGTGCACACGAATTGGAGAATTGTACGAGTCGGTTAAAAGAGGAGGTCCATGGGTCACAGTAGGGGGACTCACGGACGCGTCCCAGTCTAAACCCCTCACCAGCTGCCTCGTGCCCATCCGATTCATTCATAAACACACTGAATACTCCACCCATGCACTGATTGACTCGGGGGCTGAGCAGAGTTTTATATCAGGAGACCTGGCAACCCGGTTAGGGCTCCCCTGTCACACTCTCCAGCCGCCGCTCAAGCTGATAGCCCTATCCAAAGCCCCGTTAACGACTATTTCTCAACAGACCGCTCCAGTGTTGGTGATCGTTTCTGAGAACCACCGAGAGGATCTACGCTTTCTGGTGCTGCCCTCCTCCACGTCCCCAGTCATCCTGGGCTACCCCTGGCTGCGGCTGCATAATCCATCCTTCGACTGGCAGACAGGAAGCATCTCATCATGGAGTTCGTTCTGCCTCAGTGTGTGCCTGCAGTCCACAGCATGTGCCCCGTCGGTGTCTGTGGCTCCACGCACGTTCCCCCCTCCAGATCTGTCCAAGGTGCCAGCTGAGTATCACGATCTGGGGCGGTTTTCAGTAAGTCGTGGGCGCTGTCCCTTCCTCCCCACCGCCCTTATGACTGCGCTATTAATCTCTGGGCTGGTGCCCCGCTGCCGTTGAGCCGTCTGTACAGCCTGTCTGCTCCGGAACGGGAGGCGATGGATACGTATATAAAGGAGTCGCTCAGCTCAGGGATCATCCGCCCATCCTCTTCGGCAGTGGGGGCAGGATTCTTCTTCGTTGGCAAGAAGGACAGCTCCCTGCGGCCGTGTATCGATTTCAGGGGTCTCAACAATATTCCTTTGAAGGATAAGTACACCCTGCCCCTCATGGGCACGGCGTTTGACTCCCTCCAGGGGGCCTCTTGGTTCACCAAACTCGACCTCCGCAACGCTTACCATCTCGTGCGGATCAAGGAGGGAGATGAGTGGAAGACGGGCTTCCGGACCCCAAGCGGCCACTTCGAATACCTGGTAATGCCGTTTGGGCTGACCAATGCTCCGGCCGTCTTCCAGCGCCTAATAAATGACGTTCTCCGGGATTTCCTGGGCACCTTCGTCTTCGTCTACCTGGATGACATTCTCATCTTCTCTCGATCATTAGAGGAGCACCGGGTGCACGTGAGACGGGTCCTCCAACGACTCCTGGACAACAAACTGTTCGTGAAGGCCGAAAAATGTGAGTTCCATGCTAACAAGACCTCTTTTCTCGGCTTCGTGATTTCCCACAACCAGGTTCTCCCTGACCCAGCCAAGGTCAAGGCGGTGGTGGATTGCCACCCCCCCCATCCAGGAAGTAACTCCAGTAGTTCCTTGGGTTTGCCAATTTTTATCGCCGCTTTGTACCCAAGTATAGCATGGTGGCCCGCCTGCTGTCCTGTCTCACGTCCCCGAAGGTTCCCTTCCACTGGACGGAGGAGGCTGCAGCAGCGTTCGGCGTCCTCAAGAGGGAGTTCTCATCGTCCCGCGTCCTCACGCAGGTGGACCTGGCCCTCCAATGCCTGGTCGAGGTGGATGCTTCGGACTCCGGGGTGGGGGCAGTACTCTCCCAGCGCTCTCCGATAGACGGGGTGATCCACCCCTGTGCCTTCTTCTTGCACCGCCTGTCTCCAGCAGAGAGAAATTACAGCATCGGTGACAGGGAGCTCTTGGAGGTCAAACTCGCGTTGGAGGAGTGGCGCCACTGGTTGGAGGGAGCTGCCCAGCCTTTTGTAGTGTGGACCGACCATAAGAACTTGGAATATCTGAGGACAGCTAAGCGGTTGAACTCTCGTCAGGCCCGCTGGTCCCTATTCTTCGGTCGGTTCGACTTCACAATCACCTACCGCCCCGGGGACAAGAACGCCAAACCGGACGCCCTCTCCAGGCAATTTTCGGTGGAGGTATCCGAAGACCAGGAACAAACTATCCTTCCCCCATCATGTGTCATTGGCACCCTCGTGTGGGACATCAGGGAGAAGGTCGTGAAGGCGCAGGAAGCTGAGCCCGATCCTGGAGGTGGCCCCTCAGAACGGTTGTTCGTCCCCACGTCGGTCCGGGGTGAGGTCATTCAGTGGGCCCACGCCTCGAAAATTGCATGTCATCCAGGGGTGTCTTGCATTATTGAGCTTCTCCAGAGGTTGTTTTGGTGGCCGGGGCTGCGAAAGGACGTCAACGCCTACATCCGGGCCTGCGCTCAGTGCGCTACCGGAAAGTCGTCTTCTTCCCCACCGGCCGGGCTCCTCCATCCCCTGCCGGTCCCTAGTCGCCCCTGGTCACACATTGCCCTGGATTTTGTGACGGGCCTCCCGCCATCTAATCACTTCACGACGGTCCTTACCATCGTTGATCGCTTCTCCAAGGTGGCCCACTTTGTTCCCCTCCGGGGGCTGCCGACAGCGCGGGAAACAGCAGACCTTTTGGTGCAGCACGTTATACGCCTCCATGGGATCCCCACTGATGTTGTCTCGGATCGTGGACCCCAGTTTGTTTGCCAGGTTTGGAGGGCGTTCTGTCATGCGCTGGGGTCATCTGTAAGCCTGTCATCTGGTTACCACCCTCAGAGCAATGGGCAGTGTGAACAGGCGAATCAGGAACTGGAGGCTGCCCTATGCTGCGTCATTGCTTCCAGCCCTTCTTCTTGGAGCAGCCACCTGCCGTGGATTGAGTACGCCCATAACTCCACAGTTTCCTCAGCGATTGAGATGTCCCCCTTCAGGGCATCCTTGGGGTATGATCCCCCACTGTTTCCGGAGGAGGAAAAGGAGGTGGCGGTGCTTTCTGCCCGCGCCCATATCAGGCGCTGCCGCCGGCTCTGGTCTACCACCCGCAGAGTTCTCCTTCGAACCACCGAGCGTAACATCAGGACAGCCAATCGCCGTAGGAGGCCGACTCCCGAGTACAAGGTGGGTCAGCAGGTATGGGTGTCAACACGTAACATTAATTTGAAGGCAGAGAAACGTAAGCTGACCAAGTGTTTTATTGGGCCTTACCCTATTGTGCGAGTAATTAACCCTGTGGCTGTTCGCCTAGCTCTCCCTCCCCTCCCTCCACATCTGCCCAACCTTCCATGTCTCGCAGGTGAAACCCGTCTGTTCCAGTCCCCTCTGCCCGCCCTCCGCGGCTCCACCTCCCCCGATGATGATCGATAGCCATCCGGCGTGAGGAGTCACTACCATCCTGGACGTCCGCCGTCGGGGTCGCGGCCTACAATACCTGATGGACTGGGAGGGACTCGGCCCCGAGCACAGGTCCTGGGTACGTCCGTCTTTTGTCCTTGACAAACAGCTCATCCATGATTTTCACCGGACGCACCCGGGTAAGATAGGGCAGGTGCCAGGAGGCACCTCTAGAGGGGGGAGTACTGTCATGGCGCCCGCAGGACCATCATCAGTCTCAGCTGCGTGCGCACCTGCTGCCAATCGTTGGCAGGCTTTAAGAGCCGGACCTGCCAGCAGCTCAGCATGGAGCCGTCTGTCAAACTCACGAGGACACGTCTCTCATCTCCAGCCACGTCTTGGCTCAACCTCTGACCACGAGCAACATGTCGAAGCACGTAAGCTTAACCTCCACTTACCCTGTCAAGTTCCTTTCCCCTGTGCACAGGTGGACCTCCCTGGCGGCGGATTCTCTCTCCCCGGCGGTGGCTCAGCTCCACACCAGCATCAGGGTAACTCTCCCTTTCTCCGGCACAGAGCTAGACGCGCTCTCCCTGGCTGTCGCCCACAGGGCAAACCGGAGCACAGCATCACCACCTGCAAACGTAAGCAACTGCCTTAATTACGCTCTCAGCGTTGGTGCAGTGTTAAAGTCTCTGCTTTGTCTCCATAGGGTTGCCAGGCCGAACGGCTTCCTGCTCTGCCCCAGCACGAGTCCTGCACTTCACGCACCACATTGTACATACATGCACTTACACACAAGACACGGGTTGATAATAAAAGGATAATTGTACTTCCTCGAGTCTGTCTTCTGTCCCCTGGGTCCAGAAATTATGCCAAGCACGTACAAACACAAATTACAATTCCTTCTTTTTTTTTTTCCACAATATCTTTATTGAACCTTTTTTTTTTTTTTTAACAAACATGATACAAACAATCAAACACTAACACTAAAGTACTACAAAAAAAAAAGAAAAAAAAAAAGATGCACTAAAAACACCAACAACCACCAGCAAAATCAAATCTTCAACAATGCTCCTCTGTTTAGTCTAGACAATCCAATACATAAGTATACATATGTTCACCAGTTTGGAATTTACAAGGTCCACACACATCATTCACCTTCTTCTTCAAAAGTTATGTTTAAATTTTTTACATAATCAATAAAAGGTCTCCATATATTCTCAAACACAATTTCCTTTGATTTCAGTATATATGTTATTCTTTCTAATGGAAGGTTTGTTAACATCTGTCTTAACCACTGAGTCACATCTGGTCTATGAGTCTTTTTCCATAATAGTGCAATACATTTTTTGGCATTAAGCAAACTGAGGTCTATGAATGTTCTTTCACTTTTATTAAAATTATGCTTTTCTGGGTACAGACCCAACAAAAACAATTTAGGATTCAATATGATTTGTTTTGAGATTATTTTTTCAATTGTTACCCTCACCTCTTCCCAAAACATTCTTATTAATCTACATTCCCATACACAATGAAATAGAGTTCCTTTACTTTCCATGCATTTTGTGCATGTATCTGGTATATTTTTGTTATATTTATTTAACTCCTCCGGTGTAACATACATCCGCATTAACCATTTGAAATGTATCAATTTAAGGCGTACATTTATTGATTTGGTTTGAGCTTCTGTACAAGCCAATTCCCATTGTTCCTCTGAAATTTCAGTTTGCAGATCTTCTTTCCAGTAGTTTAATCTTTTCAGTGAATTTTCACTTGAAGATAGTGTCAATGAGTTATAAAACTCTGAAATAATACCCTTTCTTTGACTATCTTTCATCATCATTTTTTCCAAGGATGAATAAATAGGTCGAGTGAGAGCTTTATTTTGATTTGATCGAATAAAGTTTCTAAGTTGAAGATATTTAAAAAAATGTGTTCTATTGAGATTAAATTTGATCCTCAGCTCTTCAAAAGACATTATGTTATCTGCACATGGCAAATATAAATCCTGAATCTTTTGTATCCCTTTTAAATTCCATACTTTAAATACAGCGTCTGCTCTCCCTGGTTTAAAATATTGATTACCCCATATTGGACTAAATTGTGACAATAACTGTGGTTCTTTTAAATAGTTTTTAGCTTCACACCATATTTTGATCATATGCTTTACAAATGGATTTTTAACTTGTTTTTGTAATTTTTTTGCCAAATCTGAGTATATGAATATGGGAAGAGGTAAAGGTAAATTGTATGATTCCATTTCAGTCCAGTGAGGAAGATCATTTGATGAAAAATAATATGTCATAGACCTCAGTTGTGCCGACCAATAATACAACATAAAATTTGGGCATTTCAGACCTCCACGATCAAATGGTAAATATAATAAAGACAGACGTAATCTAGCCCTCCTGTTGTTCCATATAAATTCCACTAACTTTTTTTTTATTCTTGAGAATAAATCTAAAGGTGGTGATAAGGGAATGTATTGAAATAAATAAAGTATTTTAGGTAAAATATTACTTTTAAGTATATTGATTCTCCCGATCATCGACATTGGTAGTGACATCCATCTCTGAGTTAACTCATTGATATCTGACATTAAGGCTTCATAGTTGACACTGGCGACTGATTCTAGCTTAGGCACAATTTGGATTCCTAAATATTTAAACTGATTTACAACATTGAATTGATTTACCTCAGGGGCTGGGTAATTTCTCTGGGTCTCATTTAGCATTAATATTGAAGATTTAGTTTTATTTATTTTATATCCTGATATTTCCCCAAAATTCTTTATTAAATTCAACAAGGTTGGAATTGATTTTTTTAGATTCGACATAAACAAAATTATGTCATCGGCGTACAGGGAGATTTTATGTTCTGTTGGTCCAACTTTAATTCCATATATTTGTGAATGTAAACGTATCGCTATCGCTAAAGGTTCAATTGCCATAGTAAACAGTAAAGGTGAAAGCGGACAGCCTTGTCGACATCCTCTATTGATTTTTATTGGTTTTGAAATATTGTTATTTGTTAGGATTTCTGCTGTAGCATTATTGTATATTATTTGAACCCATTTTATGAAATTATTTCCAAGTCCAAACCTTTGTAGGACTTCAAAAAGAAAGGGCCATTCAACTCTATCAAAGGCCTTTTCGGCGTCCAGTGATAGGAGAGCTGTATCCGGTGCTTCTTTATTAAAATAAATAATATTAAATAGTCTTCTTACATTATGGAAGCCTTGTCTTCCCTTTATAAAGCCATTCTGATCTCGATTAATAATATTTGGTAAAATTTCTTGTATTCGTCTTGCTAAAATTTTACAGATTATCCTAAGGTGGGCGTTTAATAGGCTTATTGGTCTCATATTTTCACATTTATTAGAGGGCTTACCTGGTTTTGGCAGCAGTATAATTAAGGCATTATTTATGTATGATGGTAAATTATTATTTTGAAATGCTTCCTAAACCATTTCCAAAAAAGGTTTTATTATTTTATTCTTAAATTTTTTATAAAGGTCAACTGGAAGACCATCTGGTCCTGCACTTTTTCCTGATTTCATATTATCAATGGCTAGCCCAACTTCTTCTTGACTAATTTTAGACTCCAATATCTCTCTGTTTTCATTTGGAATACACGGTATCGATAGTTCGTTCAAAAACCCATTTAGTTTTGTTAAATCAAATTCATTTTTAGTATCATATAATTTTTCATAGTAATCTCTAAAGGCTCTGTTAATTTCTAAAGGATCTATAACTACCTGTCCGTTACTTATAATACTAGTAATTGGTGTTTTAATTTCTAATTGTTTAATCTGCCATGCCAATAATTTTCCTGATTTTTCACCTTGTTCATAAAAAGATTGTTTCAATCTTAGAAGACTCGAGGCAGCTCTATTCGCTGATTTTTTGTCGTATTCAGCTCTCAAAATCAGTAATTCATTCTCCAACCTTGGATCACTTCCTGCATACACTTTTTCCTGAAGACTTTTCATTTTATGTTCCAATTTAGCTCTCTCCTCTCGAGTCTTCTTAGATTTTGATCCTGTATAACTAATAATATGTCCCCTAATAAAAGCTTTGAAAGACAATTCCTTCTTTTTAACTGGAATTACAAATTATTCATTGGAGCATTAACCTGAATAATAATAATAATGCATCATATTTATATAGCACTCTCCATAGACACTCAAAGATGCTTTACAATTGACAAATTATTCATTCACACCACAGACAATGGTAGTGGTAAGCTACTTCTGTAGCCACAGTTGCCCTGGGGCAGACTGACGGAAACATGGCTGCCAATCTGCACGGTGCAGATTGGCAGATTGGCAGATTGGCTGCACGGTGGCGCAGTGGTTTAGCACTGTGGCAGCACAGTTTTACCCTCGGCCGGGGGACCGCGGGGATCATGAGATCGTGGGTTCGATCCCAGCCCCCGACCAACAGTGAGCTGTGTGGAGTTTGCATGTTCTCCCCGTGTTGCGCGGGTTTACTCCGGGATTTCTCCGGTTTCCTCCCGCACACCAAAAACATGTAGGTTTAGGGCGCTCGCGCACTCAGCGACCAGCAGCCGGTGGCTTGTCACCAGACTGCAAACCAAGTCTACCTACGGGTACAAATAAGTAACAAAAAAAAAAAAAAAAAAAAATCTGCGCCAACGGCCTCTCTGACCACTACCGAACATTTATACACATTCATACCCAGTGTCATGGACATTGGAGGCAACGTGGGTAAAGCGTCTCGTCCAGGGATGGCTGGGGAGAGAGGGATTTAAACTGCCAACCTTCCAGTTATTGGACGACCTACCCTACCTCCTGAGCCACTGCCGCCCACATTTCCCTCCTCCATTCCATTGTTGCTGAGCACCAAGCTGGACGGCAGGAAGTTCCATTTTTATATGGTCTTTGGCATGACCCGGCCGGGACTTGAACCCCGACCTCCCGGTTGTGTAGCAGATGCTCTACCTCTAGGCCACCACTCCGGTGAATGTTAATTCCGTCCATCCATCCATCCATCCATCTTCTACCGCTTAATCCTTTTCGGGTCGCGGAGAGGCTGAAGCCTATCCCAGCATCTTTGGGTGAGAGCCAGGGTACACCCTGGACAGATCGCCAGTCCAATGCAGGGCCAACACAACTGACCAACAGACGGAGGTCCCCTGACCCCTGGAGCAATGGCTGGAGGCCTCCTGACCTCTGAAGCAATGGCTGGAGGTCTCCTGACCTCTGGGACATCAGCTGGAGGTCTCCTGACCTCTGGGAAAATGTCTGGTGGTCTTCTGAATTCTGGGACAATGGCTGGGGGGGTGGTCCTCCTGTGACCCTATCCTCAACACGGCCACCTCAGATGATGCAGGAAAACAGGAGGTCAGTGATGCAACACCATAGTTATTAGCAGCAGAGACTGGTGGCGTGGACTCAGCAGCTAGTGGAATGTGCGCTTGGGTCCCCCACCAGAAGTAAGACAAGTCTTTTCAAAAATGGTGTTTGAACATAAATGAAAAGGTACTTGCCTTAGTTCCTGGTCTCCTGCTGCCGGGATGACCACCTCTGGATCACAAGCTGGAATGGCTGGCTCTGGCTGAGCTACAGGTGGAATGGGTACTGGAGCTGGAAGGCACCGTGGAGCAGATACTGGAGCTGGAAGGTGACGTGGAGCTGGTACAGGAACTGGGAGGTGCTGTGGAGCAGGTACTGGAACTGGGAGGCGCCGTGGAGTTGGTACGTCCATTGTTAGGTGGTTCCAACCCAGCTGGGACACATGCTTTGCAAGGAGACACAGTTTGTGTCCAGCATAAACTCCTTCTAGGCGAACACAGCCTGTCGGTGCTCCTCCTCGTCACCTCCACACAGGAGTTCCAATGCCACAGCCTCGATCTGGCAAACCACTGGGTCCTCAGGAACTACGGACTCTTCCCAGATAATCCGGTTGCCACCCAGTATCGGCAGACACTCAGAAAACACCTGAGGGGACACAGGAGATGCAGGTAAAGATGGGGGGATGGAAACAATGGTGGCAGAAATGGCAGCAGATAACGGTGGAGAGAGCTCAGCAGTGGTGGTAATTAACTGCTGTTGAGCCCCCTTACCGGGAGCAGAACAAGACCTTTCTGTGGCAGATGTTAAAAAATGGATAGGTACTTGCCTCTGTTCCCACTCTGCCGCTGCGGGGAAGTTGGACAAGTCCTCGTGGGAAAAGCTGAAACTCGTCTGATGTAGAGCCGGAGCCAGAGGTATGTTGTGTTGAGAGGAGTGGTGTCTCCCGGTGCCTTTCTTCCACCCGGATCTGCCGAACGCCAACTGAGATTAACAAAACTCTTCCTTCTCGGCGGCAGACTCCGCAGGGGATAACAGTCGCAGGGAAGGTGGTGGTGGTGGGGGGGACTGCTGGCTCTGACAAGGAGGAGACGGTGGGAAACGGTGGTGTGGTGGAGGGATAGGGACCTGCCGCACATAGGAATGGGAACGGATGTCTGCATTCACCTTCATCAACACTGCGGCAGCCTCCCAATGCTCCACAGCGTCCTCGGGATTACAGCAGTGTTGCGCAGTGGTCGCACAGTCCAGTACCTGGATGACCACGCAAAGCTGCTCCATTCTCCATCTCTTCTTCCTTCTCCTCTTTTTTTCACCCGCTGGGTCCTGGACTAGTGGTGTCCTTGTGTGAGGATTGCCCCTCCAGGGCAATGATGGAAAGGACCCACATGTGAGGCGAATTTTGTAAACCATATGCAGGAAACAGAACAGAAAATAATACAGCTCGTAGGTTGAACAAAGGCAAAACACGACAGGCTTCAAACACTGGGTTACAGGCAGGGTTACTCACAGACTAGGACAATAGGCTTGGCAGAAGCGTGTGTGAGACGCCAACATAAACCAAGGATCACGTACAGGACACAGACTGAAACGCACATACACTGTATATAGACAGGAGGAATAATTACGGCAACAAGGAACAGGTGGGCACAATTAAGTGTAATCAGAGGTGCAGGGAATGGCAATAGGTATTGAAAACATGAGAGACAGAGACAAAAGGTAAAAAGATACACATACAGACCCAGGACCAAACAGGGGATGATGCAGAAGACAACGACAGGGACTCAGGGGAACACACAGGGCAATAAATGCAAACAAATACTCATGATAAATGCAAATCAGGGGAAACCAGAACAAAACTAAACATAAAGCGGGAGCATGATCACAGGATCATGCCCCAACTATGACACAGAGAGCCTAAGTCACACCCCCTCTACTTCTGCATATGGAACCCTAAATTGGAAAAAATCTCCATTGAAGTGAATGGCAAGAGGGAAATTATATTTTGATCCCGATCAAATTTTGCCACGAGTTACACATATGATGTTTGACAGTTTAAAAGATAATTTTCCACAAAATTAAAGTTTTCAGTCGTCATATAATAAAAAAAAAGTAATGTTTAGTTTTTGTGAAACCGTTTAGTGGACTACACCAAACACGATTTTAGTGGTTCCCCTCTCAAAGCTCACCTCCTGTTTTCTGACCGATGAAGCGAGGATCCAAGGAGGAGAAAAATAATACAAATGTATTTTGAGAACTGCAGCTAATCCATGGGACTATTTAGTTACTTCCTCCTGGGCGCTCTTTGAAAACTATGACATTGTGGTGACCCAGCACGCTGCGGACGGACTTTATCTCATACCCATCAGGGGTGGAGGAAGGGTAGGACAATTGACATACGGACAAAGAGCCCCGGGGGGCAATCAGACTGGACTGTTATGTATGCGCCCCCTGAGGACGGAAAGGACAACCGGGCGCCAGCTGATGTCATGTTAATGATATGTATTGACTGATGTGTATTAGATGACAATCACTATGCTAATGTGCCATGCATTCTCTCTGTCTGCATAGCGTGTATAAAAGAGCTTGTTACACATGCCCCAGCAGCGCAGTAGCTCACATGAGCTACGAAGCGTGTTTCAGTATGTTGGAGGAATAAAACCTTGTGTCCTTCCAGCTTGTTGCCTCTCGCCTGTTCTATTACCTCCACATTGGTGACCCTGGACGTGGCATGGAGTGTCTCGACCATTCCATTTTCTCCACATTGGTGACCCCGATGTGACATGGAACGTCTCAACTACACCATTTTCTCCACTTTGGTGACATAATGGAAAATGGACTCTCTCCTCCGTTGCTGTGCTGTGGACTCCCTCTTCATCCACACCAGAGTGCGCTCACCGGAGTGGGCGGTGCTGGGACCAAGACGCACCATGATCAGTGAAATGAGCAAACTGAAGGAAACAGCCTGGAAGGAGAAGATCTGCGCCCTCTGCGTGGTTTCTGTACAACTCCCCGACCCTGGCTTCACCGCCCTATAAATACCAGGGGCATCCATGTTATGGCCTCTTTGCCGATGCCCCTGCCTGGTGGCTGTATTGTGTGACTGATATATAATAAAGCTGAGTTCCACTGTTTACCTGGCCTCATCATTATAAAGGTAATTTCAGATATAACATTTTGGCGACAAGAATAAACCATGGAGGTGTGTATTCCATCACTTTGGCCGTTCCTGGAACTCCTGGGCGAGCCGTCTGTACCCTGGCCAAGATGGTTAGCGGCCTTTCAAAACTACATCATCGCGCTCGACCTGGTTGAGCTAGATAAACTGAGGGCATGTGCACTCCTGGTGCATAATTTGGGGATCGAGGGCCAGCGTATCCTGTGTACACTCAGGGCTTTGGACTTATATGAGGATGTAGTCGAGTTACTAGCACGCCATTTTCATACCCCAGACAGCGTGACCGTCCAGAGGATTAGGTTCCGACAACGACACCAGCGAGGGGGTGAGCCTGTCCACCAGTTTGTTGCCGACCTGCAGCAGCTGGCTAGCGAGTGTTGTTTTGGGCCATTGGAGGAAGAAATGGCATGTGACCAGCTGGCAGAGCACACAACCAGTGCTGCTTTACGAGCTAGGCTACTCACAGCGCCAAGTGACCTAACGTTAGCCAGGTGCTGTCGAGCTAGCCCTCCGAGTGGAGACCGCAGACAAGCTAGCTTCGGAGCTAAAGTGGCGCTAATCACAACGGCAGCTGGAGCCTACCGCCGCAGCATTAGTAGCGGACCCTGATAGTGAGGATAGCTTGACTAACGACAATGTGGACATCAACGCTGTCAGCTGAAGGTCTGCCCTGGGAAACCCCCTGTGCATGGGTTGTGGGTCTGCGAAGCACCAATACAAGGCTCGGGAATGCCCGGCTAGAGGAAAGCGTTGTGGCAAGTGTGGACGCTTGAACCATTATGCTAGAGTGTGCCATGTATCTGAGCCGGAGAGCCCATGGAAGAAATCACTGCGCCCATCCCCGACAACTATCCACATGGTGTCCCAGAGTATCAACAGGTACGCATTCTGTGCAGTGGAGCTAGACGGTGTGGAGGTGCCGCTGCTGCTCGACACGGGTGCAGGGGGATCGATGCTGAATTGGGCCACGGCGAAGAAGTTTTTTCCACACTACAGGATAAAAGCTAACCCAGCACTGCTTTATGGTTATGGAGGTCGCAGGCTGCGCACGGTTGGAACGTTGGAGTTAACGGCTCGGTACAAGTCTGCGACGATGACAGAATTCATGTTTCACATGCCGGCTCAAGATGACAACATCATGGGCTGTGACTTGTTTTATGGACTGGGTTTCACCATTAAAGACGGCATTGGGGAAGAATGGTCCGATTGTGACCAGTGGAACC
The DNA here is from genome assembly GCA_020510985.1 of Pholidichthys leucotaenia. Taxonomy (NCBI): domain Eukaryota; kingdom Metazoa; phylum Chordata; class Actinopteri; order Cichliformes; family Pholidichthyidae; genus Pholidichthys; species Pholidichthys leucotaenia. The sequence goes on along the minus strand of CM035837.1, from coordinate 309,859,872 downwards.
CTCCGGTTCTGGTGGTAGAGGACGATGTTGTGTGGGACAAAGAATTAACGGACATCCCAGCGGTCAAGCAGGACCAACCTCACCGAGGTTCGGCGCAGGAGGGTCTCAGTGCCGGTGCTCGGAAGACGGGGGGAAAGGGGTACCGAGCGTGGCGGCAAGGCACCTGCGTTGACAAGTGACGTCAATGTGCTAGCCCCCGGTTCTCCCGGAGCTTGGCTGCAGAGGGATGGAGTATCGGCAGCTACGATGGCAACCGCTACAATGGCTTTAGAAGAGGACGGGGCCAGACCGACAGCCACGAAAAGACTGCGTGCTGAGCAGCACCACATCAGGCTGAGTAGAACCCCGCTTAGGGTCATGGACTTGGTCTGGGTTCGAGAAGTGGGATGTCCGTGGCGAGTATGGGCCAGACGACAGCCAGCGGAACACCTACGCATCATGGCTAAGCTGGGTGCAGCTTGCTTCCAGCTGTCAGATGGTTTGGCCAGGCATGCCAATGAGCTGCGGCATGCCTGGGAAGAGGCTTCTGGTGGTGGGGCTGATGAGGATAGGTGCTTTTGTCCATGGGATCGGCCATTATTCTGGGAACCTGCTGCATCCAGGGGCGCACCTGCTGAGGGGTTGCCCTGGGCCCCCCCAAGCCGGTTCTACCCTTTTCTGCCCAAGGATAGTAGTGTAAATTTAACAACTTGGTCTGTGTTCATATGTTGTGCATGTTTAAAAAAAAGAATTTTTGTTCTGAGGGTTTTATTTAGTTTAGGAACATGGCAATATTTTTGAGTTGATTAATGGACTTTTAGTTTATTTGTTTTATAGGTGGCAGAATAATCCACCTTGCCATGTGGGGTAGGACGGTAGTCCACCCATCCTCCCTATTTTAGGTTCTATTGTGTGTGTGTTAGGCCATTTAGTGATTTCAGTTCTAGTTTTCTTAGTGCGTGATTCGGTTCTAAATTGGGGAGGGTCTCAATTGTATGTGTGGTTTTGGACTTTCTATGGTGGGGGTATAATGTTGTACAATTGTAACTTTTATTATGAAGCGCGGTGTAGTGGCGGCCACTTCCTCTTTCACCACTGCACCACCATATAAATACCAGGGGCATCCATGTTATGGCCTCTTTGCCAGTGCCCCGGCCTGGTGGCTGTATTGTGTGACTGATATATAATAAAGCTGAGAGCAACTGTTTACCTGGCCTCATCATTATAAAGGTATTTTCAGACATAACACAACCTACACCGTTATTTACGTGGAAAATTATCTTTTAAATTGAGAAACATCATATGTGTAACTCGTGGCAAAATTTGATCATGATCAAAAGATAAGTTCGCTCTTGCCAGTCACTTAAATGGAATTTTTTTCCCCTCGATTTTAGGTCCCATAGGTGACTTAGGCTCTCCACTAAAGTATACAGTAGCCTAATAGTGTGCAGGCAAATCTCAAGCCAAGTTTAAAGTTTAACCTTTAAAGTCTGTCCTTACTTTTAATAAATACTGTGACCAATTTAACCTTAATGAAATCTCATTCAGTTAAATTTGAAAGTTTTAAAAACAAGTTGCTTCTAATGGAGTCAGATGTGCTTCAGTGTCTAAATAATTGGAAAATGGTGCATCTCAACTCAGTTGTGGGTTTGACATTTTTACATCGTAAAAGTGCAAGAGATTTCCCCCCAAACACCAGTCTAAAACCATAGACAGGAGAAAAACCTTACTGTCTTGAACTTCCAATTTAACTTTCCAATTCCATGTTATGTCACTATTAACAGTGATATAACATGGAAAATATAGCAAACTATTGACTCTGTAGCTTACAGTTGGGCGAAATAAGTATTGAACACAACAGTTTTCTCATTAAGGCTGCGTGTCCACCAAACGCATTTTTTCAGCTCTGGGCGGCTATTTTCCATTCATTCTTTATGTATTCCAGCGTTTACAGCGCTGAGCGCCCATGGCGCTGAAACGCTCTCGGCGTTGGCTGTTTTTTGTCGCGGCGCTCAGAGCACTCAGAGTTGAAAAATGTTCAACTTTTCAGAGACTGCAGCTGAGCTCGTCAATGTCAAACCTTAAGCAGCCAATCAGAACTGCTGCGTGGGCGGGACATAGGACACCAGTACTAGTCCGTACTCAAACTCCTGCTTTCCGTGTCATCATATTTTACATCCAGAGCTGCTAGAAAATGTTTCCTGTCCATTGTTATTTAGAGACTGCTATTAAAAAATCTGTAGAAAGTCTGACAATAGGAAAAGCGGGAGTGATGAGCTGAGAGTGACAAGCTGTTGCAGGGATACAGGGCACAGACTTTTTTCCCCCCAGAGCGCAGCGTACAAACGCTGAAAAAAAAAGCTCAGGGTGGTTGGGCGACAAAAAATGCGTTTGGTGGACATGCAGCCTAAACATATTCCTGATGGAGCCACTGACCTGAGATTTTCGGCAGATATCAGTAACAGCCTCTCCACGAGTGGTCTTTGGCTTTTGGATAACTCTTCTGATAATTCTTTTGACTCCTCTGTCAAAAATCTTGTGAGGAGCTCCTGGTTGTGGCCGGTTTGTGGTAAAATCATGTTCTTTCCACTTCCAAATGATGGTTCCAACAGTGCTCACTAGAACATTCAGCAGTTAAAAAATGTGCCTATTGTGGCACAAATGTTGGGTTCATATTTTCCACAAATGTATTGCTGTATGTGTATTGGGTGCTTCACGTCTCGCGGGACAAAGAAGGTCTGGATCTGCAGAGGTCTGCAGGAGATAACGAGGAGGTGTGAGATTTGGCCTTTGTCTCAGAGAAGATGCCCCAGAAGGATTTCCGGATCATTGAAGAATAAGAGACAATGGTGAAAGATCAAAGAGTTGCATTGTGACTGGGATTAAGTACCATGTGACTCGTATGTTTGCTAAAGCACCATGTGACTGAGGTTTCGATGCTCCAGGAGTATAAGAGTGTGATGTTTCATTGATCAGCCTCTTTTCTTGTTGAGAGGTTGAGAGAGTATGTGTTCTCATAATAAAGCTGAATCTGAGAAATAAACTCAGCCTCATCCTTGAGCACATTCTCTACACTGGTGACCCTACGACAAATTATGGCCGGTGACGACCTTCCCGCACCGGACTCATCAGGAGCCAGCCAGGCTAATGCAGCTACCGCAGTCCAGCTGCCTGATTTCTGGCAGCATAGCCCGCGCTCCTGGTTTAACACTGTCGAGGCACAGTTCCATCTTCGGGGAATTTCGGCGGATGCCACGAAATTCTACCATGTAGTCGCAAAGCTGGACAGCCTCACAGCCCAGCGGGTGGAGAGCCTGACTAACCACCCACCAGACGATGACAAGTATGGCGCATTGAAAGCCGCTCTCATCCGTGCTTTCACCCCCTCGCTGGGAGAGCGAGCAGAGAAGCTCCTGGTGTTGACTGAAGGTGAGGCAGACAGGCCTGCGGACCTGATGACGAAGATGCTGAGTTTGAGAGACAACGAAGATGATGGCTTTATCTTCACCCATCTTTTCCTCAGGACACTACCGTCAGCGGTGAGAGTTACCCTGGCCAGTTCACAGCTGCTGGCCCACCGAGATTACCACGAGCTGGGCCAGGAGGCACAGCGACTCGTCGACGCCCATAGGCGACACACGGCCACGACGGCGGCAGCGGAGCTGAGCGCAACGCCCGGAGACGGCAGGGGGCCGGTGGCTGCAGCACCAGATTCGCTGACGTCAGCAGCGGCGGAGGCCAGGAGACATGGAGCGGGCGACGTCCTCTGCTTTTACCATCGCCGTTTCGCCGAGAAGGCACGCAAGTGCATTCCACCGTGCCAGTTCAAGCGCTCGGGAAACGCCAGGACCGGGAGTCGGTAGCAGCTGCGGCTCTCGGCGTGAAGAACAAGCTGCTCTACCTGATGGACACGCGATCAGGGAGGCAGTTCCTGGTGGACACAGGCTCCCAGCTGAGTTTCATCACACCTTCCTACGCTGACCGGCTGGCGCCTTCCAGCGGACCCCTGGTGTCGGCGGCGAACGGCTCGACGATCAAGACCTTCGGGGAGAAGACCCTCCCCCTGTCTTTTCACGGCCGGGCATTCGAGTGGACTTTCGTCATAGCGGCAGTCAGTTTTAACATGTTAGGTGCTGATTTTTTGTGCTCACATGGTTTATTGGTTGATCTTGCTAATAGACGCCTAGTTAATGCACTGTCTTTCCACTCTATTTCCTGCACAGCCCGGGTGGTCCCGCCTACTGCACAGGCCAACGTCACAGCTGCGGGTGGTAAGTTCCAAGCACTACTCACTCAGTTCCCAGCACTCACAGTCCCAACGTTTTCGGCATCAGTGGCTAAACATGGGGTGGAACATTTTATCACTACCACCGGGCCCCCCGTTTTTGCAAAAGCTCGGCGCTTGGACTCAGCTAAACTGGCCATAGCGCGCGAGGAATTCGCCAACCTGGAAAAGCTGGGCATCATCAGACGTTCTAAAAGCCCCTGGGCTTCACCGCTACACATGGTCCCAAAGGCTGATGGCTTGTGGCGGCCTTGCGGTGATTTCCGCAGGTTGAATAATGCTTCAGCACACGACCGCTACCCGATTCCGCACATCCAAGATTTTTCGGTTCATTTAGCGGGGGCGCGCATTTTTTCTAAAATAGATTTGGTGCGTGGTTACCATCAAGTCCCAGTGCGTGCTCAGGACATACCCAAAACAGCGGTAATAACTCCTTTTGGGCTTTTTGAGTTTTTGTGCATGCCGTTTGGACTCAAGGGTGCCGCGCAGACTTTCCAGCGCATGATGGATGCAGTTTTACGCGACCTCCCTTTCGTGTTCGTCTACTTGGATGACATTTTGGTAGCCAGCACGTCCGAAGATGAACATGAAAGCCACCTCACAGTGGTTTTTCGGAGGCTGGCTGAGCACGGGTTAATAATTAACCCAGCGAAGTGTCAGTTTGGGGTGGTGCAAATTGATTTTTTGGGGCATCGCGTTTCGCCAGAAGGAGCGGTCCCTCTGCCCGATAAAGTACGCGCAATAACAAACTTTCCCCAACCTCAGACGGTCAAAGCATTGCAGGAATTTTTGGGAATGGTTAATTTTTATAACCGTTTCCTCCCAAGCGCAGCGCAGCTCACGCAACCATTGTACGCGGCACTTAAAAAACAAAAACCCACAAGTAAAATCGAATGGTCTCCGGAGCGGGAGCGCGCATTCTCCCAAGTCAAATCAGCCCTGGCAAACGCAGTTTTGTTGGCACACCCGGTGCCAACGGCCCGCATGGCGCTCACCACGGACGCTTCCGATTTAGCGGTGGGGGCGGTCGTTGAACAGTTTGTAGCAGGGAGCTGGCAGCCGCTCGTGTTTTTCAGCAAAACCTTGCGCGATAACGAGCGGAAATACAACGCGTTCGACAGGGAGCTTTTGGCCCTGCATTTGGCCATCCGCCATTTCCAGTTCTGGCTGGAGGGGTGCCGTTTCACCGCGTTTGTGGACCACAAGCCGCTAACGTTTGCGATGGCCAAGATTTCAGAGCCTTGGTTGGGCCGGCAGCAAAGACAGCTGGCCGCGATATCGGAGTTCACCACCGATATTCAGCATGTTGCGGGCAAACATAATGTAGTGGCAGACTGTCTTTCACGTGCGGTAGCAGCGCCAGGCCCCGTGGGGGCAGACTCGGCAGCCGTGGCCACGGGCCAGGGTTGTGGTGCGGAAGCGCACGCAGCCCCGGTCTGCGTAGGTTTAGATTATGCAGCCATGGCCGCGGAGCAGGTTAGCGACGCGGATGTGCACGCGCTCCAGTCTGGACCAACAGGGTTAAGGCTGGAGCACAGGGTGCAGCAAATAGGTATGTCCCCCACTAATCTGCGATGGGTTCCAGCTGTGTGGCGCTGCTGCGTTTTTGACTCAATCCATTCTCTGGCGCACCCCGGGGTGCGCGTATCGATCAAGATGGGGGGGGGAGAAATTTGTTTGGCCGGGGTTGCGTAAACAGGTCAAGAAATGGGCAGCAGCCTGCGTAGCGTGTCAGCGAGCCAAAATACACAAGCACACTAGAGCTCCTTTGGAGCCTTTTCACATTCCGGCTAAGCGTTTTGATCATGTGCATGTTGACTTGGTGGGTCCTCTTCCGTTGTCACAGGGGTGCACACACCTTTTGACGATGGTAGACCGCACCACGCGTTGGCCAGAAGTGGTTCCTCTGGCGTCAACTACAGCAGAAGAAGTTGCATGCGCGTTTTTAACAGCTTGGGTTGCGCGTTTTGGAGTTCCGTCGGACATAACGTCCGACAGGGGTCCCCAATTTGTTTCCGAACTCTGGTCATCGATGGCCCACAGCCTAGGGGTGAAAATTCACCGCACTACCGCGTATAACCCCCAGGCTAACGGTTTGTGTGAACGCTTTCATAGGTCATTGAAAGCAGCCCTCAGAGCGTCTCTTACGGATACAAATTGGGTGGATAAACTTCCATGGGTTTTATTGGGGTTGCGTTCTGCACCTAAGGAGGATTTGCAGGCCTCCCCAGCTGAATTAGTTTTTGCACAACCCCTCCGTTTGCCAGGGGAATTCCTTCCCGACAACCCCGCGCCAAATTGCCCCTCCGCTCAGCTGTTGCAGAGCGGCACAGGATCAAACACCCTTCCTGGCCCAGTTCATCACAGTTTTCCACGCGTTTTTGTGCCGAAGGCTTTAAGAAATGCGGAGTTTGTTTTTGTTAGACATGATGCTCAACCCCCAGGTTTGCGGCTGCCTTATGACGGGCCTTTCAGAGTGTTAGAAACAGGGGAGAAGCATTTTTTGCTAGATTTAGGAGACAGGAAGGAGTTGATTTGCATAAACAGACTCAAACCCGCTTTTGTTCTGGCTGATGAACATGTGCAGTTGGCGAGGGCCCCCCGCCGTGGCAGGCCGCCGAGAAGGCATTCTTCGGAGCCCCCACAGAGATGTGCTAACATTTCTGATCCACAGGTGCAGGAAGACGCTGCTGAAGGAACAAAGCCGGCTTACAGCAGATATGGCAGGAGGTTAAGACCTAAGCAATTGGTGGATTGATTTTTGATATGTGGTAATGTTTTCTGTCATGCATCTCTGATTATGTTTTGTCCCTTAGTAGACGTTTGAGGGGGGTTATGTGGCACATATATGTTGGGTTCATATTTTCCACAAATGTATTGCTGTATGTGTATTGGGTGCTTCACGTCTCGCGGGACAAAAAAGGTCTGGATCTGCAGAGGTCTGCAGGAGATAACGAGGAGGTGTGAGATTTGGCCTTTGTCTCAGAGAAGATGCCCCAGAAGGATTTCCGGATCATTGAAGAATAAGAGACAATGGTGAAAGATCAAAGAGTTGCATTGTGACTGGGATTAAGTACCATGTGACTGTATGTTTGCTAAAGCACCATGTGACTGAGGTTTCGATGCTCCAGGAGTATAAGAGTGTGATGTTTCATTGATCAGCCTCTTTTCTTGTTGAGAGGTTGATAGAGTATGTTTTCTCATAATAAAGCTGAACCTGAGAAATAAACTCAGCCTCATCCTTGAGCACATTCTCTACACTATAACCAATGCCATCAATATGTTTTGCAACAATAAGGATGCAAAGGTCTTGAGAGAGCTCTTTGCTTCTACCCATCATGAGTTCTTTGTGGTTTGACAATCTGATATTCACAGATCTTTTTAAAGAATATCAGTCAGGACTTAACCAGCTGAAATTAATTTGTACTGGTGGGGGATGGGTTGGCTTCCTAAATTATGATGGATTTCAGCTGGTTTCTTGGCTTTCTATGCTTTTTGCACCGCTTTTTCTTCATGTGTTCAATACTTATTCCCTGTGTCAATCCACTTTACTAAATGTAACTTGTTTTGTGAACACACTCGCCTTGATTTCTTTTTATGTTTGGATTCCATGGGTTGTTACTGATATCTGGTAAAAATCTTAGGTCAGTGGCTCCATCAGAAATATGTTTAATGAGAAAAATGTTGATGTGTTCAATACGTATTTTCCCCACTGTATATGAAAACAGATAACAACAATATACTGTATATACAGAAGTGGGAAGTAAGGAGTTACATTTACTCAAGTACATACAGTCAAGCACCTTCTTTTAAATAAAGCTGTGCTTTGCAGAGTAGTTTGACGGTAAGACTCTTTTCATACTTACATTCATCCATCCATCCATCCATCCATCTTCTACCGCTTTTCCGGAGGTCCGGGTCGTGGAGGCAGCAGTTCAAGCAGAGAAGCCCAGACTTCCCTCTCCCCAGCCACCTGCTCCAGCTCTTCAGAGGGGATACCAAGGCGTTCCCAGACCAGCTGGGAGACATAGTCTCTCCACCAAGTCCTGGGTCTGCCCCGGGGTCTCCTCCCAGTGGGACATGCCTGAAACACCTCAAGTGGGAGGCGTCCAGGAGGCATCCTAATCAGATGCCCATACCACCTCAACTGACTCCTTTCAATGTGGAGGAGCAGTGGTTCTACTCTGAGCCTCTCCCGGATGACTGAGCTCCTCACCCTATCTCTGAGGGTGAGTCCAGCAATCCTACGGAGAAAGCTCATTTCAGCCGCTTGTATCCGCGATCTCGTTCTTTCGGTCATTACCCAAAGCTCGTGACCATAGGTGAGAGTAGGAACATAGATTGACTGGTAAATCGACAGCTTTGCCTTAGAACTAAGCTCCCTCTTCACCACAACAGACCGGTACAACGTCCGCATCACTGCAGATGCTGCTCCAATCCGTCTGTCGATCTCTCGCTCCATTTTCCCCTCACTCGTGAACAAGACCCCAAGATACTTAAACTCCTCCACTTGGGGCAGGAGCCTGTCCCCAACCCGGAGAGGACAATCCACCTTTTTCCGGCTGAGGACCATGGACTCGGACTTGGAGGTGCTGATTCTCATCCCACTTACATTCATACATTTTACAATTTTCAAATCGCAAATTATTCAACTTCCATTGCAAATTATATCTACCTTTGCTCAAGTACATTGGTCATACTCTATGCATTACATGGAATTGATAATCCATTCATCCGTCGGTCCATACACCGAGAGATAGGGCCTTGGTGGAGGTATGCACTCATGGATTGCCTCAAAAATGTAATATGTTCATCCGTAGCCCAACGGCCAACTCTAGTAAGAGATTTCATGAAAATTTGTTGAGTAATTTTTATGTAACCCTGCTAACTTTGTGACAAGATTATGGTATATGGGAAATGGCACTTTATTGTGTAGTGCAGTGTGGTGATGTGCACTTCCCGTCATGTCAGCGCACTGCCCTATATAGGAGGTGGGCCACCATCTTGTGGTCTCTTTTTAACCGGTGCCCATGAAAGGTGCCTGCCGTGTAACCGCTACTTCCAACAACATCAATAAAGCTGTGTTCGCCAACTCCATCTCGCCTCTTCCATCACCCAGGTATTTACATACATACCATTTGGCGATTCAAGATTAACTAATGGGGGCGTGTATCACACCATGATGTCCCTTTCTCGAACTTCCGGGTGAACCGCCAGTGCTTTGGCCATGCTGGTTCAAGGCTTATCAGACCTACATTACCGCACTGGACCTCGGACAGCTTGACAAACTAAAGGCACGTGCACTTCTCGTCCATAAACTGGGTATGGATGGCTAGCGAGTTTTGCAGACGCTCGGCACATCAAACTCATTTGAGGATGTCGTGGAGCTGCTAGCCAACCATTTCCACACTCCGGATAGCGTGATTGTCCACAGGATCCACTTTCGGCAGCGACATCAGCAGGTAGGTGAGCCTATCCATCTGTTTGTCACCGACTTGAGGCAACTAGCTAGGCCGCTTTGGGCCGTTAGAAGATGAAATGGTACGTGACCAGCTTGCGGAGCACACGTGCAGTGCTGCATTGCAGGCTAGGCTACTCACGGCACCCAATGACTTAACATTAGCCAGAGCTGTTGAACTAGCTCTCCAGCTGGAGGAAGCAGACAAGCTAGCTTCAGAGCCAACCTGGTGCCAGTCACGGAGGACGCCGGAGCCACCTGCCGCAGCAGATGTTGCGGAATCGGAAAGTTAGGATAGCTTGGATGACAACGTTACAGAAACCAATGCTGCCAGCCGAAGATCTGCCCCGGAAAAACCCCTGTGCAAGGGTTGTGGGTCTGCAACGCACCGAAATAAGGCAAAGGACTGCCTGGCTAGGTGAAAACGTTGTAGCAGATGTGGACGCTTGAATCATTATGCTAGAGTGTGCCGTGTATCTGAACTGGAGAGCCCACGGAAGAAATCACTTCTCCCGCCCCTGACAACCATCCATACGGTGTTCCCCAGCACAAACGGGTACACGTGTTGCACAGTGGAGTTGGACAGCGTGGAGGTGCCACTGCTGCTCGACACATCAGCGGAGGAGTTGTTGCTGAATTGGGCCACAGTGAGGAAGTTCTTCCTCCACTATAGGATTGAAGGTAACCCGGCACCGTTGTATGGTTATGGAGGTGGCAGGCTGTGCACGGTTGGGACTTTGGAGTTAATGGTTCAATACAAGTATGCAAAGATGGTTAACTTCACGTTCCATGTGACAGTGCGAGGCGATAACATCATGCACTGTGATATCTTTTATGGACTGGGTTTCGCCATTAAAGACAATGCCGGGAACAAATGGTCGGGTTGTGGCCGCTGGAACCCGCCGGTTCTAGTGGTCGTAGATAATGTGTGGGATGAAGAGCTAACGGACACCACGGCAGTCAAGCAGGACCAGTTTCACTCAGGTTCGGCGCAGGAAGGTCTCAGTGCTGGCCCTTGGGACATGGTAGAGGGGGATACCGAGCGTGGCGGCGAGGCGCCTGCGTCGGGGAGTGACACCATTGTGCCATCCCCAGATGCCTCCAGAGCTTGGCCGCAGGGGGATGGAGGGTCTGCAGCTACAAAGGTCACCGCTGTAATGGTTTTAGAAGAGGACGGGGCCAGACCGACGAGCATGGAGTTACCGCATGCTCAGCAGCACGACGTCAGGCCCAGCTGAACCCCGCTGAGAGTTTTGGACATGGTTCAGGTTCGGGGTGATGAATGCCCACGGCAAAGATGGGCCAAACGACAGCCAGCAAAACACCAAGGATTTCTGCGCATAGTGGCAAAGTTGGGCGCAGCGTACTTGTGGCTGTCCCACCGCTCATCAAGCCACTCCAATCAACTTTGGCATGTCTGGGAAGAGGCTCTGGGTGACGAGGCTGGACGGGAGTCGGTTTTGGTGGTGAAGGAGTCGGGCTCCAACGTCCAGAAGATCAGCCATTGTCCCAAGGGTTTGCTGCTTCCAGGGGCATGCTTGCTGAGGGGCTCCCTCCTCCCCCCCATGCCGGTTCTACCTCTCCCACCCAAGTTACTGTGCTGTAAAAAATGGGTGTTTATAGTTCTTGTGTTCTTTGCATGCATGTTATGATATGGAGATATTGTTGTGTTTGTATTTTAGTTTAGGAGCACGGCAAATAATTTTATTTTGATGAAGGACTTTTTCTTTTAGATATTGGTGGCAGAATAATCCACCACGCTGTGCAGGCTGTGCAGCAGTTCACCCGCCAGCCCTATTCTAGGGTGTTTTGAGTGAATGTGTTAGGCCAATTTAGTACTTTAGTTTTCGTTATTTTAGTGCATGATTCGGGTCCTAAATTGGGGAGGGGGTCAATTAAGTGTGTGGTTTTGGACTTTTCTAAGGGGGGAGGAAATGTGGTTTATCAGAAACAGCACTTTATTGTGAAGTGCAATGTGGTGACATGCACTTCTATCATGTCACTGCACTACCCTATATAGGAGGTGGACCACCATCTTGTAGTCTCTTTTTGACCGGTGCCCACGTCAGGTCCCTGTTGTGTAACCGCTACTTCCAACAACATCAATAAAGCTGTGTTCGCCAACTCCATCTCGCCTCTTCCACCACCCAGGTATTTACATACATAACAAAGATAGAGCCTTGCAAGAAGATCGGGCCTTGGTGGAGGTATGAGCTCTCGGATCACCCCAAAATCTAATGGATTTGTCCTTAGGCCGAGGGCCACCCTCTGGCAAGAATTTCATCAAAAATCATTTGATTAGTCTTTGCACAATCCTGCTAACAGACAAACAAACAATAATGGTAGAGGTAAAAAGTCACAAATTTATTTGAAAAAAGTCACAAATTTATCACAAAAAGATTCAAATTCATCATAAAACGTATTACATTTTACTATAGTGAAAAAGCATAAATATTCACAAATTTATAAGAATAAAAACTGTCATTCACTATTCAAGTAAATTTTGTAGATATTTTCTTTAACTTGCTCTTTATTTTGGTGATTATTCTTACTTATACTTGAGGAATTTATACCATAACGCAACTTTTACTCGAGTACAATTTCTGGCTACTCTTCCCATTTTTGTGTTGAATGTAGTAATAATTTTTACTCACAAAAAATGTCCACCAGATGGAGACAAAGGACCAAGAACAATGTAGGGTGCCACGAGGAGAGCTGGTTCCCAGTTTGGGAAGATGCAGGTTGGGGGTGGGGGGACAGGTCGCTGTACAACCTGTACATTTAGTTTAATTTATGTAGTGATCAGGTTTACCCGTGAGCCTGTGTTGGTTCTGATCGCAGGTTCTACTTCACATCAGGCGGACACACTTGGAGGAGTCGCTCTCTGCACTTTTGTCCCTCTCGGCTTCCTTCGGTTTTTCGCCGACAAAAAAAAGTTTAACGTTAGAGGACCGACCTGGTGTGTGAAAATGTACAATTCTGGAAGGTAAGAGTCATTTCTCGAATTCTAAAGTGCCCCCGGGGATAGTGTACGCATTTTAAACTCGTTTTGAACTGTAGTTTCTCTTTCTGCATTTTATTCTTTACCACTGGGCTAATTCAAGAGTTGTTGCCATGACAACGGGTGACTCAGGAACACACGTTAAAAAAAGGTGTTTTCTCCCTACTTCTGTGTTTATGTTTTATTTCACTTCTTTGTTATTACAGTACAGGTTCTTCAACGACATTTTCGCTTAGGTTTGAGTTCTCATACCAATTAGCTAAGTGTTTAACAGCAACTGATAAATGGTGTTATGCAACGCTGACTCCAGCTAGTTTATACTATTTCAGGATCAACAGCCACTGATTTTAAAATAGCTCGATTATTCCACATCCTGCTTTTGTTATTGGTCCATATAAGCTCAACCGGCTAATTGACTCCTCCACAGCAGCCATTTTTACACCGACTGAACATTTGGTACACATAATATACAGGTGTTTTAACTACATTAATGATGTTCTATTGTTATACATTTATTACTTACTCATTTAGTACGTAATATGTGCATAACTTTATTTTTTTTTAGCTTAGTCTATTTATTTATTCCATTCATTTTTATTATGTTATAATTGTGTTCTCTTGCTCCTTAATTTGTCACACTTGTGTTTAGTTGCTGTGCTGTTATGCCACATTTGAAATTATTTTACTGTAAAACTGAAACATATGAAATCTATGTTGGCCGTGAAGTACTGGTTATTCTTTGTGTTTTGTTCTGTTATCAGATGGTTAGTGAATTGTTAATCAATGATAAGCATAGGCCACATCTGCTTATTTCATTATGACTGCACTTGAGTGTTCTACAAATCTGCTTCGTTCTTGTTTTTGCAAAGACCTTTCTTTTTTTTAGTTGTCTGCCATCCTAGCTTCCCAAGGCTGAGCCCAGCAAGGGCAGAGATTAGCCTTAACCAGGATTAAACCAATGAGAAAATTTGAATTTGTTGGCCCTTATCTCCTAGCAACATGTGGAGTGCCCTGAGCAAATGGCAGAATTTGATCTTTTGCTTCCTTTTGGCAAAACCATGTTTCCTTGCCAATAGACACTTATCAAACATGACCACTGAGGGAAGCATAAATTCTTGGAGGGGCATTTAAATGATTTGTTTACATGCATTACTTGTTTGCAGTGAAGGAGTAAAAGCTTGAAATTGTACCTACTTTTTTGTAATTTGTATTGTCTGTCCTTCAGCTGCCAGGTAGAGTATATTTTTTGCAGCTTTTTAGTAAGTCTGTTTTATTCTTTAATGTCTTAATGTTGATTTGTTCTTGAAATGTTAGTTTATAGCACAAGCTTTGATAATCGCTCTGCATAATATTTGGATTCCCTCTATAGCTTAGTAGATGGGATATTCACATTCTAAACATGCAATTTCTTGCCTCATCAGGTAATGTAATTCCACGCTTCATTAGGACTGTGAAGTTTATCATTTGTCATCAAAGCCAAGCTGTCAATAAATGATTAAGTTTCACATGACTAAAATGTAATATTTGGGCTCAAGTGAAATGGATGGTAGTGTACATTTTAATTGCAGTCAATGGGATTCTGTTTTTGTTTGATTTCCAGGCTATAATGAAACAGCTGCTTGTTACATTAAAGGCACCATTACAGAGCTTAGCTCTAATGTATGCTTCTATTTGGGCAATCAAAGAGAGCTGACTTCTTAAGGCAACAAACAACAATTGTATTATGATATCTTGACAATCTGGTTGAAACTGAGATGTGTTTACTTTTAATTTTTATTAGCATTGTTTAGAATGCTTCAGTTGTTCAGTGGTAGCACTTACTTGTGGCATCAGTGCATTGAATGACAATTGTTTTAATTATTTTTATTGAATAGAGGGTATGCACTTGATGTCACAGAACAGAACTCGTGGCAGTTACAAAAGACTGAATGGCAAAAATGAGTGGCAGCATTAGGGTTTATGCAGTAAAACACCCAAAATACACACAGTATTCAGTCACAGCAGTACATAGAGTGTCTGCTTGCATTATGAAGAGTTAATCTTATCATTCCATGTTATATTAATTGACAAAAAATAGATAAATAAATAAAGGCTCAGGACTAGTTCTTCTCTTATGTGTGCTCTTTACCCACACATTATATGACAACAGTCAAGTAAACAGTGTGCCATTAACATCTAAATTAAAAAAGGCAGTATGACTGACTAAATGTTATGTGTGATTTTTATGTTTTGTTGCATTCAAACTAAAGCTGCCACATGTGTTTGCCACTCAGTGCTGGGTAACTATGGTAACTTCCCTGTAACTGCCAATAGAGGGTATGCGTATGATGTCACCAAACGGAACTCATGTCAGTTAAAAAACATGGAGTGGCAAAAATGAGTGGCAGCATTAGGGTATATGCAGTAAAACACCAAAAATACACACAATATTCAGTCACTGCAGTGCACAGAGTACCTGCTTGTATTGTGGAGAGCCAATCTTATCATTCTATCTTGATTAATTGGCAAAAAATTAAAGAAATAAATAATTAAAAGCTCTGAATCAGTGCTTCACTTATCATATGCTCCTTGGTCTTTACCCACATATCACTACAGTCAAGTGAATGTGGTGATGTTAACATCTAAAGTAAAAAAAAAGGTACTCTGTGCACTGCTGTGACTAAATATTTTGTGTAATTTTTATGTTTTGCTGCATACAAAATAAAGCTGTCACATATGATTGCCACTCAGTGCTGTGTTGCTATGGTAACTTACGAAGCAGCTGCACTGTATATGCATTCTATGGTTTTTTCTCATATATCATACTGTTTGACAGTCTGGGCTCAAGCAGCCCCTTCCACAATAAGACATATAGGTTCATTATATAATCAAACCCTAAAAATCTTGGACAAAAAGCCCATTAGGTGGCATCACTGTAATGTTTTAAAAAAATACAACCTATTGAGTTTTGAGAGCTTCATTGACCTCTGTCTTCTGAAATTAACGTTCAAATGTTTCCATAAATCAGCACCCGAGCCACTTGCTGGTTTCGTCCAAAGACAGGACAGCAGCAGAGCCACCAGGAGTTCTGTTAACAATAACTGTAAAATATTCCACCGCAGAACCACATTTGGACAAACAGCTTTCTCTATAAAGGGCAGTCACATCTGGAACACAATGCCAAATGAAATTAAAATAATAACGGACTTTAAAACATTCACTAAAAATGTTAAAAACTGGCTGAAAAATAAACAAGAATGTACTCATGTATGAATTAATTGTCTGCAAAGTGAGAGTGAATGAAGGGAAGGAATAAATGTGTTTGTTTATAGTGAGTGACGAAGGGAGGGAGGCCTGAAATAGGCAAATGTGAGTTATGTTATATGTGTTAAATGTGAGTCAGGCTGTTATATTTGTGTATTTATAATATTTATAATATTTATGTTAAATGTGAGTCAGGCTGTTATATTTGTGTATTTATAATATTTATAATATTTATAATTGTGTATTTATAATTTTTCTGCATTGATGTATGTGGTTATTGTGTATATTTTTTATTTTTTTTTTCCCATCTTTACTTGATTCTTTTTTCTAAAGCCCATCCAGGGACAAGAGTTGCAAATTAGCTAATAGCTATACACTCTATGTGCAACACATCAGATTGATTGTCTTTGATTAATTGTCTATGTTTATTGCACTGTCCCTGTCAAATAAACTAATCTACTACTACTAACTGTCCTGTAACTGCCAGGAATTCTGTTCCAGTGCATCCCTTCTATATGGACATTTGGCTCTGGCTACTGTTGATGCAGTGTATTGAAATAACCAATGGAAAGCTGTTTGTTAAGACATCTATTTAACGATGCTCAACCTGTATCAGCCTAATGGTCTCTTCATTTTTCCCCATTTCGTTTAAAGTTTCAGTTTGGATATAAATGGTTTTCATCCGACAGTGTCCATGTATTTATTGAAGCATTATGCAGAGCTTGGCCCAGTTATTGCAAATATTATAATTATATTGATTAAGAGTTAATGAAAGATGCTAAAGATGAGGAAAAAAATTCCTTTTGTGTTGTCTGTCTTCTCTTTGATAAAGAGAAGATAAAGTAACAATGAACCCCCCTCCCCGCCCCAGCTCTTCCCCTCCTTAGCTACTAGGTATGTATGTGTCTATATTCCCACAGGGTAAATTGGCAGAAATTGCTCTCTGACAGAATGATGGAAAGGTGAGACAAGCATGGGCTTGACCTGTGATGAACCGTCATCTCTAATTACATCCTACTGGAACTGGAGAGTAGGCAATCCTAATGAAAAGTTGGACCATAGCCTGTTTCATTGGGGTCGGTGTGTACAGTGGTGTTTGCCTTTCTTTTAGTTCTAGTTATGAGCAATCAGAAACTTTTGAATTTTGAAATTCTTCAATTGTGTCATCTGGTGCTATTCTATCACTTTCTGGCTCAGCTAAAAAAAATAATCATTTATTCTTGGGGTCAGTGGATAGATCCAAACACTCTGTCACAGTCTTTATCAAATCAAGAAAAGGGAGAATCAGAAGTGTTGACTTGGTCCTTCAGGGAGGTTTTGAAATTGTACAAGTTATGAGTAATGATGTAGAGGTCCCTGAACAGAAAATGTTGCCTTAATGAAAAACATTTTAGGTGCACAGGTGGAAAAGGGGCACAATTATGATGGACCATTGCTGAGCAGTGTAAATCCCATTGCAATTTGACCATGTAACAAACACAAAATGATCATGTTTTGCAAGGCACTAAATTATCACTTCTTTAGCACTCCATTAACAATTCTTGAGTGCTGTTTGTAGTAACTCCTCTGAAGACTCAGAATTCTTTTTTTTTTTTTTTTTTTTACCGATGGCAACCCCCCTCCAAAAAGCTAGCTTTTAGTTTTTGTAAATTTCATTTATATTTTACAAGATTCTTAACTTGATGGTACAAGCGTAAGCACTCGGTACAAAATGTGGTTATTATTGGGTACATTTTGTGTCACCTTTCCACCTCTAGTCCTTGAATGGCCAAGTTTGTTTTGTGGTTGAATGCAAGCTGAAGTGCAAACACAAATTTAAGAGTTACGTGAAATTTGTATAGTGCTCTGGTGCTTAGTGTGAAGTTGAAGCAGCACAGATGCATAGCTTGTGTATAGGAACTTCAGGATAAAAGCAGTTGATGATCTGTGTATGGTAGTGACCCTTTGCAAGCCAGACATCTCACCTTAACCTGAACCTGATATCCTGTTTCCTTTGCATCAGAGAAATGGGGCCAAGGATCAGTTATCGCTCTTGGCGAGACACGCAAGGTGCACAAGACCCTCCCTCCAGTAACCCCAAGTCCTCAGTGATACACTCATCATAAGCCTCTGTCTTCTAGAAATGAGCTGTGATTGAGGTGATTGGAATTTCCAGAGGCTGTCACAATCGTTTTGATTGGAAAATAGACAGGAGATAATGGGAGAGACAGGCCTGTTATGAGAGCCCTGTCAGGGCTAAAATAATGCATCAGAGTGAAGAGGTTAAAGACACCGCTTCCTTGTTAATAATTAATTGCTGTGCGTGTGGTGGATTCACTTCATCGCTCCCAGTCATCACTTGATAATTGCTTTACATTTAATTTGGC
Organism: Pholidichthys leucotaenia; assembly: GCA_020510985.1. Lineage (NCBI taxonomy): Eukaryota > Metazoa > Chordata > Actinopteri > Cichliformes > Pholidichthyidae > Pholidichthys > Pholidichthys leucotaenia. The sequence goes on along the minus strand of CM035837.1, from coordinate 309,841,540 downwards.
TTTAGAGACTGTTTTTCAAGCTGGGTAAATAGTGCTTAAAGTGAATATGGGCTTCGGCAGAGACCGCAGTCTGATTATAACCCAGTAAAAAAATGACAAGTCAGATTGGGAGATGTAAAGTTTGTCGGACTCTGTACACTATTAGAGCAAACCTTTGGAAAAAGACTTAGCAATGAACATAAGTAACTCACAGCTATTATCTACATACTACCCTGTTCTTTAGCTGATATTTTCTGGACAGAGATGCTTGAATTATTGGATATCTAGTATATACAGAACTCAAGAAGCACAAGTTTTGGCACTTGAACCCTTCTGTCTTCCATTTGAACAACTGACTTAACCCTTTAACTGCCTTAGGTGCCATGTGGCACCTGGGGCAATGCAAGGCAACTCAAGGCCCCCCCTTATGATCAAGAGTGGTAAAAAATTTGTCAATAAAATAGTTCAGATTTCCAAGGCTATAACTTGAAAGTTACAAGAGATAATGGCTTAGACCAACTAGAAAGATGTAGAATATGAGCCAAAGTTTCAGATAGGAATAAATTTATGCATCTAATTTGCATAATGTCATGGCAGCTACATAAATTACATAACTCAGTCAATAAGTTGACATGTGCAGTTGCTGCGCTTTGCCACTGGGGGTGCATGATCGGTCCATTTAATCTCATTTTTGAGCAGATTTTAGGTAGCTACTGTATGTTGAATATTTCACTGTGTAAAATACATCTATAGGAACTTTTAAGTGGATATTTTTTATCTGTCAATTCTGGCTATGTTTGAAGCTTTCAAAAAACTAGACTTTGGCCTCCAACGACAATGTCAGCAGACTAGCCAATGAATTCCAGGATGTAATACTTTTGTGCTTACCGTCTCCTTTGCCCAATACTTAATAGGTTCTTAATTTTTAGAAAACATGTGAAGTTGGGTTGTGAAAGAACGCAGTGATTGTCTGCTGTCTTGATTTACTGGGATTTGCTTAGCTGATTAAAACCCCATATTGCACATTTTCTAGAGATTAATTTTAAGCTTTGGTATCCTCAGGGACTTATTTGTAGTTTTAAATCTCTCATCCCCCCCAAAAAATTCTCTGTTGTTTTATTGCTTGTCATGATGGCTGTCTGGAAAGCTCTCTCAGTAAAGATAATATTAAAGAACCTCTAACCTGATTTGGTATAGGTTTTTGAAAGGACCAGTTACAAGGAGGTAGTAAGAGTGCGTTTGTTTTGCTAGCTTAGAGAACTGAAGGTGGGGCTTGTTGCAATATTGAAGCCGTGTTCCGATCCAGTGTACTGCTCTGTTATTAGGGAATAACAGTTAAGGGAACGTCCCTTCACAAAATTTCTCCATTTGAAACAACGTGCAACGTCATCTCCATCCTCCGTGCATTATGGTAACCATGGACAGATTGGACACCTTCTGATACTGTGGACATTTTATAGTTCTTAAATAAATATTAATAAAATATATTTTTTTATTGATATCAATGAATATAAACAATAATCGATGTTAGTTTAGCTTGTTAGTAACATTAGCAACAATAGTTTACTCATATTTGAGGTGGAGTGACTTATGGGTAATGTTCTTGTGAACTTCCGATGAAGTGATGTACGGTTGTTCACTTCTTCCCTGCTCAGTTCTCAGTTCCCTTTGAAACTGAAAACCTTTGCCCCCTATGGTTTGGAATCTCACTTAATATGGCTGAACACCCTACGTAGCCCACTATGGTAAGCACTACTGAGCTACGTTCCGATCCATAGTGTACTTCAACTGTATTCCCTATTCCCTGCTCTATTCTCAGGGAATATCAGTTAACTGCCCTTCACATAATTTCTCCATTTGAAATACCCTGTAACCATTGGCTCCCTCCTCCATGTGTTACCATGGTAACCATGGGCATGTACTGATACTATGGTGGATAATTTATATTTCTTAAATAAAATGTTAATACAAATATATTTTTTATTACTATCAGTTGATATAAACAATAACCAACATCAGTTTAGCTTGTTATTAGCATTAGCAACAATCATTTATTTTACTCGTATTTAAGGCGCAATGGCTTATGGGTAAACTTCTTGTCAACTTCCGGTGAAGTGATGTACAGTTGCTCACTTCTTCCCTGCTCAGTTCTCAGTTCCCTTTGAAGTGAAGACCATTCGCTCCCTTTAGTTTGGAATCTCAATTAATATGGCAGAATACCCTGTGCAGTCCACTTTGGAGTACACTATTGAGTGATCAGAACGCACCTCTGGATCATCGAAACACACCTAATGTCTTTCAGGAAGGGCAATCCACTTGTTTCTTTATGAACTTAACTACATAAAAAAGGCAGTCTGCATTTTTTTGTTAAATGAGTGTTTTAAAATAACTAATTATTGCGGCAACTACTGATCAAAAAACAAAAATTCAAAAGGCCATGGCAGGCTAAGCGCGGGTATAAAACTGATGATGCACACTCCAGTAAAACAATAGTAATACTTCTGGTTTTGCATTCTTTGATTCCAATATCACTTGTTTTTTGCCAATTACAAAGAATAGCAAAACAACACAAACTGCAAAGGTTGGCTATGGTCAACAGAAGATTTCTCACCCATGCTCACCCTACCTGCATACTCAAGTGTCATAAGAAGTGAGCCGGTGGATCCACTAATTTTAATAATGAGGGAAACCACACCCACAGTGAGACACCTTTCAGTCCTCTTCCAATCAAGAGTGTAGACACAAACCAATCTCTCTTATGTGAGTGACTCACTTATTAAGCTTCTACACACCAATGGTCCAATCGTAGTTAATAAAGTAAAAACTGATGAAAACAACATTCTCCACAATATGATCTCATTAAGGATATAAGGTTGGGGTTTTTGTAATTAATGTAATGTGTAAAATATGTGGCATCACAAAATATGCCAATCTGCAATAAGAACAGTGACACGCACACACACACACACACACACACACACACACACACACACGCACGCACGCACACACACACACACACACACACACACACACACACAGAGTGGTGTGAAAAAGTGTTTGCCCCCTTCCTGATTTCTCATTTTTTTGTATGTTTGTCACACGTAAATGTTTCAGATCATCAAATAAATTTAAATACTAGAAAAGCACTTTGAGAGCGCAGACCTCTGCCAAGAGCTACAGTCCCCCCCAGTATTGTGATTTATACCATAAATATTCTACACTAATTTTGTTATTGTTCTTTCCCTGTATCATGTGTTTCTGTATGTCATATGATTGGTGAAGAAAACAAAAAAAATGTTATTTGAACTACACAATACAATTTATTTAATTTAACAAGAGATACAACATGTACAAGTCTTTAGTTGGAGAACACATTCATGAAATTTATTCCTAATAATAAGTTCTGGATATTGAAAAGCTACCATTAACATAATTTTTCTAACTTCGTTTCTTTCCAGGAAATTAAAAATATGTACATATACGTAGTGTAGAATGGAACAATATTAACTGCAATCTTCTTTAAAAAAAAACATAACCTCCTGGCGGAGGTAGTAAGAAAAAATCGATAAAATAAAACTAAGCTCGACGAGCTTCAATAGCATCTGGGGATAGCCCCTCATCCTGTCTATGCTGCCGTGTACTGTGTCTGTCTTTAGCACGGCGAGAAGCAGCAGCCTGTGGGCTCTCATTCAGTCTATGCTGCATTTTAGCGGCTCTGTCACAAGCTCGACGAGCTTCAATATGTAGTTCAGTGCTTCCTGCTGGCGGAAGCACTGAACTACACATTACCTCCAGGCCCTATCTCACAATGTTAAAGAATCCTTTAAAAAATTCCTGGATCCAGACGGTGATCCAGATCATCCCCAAAATTTAATCAGTTCTTCCTTGTACCATTTCCAACAACGGCTGAAAGTTTCATGGAAATCCGTCCAAAACTTTTTGAGTTATCTTGCTAACCAACAGACAGACAGACAGACAGACAAACAGACAAACACCGGCAAAAACATAACCTCCTGGCCTGCGGCCTGGCGGAGGTAATTAGACAAAGATAACACAAGTAAACACAAAATGCAGTCTTTAAATGAAGGTGTTTATTATTAAGGGTAAAAAAATCCAAACCTACATGGCCCTGTGTGAAAAAGTGATCCCCCCCCCCCCCCGTTAAAACATAAATAAACTGTGGTTTATCACATCTTTGGAAAGCTGAGTTCAATTTCTCTAGCCACACCCAGGCCTAATTACTGCCACACCTGTTCTCAATCAAGAAATCACTTAAATAGGACCAGACTGGCAATGTGAAGTAGACCAAAAAGATCCTCAGAAGCTGCACGGTGGCGCAGTGGTTAGCACTGCAGCAGCACAGTTTACCCTTGGCCGGGGGATTGTGGGGATCGTGGGATCGTGGGTTCGATCCCAGCCCCCGACCAACAGTGATCTGTGTGGAGTTTACATGTTCTCCCCGTGTTGCGTGGGTTTACTCCGGGATTTCTCCGGTTTCCTCCCACATGCCAAAAACATGCATGTTAGGTTAATTGGCTGTTCTAAATTGTCCCTAGATATCTGTTTCCTATAGGCCCTTAGAATAGAGGGTTAGTATTAATGAAAGCGCTTTGAGTGGTCTTTGTGACTAGAAAAGCGCTATATAAGTGCAGGTTAGTTAGTTAGTTAGTTAGTTAGACATCATGCTGTGATCCATAGAAATTCAGGAACAAATGAGAAACAAAGTAATTGAGATCTTTCAGTGTGGAAAAGGTTATAAAGCCATTTCTAAAGCTTTGGAATGCCAGCGAACCACAGTGAGAGCCATTATGCACTAATGGCGAAAACATGGAACAGTGGTGAACCGTCTCAGGAGTGGCCAGCCGACCAAAATGACCCCAACAGCGCAGCGACGACTCATCCAAGAGGTCACAAAAGACCCCACAACAACATCTAAAGAACTGCAGGCCTCACTTGTGTCAGTTAGGCTGCGTGTCCACCAAATCCATATTTTGTCGCCCGACCGCCCTAAACATTTTTTTCAGCATTTGTGCACGCCGCTCTGGGAAAAAAAAGTCTGTGCCCTGTATCCCAGCAACAGCTTGTCACTCTCAGCTCAGCACTTCCGCTTTTCCTATTGTCAGACTTTCTACTGATTTTTTAATAGCAGTCTCTAAATAACAATGGACAGGAAACTTTTTCTAGCAGCTCTGGATGTAAAATATGATGACACGGAAAGCAGGAGTCTGAGTACGGACTAGTACCGGCGTCTTGTGTCCTGCCCATGCAGCAGTTCTGATTGGCTGCTTAAGGTCTGACATTGATGAGCTCAGCTGCAGTCTCTGAAAAGTTGAACTTTTTTCAGCTCCGAGCGCCCTGTGCGCCGCAACAAAAAACGGCCACCGCCGAGAGTGTTTCTGTGCCAAGGGCGCTCAGTGCTGTAAAGTAGTCGCCCAGCGTGGAAAAAACCCGTTTGATGGACACGCAGCCTTAAGGTCAGTATTCATGACTCCACCATAAGAAAGAGACTGGGCAAAATGACCTGCATGGCAGAGTTCCAAGACAAAATCTACTGCTGAGCAAAAAGAACATAAAGGCTCGTCTCAGTTTTGCCAGAAAACATTTTGATGATCCACAAGACTTTTTGAGAAAATACTCTGTGGACTGATGAGACAAAAGTTGAACTTTTTTGAAGGTGTGTGTCCCATTACATCTGGCATAAAAGTAACACAGCATTTCAGAAAAGGAACATCATACCAAGAGTAAAATATGGTGGTGGTAGTGTGATGGTCTGAGGCTGTTTTGCTGCTTCAGAATGTGGAAGAGTTGCTGTGGTAAATGGAACCATGAATTCTGCTGTCTACCAAAAAATCCTGAAGGAGAATGTCCGGCCGTCTGTTCGTGACCTCAAGCTGAAGAGCACTTGGGTTCTGCAGCAGGACAATGATCCAAAACACACCAGCAAGTCCACCTCTGAATGGCTTAAGAAAAACAAAATGAAGACTTTGGAGTGACCTAGTCAAAGTCCTGACCTGAATTCCATTGAGATGCTGTGGCATGACCTTCAAAAGGCAGTTCATGCTCAAAAACCCTCCAATATGGCTGAATTACAGCAATTTTGCAAAGATGAGTGGGCCAAAATTCCTCCACAGTGCTATAAAAGACTCATTTCCAGTTATCTCAAATGCCTGATTGCAGTTGTTGCTGCTATGGGTGGCCCAACTAGTTATTAGATTTAGGGGCCAATCACTTTTTCACGCAGGGCCATGTAGGTTTGGATTTTTTTTCCTTTAATAATAAACACCTTCATTTAAAAACTGCATTTTGTGTTTACTTGTGTTATCTTTGTCTAATATTTAAATTTGTTTAATGATCTGAAACATTTAAATGTACAAACATACAAAAAAAGAGAAATCAGGAAGGGGGCAAACACTTTTTCACACCACTGTATATATTTTACAAAGTTTTGAATTAGTTTTTTTATCAGTTCAGGACTTCCTTTCTCTCTTCGCGATATATAATCAATTTGAAAGAGATTCTGTAAGAAAAGGATAAGAACTGCCCTCTCCTTCCATTTGTAGGTGACATAGGCAAACATTAGTGAACGAGACATGAACCTGAAATCTACGCGGATCACAAAGACCACACAGGAAAGAGATGTTCCCGATAAACGTCTAAAAAATGATGCAGACATCAAGGTACGGTTTATATACTATTGCTTGCACCATCAAAAAGTTACATATTCACTTGTGACCTCTCTTCCACCGCTTTATGTGCACCAATAGAAAATCACATTTCAGGTTGTTGGTGTATAGTCCCCCTTGGGGAATTGCACTGCTCCCTTTCTCAAAGCCAAAGCAGCCAGTGCTCAGTCTTGCATACACACAGATAATAATCGAGTTAATTAGACCTGAGATTGAACAAACTGCACCAGCAATTTCATCATTTGTAACTTGATTAAAAACACTATTTTCTACAGCCCGAGAGACCAGAAAACTTTAGAACTGAGTTTTACAGGGAGTCTCAAACTAGGATGTATGTCAATATTCAAGTTTTAAAGTGAGATGTTCTTCCAAAACAACCTCATTCTAAAGTCTCAAACATCACTTTAGCAGAAAGGTTCTGCTGTAGCGGACTGGCCAAGAACAGGTGGATTAATATTTTCTCTGTCTTTTATGCCCATAGGAAATTTATGAATTTGAAAGAAAATTGGGTCAAGGTAGCTTTGGAATTGTTTATGAAGCCACCCACATTGAGACTCAGACAAAATGGGCTGTTAAAGAGTTTTACAGACCAGAGGTGAGTACATTTGGCATCCACTGACGATTAAACTTCCTGTTAAAAAAAAATCTTCAAAAAAGTTCCACTATTGTGCAAGGAGGACGTTTGGAGAGTCGTTTGTGATTTGGCTGTCTGTCACACCAGGCAGGAAGCTCAAAAGTCGAGATGGTGGATAATGAAATAAACATCCTCAAACAGATGAGTCACCCTCACATAATTCATCTTCAGGCAGTTTATCGCACGGCTACGGTAAGCATCGATATCGTTAAAATCCTAAACTTAAAATGAGCTTAATTAAGTGAGTGGGAGAGTATAATGTAACAGATCATAACGTCTTATCCCAGTATGCTTCTCTGCTGATGAGTGCACAGATTGACTGTATAATAAGATGCATTTCTCCTCTTGTTTCTAGATGATTTATTTGGTTACTGAGCTGTGCAAAGGAGGTGACCTCAAGCAGCTGTTGCAGCAGAGAAAGTTCTTTACAGAGGATGAAACGAGGAATATAATCAGTAGTTTAGCTGATGCTGTGGTCTACCTTCATAAAAGAGGTAATGTCATTAAACTGATTGACATTGTGATTGCATTAAAATGATCTCATCTACACTAATTATACTCTGAACTGAAATATATAGGGCTGGATAATATTTTAATCTGAAGCAGGGTCTAACCTTTTTTTGAACAAAATGTGGTTCAGTTAATTGTGCTACTGACACACTTCCCATTATTACATTCAAATTATGTTGCCCTCAGTGACATCAGATTTCTTGATATTAAGCCTCTTAATTAGGTATAATAGCAATAACAATCAGCTGCCAAGTCAAAAAAGAAGATAAAATAATTAATATTTTGAAATGCTATTTGCCCATTAATACAGGAGGTTTTTGGTTAAAGGTAATTTATGACAACTCCTTGGCAATGAGGCACAGTTTCATAAAAATATAAATATATGCCAGTTCGTGTTGGCATATATTTCATATGTCATTCTTCCATGCTGGTTATAACATTTCTAAAAATATTAAAGCCAAAATTGTGTTCATAATTATTGCATGTATGAAAATGAAATTGATTTAATTTGCCAGCAAAAGTCAGTATTAAAATCATGAATAATAATTGAAAGATTCAGCCAATTTTGGATCCTTGGGATCATTTGGGAGATCCGTGTGTGTTTTGGACTGATTCAAAACTTTGAGGATACTGTGGCAACTGTGGAGATCACTTGAGGTCACTGATAGATCAAAAATTGGCCAGCTCTCTCAACGATCTCAATGATCTCCCCACCCTAGCGTTAAGGGGTATAACTTAGAGAACTGAAGGAGGGGCTTGTTGGTTTGTGATGCCATAAACCCAGAAAGTGCATTGTGTTTATTTCTGTAAGAGCTTGACTAAATTAAGGCAGTGTGTATTTCTGTGAGAAGTGAAGTTTTAATATTCAAACAGTATACATATCCGTATTACATCCTATGAATACACCATTTTACAGATGGGCCCTCAACAAAGGATTGAATTGTTCATGTTTTCAAACCGATATATTAGTTTTTAAATGTATATTGGTTCTAAATATCAGGGTTTTTTTTTGTTAGGAATACATTTATTTGAAGATTTCTAGTTCCAACTAGCTACTTGTACAAGTTCAGTGAAGTTGGGACATTGTGCAACACATACATTAGAAACAGAATACAATGATTTGTAAATCCTTTTCAACCTATAGTCATTTGAATACACTACAATGACAATATAATTAATAATAAACTTCACAGTTTTTTGCAAATATTCACCCATTTTGAATTTGATGCTTGCAGCATGCTTCAAAAAGGTAGGACAGGGGCAAGAAAAGACTGGAAAAGTTGAGAAATGCTCAAAAAAACTCCTTTTTGGGACATTCCATAGGTGAACAGGTTAATTGGAAGTAGGTGTCATGATTGGGTATAAAAGGAGCATCTCCGAAAGGCTCAGTCGTTCACAAGCAAGGATGGGGCGAGCCTCACCATTTTGTGAATTAATGTATGGGCAAATACTCCAACAGTTTAAGAACATTTTTCAATGTACAATTGCTTGGAATTTTGAGATTTCATCATTTATAGTCCATAATATTATCAAAAGATTCAGAGAATCTGGAGAATTTTCTGCACATAAATGGCAAGGCCAAAAACCAATGCTGAATGCGCACGACCTTCGATCCCTCAGGTGGCACGACCTTAAAAACAGACATCTTTCTGTTCAGGATATTATCACGTGGGCTCAGAAACACTTCGGAAAACCATTGTCAGTTAACAGTTCGTCTCTACTAGGGATGCAAATTATCACTTTAATTCATTAATCATTACTTGATTCACCTTGATGATTGATTAACGATTAATTGATAAGCAGCAATTTTCCTGAGAATGTGAATTTCCCTTGGTATAACACGGTCTTTCTATATATAACATAAAAACCTAATTATTGTTTTTGATGTACTTAATAAAGCATGAACATCATATTCCTCAGTGACTTATACCGTTTGTATTTATTTTTTTTACTACAGATGGCATTTTTTTTGTGGTTTAACAAATTCTGTACTGTATAGTAGGGGTGGAAATCGCAAAGGACCTCAGGATTTGGTTTGGATCGCGATACTTGGGTCATGATACGATCCTATCACAATTCAACGATAATCATGATATTGCGATATCAAGTATCATGAGCCCATATATTTCAAATTTTTTCACCTTATTCACCCTCAAATCATGTCCCAGAGTAAAACTGTTGCCATCTCTTTCATATAATAAGGTATTCTTATAATATAGTAAAGTATGCTTTATTTTCCATGGAGACATGTCTCCTGCACACAGTGAGGGCGGTGGACTGTTGTTTGGAATTGACTCCTACTCCAGACATGTTTAGCTGACTCTGTGGACTCAAAAAGCAGCTGAAAACTTTTCTGTTAAACGACAGTTTCTATTGTTTCATTTCAACTGCTTTTTAGTGGTAAGTCTGATATTTTTAAAATAATTTTAATCTTGTGTTTTAACTTGTTTTTGTATTTTTAAAATTATTTTTATCTATCAGCTTCCTTTTATTCCATTTTATTGTACAGTGCTTTGTGACTATGGGCCATACTGCGACGATGTGGTCGGTTAGTCAGTTGTCACTGACACAGAATGCGTTTATGGGCATTTCCAAGTTCATTTTCTTATCACAGCGGTGTAGAAACGAACTTTCCGCCAGCACATGATGCAAAGAGGCCAGTCTAATCATTCAGAGGTGCGTTTTAGGTAATCCAATTCAAAGTGCTCATGCCCATCCCTTTCATGCAAAGAGGCACATTATCTAACGTGGACTGTGATCACGGCTGTTTAAGACGGGTTTTGCGCTGACCAAAGCCGATGCGTGTGAGCCAAAATGCATGCAATAGTAATGCTGCAATAAGGAAGACACCATTCACAGCTGATGCCCATTTAGTTATGATTGAAAGAACAACACCCTAATGGTTGGCAGTTGGGAAGCTTGCCGGTGAAGAACCGCAACTCTAGGCGCGGCAGGGTGCGGGCAGCCTCAGCCCGGGACGTGCGGCCCAGGAAGATGTGTGGCTGTGTTTCCTGTCTCTGTGGGGAGTTATGGTGAAGAGTAAAACACGGCACACTCCTTGTTCATTCATTTATCCCCCTAAAAATAAACACATTTATGCCTAGTAAGTCTGTGATGAAAATGAAAATGTGGATGGAATAAAAATCTTCAGACTGACACACCTCCCCCACGCGCAGCACACATCCTCCCTGTTCATTCATTCATTCATTCTCCTAAAAAAATCCTACACCAATGCCTAATCTATAGACTCCAATGGTAAGTCCACAATTAAAGGGGCCATTGCACTTTTTACACATTTTAACAGCTCACTCATGTCTTAATGAAGTACTTGTGACATATTTTGTTTATATTTTCTTTAATTTTTTAAATTATTGAATCAAATTTTTTTATTTTTATTTTTCTTGGCTTTCTTCAAATGCTCTGATTCAAAGCAAGACTTCAGCTCTTCAACTCCACCCTCCCTCTTACGCTAGTTAGCCATTAGCTAACTAGCGTTAAGTAGCTGAGTAGCCTGCTTCTTCCTCCAGCTTGGGCAATATCTCACTCCGCGGTACTCCACTCCTCTCCCATGGCCAGCCAGGGAATGCCCCATCACGAAGTGGCTTTCAGCGGCTCTGCTGGCTCTCAGCTCCTTGTGACCGGGGACCTGAGAATAGCAAAATTACAAGAAAAAGGTTCTTCAGATTTACACAAATTCTCTCTGGTCCCTGCTTATTGGTTCTATAACTTGAGGGGTGGCGGGCAGTGGCTTGTTCTCCTTGGCGCCTCTGGCAGCTGGCTGTGCCCTGACCGCGGGAGATTTTCTGTGATCCACTGGAGTCTGTGTCCTGGGCACCTGTCCTGGGGTGGCTGTGCGTCTGGCCTGGGGGAGGGGGCTGCAGGGTGGGCTGTGGCCCCGGGCTGGCCGGCCTTGTCTCCCGTGTTGGGCTGGGTCTGGTCTTGGGCATCTGGTGCTGGGGGGCAGCCCCCCCCACTGGGCCGGGGTCTGGTGCGCACCGGTGGTGCAGGCCGGCCTGGGCGCGTCCCATTTTAATTACACTGTTGACACTGAGGGCTTGGGGGGATGGGAGCTCTTCCGCCGATAGCAATGGGTAGCAATGCCCAATCACACTATCCCCCCAATTTTAACTGTACTTTGGTAGTTCACACACCTGCAGGCAATGACACCACACAAATAACACTCACTATCACGATTCGCACATGGGGTGGGGGTGGGGTCTTCGTCCACTCCTGCTGCCCTCCTTCTGCTGGGGTCTGGGGCCTGGAGGGTGATCTGGGACCCCTCTTGCTGTCGTCATCTCAAGGTGCTACTGTGAGTGAATAGGTGCGAGCAAGGGAGTGAGTGAGCAAGTGAGAGCAAGTGAGTAAGTGAGAGTGAGTGATGAGTAGTGATGGTGGTGGTGGGTCGGATTTGTGTGGTGCTTTGCATGTTGGGTGGCATCTCTGGGTGCTTGCGGTGGGTCCATTGGTCATTCGCTTTGGGCGGGCATTGGTGGCAGTGGGCTGCTTCTGTGGCTGCAGCTGCCCTTGGGTGGGTTGGCGGGGGTGCGGCTGCCAGTCCGTGCTGGTGGCCTCCCCGGCTGCTGCTGGGCATTGGCGCACATTCGTGCCCACTGCATCTGTGCCGTAGCCGCCCCAGGTGTTAAGGGTGAATAAGTGTGAGTATGTAAGAGAGCGCACGAGTAAATGTGAGGGAGTCAGAGCACGAATGAGAGTGTATATGAGTGAGCGGGAGTGGAAGGACGCATGTGTGAGTGCTAGCAACTGTGATGGTGAGTGGGAATGGGAGCGAGACTGAACAAGTATGGGAGTGGGTGAGAGTGAATGAGTCTGAGTGTGGGAGTGAGAGTGAGAGTGTCAGATTGTGTGAAGGAGAGGGTGAGTGAGAGTGAAGTGAGTGCGCGTGAGTACGAGTGAGTATGTGTGAGTTTAGTTTAATGTTTATTTGAAAGGGACATTACATACTAATGAACATTAATACAAATGTAAGTACGCCAGATTTAGCAATACTGCTAATTTGCATCTGTAGTCCCCCTGTGGATCACAAAAACACACAAACAAATAATCATACATGAGCAGAACAACTGCAATTAAACAGTACAAAGTGCAGAGTTAAGGTGTTACAAAACAAAATATTCAAATGTCACACTAGTGAAGTGCTGTGTATGGGTACACACACATGCATCCAAGCACCTCCAAGCAACAACAGGCAGCAATAAACAAGAGGCGGGGCATATGTGTGTGACGCACGGGCACATACAGTGGCGTGAGAAAGTGTTTGCCCCCTTGCTGATTTCTCTTTTTTTTGTGTGTTTGTCACACTGAAATGTTTCAGATCATCAAAAAAATTTTAAATATTAGACAAAGATAACACAAGTAAACACAAAATTCAGTTTTTAAATGAAGGTGTTTATTATTAAGGGAAAAAAAATCCAAACCTACATGGCCCTGTGTGAAAAAGTGATTGCCCCCTAAATCTAATAACTAGTTGGGCCACCCTTAGCAGCAACAACTGCAATCAAGTATTTGTGACAACTGGCAATGAGTCTTTTACAGCACTGTGGAGGAATTTTGGGCCCACTCATCTTTGCAGAATTGTTGTAATTCAGCCACATTGGAGGGTTTTTGAGCATGAACCACCTTTTTAAAGCCATGCCACAGCATCTCAATCGGATTCAGGTCAGGGCTTTGACTAGGTCACTCCAAAGTCTTCATTTTGTTTTTCTTAAGCCATTCAGAGGTGGACTTGCTGGTGTGTTTTGGATCATTGTCCTGCTGCAGAACCCAAGTGCGCTTCAGCTTGAGGTCACGAACAGACGGCCGGACATTCTCGTTCAGGATTTTTTGGTTGACAGCAGAATTCATGGTTCCATTTACCACAGCAGGTCTTCCAGGTCCTGAAGCAGCAAAACAGCCCCAGACCATTACACTACCACTACCATATTTTACTATTGGTATGATGTTCGTTTTCTTAAATGTTGTGTTACTTTTACGCCGGATGTAATGGGACACACACCTTTGAAAAAGTTCAACTTTTGTCTCGCTAGTCCACAGAGTATTTTCCCAAAGCCGTCAAGATGTTTTCTGGCAAAACTGAGATGAGACTTTATGTTCTTTTTGCTCAGCAGTGGTTTTCATCTTGGAACTCTGCCATGCAGACCATTTTTTCCCAGTCTCTTTCTTATGGTGGAGTCATGAACACTGGCCTTAACTGAGGCAAGTGAGGCCTGCAGTTCTTTGGATGTGGTGTCTTTTGTGACCTATTGGATAAGTCGTTGCTGCGCTGTTGGGGTAATTTTGGTCAGCCGGCCACTACTGGGAAGGTTCACCACTGTTCCATGTTTTCACCATTTGTGCATAATGGCTCTCACTGTGGTTCGCTGGAGTCCCAAAGCTTTAGAAATGGCTTTATAACCTTTTCCAGACTGATGGATCTCAGTTACTTTGTTTCTCATTTGTTCCTGAATTTCTTTGGATCGCAGCATGATGTGTAGCCTTTGAGGATCTTTTGGTCTACTTCACTTTGTCAGGCAGGTCCTATTGAAGTGATTTCTTGATTGAGAACAGGTGTGGCAGTAATCAGGCCTGGGTGTGGCTAGAGAAATTGAACTCAGCTTTCCAAAGATGTGATAAACCACAGTTAATTTATGTTTTAACGGGGGGGGGGGGAATCAGTTTTTCACACAGGACCATGTAGGTTTGGATTTTTTCACCCTTAATAATAAACAGGTTCAGGTTCAGGTTCAGGTTACTTTATTTGTACCCGTAGGTAGATTTGTTTTGCAGTCTGGTGACATCCATATTTACAAGCCACTAATTACATTCAACATAGACACAAACACAGGCACACCTCTTACAAAATAGGTAAATATAAAATATGTACAATATAATTTTTATAGCTTGTTCAACTCTTTGACAACAGCAGGGACAAAGCTGTTTTTGTAGCACTGGGTTTTGCTTTTTGGGACAGCAAACCTCTGTCTGGAGGGAAGAAGCTGAAAATTGCAGTGCAAAGGGTGGGAGTCATCATTTAAAATCGAGTCGGCCATCCTCTGTACTTGTCTGGTGTACAGGGATGTCAGGCTCAGCTGTGACTCACCAAGCAAACGACTGGACCATCTAACTACCTGATCCAAGGATTTCCTCTGTTTCAGTTTTATCTGACCAAACCATGACATTAAAGAAAAGGATAAAACAGATTCAATAAAAGCCCGATAAAACAGTCATTATGGTTCGGTCAATTTGGAAGCGTGCAAGTTTCCTCAAACAATGCAAATTTTGCTGACCCTTTTTGCACACCCTTTCACAGTTCACTTCAAAGTTTAATTTACTATCAATAATCGTCCCAAGATATTTGTACGATTGTACACATTCGGTGGTCTGGCCTTTTAGTATGGTGACTTTGTGCCTGGGAGTTTTCCTCCTAAAGTCAATAATCATATCTTTCGTTTTTGTTGTATTCAGCTGCAGGTAGGAATCCTCACACCAGTGAACAAAGTCATCAACTACTGGGCCGTGGCCACTCTCACCATCCTGGAGGAGACTGACAATGACTGAGTCATCAGCATACTTTATAATGTGTCTGTTGTCATGTCTGCTCCGACACATGTTTGTGTACAGGATGAAGAGTAGTGGTGACAACACACACCCCTGAGGAGAGCCAGTAGAAGAGCACTTTAGGTCAGACAATGTGCCATTGACCCTTACTCTCTGCGTCCTGTTGGTTAAGAAATCCAGAATCCAACCCACCAGATTATTGCTCAAATCAAATTGTTGCAGGAGCCTTTCAACTAAAATATGAGGTTGGATTGTATTAAAGGCAGAAGAAAAGTCCACAAATAAAAGCCTGGCATGTGTCCCATTAAAATCCAGATGTTTAAAAAGCATGTTAAACAGAGTGACAGTGGCATCCTCCACTCCTCTGTGAGGCCTATAGGCAAACTGCAGAGGATCCAATGCATGTTCAGTCTGCCTTAGGACCTCACATCTGACCAGTTTTTCAAAAATTTTTATTAAAATTGAAGTCAAAGCAACTGGTCTAAAGTCATTTACCGTTTTAGGACAGCTGGATTTTGGAACGGGAACAACCACGGCATCTTTCCAGATCTTAGGCACATGTTGTGTCTGTAAGGCCTTATTGAAAATGTAATGAAATATAGGACTCAGTTCATGTGCACAGGACTTTACGAGGCGCCCACATATATTATCAGGGCCCTGACTTTTGTTCACTTTTACAGCGCAGAACTCCCTTTTAACATCCTGCATCTCAATATTAAAGTGCTGATTGTGTTTGAGTTTCTGTTTCAAACCTTGGGTTTCAGTGCTAAAATCAAAGGAGTCAAAACGACCATAAAAACAATTAAGAGCATTAGCCAGCTCTGTGTCTGAACTAAAACCATCTAAAAACACATGATTACTGCGCTCTGTGCTCTGAAGGCCTGCAATAGTTTTCATACTGGCCCAGGCTGAACCAAGTTTCTTTGTTGCCATCTTGCTTTCCAACTCTGATTTATAATTCTGTTTTGCTCTTAAAATTTCGGCCTTCAGCTCCTTAGTGGCAACCTGTAGCTCAGAAACAGACCCCTGTTTAAAGGCAAGTGCTTTCCTCTGTAAGCAGGATTTAACTGATTTAGTAACCCATGGTTTGTTGTTGGGGTATATTTTGACACGTTTACGTGGAACAATCTTATTTTGACAGTAAGCCATGTATGAGCATGTGAGCTCAGCCAGAGAGTCCAAATCATCCCCGCAGGCCATTATGAACATCTTCCAGTCTGTACAGTCAAAGCATTCCTGGAGGCTGTGCTCTGAATCTTCTGTCTACACATCAATGTCTCTGATCTCCACCTTGCCTCTTCTGAGAGCAGTTTTATATGTGGGCAGCAAATGAACACAGTTGTGATCTGAGGATCCTAAAGGGGGAAGGGGGAGTGATTTATAGGCCCTCTCTATGGATCCATAGCACAGGTCCAATGTCTTTTTTCGCCTGGTTGGGCAGGAGACATACTGATAAAAGTTTTTAAGTGTCTTCTTTAAAGAAACATAGTTAAAATCCCCAAGAATGAAGTTTGACGCCTCTGGAGAAATTGACTGCAGCCGGTGCACCACATCAGAGATGGTGCTGGAGGCGGAGTCAGCGTCTGCCCTCGGATGAATGTACACAACTGTGATGAAAAGTTGGGGAAACTCACGAGGCAAATAAAAGGGGCATAGTGACACAGACAGCAGCTCTGCATCGGGTGTACAGATGCGCTCTCTGACCGTGACAGATGTGCAGTACTGCTTATTAATGTATAAACATACTCCGCCCCCCTGACGCTTCCCCGTTACCTCTTCCTGCCGATCCGAGCGCAGTGGGGCTCCAAAGCCGTCAATCCACAGGTCTGCATCTCGATCATGCGCAGTAAGCCAAGATTCAGTGAAAGCCATGACGCAGCAGTTCTTAAAATCCTTCTGGTAACGTACATTGCCTTGAATTTCATCCACCTTGTTTCTCACAGACTGTGCATTCCCAAAAATTATCGAAGGAAGAGGAATGTTACCAAACTGATGTCTCCTAAGGCGCAATTTCACACCTCCACGTCTTCCACGCTTCCTTCTGCCACCTCTCTTTTCACCGCTGTGTCCGTCTCTCAAAATAAAGTCCGGCAGTTGCAGTTTGGGCTCAATCACAGACGCTGCATCAGCTGTGTTTAAGCGTAGCAACACGTCCCTGGAATATTGTATTCTGCCCGCTATTCTGCTCGCCATGGAGCCGAACGTGTTTACCTCAGAAACATCTTCATTTAAAAACTGCATTTTGTGTTTACTTGTGTTATCTTTGTGTAATATTTAAATTTGTTTGATGATCTGAAAAGTGTGTGACAAACATACAAAAAAATGAGAAATCAGGAAGGGGGCAAATACTTTTTCACACCACTGTATATACACTACCGTTCAAAAGTTTGGGGTCACTTAGAAATTTCCTTATTTTTGAAAGAAAAGCACTTTTTTTCAATGAAGATAACTTTAAACTAATCAGAAATACACTCTATACATTGCTAATGTGGTAAATGACTATTCTAGCTGCAAATGTCTGGTTTTTGGTGCAATATCTAGATAGGTGTATAGAGGCCCATTTCCAGCAACTATCACTCCAGTGTTCTAATGGTACAATGTGTTTGCTCATTGCATCAGAAGGCTAATGGATGATTAGAAAACCCTTGTGCAATCATGTTAGGTCTGCAATGCTGTAATTGCTGCAAATGGAGGGTTCTTTGACGAAAGCAAAGTTTGAAGGAAAAAATTATTATTTCAAATACAAATCATTATTTCTAACCTTGTCAATGTCTTGACTATATTTTCTATTCATTTTACAACTCATGGTGGTAAATAAGTGTGACTTTTCATGGAAAACACAAAATAATTGTCTGGGTGACCCCAAACTTTTGAACGGTAGTGTATGTGTATGCTGCAGCGCAACCACTAGTTATGGGTACAGTTTTGGTTGTTTAAAAGCCAATTTTTACAATGAGTTTTAGAAGTGTTTAGTGTGGTACATTCTCTGATTGCAGGTGGTATATTATTCCAGATCTTGGTGCTCCTCACTGATGGCACAGATTAAGAAAATGTAGTGCGTCTGTTGGGGACCTCACAGTCTCCTCTTGTGATTGCTCTGGTGGTTGTACTGGTGACAGTTCTCAGTTTAACATATTCTCCCGGTGGGGGGTGGGGGGTGGCATAGCCATTTAATATTTTATAGATTGAACAGGCAAATTTGAGAATTTTATAATTTTCAAGAGACAGAAGAATGTGACAGCAATGATGTGTGGGATCTTTCTTGTCAAGTATTTTTATGGCTTTTTTTGTATAAAGATTCAGTGGGTTTGATTATGGTTACACCAGTGAGGGACCAGTTGGTAAAATGTAATCGATGTGTGAGAAGATCATTGCATGGAGAAACATTTTGGCCACATTAACTGTCGGCGATGGTCTAATTTGTTTAAAATTTCTTAGATTGAATTTGATTATGTTTGAGATTTTGTGATGATCAGGTAAGCGTGCTCCCCCTCCCCTCCTGTGTGTTTTCCCTCTGTCTGTTTCGCCGCTCCGGAGCTGATCAGTGCACCTGTGTGATTGGACACACCTGCTGCTTCCTCGTTTGCCAGCGTATGAAAGAGCCAGTCTGTGAATGCTTCTCCGCTGGATGGTTGGGTATTGCTGCCTCAAAACAACTGATGTTAATGTTGTTTGGCATTTATTCTCTCCAGTTGTCTTACCTTGTGTGTCCTCACTTCCTCAGGTTTGCTGCCATCTCAGCGGTGTGTCTCCGGGGCTGCGCATACTCACCTGAACCACTCATTTCACCAAGACAACTCCTACTCCACCCAGGTCTGCCCATTCATCTACTCCATCCTGGCATCTCCCTTCATCTGCCTTCCTGCTGGTCATCTCCCCACCAGCTCCTACCATCTCATACTGGAGTCCACAGCCGGGCCCTCTGCTTGTGTAGTAAGCCTCCTCTCTTCCCCTTTGATATTCTCCCTTTCTTACTAATTCTTGGTATCAATCATTTCCCTTTTTCCTCTGTTGCAGGCTGTGTGCTGCTCCAGCGTGCCCACTTGTGTTTCGTGTTTATTAAGTTTGCGTTGCTGTGCATTTTTGTCTACTTGTGTTGTTTTTAGTGTATTCATTAAGTTTGCATTGTCGTGCATTTTTGTGTTTAATAAACTGTGCTAAACGTTACCACCTGAGTCTGAGTGTTCATCCGGTGTTGCTTGTTCTGCGTTTGGGCCTCTGGGTATTAAATCATGCCAGAACGGTCCAGCCAGGATCGAGGCTCAGCGGGCGCTTCACCAGGTGAGCAGTCAGCACTTTCCCGTTTAGATGCCACGAAGCGTCAAGTTATGTTTTTGTCCGAGCAATTACAAACTATTACTCAGCAATTGGCCATGGTTACCGACCATCTGTGCCGACTTCCTGGAGTGGCGTCTCCTCCTGCACCTGCTGCTCTGACAGCTCCTCTTATCCGCCGGACTATTTCCATCCCCTCTCCTGCCCCGTACGTAGGAGTGGTGAGGGGATGTAAAGGTTCCTGCTCCACTGTTGACTTTATTTCCAGCAGGTGGCGGGGGAATATAGGGAAGATTTGTCCAAAATTCAATTCATGACCCTGTTACTCTGAGACTGGGTGCATAAATGGGCTCAGTCCATTTTAAGTAGTCCGGAAGGGCCCCATTACACATACGACCAGTTTGTGCAGGAATTCACCTGAGCATTCGACCATACAGAGAGCGAGGGTAATATCGCTAGCCAGATGATGGGACTCCAGCAGGGAAATCGGTCGATTGCCGATTTCTCGGTCGAGTTCCGGGTCGTCGTGGCAGACTCTGGATGGAATGACATTGCTCTACGCAGCGCTTTCCTCTGGAGTCTCAATTCCAGCCTCCGCGATGAACTGGCTATCTGCACTAATCCCTCCTCTCTGGATGAACTAATTGAGCAAGCTATAGCCCTGGATAATTGGTACCGTGAGTGCACGAGGGAGCAGAGGGCTTCTGCTTCCTTGTCTGCGTCACGTCTGTATCCCCTGTCCTCTCGAGCTGCCAGGTTGGCTTCTCCACCGGAGCCCATGGTCCTTGGTCAGACTCATCTGACTCTGGAGGAATGCCGGCTCTGGGAGAAGGCGGGGGCTTGTATGTATTGCGGTTCTACTGAGTACACACTGCTCCATTCGGCCAAAAGATCTGGCTTGTCAGTAACCGTGGGGGAAGGGGGTCTCTGGTAGGCGGATCTTCTCCAAATCCTCCTAACAGTTTTACACTTCTGGCCCTCATTTAGTTACCGGGGGCCGAGTGTAAAACCTCAGCTCTCATTGATTCTGGAGCTGAGCAAAGTTTCATCCTACAGGGTCTGGTCCAAAAATTTAAGATTCTCACCAGGAACCTCCCGTTACCTTTAAATGTCTCAGCTCTTTCTGGCTGTAGACTTGCCATGGTTACCCTCCAAACCGAGACCATCTCCATTATTTTGTCCGGTAATCACCGCAAAACTATCCAGTTTTTTGTCTTACCTAATTCATCTGCACCAGTGATTTTGGGGTATCCGTGGCTTCACAAACATAATCCTTTTATTAACTGGGATCAGGGCTCCATTTCTTCCTGGAGTCCCTTTTGTCTCTCATCATGCCTCTGCTTTGCCGTGTGTTCGCCTACTCTTGTTACGACCCGAGCGCTGGGTTCTGATGGCGCTCGGGCTAAGTTCAACTCGCTGCCGGCCTTGACAGCTGTGGGCTGTATTCTGGTCTCACTGGGCTCTTATTGTGAAGGTGCTTGGTGGGGCTTCCGCCTGTCAAGGTTGGTCAGCTGTGTGTCATTACTGCTCGTTCGCCTTCATAAAGCGGGCACTAGCGACAGTAATGTTGCAGGAGTATTGCCAACACTTTGTCAAGCCTTATCAGAGCGTCGTTTTGACCTTCATGTCAGGTTCGTGTCTTTGCCATGTCACAGTTTGGCTCGTAGTGGCTGGGGTTAGCCCTGCGAGCCCATGTATTGATTTATGTGTGTTTTTGCCGAGAGCGGCTCACAGTCTTGTCCTGTCTCGTCTTGTGTGTAAATAAACCATCATCGCAAAACTCACTGGTGGACTCTTGGCGTCTTATGGTGATCCGCGAGGATCACCGCATGACAACTCTTCCTATTTCCTCCCCTCCGGTCAAGTCACCGGATCGCAATCTCGAGCCCGAGGTCTATCATGACCTTGGGTAGGTCTTTAGTAAGTCTAGGGCCCTCTCTTTACCACCTCATTGGTCCTATGACTGTACTATAGATCTCCTTCCGGACGCGTGACTGCCATCCAGTCGGCTCTACAGTTTGCCTGGGCCAGAGACAGAGGCGATGGAGAGTTATATCAAAGACTCCCTGAGTGCTGGTCTTATCCGTCTGTCATCTGCTCCTCTCGGCGCGGAATTCTTTTTTGTGGGGAAGAAACTGCGGCCGTGCATTGATTATTGCGAGCTGAATGCTATTATCATTAAAGATAAATACCCGTTGCCGCTTATTAATTCGGCTTTCGAGCTGCTTCAGCATGCGCACGTGTTCACCAAACTCGATTTCTGCAACGCATACCATCTAGTTCACATATGCAAGGGAGAGGAGTGGAAGACAGCCTTTAAAACACATCTGGGGCAGTTTGAGTATCTGGTCATGCCCTTTGCGCTGACCTGCACTCCAGCTGTCTTCCAGCGGTTGATAAATGACGTCCTCTGGGACATGGTGAACCACTTTGTTTTTGTTTATCTAGATCAGGGGTCACCAACCTTTTTGAAACCAAGAGCTACTCCATGGGTATCGAGTCATGTGAAGGGCACCAACTTGACACACTCCTCTAAAATTGACCCCTGATTGCTGGGGTCTTTCTGCAACTGTGGGGGTTCCCCCCTACAGTTGATAGTGCTATGAGATGACTGTTGTTGTGAAATGGCGCTATATAAATAAAGTTGAATTGAATTGAATTGAATTGAAAATTAAAATAACAAATTGTATATATATATACACACACACACACACACACACACACACACACACATATATACTGTATATATACATAAATAAATAATTATCAATAACTTAGAGTGGGTAACAGACAAGATCAATATTCAACACTTTATTTTTATTAATCTCAGCAATTGTTCAGATGATCACTTCTACATTTCATTAAAAACATGTCCAGTTTTCACCAGTCCCTTTTAACCATAAAAAACTAAACCCTTTTAATTCATGAACTATGTTGAACCATGTTTGAAAAAGTTATGCAACATTTAAGAAAAATCAACTTTCATATTGAATAAATCTTATCACATTTTTAACTGAACAAATTTGCTGCAATTCTGCTCAAAATCTGTCACATTTAATAAACACACTTTTGTGTGTTCTTCTTCACTGGAATTATATCCATACAGTTCTTGCCAAGAATCATGCTGAGTAATAACCAGCACCGCGGCAGCAGTTTACCCTTGGCCGCGGGATCGCGGGGATCATGGGTTCGATCCCTGCCCCCGGCCAACAGTGATCTGTGTGGAGTTTGCATGTCCTCCCCGTGTTTGCGTGGGTTTCCTCCCGCATGCCAAAAACATGCAGGTTAGGGAGTTAAGGCTTGTCACCGGACTGCAGAACAAATCTACCTACGGGTACAAAAAAAAAAAAAAGAGTGGGCAGCAGTTTCATGACGCGTATTGAAGTTTTTTTTTTTTCCAAAACTTTATTGAGAACAAGGTCCACATAGTGCCGCTTCGCCGTCTCCCCGCAAATGAAACACACGCAGCTTCCTTTCACGGTAGGAAAAAAGAACTCTTCCTCCCGCTCACTTTGAAAATGATAAATTTTCTGTCTTTTTTTTTTTTTTGCCATGTTTTTGGGCTAGGAAACTGCACTGCGGTCACCATCTTCACTGCCCGCTAGCTTACTCTCCACAAGCGCGAAGGTTTTGTCATGCGCACGATACTGACCTTTGAACTAGGTCAGAGTTCACCTTAACTTTACGTATAATAAACATATTTTCATTTTTTTTTAATTTTTAAGACATTGTCATTTTAAAATCTATATAAATGCAAGTGTGATTTTAAAAAATAGCAGCAGAAAAAATTACATCTTAGACGCAGCTCACTTGCGAGTTGTGCTATTTTTAGAACAGGTCTGCGGGCGACTCATGTGGTCCTTGAGGGCGACATGGTGCCCGCGGGCACCGCGTTGGTGACCCCTGATCTAGATGATATCCTCATTTTTTCCCACACGCTAGAGGAGCACACAGTCCATGTCCGGGCAGTCCTGCAATGACTGTTAGAGAAACAACTCTTTGTGAAAGCCGAAAAATGTGAGCTTACTTCCAGCTCCACTTCTTTCCTGGGGTTTATTGTGGCCGAAGGTGCATTAAAAGCCAACCCAGCAAAAGTGAAGGCGGTGGTAGACTGGCCTACCACCCCCCAGTCCAGGAAGCAGCTTCAGCGCTTCCTGGGCTTTGCCAACTTCTCCCATCGATTTATTCATAATTATAGCAAGGTAGCCCTGCCATTAACTCAACTCACTTCTACCAAGATCCCATTTAAATGGTCTGAAGCAGCCGAACAGGCTTAAGGCCTTCTTCACAGACACACCCATTCTGGCTCAGGTCGACCCCCAATCCCAGTTTGTGGTCGAGGTTGATGCGTCTGATATGGGGGTGGGCACTGTCCTTTCCCAGTGCTTCGGTTCCGATCAAAAGCTTCATCTGTGCACGTATTTCTCTCGGCGGTTAAACCCAGCCAAGAGGAATTATGACATAGGAGACCGTGAGCTGCTGGCTATCAAGTTAGCATTAGAAGAGTGGAGGCACTGGCTAGCGGGAGCAACCCAACCTGTTATAATCTGGACAGATCACAAAAACCTAGAATATCTCAGATCTGCCAGACGGTTAAACTCTTGTCAAGCCCGGTGGGTGTTGTTTTTTTTCAGGTTTAACCTCTCCATTACCTACCGTCCTGGGTCTCGTAATGTCAAGACCGACGCTCTCTCTCACCAGTTTTCCTTCAACTCCTCTTCTTCCTCTCTTTCTGCAGCTGCTGCTTCTCCTCCGGAGAGTATTCTGCCTTCCTTCTGTGTTTTAGGAGCCCTCTCTTAGGAAATTGAGCAGAGGGTCCGGCAGGCCCAGTCCTCTGAACCCATCCCTGAGGGAGGCCCAGCGAACCTACATTATGTCCCCTTTGCCCTCCGCAGTGAAGTCATCCAGTGGGGACACACCAGTTTTTTCACCTGTCACCCTGACATTCCCTGGACAGTTGAACTGCTGCAACGAGTTTTTTGGTGGCCAACTCTCAGGACGGATGTTCAGGACTATGCTAAAGCATGCCAGGTTTGTGCCACCAATAAATCTGATTTTTCACCCCCATCTGGCCTCCTTCATCCCCTACCTGTCCCTAGTCGCCCCTGGTCACGCATTGCCATAGACTTTTTTACGGGTCTCCCTCCATCTCAAGGCAACACTGTCATATTCACCATTATTGACCGTTTTTCCAAAGCTATCCATTTAGTTTCCCTGTCCAAATTACCCTCTGCTGCCAAGACTGCCAACCTCCTCACTCTCCATGTTATGCGTCTGCATGGGATTCCAATGGACATCGTTTCGGACCGAGGGCCACAGTTTACCTCGCAGGTCTGGAGAGCGTTCTGCCATTCCCTGGGTACCACCATCAGCCTCACATCCTGGTATCCGCAAAGTAACGGTCAGGCTGAGCGTGCCAACCAGTCTTTGGAGGCCACCCTGAGGTGTGTAGCGTCCTGTAACCCAACAACCTGGAACTTCCACCTGACCTGGGTGGAGTATGCACATAATTCTGCCATCTCCTCCGCCACCAGCCTGACGCCCTTTGAGGTTTCTATGGGGTACACTCCACCATTATTACGTATGGTGGAGAGGAAGATTGCTGTGCCATCCGTGGAGGCCCAGGCTTGTCACTGTAGCCATCTGTGGAGGTCCACTCAGGCTGCTCTTCTCCGTTCATCCAAGCGGAATCGCCTCTACACCAGCGTGCGCTGGCACCCAAGTACACCGTGGGTCAAAAGGTCTGGTTGTCTGCCGAACAGGTGCCAATGAAGACGGAGTCAGCTGTCACCGTGCTTTCTGGGCCCGTATCCCATCTCATGCATCATCAATAATGTCACTGTTCAGCTCAAGCTACCTCCAATTCTCCACATCCACCCGACCTTCCACGTGTCACGGATTAACCCCCTCTCTGCCAGCCCCCTGTGTCCTCCCCCGGAGCCTCCTCCTTCTCCCCGGGTCCTTGATGTCCATACCACTACACTGTCCAGAGGATTCTGGACGTCCATCATCGGGGCCAGGGTCTTCAATATCTGGTCCACTGGAAGGGTTATGGACCAGAGGAGAGGTCGTGGATCCCCGGGTCATATTTCCATGATAAGGGTATGGTTCAGGCTTTCCATCGGGCGTATCCTAACAAACCCGAAGGGACGCCAGGAGGTGCCCCTTGAGGGGGGGCACTGTGATGATCAGGTGAGCATGCTCCCCCTCCCCTCCTGTGTGTTTTCCCTCTGTCTGTTTCCCGACTCTGGAGCTGATTAACACACCTGCGTGAATGGATACACCTGCTGCTTCCTTGTTTGCCAGCATATATTGTAAAAGAGCAAGTCTGTGAATGCTTCTCCACTGGACCGTTGGATATTGCTGCCTCAGAACAACTGATGTTAACTGTTTGAGTGTGACTGTCGCCAAACTGTGACATAACCCCTAGTGGTCAATAGTGGTAAAGATTTTTTTCAAGAAACTAGTCTGATCAGATGTCAGAACTTTCCAAGGCTATAACTTTAAAGTGGTAAGCGATAATGGCTTACTGTCAATTAGAAAGATGTAGAATATGATCCAAAGTTTCAGATAGGAATAAATTTACACATCCAATTTGCATAATTCCACGTGCATAATTCATTACTGGTCAAAAGTGGACTTTGGGCATATTTACACAAAGAATGGTTCTGCTTTACGTCACCATTTCTTGTATGGGCTTTTTTTCTTATCTTTAAAGTATTTAAAGTATATGAACCAGAAATTCAGTAGAATGTACACAAACTGGAATACAATCAGACCTACCACTGGTGGAGTGTTGATGGTGGCGTGTTCATTTGTCCACTCTTGTCATCTATGATCATTATTTTGTCTTCTGCCAGGCAGTTTTGCTTTCTCTTCCACATCCAGAAAGTCTCACATGAATCTTGCTATTTCTTCCACCACAAATTCCGTCATAAATGCCGTGATTGTTTGCAATTTCATTCAAAAACACCGCTATCATCCTACTGGCGACCGGACATATTTAGCTGTGGAGGTCTTCTTCTTCTTCTTCTTCTCCATTTCTTAACCCCTTGCACTCCGGGCAATTTTCCTAAAAATGCCAAAAAATAATGTGCCCAAAGTAAATCGAAAGCTGTTATTCAACCCTTTGCAGCATCTTCATGGGGTTGGTCTCATTTAAAAGAAAACACTTTGAATTTTTTGGCAAAAAAAACATAATCTCTCTACGTGCTCCGGCCACTGAGTTACAGTCATCTAAACATACTGAACTTGAAGAAAATAAATTTGGACATGGTGTTTTTTTGGATACAAATGCTTGCAAATAACACACAGCTGTCCGATCCGGCTGGAAAATGCAACAGAAATGTAGAACCAAGTGTTATCAAGCTGAGATCCAAATTTGGTAACAATACCACAAAAAATGAATATTTTACACAGCTTTGTTCTCAGGCTGTTCCCAGGCGTTTTGGAACTGTGCCAAATTGTGCCAAATGGCACAGTTCGGAAAAACGTCTGTAACTTTTGAATAATTCAATGTAGAATCTTCATTTTAGGCTCTAATGAAAGGTCACACTCAGGGCTGTGTCTGTGTGTATGTGTGTGTGTGGGGGGGGTCGTCCCCCCCCGCTACCAAGGACGGAGTTCGGCCCTCGCTATATGACAGATTACACTAGTTGCATGTTTCCACAGCAACGCTGTCACAGCGGCTTCCCCCCCCGCTACTGTGTGTGTGTGTGTGGGGGGAGGTTGTCCCCCCCCCGCTACAGAGGACGGCCATCGCTACATGAAGGAATAGACTCATATGTCTATGTGACGACCGCTGCGCAGTCAGCGCGGCTTCCCCCTGCGGACCGGGGGCGTTTGGACTGTGAACGCCCCCCCCCCGCTCCTCTTCTGCAGCGGGAAGGGGGGGGGTGTTCACGGTCCGAACACGGCAAATGAACCGTTTATCGCGGCGCACGAAGTACGAAGTGCGTGCGCCGTACAGTTGTAATTTACCGATCGGTCAAAAGTCATTTTTGGATTACAGTTTTCAGGGAGAAATAATAATTTAGCTTATAACACCTTACCTCTTCACAGCAGCAGAGTCCTGGCGAACTTCTCTTCCCCATTGTCAGACGAACGCGACACTGGTCCGCTCGTGGATCCCGATCAAAACATAATTCCAATATTGCGGTTTTGGTGAATGATTTACGACCTTCGTCGTCGGCCTCCGTCGGTCTATGATGATGGAAGAGAATCCTAAACACTCTGCTGGAATTAAATAAAATAAATAAATAAACCACTGCCTGTGGCTGCTGAAGCAGTCTCTCTTCACCCAGCTTTTAGACAACAGCTCAGCGAACTTCTGTGCTTCAGTTGGCTCGCAGCCGTTGGCAGGCGGGTCCTTCTGGCTAGATTTTCACTCATTGGCTCTTCATGGTTTCAGAAACTCAATTCAAGGCTCTTATTAGTCGAATGACAGGTCAATCAGATGAACTAATCTGTTCTGTGTCTGCAGCTTTTTTTTCCAGTGGCGCTTGGAGGCCAGCACCATCTCCATCTGCACCATCATCAGTATATCATGCGTCATGCGTCCGAGCACGCACGAGTGCGCTCTCGTGCGCCCTAGGACGCAGAGACTTGCCCGCCCGCGGAACAACGGAGCGCAAGTGGTTAAAGAAGAAGATTCTTCTTCTTTGGTGTGTTCCGTGTCCTCCAACGCTTGTCTGCCATCTTGGGTATGGGCATGATACCACAAATGGTCCATAGAGCCGGCAGTGTTTTTGGCAGGTGATTACAACTTGACAGACGCAATGCTGCACTGTGCCACTAGGGGCGCGCGATGTATTCACACTGAAAGGGTTAATGTTGTTTGGCGTTTGTTCTCTCCACTTGTCTTACTTTGTCTTCTCCTCCTCAGGTTTGCTGCCATCTCAGTGGTGTGTCTCCGGGGGTGCGCACGCTCACCTGAACCACTCATCTCACTAAGACAACCCCTACTCCACCCAGGTCTACCCATTCATCTACTCCATCCTGCCATCTCCCTTCATCTGCCTTCCCGCTGGTCATCTCCCCACCAGCTCCTACCATCTCATGCTGGAGTCCACAGCCGGGCCCTCTGCTTGTGTAGTAAGCCTCCTCTCTTCCCCTTTGATATTCTCCCTTTCTTACTAATTCTTGGTATTAATCATTTCCCTTTTTCCTCTGTTGCAGGCTGTGTGCTGCTCCAGCATGCCCACTTGTGTTATGTGTTTATTAAATTTGCGTTGCTGTGCATTTTTATCTACTTGTGTTGTTTTTAGTGTATTCATTAAGTTTGCATTGTTGTATGTTTTTGTGTTTAATAAACTGTGCTAAACATTATCACCTGAGTCTGAGTGTTCATCCGGTGTTGCTTGCTCTGCATTTGGGGTTCTGGGTATTAAATCACAACAGATTTTTTTAATGCGTTTTTTAAAGGTTAATGAGGAGACTAAAGTCATGCTGAGGTACTTAAATTCCTTGACTAGTTGCAGCTCCTCTCCTTTTAAGAAAATGTTTAAGTTTGTGATATTTGATCGTTGTTTGGTGAACATCATGCAAACAGTTTTTTTAGTGTTTAGTAGGAGACATGAATTATTCAGCCAGTCATGGATTTGGGTCATTGCTGTTGTAAGAATACAGGAGGCTTCTTGTGTGTTTTTTTGCAGGTGTGAATATTACTGTGCCATCTGCATGTGTGTGAGAGCATGAGGGTGTGAGTGCGTGAGAGTGAGTGTTTTTGCTGGTGGGGGAATGGCACCTCCTGGGCACGTGGGCTCCCTTGGATTGGGGGAGCTGGAACCCCGTGGGGCTCCCTGCACCTTTCTGCGGCCTTTCCTGGGCATGGGGGCCTGGGGGCTTCTGGGCGTGAGTCGGTGGTGCTGGGGTGGGCGCGGGTCCGCTGCTGGGGGGAGGGAGATGCCGGGGGCACGTGTCAGTGTCTGGCCCGGGGGCGGGGGGGGGGGGCATTGTCCTTCTGGTGGCTAGGGCCTGGGTGCTGGTGTTGGCCCTGCTGGGGGGACAGGGCTGCACCACGCCGGTCTCCCTTGACCGTCCCTCCTGGGGCGGTTGCATAGCTGTCCTGGGGCTTGCTGGCTTCGGGGCATTTGTGCTATGTGGGGGTTGGTGGCGCTGTCTTGCTTGCTTGGCATTTCCGGGCGGGGGGGGGGGGGTGCTGTGAACTGCCACCCTCTTTGTATGTTTCCTAGCTAACATGCATACACTCACTTTGAGCGTGCTCTCATACACATGCATGCACACACACATATGTTCTTTTACAGGTGCAGATACCAGACTCGTGATGAGACCTTTTCAGAAGAAGAAACAGTTTATCTTCTGTTTGTTTCAGTTGTCAGTTTGTTTGTTTTTTCTGTTTGTTCCTCACTCTTTTCTTTGCCCCTCCCCACCCCTCCCTTTCCCATTTTCCCCCTGTCGGGTCTATCAGGGGTAAAACAATTTAAATAAAGTATTAAAGGTTGTTACAAGAGGAGTCTAAAGATAATAAACAGTACATAGATATGTGCTGTACAAAGCTCATTTTGGCTAAGTAAATGTGTTTGTCACAATAAGGGAAGCAGATTTCTGTTCTGCTTACAGTACCTAGCTGCTTGACAGGACAAGGGGAAAGAAAAAAAATACACGAAAAGCTGCAAATTTATGAAAAAAGATACAATTTCACATGAAAAAATCTTTATAGCAAAAGCCATTACATCTGAATATAATGATAAATGTAAAATAGCCTACTGCCTTGCAATGCACTTGATTTATAACATCATGAATATATAGTATTTTTAATGGAAAATAAAATTTGACCCAAAGGACACCGAAGCTGGGACTCAAACTCACAGACTCTTACATCAGAGTCCAGCACTCTACGCATGTCACTAATTCTGTGCTACTTATCGAGATGTGCTATCCTGTGTCTTTGTGCATGCGCCTTCATCTTTGGGCTGGAGCGATGCAAGACACATTGTGGACCGCAGACCGGTAAACCGGGTGGTAACAGGGATGGTTATTAGAGTGACTAAGATCTGAAGAAAATAACAATATAAGCCGTGCTAGATTCAAGCTTCCTATTTCCGATATTAGCTTGGGGGCTAATAGCTCACTTCCATATACATGACAGACAGCTAGGTGGGCCAGTAATAGAGCAGTGGGCTGGTCTCAAGGATGGCGGTGGGTTGGCTTTTTCTAAACATGATGTTATGATTTCCACAAAAAGGTCAAAAATGTTTCTGGCATTTCTGGAAGAGAAAAGTGTGATAAAGGCTGTGTTTTTTTTTAAAGAGAAGTGACTGTTTTGAAAATTTTGGGATAATTAGGTGACCAGTAGACTGATTTCAGGCAGTTAAAACCTACAAACACACCATTTTTCAGTCAGTGACCCCTTTAAAATGAGTGTGTACAGTCATGTGAAAAAATTAGGACACCCTGTATAAGCCTGTGTGTTTTATTGACAAATTTGGACATATGGATATTTAATATCAATGTTATAAATACTGGGAGATTCATGTAATACAACTAAACAATTAAAAATGAATTAAAGACTTTTTTCAAATTTTCTGTAAAATGTAATTCTAAACAAATAGTGAGGAATAAATTAGGACACCCCCATCTTTTTTAGGACACCCCCACATTCATTTCCACTTTAAATGGCTAAAATTGTTATAAACTCCCCATGCGCACTACAGTTGCACATGGTGGAGAGAAGGAAGAATGAGGATTTAAATGCAAGGATTCACCAAACACACATTTATTGACATGAAACAGTTCAAAACATAAAGACTTACAAAAACGTAGTGATGTACACAA
This sequence comes from Pholidichthys leucotaenia, assembly GCA_020510985.1. Lineage (NCBI taxonomy): Eukaryota > Metazoa > Chordata > Actinopteri > Cichliformes > Pholidichthyidae > Pholidichthys > Pholidichthys leucotaenia. The sequence continues at coordinate 309,810,106 of CM035837.1, read as the reverse complement.
AATGGCTGACTCCGAAGCGACCAGCGGGCAGACCACTGTGTATTGTGGCCACAGGAAAATATACTATACAATATAGGCGCGCTCGGAAGAGCGGGGAAGACAGCAGGAAGCTCAACAACTCAGGGGGAACGCAAACTGGGCACAGCCTAAGCGTAGCAGTTGTGCTGCGGGAAGGAAATGCTGCCAGAAGTGTAGCAGAATACTGCAGGGGAAGAAACGCTTCTGGTCAGCGTAGCAGCAAACCACAAAAAGAAACGCTAACAATTTACTCACAAGTTGGAGCAGTCCCAAAAAGTCCAGCTCTCCAGGCGAGCGCAAATAATATTCCTTCCTGATGTGACGATCTCCCCGTGAAGAGCAGGAGTGACTCGTTCAATGACCCAGCGGCGTCTGTCTAGCGACAAGCTGCTTAAATCCAAACGCCGCTGGCCACACAAATTGGGAACACCTGAGGCGTGGGAACGATAATTACCGGGGCTGGAACAGCTAGTGGAATATGGAGAGTGAGGGGGCGTGGCAGGACCGACAGACTGTCAACAGTGTGGGAAAAAGATCAGAGGCTGACCTAACAACTGCCGGTCAGGCAGTGGCTAAGATGATGGAAAAAATACACAAAAAGCACATAAACAATGAAGCCAAAACCCACAGAGAGATCAGGGCTGAGCCGGGGAAAATCAAGCTGGCTCGGCTCATGACAAAAATAAATGTTAAAAAATACAAATAAAAACAAAAACAAGGTTAGAAATAGATATGTGAACATTTCTTAATAAGAACTAAATATTTAATGGAGTGTCCTAATTTTTTCACATGACTGTAGATGGAATAACAAAAAACTAGTGTGTGATCATCATCATAATTAAAATGACGGGCAGTTATATGATGACTGTTAAACTCTCTCTATTTTAAAATAAGATACCAGCGCATGCTGTTTCCTCATGAGCTCCGGAGCTGCATGATTTCAAAGCACGCCACTGAAATAACATTAAACAATGCACTTCTGATAACAGACCTCTTTTTTTTATCAAAAGCAGATTTTCATGACATGGACTATCGTCATCACTCTATTAAAGCAAGAAATCTCTGTGTGTCTGTCACGTTTATAGGACATCATAGAACGGCCTATGATCTCTGCCTGAACATCATAGGACGTCCTATGAACTCAGGCATCATAGGACTCGTGATGCTGTCATAAAGATATGATGTCTGTATGACAGCACATAGACAAATGTGTCTTTATGATGTCATATGGCTCAAAATTGACAAGATGAATAAGTCACAGGGCCAGTTTTTACAGCGCGTTCGTGTTTTCTGCACAACAGATTTCTGCAGCCATGGCCAATTCTACATTGCTGCGAGCAGAGTTGCCAGATCAAGCAGTCTTCATATTATTGCTCAAGATGAAGAAACTAAGCAAAAGCGTTGCTTTCTTAGCAATGTCGTTTTTAAAGAGGTGCTGACACAATAAAAATGTGAAACCTTGAAGAATGCCAGTCTACACTACAAATGTGTAAAATGCCAAGCAAAGCACTGATTTTCTCCGGGTGCTCCAGTTTCTTGGTTTCTACGGGCATGCATGGGCCTTTCTGAACAGGGTCGAAAGCCACTTTTTGCTCAGATCTATTTTCTTGATCCTGCCCATGAACTAGAATTACGATGCACCTATCCCTCAACCAGTGGTCTGAACGAAGAAGAGGATGACCCGCCAGATGGAGAGCAATAGAATGAGGAGAACTTCTGCATGTCAGAAAAGATGCCATGTGTCATAAACTCTCCGTGCGCTATGGTAAAGTGCACGGAGAAGAAGAAGGATGGAAGGATTTAAGCGCAGTGTTTCACCATACACACATTTATTGACATAAACTGTTCACAAATAAGGATGAACAAGTAGGTTACCATACAATATGAATGCGCTCGGGAGAGCGGGGAGGACTACGGGGAGTTCAACTTACTCCGGGGGAACGCAAACTGGGCAACAGCCTAAGCGTAGCGGTTATGCTGCGAGAAAAAACGCCACCAGAAGCGTAGCAGAACCACTGCAAGAGGAAACACTTCTGGTCCAGCGTAGCAGCAACCGCACAGGGAAACACAACAGCTTGTGTGAGTGTAACCACATTTCAGTAAAACACATGATACTACACTCACGATATTCCTTTTGCATCCTGACCAGCGCTGTAAGCTCATCTACCTTGTTCCCTAGCGACCTCATGTTACCCGTGATGAATATCGGTACTGCCGGCTTATGTTTTCTTCTCCTCCTCCTCACCTTGGCTCTAGCTCTTCACCTGCAGTGTCTCCTTTTCAGCTCATCCGGTATCGGGGGCTTTGCTCCATGCAGCAGCGCTGGCCTCCCCAGCACAATCAGCTGGTTGCGTGTGTAAACAATGCATTCGCCCTCACCTCTGTTATTCTCCATTGCCCCGAGGAAGAAAAATAAAGACGAGGAGAAAAATAGACAAACTAGGTCCAGTCATTAATCCAAGTCTTACTACCAAGGCCTAATGAAAAGAAACACCATAGAATACACAAGAATAAGCTAATAAAGACCAAAGACACGAGAGAGCTGCTGTTATGGCTGCTTCTGCTTACGGCGCTGAAAAAAGTGGTTCATCATTAAACTTTACTTACCTGGTGCTCTGATAAAAAGCAAGCTCCATGCTGGTGTCTCTTTAGCTTAGCTGTTGCTAATGCTGCTCTGAGACGTGTTCTGGAACGTGTGTTCTGAGTGGCTTTTTTTGTGCAGCGCTTCTTGTGGGTTGTGTATCATGCCAAGGTCTTGCCTTCCACTTTTGTTATAAAATCCAAAATTTGAGCTAACTTTGAGCTAACTACTTCCTAACTTTCAAAGCTGGCTGCAAATCTCACGAGACAAGATACGACTATCCCTGACAATAAGATAAGATAAGATAAGATAAGATAAGCCTTTATTAGTCCCACAACGGGGAAATTCCAGGATTGCAACAGCACAGGGATAGCAACACTCAATGGGCGCTTTTGTGCCATCTAGCTGCAACTCGCTGAAGATAACCTATGACTTTACTTGACTGGGTGCTTGCTTGGTGCCATGTAATGTACTGAAAATGCAACTGGTTGAATATTTCAAGAGAGTATGCAATTTTTTATATGAATATGTATAATTAATAAAATATCTATCACTGAACTGATCTTTTGTCCCACCCATACATTGTATACTGTTTTATTTACATTTTACACAATGTCCCAACTTCATTGGAATGGGGGTTTACTTGTGTATCATTGTATCATGTACTGTATAATTGGTTGCTTCTAAAAGTGACTGTCCAAGGTTGTGTTTCTCTACCTCCCCTCTACCCTTCTGTCTACTCTACTGTAAGACAGATTACCTCCTACTGATAATTATCAATCTTATGAAGAAACTGATAATGATCAGTGGATTCATCACTATGAACAACCCTCTTTCCACTCACCTGATCCATTTTTGAGTGGAAATAATACTGAAAATATGCCCCATAAATGTGTTTGTTACATATACAGTAAATGCATCAGTGGAGCCCTTGATGTCTGTGTGACAGTTTTCCTCTTTACATCCTACAGATATAGTGCACCGGGACTTGAAGCTAGAGAACATTCTGGTGAAAAATTCTCTTGATGAGGATAGTGGAAAGATTGATATCAAGGTAAAATGATGGCAAAAAAATATCTCAATAACTGCCTCTTGTCACCGTCTGCTGAACAGAGTTCAAGCCTCAGATGGACAGTTTCTTTTTTCCTCTTTTTACATACAGGCTTTTAACACTACCTCATTATTACTGTCTTCCTTTGGTCCTACTTTAAAGACCACCTTTAAAAAGAGAGACTAAACAGTATGTTTAAACAAATCACCTGCTGAGCACAGCATGCAGCATGCATTGATGGCGAGCCAGCCAAGGCAGATGCCTGGTTTATGCATGAGTTTGAAGAAGGCCAAGCTGCAACACAACTATCTTTGTCTGCTACAGATAAATGAGCACACACTTACAGTACGTGTTGTAAGAAAGTGTTGTGAGGGAAGAGCAAAATTTGTTTTCTTTGGTCTCTTTTTCCTGTCAGAATAATGTGATAACCTCCAACAGTTGGATGTATAACCTTAACACCAAATTACGCTGCAAAAACTGAAATCTAAGTAAAATAAAAAAAATAAAATAAATAATAAAATGAGGCTTGTTTTTGTCTAACAACATATTTCTTCTTCACATACAGTTTTTATATGAGAAAATTTCACTTGCTTCAAGATAATTTTACCTGTTTTCAAAAATTCTCTCCTTTGGCAGATTATTTTGCTTATTGTAAGTAATAAGATAAACATTTATTAGTCCCACAACAGGGACATTTACACTATCATATTCTTGTTTTTTTTAATCTTGTTTTTGAATGCTAAGCATTTACAGTGTAGCAGGTCACATAAATTTTCAACAGTCATTTTCATAAGCTCTAGCTTTTTCCTGACAAGAATTTGATATAAGATCTGTCAGTACGCCTTCTTGCTCTGTGCTTTTATCACTTTTTTCTTAAGTGTTTTTTCCACCTACTGCAGGTGGCAGATTTTGGATTGTCAGTGAAGACAGACGGTGTAGGGATTGAGAACATTATGACGGAGGCTTGTGGGACTCTTATCTACATGGGTAAGTTACCTGTATCTGCTACAGCATTCTCAGATGGCCACATGATCCCAGTTAATATAAAATTAGTAGCAAGTAGCGCTGGTGTTTGGCTGTGCTGCTGTGGGCACAAAAAACTACATTATTTTTACCACTTCTACCAAAAGTCACAAAAGTTTCATATTCATAGATGCTAATTTTTATTGTTTCTTCTTCTTCTTTAAGATTTGATTGCCGGTTGGCAACCAGCTTACAGGTGCATTACCGTCACGTACTTCACTCTATATCATCACTCTATTTGAGTACCATCTTTATCACTCTATATTATTTTTATTGTTTTATTGTTATGTAATTTTATAATTTACAAATGCACTGCACTGTTTAATAGCTTAAGACACTTGTTAAAATTCTGTTATGAAGAGCTTTTTTTCATTCAAATTTATCCTAAATTGCTTATTTATTTATTTATTTATTTTTATTTAACCTTTATTTATACAGGGAACATATATTTATTCAAAAAGATAAATATATTTTAAGTATTTCAAGCTGAAAAATGTATTTAATTGTATGGTAGACCATGAATTAAAAATTATTGGGGAGGGCGGGCTGAAAATTTCATAGGCTGAAAAGTTCATAGTGGTCAAATTTGAACAAATGGGGTTTATTTTTCAACATAGTCTTCCCCTTCGGTCCACACACTTCTTCCATCGGTGTTGCAGCGCTTGGATCCCTGCAGTTGAAAAATAAACCACATTTGGTCAAATTTGACCAGGATGAACTTTTCAAACCCCCCTTGTACATGTTTCATTGTGAACCATCCACCTGTGGATTTGCCTCATGCTATTGTGAGATGCTTACATATCTCTGGCCCTTGAGGAACCCTTTAGCAATACAATGAACAAGCAGCCTCTTGTTCATCATCATCACTTCCATCTAGGTGGAGTGGCTGCAAGTCTTTTATAGTGACATTGTTGGATGTTTCCAATTTCAATGTCTTCCTGATTTGAGTGGTCGACTCAACCATTTTGTTGAAATAATGAATAAAACAATGTAATTAATTAGTGCTGCATTTATGTTGTGATTTGTGCTGAAAGACTGTTCTTTTCACTATGTATTTTTGGGAAATTAACAATACTAATTTGTACTTAAAACAATGGCAGTGATCAGTGCTTATTTTTTTTCCCAGTTTGCACAGTTAAAAGAAGCTTTTAAATCATCTTTCTTGGCATTACAAAAAGTTGGTGGTTGACATTACTGATTTTGTTTGAAAGCAGCTGAGCTGTGACCTCAGATAACCTTTATTATGGTTGCTAATATCTCAAAAACGGAGACAGCCCAAATATATTTTAGCACAAATCAGGACAAACGTGCACTAACTAATGCTGCTGTATTTTATTATTTCAAGAAAATGGCTGAGCCATTTCTTCTGTCTGGAATACTCAGTTTCCTTCACTGAAATATACCTGTTTCTGTGTGATTCTTCAGAAGAAAGAGACAGAATCATTGCACAGTTTTTTTTTTGTTGTTTTTTTTTAAAATGAAGCTTATGTTCTAACTTGCTGCTATGTTCAATTTTGGTTTAAGATTTTAGGTTCAATTCAGATTGTAGCCGGCTTATGGACAGTTGCATAATTTTCATTTGTGGAGCTTACAGTGGTGTGAAAAAGTGTTTGCCCCCTTCCCGATTTCTAATTTTTTTGTATGTTTGCCACACTTAAATGTTTCAGATCATCAAATTTAAATATTATACAAAGATAACACAAGTAAGCACAAAATGCAGTTTTAACTGAAGGTGTTTATTATTAAGGGTAAAAAAAAATCCAAACCTACATGGCCCTGTGTGAAAAAATGATTGCTTCCTTGTTAAAACATCAAGTAACAGTGGTTTATCACATCTTTGGAAAGCTGAGTTCAATTTCTCTAGCCACACTCAGGCCTGATTACTGGCACACCTGTTCTCAATCAAGAAATCACTTCAATAGGACCTGCCTGACAAAGTGAAGTAGACCAAAAGATCCTCAAAAGCTAGACATCATGCTGTGATCCAAAGAAATTCAGGAACAAATGAGAAACAAAGTAATTGAGATCTATCAGTCTGGAAAAGGTTATAAAGCCATTTCTAAAGCTTTGGGACTCCAGTGAACCACAGTGAGAGCCATTATGCACAAATGGCGAAAACATGGAACAGTGGTGAACCTTCCCAGGAGTGGCCGGCCGACTAAAATTACCCCAAAAGTGCAGCAATGACTCATCCAAGACATCATAAAAGACCTCACAACAACATCCAATGAACTGCAGGCCTCACTTGTCTCAGTTAAGGTCAGTGTTCATGACTCCACCATAAGAAAGAGACTGGGAAAAAATGGCCTACATGGCAGAGTTCCAAGATGAAAACCACTGCTGAGCAAAAAAAGAACATAAAGGCTCGTCAGAGCCTTTACACAGTTTTGCCAGAAAACATCTTGATGATCCCCAAGACTTTTTGGAAAATACTCTGTGGACTGACGAGACAAAAGTTGAACTTTTTGGAAGGTGTGTGTCCCATTACATCTGGCGTAAAATTAACACAACATTTCAGAAAAGGAACATCATACCAAGAGTAAAATATGGTGGTGGTAGTGTGATGGTTTGGGGCTGTTTTGCTGCTTCAGGACCTGGAAGACTTGCTGTGGTAAATGAAACCATGAATTCTGCTGTCTACCAAAAAATCCTGAAGGAGAATGTCTGGCCATCTGTTCCTGACCTCAAGCTGGAGTGCATTTGGGTTCTGCAGCAGGACAATGATCCAAAACACACCAGCAAGTCCACCACTGAATGGTTCAAGAAAAACAAAATGAAGACTTTCGAGTGGCCTAGTCAAAGTCCTGACCTGAATCCGATAGAGATGCTGTGGCATGACCTTAAAAAGACGGTTCATGCTCGAAAACCCTCCAATGTGGCTGAATTACAGCAATTCTGCAAAGGTGAGTGGGCCAAAATTCCTCCACAGTGCTGTAAAAGACTTGTTGCCAGTTATCACAAATGCTTGATTGCAGTTGTTGCTGCTAAGGGTGGCCCAACGGTCATGAATGCTCCCCCTCCAGGGCAAAAGACAAACTCAAGCGCTTGACTGCAGTAAGGACCATTTATTAACAGAAAAGCATAACAGTCCAAAAAACAACAGTGTAGACATACAAAAAAGGCAACAAGAAAAACTTACAATGATGAGCTCCTCCAGGGCTGGATATCCCTGGAGGAATGGAGGGGGAGGTTGTCCATGGCACAGGTGAGCAGTCCAAACACAGTTGTGTCTGCCGCACCGATGGAGGGTGCAGCAGTCAAATATATGGGGGGGGGGGGCACTAATGAGCTGCAGGTGCAAGTGGCAGGGAGACCTAATTACCAACTGATTGCAGCTGAAGAAACCTGAAGCACGGCAATCAGCTGGTGAGTGTGTCAGGGAGATGAGGGCAGAGCTCTGCCATGAAACAGGAAAGTAAACCAAGACACAAGTACAGAACATAACCAAAAACAGACTTTACAGATAAATAATACTGAAACATAAAGTAAGGGTCTGAGCTCAGAGGAAATCTGAGCTCAGAACATGACAGAGCCTCTTCCTCAGGGGGTGGAGACCAGACACCCCAAAGAGACCCCCCCCTCCCCAGAGGGGGAATATAACCAAAAAACTACCCCGGGTAGGAGGAAGGGGGAACAGGCTAAGGAGGGCAAAAATGACACAGTGCATCACTCGCACCTGCACTCAGTCAGACCCCCAAAACCTCCACAGTCCCAAGGCACCAAAGTTCGGGTGGCCGGCCGAAGTCCCAGACCATCCAGACTGCCCGATGAAAAGAGTCCAGCAGCCTGCCGGAGAAAATGGGCCACCCAACCCACAGACTCAGTACATCAGGCAGCCGGCCTGAGTTTTTAAGCCACCAGGGCCGCAGGGATGACCCAGGAGGCGGTTGCCCAACAGGAAGGCCCAAGGATGGAAAGCTGGGCCGGAGGGGGGGAACCATGACGTCATCAGGAAGAGGAGGAAGAGGGACCACAACGACGTCTGGCAGAGAAGGAAGGGGGGCCACGACTGTGTCCTGCAGAGGAGGAAGAGAAACCCTGATGGTGTCTGGCAGCGAAGAAGGGGCCTCGGCATCCTCAGGCTGGCCGGCAGCATCCCCGATGACCCCGTGCTGGAGCACTGCAGCACCCTCGGTGGACCCCGGCTGGGCCAACGTTGCACCCTTGGTGGACCCCAACTAGGTCATTGTTGCACCCACGGTGGACCCCGGCTGGGCCAATGCTGCACCCTCAGTGGAACCCGGGCTGGAGTGTAGCACCCATGACGGGTCCATGCCGGAGTGCAGCACCCATGTCGAGCTAACACTGAGACGCAGCCCCCACGAGGGTCCCAGGCCTGGATGCTGCGCCCACGGAGACTCACGATAGCCTCAGGCAGGAGGGGAGCTGGATCCGGGATGACCTCAGTGGGGGAAGCTGGACCCACAGCGTCATCCGGTGGTGAGCCTGGATCCTCTGAGACATCTGGTAGTTCTGGAACATCTCCGGCGACCCTGGAAGGAAGCTCAGACAAAACACAAAACAAAGCAGGGTCAGGGTCGCCGGCAGCGGTGACCCTGACCAACTGATTACCAACTGATTGCAGCTGAAGAAACCTGAAGCACAGCAATCAGCTGTCAGGGAGATGAGAGCAGAGCTCTGCCATGAAACAGGAAAGTAAACCATAACACAAGTACAGAACATAACCAAAAACAGACTTTACAGATAAATAATAGTGAAATATAAAGTAAGGGTCTGAGCTCAGAGGAAATCTGAGCTCAGATCATGACACCAACCAGTTATTAGGTTTTGGGGGCAATCATTTTTTCACACAGGGCCATGTAGGTTTGGATTTTTTTTCCCTTAATAATAAACACCTTCATTTAAAAACTGCATTTTCTGTTTACTTGTGTTATCTTTGTATAATATTTAAATTTGTTTGATGATCTGAAATATTTAAGTGTGACAAACACACAAAAAAAAGAGAAATCAGGAAGGGGGCAAACACTTTTTCCACACCACTGCATATGTCTTTAAATTTTATTTTTTTTAGCTTCAAAACAGGTATTGACAGGTAGAGATTAAGACTACAAATCTTTTGATATACTGTATAACCTAATATGATAATAATAATAATGATAATTAATATAATAACAATATTAATATATAACTGTGTTTGTCTGTACTTTGCTCATTTTTCAAACACCAGGTGAAAATATTGATACAACTTGACAGCAGCTTCCATCCAACTGGAAGGCCTCCTTGGCATCAAATGAAGCATGTGACCACTTGTTACAGAGTATTTTCTTTTTTAGATGGTTGCTACCTCGTTTTGTGTTTGTATTTCATTATTTAACCAAATGAAATTGAGCACTCTATGATGGTCTCGTATAACAGCCAGTAAAATGCCATTTTAGTGTAAGGTTCCCGCTCAGGAAGCCCTTCCTTAGCATTGGCGATTACGTCACGTTTTTTGTACATCACAATTTCTTGCTGCTGGAGCTGTCACCGTGACATGAAGAAGCAACATAGTGTTGATTTACATCAAGTAAGGTATAGTCAAGATTTTATTATAAGCTGAAATGATGTACATTCCTTTTTTGTCTGTTCACAGCTCCTAATGCCCCAAGAAATGGGGTACGTCACACTTATTGTACGTTACAACCTATGCTACTTACATAATGTCTGTTTTCACTAAACAACCCCACTAGCATATACAGTCTTTACTGGATAATAACCCTTGATATGGAAAATACATCTTAAGTAACTAACTTTATGCCCTCAAGTTCATTCATGTCCAAATTGCTGTACACCACGATTTGTGTACGTCATATTTTTCTAGATCTTATTTGTGCTGCATATTTTACTCATAAATGTCACTTACTTGTGACAGGGAATCTGAGACCAAGACCCAAAAGCAATGTGGAGGGAAACAGTAAGTAGAGTTTAAACAATAATCTTTATTACAAAAATAATACAAATGGTGAATAAATGTGCATGAAGATCTGGCAACCCTGTAGGGGAAGAACAGAAGCAGAGGTTAGTATAACTGGGTGGATGATGAATTGTATTGTCTTATGCTTACAGGCACTCTGGGGAGAAGCTGCGATGACAGGGCAAGGATCCTCCAGAGGTGATGAGCGGTCTGCCAGTACAGGAGGTGAAGAGGTGCAACAGGGGAGCTTCGGGGATCATGCAGGTGATAGGCTGGCCAGGCCTGGGGGCTGGGGAGTGATGATGGAAGACACAGGTGACAAGCATGGGTAAGTCGACTTACTTTGGGGAAAACGGTGAAGTGCACTTATCCGTGTGAATCCAATTCCAGTCCGTAAGATAAGATCCAGAGTCCAGTAACAAGCAGGGGGTCAGAGCACGACAGGCAGGAACAGGGCAGACAAGGTTCAAGATGAGAGGCAGGCAACAGGGTCTAGAGCAATCAAAGGTCAGACACGGCAGGCAGGAAAAGTACATGGAGTTAGGCAGGAGCAAACAGGCAAGTGCAATGCTGCGTGACCAGACAGAGCAGCAGAAGAGCCTCCCTTATAAACAGCAACTTAGTTGGCCACAGGTGGTGATCAGGGCTGTAGGAAGGGCGCTAATTAACGGGGAGAGAGAGGCAGACACATATGACAGACAGGGATCCTTATAGTACTCCCACCTCACAAACACCTCCCACCGTAACTCAGGGTTTGTCAGGATGGCGCTGGTAGAAGTCGGTCATGAGAGACTTGTCCATAACAAAGGACCCAGGGATCCAGGAGCATTCCTCAGGACCATACCCCTGCCAGTTGACCAAGAACTGGATGCCATGCCCCCTGCGGCGGGAATCCAGGATGCGGGTAACGGCATATACAAGCCCACCGTTGATCATCTTAGGTGGTGGTGGGGCTTGGATGGTGGGCACAGAGAGCTGACGTAAACAGGCTTAATATGGGATACAGAAAAGGAGGGATTGACCCTGAGGGAGGCAAGTAAGTTGAGAGTCACAGAAACAGGGTTGATGATGGACTTGATGGTGAAGGGTCCAACAGACTGGGGTGCGAGCTTTCTGAAGTCAGTCTTGAAGGGCAAGGTTCTTGTAGAAAGCTATACTTTCTGGCCGATCCTGTAGTGAGGGGCAGGGCGCCTCTTCCTGTTGGCCCATCTGAAGTTCTCCTCCATGGACTGAAGCATGGCGGTCTTAGTGTCCCTCCAAAAGCATTTGCACTGTGACATATGTGCAGAAATGGACGGGACAGACAGTTCTTCCTTGGTGATGGAGAGGTGGGGCGGGTTATATCCGAGGGAGGCTTCGAAGGGGAAGAACCCAATAGCAGCGGAGGTAGCTGAATTTTGGGCGTATTCAGTCCATGGGAGAACAGAGCTCCATGACAAGGGGTCTGAGGCCGTGACACAGCGCAGCATGGACTTAAGCTCCTGGTTGGCCCGTTCGTGCTGCCCATTGCTCTGGGAATGGTATCCGAAGAATAGGCTGACCGTGGCCCCGATGGATTTGCAAAACGTTTGCCACACTTTGGAGACGAACTGGGGGCTCTGGTTGGAAACAATATCCAACAGGATGCCGTGCAACCTGACCACATGGACGGAGAGGAGTTGGACCGTCTCCAAGGCCGATGGGAGCTTGTTCAGGGTAATGAAGTGTGCAGCCTTGGAGAAGTGGTCCACAATGGTGAGGATCACTGAGTACCCATTGGAAAGGGGTAGTCCGGTGATGAAGTCGAGGGCAATGTGAGACCAGGGCCGAGCAGGAATGGGAAGGGGGTGGAGCAGACCGGCGGGGTGAGGGGGAGTGGGGGTCTGTATTCCCGCACATCATTGTCCATAGAAGGCCACCAGAAGGAGTGACGAAGCAGAGGCAGGGTTCTAGCCACCCCTGGGTGGCAGGAGAGCTTGGTGGTATGTGCCCAGTGGATGACCTCTCCCTTTGCTGCCGCTGGAACATATAGCTGACCTCGAGGCCCCCCCCCCCAGGGTCCGGGTCAGTGGCCTGCACTTCCCTGATGTGCCACTCGATGTCCCAGGTGAGTGCCCCCACTATCACCCCTTCAGGCACAATAGTCTCTTTGCCCAAGGCTGGTGGGTTGACAGAAAACTGGTGGGAGAGGGCGTCCGGTTTAGTGTTCTTGGTGCTGGGTTGATACATGATGTTAAACTAGAATCTGGAGAAGAACATGGTCCACCTGGCCTGCCATCAGACATTTGGTGGACTTGATGTATTCCAAATTTTTGTGGTCTGTCCAAACCACGAAGGGTAAACTGGACCCCTCCAACCAGTGACGCTGCTCTTCTAACGCCAGTGTGACCGCTAGCAGCTCTCGGTCACCGATGTCGTAATTCCTCTTGGCTGGGGACAACCGCCGAGAGAAATATGCACAGTGGTGTAATTTATCATTGTCGGCCGAGTGCTGGGAAAGCACTGCTCCCACGCCGACGTCAGAGGCATCCACTTCCACCATGAACTGGTGAGCAGGATTGGGCTGGATAAGGATGGTAACTCGGTAAACTTGGATTTCAGCAGGGAGAATGTGTCGTTAGCCTCCTTGGACCACCGAAAGGGAACCTTGACCTACGTGAGGGAGGTGAGTGGGTAGGCAGTGGAGCTGTAATTCCTTATAAAGCATCTGTAAAAATGATCAGAATCAAGGAACTGCTGGAGCTGTTTGCATGATGAGGGGAAAGGCCAGTCAGCAACTGCCTTGATTTTTATTGGGTCGGGTTCAGTCGGACCTTTGGAGATTATGAAGCCCAGAAAAGTGGTGGTGGTGGTATGAAAATTCGCACTTCTCTGTCTTCACATAAAGTTGGTTCTCGAGGAGGCACTGGAGGACCACTCAAACATGTGTCTTGTGTTCGGCTGGGGATCTAGAGAAAACAAGGACATCATCGAGGTAGACAAACACAAATACACCCCAAAAGTCCCTCAGTACGTCATTAATGAGACGTTGAAACACAGCGGGGGCGTTGGTGAGGCCAAAGGGCATGACACAGTATTCAAAGTGGCCATTAGGGGTGTGAAATCCAGTCTTCCACTTGTCGCCTTCCTGAATCATGATAAGACGATAGGCGTTGCGTAGGTCCAACTTGGTGTAGATAACCGAGCCCTGGAGCTGATTGAACGCTGAGTTCATGAGGGGGAGGGCTTACTTATCCTTAATAGTAATGTTATTCAGCTCCCTATAGTCTATGCAGGGACGCAGGGAGCCATCCTTCTTGCCCACGAAGAAGAACCCAGCGACCCCAGCAGATGATTTTTTTTTTTGATTTTGTATACTTTATTGATCCCCAGAGGGGAAATTGAGGGCATCCACCTGGATGGATGAAGCAGCCACGGTATGGCGCTATCCCTTAACCATCCACACACACATTCACACCTAGGGCCACTTTAGAGTCTCCAATTAACCTAACCTGCATGTTTTTGGCATGTGGGAGGAAACAGGAGAAATCCTGGAGTAAACCCACGCAGACACGGGAAGAACATGCAAACTCCACACAGATCACTCTTGGTCAGGGGCTGGGATCGAACCAGGGATCCCATGGTCAAGGGTGAGTTGCTGTGCTGCCGCGGTGCTAACCACTGCGCCACTGCACCGCCCATGATGATGAGGGCTGGATAACACCAGCACTGAGGGATTCTTTGATATACTGTATTTGTCAATGGCCTCTCTCTCAGGGGCAGACAGGCTGTACAAACAACGGGAGGGGAGGTGGGCCCCGGGCTGGAGCTCAATGGCTCAATCGTAGGGCCGATGTGGCAGCAAAGACAGGGCTGTAGTCTTGCTGAAAACGGGTGCCAAATCATGATACTCAGGGGGCACATTAGTCAGGGCAGGGGATTCAGGGGCTGGAGGCTGAATGGGGATGGACGGAGAACAGGCTGCAGAGTGAAGGCAGGAGGACATACAATAGGGGTTCCATAAGGTAATCACTTCCCAGTTGTGTGACCTTAACCAGGGGAATCTTAGCACCATGGGGGACGTGGATAGTGGAAGGACCAGAAAAGATAGTAACTCATGATGGTTACCAGAGACTAGTAGGGCCAGAGGAATAGCTTCTTAATAAACCCGGCAAAGGGGCTGGCCGGACAGGGTAATAATTTTCTGGGGCAGAGGTAATTCAGAGCATGGACTATTAAGCTGGGTTGCCAGATTCTCCGAAATAAAGTTTTGTTTGGCTCTGGAAATGACTAAAGCGGAGTCCACAAACTCAGTGGTCTTGAGCAGTAACCGGGTGGGCAAACTGGAGCGCTTGAGAGAAGGGTTAACAGCCTCACCTTCCTGTCCCCCCACAGTGATTGATGGGCTTAATCGTTTAACTTATTGGGGCAAGAGGTAGTGACGTGATCGGACTGACCGCAGTACAAACACATCCCCTCCTCACGATGCCATTGTTTTTCAGTGGGAGCGAGCTTGGACCACCCCACTGCCATGAGTTCAGGTGTGTCGGGATGGGGGGATGGCGGGGGCAGGAGCAGGAGCACGAGAAGCGAAGAGCACACTGACGTAGGAGAAGAAGGTATGCAGAAGCCGGGCTGGCGTTCCCTCGAGCATTGGTGAAGTCTGTTATCAAGCTTAACGATGAGGGAAATTAATTTGTCCAGAGAATCAGGCTCATCCCGGAGATGAGCAAGCTCATCGCGGAGGGTAGTGTTAAGACTGGGGGTAAATACAGTGCGCGATGCTGAGTCATCCCACCCCGCTTCGGGCGCGAGAACCCAAAACTCAGTGGAATGCTTGGCTGCAGTCTTCACCTCCTTGGTGGAGACTCATTAAACAGGTAAGGGCAATCCCCTCATGTTCGGAGTGATCAAACACATGGGAGAATTCATCAGTGAAACGGTCAAAAGTGTAAGCATGATAATTAGGCCCCTGGATAATCGCCTGGAGAAGAGAGGGCGAGACTCTCAAGAAGGCCCATTACAATTGAGATGGTGACATCTTACAAATACCTTGGTGTTCACCTGAACAATAAACTGGACTGGTCACACAACACCAACGTGCTCTACAAGAAGGGGCAGCGCAGGCTGTACCTCCTGAGGAGACTCAGGTTTTTTGGAGTGGAAGGGGCACTCCTGAAGACCTTCTACGATTCGGTGGTGGCATCAGCCATCACATTTGGGGTGGTCTGCTGGGGCAGCGGCATCACGGCAGCCAACAGGAAGAGACTGAATAGGCTGATCAAAAAAGCTAGCTCTGTTCTGGGGCACCGCCTTGACCCAGTGGAGGCGATAGGAGAGAGGAGGATGGTGGCTAAGCTGTCATCTCTGCTGGAGTCCAAGTCCCACCGTATGCAGGACATGCTGAACGCACTGAGGAGCTCATTTAGCGGTAGGCTGTGCCATCCTAAGTGCTCAAGGGAGAGTTTCAACAGGTTCTTCCTACCTACGGCTGTCAGACTTCATAATCTAACCGGTGCTGCTCGTAGAGGTCATATTAAACGTACTAAATGTCACAGCTTTGCACAATAGAGATCGTCCCCCAATACACAACTAAGACAATTACAATTATTATTGAGGGTGGCAACAACACTGTTGTTTTAAATGTGAAATATGCTGTCTGGGTCCATATTTATATTCTGCCCGGTAATTTAACTAACTGTAATGTTGTTCATACCATCTAGCTGCAATGCTTCCGCACTGTGTATATACTAACTGTGTACATATGTATATTTATTTACTGTTTGGGCAAACCAGTTCTTATCTTATTATCTTATTTACTATTGCTCTGAGTACTGCTATCTCTTTGCTGCTCCAATCCTGGAATTTCCCCATTGTGGGACTAATATCTTACAATACTAATTTGGCTTTAGTCGGTGGGATAGTCACTGGGTGAGCTATTAAACACAAGTTGACACTGTAGCAAAAACCCACGGGCAACCCCTAATTTCCCACTATACCGAGGCGGGGTGGTAACTAATTGTGTGCACCCAGAGCGGGATGGGGGAGGGGGCTCAGTCGCTGGTGGTGGGGCAGTGGATGATGCAACAACGAGGCTTTGTACGGTCTCTTCCACCTTGCTAAATCACTCGCTTAGCTTAGCCAACTCATTAAGAATTACCTGAATCTGATGGGCCATTTGATCAGCACGCTGCTCAAGGGTACTGAGTCTGGAAGTTACGGCTTCCAACCTCGCTGCTGAATCTAACGGCTGGTTGCGTACTGCCAGGGAATCTGAGACCAAGACCCAAAGCTATGTGGAGGGAAACAGTAAGTAGAGTTTAAACAATAATCTTTATTACAAAAATAATGCAAATGGTGAATAAATGTGCATGAAGATCTGGCAGCCCTGCGGGGGAAGAACAAAAGCAGAGGTTAGTATAACTGGGTGGATATGGATGATGAATTGTATTGTCTTATGCTTACAGGCACTCTGGGGAGAAGCTGCGATGACAGGGCGAGGATCCTCCAGAGGTGATGAGCGGGCTGCCAACAGAGGAGGTGAAGAGGTGCAACAGGGGAGCTTCGGGGATCATGCAGGTGACAGGCTGGCCAGGCCTGGGGGCTGGGGAGTGACTGTAGAAGACACAGGTGACAAGCATGGGTAAATCGACTTACCTTGGGGAACACGGTGAAGTGCATTTATCCGTGTGAATCCAATTCCAGTCCGTAAGATAAGATCCAGAGTCCAGAAACAAGCAAGGGGTCAGAGCACGACAGGCAGGAACAGGGCAGACAAGGTTCAAGATGAGAGGCAGGCAACAGGGTCTAGAGCTATCAAAGGTCAGACACGGCAGGCAGGCAAAGTACATGGAGTTAGGCAGGAGCAAACAGGCAAGTGCAATGCTGCGTGACCAGGCAGAGCAGCAGAAGAGCCTCCCTTATAAACAGCAACTTAGTTGGCCACAGGTGGTGATCAAGGCTGTAGGAAGGGCGCTAATTAACGGGGAGAGAGAGACAGACACACATGACAGACAGGGATCCTTACAACTTGGACACATACCATAGCATCTAATATTCTTTTTATCTATTTCAAGTTGAGGAAATAGACAGGAAAAAAGCTGTCATATCAGGAAGGACTAAGCTTGCAACTGCTGCTGAAGGGAAGTGTTTACATGTTATGTTTGGATTACTAGTACACGCTTGTATTTGTCAGCCAATTTGACAAGAAAACGGTATGACGGGGTACAATATTTAATGGTCCATATTTAGGCAACAAATGAAAATTAAGCAATGAAACCTGTATTTTTACAACCACAAGGAACTGCCCTTTAAAGTGATATATATATATATATATATATATATATATATATACACACAGTATATATATAGTATATATATGTATACACACACACACACACACACACACACACACATATATATATATATATACTGTATGTATATATATATATACACTACCGTTCAAAAGTTTGGGGTCACTTAGAAATGTCCTTATTTCTGAAAGAAAAGCACTGTTTTTTTTTCAATGAAGATAACTTTAAACTAAGATAAGATAAGATAAGATAAGCCTTTATTAGTCCCACAATGGGGAAATTCCAGGATTGCAACAGCACAGGGATAGCAACACTCAGAGCAACAATCAGAAGGCAAGAAAAAAAAGCAAGAGCAGCTAATATACATATGTACATATTACTATAAATATATATATACACACAGACACACAGTGCAGAGCATTGTATCTGGATGGAATAAATATATGAGTATATAAACACACAGTGCAAAGCATTGTAGCTAGATGGAATAAATATGTAGATATATAAACACCCACAGTACGGAGCATTGTAGCTAGATGGAATAATATGTAGATATATAAACACACAGTGCGGAGCATTGTAGCTAGATGGAATAAATATATAGATATATAAATATAAACACACCCAGTGCGGAGCATTGTAGCTAGATGGAATAAATATGTAAATATATAAACACACACAGTGCAGAGCATTGTAGCTAGATGGGATGAAACAGCACAACCGTCTACTTAGTTATCCTACATGGTATGA
This sequence comes from Pholidichthys leucotaenia, assembly GCA_020510985.1. Lineage (NCBI taxonomy): Eukaryota > Metazoa > Chordata > Actinopteri > Cichliformes > Pholidichthyidae > Pholidichthys > Pholidichthys leucotaenia. The sequence continues at coordinate 309,791,498 of CM035837.1, read as the reverse complement.
TTATGTACCCATACATATTCTCACCCTCCATAGTGACCGGTATTTTCCTAGTTGTATGCCGGAGGGGACCATTGTGTAAGTCTATTGCATCTTTTGCATTCAAAACTATTAGGTTGTTACATCTTTTTGCTATCTCTGCGAGCAGCCCTGTTTAGGTTGTACAGTCTGACAGCCGTTGGTAGGAAGGACCTGCGAAACCTCTTGGTTGTGCACCTGGGATGATGTAGTCTGCTGCTAAATGAGCTCCTCAGTGCATTCAGTATGTCCTGCATAGGGTGGAACTCGGACTCCAGCAGAGATGACAGTTTAGCCACCGTCCTTCTCTCTCCTATCTCCTCCACCGGGTCAAGGCGCTGCCCCAGGACAGAGCTAGCTTTCTTGATCAGTTTGTTCAGTCTCTTCCTATCGGCTGCGGTAATGCCACTGCCCCAGCAGACCACTCCAAAAGTGATGGCTGATGCCACCACCGTGTCATAGAATGTCTTCAGCAGTGCCCCTTGTACACCAAAAGACCTGAGTCTCCTCAGTAGGAACAGCCTGCGCTGTCCCTTCTTGTAGAGTGCGTCAGTATTGTGTGACCAGTCTAGTTTATTGTTCAGATGAACACCCAGGTACTTGTAGGATGTCACCATCTCGATGTCTGTTCCCTGTATATTTACTGGTGCTGTGAGGGGCTGTCCATGCCTGCAGCAGTCCACCACCAGCTCCTTAGTTTTCCTCGCGTTGATCTGGAGGCAGTTCCGATGGCACCAGTCCACGAAGTCCTGGATAAGCCCTCTGTACTCAGCTTCATCTCCACTGGAGATGAGGCCAACGATCGCAGAGTCATCAGAGAACTTCTGTAGATGGCAGTGTGTTGTGTTGTGTGAGAAGTCCGCAGTATAAAGAGTGAACAGGAAGGGAGCCAACACCATTCCCTGGGGGGCCCCCGTGCTACCGATGATCGTGTCGGACACACAGTCCCGGGTTCTCACAAACTGAGGCCGGTTCGTGAGGTAGTCCAGGATCCATGATGACAGGTGCTGGTCCACTCCTGCGCGCAGCAGCTTGTCCTTCAGGATCATCAGTTGGATGGTGTTGAAAGCACTGGAGAAGTCAAAGAACATGATCCTCACCACATTCCCAGGTGGGACAGAGAACGGTGAAGGAGGAAGATCACCGCATCCTCCACCCCAATGCCATGCTGGTAGGCGAACTGGAGTGGATCCATCGCTGGTCCCACCAGGGGGCGGAGGTGAGCAAGGAGCAGTCTCTCCAGGGTCTTCATCAAGTGGGACGTCAAAGCCACCGGTCTGTAGCTGTTCAGGTCTTTGGGGTGGGAAGTTTTTGGTACAGGTACCACACAAGATGTTTTCCACAGCTGTGGTACCCTCCCCAGCTTCAGGCTCAGGTTGAAACTAATCAGAAATACACTCTAATATCTAATATACATTGCTAATGTGGTAAGTGACTATTCTAGCTGCAAATGTCTGGTTTTTGGTGCAATATCTACATAGGTGTATAGAGGCCCATTTCCAGCAACTATCACTCCAGTGTTCTAATGGTACAATGTGTTTGCTCATTGCGTCAGAAAGCTAATGGATGATTAGAAAACCCTTGTGCAATCATGTTAGCACAGCTGAAAACAGTTTAGCTGGTTAGAGAAGCTATAAAACTGACCTTCCTTTGAGCAGGTTGAGTATCTGGAAAAAAATATTATTTCAAATACAAATCATTATTTCTAACCTTGTCAATGTCTTGACTATATTTTCTATTCATTTTACAACTCATGGTGGTAATTAAGTGTGACTTCTCATGGAAAACACAAAATAATTGTCTGGGTGACCCCAAACTTTTGAACGGTAGTGTATATACAGTATATTACACTGAGGGATGCATAAAGTGTTTAAAATTGACTTTCCTGTCCAGTTTCTCGGGAGGGGGGGGGAGCTGAAAAGTTTATAGGTTGAAAGGTTCATCGTGGTCAAATTTGACCAAACGTGATTTATTTGGGATCCAAGCGCTGCAACACTGATGGAAGAAGTGTGTGGATCGAAGGGGAGACTATTTTGAAAAATAAACCATATTTCATCAAATTTGACCACTATGAACTTTTCAGCCAAGAAAATAAGCCGAGTATTGCCCAAGAGTGCTTGTTATTCCTCTGTTTTCTGAATAGTTCATCTTGTGCTCCTCTGCACTGAATTCACTCTGTGAACGATTTTGAACATAATGAAAGTAAAGGATGTACTCATATACAGTTTTTGATATACCTGTTAATTGTCAGATAATTTTCTACTAGTTCCAAGGTTGTCATAGCCAGGAGCGGCACTGGGGTTAAGCTCCCAGTGCTCATAAAATGCTCCTTATGGCGTGCGCCTCGAAAAGCCTCTGACAACTAACTCCAACTCCTAGCCTGCCCGTGTGGTTTAGTCTCTAAGCCCGGCGGAACTGCTTTTACTAATAGGAGAAGGGGCGAGGGCGGATCTCTGGCGCCTTAAAACCAGATGCTTCGGGTAGATGGTGGCTCGTCAACCTGGGAAGGTAGCCCATCTAGGGGAAGGTAAACCCTGATTTCAAACCTCCGCTGCCTTGCGGCATACCCGGTCACGGGAAAGGCTTCGGGAGTCAACCCTGAGGAAAAATCCGGAGTCGGAGCCCCTAAGGCAGTTCTATGTTGTGCTCAACATCGTTCTGGCAGCTCCTGCAATGGCGCTGGTGCCAAACTGTAGCAGCCCTGCTGTTCCTTTGGATTCATCAGTGACGTGGAGAGGGGGGACATGCTGCATGGGCAACATCTTGTCCTCCATATCTTCCTGCCCAGGCTTGAATCCTACCAACGCCCAACGCTGGAAGGTAGAACACCGGATCACTGGAGAGGACACTCCAGCTTCGCCTTTGGCGTAGACAAAACACGGGGAATGACAGTTACCGGTTATAAGCCACCGCTCAATTGGCGTAGAGCGCGGCACCAGGGGTTATTCCCGACGGTGGGAGGGATCATCGGATCTCACTGGACAGCTACCGCCCGCCTCAAGCTGGGCAGCCCCCAGCCAATAAGGTGTTGTCCCGCCACAGCTTGCTTTCCTCATTGGGTGCATGGGGATGAGGAGAAGTCCGAACGGCTGAGAACCTTCGCACCAGGCAAGACAATAAAACAAAAGAGACCAACTCTAAAACTGGGAACTTGGAACGTCCGCACTATGATGATAGGACTCGCTGCTAACCTCAAGGACATCAACGACACCAGGAAGACGGCCATCATCAATAATGAGCTGAAGAGACTGGGAGTGGATATCGCCACTCTCCAGGAAACACGGCTGGCTGACGCAGGCACACTGAGAGAGAAGGACTACATGTTCTACTGGCAGGGAAAGGGCAGTGACGAACACAGGGAACACGGAGTGGGCTTCGCAGTGAAGAACACCTTGCTGAAGATGGTGGAACCGAGCAGCACTGGCTCTGCACGACTCCTCACCCTCCGCCTGAACACCACTCAAGGCCCAGTCACCCTCGTCAGTGTGTATGCCCCAACACTGACAGCCACACCAGAGGCAAAAGACGAGTTCTACGAGAATCTCGCAACAACTGTCAGGATCATCCCCAACTCTGAACAACTCATTCTCCTTGGAGACTTCAATGCCAGAGTGGGTGCTGACCACGACTCCTGGCCCTCCTGTCTTGGACCTTTTGGCGTGGGCAGAATGAATGACAACGGACAGCGGCTGCTCGAGTTCTGCACATATCACGATCTGTGCATCACAAACTCGTTCTTCAAGACCAAGCCCCAACACAAGGTTTCCTGGCAACATCCGCGCTCAAAGCACTGGCACCAGCTGGACTTGATCCTGACCAGGCGCACCTCACTGAAGAACGTGCTAATCACCCGTTCGTTCCAGAGTGCAGATTGCGACACAGACCATTCATTGGTGTGTTGCAAGGTCAAGCTGCAGCTGAAGAAATTCCATCGTGCTAGACAACCTGGAAAGGCATGGATTGACACCAGCAAGATGGCTCAACCAGAACTTGTTGAGCAGTTTTCCTCCACCTTTGAGAAGGAACTTGGTGTACCACAAGAAGGAGAATCTGCAAAGCAGAAGTGGGAAGAGCTGCGAAACACCATCCACCGCACAGCCTTGGCTACCTTTGGGAGGAAGACCTCGAAGTCACAGGACTGGTTTGATGCCAAGTTGACCGAGATGACCCCCGTCATTGAAGCCAAGCGCTCAGCACTTGCTGAGTACAAGAAGTACCCAAACGAGAAGAATCTCCAGATTCTCAGGGCTGCGAGAAGCAAAGTTCAGCAGACTGCTCGGCGCTGTGCCAACGAGTACTGGACTCAGCTCAGCCAAGACATTCAAACCGCTGCCATAACAGGGAACATCCGTGGTATGTACGATGGCATCAAGAAAGCACTTGGTCCGGCTCAGAGCAAGACGGCCCCCCTCAAATCCTCCACTGGGGAGATGATCACAGAAAAGAACAAGCAGATGGAGAGATGGGTGGAACACTACTCCGACTTCTACTCCAGACAGAACACCGTGACACCGTCAGCCCTTGATGCCATCGACTGCCTGCCATCCATGGATGAACTTGACGCCGAGCCAACCATCGACGAACTCAGCAAGGCCATTGATAGCTTGGCCGCTGGCAAGGCACCCGGCAACGACGGCATACCCCCTGACCTGATCAAGCACTGCAAGACCACCCTACTGCTGCCATTGCATGACGTCCTCTGCCAGTGTCGGAAGGAAGGTGCCGTACCACAGGACATGAGGGACGCCAAGATCATCACCCTCTACAAAAACAAAGGGGAGAGAAGCGACTGCAACAACTACAGGGGCATCTCCCTCCTCAGCGTTGTTGGCAAAGTCTATGCACGAGTTGTTCTCGTTCATCTACAGAAGCTTGCCGAACGTGTCTACCCCGAGTCTCAGTGTGGCTTCCGCACTGAGCGATCGACGGTAGACATGATATTCTCCATCCGCCAACTCCAGGAGAAATGCAGAGAACAGAACATGCCCCTGTACGTCGCCTTCATCGACCTCACCAAAGCGTTCGATCTGGTCAGCAGAGAGGGCCTTTTCAAGATCCTGCCAAAGATAGGATGCCCACCAAAGTTGCAAAGCCTCATTGAATCGTTTCACACCAACATGCAGGGGATAGTGCAGCACGATGGTAACGTCTCAGAGCCATTCAACATACGCAGCGGAGTGAAACAGGGCTGTGTACTTGCGCCAACCCTCTTTGGGATTTTCTTTGCTATGTTCCTGAGGCATGCCTTCAGCACAGCAACAGAGGGAATCTACCTGCACACAAGATCTGACGGCAGGCTTTTCAACCTCGCCCGCCTGAAAGCCAGAACCAAAGTATGCGAGGCTCTAATCAGAGACATGCTGTTCGCAGACGACCCTGCAGTCGCAACCCACACACAGCAGGAGCTTCAGACCCTGATGGACCGCTTCTCCCAGGCGTGCAAGGACTTCGGGCTTACCATCAGCCTGAAGAAGACTAACGTCTTGGCGACCATCGACGACTACCAGCTGGAGGTCGTGAATCAGTTCACGTACCTGGGGTCCACGATCAGCAACAACCTCTCCCTTGATACAGAGATCAACAAGAGGATTGGAAAATCAGCCTTCACACGCGCTCGCCTCACCACACGAGTGTGGGAGAATCCCAAACTCTCTGTCAAGACGAAGATGGCAGTGTACAACGCCTGCGTCATCAGCACACTGCTCTATGGGAGTGAGACGTAGACAACATATGCCCGGCAGGAAAAGAGACTGAACTCCTTCCACTTGCGCTGCATTCGCCATATCCTGGACATATCCTGGCAGGACAAAGTGCCCAACACAGAAGTTCTGTCCCACGCCGGCCTTCCCTCCATGTTCACTCTACTCAGGCAGCGCAGGCTCCGCTGGCTAGGCCACGTTCACCGAATGGAGGATGGCAGAATTCCCAAAGACGTCCTCTACGGAGAACTGGCAACTGGCAGGAGAGACGTTGGCCACCCACAGCTGCGCTTTAGAGACGTCTGCAAGAGAGACATGAAGGCCCTGGAGATCAACACAGAGCGCTGGGAGGACCTTGCAACGGACCGCTTCAAATGGAGAGGCACCCTGACCAGACAGCTCAAGGCGGGTGAAGAGAGACTGACTGCTGCAGCAGATGAAAAAAGGACCTGCAGGAAGAACTGCCACAGACCCAGCAGCACGGAGACCACCCACAAGTGCGACCTGTGTGACAGGGACTGCCATTCGCGCATCGGCCTGTTCAGCCACAGGCGGTGCTGTTCCAGCAGAGTAGGATTCTCTTCCATGGTCATCATAGACCGACGGAGGCCGACGAATTTTCTACTATAAGTTGTCAAAACATTTAACGATGTATACGTATGCAACAACAGGGGGAACAAGAGCACTCTGAAACAAGTGCAATATCCCCTGCCTCCATTTTCTTTGAAGATCCCAGTACTTATGAAGAGAGAACAGTTTTCAACTTTTCAAAATAATTACTGTGGCAGAACCAAATTATGATAAACCCATCATCCATGAATATACAACGAAGTGTACAACCCATAGTTGTAGGTCAGGATCCCAAGGTGAACCTGTGTAGCAAGTATGGTGATCCTAGAGAGCTTTACATGTTCTGTATTGAGAGATCATAGGGAGTGCCAACCTTGACCTCTGACCTTTTGACCACAAACTTGTAGTCAGAGGTTATGGTCTCAGAGTGAACCTGTGTACCTTTGGTGACCCTAGTTTTCTTTGTTGTTGAGATATACTTTATTAGGTATTTTGATGTTGACCTTTGACCTTGTGATCCCAAAACCACAGTCACATTTCAGGGTCAAAGGGTGAACCTGTGTACCAAGTTTGGTGGCCCTAGCTTTACTTGTACAGTAATAAGGCATAAGGAATGTTAGCCTTGACTTTTGACCTTTTGACCCCAAATCCATAGTCAGAGGTCAGGATCCCAAGGTGAACCTGTGTACCAAGTTTGGTGACCCTAACTTTGCTCATTGTACAGTAATAAGGCATGAGGAATGTTACCCTTGACATTTGACGTTTTGACCCCAAACCCATAGTCAGAGGTCAAGATTCCAAGGTGAACCTGTGTAGGAAGTTTGGTGACCCTAGCTTTCTTTGTTGTTGAGATATAGTTTATAAGCCATTTTGATGTTGACCTTTGACCTTGCAATCCCAAAACCACAGTCACACTTCAGGGTCACAGGGTGAACCTGTGTACCAAGTTTTGTGGCACTAGCTTTGCTTGTACAGTAATAAGGCATAAGGAATGTTAGCCTTGACCTTTGACCTTTTGACCCCAAATCCATAGTCAGAGGTCAGGATTCCAAGGTGAACCTGTGTACCAGGTTTGGTGGCCCTAGCTTTATGCGTTGTACAGTAATAAGGCAAAAGAAATGTTAACCTTGACCTTTGACCTTTTGACCCCAAACCCATAGTCAGAGTTCAGGATCCCAAGGTGAACCTGTGTACCAAGTTTGGTGACCCTAACTTTGCTCGTTGTACAGTAATAAGGCATGAGGAATGTTAACTTTGATCTTTAACGTTTTGACCCCAAACCCATAGTCAGAGTCCAGGATCCCAAGGTGAACCTGTGTCGGAAGTTTGGTGACCCTAGCTTTCTTTGTTGTTGAGATATAGTTTATAAGCCATTTTGATGTTGATCGTTGGTTTTAGGATCACAAGGCCATAGTCACACTTCAGGGTCACAGTGTGAACCTGTGTACCAAGTTTTGTGACCCTAACTTTACTCGTACAGTAATAGGGCATAGGGAATGCTAACCTTGACCTTTGACCTTTTGACCCCAAACCCATTGTCAGAGGTCAGGATTCCAAGGTGAACCTGTGTACCAGGTTTGGTGGCCCTAGCTTTATGCATTGTACAGTAATAAGGCAAAAGAAATGTTAGCCTTGACCTTTGACCTTTTGACCCCAAACCAGTAGTCAGAGTTCAGGATCCCAAAGTGAACCTGTATACCAAGTTTGGTGGCCCAGCTTTACTTGTTTTATAGTAATAGTAAATGTAGCATTTGCTGTTTCCATAGTGCAACTGCAATGTTAACTTTGAACCTTTGACCCCTTGACTCCAAACTCATAGTTAGGTGAGGGTGTAAGTTGTCCAAGATGTGTATTAGATACAACTACTGTATCGATTTGAAAAGCCTACGCCATTTCTTTCAGTAGTTACTGTGTTTACTAGATTTAGGGAAAAATCTGACCTGACCTTTGACCTCAAGGTCATCTGATAAGAGTGAAACTGCATTATACACATCATCAGAGTATCTCAAACCATGGTACCAAGTTTCAAAACAATCGGAACAGAACTATACGAGGAGTTGATTTCACAAAAGTGGGACAGACAGACGGATGGGCGGCCGGACGGACCCATAACATAATCCCCCTTCAGTCTTCACCCAAAGGGCTCTTTGGCCCCTTTGGACTTCGACTGGTGGGGGATAAACAGCTATAGCTCTCAAACATTGACATTCATATAATAAATGCAACTCGGAGTACTTAAAATTAGACTTTTTACTTGTGAAAGTAAAATAATGATTTAAATTTATTGTCACAACACACATAAGACACAAATTGCTACGATGCTGTAAACATATTTGTCTTTTAGGGCACATTATTTAATATAAGCCGTCAAATTAAAAAGCTTTTGTATTGTCTGCACAATAACTTCTGTGCATCTTTTGTAATGTTCTATTTTACACCACCTTGTTGGTGTCAGCTCCACATTTTATTTCATTTATTTATTTTGCATTGCAACGTTTTATGGGTCATTACTGTCTCCAACTGTGGATATCTATTTCCACCCTCTGTGTGTGTGGGGGTGTGTGTGCGCTGTTAAAACATGGCCCAGACAATATTGTAAATGCTTCTCATAAGGAGGCTCATAATTAGTGATACATTAGTATTTAAACTGGAAAATAAATGTCTGTTTCTCAGACAAAGTAACCAATACATTTGTGTGTGTGTGTATGTGCGTGTCTTTTTCAGCACCTGAAATGATGAGCGGCTGTAGTTATACCGATTGGTGTGACGTGTGGAGTTTAGGAGTTGTCATGTATATGCTGTAAGTGCACACACACACACACACACACACACACACACACACACACAGAGTATATACTATTTTAGTGATATAGGGTGCATCTAACAAAATTAGAATATTGTGAATATTTTGTTCATTTTTCATAATTGGATTCCAAAATAAACTTTATTATTTTCTATATCCCTTCCAAGTAAAGGAAAATATTCCAAGCCTTCTTTGTTTTAATTCTGATGATTCTGATTTATAGCTTATGAAAATCTTAGAATATTTCTTTTTTAAATGTTTGTAAATTACTATTCAAACACGGGGAAAACTAGGAACACATAGGGAGCATGGCAGGAGAAAACGACAGTGACCTCACTGCCTTTAACACAGGCAATAGCATAGGAGCCTTTTGCACAGAGGATGACAACACAGAAGCTTTAGACTCAGGAGATAATGACATGAAAACTTTACCCTCTGAAACTTTAACCTCTGGAGAAGACAACAATGAACCTTTAAACTTTGGGGATGACAACATGGAAATTTTGTACTCAGAAGATGACATGGAAATGTTAAACTCAGGAGATAATGGCATGGAAATTTTACACTCTGGAGATGACAACATGGAACTTTTACCCTCGGGGAATGACAACATGGAAACCTTACCTCTGGAGGTGACAATATAGAACCTTCGAGTTCAGAAGATGACAACATAAAACGTTTAACCTCAGGAGATGACATGGGAGCTTTTTGCACTGAAGGAAACATAATTTTTTTGCTTTAGAGAAAATATTGGAAGAGCCTCTTGCTTTGGAAAAAACAAGGTAACAGCCTCTTGCTCTGGTGATAACACAGACACTTTTAACTCAGGAGATAATGACAACCTGGAATTTTTAACCTCTGGAGATAATGACAACATGGGAATTTTAAACTCAGGAGCTGACATGGGAGCCTTTTGCTCTGGAGAAAACAACATAGGAATTTTAAACTCAGTCTGTCGCTCTGTGTTGGCCCTGCGATGGACTGGCGATCTGTTCAGGGTGTACCCTGCCTCTCGCCTAAAGATGCTGGGACAGGCTCCAGCCCCCCGCGACCCGAAAAGGATTAAGTGGAAGAAGATGAATGAATGAATGAATGAGATAGCATTGGAGCCTTTTGCTTAGGAGACCACAAAGGAGCTTTTTGCTCCGGAGACAACAACATAGAATCTTTGAGCTCAGCAGACGGCAACAGTGGAGCTTTTTGCACAGAAAATAACATAGATGTCTTTTGCTCTGTAGATAACAACATGTAAGGTTTTTTTTTTCTCTGGAGATAGCAATATAGGAGCTCTTTGCTCTGGGGACAGTACTTGAGGGGCCTTTGACGCAGAGGCTAACAGCAGCTGAGGAGCGGTGACCCCAGGCGGTCAAGGTGGAGCGGACTGCTCAGACGGACCAGGTGTAATGTGCAGCTCAGGCGATGGTGGAGCATACAGCTTGGATGTTGCTGGAGTGTGCTGCTCAGATGGAGGTGGAGCATGCACCTCAGAGACAGCTGTAGCTGTAGCGTGCACCTCAGAGATAGCTGGAGCTGTAGTGTGCACCTCAGAGATAGCTGTAGCTGTGGCGTGCACCTCAGAGATAGCTGGGACTGGGATGTGCACCTCGGGGACAGCTGGAGTAGAATCGTGCACCTCAGAGACTGCCGGAGCTGCTCCATGCACCCTGGGGAGGACTGGAGCTGGGATGTGCACGTCAGGGGCAGCTGGAGCAGGCTTGTGTACCTCAGAGACTGCCGGAGCTGCTGCGTGCACCTCGGGAGCAGCTGGAGCAGACTCGTGCACCTCGGAGACTGCTGGAGCTGCTGTGTGCACCTCGGGGAAAAACAGAGAGACCAGGGTGGGTGACAGCACACACACAGGGGTGACAGAGAAACAGGAGGTGAGGGCTCAGAAGCAAAAAGGGGCTGCTGCTGAGACCCTTCACCCAAAACAAGGCAATACATCTCATTAGGCGGTAAAGAGAAACGAGTATGTACTTGCCTGTTCCACTGATCTGCTGTCGCTGACGGAGATGGACCAGGAGTAGGGGCCGTGGCTGCTGGCGGGGCAGCAGATGAAGCAGTCTGAGGAGTTGCAGTGGGCGGGGGCACCAGGGTGGAAAACGTGGGAGCCGGCACTGCAGCCGCTGTGGGAGCCAGTACAACAACTGTCCTGGAGGCTGGTACTGCAGCTGCTGTGGTAGCTGGTGTAGCTTAGCTCTGCGGGTCTGAAGCGGAGCATTGTGGTGTGCTATTCTCTAGCCCATGGAGTGATTGTGGGGCTGGAGAGGCTGGCACAGGAGCTAGAGAGGTGAAGGCTGGTGCTGGACGAGGAGAGGTTTATAACGGAGCCAGGGAGCATCTTACCGATGGCACAGGCTCCCGTGATGCTGCGACCAGGGGACGTTTTATCGTCCACGCCAGCTGTGGCACAGATGGTGCTCTCTTCTCCAGCCTGTGAGGTGGCTGTGGGGTTGGTGAGGCTGGAGTTGGAGCAAGCGAATGGTGTAGCAGGGGAGACACCGAGACCAGGGGATGCTTTTCTGTTGGTACAGGCTTCGGCGTTGCAAATCTGTCTCCCACGATATCACGATACATGCACTGGAGGTTAGAGACAGAAATTAATAGCCCCACCAGCTCGGGGTAGCTCCGCAGGCTGGGATATGCTTTTACTACCCGGGCTGCGACGTCCAGAGCTCCCAGAGCTGCCTCCAGTGTGCTGGAGGCGTGGGCATTTGAGATATAGTCCTTGATGGTTTGAGCCGCCCACACCTCATCCGCGTCCAGTCCGATGCACCAAAAATTAATACCTGCTGAGTCCATGCATAGTGAGGTCATTCTGTCATAGATCTGCCCTCTGGGCAGATGAGAGTTGTTGGAAGGACCCAAGGTGCAGGCAGGAGTTGGTGCAAGATAATGATTTGTTAAACAAAACTCGGGAGGAAACAAGCACAACAAACCAGAGACTCAAAATATATAGGGGCGGGACAATCACAAGGACACAAGACAGCTGGGAGACAATCAGGGCTGAACAGTTACACTTGAGGGAAACTGGAGACAATAGTTAGATAAATATACACACAAGACCACAATAATAACAGTACTGGCCAACAGGGGATGACACAACAGACCAGGGGAGACACAGGAGACAATGATGACAGGAGATGAGCACAGAGGGCCAGAGGAAGCACAGGAGACACAATGCGATTAATAATGATAATAACCAAATTACCAAAGACGATCACAAAACAACAGGGGATGAGCACAGGACTACATTCAATGACAACATAACAGAGGGAGCACAAAGGACACTCAACAATAATAAAGATAATAATAATACAGATAACAATCAGAGGGAAAAACAAGGAAATCAAAATGAACACAAAATGTGGGCATGATCCTAAGATCATACCCCAGGCCATGACACAGATGTAATCAGGAAAGGGACTATAACTGTCATATTCTTGGTACAAAGCCACTCCTGAACCAAAGACCATGTTAGAAGGGTCTTAACTGGACTAAAGAAAAAAGAACAGGACTGTTGCTTATTCTTCCAAAGTCCTCTTTGCTGCACATTTTATATTTCATTTGGAAATTAAGGTCCTAGAGTTTGGACGAAATGTGGTGATGTAAAGAATCTAAGGTGTTTAAAGTTCAGGGTGACGTGTCAGTCTGTGATGGTTTGGGGTGCCAAGTCATCTGCTAGTGTTGGTCCACTGTGTTTTATCAAGTCCAAGGTCAACACCACTGTCTATCAGGAAATTCTAGAGCACTTTGTCTTCCCAACTGGTTAAAAGCTTTGTGGAGATGACAATTTCCTTTTCCAGCAGGTCTTAGCACCCTCCCACAGTTCCAAATCTACTATGAAATGGTTTGCTGACCATAATATTACTGTGTGTGATGGGCTAGCCAACTCACCTGACCTGAACCCCATAGATTCTCAATGGAGTATAGTCAAAAGAAAGATGAGAAACAGCTGGCCCAACAATACAGATGAGCTGAAAGAAGCTGTCAGAGTAACTTGGGCTTCAGTAACACCTCAGTGGTGCTACAAACTGATTGCTTTCATGCAGCGTTGCACTGGTGCAGTATTTTGTAGGTACGGAGCGTCAAACAGTTATTGAGTATTGAAAAGTTAGACTTTTCTGTATTGTAAATTTTTATTTTGCATTAATCCTGAATAGCATCCTAGTAATTTGAGATGCTAGATTTCCGATTTTAATCACCAAAATCATCATAATCATAATCACCAAAATTAAACCATAAAAGGCTTGAAATAATCCTTTTACTTGTAAGGAATAATACAGTTACATTTGGAATTAAATTACAAAAAACAGGTGAACATTTTCAAGATATTCTATTTTTTCAGTGCACCTGTACATGAATACTGTGAATACACACTTGTGAACTACTATATGTGTGTCTGTAGGCTGTGTGGAGAACCTCCGTTTGTCTCCAAAACAAAGTCAAAGCTTCTCAAGAAGATAATGTCCAGTGAGGTCAGATTTACTCAGCCCATCTGGACCACAGTCAGTAACGCAGGTGACATGAACTCTACATTCTCTGAGAAATCTTAAATAGCAGTAGTTTTTAATGTACAGTTTTACTGATTAGTTTAAATTGGCAAAAATCAGCTCTCTGATTGACTTTATTCTGTCTCAACAGCAAAAAAAGTGTTGACCTGCCTCCTGAAGGTGGATCCTGCCTACCGCATATCCCCTAATCAGCTACTTGAAAACCCCTGGATTACAGTAAAACACTGATTTCTGCAGCTCCGCGCATAACCTTTAAATAAGTCACATGAAGAGCTCTTACTGGGTGCTTTGTCCAACAGGGTGACACTAATGTGCCTGCAGTACCTTCTAATGTGCTGGAGATGATGCGTCACTACCTGGAACAAGAAGAAAGCAGTAATGAAGATTCATTTCAAATCGACCTAGTCATTATTAGATTGTTTTGATAAACAACCCATCTCAGCTGATAATATTTAAGTCGTGGCTTGTGAAAATAATGAGAGAGAGGGAAAAAACGCGCTTGCGCTCAGATTTAATTGAGTTATTATGAAGGTACTCTTGTTGATTAGCTATGTGTTTTAGCATAATTTGAGTAGTAATTTCTAAAATGCTACATTTGAAGTGCCATCATATTTTGTGGAGATTAAAGTGGTGCCTGTTAACAAATACCACTTGATCAGAGGTGGGTAGAATAGCCAGAAATTGTCCTCAAACAAAAGTAGTCTCACCTTATCATATTAATAACTCAAGTACAAGTACGTATGAGTTGCCTCCAGAGAATCACTTGACAGTACGAGTAAGAACGTATTTACTAAAAAAGTTGTTTGGGTAGTGAGTAATGACTCTACTCTCACCAAGTCACATTTTTTCCTCAAGTTGTGACCTTTTTCACATAAATTTGCAACTCTTTTCTAACACTTATTGCGGCCAAGGGGCGGTAAAGCCCAACTAGTGACGTCCAAACAGGGGACCAAACTCACAATCTCCTGCCCCAGAGTCTGGCATCCCATTTGTGTCACTAAGAGGGTCAACCCACTTGGCAAGCCAAGTACGAATGCCTTCATTGACTTTGTTACTTATTTCCCCTCCATATTTTGGCATCATCCCAATGTCAGAGGTGTATTTTAGCTTTAAGGATGTCCACCTTCTGTCAACACCAGTGAGTCCTACTGGCAACACCTCTTGTGGACCACATTGCGAGATCGGCCGTGTTTTAGCCGGTGGAATGGCACCAATACATCACCACAAAGTCCTGTCAAACTAATGTGAGTTGTGACCAAGGGGACGGGCAGTGAAGCCCAACTGGTGACATCCAAACCTGTAACAGTAAAAATAGTAAAGTACCGGACTCCAGTGTGGAGTGAGTTCAAACCCCTGTTACAGGTAGTAACAGTAAAAACAAACAATTACAATTAAAAATATCCCACAATAAACCTACTTGGCAGAATGCAGTTTTATGAAAAGGATGCCTAAGTAAATGTATTTGAGTAAATGTAACTGTTACTACCCACCTCTGCACTCAACCAAGGTCGGTATCTCTCAAGAGGAGCGATTCTGAATAAAATGTGAATATCCAAATTGTAAAAAACTTCCACAGTTATTGTAATGTGGATTGTATTGTAACTGGAATATCATGTTTTGAATTTTCTTTTCAAAATCTACACCCCCAGTCAATGAGCATAAATTAAATAGAAAAGGCTCCAAATGTTTTATGGCACTTGTAATGAATATTGATTAAGTGAAAGTTTAAGTCTATTAGAATTATACCCCCCCTCCAAAAAAATCACATATTCTAATTCAGTACAATAGTCTAATTTACTGAGACGTACTAGTATGATAACACAGTTGGAACTATTAAAAATAGAAGGGCTAGGCAGAGAGCGATAGGTAAGATATGCATGAGATTGTTTAACCTAGATATTATTCCAAAGCAGGAACACCTGCTCCAGAGATTTCTTACCCCACCTCTTCAAAGGACACCATGGAACCATTTCTGGGCCACTGCTCAGCTTCAGCAGAACCAGACACCTGCAGTAGCCTCACTAAGATCAGGGCTGAAAGCGACAACGGCCTGCATATGTTCCCTCCATCTTCCAAACTGGTAGTTCTGCATTTTCACTGTTTTTCTTTTTCTTTTTAAATTTAGGACCAACTTTTATGTTTAATTGTGCTCACGTCTGTTTTAGATACTAAATTTGTCATTTCTATAATTTTTCTAATTGTTTACTACTGTGGTTATTACGAGCTTGTAATACATAAAGCTACCCTTGCAACAAAATAGACCAGAATTTTTTTTCATAAACCATAAAAGACTGTAGTGATTTTCCATCAAGTTTGCTCTGATGTAAACTTGTAGACTCCCTAAAGCTGTACCTTTCTGCATTTTTTTTTAGCAAAAAGCTTTGGGCACTCTCATGCCGAGCTGTTTAAAAGCATTTTAAATATTATTAATGTTTCGTTTTTAAATTGTGTCAATGTGGTGTCTTGTTAAAATTCCAATTAATATGAACGATACAGCTAAAAACAAGACAATTTAGATTTTTCTTCTCCTACAAGACAGCTAACATCCATCACAGACTGTATATGATAGATATTATCTGTGTGGCACCATGCATAGACGTTCCGCTTTTGTTTTTCTAGCATCGCGGAATAAAAGCTAAAGGGAGCTGTGGCAGCCCTCAGCAGGACAAACAAACACCACCCTCCAGACAGGTTTGTTGGACCTTAACAGCTCTGCCTTTTCATTTCAAGTGATCTGATTAAGATAGATGCAGACTCATGTTTTCTCTATCAGTCTAACATGTTAAAGTACATCTATGCTTTTCTGAATTTTCTTTGAGCTTTTCAGTGTCTTTCATTCTGTTACCACTAGATGGTGCCAGATTTACCTCTTATAGAAGATGTTATTAAAGGTGTAGCCCATGCAGATATTTTTTTTCCTAATGAGAATCATAGTTAATTCTGTTATGTAAGAAGAATGTGAATCATCCCTGCAAGCTGTTAAACTCTCCATCCACACAGGCGAGTGCAAAGCAGCGCAGGCCTCAAGACAAGAAGGACCTCAGTGCAGGACAGAAACCAGCCTCCGACCTAAGTAAGGATGAGCAAAGCAGGCCCAGACTCTGCTAACCACCTGCTACATTTAAGACTAATACCCTTTTAAAGTAAAAAAAAACCCAATCATGGTAACCTTCAAGGTGAAAAAAAAAAGAATAGAATTGGGCTTTAATGTGACAGTGGTAAAGAAATACTTATTTTGTGTCTTTATGATTATTTTATGTCTTTTATTTCAGCAGCAATATGAGTGTACCTACCATAAAGGTTTCAACTTTATTTTTAACGGAGGCCAGAAATTAAGTAGGGCCGCTGTGCCAAATATATGTGTCATATGCAGATGTTAAGCTGTAACAGGGTCAGAAACCACTGGAGCTGAGGGTTTGGCTTGGGGATTTCTTTGTGCCAAAAGAACAAACAGGCGGCAGACTGATGTGCTCCTCCAGCTGGGGTGGAACTGGGGGACGGATGCTTTCTGTTACACAGCAAACTGTCTGAAAATACCAAGCAGCCTGAATACACAGTTTTATAGTTGACAGCGAAGGGATTGGACGATTTTATCAACAACCTTGTTAGATGAGTTAATGTGTAGCCACCTAAAAAATTGTAGTGCACCACAGTTAACTGTGTACTGTAGTAGTGAATATTGTTATACTTACAGTAATGTTATTTTTTTTTAATTTAATGTGTGTTTGATACATTCTTATGGTGTTTTAGTGATATATGCATTGATAGACATAGTGTGGTATTAGCAATTAGAAATACTTTTGCCAAACATAAAACCAACATGAGCACACGATCGTTTAATATTTTATTAGCTCAGTAATTACCTGCTAAATTAAAAGAAACATAATTACTGGATATTATATCACAGCACCAACATGAGCACTAGGGACTTAATTTTTCTGTCGTGACCTCTTAATTCAAAAACGTCCAATATGTAGCAGCCACTCCCTGCTCAGTGTCAAAACAGAAAAACTGTCACACAGGCTGGTTACGCTCCATCTGAATGCAGAGGATTGGGACTGGGGGCAGCCACGGGTCTAATCTCGTTTGGAGGCCATTGAAAGCAGTAGGAGCTACTTTGAGGGTACTGCCATTCAAGCACAGGTTTTTCCACTGTAGAGAGAATAATCCCCAGCATAGATACAACATTAAAGTATCCAAGCATAACACACAGAGGGTGAATTTCAAATCCACCCATTTGCATCTTGAAGTGAATGAGTGCCAACAATAGGGCCCCTGTGGTAATGCACAGGCTTTGTGTTTTAGTGTGCATGAGTAAATGTAGCTTGCTTTTTTTTTTTTTCCAAGAGTGGACCTCTGTTCGGACTGCAGTGATCTCAGGTTGGACTTGTTCACAAACTGAGCAGATATGCAAATGGTGTGCAACTTATCTTTGATTAATGCTGGTTGCCAAAAACACTGCAGTGTTCCTGACAAACAGGATGATTTTAGGTTTATCGGTCTGCCATAAACGCCGATGGAGCTGTAGTAAGTTGCTGAATTCATTTTCTCGAGTTAATCTGACAGGAGAGCGTTGTGCCTTAAGCTACCTAGTTTTGCGGGTAAATATGAGTAATTAAAGCTGATTGCTTGAGCCACTGCCCATTAAGACTTGAAACATCCATGTAATGTGTCAGGAATTAATAAGCTGTATGGTTATGTCTTGACAGTGTATTCAAAATAAATTAAGAAATGCTTCCTTTGTGTGCTCTCTTGTGAGTTTGTTGGTAGATGGTTTAAGAAACTGAAAAAGACTAACACTTAGGCGTCTATTTAAACATCCTATTTTTCTCTGTACACATTTTTAGCAAGTCAAGGGGTGTGTCTACAGGCATCAAAGTGAAACAAATTTAAAGAAATTTTAACATTTCAAGAAAATATGCACAAACCAGTTTTCATAGCTATAGAGTAAGTTTGTGTTGCAAGTTAGCTGTCGCCTTCACTTGTACTTTTATTCCTTTCTGCCTAAAAAACAGAAGAGAAGAGTTGGAAAGAAAAGTGGGGGCAGAATGACAGGCTGTATGGTGGATAGGTTAGGGGCGTGAATTTGGGACAAAGCATGGAGGCAAAGGAAATTAGAAAATTCGTTGGGATGGAACGAGGGATGCGCCCCATGCCCCCACCTCCCTTTTTTTCCGCCAGCACTGCTCCTGACAGATGGAAGTAAGGGTGGGTGGGTTGATGGGCTGGAGGGATTAAAACTCTGTACACCCCCCCCCCCCTTTTTTTTGGAGCCTGGAAAGTGTGTGTCACTCCTGCAAAGGTGGGGTACGGAGCGGTACTTGTGGTGAGAGTTGCGGGGCCCGCGAAGTGGCCGCACGCTGGCTAATGTCAGAAGAGGCATGGGTGCTTCCCCTCCCATGGCCCCCCTCTGCTCCATCCACCTTTATCCAGTGAGGAGCGTTAGGGGAGCCGCTCAGTGAAGGGGATGGGGGAAGGGTGGGTTCATGTCAATAACCTTAATAGAGCTTCCTTTTAATTAATCAGCTCATCTGCAGAGGCCTGATACCTGCAGCTGACCCCCCCCCCCCCTTCCCCAGCCTCACCCCGACACAACATCCTCACACTGCTGCTGTGACATTGTGGTAATGAGGAAACACGGCTACAATGTCATGGAAATGTTGCAGAGACGTTATCTGTGGGAGCTCATCACACATGCCGATGTTCCTGATCCCCTTCAGTGTTTGCGACGTACGCACAAGACGCATGTGTGTTGTGCCGCAGTGAACGGCTGATGCATATGGTCAAAATGGCGGGAACATACCGTGATGCCTCTGTTTCCACAGAAGAAGAAGGGGGTGGGCTTGTGTCAGGCGAACATTTGAAACAGATGGCAATTTCATAGCCAGCCTCATCAATCTTTGTCGACACTACCCCTTTTAAAGACTAGTTCTATTTGGGATATTTGCAATTATAATATGTACTGTAAGCTCGTTTGAATATCAAATTAATTACTGAACACACTGGAGTAAATACCTCTTTTATAAGTCCTTGTTGAAAGTGAAAAGTTCTCCACTATGGTTGGATGGTGTGTTAATTTACAGTGATATCTAATCCCAAGTTACTTCACATAAAAGGCATTACTATACATATTTTAATGGGGAGGTGGTTGTTTTCCAAGCAATTTTCTGCTAGAGTACATTTTTAATTTATTCATATTTAATTTATTGGTCTCTGCATACCCGCTCAGTAAAACTAATCAACACCATGTATGGCCCTCTTAAAGCCACATCTCTCTTTGGCAGGCAGACAGGCAGCCGCTGCATTTGGATAAGCTCTCCTCTCTTGTGCACAGAACTGGGTGAAATGCCCCGCATTCAGTCAAGCAGGAGGATGCCACCTCCAAGGAGACTCTCCTGTCCTCACAAACAACCTTTTAATCAGAAGGAAAAAAGGCTGGAAAATGAAAAATGTGCCCAGCCTTGAATGATCCAAAACACCGCAATTTCTGTGGATAGTGACCATCGTCCGCTGTCAGAATACAGTCCACTGGGGACGATACCCCCCCCCCCCCTCTTTTTCTCCTGCTTCTTGCCCTCAAACTCATCTGCCCTTGAATTGGTTTTATGGAGCTTTGGCAGTCATTTAGCACACTATGACTGAAGTTCTTATCACCTGACTCCACTATACACTCCAAATATCTATCGACCCATTGACACACCTTGAGGAGGGATCCGCACAACCTTACGCATGGAAATGATTTCAATTAATTACCATTCCCCTTTTGACAAGGCAGACAGGAGGGGAGAAACAAAGGAGCCCAGACAACAGGAGCATTTCTCTGGTGTAATGTGCACCATGTGTAATGAGCAGCGGAAAGGTCATTTGACACATTTCTGCCAGAATGAATTCATTTATTTCAAGCACTTAATTCTGCAGTCACCTCATTGGTGCATGGCTTGGCAGTGCACTGAGAGGGTGCATTACCACAAGTGGAGGCTTAGCTTCCTCCCAACAGCTAGTGGTGACCACAGGTCTGTGGGAATGCCTGAAGAGCAGCGAGATAGTGAAATGGAGTGTGGGAGATCCAATCACCTCTTCTATCATAGGAAAATCGCCTCCATCACCTTCAGCGTAATTGGAGCATTCATTACAGTTCAGTAAAAATGCAGGTCGCCATTAGACGAGCAATTTAAAAGAAGGCTTCTGGAGAATGAGAGACTTGAGAGGTCACGTTACGGGGTCACAGTCAAGTAAATAATGGGAATTGGTCCCATGAGGCTTGAAAAACCACAAAGCCCATGGTCACGCACCAAAATACAAGTCAGGGATGGAGGCAGGAATTCAATCAATGGATGGAAAATAAAGTGCCCCCTGTGCCCTCTCGGCATTACAATAATTAGGATTAGCACGACAGACTGTAATTTGCTGTCATAAATGTGCGCTAACCTGATAAATTTGGGGGCCGCTGTGATGTGTGTGTCACAGCTAGCAGTATGCTAATCAGGAGGCTTCCATTAAAAATGCATGTTGATGCAAAGATTTGATTGTATTTTGCATTGAACAGGGTGCTATGCCTACATGGACTGTTTGCACAAACAGTAAAAGATAGTAAGATAAGCAAATTCAGCAGATGCTTTTAAACTCTTCATTAATGCAATGGTATCAAAGTTTTCGAGAAGTGCTGGTGGGGCGAATGTTGCCTTCAGCTGCCACTAGGGGCCTCAGTCTGGCTGGAAGTTGTACCACTTTGTTTTTTGAACAAGTTCTGTTATGCAGCCGCTTACGTTTTGGAGTATTTTTACATTCTCTACAGGGAAACATTTCACTGTAAGCAAAACCAGAAATGCAAGGTTGATCAAAGGAAGCATATTTAATATGTTTAGGTTTGAAAGCGGACTTGTTATTTATGTTCTAAAGGTTATTTTATAAAACTTTGTTTTAAACAAAGAAGCCACAACAATAGCTCATCAGCTCATGTGCAACAGTGCTACACAAACTGGGAACATGCCTGCAGTCATGATAACATGATATTAGATTCTCTTTGAGAAATTTAAACACCTCTCACAACAAATCTGGTTATTTATTTCTTTGTAGCGCTCCCACTAATGACCATGTTTTGCAGCAGAAATTGCTTCTGCATTAAATATGAATAAACACATGATGAAACAATTAGGCAACGCTCCTCTGTGTGTCTGGTTTAAGTATCTGGAAAAAAAAAACAGAAATTATAAAAAACAAAACTGTAGAGTAGCATTCACCAATTAGCTTTACTTCTCAGTGGAAAGAAAGTAATTAGTGAGTTTTGGACTGAAAAAACCTGCACCGGCTTAGTCTTGTCAAGACTGAAGCTTTTTGATTGAAGAAATAAGATCATAATCACATGTATGATAACATGATCAAATGAGTGCCCAGAGGTCCATGACAGGATGACATGTGGCCTCCAAGTCAGGAGCTCTAACGCAGCATATGGGGTGTACTTTCCTCTCAGCCCTTTTACCACTTAGGAGGCAGATTGGACTTCTCACTCTCAGCTACTCCGCATTATTGTCCATTATCACACCGTGGTCCATGTGTAAGGTGACAGTGGTGCTCTGATGGAGAGGCGACAGGGGGGACCCAGACTGCAATAACATATTATTAGCTTTTTTTCACAGCTCCACTGGGCTGGATTTACACTGGATATCCAGAGACCTCTGAGGGCAGCTCACTGTCACAGCGGTGTCCACCAGTGGAGCAATTGCCAGGGATACACAGGTGTGTGTGGACCGAATAGCCATGCACCCACGGAAGGCACAGATGGGGACTGTGTAAACACACACACACAGAGACAGAGTGCATCATGTGTCTGTAATCAGTGACAGGCTCTTTCCAATTAGGCTCGGTGTGTTGTCTTTCTTGCTATTGTAGTACTGGATGTTCTCCTTTTATTCTGTAAACTGTAAACACATTTCCTGTCATCATTGTGAAACAGATAGATAGATAGATAGATAGATAGATAGATGGATAGATAGCAATGAAAAAAATATTTTCCCCCTTCCTGATTTCTTATATTTGTCATCCTTAAAGGGGTCATTGACTGCACTTTTTCCACATTTTAACGGCTCACATATGTCTTAATAAAGTGTTTGTGACATATTTTGTTCACATTTTCTTTATTTTTTTAATTATTGAAACAAATTTGTTTTGTATTTTTCCTGGCTTTCTTGAAACGCTCAAAAAAAGCTTAAAGCCCATCACTTTAAGAAACATCCTTCACCTATTCAACTCCACCATCCCGCTTACATCAGTTAGCCATCAGCTGACTAGCTTCTAGCTTTCAGCTTTTAGTCTCCTTGTTCGGATGAGCGGTGCTGGTTCACTGATCCACAGTCAACGGTGCAGCACGCACCACCTCGGCCCACCCCCCAACAACCTTGCTGTGACTCCACAGCAATTTGCCAGTACTGCGCAGCCCCTGTGTTGCCACAGCTAAACTGGCCTGGGATTGGAGCTCAGGCGAAACTTGCCGAGCCGAGCTGCCGAGCCACGGGATCTCAAAGGGCAGTGTCCCACTCCGCGGGACTTCCCTTACAAGGCAGCTATATGCTGCCCATGACAGCAGAGTCACTTGGAGCCCCGGAGGACAGTGGGGTAGCTGGCCGTGAAAGCCAGCAGCCTCCAGCCAGCAGCCTCTGGTCCCGGGCCAGGTTGGTTGCACCAATCGGTGTGCCCTTGCTAATGATCTGCAGCGGAATCACAATAAAACCACTGGGAGATGGGCTGGAATGATGCAAGGCACACTGGCAAACCAGGTGGTAACAGGAGTGGCTATAAGGGTGACTAAGGATGCTTTCACACCTGCAGGCTTTAGTTCATTTCAATCGAGAACTCAAGTTCATTTTCTCCGTTAGTCTGGTTCATTTTGTCTGGTGAGAACAGGGTAATCGTGCTCAGGTGTGCACCAAATCTACTGTACCGAGACCTGCTAAAAGAGGCGGTTTTGATTTCAATCAACTGGCGAACTCTGGTGCAGTCCTGCAGATGAGAAAGGGACCACACTAAAACAGAACCAGCACCAAATGGTAAAACATTTTATGCCACTGTACATACCTGATGGATCTTCAAAAATATCTGTGGCTGAGCATGTCACAGTTCTGAAGGATTAATGAATGTTAACATGCTATTTTCCATCTGTAGCCGTGTTTCATTTTCAAACTGTACGATTTGCTGAAAGTGGTGTATGCATGCAATGTCATAAATTGCCCGAACGGCAGAGAGGAGAGACCCAGGTGCTGGACTGCAGTTGTGGTGTTTATTGAAAACAAAAACACAAAGTTCAAACAGTGCACCAACAGAAAAAACAAACTGATCACAAAGCAAACTCACAGCACACCAGAACAGGGCCAGGATTCTGGTGGAGACGGTAGCTGAGACTTCGGCAATGAGGGAGGAAAATAACAACCCCTAAATAAGGCCAGAAACAAATGAAACAAATGATGGCAGGTGCGGATACCATGAGCGGGCAGGAGGTGACAATGATTATAACAGGAATCAGCTGGGAGAATGAGAGGGGGAGATGGGACTGACAGCTGACCGCCCACAACAGAGCAAAAAACCTCAAAGTGCCACTGCAAACTGCAGCCCCGAGAAGAGAGGAGACACAGCAAAAATATAATGATAAAAAATAAAGACAAGAAAACCCAAACATATGAATAATAACTCTACAATGAGTGCAACCAGGAAAATAAATCATACTAAGAAACAATACAGAATATGTGAAAATAAACCAAAGATAAAATAATAGGAAAAGAACTCAAAAATACAATCCAATAGAAATATAGGAAAAAAAATAACAAAGAGACAGAGCACGGCAGAATCCCCCCGTGCTAGATCATAACAGAGCTCCCCCCCCCCCCACCGAGATGGATACCAGACACCCTGGGCAACATCGAAAGAAAAAAAAAAAGCCCTCCCCCACAAAAAAACACCCCAACGAGAAAACAGCCACACCCCAGGTGGGTGAAGGGGGAACTCAGACATGGAGGGACCGAAACAAACCAGAGAAAATAAGAAAAACTCTCAGAACTCACACTCCAGCAAAAACCCAGCCTAAGAGGAAACAAAAAAAAACCCCCAAAAAACAAAGACCCCACTCAGGATCCACACCCACGCAAAACCAGGCACCTAGGCCCCCTAGGCCAAAGAATTAGACAGTTCAGGTGGCTGGCCAAAGTCCCAGGCCTGGCAGACGGCGAGGTGGTAAGAGTTGGGTGGCCTGCCGGAGAATATGAGCCACCCAACCCAACGTCGCAGTCTGTCAGGCAGTCGGCCAGGGTTCTTCAGCCACCTAAACAGAAAGGGTGGCCCAGGAGGTGGATACCCCACGGGGAAGCCCAATGTAGAAGGGGACAGCAGAGTTGGGGGAACCACGATGATGTCGGGTGGAGGAGAGGGAACCACAACGGCATCTGGCAGAGAAGAGGGAACCATGACATCCTCAGACTGGCCTGTAGCACCCTCGGTGGTCCCAGACTGGGACAGCGCAGCATCCACGGTGGCTGCGGCCTGGAGCAAAGCAGCACCCGCGGTGGCTCAGGGCTGGAGCAAAGCAGCACCCATGGTGGCTCCGGGTTGGCGCAAAGCTGCACCCGTGGTGGCGCCGGGCTGGAGAAAAGCAGCACCCGCGGTGGCGCCAGGCTGGAGTAAAGCAGCACCCGCGGTGGCTCCGGGCTGGAGCAAAGCAGCACCAGTGGTGGCTCTAGGCTGGAGCAAAGCAGCGCCTGCGGTGGACCAGGACTGGGCCAGAGCTGCACCCTTGGTGGACCCGGACTAGGCCGAGGCTGCACCCACGGTAGATCCGGACTGAGGAGGAGCTGCACCCACGGAGGTTCCGGGCTGGGACGGAGCACACACGATGACCTCAACTAGCTGGGAAGCAGTACCCTCGGAGGCCCCGGGCTGGAACGGAGCACCAGTGAAGACCTTGTCAGTAGGGGGAGCAGTACCCATGGAGACCCCGGGTTGGGAGGGAACACCTGCGACGACTTCTGTTGAGGGGGGAGCAGCACCCACAGAGGCCCCGGGCTGGGACGGAGCACCCGTGACGACCTCGCATGGGGGAGCTGGACCCACGGAGAGCTCATGTGGTGAGGCCAGATCCACGGAGACCTCTGGCGTAGTTGGACAAATCTCTGTGACCCTGGGGATAGGCTCAGACAAAGGGAACAGAGACACAGGGTCAGGGTCACCGGCGGCAGTGGAGCCCGGCGAGATGAGCTCAGGTGCAGCTGATGACTGTGCTTGGCTCTCCCCACGAAGAGCCAGACAAGATCTCTCCAACACAGACACAACGAAAACAAAGGAGAGCACTTGCCTGAGCTCAAGTTCCACCACCGTCCAGGACTCCGTCGATCCAGGCGACAATGTCTCGGGCCCAGTCCTCTGGAGGTCCAGCTTCAACTCTGCTGCAGCGGACCCTGCAGCAGAAATGGTGGTAGGTGCAGTTCTGGTGCCCCCCAGTGAAGCGACCCACACAGGTGGCTCGTCCGGCGTGGATACAGGGGGTTGGATTCCTGCTGGAGCTGGATTCTGCTCAGCTGAAGCCCGGGGATGCTCAGTCGTTGGCGCAGGCTCCGGATCACTGGCAGCGCTCTCCCTCCGTCCAGAACATGGCTGCGGGGCTGGAACCAGGTCCTCCAGGACTGCAGGCTCCTCCATCGCCTGGCGGCTCAACCCTGGGACCAGCGGGCGCTCTGGGAAAATAGGAGGCGACCTGGAGAGAGCACGTAAGATGGTGTGGGCTGCAGCAGGTGGTGAAGACTCAGGGGACTGCAAAAACTGAGCCTCACTACTGGGAATCAGGCAAGGCATATCATCATAACATGTTGGAAAATGAAAAGACACTTGCCTGAGTTCCCGGGGCATGATGTTCTCTGTTGCACCAGGTGTAGGGTCAACCCTCTCCATGATCTCAGTTGAAGAGGGCCTCCCAGGGGAACATTGAGGAGCCGCCCCTGCAGCCACAGCGGTGGGCGTAGCCGGAGAGGAAACAGGTGGACCCTCAGCAGCGGGAGGATACGTTGAGGAGACGGAAGTCACAGCAGCCAGGGAGAAGGGGCCTTCACCAGCAGCCAGCTGGTGAAGGCAAACTAGAAGAAGGAGCTGCTGTGGGGATGGTCTGACTTGGCATGGGAAAAATACTGCCTGAGAGGTGAGGGTGTTCCTCCGGCAGTCCAGAGCTGGGTGGCGGCGTCTTGGAGCCAGCGGAGTGGGAGCAGGAATGGGCAAATTGGAGGTGGAGCAGGGCGTCTGCTGTGGAGCACGCTTCCGCGTTGGCTTCGGGCTTGCTGGAGGCAGCCCCCACGTCAGCCCAGGAAAAACTGCTGCAGGACAGAGAGCGTAGCCAGCAACTCCGCGAACTGAGAGAACCTCCACAACCCAGGGTGCGCCTCGACAATAACAGTCGCCGATTTCATACTCTCTTAGTGCTGCGGGAGGTGAGAGCTTCATCCACGAAGCTCTGGATGAAATTGGCGGCCCACTGCTCCTCTATTGCTCGGGGATCCCGCTGCTGATCTCCCTTTGATTGCTGAAGGTCAGTGTGCTGGGGACATGATGAGAGCTCCACAAACAGTTGAGTGAAAAAAGGCAAAAAATCACAAACTACAGCTGCTGGGTCTCTAACTGGCCGGAGTCTTCTGTCATAAATTGCCCGAACGGCAGAGAGGAGAGACCCAGGCGCTGGACTGCAGTTTGTGGTGTTTACTGAAAACAAAAACACTAAGTTCAAATAATGCACCAACAGAAAAAACAAACTGATCACAAAGCAAACTCACAACACACCAGAACAGGGCCAGGATTCTGGTAGAGACGATAGCTGAGACTCCGGCAATGAGGGAGGAAAATAACATCCCTTAAATAAGGCCAGAAACAAATGAAACAAATGATGGCAGGTGCGGATACCATGAGCGGGCAGGAGGTAACAATGGTTATAACAGGAATCAGCTGGGAGCAATGAGAGGGAGAGACGAGACTGACAACTGACAGGAGCACCGCCCACAACAGAGTGACAATGATTATAACAGGAATCAGCTGGGAGAATGAGAGGGGGAGATGGGACTGACAGCTGACCGCCCACAACAGAGCAAAAAACCTCAAAGTTCCACTGCAAACTGCAGCCCCGAGAAGAGAGGCATCATACCAACAGTCAAACATGGTGGTAGTAGTGTGATGGTGTCGGGCTATTTTGTTGCTTCCTGGACAACTTGCTATAATTGATGGAACCATAAATTCTGCTCTCTACCAGAAAATCCTGAAGGAGAATGTCTGGCCATCAGTTCATAACTTCAAACTCAGGCCGTCCAATATGGCCGAATTAAAACAATTCTGCAAGGAAGAGTGGGCCAAAATTCAAAACAGTGATGTAAAAGACTCAATTATTGCAAATGATTGATCGCAGTTGTGGTCACCAAGGGTGGCACAACCAGTTATAGCTGAAGGGACAATTACTTTTTCACATCGGGACAGGTAGGTTTGGAATTTTTTTTCCCCCTTAATAAAGGAAATCATCATTTAAAAACTATTTATTAGGGTTCTTTGTCTAATATGGGAATAAGATGATCTGAAAAATTTAAGTGTGACAAATATGCAAAAATAAGAAATCAGGAAGAGGGCGAATACTTTTTCATAAATAGAGACTGTATTTCATAATTACTGTACATCACTATTCAAAGACATTTTGTATGTATGACTGGCCACAAAAAACTTATGACTTAAGTCAAGGCAGCATTCTTCTTACTTTTATAGCCACAGCTTGTAGATAGATGATCAGAGTATTGCTGTATTGAAATTCCTTGCAAGGGAGCATGGATGTGCTGCTCCCTGTGAGGTGCTCTTGTCCTTGGTTATGTTAACAGTCTCCCTTGTGACTGATGTCTCTTGTCCCAACCCTGTTTATAAAACATTCAGAACTTCGTTAAGGGACAATAACATCAGCCAGGCTCAATTATGGTGACATTTTGCTGACATGCAGATTGCCTCCCCTCAATCTTTTTTTATGTAAAATACTGGTGTGCCAGTCACATATGGATGGATGAACTTTGGGAGAATCAATTGTATTGATGAGTCATAGATCATACAAGTCAACTAGACTGACACGGAGAGAGCGAATTCATCGCACACGGAAATTCAATAATAAATTGTAATCATAATCAGACATAGTGAGTTATGTATAATCAATAGCAAAATTATGATTGTAAGTAGAGCTTGTCCTTACAATACAGACAATAGGTGCATTCAAACAGGCTGCATTGTTATTACAACACTGATACTGGCTTCCCTGTCCTTATCAACAGTGAGGGCTGATTTAATTATAAAAGTGATACTGATCACATCAATTATAATGGACTGTATGAGCTAGGGCCTCTTTGAAAATATACATTGGCATGAAGAGACACATGGTGGAAGTTGCACATTTCTAGGAGGAGTATACAGATGGGAGGACAATAGTTTCACGGCCCTCCTTCAGGTGGGTTTATGCTCCTTTTTGCTCTGGCACACGTGCACTTTGGACAAGGCTGGCACACACACCACTGTATATCACACGATTTGATTTGATTTGATTCTGATTTTTGGGGTCACGGTTTGATTCAGAATCGATTTTCGATTCAAAACGATTTTCAATTCACATTTGGCTCTCAGTTCAGTACAAAAACCCACTAATCTCAGGAAAAAAGTCCACTTCACTGCAAAAAATGCTGAGGTAAGCTTGAAAGCAGAGTACAGTGTGTTGATATTTTGGGGGTTTATATTTTTTAAAAATTACATCAACTGATTTGCAATAAAATATTGTTAAATGAAAAAAGTAGGCTTAGGTTAGTAACTGCTTTTTTATTTGTTGAAAACTTGTACTTCAAATATGAAATTGTACACAAGTGAAACAGATTTTGAAAATTTTCCTTTTCAGCATATCACAGTTCCTAACAGCTTTTACTCAGTGTGTAGGTTTGGTCGCCCTCCAGCATTCTAGAAATATAGGCTATTCATTTAAAAACAAAAGTAAATACTATCACAAATATTTTGAACATCCATGTATGTCCTGACTGTATGCACTACTGCATGCAGTTAGGTAGCAGTAGTGGTACTTGACTGTATGCAGTCAATGTACAGTTACCTGTACAGTAACTTAATACAATGAACAAATTCAATAAGAACTGAATACAATTGATGTATAAGATAAGTAACATTAATTTTAAACCAGCACAAATACAAACTTAAGTATCTAAATTCTTCGGAGACTTAAAAAAACAAATTAAAGTTATGAAACAAAATAATTTGCTGGGAGTTTGTTGAAGTGGTGCAGTGTGCGCTGTTCAGCAGGAGCACTTAGAACGTTTTCCACTTCTTTCAACTCTGAGTGATTATCTGGTTATGGTGCTTTGCCTGGTGAAGCTTCTCCAGTAAAAGGTAAAGTGAATGCAATAATTTAAAACAAACAAACAAACAAAAATAAACTTCCATCCAGTGTTAATTTTGTCAACTAAAACTATTTTTTTTCATCCATTAAACCTAGAAATTAAACTAAAATTACCATTTATGCATTTTACTTTTGACATCTAATTTGAGTCCAAATTTATTGTGATGACTTTATTTTTATAGTTTTATTTTAGTCTGTTCATTATCAATTGTTTTTGTCTACTTTTAGTCAATAACAACATTTGGTTTTTATTCATTGAAAAGAACACTGCTTCCATAGCTGTCAAAAAAATGTTTGAAACCCCCCCCCTCAACTGCGGCTGTCAGGGTTGCTAGGCAATGGGGTAGCACGTGGTCACGCAAACAAATGTCATCCAAAGACTGGACCATAAACTTTTTTTTTTTTTTACCATCTATGGACTAAACTCTCTCATTTTTAGATTCTTTTACATTCGTCCTTCGAAATGTATGGCCACCGTCGGCCTGTCTACAAGGCTGCAACACCTGAATTTGTCACCTGATTTATTGTGTGTTTACTTTTTCCAGGGCTTGGGTCCCAACCCTCATCCTGAGTTTACATTTTTGGATCTTCTGCATTTATTTGTTAGACTCATGACTCTTCTTAGTCCTGTTATTATTATTATTATTATTATTATTATAATCAGAGGTCAGTTCAGTCATTATTTGCATTATGATTGTTATGGTCTTGTCTCTCCTGATCCTCTGGTCATGTTTATGTCTCCCTCTGTTTGTGATTGCAATCGAGCAGACAGTAGAACGGAGGTGGAGCATAAATAAGCCTTTAGGGTATTGTTCAGCACACAAGGCAGGGTGAAATAAACAACAGTGATACATTGAGAGAAAGAACAAAGATAATGAATAATGACAGCATTCCTAGCCCATCAATAGCCTCTACTCAAACACTGAGCTGCTCCTGATTGGACGGTAAGATGGCGCATACTCTTCCTGGATTTTCAAACATGGAAACATGGCAGCTCAGCAGCAGGCACACTTACCCCTTTTCTACCAAGCTGGTTCCAGTGCTTAACTGGAGCCAGAGCCTGACTTGGCACCAGTTCTTTGCTTTTCAGCTGCCTAAGCACTAGCTCAGGCTCTCAAAATTGGTGCTAAGCTGGCTCCAACTCCTTGTTGGGTCACAGCTAGGGTTGCCAACCATCCCGTTTTAGCCGGGATGTCCTGTTTATTGGGCTAAATATGTTTGTCCCAAGAGGGATGTGCGTTGTCCCGTATGTTTAAGGCCACCTTAATGAACAGGCTAAGCTAGGCTAGGCTGAAGCCCAGGGGTCTACGAAGATCAGGGCCTATCATGAGCCAATGAAAAAGATCACATTATTGTTAAATGGTCAAATTCTATGTCATCACTTGATATTTATGTGTGGCTGCTTATTGGTCAAATTTACAGGTCCCTCATGTGGGTACCACATAGCAATAGCCTATCAGAGGAATTGTTTTGACATGTGACTATGCAAGTGGTAGTGAGAGGTAAAAAGTAATTAGCACAGTCAAAATGTCTGGAAAAAATTAAAGTGGCGCTCATAAAATTATTGAGAGGAAAAGAGCTTCGGAAAAATGAATTGCTCAACAAGTTTTGAAGCATAAAGAATTTTTCTAAGTTGGAGCACCGAGTGGAGGCGGAGATGCTAATTACTGCACGGAGGAGACAGGTGGGCCATTAAAGCCCTCACCTGGAATTGAAGAGCGAACGGAGAAGAAAGGCCATGATTGCTTACCTCAGACAACTGTGCGTGGAACAGTGGACTTTGAACTTGGTAAAAAGTAGACTGGATCAAGCATGCATCTATAGAGTATGATGATATTTGTGAGCTGAACTTAAAGAACATAATGAAGGATTTTTCTTTAAAGAAGGCCAGAAGAAAAAACTTCTAAAAAGATAAGACATGCTATAAAAGGTAAAGCCAACTTTATTGTCATTCAATCCATACAGTCAATCATGTACAGTAGAACGAATTACATTTCTCTTATCTACAATGTTAATCACATCTAGAATCAGAGGGGTTGCTGCTATGCAAGGCGCTGCCACAAATTTCCCTCCTCCAGTCCATTATTGCTGAGCACCAAGCTGGACGGCAGGAAGTTCCACTTTTATATGGTCTTTGGCATGACCCAGCTGGGATTTGAACCCAGGCCTTCCGGGTGTGGGGCGGATGCTCTACCAACTAGGCCACTGCTCTGGTGGAGTGCACTATTTACGGTGCTTTGCAGTCACCTGTGCAGGTTTTTGATTGCTGCTGTTGTGCATTGTTTGAATCAGGAATACTTCACTGATGTAATTTTATACCAAAGGCAGTAGTATCTGTCACACTGTAAAAAGGAAAATCTCAGTAAGATAAAATATCCTAAATCAAGGCTTTATGCTTGTTTTTTTTTTTTTTCTCACAAGATAATATTGACAAGACAAGTATTTCTTTTTGTTGTGCAGTTTTCTGTAAGATTTTACTTGCTTTATAAAAGTTTTTACTTGTTTTAAGCAATTTAATCTTATTTTGTTGGCAGCTATTTTTTCTTTAATTTTAACTAGAATTATCCATTGCCATAATTTTTTGGTTTAAGTAAAATTATCTGCAAACAGTGCAAGAAAATTTGACTTATCAGATTGCATAAAACAAGTTAAAACTATTGGAAAGCATGTAAAATTTTCTTACACATAAACTGCACAGCAAAATTTAATATCTTGTCAGACAAAAAACAAGCATAAACATCCATCCATCCATCCATTTTCTATCGCTTTTCCGAAGGTCCGGGTCGCAGACGCTGCAGCTCAAGCAGAGAAGCCCAAACTTCCCTCTCCCTGGCCACCTGCTCCAGGTCTTCAGAGAGAATACCAAGACGTTTCCTGGCCAGCTGGGAGACGTAGTGTCTCCAGCATGTCCTGGGTCTGCCCCAGGGTCTCCTCCCAGTTGGACGTGCCCAACACGCCTCAAGTGGGAGGCGTCCAGGAGGACATAAACATAAGCATAAACAACCTTAATGTATTTCATTTTACTTATATTTGACTTTTTGCAGTGTGGTTGTGTTTTCTAGCTCAAAGTTGCATTATTTCTCAAAGAGAAACAAAAATGAGGCCGTAGTGGCTCAGGAGGTAGAGCAGTTTGCCCAATAGCCAGAGGGTTTGCGGTTCAAATCCCACTCCCCCCACCTTGCTGTTGTGTCCTTGGTCAAGACGTTACCCACCTTGCCTCCAGTGTGTTCATGGTTTATGATACTGATGTATGAATGTGAATAAATGTTTGGTGGTGGTCTGAAAAGCTGTTAGCATGGATTGGCAGCTGTATTTCCGTCAGTCTGCTACAGAGGTAGCTTACCACTATCATTGTCTGTGGAGTGAATGAATAATGGACTCATTGTAACGTGTCCTTGGGTGTCATGAAAAGTGATATATAAATTCAATCCATTATTAAAAACATAGCTATTACACATTTTTTAAACTGAGATTCTGTTGGAGGGGGCTTACAAAACCTCTCTGACCCAGGGCCTAACGGCAGGTTAAGGTGGCCCTGCGTATATTGACTGCACTAACCACTAGATGGCACCCTAACACAACAGATCCTAGCTCTATTACAGGTAAAGTAGTAGATTACTGTGCTGGTCATGCCCCAGTCACCCCTGGCGTCAAGGGTCACAATTAACCAGTTACAATTCCTGTAGTGTACATCGCTTGTATCAAGTGTAAATACCAGCAAAGAAAATGTTTTGGTGATGCCTCTTGCTGTTTGGTTGGTTTCGTGACTTGTAAACATGGATAGACCTGTGAAGAAGAAAAGACTGTGCAGCTACAACACGTGATATCTGTGAACAGTGACTTGTCATGTAAGGTCTTCTCTCTGGCTGTGCAAAAGGACAAGCGACTGCTGGAGTCAGTCAAGAGCAACAAAAAGTATTCATGGAAAAAGTAGATTTGGTGAGTAATGCATTATGGATTTGAAATGGTTTTGTTTTTTATTTACTGTAAATGGCCACATTTATCTTGTTTTTTTTTCACAAAACCTCACAAACTATATCCACTAATGTTTTCAAAATATTGAAATAACAATATATTTTGATTCAAGATATTTGAAGTATTCATTTTGTTCCCAACAGATACATTTTTTTTGTATACTTTATTAATCCCAGAGGGAAATTCAGGGAATCCACCTGGATGGATGAGGCAGCCACGGTATGGCCCTAGCCAGCTTAAACTCCTTAAATGTAGTCACCATTCTCTGCAATTAAGAATAAAGCGGTGATAGGCAGTTAGAAACAGATGGGTTTATCGTTTCTGGATGGTAATACAGGTTTGGAATAATAAAAACAACACTCCCAAAGAGACAACAAGCTCCTCCGTGTTCACAAGTTAGCGCTTCTTCTTCTCCTCCTCCTTTGCCTTCTACCGTGCTGTTCTATGGGTTGCGTAAAGACACTTTACACTATGTAATGACGTAACCCTGACTAGCTCCATGTCAGTCGAAAACCAGTTGGTTCTTACGAGGTATGACAGTTGAAGTGGTTAAGCACTGGCACAGGCACCAGAACCGGACTAGCACCGGCTCTTTTTTGGTGGAAAAGGGGTATTAGATATCTTGAAAACAAACCATTGAAAAGTGTTTGTAACACATTTAACATGAGAAACAAGTGGTTTAATTTTTTAATTCGACAGTAACAACTGCAGTTTTACGAGGGTCGGGGGCTGAAAAGTTCATAGGCTGAAAGGTTCATAGTGGTCAAATTTGACCAAATGTGGTTTATTTTTCAACATAGTCTCCCCTTCGGTCCACACACTTCTTCCATTGGTGTTGCAGTGCTTGGATCCCTGCGGCTGAAAAATAGACCACATGTGGTCAAATTTGACCACTGTGAACTTTTAAGCCTATGAACTTTTCACCCCCTCCTCATATGTTTGCAAGAGTTCCAACCACAGGGTTACCCTATAATCTTTTACTCATGGGAATCTGTTAGTGCAGAAGGTGTTGTTATCCCCTAAACATTCTGGTGTCCCACCCGTGGGATGTTTTAATATTTTTGCTGCAACACAGTGAAATGTGGTAAACACGTTTAGACTGGATAGTCATGCCTTACATCATTTGAAAGCTTAGAATTTCATCGATTTGGATATTAAAACAGATCTGAGATTTAATCATGACACTGGCATTTAATAGATCATCAAACGAGCTTATGACTACGTCTCCTAGCTGGCCTGGGAACGTTTTGGTATCCTCTCTGAAGAGCTGGAGCAGGTGACTGGGGAGAGGGAAGTCTGGGCTTCTCTGCTTGAGCTGTTGCCTCCGTGACCTAGACCTCCGGAAAAGCAGTAGAAGATGGATGGATGGATGGATGGATCAAACAAACTAGCACAGCAACATAGCATTTACTCACCAACAGTGTTGCCAGATGTATGATAATTATCATATTTGTACGATAGTTTTGCCCTCTGTACGATGTACAGTCAATAATTCTGTAGGACTGGGGAAGATGCTACTGTTCTGTATTTGTGGGGTAGAGGAGGATGTGTAAAGAAAAGAGTAAGGAAGAATAAAGTGTGGTGCTTAGAGGTTACATGCATGTGTGCTGGTGTGCTTTTTTTTCTTTTGCTTTTGCAAGTTTAGTCAGATACCACAAACTGGCGACAAGGATGGCCATTTCAGTACCTCTACCTGCTCCTTTCATGCCCTGCCTGGGTGAACCTGCAATTTCCTTCCCTATTTGGCTGAAGATGTTTCAAAATTATATGTTGGCTATCAATGCTACCGGCGACAGTTGGCCAGAGGACAGAAAGCGGGCAGTGCTTCTTCATGCGCTTGGCACCAAAGGACAAAGAATATTTTATGCTCTGCCAGATTCAGGTACAAACTATGTTTCTGCTGTGGACTGTTTGAAGAGACATTTTGCTCCAAAAGTGAACGTAATTGTGGAGTGCCACAAATTCCTCCAGAGGGTGCAGAGAGCCGGTGAATCTATCAACCATTTTCTGGCAGCTCTCCGTAAATTAACTACGTTGTATGACTTTGGTGATATGGAGGACCAGATGCTCCGTGACCAGCTGCTAGAACGGGTTGCCAACACACGCATATGGGATAGACTGCTCCTGGAACCGGACTTGACACGATAAAGCTGCCACGCTTGCTCAGCAAATTGAAGCCAGACTTCGGAATGCCGAAATTCTTTCCGGTGTGGCTGCCACCACGAGTGCTACTACTTAAGTGAGAGCAATGCACAAGCAGCCGAGGAGGACTCCTCCGAGTGAGAAGAATACTGCTGCTCCTGCCATGACACGGCAACGTCGCTCCTGCTATCGCTGCGGATCCAACAATCATCTAGATAATAAACCTTCATGCCCAGCGGTCAAAGTGACATGCAACTCCTGTGGAAAAGTGGGACACTTTTCTAATGTTTGTAGATCTGCTCAAAAGAAGGTACATGAAGTGGTGATGAACTGAAATGAACTGAGTGTGCTGTACATGAGCAATGCTGCCCAGGATAAAATCCTTTGCACTGTACACGTGACTGCAAATGAACATTCACATGATATTGAGCTGATTGTAGATACAGGCTCATCTGTTTCAATCCTCCCAGAGAGCCTTTACCAAAAACTGTTTTCTACATGTTATCTGACTGAACCTACAGTGAACCTGCTCACTTACTCTAGAGAGAAAATACCTGTTAAAGGGTGTATGCATGTCACAGTAACCCATGATGGACATTCAACTAGTGGCTCATTTGTTGTTGTTAAACTGGCACTGCTCTACTTGGTCTGGATTTATTTGTGGCATTGCACATGCATATCGAGGGTAATAAAGTTGTCACTTCCACTGGCCCTACTGACCCCCATGCCAGTGCAACTGTCAGCCATGCTATACAAGAGTACACAACTCCTGCCCCTACATGTAAGTCAACTCCAGAGGTTAAGGTACAAGAGATCAGGTGTGCAAAGGGATTTGTACACAAAATACAACTCCAGCCAGCTACTGTTCCAGTGCAGCAGAAACTGAGGAGACTCCCATTCTCAGTTAGGCAGGCAGTAACTGATGATCTCAAAGATCTACAGGGAAAGGACATTATTGAACCTATTGATCCATCCCCATGTGTTTCTCCTATTGTAGTGACCCAGCGGAAGGAAGGGGGAAAACCCCGGGTCTGTGTTGATCTTAGGGAACTTAATAAAGCAATCATCACAGATTGTCATCCGTTACCACACATGGGTGAACTGTTCACGGAACTTCGAGGAGCCACAGTCTTTTCTACTATTGCTCTTGCTTCTGCTTACCATTACATGTTGTTGCACCCAGGTAGCAGAGATCTGACTGCATTTGTTACGCATGATGGCCTTTTCCGTTTCTGCAGAGTCCCATTTGGCCTCACTTCAGCACCCTCAGCCTTTCAAAAAATGATGACAACCACACTTGCAAACTTATTTGGTGTGCAGGTCTACTTAGATGATGTTATTTGCTTTGGTACTACACAGCAAGATCATGATGCTAATCTACGCAAGGTGCTGCACACATTACATGAGGCTGGACTAACACTGAACATGCAAAAATATAAGTTCAACCAAACCGCCCTACGTTTTTTGGGCCTCCCCATTTCCAAAGATGGACTTAAACCTGACTCTGATAGGGACACAGCAGTGATCAGTGCACCTGCCCCACATGACACCACCTCCCTGCGATCCTTCCTTGGCCTTGCAGCATGGTACAGTAAATTTATTCCTGACTTTTCAACTGTTGTAGAACCATTACGTGCTGTACTTAAGGAATCCACTGAGCTAAAACTTAGATGGACTGCTGTAGCTCAGTCTAGTTTCACAGAGCTCAAGAGACTGCTAGCAGACAGCCCTGCCCTAGCACTGCATGTGCCCTGTGTTGCCCACTTATGTAACTACTGATGCCTCTGACTATGGTTTGGGGTGCGTGCTTACACAGCTACACCCAGACAATACAGAAAGAATTGTAGCTTTTGCAACCAGGACCCTTTCACCAACTGAAAGAAAGTACTCTACTGTGGAGAGGGAAGCGCTTGCAAGTGTTTGGGCAGTAGAAAAATGGAGGACATATCTATGGGGGCGTCATTTTGTCCTATGCACAGATCACCAAGCACTAACGATGCTGCTAACATCCAAGGGCACTGGCCGTGCAAGACTACGGATTCCCAGGTAGTCAGCATGACTACTCTTCTTCACATATGACGTGATTTACCGCCCTGGAAAACAAAATTTTACTGCTGACTGCTTGTCTAGACTGCCTTTATCCAACACAGGGGATACATCTGATGAGCTGGACATTGTAGCCACAGTTTTTACAGACTCTCTACATGCGATGTCATTGTCAGAATTCACTGCTGCATGTGAAACCTGCCCACAGCTGACACAACTTGGAGATCAGATACAAAATGGTTGGCCAAAATGCAAAAAGAACATGACAGATGAGCTGGTTCCATTCGTTCATATGCTGATGAACTAGCTGTGGATAACTTACTGGTGCTGAGAGGCGCTGATCAATTGGTTGTTCCCTTCTCACTGCGATCCAAACTGGTAAATCTTGCACACAAGGGGCATCAAGGTATTGTCTGTACCAAGCAAAGGCTACGTGAGTTGTACTGGTGGCCTCAAATGGACAGACAGGTTCACACAATGATAGCTTCTTGTGTTTCATGCCAATATAGTGACAAGACAGCAAAGACTGCTCCTGCACCACTCACACCTGTGGAACTGCCAAGTGGACCATGGGAAAAAGTTGCTATTGACATTGTAGGTCCTTTTGAGTGTGCAACATGGGACTGCCGTTATGCTATAACTCTCACAGATTATTACAGCAAGTGGCCTGAAGTGGCATTTGTTCCTACTGTCACAACAGATGTGATTATTGTTTTTTTTAACTTCAGTGTTCAGTCACGAGGGAAATCCTCTGTATTTGGTTTTGGACAATGGCTGTCAGTTTACTTCTCATGCATTTAACACCTTTTTGAGAGAGAGAGAGAGAGAGAGTGATATAACACTCCAGTGTGTACAATCCAAGAGCAAATCCAGCAATCGAAAGATTCAATGGGGTGTTGAAAGAGTGCATATAGAGGGCACAAAAGATGCGCAAACCAAGGAAAATACCAATAACAGAATTCTTACAGATCTATCGGGCTACACCACATGCTACTACAGGAGAAACCCCATTTGAGTTGCTGAGAAACAGGAAAATGAGAACAAAGCTGCATGTTCTTCCTGTCTCATTGAAGTACAAGTCACATGAGAAAGTAAAAGAGACAGTGAGATACAAGCAACAAAAGAGCAAGGAGTACGCTGACAGAAGGATGGGAGCAAAAGTAACTACCTTCCAAGTGGGGGGAAACAGTGCATGTCCGCAGCCCTGAACATGTCCAAAAGGGATCATCAAGATTCTCAGAACCCCTTACTATTGTAAGAAAAATAGGCAAAAGTGCTTACCTGCTCAGTGACATTGGGAAGTGGAATGTATCCAAACTCTCACACAGTTCAATAAAAATCCAAGTTGGTACCACTCCGGACAGCAAAACGGTTAAAAAAAAAAGGGTTTAACTGAATGTAAGGTAACATTACTGGAATCTGAAAGTTGTAATTTTCCTTCAACTTCTTAGAGATCATTGTTTATCAGAAAAAAAGAACTGCCACATGTATCCTTAATACATTACACCTTCTGCTCAATTCCAAAATGGAATTCTGTAAGAAATATTACGTGGTATTACACCCGTAAATTAGGTTGTAGTGGTTATCACTTATTCAAGCTTACATGGTTATGGCTCATAACAGTGGGTCTTGCACTCGTTACCATGTGTTCTGGGGAGAATGTTGTGTTTACTAATCTAGTGGAGAAGAAAACCTTTCAAGAAAACGGGAAAAATGTTGTGTCCTGTTGTTTCAAGAAAGGACTGTGGAGGGTGCTACTGTTCTGTATTTGTGAGGGAGAGGAGGATGTGTAAAGAAAAGAGTGAGGAAGAATGAAGTGTGATGCTTTAGCCTTATTCATGCTGCATTTCCCCTCTAGTCCGCTTTGGTCCGCATGCGCTTTGGATGAACCCGGCACACACGTGGCGCTGTTCATGCTCACTTTTTTCATCTACCAAGGCCAAGCAGTTGACACATGTGCACAACCATCATTTGTAGTTTCACTCCCACCCGATAGGTAGCGCCAATGCACTGACGCGCCAGGATTTTCACCAACGAAGAAACACTGCTTGCTTTCTGCTGCTTGACCTCCCGGTTTGCACTCCTTTTCCACGAAGATGCTGCTGCTGCTGAAGTATTTATGTATGATTCATGTATGTTTATTCTTGTCTTCCGCTTCCTCGTTGTCTTCTTTGTCTACTTAGTCTTGGTATGCTGTGCCAATATCGCCACCTCATGAATGGGACATTCAGTCTTGCACATGCGCCTTTTCAACGTGTTAAGTTCGTGGGCAGGCGGCGTGGTCACAAAATGTGGGCTGCACGCGGTTATCCGCGGTCGAGCACTGCGGACACTAGCGGAGTGGAGACGATGACATAAATTTCTTCACACGAGGTTTCCGGTTACACGTATGCGGACAGCAGAGGTGCAGCATGAACCCAGCTTTAGAGGTTACATGCAGGTGTGCTGGTGTGCTTTTTCTTCTTTTGCTTTGCAAGTTTAGCCAGATACCACAAATTCCAAAAATCTCATTTTGTATGATAATTTGATCTCTTCATCACATGGCTAAGTTAATAAATTAGCAAACACAATCAAGATACGGATCCTGCACATACATAGTACGCTTGTTTTTATACATCATCTCACGTGCGTGGGCTACATGGAAAAGAAGATGGAAGACTTGCGTCACGGTAGCAGAGAGGCAACCTCGGATGAAGGCTAGTGATGGGATCCACAGTTCACTAAAACGTACAGTCAAACTTAAAAGATCCATTAGAAATAGATGTGCACCGAATCACTCAGTGCTGTACTGGAGCTCCAACTATCTACCACTCACTGAACTGAGAGTTGGCTGAACGGCGGGGCTTGTTTGCTGCTCAGACAGGTGATTCAGCTGGTGATCCCTGGCTTTCAATACACTTCCAGCAAGTCATTCAGTACAGCACGTTCACCAATAAAAACTCATACATTCGAACGAATCGTTCCCATACATTGCAACACTAATGCAGGCACAGCAGACTCAACAGGTAAGCAACATCGCCAGCAGGTTGAGAAACGAGTGGGAGCAAAACAGACCCCAGTTTTACTGGGTTCTTCAAACCTGTTGTTGGCATTAGCACTTAAGCTTTCTGTTGCTGCTGCAATGTACAAATGTCTGCAAAAATGTCACTGGATTGTGGTACTCAACAAAACAGTGAAACAGGTTTCTTCTTCAATTATCATCAGAATCAGAATCAGAATGAGATTTATTGCCATTGTTCATGTAGTACACAAACTAGGAATTTGTCTCGGTGCAATGCTGCAACATTAAACATGGAGTAGCACTAAAGATAAAATTAAAAACTATGCATGCAATAAAAGGTAGAATATGAATAAGTAATACTAATCTATGCAATTTTTAAATATATTAACAAGCAGCAGATATTGTGGAGTTCCACATAGTGCAGTCGGTAGTGCAAAAAGAAAACAGTGATAATTGTCATGAGTCCGGTTGAGCTGCTGTACGTAATGCACGAGAGTCTAATAAGTCACTTAGTGTTCAGCAGTCTGATGGCAGAGGGGAAGAAGCTGTTCATGTAGCGGGAGGTTTTAGTCTGAATGGACTGAAGTCTTCTGCCTGAGGGGAGGGGGGCAAACAGTGCGTGTCCAGGGTGTGAAGGGTCGGCTATGATCCGACCTGCACGCCTCCGGGTCCTGGAGATGTACAGGTCCTGGAGGGATGGGAGCTTGCAGCCGATCACCTTCTCAGCAGCGCGCACAACGCGCTGCAGTCTTAGTCTGTCCCTGGCGGTGGCTCCTGCATACCACACGGTGATTGAGGTGGTGAGGATGGACTCGATGATGGCCGTGTAGAACTGCACCAACATCTTGGTGGGTAGCTTGAGCTTCCTCAGCTGCCGCAGGAAGAACATCCTCTGCTGGGCCTTTTTGATGAGGGAGCTGATGGTTGGCTCCCACTTGAGGTCCCGGGTGATGGTGGTGCCCAGGAAGCAGAAGGAATCCGCAGTGGTGATGGGAGAGTCTGTGAGGGTAAGGGGGGGCAGAGGGGCTGTGACTTTTCTGAAGTCCACGATCATCTCCACTGTCTTCAGAGTGTTCAGCTGCAGGTTGTTGTGGCTGCACCAGGACGCCAGCTGGGCCACCTCTCTCCTGTAGACGGACTCGTCGCCGTTGGAGATGAGCCCGATGAGGGTGGTGTCATCCGCAAACTTGATCAGCTTGACAGACTGGTGGCTGGAGGTGCAGGAGTTGGTGTACAGGGAGAAGAGCAGGGGGGAAAGTACACAGCCCTGGGGTGATACGGTGCTGATGCTAACAGAGTCATTTTGGTAGTAGTTTAGGTGGATTGATTGATGTTTATTGCTAAGGTAGGACTTAAAGTTTTCCAGCACTGTATCAGATTTCCGGCGTGTGCCCTTTTTTTGGGGGGGGGGGGGTATTTCCTATTTCTGTACGCAGAAACACTTTTTGTCCAAGCTATTTGCAATAGTGAATGAATAATGCTCAAAATAAACAGTCAGTTCTGCATAGTTTGCAGTCCTTTTAAGATATTTAGAGCAGTGAATATAGTATTTGGGATGGCGGAACATATTAAGTTTGCGTGCTCCACTGATCTCTGTAGAAAACCTGGATAGCTCATGCCCCATTAGCGAGTACAGAGCTGAGTGAAGCCACTTGGCCGCCATATTAGGGAGGGGAATCGAGTTGACATTATGTTTAGCGTCCATCGATTTCTATAGTTCACCAGTTGCGCAAGATTATAAGCTGTGTCTCCATACCAAGAAGTTCAAAATCTGTTAACTTTTTGGGAAATTATTGAAGTAAAAGTGGCACCGTTTACAGTGACGTGCAGTCAGGGGAGGCAGGTGACCTGTTATCATGAAAAAAATAATAATTATAAATATATTATGAATGAATGAATGAATGAATGAATGATTTATTTATTTGAACATGTTGCATGTCATGATCTGCCCTCCAGGCAGATGAGGGTACAGAAGGAGGACTCAAGAGTGCAGGCAAGGTCAGGTGTGAATGGTGATTTATTAACAGAACTTAACTCAAAGAAACACAAAGCAGCGCATGGGCTGAGAGCTAAACTAACTAAACTGAGCTTGGCATAAACTAAACTAAAACTTGGCAAACAGCACAAGTATGGCATGGCATGGCAAAAACTTACATGGCATAAAGACATAGAACTAGGCATGGGAACGACACACAGGAATGACGCGATGACCTCAAAGAACACAGCACAGAGACACACATATATGGGGAACTCATAATTGGGAAACACAGAACAGCTAGGAGGGTAATCAGGGCAGCAGGTGAACTCACAGGATGGGAGGTGCTGCACCTACACACACACACTCAAACAGGGAGACACAGACATACCATGGACATGCAGGGCACCATACAAAAATATAATCATACAAAAAGACAAACATAAGACACAGACACCAGGCAACAGAGGAAGACATGATAACAATAAACAGGGAAGTAAATCATAATCAAACTCGTAATCATAATAATAATAATACAGTGGAAACAAACCAATAAATAAACATAAAGCATAGGCACGGTCCTAACCGTGCCCTCGATCATGACAGAATCCCCCCTTTAAGGGGTGGGACCCAGACACCCCAAAGTACCATCTAAAGCAAAATCACAAACACAAGAAGCACCGCCCCCCAGGGGGGGCAGTGGGGGTCCAAGGCCAGGCCGAAACAAAGTCCCCCCCCCCCCCACACACACACAGAGTCCAAAACCACAGTTCGGGGCAACACAAAGTCCAAGACTCCAAATCAAACAAACAAAAATGGGTCGGGTAGTCTACCCAAGTCCGTGGACCACTGGACCAACCAACCAGGCAAGTCAGAAGGCCTTCCCCAGCCCAAAGATCCCTGGATCGGGATCCAGGGCCGATCTGGTGGCTTACCACTGTCCATAGGTCACCGAACCGGGGGGCAGTGTGGATCAGCGGGTGGAGGTCTCCAAAATCCCTGGACCAGAATCCAGGACCGATCTGGTGGCTTACCACTGTCCCTTGGCCACCGAACCGGGGAGCAGGGTGAATCGGCAGGTGGAGGTCTCTCAGCTTCCTGGAATTACAGCGTGGTGGGTGGAGGTCTCCTGACCTCCGGCGTGGCAGATAGAGATCCCATGACCTCTAGGCTGTTGAGTGAAGGTCTCATGGCCTCTGGCGGGGCTAGTGAAGGTCCCATGACCTCTGGCGTGGCTAGAGAAAGTCCTATGACCTCTGGCATGGCTGGTGAAGGTTCCATGACCTCCTGGACGGTGGCCCTGGACTGGGGCGTAGCACCCATGGTGGGCCTGGACTGGGGCGTAGCACCCACAGTGAGCAGACTGACCCATGAGAGCACCAGGCCAAGGAGGCGATTGACCAGTGGGATCTTGGACAGAGGCGTCGCACCCATGGAGGCTTTGGGCTGACGCAACACACCCACGGCGGCCCCGGGCTGGAGCTTAGCACCCACAGAGATCTCAGAAGGAGGGGAAGCAGCACCCATAGCGACCTCAAACGGAGGGT
Source organism: Pholidichthys leucotaenia (assembly GCA_020510985.1). Lineage (NCBI taxonomy): Eukaryota > Metazoa > Chordata > Actinopteri > Cichliformes > Pholidichthyidae > Pholidichthys > Pholidichthys leucotaenia. The sequence continues at coordinate 309,746,776 of CM035837.1, read as the reverse complement.
GAGCAGCACCCACGGAGATCTTGGATGGAGGGGGAACAGCACCCACGGAGAGACCTCAAACAGAGGGGGAGTAGCACCCACGGGGACGTCGGGTGTACCAGGTGGAGTGTAGTCCTTCTGCAACTCTTCCCCTGACATGGCCACCTCGGACAGGGAAGAAGGGCAGGGAATGAGGGGAGCGTGACCACGATTACCAGGAGCTAGGCAAGTTTTTACTAATATTGATGTCAAAAAAGTAAAAAACAGTACTTGCCTGAGCTCCTGGTCCATTGCTGCTGGGGTGACTGGTTCAGGATCAGCAGCAGGAGCGTGCACTTCAGGCTGAGCTGGAGCAGGAGTGTGCACTTTGGGCTGAGCTGGAGCGGAAACGTACACTTCGGGCTGAGCTGAAGCAGGAGCGTGCACCTCAGGGACAGCTGGAGCTGGGAGGCACCGTGGGGCTGGCTTTGGTGGGGCAAAGCAGTATGGAGTCGGCGTTGGCAGTGCAGAGTGGCATGGAGTTGACATAGGCAGGGTAAGAACTACGTGAAGCCTGGGCTGCACAGTGGCGCAGTGGTTTAGCACTGTGGCAGCACAGTTTTACCCTCGGCCGGGGGATCGCGGGGATCATGAGATCGTGGGTTCGATCCCAGCCCCCGACCAACAGTGAGCTGTGTGGAGTTTGCATGTTCTCCCCGTGTTGCGTGGGTTTACTCCGGGATTTCTCCGGTTTCCTCCTGCATACCAAAAACATGTAGGTTTAGGGCGCTCGCGCACGCAGCGACCAGCAGCCGGTGGCTTGTCACCAGACTGCAAACCAAATCTACCTACGGGTACAAATAAGTAACAAAAAAAAAAAAAAAAAAAAAAAAAAAAAAAGCCGGTGTTGACGGTGATTGCTCCAAGATGATTGAATCCTGCAGCAGTGGAGTGGATGCTGAGGAGCACTGGGGAGATGTGCTCTCCTCCAACCTGTGGTGTGGCTGCTGAGCTAGGGAGAGGCAAACTGGAGCTGGGGCGGGGCGCCGAGAGCGATGACGTCTCCCGGAGCTCTCCTTCCACCCAGGACTGCCAAATGCCAAGTGGAACCCCCAGTACTGTTCCCTCTTGGCGGCGGACATCTCCCAAGTAGCTTGTGGAGCAGCAGACTGCTTCTTGGGAAATGGAGATGAGACTGGCGAAGCTGGAGCATGGTGTTGTGCAGAAGATGCCGGGACCTGAGAGCACTTCTTCGACAGCGGTGTTGCCGGTAAGTCTCCTACCATTGCTCAATACATCTGCCGGTGGGTCGTGATGAACTGAAGCAGCTCAGACAGGTCGGGGTAGCGCCACAGACTAGGAAATGCCTCCAAAATCCCAGCTGAGGCATTAAAGCTGCTCAGAACCTCCTCCGGTGTGGGGGAGAAGTAGGCATCCGAAGCAAACCCCTCAATCATCTTCACTGTCCATAATTCGTCTGCGTTGGCCCCTTTGGCCACCTGCCTGCTGAGTCCAGTTTTGGAGAGGTCATTCTGTCATGATCTGCCCTCCGGGCAGATGAGGATGCAAAAGGAGGACTCAAGAGTGCAGGCAGGGTCAAGTGTGAACGGGGATTTATCAACAGAACTTAACTCAAAGAACATGCAGGACATGCAGGGCACCATACAAAAATATAATCAAATACAAAAGGACAAACATAAGACACAGACACCAGGCCACAGAGGAAGACATGATAACAATAAACAGGGAACTAAATCATAATCAAACTCATAATCATAATAACAATAATACAGTGGAAACAAACCAATAAATGAACGATCACAACATTACATCAGTACAACAATAATTTTAAATAGATAAATAATAATAAAAAAGTGAAATGAAATTCATAATGATAATACATAAACACTATCATTATACACATGTTCAAAAGGAGTGGGAAGAAGCTTAAGCTTATTTAGTCCCACTCCTTTTCTTCATACAAACAAAATCATACTTCTCGTCTATTTACAAATCTATCTGCTCTTGTTTCTTTTTTTATCTCTTGCCTTCTGATCGTTGCTCTGAGTGTTGCTATCCCTGTGCTGTTGCAATCCTGGAATTTCCCCATTGTGGGACTAATAAAGGCTTATCTTATCTTATCTTATAAAGTACATCTATCTATCTATCTAATCCTTGTTTACCATTACTATATCATATTACAATAATCTTGGGACGATTATTGATAGTAATTTAAACTTTGAAGAGAACTGTGAAAGGGTGTGCAAAAAGGGTCAGCAACATTTGCATTGCTTGAGAAAACTTGCACGCTTCCAAGTTGACCCAACCATAATGACAATGTTTTATCGGGCTTTTATTGAATCTGTTTTTGTTATGACCCGAGCGTCGGATCTTATCGCGCTCGGGTTAAAGTTATGTCTCGCTGCCGGCCTTGACAGCTGCGGGCGGTATTCTGGCCTCTCCGGGCTCTAATTGTGAAAGTGCTCGGAGGGGTTTCCGCCTGTCAACGGTCGGTCAGCTGTGTGTCATCTATCATTAGCACCTGGTCTATTTAAGCTGAGTGCTGGCGTCATTAAGACGCAGCAGTGTCTGATCGCATATGATCGTTATTCTGATCGTTATTCTGTTCGCTCATCGTCACGGATGCCTGGACTATGTTCACACCTCGGCTGCCTAGGGCTTGACCGTCTTTCACCGGCACCAATAAGTGAGCTGTATTAGCCTTATTCCCTCCGGTGTAATTTGTGCTGTAAGTCCCTGCTTTAGCAGCCCGAGTGCTATTATTACCAAGCTTGTCTGTGTGTGACTGTCTCCTGCCCTGGACCTGTAGTGTGCTTTATTGCCCTATGCTTCCTGTTCTGCAAAGACTCTGTCATTATCTCAGCAGCTTGTGTAAACACCTTATCACTGTAATAAAACTCACTGGAAAACTCACTGGTGACTTGTGTGCGTCTTATGCTGGCTCGTGAGGGCCAGAGCATGACAGTACACTGCTGCCCAAACAGCGTTTTACGGTGACGCCATTTTGAGACGCTTTTCACCGGTGAGTTTGAGTTTTGGACGTTGTTTGTCCCTGTCTGGGACCTGTGTATGTGAAGAATGCCGTCACCGAAGAGTCACGTGCTGACGTGTGTTTTGGAAGCCGTTGATGAGTTACTCATCTCCGCGTCCATGTTGGACTACGACCACGGCATACATTGGTACCTGGACGCCGCCGAAGATGTACTCTGTAATCTCTCTCCCCGCTACGCCAACCACCCGGAAGTCGACGCGAGGAGGGAGGACATCGCCGCACAACGCGAATTATTCCTGATGATGGAGGAGGAACGCGGCATGGAGCAGGTGAAGAGGCACTCCTGCTCTTCGCCTAGGGATCCATTTCGGGAGTTCGCACCATCTGGGGGCCGGCGAAGGCGTCGGCGTCACGGCCGGGCGCATCTTCGGCAAGCTCCAGCTCCGGATCCAGTTCCAGGCCGCCGGGATGACCCCCTCAACCAGCCAGCTGCTGAGAGTGAGCTGAGTCCTGCGCCGGTGGGCTCCGTTCTTGGATCCTTCAGCAGCCAGCGAGCGAGGGAAGGAGCAACGTCCGCTACAGCTGACAACATCCTCCCCCCGGGAGACAGGCAAGTCCAAGTTCACTTTCCTAGTAATAATAGTGATCTGTCTTGTCTGACTCCTGGGGGTGAAGCTCAGGGTTCGCAGCTCCCTGAGTTTCTTTCCCCAGCTGTAGCCATGTATATTAAACCTGCTGCCTCTGTGTCTCCTCCTGCGGAGCGGTCCTCGGCGTCAGTCCCACGCCGTCGAACGAGGGGGAGGCCTGCAGCTCTGGGAGATATCCCGGTCTTGCAGCCTTGTTTTGGACAGAGGAGGAGAACGGACTGCAGTGAGGAGCCAGAGCCGGCGAGAGAGCGTCCCCAGGGTTCCTCAGGGATGCAGCCCGAGTCAGCAGGTCCAGGGTCCTCTGCCCCCACGCCATACGGGTTATTGGCGTGGACGCCAGCGCGTGAGGATCCAGCTGTGGAGACCATCAGGCCGGCTGTGGAACCCGACGCAGCTGAGTGGGAGCCCGACGACGAGCGTCTTCCTGAACCTGGATCGGCAAAGTCCTGGACGGCTCCAGAGCCCGAGTGCAGGCAAGTGCTCTTTCTTGTTTTCCTGTATGGTGTATTAGAGCATTTTTGCCTGCCTCATGGGGAGGCGGGTGAGGGGCAGCCGGCCGCTGCACCCGAGCTCGTCTCGCTGGGCTCTGGCGCTGCCGGTGGAACTGATCCCGGTTCTCCCTTGTGTTCTGAGCACCTCCACAGCGTTACCGGTCCGGAGCCAGTCAAGGTCACGGGACCGGGGGTTCCAGGTTCGGAGATGGAGGTCGTCGCCGGAGCAGTCCTGACCCAGTCGGGGTCCGACGTGTGGGCCGTGGTGACCTGGTCGGGGTCCGACGTGTGGGCCGTGGTGACCCGGTCGGGGTCCGACGTGTGGGCCGTGGTGACCCGGTCGGGGTCCGACGTGTGGGCCGTGGTGACCCGGTCGGGGTCCGACGCGTGGGCCGAGGAGACCCGGTCGGGGTCCGACGCGTGGTCCGAGGAGACCCGGTCGGGGTCCAACGTGGGTGCAGCGGTGACCCAATCTGGGCCCATCCTGACCCAGTCGGGGTCCGACGCATGGGCCGAGGTGACCCAGTCGGGGTCCAACGTGGGTGCAGCGGTGACCCAAACTGGGCCTGTCCTGACCCAATCGGGGTCCGACGAGATCCAGTGGGGGTCCAGCGCAGGTGCGGCTGCGACCCAATCAGGATTCGAGGGGGTCCAGGTTTTTGGTTGTCCCCCTCTCAGGAGCCACCAGCTGGGGGCCATTAGTGGGTTTTGTTTGGCAGATCGGCGCTCTCCTGTTTTGTTGTTTTCAGGTGAGCGGCTGCATGCAATCCCTTCACGGTCCTGTTGGTTGTGGTATGCGGGTCGGCCACCCGAGGAACTGCTTGGAGCATTCGGCGTCTTGGGTTGGCCACCCAACAAACTGTGTGTGTTACGGGGTGACCTGGTTCGGCCACCAGAGGACGTATTCCTGGGGGCATGGGACTGGGGCAGGCCACCTGACTGTTCATGTACTGTGGGATTTTCTGTGGGCCCATATGGTGCCAAATCATGGCGTGTACATCTAGCAATTTTTGTTGTGTATTCAAGCCTTAGTCTTAGTCAGGTCTGAGCAATTTTAGATTGCCTCTTGTTTTTCTCTTGTTTCCAAAGTCTTAGTCTTAGTCAGGTCTGAGCAATTTGTGTTTGCCTCTTGTTACCTTGTAAATCTTAGTCAAGTTCGAGCATTTTTTTTAAAATTTTGCCTCTTGTTACCTTGTAAACCATAGTCTTTGTCAAGTCTAAGCAATTTGTGATTGCCTCTTGTTACCTTGTGAATCTTTGTCATAGTCAAGTTAGAGCATTTTTTTTTGATTGTCTCTTGTTTTTTTTTCCTTGTGAGTCTCAGTCTTGTCATAGTCTTGTTTAGTCATGTATTTTCTTTTCTTTGTTTTTTTCCCCAGAGTCATGTATTTCTTGTTTTGGTCTTTGTCTTGTTTTTTGGTTGGTTTCTCTCCCTCCGTACCTGTCCCCCTACCTCCCACCCTGGGTGGGCGGGGGGGGCAGGGTGGTTCCTTGGGGCGTTCGGAGTCCGCCCGTGGAGGGAGGGTACTGTTATGACCCGAGCGTCGGTTCTTATCGCGCTCGGGTTAAAGTTATGTCTCGCTGCCGGCCTTGACAGCTGCGGGCGGTATTCTGGCCTCTCCGGGCTCTTATTGTGAAAGTGCTCGGAGGGGTTTCCGCCTGTCAACGGTCGGTCAGCTGTGTGTCATCTGTCAGTTTTATTCTTTTCTTTAGTGTCATGGTTTGGTCAGATAAAACTGAAACAGAGGAAATCCTTGGATCAGGTAGTTAGATGGTCCAGTCGTTTGCTTGGTGAGCCACAGCTGAGCCTGACATCCCTGTACACCAGACAAGTACAGAGGATGGCTACCTCCATTTTAAATGATGACTCCCACCCTTTGCACTGCCACTTTCAGCTTCTTCCCTCAAGACGGAGGTTTGCTGTCCCAAAAAGTAGAACCCAGCACTACAAAAACAGCTTTGTTCCTGCTGCTGTCAAAGAGTTGAACAAGCTGTAACAATATATTGCACATAATTTAGGTACCTATTTATTAACTCCATTTTATATTTACTTATTTTTGTTGGATGTCACTTGGGTTCTAAATATTTTATTGGGTTTTAGACCTTTGAGTTTTTAACCTCTTCGACTAGTTTTTAACTTTTAATATGACCCTTCTCTCTTACCTCTGGTTTTTCTCCCATCTCTTTGTCTTTTTATACCCTGATTGATGGAGCCTTGAGTATTTTTATCATGTTCATAGTCAGCTTCATATGTGCCTGTGTTTGTGTCAATGCTGAATGTAATTTGTGGCTTGTATATATGGATGTCACCAGACTGCAAAACAAATCTACCTACGGGTACAAATAAAGTAACCTGAACCTGAACCTGAACCTGCATTTACACCATATTTAAACATATATATAACCTACACACACTTCACCCTTAGTGTGAACTTCCAGTCAAGACCCTTCGTCCTCTTTATATTTTGCAAAAATCTTTGTTTTGTACCATTTTTTAAATTGGCTCATGTTTGAACATTGCTTTAAATCATCACTTAATGAGTTCCACAGTTTCACGCCATAAACTGAAATACAAAAAGATTTCAGTGTGGTTCGTATATGAAGTTGCTTGAGTTTTAGCTGTCCCCTGAAATTGTAATCATCTCTTTTACTTAACATATTCAGTATATTAACTGGGACCAGGTTATTTATTGCTTGATACATGACTATTGCGATGTTAAAATGAACCAAATCAGTAAATTTTAATATTTGAGATTTTAAGAAAAGTGGATTTGTATGTTCTCTGTAACCAGTATTATGAATTATCCTGATGGCCCTTTTTTGCAATATGGAAAGTGATGATATTAAACATTTGTAAGTGTTACCCCATACTCCCATGCAGTAATTTAAATAAGGAGAAACCAGTGAACTGTAAAGAATGTGCAACGATTTGTAGTCCAGAAAGTGTCTGGCTTTAGATAAAACAGAAATGCTTCTTGAAACCTTATTTTGTACATCTTATATGAGATTTCCAATTGATTTTGCCATCTAATATCACACCCAGAAATTTATTTTCGTGCACCCGTTTAATCTCCACACCATCTACATATCCAACTGCACTTGTATATTTTTATTACACTTTTCAAATAACATAAATTTTGTTTTACTTGAATTTAACAATAGCTTATTCCTGTTAAACCACTGTTTCATTTTACACATTTCTATCATCACAGTATTCAACAGCTCCTTTAAATTGTCCCCAGAACAACAAAAAAAAAGCCAAACATTTGTATAATCTGCAAACAGTATAATTTTCACAATGTCAGTTATCTTACACAGATCATTAATATATATAAGAAACAATTTAGAGCCTAATACCAACCCCCGGGGAACTCCACAAGCAAAGTCCAAACATGAGGAAAATTTATTACCCAACTTCACAAATTGTTTTCTGTGATCTAAATAACTTCTCACCCAGTGCAACACCACACCCCTGAGTCTATATTGTTCCAGCTTATTGATCAAAATTTCACGAGTGACTGTATCAGATGCCTTCTTCAAATCTAGAAATACCCCGACTGCATGCTGTTTTTGATCAGTAACATTTGTAATTTCCTCAATTGTATCAGCCCCTTTTCCACTAGTACCCAGTCGGCCTTACTCTACTCTACTCTACTCTACTCTACTCTACTTGGTTCCGTTCTGTTTCCATTACAGCTGGGTACGTCTGGGGTGGGTGGGATTTTTTTACAGCAAGGCGGTGCCACACTCCAGTGATGTAAAACACGCAATACAATACAGCCTGTCAACTGATGTCAATACAGCCTGTCACTGATGTCAGCACAGCTTCAAAAACGATCAGTGGTTGTAGAGCTTAAGAATGTCTGGTTTATTTCCTGTGCAAAAAATTGCTGTGATCTAAGTAAAGGAACCCTATTTCACTGTTTATGGGAATGTAGAAAAATCAGAATGTTTTGGGAAGAGGTGAGGTTAACAATTGAAAAAATAATTTAAAAACAAATCCCATTGAACCCTAAACTATTTTTGTTGGGTCTGTATCCAGAAAAACTTAACTTTAATAAGAGTGAAAGTGTCATGTGGTGATCCTCGCGGATCACCAAGAGACGCCACAGAGTTCACCAGAGAGTTTGGCTAAGATGTTAATTTATTTCCAGACGTGACAAAACACAACTATGAACCCCTTAGGGCTAAACACACACAAGACGAGACTTGGGCTCGTAGGGCTAACTCAGCCGCTACGAGCTAACTGTGACAAAGCTATGATACATGACCTGACATGAAGGTCTGCGGCACTCACAGGAATGACGAAGCGCAGACCCAGGGCTTGGCAGGATGAAGCCACTCAGACGTAACGTTGTCCAAAGTCGACTGATACTCCTGCGTCCTACCGTCGCCAGTGCCGGGCTTAAAAGCGCGAAGCACTAACGACGGTAATGACAATCAGCTGACCGGCCGTTGACAGGCGGAAACCCCACCGAGCACTTTCACAATAAGAGCCCGGTGAGGCCAGAATACAGCCCGCAGCTGTCAAGGCCGGCAGCAAGACATAACTTTAGCCCGAGCGCGATCAGAACCGGCGCTCGGGTCATAACAGTACCCTCCCTCCACGGGCGGACTCCAAACGCCCCAAGGAACCACCCTGCCACCCCGCCCTCCCAGGCTGGGAGGTTGTGGGACAGGTGTGGAGGGAGAGAAACCAACCCATGAACAAGACAAAAACCATACAATGACAAGACCAAAAAAAACCATACAATGACAATGACAAGACAAACAAGAAAAAATGCACAAAGGAAAACAAAACCCAGAACTACAGGTTCAGATAAACTAAATACAAGAACATTACCTGCTCATACCTGACCTAACATGAAAAAACAAAAAACAGAGCATTACCCGCTCATACCAGACTATGAAACAAAAACAGCAGGGCTACTGCAAACACACTTGAAGCAATCTAAAAATGCTTAACATAACATTACTATGACTAGACTATGGCTTTCAAAACAAAGGCATGAGCACTAAATACAACATAACCATGACAAAAAGAAGAAAAAAAAAGCACAAATACTGAGACACACCCAGGGACCACTACCACCCCCCGACAGTTTATGTCGTCCGATGGTCAATGGAAGCGGACCAGGCGGCTCACCAGAGTCCAAAGTCCCGCACGTCCACTTATCCGGTGGTCGAACTAGGTAGCCCCATGGCACACATAACAGGTCGGGTGGCCGAACCGAGGCGCCGAACCGGCGAAACAGTCCCTCCGGTGGCCGACCCGTGTCCCTCAGCCACCAGTCCAGGGCATCAACAATCCGCAGTGGCCTCCCAGACGAGAACAAAACTCTGGAGAACCGGGGCGAGCAAACAGGGACCCCTATGGCCCCCGGCGATGATGAAAAGGGGCGATGATTCCGAGGGGGTCGATGAGCAGGGCAAGCCAAGAATCCGTTCCGCGCTGCATCACCGCTGAACCCAGATTGGGTCCCAGCTGCACCCACGTTGGGCCCCGATTGGGCCAGAGCCGCACCCGCGGTGTACCCCGATTGGGCCTCCGACGAACCCACGTCGGACCCCGATTGGGCCGAACCCACCCCTGCGGTGGGACCCGATTGGGCCTCCGGTGCAGCTCCGCTGACGAACTCCATCCCCGAACCTGGGACCTCCACCTCGGTGACTCCGACCCGTTCCCCGCCGGCGACACTAAAAGAAAGCTCGGGGACAGGAAAACCGGGATCAGTATTACTGGTAGCAACGGAACCCAGCGAGACGAGCTCGGGCGCAGCAGACGGCTGCTCCTCACTCGTCTCCCCGAGAGGCAGGCAAAAATGCTCAACAAAAGAGGACAGAGACATAAGAGGGAGCACTTGCCTGCACTCGGGTTCCGTTGCCACCCAGGACTCCGATGATCCGGGTTCAGGGCGACTCTCGTCAGCTGACTTGGACTAACTAACTAACTACTAACTAACCTGCACTTATATAGCGCTTTTCTAGTCACAAAGACCACTCAAAGCGCTTTCACTAGTACCAACCCTCTATTCTAAGGGCCTATAGGAAACAGATATCTAGGGACAATTTAGAACAGCCAATTAACGTAACATGCATATCTTTGGATTGTGGGAGGAAACCGGAGCCCCCGGAGTAAACCCACGCAGCACAGGGAGAACATGCAAACTCCACACAGAAAGGTTCCAACCCCTGCCAGCCTGGGGATTCGAACCAGGAACCTTCTAGCTGTAAGGCAACAGTGCTAACCACTGCACCACCATGCTGCCCACCACTGCACCACCATGCTGCCCACCACTGCACCACCATGCTGCCCTCAGCAGCGTCGGGCTCCGCAGCTGGCACGATGATATCTGCAGCCTCAGGTTCCCCCCACGCTGTTGTCCACGCCGACGACCCGTATGGCGTGGAGGCAGGGAACCCTTGACCCACTGACTCGGACCGCTCCGGCGAGGAGACCCGGGGACGCTTTCTTGTCGGTTCAGGCTCCGGGCCGCAGTCCGCTCCTCTCCTCCGTCCAAGACGTGACTGCAGGGCCGGATGCAGGCTATCCCGCACTGCAGGGGCCCTCTTCGTCCGACGACGCTGGCCTGGCATCGCGGACCGCTCCACGGGGGAGAACACAGAGGCAGTAGGTTTAATAATTTTATCCACAGCAGGTGGAGGGAGCTCGGGGGGCTGCAAACCCCGAACTCCGCCCCCAGGAGTCAGACAAGGCAGATCACTGTTAAGATGTGACAAACAAACGATCACTTGCCTTCCTCCAGGGGCAGAGATGGTTCCTGCTGTGGGGGATGTCGTTCCTCCTTCTCCCCGCTGGATGGCGACAGAGGACCCCCTAGGAAAACGAGGTGGGCCCGCTCTCGAAGATTCGCTGACGGGATACGCTGGCAGCGAGTCCAGCTGGGGATTCCGCTGAGGGTTGCCCGCGCCGTTACGCCGACGTCCTCGTCGGCCCCCAGACGGCGCGTACTCCTGGACCTGCTCTGGGACGGGAACGGGACACCAACGTGGGGAGCGAGGATGCCTCCTCCTCTGCTTCCCGCTCTCTTCCTCCTCCAGCCCACGAAGAACCTCGCGCTGAGCGGCGAGTTTCTCCCACCTCGATACCACCTCCGGATGATCGTCGTAGTCGAGGGGAAGGCTGACCAGATATTCCTCAGCGACGCCCAGATGCCAACGCATATAACTGGAGGTGTCGTCAAATGTAGCGGCGAGGAGCGCCCCATCGGCGTATTCCAGCGCGTTCGCTACCTCCTGGTCCAGGCGCCGCCCGCGGCCCCTGGATGACGGCATTCTCCCAGATATTGACACCCGAGCGAGAAGAAACAACAGTCCAAAAAAGGCACAAACTCCCGGTGAAACGGCGTCTCAATGCGACGCCCCCGTTTGGACGACCTGGCAGGAGTATACTGTCATGTGGTGATCCTCGCGGATCACCAAGAGACGCCACAGAGTTCACCAGAGAGTTTGGCTAAGATGTTAATTTATTTCCAGACGTGACAAAACACAACTATGAACCCCTTAGGGCTAAACACACACATGACGAGACTTGGGCTCGTAGGGCTAACTCAGCCGCTACGAGCTAACTGTGACAAAGCTATGATACATGACCTGACATGAAGGTCTGCGGCACTCACAGGAATGACGAAGCGCAGACCCAGGGCTTGGCAGGATGAAGCCACTCAGACGTAACGTTGACCAAAGTCGACTGATACTTCTGCGTCCTACAGTCGCCAGTGCCGGGCTTAAAAGCGCGAAGCACTAACGACGGTAATGACAATCAGCTGACCGGCCGTTGACAGGTGGAAGCCCCACCGAGCACTTTCACAATAAGAGCCCGGTGAGGCCAGAATACAGCCTGCAGCTGTCAAGGCCGGCAGCAAGACATAACTTTAGCCCGAGCGCGATCAGAACCGGCGCTCGGGTCATAACAGAAAGAACATTCATAGACCTCAGTTTGCTCAATGGCAAAAAATGTATTGCACTATTGTGGAAAAACTCATAGACCAGATGTGACTCAGTGGTTAAGACAGATGTTACCAACCTTCCACTAGAAAGAATAACATACATACTGAAATCAAAGGAAAATGTGTTTGAGAATATATGGAGACCTTTCATTGATTATGTAAAGAAATTAAACATAACTTCTGAAGAAGAAGGTGAATGATATGTGTGGACCTTGCAAATTCCAAGCTGGTGAATGTATATTATGTATTCTTATGTAATAGATTACCTAGACTAAACAGAGGAGCATTGTTGTTGACTTGCTTTTGTTAATGGTTGTTTTTATTACCCTTTTTTATTTTGTTATTGTTCTTTTTAGTTTTTAAATTACTTTTGTGTTAGTGTCTGTGCGTGCTGTTTGTAAAAAAAAAAGGTTCAATAAAAATATTGTGGGAAAAAAAATTGCTCTGATCTGCGTGAAAATCATGGACTGTTGAGACATCATGGACGTACCTGCTCCAGCTGCACTGAGTCTGAGATGGTGTCATAGCAAAAAATGATCAGCTGACACAACTTGATCGCCAGGTTAATAACTATATTAGCCACAAAATGTATATTCAAAAAGTAAACAGTACTGAGTTAGGTATAATAAGATATATTTGACAGTTATGATGCATTTTAGGCCAAAACAAACTTGATCTAGGATTAAAAGCAATTAAAATAATGCAGTCACAAGGTTACATGGAAAATGCTTGATTTACTAGATACATATACTGTAGAAATATATATTCTCTGCACCAACAATGTACTATACATGCATTCATGTAGTATTGCACTGACAATAAACCTCTGAAGTTTTTGCAGATGTCTCTTTTTTATATGTGAAGGTTACCACCATGTAACATAAATTTCTTAAAAATGAGCCATTATTTTCAAGGTCACCCATTAATGGTTTGTACTATTGACTCTTTTCCCACCAGTGTATTAACAGACAAAAATAGAAATCATGATGCAAACACATAAGTCACTAAATTGTTTATTACAATCAGCAGCAAATTCCAGATTATTCAGAATGTGCAAAACTCAAACTGTAAGACTGGGTCACTCAGCAGCTGGGATGTGCAGCTCACACTGGTCTCAGATCAGCAGATCTTAGGCCTGCATCTCTGTAAATAGTGACGCAAGGTCCAGTTTGGGGTGGATCGATCGTTTACCTCTTGCCTAGACAAAAGACAGAAATGGGTGGTGGTTAAATAAAGGAAGTTTAAAACATATTTGGGAAATACACTTGTTGCTAAAAGCCAGTGGTGGAATGTGAATGAATGAATCTTTATTTCGGATAGATTAAAAGAAAATAGAATAATATAACAAAGGGGAAAAAAAATCTAATAAGGCCGAATTAAACAATAACTCCTCTGATTATACAGTTCAACATAGGTTATCTGAAATGGGTGATGGCTGAAGCTGCAGCTTATATTGCCCACCCATATTCCATCCAAGAATTCAAAAGAAAAACAAAACAGGAGCAATTCCAATTCCAATGTGACAATAAAGTACTTCGTTGTTGTATTTAACCACAATTTTCATGTAGCTGCACTGATGTAAAGTCGATTTTACAAGGGCTGCGTTACATTTAAAATCATCTGCTTTTACTGTGGCCTCAGCAATCAGAAAAAATTTATACATTCACTTGAATGGAATATAGTACCGTAACTGAAAGTGTGCATCACTGAGTATGGAGTCGCTCAGTCAAAATATGGAGTTTTTATCAATAAAAGTTTGTCTTGAATGTAAAAGTGTCTCTTCTTGCCCTGGCTTCAAGTGTGGGCAGTGTTTTGTACTTTTATTGCTAAAATATAAAAGGAAGCACTACAATGGGTCTCAAATATTTGTAATGTGTCCTGTTACTGCATGAGTTTATTGATGATAGCATATAAACTACACATATAAACTAAATTATATTGATGACTGAACAACTGCCATTCCCCAAAAGATACAGTTATGAACATAACTCACAAAGGATCACACAAGTGATCTGCCAAAAAAATAAATACATTAACAAGTGGTTTATTTTACAGTTGATGCGCCAGTCTTTTTCAATTATTCTGTAATTAATACTCACACAATCAAATAAATCTCAGTTCAGTCCCTTTTATATTAAGTGGAAATTGTGCTACTTTGGTTTTGACACTACCTATAAAAGCAAAGGATTTCAGTACTTTCCACAGTGGCGACGTCCGTTGTTGAGCGGCTGATTCCCTCCTCCCTAGACGAACGACAGAAATGGATGGTGGTTAGTTTCAAGCAAGTTCAACACTTATACAGACACATCTCAAAAGTTAGAATATCATGAAAAAGTTAAATATTTTTGTCACTCATTTCAGAAAGTGAAACCCATATATAGATTCATTACAGGGACAGTGATACATTGAAAGTGTTTATTTTAATATTGATGATTATGGCTACAGCCCATATTAACCAACACCTCAGCGGCCAACATTTCTATTTAAAAACTATTTTTTAAAGTTTATGTAATACTCTAATTTTTTGCCAAATTGAATTTGGGGTTTTCAGGGGCTGTAAGCCATAATCATCCAAATTAAAATAAATAAATACTTGAAATATATCACTGTCTGTGTAATGAATCGATATAATATATGGATTTCTCTTTCTGACGCTTTAGAAAATTATATGAATGACTTTATAAATCACTGGTTTGAAAAAGCACTTTTATATTGTTGAGATTTTGGCTCCTGTGGTCAAACAGGGAGGCTAACCCTGGCATGTGGAAACACATTCTAGCATTAAATTGCACACAATTTAATGCGCAGCACCAAAGTGCAATACAAAACACAAACCAGGACTTTAACCAGGATTAACAGATTTCATCGTTTTGCTCTCACAAGCGAATATTTAGGAGAAAACAAGCGCGAATCAGCAGTTGGTACTAGCTAGCTACTAGCCAAAACTCGTTAGCTAAAACGAGTTAGCCAGCACAAAACGGCATTAAATTGCACACAATTTAATGTGCAGCAGTAAAGTGCAATACAAAACAAAAACCAGGACTTTAACCAGGATTAACAGATTTCATCGTTTTGCTCTCACAAGCGAATATTTAGGAGAAAACAAGCGCGAATCAGCAGTTGGTACTAGCTAGCTACTAGCCAAAATTCGTTAGCTAAAACGAGTTAGCCAGCACAGAACGGCGCTGTATGGCTCAAAAAAAGTGAGCTTACCACCAACAGGATAAATAAGCGAACAGATGCACAATATTACAAATCAATCACCATCGATGGTTCTCTCACGTTCGTCTTCAGCTTGTCAGTAGTACGGTTCTATTCTGCGCAGCCATCTGTAGGGTCCGGATCACTCCTCTGACTGTGTATCTGCCAGCAAGCAGAGAAAACCCCGCCCCTCTTCATTGGACCACGGTGTAGATTTCCGCAAAACCTACAACACTGTCTGTATTAATATCATATTTACTCCGTGACCGAGTTAGTCCGTGATTGCAAATGGCGGTCGTAAAGATTTCAACGAAGACGGCCGCTTTCGTGACGTTACGCCCTGACCAATCAGCGGCTAGCAGTCTATTGACGTCACATCACACCTCGCTTTCACTCGTTTATACCCTGCCTCTTAACTGGCACGAAAATAGTGTCGGTTAAAGCGAGCTGGGTACAGTGAAAAAAGCGAGAAAGTGAGTAGAGTAGAAGTAAGTAAGGCTAAGGCGATACTAGTGGAAAAGGGCCTTAGTGCCAGTGATGTAGAACTGTTTGACTTGAACCCATATTGGTTATCAGAAAGTATTTTATGTTTGTATAAAAATTTATCTAATCAATTGTTTTTCAAGAAATTTTGAGAATTGTGGAAGCGAAGATACAGGTCTATAATTTGTGAAGTTGTGTTTATCCCCAGTTTTATACAACAGCACAACTTTTGCATTTTTCATTTGATTTGGAAATTGACCAGTTTAAAATGATAAGTTGCAGATGTATGTAAGTGGCTTTAAGATCCCCTCTATAACCCTTTTAACAATTGTGATGTCAACCCCATTACAATCAGTGGATGTTTTATACCTACATTTATTTACAATATCTAACACTTCATTTTCTTCCACAGCAAAAAGAAATGTTGAATGAGGATTCATTTCTATCAGGTTATCTTTCCAGTTTTCAGATAAGATAAGCCTTTATTAGTCCCACAATGGGGAAATTCCAGATGGTAGTGGCTCTGGAATTATATCTGCCAAAGTTGCCTCAACACTTACAAAAATTTATTAAAGCTGTTGACCACCTCTACAGCATCGTCTTTTATGATATTATTTTTGATAAAATACTGAGGGTGACTGCGATATCCAGAATTATTCTTAATAACACTGTTTAATGTGTTCCATACTCCCTCAACCTCTTGCGCTCCGTTGTACCGCAGACGGGCAAGTCTCTGCGTCCTAGAGCACACGAGGGCGCTCTCATGCGCTCTAGGATGCATGATGGAGATTGTGATGTAGGTAGTGTATGGCGTCCAAGCGCGCACTGAAAATAAAAGCTGCAGACACAGCCGCGAACAGATTAGTTCATCTGATTGACCTCTCATTCGACTAATAAGAGCCTTGAATTGGGTTTCTGAAACCTTGAAGAACCAATGACTGAAAACCTAGCCAGAAGGACCCGCCTACCAAGGCTGTGAATGCAGTGAGCCAATTGAAGCAGAGAAGTTCGCGAGCTGTTTTTTTTTAAAGGCTGGGTGAAGACTGACTGCTGGAGCGGATCAAAAAAGGACCCGCAGGAAGAACCCCACAGACCCAGCAGCACGAGGACCATCCACAAATGCAACCTGTGTGACAGGGAGTGCCATTCGCGCACCGGCATGTTCGGCCACAGGCGGTGCTTATTTTGTTTTGGTTCCAGCAGAGTAGATGTTATGATTTCTTCCATGGTCATAGACCGACGGAGGCTGACGACGAAGGCTGAGTGACACACACGCCTTCGCCAGTCTTTTTTAATTACTACTGTTATTTGTTTTGAAAAATCGTTCGCCAAAAACCGCAATCATGGAAGCACAGAACTGCAATAATGGAATTATGTTTTGATCGGGTCGCGAGACCAGAACCACGAGCGGACCAGCGTCGCGTTCATCTGACAATGGGGAAGAGAAGTTCGCCAGGACGCTGCTGTGAAGAGGTAAGGTGTTATAAGCTAAATTATTCTTTATTCCTGACTATTCTTCTGTAGCGGGGGGGGGGGGGAAGGCCGCGGTGACTGAGCTGCTGTCCCACATCCCACATGAGGCTAATCCGTCATGTAGCGATGGCCGATGTCCATCCTCTGTAGTGAGGGGGGGGCAACCCCCCCCCAACACACACACACACACACACACAGACACAGCCCTGAGTGTCACCTTTCATTAGAGCCCAAAATGAAGCTTCTACATTGAATAATTCAAAAGTTACAGACGTTTTTCCAAACTGTGCCATTTGGCACAATTTGGCACAGTTCCAAAACGCCTGGGAACAGCCTGAGGAAAAAGCTGTGTAATATATTCATTTTTTGTGGTATTGTTACCAAATTTGGACCTCAGCTGGATAACACTTGGTTCTACATTTCTGTTGCATTTTCCAGCCCGGATCTGAAGCTGTGTGTTATTTGCAAGCATTTGTATCCAAAAAAACACCCAGGCCAAATTTATTTTCTTCAAGTTCACTATGTTTAGATGACTGTAACTCAGTGGCCGGAGCACTTAGAGAGATTATGACTGTTTTGCCAAAAAATTCAAAGTGTTTTCTTTTAAATGAGACCAACCCCATGAAGATGCTGCAAAGGGTTGAAGAACAGCTTTCGATTTACTTTGGGCACATTATTTTTTGGCGTTTTTAGGAAAATTGACCGGAGTGCAAGGGGTTAACATTATGCTTATTGTTATTCATAATTTTACCATAATACTCCTTTCTACAAGCTCAAATTTTATTAGTTAATTTGTTTTTATATGTTTTAAATTTATTTTCAGGCTCTATAGTTCTTTATTTTAAATAATCCCTGTATAATGTATTTTTCTTTTTACATGCATTTAGTAAACTCTTAGTTATCCATGGTTGGTCTATCATTTTTTGCTCTCTGCTGAAGGTTATAATTGGACAATTTTTATTATACAAAGACATAAATGTTCCCAAAAAACGCTATATGCATTGTCAACATCAGTTTGTTTGTAAACATTTTTTCAATTTTGTATTAACAAGTCATTCTTAAATGCAGTAATGCTATCTTCACACCTTATATGCCTGCATCTTGTTTTTTTTTTTTTTTTTTTTAAATCTATCTTGTTTCTCCTGTAGCTCCAGTCATTGGCTGCAAAAACTGGTAAATGATCACTAATATCAATAATTAATATTCCATTCACTGTGTTATCTATCTCATTTGTAAATATATTATTACCTCCGCCAAGGAGGTTATGTTTTCATCGGCGTTGGTTTGTCTATCTGTCTGTTTGTTTGTTTGTTTGTTTGTTTGTTAGCAAGATAACTCAAAAAATTATGGACGGATTTTCATGAAATTTTCAGAGATTGTTAGAAATGGGGTATCCTACAGATGATTAGATTTTGGTGGTGATCCGGATCACCATCCAGAAGAAAACTGCCATTATGGAAAATGCGATTTTCATGAATAACTACTGAACCACTAATCCTATCATTGTCAATCCAATTGCTAGTCATATGTTTTCATGGTCAAGGAATCTAAAAACATACACACAAACACTATATGGGGGGAACTGTGGTGCTTGGCGGAGGTCTGCGCTCTCCGAGTGCTTTTCTAGTTAATCAATGTAGCACTATGTGTTGTGATTCTACTGGGTCTAGTGATTTTTGGGTATAAACCCGATCTGTATAAGGTGTTGATAAATTCATTGATTGATTGGTGCCTATTTGGGTTAAGGAGGTCAATGTTAAAATCACCGCAGATGAAAACAGTTATTTGATTATTCTTAGAAAACTTTGCATCAATCCAGTCATTGAATACTTTACTGCTATAACTTGGTGTTCTGTATATACAACTAACTATAGCATTTCTCATTTTATCACTGAATATTTAAATTATTATGCATTCTAAGAAGTTATCAAATACAGCTGTCATATTTTGTACCATCTTGTAGTCAAGGTTTTTCTCCACATATATTGCTACACCTCCTCCACTCTTGTTTTTTCTTTTCATGTAGTTCATTTCATATCATCTAATTCAAAGTCCATTCTTTTTTCGTCATTAATCCATGTTTCAGATAAAACAATAATTTTGAAAGATTTTGTAAAATGATTCAAGAATTCCTTGATGTTGCTGAAATTTGCATAAAGGCTCCTGCTGTTGAAATGGATCATTAATAATTTATTGCCCATTACAATAGCCTGATTGAACTGTTCATCAGTATAATAGTAGCAGTTGTTGTTGATATTGGAAAATAAATTATTCTCTGGAGCTAAATCATTATCCATTTTCCAAATATTTGTCCACTAATTTGTCTTGTATGTCTATATGTAATTTCTGAATGATTACAATCATTTCAACAATATTTATATAATCAAAATAGCCAAATCTGTGCATTTCTAGTTCAAATACAAAGGAGAGAGGACAGGTGAAGCAGGAATGAATGCTGCCTCAAAAGGATTGCACAATCCTTCACAGCCCGGTCAGAGCTCGTGCAAGATGCGTGTTCCTGGTGACAGCTCTGTGTACTGCATGCCAAAAATGTAATGTTTGTAGGAGCTTTTATTCCGTGTCCTCCTTTTCTATAGTCTATGTAATGTACTTAATGTGTGTGTATAACATATTTAGCCTTCTTAATCTGACATAAAACTTTAGTTTAAAATCACAGTCAAAGGCTGCGCAGTAATGTTGCCTCAATGAGGGTGTGTGTGCTTGAGCACCATAGGCACAGCCTCTGGCAACACTGACAAGTGTTGCCAGATGTACGATAATTATCATATATGTATGATAATTTTGCCCTCTGTACAATGTATGATCAATAATTTAAAAAATCCCCTAGTGTACGATAATTTGACCCCTTTACTACATGGCTACGTTAATACATTAGCAAACACAATCAGAATATGGATCCTGTGCATACATACTACGTTTGTTTTTACACATCATCTCACGTGTGTGGGATGTGTGGAAAAGAAGACGGAAGACTCGTGTTGCAGTAGGAGTGAGCCAGCCTTGGATGGAGGTTAGTGATGGGATCCACAGTTCACTGAAACGTGCCGAGTCAAGCTAAAAAGATCTGTTTTAAATAGTTGTACACAGAATCACTCAGTGCTGTACTGGAGCTCCAACTGCCTACCACCAAGGCCGTGGGACAGAGAGGAAGTAGAGAGCGTCATCTCTCATACAAGCGCTTGTTTATTGGCCAGCGAGTGTCCGCCATTTTGTTTTTGTGTAACCGCGTCCCTTGAGACAGCAAAGTCAACATGGCATCGAGCTGCTTTCAAGAAGAAATTTCGCCAGAACCTGATGCTTATCATTCCTATTCTACTGCTTCTACTGGTACAAAGTGAAAAAAGACTTCAGGTTCTAAAGGAACACAATGTTCTGTTATCAACTGCTTTAATTATTCAATGATTAACAAGGATGTGAGCTGAAGTTGCACAATAGACAAAATGAACAAAAAAAGTCTCGTAAATGTATAAAATACATCAAGGTCACACACAAATGAGTGTATAATTTATGTCAACTAGTCTTCAAGCATAATACAACTCATTTCACATTATTGAATTACATATATATATATATATATATATATGGTTAGGAGATGTTTTCATGATTTGTCACAAGGTATTGCCTTACCTGTTACCAGTATAGTGCTTTAAAAATTAGTAATTGATGAAAATGATCAAATATTATTATATTATAATTATATCAGCATGTCTCGTATACATATTTAGTGTACACAATGTGTGTAGACCTTGTGACTGTAGCTATGCTTTATATATAATGTATACACTATTTGGATTGACATTTTTCAGTTCGACATTTTATGTTACTACACCTGTGGATGCTTGTTGGATTGACTAAAATATATATTATTATACTTGGCAAATTGATATTGTCAGTAGAAATCATAACAATTTCACTGTGTTAATGACGAAATGAAGTATTTTTAATATACGATATAATTATAGGCTACTTATACTATTATTTAATAAATGGAAAACCCACTATGAACAAGATGCACCAATAAAGATATGTAAAATATGATGAAATGGTCTGTTTTGAGTACTTTTGACACATTCATTTGCAATGGACTGCCAGTTATCAAAACTTATCATGTTAGTTATTGCTAAAAAAAGCCGAAAAAAAAGATTAACATGATTATTTAAAATTAATATTGGTTAAAAAACAAAGTGATAGCAATACCAGTCGGGAAATTCAGGCTGAAGGTAAAAAAATAAATATTTATTTATTTATTAGGGGGGGGTGCATCTTTCCTGACACATGTGACATGAGCTGTCAAACAGTCAAAGTGATCTAACACTCCTATTCAATGGCTATTGGCACCCAATCGTGTAATTTCTATATATATAATCTTAGTATATTTCTCTTTTATGTATTGTATTGCACCTCACAAGTTCACAATATCTACCATATATCATTAACAGGCGCTTAAAAGTCACAGAAACTGTGCTAAATTTGCAGCAAAGCCTGCAGAACACAATACAGTCATGACACTGGCCGGGGACACTGGGCGCCCAGTTACACTAAAACAAAATGGCAGCACTAATTACAGATAATCGCGTCAGTTGGCGCTCTCTACTTCCTCTCTGCTGTGGGAAATAGGGGTGTTGAGAGTGCTGCAGCACCCCCTGGCAGATGGTAGAGTACCTACATGTCCACAACTACATCAAAATAAAATTGTATTAATACTCTAACTTTTGTTGGTTATGTTGATATTTTATGCTTCTCATTTTGGTTTCAGTAAGTAGTAAATCATGATAGATAAGATATTCTTATATAATATATGTTGTTAACTTAAATACGTGACCCACTGATGCATAGAACTGCACGTCACATGCAAATAGGCGCAAAAAAGAAAACGATGGCTTCCCAGTGGAGAACTTTGGATTTCTTTATAAGCCCGACTCCATCAAAAAAATTCAAATCTATGGAGCCATCCGCGGATTCACCCACTAACAGCAGCGCTGGCACCAGCACACTTGTATGTAATTCAGAGTCCCTGAGCATTTCAGTCTCAAAAGCTGGAGTGGAGGAACCCACCGCCACGCTCAAGGGCCAAAGGCTGCGGTAAGAGGGAAAGAACAAACCACTGAAACATCCCTGGCAGCCTCAGGATTATTCCTTTCCTGGTCGACAATTTTGAGATGAAAAATTTTCCCGTTCTTTTCAGCTTCAGTAGTTTGACAAATGGAGGTGGCTACATTACACTGCTGAGACAGACTGTGTTTTGTTTTGCCTGCATTCAAGCTATACATAAGAAGCAAGTGTGAGCCAGAATGGTCTAAAAATGCCCAATGAAGCTGAACCCAGGCCGCCCGGTATCATCACGTCAGAAAGACTGAGACATTGTCACAGGTAAAGCATGAGGCCAGGTGGAGAACAGAATTTTACCAAACAGCGGATTTGATACACTCTGAACTCAGCAGGAGGTTTGACCAGGATGGAATGAAAGTAGCGGCATTCAGGAGAAGACTGTTCTTAACGCAGCAACTGGAAAGCCTGCACCTGCAATGGACACACAATCACTCCATCTCCCCGCAGAGATTGATCAAGGCCAACAGCATCTTCAGCTCCAGATGTTGGGAAACATCTTTAAAGATACTGCTTCTGTCCAGACGGTACAAGAGGTTGCCTCAGTCCTCTCAAAGCTTCATCTTCAAACCAGGGCACTTTTGAAAAAGTGTAAAAACTAGTAAAACTCTGCATGTGTCCACCCATATCAGTTGCATCTTCAGAGAGAAGTTTCTCCTCACTCAGGTGCCTTAAAACCTGGTTGAGGAGCAGGATGTCCCAGAGGTGACTGACACATCTCACTCTCATGCATGTGCACAAAGACATGGTGGAACAACTGGATATTCAACACATGATGAAAACTTTCATCAGCATCACTCTGGAGCACAAGAACACGTTTGGAATGAAAGCATAAGGTAAGACTGCCTTTAATTTATAATGCTATTGTGCAGTAAACAACTCAGGTTTGCAATTTGAGAAAAATGAAAGAAAGGTCGGTGTTTCTGGAAGGTATTAATTTATGAATGAAAATGAATCATGAACTACTGTGCATATAGAATACTTGACCCGTTAAGTCTATTTCTAGAAGCAGTTAAAGTAATGCACAGAACAATCATGAACGATTTTGTAACTGTTTTTATACATAAATAAAATATTCAGAATCGATTTGATATGCTAGAAACAAATTCCCCTTTCAGTAGCATGGATAGGGCCATTCAGCAGGATGCATTAAAACACCAGTATGTCAAGTCACGGTGCTGACAAAGGAACGTTTTGTTATGAGTTTATAGTTTCTGTCACCATAGGTAGTTTTTATGTTGCAGTGCTTAACCTACATGTTTGAAATGGTTTTACTCAGTATTTTATAGGGGATGTGAAGTAGCACGAATTACTATTGAATGCAGAGGTATCCGCCTATTAATTGTGTGATTAACCGATTTCGTGCTTTAGCATTGAAACCAAAGTATATCAGTGGTCAATGCACTGTGTGATCAAGCATGTTTTTTTGTAAAGCTGGTCTTTGTGCCAGTATACAGCTATTGATGTTTACCTTGTATATGCTTGTTTCAGACCATCACTTGCTTTGTGGGTACATAACGTAGATTCTTTTTTATGATGAGCATATTGTGTAAACCTAGCCTTCCTATGAGCCAGTGCCCAGCAACGCATACATTGTGTGTTGTTGTAACTCCCTGGAAAAAACAAAAAAATCCCAAAACAAAACACAGCACCCCATTTTGAAACATCTTCCCATGGCTATGCCTACCACTCACCAAACTGATGCTATGTGTCCACTGGTTCCATCATTTTTCCGCTTCCCATTCATTGTGTACTGGAAGCGCAGCGGAAAGCATTTGGGTGTGGAGCAGTCAAAAACCGTACTGTGTTGTGCCGAGTCGCCCGTGGGTACCCTACAGCTCATTTGCATAAAGATTTCCATCGGTCAAGATTTTTTCCATACGGTCATGAACCGGAGGCAGCACTCTCGTCCTGAACTTTTAAACCAGTGGTTTTTGATGCCAAATAACAACGGATTCATTAACCGAACTTAATATTTCTCGCACGAAATGATGTTAGAAACACTTTTTCGTCAGTTTGTTTTAAAGATATGGAGACCAAGGACACCATACTGTCCGGTAGCAGCGGAGAGCTGAAGACTGCCCACAGCTGGACCTGTTGACCAATCCAGTGAACCAGCCAGCTGGAGGAGAAGACGAGGGGGGAGGGGGAGATGGAAAGACAAGTAGATCTGTACGTTACCTGTTGTTGTGAAGGCATGAAGGAGAAATTAATAACTGCTGTTTCAGGCAACCCGATACTATATGACCAGTCCTTGCCATCATATAGAAACAACATACAGACGAAGGAGTCGTAGAGAGCAGTGGAGCATGCGCTCATCCAGCTGAAGCTCACCAGGCGATCAAATTCGACATGCATTGTGCGGGTCTGTAGGATTGGGTAAACCCAAAACGGGCGGCAACGATGACAAAGTTGTCTTTTGTAGCGCAAGTATACCAGCACTATTAAAAACAATCTGTTCATGGTTATAATGACTATTCCAGTATTTCCTCCTGCATTGCTCGACTCCGCATAGCTGAGAACTACAGTACACTACATGCCCCTTTTCCGCACCTCACAGGTTGCGGTATCAGAATCAGAATCAGAATCAGCTTTATTGGCCAAGTATGCACAACACATACGAGGAATTTGACTTTGGCTAAAAACTTGCTCTCGTTGTTCAAGTGGAGGATTTAAATAAGGATTCAATGACAACAGAGTATGTACAGTAAATTACAGTCTGTCCACGTTTCTATAAAAGGATGCAAATATATACAGGAATATATGCAGTTATTTACTCAGACTAACCACACTTTGCAGAAATATATGAAAAAATATACAGTCACACAATATTTCAGTGTGAACTCAGATTCAGTGATATAATGTGAATGAAGTAAAAAGCAGTGTGAGAGTAATGTGCAATGTAATAATGGATGAAAAGTTATGAGTACAGCAACAGGTAGGACTAGGTGAATGTTAGGAGTTCATCAGAGTGATGGCTTGAGGAAAGAAACTGTTCCTGTGACGGGTGGTTTTGACTAGTGTTGTAGTCAAGACCACACCAACCGAGACCAAGACATTGTCGAGACTAGAGAGTATCGAGACCAAGACAAGACCAAGACATTTGGAGGCCGACACCGAGACAAGACCAAGACATTTGGAGGCCGACACCGAGACAAGACCAAGACATTTGGAGGTCGACACCGAAACAAGACCAAGACTGTATATATCAAAGAAAAATCATAACAAAACAGAACAAAATGACCAGTATCTTTTTTTTTTTAATTTAAGTTTGCTTTTACATAAATGCAACAGCAACAAAAAAAATTCTGCTATGTTGTTTTCAAACCAGCAAAATGAAACAAATCTCAAATCTAAGCAAATTTGTTTTTTCACTTGTACAAATTACGCAGTTGTACTCATTAAAACTGCATTGTCCTGACAAGCCACGATAAATATGTCATTTCAGAAAGAAAAATTAAGAAAAAGTAAGGAATAACACCTAAATTAAATTAAATGAGTGAAAAAATAACCCTGACATTTCTTTTCAGCAAGGTATTTTTTTTAAATAATTTTCTTGAACATGGGTCCCTTTGACATTTTGCATTTTGGTGCTTTGCCAGCCAACTTAGGTGCACAGCCATGAAGAACATTCACAGTAACAGAACTTTCACAACAACAAAGAAAGCCAGATAATGTTCTTTTTAGAAGTATTAATTCTCCTAGGCAGCCACAACAAGTTTCCTTCATAAAATTACAGCATAAATTAAGTAGGAGTAATTTAACTGAAAATTATGGCATGCCAAGCATGAACAAAATGTGTTTTAAAAAAACACCCTTAAAAGTCTGAGCTGAACACTAAGAATACACTCACAAAAGGGTGGTTGTAAAAAACCTCAAAGGTCCCATTTCTGGGCCAGGGTTAGGGTGAGATGGATGGTCCTGCCTGGCTCTAGCGATGAGGAGGTTAAACAAAAGCTTGGTTGCATTTCAGAAAAATTAGAGACTGAAGCATTTTGTGACCTAAACGGGCTCGGTGGGGCCTCAGAAGATGCAAACGTTACATCTAACAAATATGTGCTTAGTGCAAACAAGCAACAAATTATAGAAGCCAGAGAAACACATCATGCATCACTACATAGTTCATATATATTCACTTTTTTAAAATGAATGAAGTCAAATTTCACTTTGAATTACTGCTTTTAATCAATCTTTAATTTTTAGCATTACCTTTTTCGGAGTCTTTATTGTCTTAAAATATGCTTTTTAACTTTTTTGCTTTTACAATATATTTTTTCAAACAAATTTGATGAACGTACTCATTCAGTGTTAATGACTTTGAACTAGCTAGCACAGCGTTAGCTTTCTAGCTCATGGCTGAGCCAAACGATCAACTTTCTGCAGCTGAAGACACTGTTGACCAGAAATATGTCCTGTTGGTCCCAACTAAAGTTCAGCCCATTTACTGGTGCAGTGAACAACGTTTCCATTGCATAAGAACCTCCCAAGTAACGCCAGTGGCCTCGACTAATACCTGGCGTGTTCATTGTTTGTTATTCTGCTATCTTGCTTTTGACAATGCTACGCAAGCTAACTTGGCTATAATATAAAGTCGGTGCTCTGAACGTTAGCAAAAAACGATCGTGGGAAGAAAAGAGCTTATTTTCGCACAATGTTTTAAGATGGGGTGTTGAAATTTTTTGATTATAAGTTTCCCAGTGTAGCTAATTTAACAGTTAATTTACCTGTCTTTATGCTTCCTCTCAATGTGACAATAAAAGTTTGACGTTGTCCCAGCAGTTTCTGTGACTTGAGCACTGCAGAATTTACACACTGCAGAGTGTTTTCGCTTGCATGTCGTTTTGCAGATAAAGTCCTTATGGTTTTGGAAACCAAACTTAATGACTGATGAGTTTGCTGACATTTTTAACGGCTAGTTTCCCCGGAGGCGCAGCGTCTCCAGTCGTCTTCATTCACTCTCTGTGTACAGGGGGCGTCACTCCGCGTGTCACACTGCGTGACTGGGAAGGCACCAGCCTGCATTCTACTTTTCTCACTTATCACAGATCACTTATCACTGGCCTGGTCTCGACCAGTCTTGATCAAAAATCCCGAGTCCACCCTGTCCGAGACCGAGACAAGACCGAGTAAAAATGCCTTCGATTCCGAGACGAGACCGAGACCCTTAAAAAGTGGTCTCAAGACCGGTCTCGAGACCAAGACCGATCTCGAGTACTACAACACTAGTTTTGACCTTCAGTGATCTGTAACGACGACCAGAAGATAGAAGTTCAAACAGTTTGTGGCCGGGGTGTGATGGGTCAGCACAGATGTTTCCCGCCTGTTTCCTGGTTATGGACCGATATAAGTTCTCAATGGAGGGTAGGTCGGTACCAATGATCCTCTCCGCAGACTTAATGATCCGCTGCAGTCTGGTCTTGTCCTGTTTAGTGGCAGATCCAAACCAGACAGTGATGGAAAAGCAGAGGACAGATTGGATGATGGCGGTGTAGAAGACAACCAGCAGCTCCTGAGGCAAATCAAACTTCTTGAGCTGACGCAGAAAAAACAACCTCTGCTGGGCCTTTTTCCGGACAGTGTCTATATGGGAGGACCACTTCAGGTTCCGGGAGATTGTGGTACCCAGAAACTTGAAGGAGTCCACAGTGGACATTGTGCTGTTGAGGATGGTGAGTGGGGGGAATGAAGGGGGGTGTCGCCTGAAATCCACAGTCATCTCCACCGTTTTGGCTGGGTTAAGTTCAAGATGGTTCTGGCTGCACCAGAGGATCAGCTGCTCCACCTCCCGCCTGTATGCAGACTCATCATCATCCCGGATCAAACTGATGACTGTGGTGTCGTCCGCAAACTTCAGGAGCTTCACCGAAGGGTCCTCTGAGGTGCAGTCATTGGAGTAGAGGGAGAAGAGCAGTGGGGAAAGGACACATCCTTGGGGGGCGCCAGTACTAATTTCTCGGGAGCTGGATGTAAATCTCCCTAGCTTCACCTGTTGCCACCTGTCAGTCAGAAAGCTGGAGATCCACTGGCAGGTGGAGGGGGGCACCTTGAGCTGGAGGAGTTTCTGATGAAGAATGCCTGGGATGATGGTGTTGAACGCTGAGCTGAAGTCGACAAACAGGATCCTGGCGTACGTCCCTGGGGAGTCGAGGTGTTGCAGGATGTAATGTAGTCCCATATTCACTGCATCATCCACTGACCTGTTTGACCGGTAGGCAAACTGCAGTGGGTCCATCAGGGGGCCTGTGATGACCTTCAGGTGGTTCAGCACCAATCTCTCCAAGGATTTCATGACCACAGAGGTCAGGGCAACAGGTCTGTAGTGTAGTATGCAGATTCCTTTCCGAAAAATCTGGACCAGTGGACATGTAGCATCAGAGTCAGATGAACCAAGCGGGCGGGGCTCGTTTGCTGCTCAGGCGGGTGAGTCAGCTGGTGATTCCAGGCTTCCAGTACAACTCCGGTGAATGATTCAGTACAGTACGTTCACTCATAAAAACTAGTACACTCAGTTGAATCATTCGTGTACATTACAGCACTAATGCAGGCACGGCAGACAACAAGCAAGCAACATCACGAGCAGGCTGAGAAAGAATGATGGGTGGGGGTGGGGGAGGAGTTTTACTGGGAAGTTCAAACCTGTTGTTGGCATTAGCACTAAAGCTTTCTGTTGCTGCTGCAACGTGCAAATGTCTGCAAAAATGTCACTGAATTGTAGTTCTCAATAAAACTGAAACAGGCTTCTGCTTCAAATATCAGAGGTATTTTAGTAGTAGTTTAGGTGGATTGATTGTTTATTCCTAATGTATAAACAGAGTACTTGTCAAAATATTTATGAGGCAAAACCTTTATATATGATGATTCAACAGAAGCCATATAGAAGATAGTTAAGTATGACTGATATTTTGGGCCATTCAGTACAGGCTCATCCTAAACTCCACACATGCAGAGGTGCTTTTTTTTCAACCGATCTGTTAGATTATTTAAAGGTTAAACAGCGTTATAGGCTGTAATATGTATGATCTGTGATAATGTGTTACCGAAGCATATGGTCCTGAGCCACGTCAGAATGAAAACGGTGTGTATGATAATTTTCCTCAAAATATGATAATTTTAAGCGGCAGGTACAATACTTCAACATTTCCCATCTTGCAACACTGGTACTTCTTCTTCTATGCCAAGGCTAAGAGCCAAATTAGCTAAAGATAAAATCAGAGAGTCAAGTGTACCGAGGACTCCGTTTGTACTTCTGTTTTATACAGACTGAAAACGGAAGATTTTATAGCTAAATTTAAAAAAAAAATTCTCAAAATTGGACTTTCAGTCAAAACTGGCAGTAATGTCGATTGAGACAGATAGACTTTTGAAACTAAAGGAAGACAAGGAGGATTTTTATAACAAAGTCACTGAGATTTTTGTCCAGAAAGATAAGCGGATGGATTTCATTTACAAGTAAAGGTAAGACCTTGCATACAGTACTTGCTTTATATACTTGAATTTGTATTGAACTATGGAGCTACAGGGTGCACAGCACACTCTGAGCCACTTTTTAGTTCTTCCTTGGCCAGAAACAAGTAGTCTTTAATCAGTTTTGGGCCCCCAAAATTTGACTGTAAAATAACTTAATACATTTTATTTGTGTAGCCAAGGGTCTTTGCACTTTGTTCATATGTAGGAGAGTTGAATGAAATGAAAGCATGAATGCACGACATCCATAAATAAAGCTGGCTGTTAGTCAGCAGAACTTCTGGAAAACAAAAGCAGCTGGTGTGTACGACTATTTCTGCTTCTTCCCTTCACAGTAAAGCTCTAAACATGCATTGTAGAACTGAACTTAGATTCAGTGCGCTTTCTGTCAAGAGGCAATTCAGTAAAATGCCTTAGTTTTTTTGTTAATAAATTATATATAATCAGATTTTATGATGTACAGTTAGCAGATCATAAAATATGCAAACTTTCAATTGAAATTAAATTCAAGTTTCTGCTATTGGGTTCATGTATTTGTAAATCTGACTTTGAAAGAGTCAACGCCTCACCACACGTCACTGACCGTTTACTACTAAACCCATTTATTTTCCATTGACCCAGTGAGTGTTTTGGGTGTACTAATATGGCGGCCAGGTGGCTTCACTTCTGGTGGCCAATGAGTCGTCCAGTTTTTCTATCCACCTTATTCCTGATGGTGCCGCTGTAGGAATGATTATGGACAGAACTTCCGGTTTCGGCTGCTGCGGTGTTAAATCAGTCAGTTTGAGTAGTGTAGCAGGGGCATTTAAAATAGCGTTTTTAAAAGTTTTTCAAATTCATTTTAATGTATAGTCCACATATGTGTTTTCCACTCAAGTGGCAGCTAATTTCAGCTCTTGTAGTTTTTGTATTTTTAAATGTTTTGGTGTCGTTCTGGCACTTGCTGGTGTTCGTGGCTGTGCCAATAGACTGAATGAATGGAAGCTTCTCACCACACGGTGACAGATGACATCCAAGCACAGTGTTGTGGTGTACATCTGCTTTAAGGTAAATTTGATTATGTCCAACATATTTTAGCAAAATGCAGCCGACTTTATTGCGGTGGAGACATTGATACATGTGACCTGTGCTGGCAAAATGAGTCAGAATGTGCACTGCGCCCTTATGAGCTACAGGCATGAGAAGTCATAAATCATGACTCTTTCGTTGTTTGGTAGCGGCAAAGTCCCAGGAAACCCCCACATGAGTGTCTGGTATCATTCGAAAGCTTAGAAATTGTACTTTCTAAAAATACCTATGTTTTTGCAGAAGATGATCGAACATGAGTTTTCAACCTAGCTAAAATATAAACAAATCATCTTTTTCTGGTCAGTTTTTGCACACTACCTACAAATTAAATATCATTTTGATGGTCTTTAAATACAGAATATGGAAATAACGTTACATCAGTTTTAAAAATGTCCTCAAAATGACTAATTTTTCCAGCAAGGGTCATTTGTTTACATCGTTACCATCTTAGTAGTGGCACTAACTAACGGAGCTACTGTGTACGAGGCCACTTTTTAAGGTCATCTTTCCATCCCTCGACAGTCGTGGGAAGTGGTATGATTATGATTATATTACTGTTTTGAGTTGCAAAAGGCCGTGTTCCCGCATTTCTGATGCTGAAGTCATTGTTTTTTAACAAGGAAAAGTGTCCTGTTTCAGTGACAACAATACTTTCTAAGCTAGTACCGGAAGTTGCTACCATAATAAGATAAGATAAGATAAGATAAGCCTTTATTAGTCCCACAACGGGGAAATTCCAGGATTGCAACAGCACAGGGATAGCAACACTCAGAGCAACAATCAGAAGGCAAGAAAAAACAAGCAAGCAAGAGCAGCTAATATACATATGTACATATTACTATAAAATATATATATACACACACACACACAGACACACAGTGCAGAGCATTGTAGCTGGATGGAATAAATATATGAATATATGAACACACAGTGCAGAGCATTGTAGCTAGATGGAATAAATATGTAAATATATAAACACCCACAGTATGGAGCATTGCAGCTAGGTGGAATAAATATGCAAGTATATAAACACACACAGTGCGGAGCAATGTAGCTAGATGGAATAATATGTAGATATATAAAAACACAGTGCGGAGCATTGTAGCTAGATGGAATAAATATATAGATATATAAATATAAACACACCCAGTGCAGAGCATTGTAGCTAGATGGAATAAATATGTAAATATATAAACACACACAGTGCAGAGCATTGTTGCTAGGTGGGATGAAACAGCATAACCGTCTATTTAGTTATCCTACATGGTATGATTATGTGCCCATACATATTCTCACCCTCCATAGCGACCGGTATGTTCCTAGTTGTATGCCGGAGAGGACCATTGTGTAAGTCTATTGCATCTTTTGCATTCAAAAAAAAACTATTAGTTTGTTACGTCTTTTTGCTATCTCTGCGAGCAGCCCTGCTTAGGTTGTACAGTCTGACAGCCGTTGGTAGGAAGGACCTACGAAACCTCTCGGTTGTGCACCTGGGATGATGTAGCCTGCTGCTAAATGAGCTCCTCAGTGCATCCAGTATGTCCTGCATAGGGTGGAACTCGGACTCCAGCAGAGATGACAGTTTAGCCACCGTCCTTCTCTCTCCTATCTCCTCCATCGGATCAAGGCGTTGCCCCAGGACAGAGCTAGCTTTCTTAATCAGTTTGTTCAGTCTCTTCCTATCGGCTGCAGTAATGCCACTGCCCCAGCAGACCACTCCAAAAGTGATGGCTGATGCCACCACCGTGTCATAGAATGACTTCAGCAGCGCCCCTTGTACACCAAAAGACCTGAGTCTCCTCAGCAGGAACAGCCTGCGCTGTCCCTTCTTGTAGAGTGCGTCAGTATTGTGTGACCAGTCTAGTTTATTGTTCAGATGAATACCCAGGTACTTGTAGGATGTCACCATCTCGATGTCTGTTCCCTGTATATTTACTGGTGCTGTGAGGGGCTGCCCATGCCTGCGGCAGTCCACCACCAGCTCCTTAGTTTTCCTCGCGTTGATCTGGAGGCAGTTCCGATGGCACCAGTCCACAAAGTCCTGGATAAGCCCTCTGTACTCAGCTTCATCTCCGCTGGAGATGAGACCAACGATCGCAGAGTCATCAGAGAACTTCTGTAGATGGCAATGTGTTGTGTTGTGTGAGAAGTCCGCAGTATAAAGAGTGAACAAGAAGGGAGCCAGCACCGTTCCCTGGGGGGCCCCCGTGCTACTGATGATCGTGTCGGAAACACAGTCCCGGGTTCTCACAAACTGAGGCCGGTTCGTGAGGTAGTCCAGGATCCATGATGACAGGTGCTGGTCCACCCCTGCGCGCAGCAGCTTGTCCTTCAGGATCATCGGTTGGATGGTGTTGAAAGCACTGGAGAAGTCAAAGAACATGATCCTCACCATATTCCCGGGCTTCTCCAGGTGGGACAGAGAACGGTGAAGGAGGAAGATCACCGCATCCTCCACCCCAATGCCATGCTGGTAGGCGAACTGGAGTGGATCCATCGCTGGTTCCACCAGGGGGCGGAGATGAGCAAGGAGCAGTCTCCCCAGGGTCTTCATCAAGTGGGACGTCAAGGCCACCGGTCTGAAGCTGTTCAGGTCTTTGGGGTGGGAAGTTTTTGGTACAGGTACCACACAAGATGTTTTCCACAGCTGTGGTACCCTCCCCAGTTTCAGGCTCATGTTGAAGATATACGTCACAATCCCACACAGCTGGTCTGCACAGGACTTGAGGAGCTTTGCGCTGATGCCGT
Source organism: Pholidichthys leucotaenia (assembly GCA_020510985.1). Taxonomy (NCBI): domain Eukaryota; kingdom Metazoa; phylum Chordata; class Actinopteri; order Cichliformes; family Pholidichthyidae; genus Pholidichthys; species Pholidichthys leucotaenia. Next base: position 309,713,133 of record CM035837.1, on the reverse strand, counting down.
CCGGTCCCGACGCCTTCCTCGCCTTGATCTTCCTCAGCTCCGTCCTCACCTGGGTCTTGGTCAGGGTCAGGATGGGGGGCTGTGTGTTGGGAGTGGGGGGGGTGTCGGTGGAGTGGGGAGTGGGTAGCAGGACTTGATTTCTTAGAGGCAGCAGTGGTTGTTGTGCAGACAGGGGGGAGGGCGGTTGGTCAAATCTATTGAAAAACAGATTCAGGTTGTTTGCCCACTCCCTGCCCCCCGTGGCCTGGGGGGAGGTATTCTGGAGCCCCGAGATGGTTTTGAGGTTTCTCCAGACCCCGCTGATGTCGCTCTGTTGCAGCTTGTCCTCCATCTTCTTCCTGAAGCTGTCCTTGCCTTCTCTGATCTTTCTCCTCAGCTCCCTCTGTACGGACTTCAGCATCTCCCTGTTCCCCGACCTGAAGATCCTCTTCTTCTCTCTCAGAAGTGTTTTTATCTCAGGGTTGATCCAGGGTTTGTTGTTTGAGTGACGCCGTATGGTCTTGGTGGGAACGGATTTGTCCACACAGAAGCTGAGGTAGCCCGTAAAGGTGTGAATGAGGCCATCGATGTCCTCACCATGTGGATCGCAGAGCTGCTTCCAGGCAGTGGCTTCAAAACAGTCCTTTAGAGTGTCCATTGTCTCCTCAGACCATAACTCCACAGTGTGCATGGCCGGAGGTTGTCTGTGCACTAGGGGTTTGTACACCGGTCGGAGATGAACCAAGTTGTGATCCGATCTCCCAAGTGGGGGGAGTTGTGATGAGGTGTACGCCTCCTTAGTGTTTGCGTAGAACAAATCCAGTGTTTTATTGTCTCTAGTGTGGCATGTGACATACTGGGTGAAAGTGGGCAGAATGGGAGACAGTGAAACGTGGTTGAAATCGCCTGAGATGAGGAGAAGAGCATCTGGGTGTTCTGTCTGCAGCCTGCTGGTTACTGAATGGATGACGTCACGCGCTGTCCCAGCGTTCGCCGTCGGATTTGCATAAACAACAATGCAGATCACGTGTGAGTGTTCTCTCGGGAGATATGTAGGCCTCATGCTAACAGCTAGCAACTCAATGTCTTTGCTGCAGTGTCGTTGTTTAACAGTGATATGTCCCGGTCTGCACCAGTTGTTGTTAACATACATGATCACTCCACCGCCCCTAGTTTTGCCACTCTCTGGTGTTCGGTCAGCTCGTATCGTGTGAAAACCCTCCAGCTCAATGTTAGCATCTGCTGCTAGTTCAGTTAGCCACGTCTCAGTAAACAAAAGGAGAGAGCACTCCCGGTAAGTGCTATCATAACGGGAGATAGCCGCTAGCTCATCTAACTTTCCCAGTATCGACCGTACATTTCCCATGACAACAGATGGAAGGGAGGGTCTGTACCTTATATTTTTTGTCCTCCGCCTTACTCCAGCCCGGCAGCCGCGGCGTTTTCGCCTCAGTTCTCTCGGTATGTCGAGTTTTTCCAGTGGGACCGGGTGGCGGTTAAATGCTAGCAGCTCTTCCCTGTTATATCGTATCCTGCTAATTCACGCAAGGCATCATGGGGCCTAGGAATAAGGTGGATAGAGATCAGTGGCATGCTCCTAGTCAGATAGTGACAGCGAGAGTGAGTGACTGTCACTGGAAACGTGAGTGTTTCATCCTTCAGCATACACACAAAACCTTTCATACATTCTGTAGGATGGAGAGTAAGTTTTTGAAGCCTGGGTAAGATGTCCTAATTGACAAAGGACTTAAAAACAAACAGTGCTGGGCATGGATCGAAGAAATGGGCAGAGACAGCAAGCCTTTTGGTAGCTGGTGTAAAAAAAATTAGAGAACCAGGAACTTGTTTCTGCACGTTGTGCTTGAATTAATGCAATTTAGAGTATTGTATACAGTTCACTGTTGCTGTTTACAATTTGTTATTAAAAATACATGGTGCAAATGTTGCACATTCCATTAAAAAATAGTATATCAATGACCTTTTCCATATACCCTTTACTGAATGGTTGCTAATCAAATCTTATTCCACCAGTGAATTAGTTCACTCGGCTGAGTTTCACATACCCTTATTCATAAATTTCATGTTACAGATTGTAGGTCATTCTGTACATAATTTATATAGCTTGATAGCAACAGCATCCTAAATGTTAGATGTTTGCACCCTATCAGAGTGAGATGGAGTACTATTGCCACCTACTGAACTTCCTTGGTATTGCTGTTTCAAGCAGTCCACCATAATCTTGTCTGAATTTATCAATAGGTATGGCAGATATGTTACTAGTTAGTTTCAAGGAAAATCATCTATCTATCTATCTATCTATCTATCTATCTATCTATCTATCTATCTATCTATCTATCTATCTATCTATCTGTGTGTGTGTGTGTGTGTGTGTGTGTGTATACTATATATATATATATATACACGGTATCTCACAAAAGTGAGTACACCCCTCCATTTTTGTAAATATTTTATTATATCTTTTCATGGGACAACACTGAAGATATGACACTTTGATACAATGTAAAGTAGTCAGTGTACAGCTTGAATAACAGTGTAAATTTGCTGTCCCCTCAAAATAACTCAACACACAGCCATTAATGTCTAAACTGCTGGCAACAAAAGTGGGTACACCCCTAAGTGAAAATTTGAAAATTGTGCCCAATTAGCCATTTTCCCTCCCTGGTGTCATGTGACTCGTTAGTGTTACAAGGTCTCAGGTGTGAATGGGGAGCAGGTATGTTAAATTTGGTGTTATTGCTCTCACACTCGCTCATACTGGTCACTGGAAGTTCAACATGGCACCTCATGGCAAAGAACTCTCTGAGGATCTGAAAAAAAGAAATGTTGCTCTATATAAAGATGGCCTGGGCTAATAAGAAGATTGGCAACACCCTGAAACTGAGCTGCAGCACGGTGGCCAAGACTATACAGTGGTTTAACAGGACGGGTTCCACTCAGAACAGGCCTCGCCATGGTCAACCAAAGAAGCTGAGTGCACCTGCTCAGCATCGTATCCAGAGGTTGTCTTTTGAAGATAGACGTATGAGTGCTGCCAGCATTGCTGCAGAGGTTGAAGGGGTGGGGGGTCAGCCTGCTAGTACTCAGACCATACGCCGCACACTGCATCAAATTGGTCTGCATGGCTGTCATCCCAGAAGGAAGCCCCTTTTAAAGATGATGCATAAGAAAGGCCACAAACAGTTTGCTGAAGACAAGCAGACTAAGGACATGGATTACTGGAACCATGTCCTGTGGTCTGATGAGACTAAGATAAATTTATTTGATTCAGATGGTGTCAAGCGTGTGTGGTGGCAACAAGGCGAGAAGTACAAAGACGAGTGTGTCTTGCCTACAGTCAAGCATGGTGGTGGGAGTGTCATGGTTTGGGGCTGCATGAGTACTGCCGGCAATGGGGAGCTACAGTTCATTGAGGGAACCATGAATGCACAACATGTACTATGACATACTAAAGCAGAGCATGATCCCCTCCCTTTGGAAACCGGGCCGCAGGGCAGTATTCCAACATGATAACGACCCCAAACACACCTCCAAGACGACCACTGCCTTGCTAAGGAAACTGAGGGTAAAGGTGACGGACTGGCCAAGCATGTGTCCAGACCTAAACTCTATTGAGCATCTGTGGGGCATCCTCAAATGGAAGGTGGAGGAGCACAAGGTCTTTAACATCCACCAGCTCTGTGATGTCGCCATGGAGGAGTGGATGAGGATTCCAGTGGGAACCTGTGAAGCTCTAGTGAACTCCATGCCCAAGAGAGTTAAGGCAGTGCTGGAAAATAATGGTGGCCACACAAAATATTGACACTTTGGGCACAATTTGGACTTTTTCACTTAGGGGTGTACTCACTTTTGTTGCCAGTGGTTTAGACATTAATAACTGTGTGTTGAGTTATTTTGAGGGGACAGCAGATTTACACTGTTATACAAGCTGTACACTGACTACTATAAATTGCATCTAAGTGTCATATCTTCAGTGTTGTTCCATGAAAAGATATAATAAAATATTTACAAAAATGTGAGGAGTGTACTCACTTTTGGAGATACTGTATTCTGTGACACAGTCAGTCATATTGTCTATGTCCTCCCCATGTGGTTCACAGAGTACGTCCCAGTCTGTTGTCTTGAAGCAGTCCTTTATTGCATCAGCAGCCTTCTGTGTCCATCTCCTCACAGTACGTGTATAAGCAGGCTGCCTTTTGTCGGCCTCCATCGGTCTATGATGATCATGGAAGAGAATCCTAAACGTCTACTCTGCTGGAACAGCACCGCCTGTGGCTGAACAGGCCGATGCGCACCGGTGTTCTACCTTCCAGCGTTGGGCGTTGGTAGGATTCAAGCCTGGGCAGGAAGATATGGAGGACAAGATGTTACCCATGCAGCATGTCCCCCCTCTCCACGTCACTGATGAATCCAAAGGAACAGCAGGGCTGCTATAGTTTGGCACCAGCGCCGTCGCAGGAGCTGCCAGAACGATGTTGAGCACAACAGAGAACTGCCTTAGGGGCTCCGACTCCGGATTTTTCCTCAGGGTTGACTCCCGAAGCCTTTTCCGTGACCGGGTGTGCCGCAAGGCAGCGGAGGTTTGAAATCAGGGTTTACCTTCCCCTAGATGGGCTACCTTCCCAGGTTGACGAGCCACCATCTACCCGAAGCATCTGGTTTTAAGGTGCCAGAGATCCACCCTCGCCCCTTCTCCTATTAGTAAAAGTAGTTCCGCCGGGCTTAGAGACTAAACCACACGGGCAGGCTAGGAGTTGGACTTAGTTGTCAGAGGCTTTTCGAGACGCACGCCGTAAGGAGCATTTTATGAGCACTGGGAGCTTAACTCCAGTACCGCTCCTGGCTATGACAACCTTGGAACCAGGCTGCCTTTGCACAAGGGGAATATATATGATAACAGGACCAGGTTGTGATCTGATCTGTCAAGGTGGGGTAGGGCTGTGGCACTGTATGCATCTCTGGCACTGGCATGCAGTGGATTCAGTGTTTTATTTTTTGTGGTGGGACAGTCAACAAACTGGTGGAAATTTAGTAGTGTTTTGCCCAGTGAGACGTTTTTAAAATCACCCGTGATGGCCATAAATGCATTAAGGTCATTTAGCGGTTTTAAGATGCAATTACTTCATGTTGTGACTGTGTATTTTGTAGATCAAAGTTCTTAACTTTATTGTGAGGCTCTGAAAGTAACACGTATGTGTGTGTGCTGTATCCTACTCCCGTGTAAGGTGCCAAAATGACCGGGGCCGACCCTGGTGAGTTGGATCCAATGGCAGGGGTGGATCCCATTCAGACCCAGCAGACCTAACTATACAGTGAGGGTGTAATGTGAATGTCTGGCTGAGGTACTTGTGCAAGAAGTCTTCAACTCGCATCTCCAGAAGACATTCAACCATATTCCGAGGGAGTCTGGAGACTTGGAGGTTGAATGGGCCATGTTCTATACCTCCATTGTTGAAGCAGCTGCCCAGAGCTGTGGCCTCAAGGTCATTGGTGCGTCTTGTGGTGACAACCCCTGAACCAAGTGGTGGACACCAGTGGTGAGGGCAGCCATCAAGCTGAAGGAGTCCTATTGAGCTTGGTTGGCTTGTGGGACTCCTGAGGGAGCTGAGGTGTACCGACAAGCCAAGCAGAGTGCAGCTTGGGTAGTTGCTGAAGCAAAAACAGGTGTGGGAGGAGTTCAGTGAGGCCATGGAAGAAGACTTTAGGTCAGCCTCAAAGAGATTCTGGCAAACTGTTCGGCAACTCAGGAGGGGGGAACAGCTCCATGTCCACACTGTGTATGAAGCGGATGAGGCGCTGCTGACTTCGACTGGGGACATCATCGAGTATTGGAAGGAATACTTCGAGGATCTCCTCAATCACACTGACACGCCTTCCACAGAGGAAGCAGAGCTTGAGGACGAGGGTGATGATTCACCCATCACAGGAGCTGAGGTCGCTGAAGTGGTTAAAAAAAACTCTTTGGTGGCTGGGCTCCAGGGGTGGTTGGATATTGTTGGGCTATCATTGTGGACATGCCTCTGCAACATTGCATGGAGATCGGGGACAGTGGCTTTAGCATGGCAGACTGGTCTATTCAAAATTGGATGGCAGGAACAAACAATACAAAGCAAACAAAAAACCTAATTACAAAAGAACCCTCTCAAATTTCCCGCGAGCCCTCAAGTCACTTGATGTGACAGACATAATGAGGCTTTGCTTGCTACAGTCACATGACTATGCGCTTGCTGAAACAGTGCTTGATGCACTGCTCATGATGCAAAAACAATTGCAAGAGACATTGGACAGCTCCTATTACTATAACAAAAAAGACTATTTATCAGAGAATTTTTGTGCTCTTTACTCTCTCTCTTTTAATATACCCCTTTTTTTTCTTGTTGACTGGAATGTGAAGTTTGACTAATTGTTTGCATATTTTTTGTGAAAGTTCTGATTTTGTAACTCTTTTGTAACCTTTATTCTCATTGAGAGTTTGTATGTTGTATTTTGTTCTATTAAATAAAAAAAAAACTGCTCATGACACTTCCGCTTTATTTTGTGTGAATCAATGTTGAGTGGGTGGTGTTGAATGTAACATCACTACCCCTACCCCTATCAACTGGGACACCCCTTCATGGCTGCACATGGCCAAAGTGGCTGTAGAGTGTAGCTGTCTTACCGGCCACTGCTGAAATTCACCAGTCATTGGCCAGTGTTAAGGTGTTAATGTCAACCCCTGCATTCTCTCTCTCTCTCTCTCTCTCTCTCTCTCTCTCTCTCTCTCTCTCTCTCTCTCTCTCTCTCTCTCTCTCTCTCTCTCGTGCGCATGCGTGGGCGTTTGTGGGAGCAGGGGTGTGGAGTGGTGTCGAGTGAGTACTTTAAACTTTGTATTTTCTAACTTTTTCTCTATCTTGTGTGTTTGAGGTGTGTGTGTTTAATATAGTGGGTTGAGTGTGTGTGTGCTGGGGTGTGAGTGTTGGAGTGAGTGTGTTGGGGAACGGTAGCTTCTGCTGCTGGTTTTTCCCGGCCGGCATCATGCCGGTGATTGATGGTGGTGTGGAGTTTGAGCGCTTAACCCGGCGTCATGGTGTGAGAATCCTCCCGACAGTTCCCTGTTCTGTGGAGGAGGCCAGCCTCGCTGTAGGACAGGTGGTTGGGCATGGCAGCATAAAATCAGCATCGAGGATGAACAGCGCAATTGTGATTTTTCTGGATTCGACTGAAAAAGCTGATCAGGTGGTGGCACAGGGAGTGGTCCTAGGTGACACTTTTACTCCCGTTTTACCGCTGGCGAATCCGTCTAGGAGGATCACCATCTCAAACGCTCCTCCTTTCGTTAAAAATGATCAGCTGATTAGAGAGTTGTCCCGTTTTGGCCAGGTTGTGTCCCCTATCAGAATGGTCTCTCTGGGTAGTAAATCACCCCTGCTGAAGCATGTTGTATGTCATAGGAGGCAGTGTTTCATGGTGTTGAAAGACAGCTCTGCTGAACTGAACGCGTCTTTTAATTTCAGGATTGACGGCTTTAGCTACTTGGTGTTTGCAACATCTGAAACCATGAAGTGTTTTGCGTGTGGCGCAGAAGGCCATCTTATTAGGTCATGTCCTGAAAAGGCGAACACAAAGAGCACTGGTGGTAAGAAAGGTGACGCCGCTGTTTCTGGTGGTCCGGAGGGTAGCGCTAAATGTGGTGCGGCGGATGCCGCTGCGGCGCCCGCTTCTGCTGGGGCGGTCGCGGCTGCGACAACCTTGCAAAGAGCACTGGTGGTAAGAAAGGTGACGCCGCTGTTTCTGGTGGTCCGGAGGGTAGCGCTAAATGTGGTGCGGCGGATGCCGCTGCGGCGCCCGCTTCTGCTGGGGCGGTCGCGGCTGCGACTGCGGCCGCGTCCGCGTCCGCGTCCGCGTCCGCGTCCGCTTCTACTTCTGCGGGGGCGTCCGCGTCCGCATCCGCGTCCGCTTGTGCTGGGGCGGCCGCGGCCGCCTCTGCTGGGGTGGCCGCGGCGGGCACGGTAGTTGCCCCCCCAAACAGTGATGGTGGGGAATTTCTGTCTGGCGGCAGCTCTGATCATTGTGACGAGCCTGTCGCCCGGGGTAAACAGGTGGAGGGTGTAAGTAAAAGTGCAGTTAAACGAAGGAACGTGAATGAACAGACTTTGCAGGCGGGGGAGGAGCGGTTTGAGGCTGTAGCGGACACACAGAGCAAACACTGCTTGACAAACGTTGCGTTTCATGAAGAAATGCAGGAATGTAGTTTTGTTGAAGAGGATCCTTTTAAAGCTGCACAAAAAAGGAAAAGTGCGGAAAACTTGCAGAGCTCTGCTAAATCTAGTAGGGTTGGGAATTTAGATTTACTGAATGAGAGCGCTTCTGACGAAAGTGGAGATGAGTCTGAACTGATGCAGACGCAGACGCAGGAGGAGCAAAGCTCCTATTGTTTTACTAAAATTAGGCAATTTCTCCAGGTGACTAAGGGGAGCAGAGCTGTGAAAGTGGAAAATTACTTTCCAGATCTGGAGTTATTCGTGGCATCAGCTCGCAAATTTATGAAACTGAATGATGGGAATGAGACTTTCACTGATCAGGAAATTTATCGTTTAAAGAAACTGGTTGCTAAACTGAAATTGCAAATTACTAACAGTCATGTTGACTCTTAGTTTGTTTCTTCCCTTTTATGCTATGTGTGTGTTTTTTTACTGTACCCTATTTTTATCCTTTTTAATGCCCCACCTTAGAATTGGCACTCTCAATATTAATGGGGCCAGGGATGATGTAAAAAGGGCCTCTTTATACAAGCTTTTTAATTTAAAGAAACTTGACGTGCTGATGGTCCAGGAGACTCACAGCACTGTGGACATTGAGAGCCATTGGAGAAAAGAGTGGGATGGCTGCATTTTTTTTAGCCACAAATCCAGTAGCAGTGGGGGGGTGGCTGTACTTTTCTCTAGGGGTTGTGTGCCTGTCTCTTATGAGGTAGAAGAGGTGGTGAGAGGTCATTTCCTCTTATTAAAGGTACAGTTTGAAAACGTGAACTTCGTTTTTATAAACGTGTATGTGCCAACACAGAGAGCAGAGAGGATCAGGGTCTTTGACGTGCTTTCGGATACGGTTAAGTCCTGTGATCCAAATAGTTTTTTATTTCTGGGGGGTGATTTTAACTGTACATTAAACCACAGACTAGACAGGAACCATCAGGAGCCTCACCCTGCTTCTGCCAATAGGCTGAGAGAACTGGTGAAAACACATGAAATGGCCGATGTGTGGAGATCACATCATGGGGACCAGAGGCAGTACACCTGGAGCCATGTCAAAGATAACCTTTTATCTATGGCTAGGTTAGACCGTTTTTATGGTTTTAAACATCAAATGAGTGTTTTTAAAAATAGTTGTATCTGTCCTGTTGGTTTCACTGATCACTGCCTGCTGTTTTGTTCTGTGTTTATTGAAAATATAAAGTGTAAGAGTGCTTTTTGGCATTTTAACAATACACTTTTAAATGATGTGTTTTTTAAAGAGGTTTTTCATGATGTTTGGAAGTCACACAGGGAACAAAAACCCTCTTTTAGTTCTCTCCAATTGTGGTGGGATTTTGGTAAGGCCCAGATAAAACAACTCTGCCAACAGTACACTCAAAATGTCACTCGTAGCTTGACCCAATCCTTGAAAGTTCTGGAGACTGAGGTGGTAGAACTAGAGGAGTTGCTCAGTTCTACAGGAAAACAGGAGCACTTAGAGGCTCTCAAGTCAAAAAGGTCAGCCTTGGCTAGCTTGCTAGGGGTCACCGCACAGGGTGCTCTGGTCCGCTCACGCTACATGGATGTAGCTCTGATGGACTCGCCCTCCCAGTACTTTTTTGGACTGGAGGGGAAAAATGGACAGAGAAAGCTCATTCACTCCTTGTTGGGCGATGACGGGAGAACAATCTCCACAGCAGCAGAGATCAGGAAACACGCTGCTAGCTTTTACAGTGAATTGTTTAGAGCAGAGTGGAGGGAGGACACGTCACTGGGCCAGGTTTTCCTTGATGGTCTTCCAGTGCTCTCAGAGGACCTTGTTGCCGGCTTGGATGCTCCACTGTCTCTGTCTGAGCTGCATACGGCGCTAATGAGCCTCCAGAATGGAAAATCACCAGGCATAGATGGTCTCTCTGTGGACTTTTTTAAGGAATTCTGGCCCCTGCTTGGTCCAGACCTGCTGGAGGTTCTCCAAGATAGCTTGGAAAGGGGGACCCTACCCACGACCTGCAGGAGGGCCATCATCACACTGTTGCCGAAAAAGGGGGACCTCCAGAGCCTAAAGAACTGGAGGCCAGTCTCTCTGCTCTGCACAGACTACAAGATTCTCTCAAAAGCTCTGGCCCGAAGACTGAGAAAGGTGATGAGCGAGCTCATTCATGTAGACCAGACTTACTGTGTGCCTGGCAGGCTGATTAGTGACAACGTCACTTTAATTCGGGATATTTTGGAGGTCTCTGGTTCATTGGCGGTAGAAACTGGTTTGATTTCAATTGACCAGGAAAAGGCGTTTGATCGGGTTGAACACCAATATTTACGGACAGTTTTAACAGCTTTTGGGTTCAGCCCAGGCTTCATAGCCAGGATACGGGTCTTGTACAGTGACATTGAGAGTGTGCTGAAGATAAATGGGGGCCTGTCTGCCCCTTTAAAAGTCCAGAGGGGGGTTCGGCAGGGCTGCCCTCTCTCAGGGATGCTGTACTCCCTCGCCATAGAGCCTTTGCTTCACTGCCTGAGAAGGGATCTATCAGGAGTTACTTTTCCTGGCTGTGACACCACGTTCAAGCTGTCGGCCTATGCAGATGATGTAGTCATTCTGCTAAACAAGCAGAGTGACATTGACGTTCTGGTTAGGAGTGTCAATCTTTTTGGCCAACTTTCCTCTGCAAAGATAAACTGGGGAAAAAGCGAGGCTCTGATGGTGGGGGAGAAACTAGAAAATCAGCTTACGCTGCCGGGTGGGTTGATTTGGAAAAAAGGAGGTTTTAAGTATCTTGGTGTCTTTATTGGAAATCAGCAGTTTGAGCAAAAAAATTGGGATGGGGTCATAGAGAAGATTAACGGGAGACTAAACAAGTGGAAGTGGCTAATGCCAAGAATATCTTTTAGAGGAAGAGTGCTCATTTTAAATAATCTTGTTTCCTCATCCCTGTGGCACCGCCTCATGTGCATGGACCCCCCTGCTGGTTTGTTGTCCAAAATTCAGTCTGTTTTGGTGGACTTTTTTGGGGGGGGTGGACTCCACTGGGTTCCTCAAGTCCTGTTATTTCTTCCCAAAGAGGAGGGGGGGCAAGGAGTGATTCATTTAGCTAGTAGAGGTGCTGCTCTTAGACTGACTTTCATACAGAGACTGCTGACGGGCCCCCAGGACCTGGTATGGAGGCCTTTGGCCTGTGTTATTTTACAGAGAGTCCTTGGGCTTGGGCTAGACCTCCCTGTGTTTTTAATGGATTTTAAGAACTCTAATGCACTGTCTTTACCCAGTTTTTACCGCAGTCTCTTTTCAGTGTGGACTCTTTTTAAAAAACAAAGAGGGCCATGCGATTCCCTCTACTGGTTGTTGAGGGAGCCGCTGGTTTTTGGTGGTCGCCTTGGTGTCCTGCCGGGAGTTGGAAGGACCTTCCTTGATAGGCTGTGTTCCAGGAACATTCTCACTCTGAAGCAAGTGGTGGAACTGGCTGGTCCTGGCCTCAACAACGCCTCAGCTTTAGCAGCTCATCTTGGTGTCAGGTCGAATCGTTTCATCGATGGTCTTCTTGCACACTGGAAACAGGAGCTTCATGGACTTGAGCACTCCCTACTCTTGGACTTTAGCAATGGCACGCTGCAGCCAGAAAGCACTGACCCCTTTCCCTCTCTCACGCTCTATATGGACTTTGACGTCGCTCCTTGCTCCTTACTGGCATTCTGTGCTCCCACTGGTGTGGACTTTGGAGGAGCCAGTGGTAAGGCACTCTACAGACTGGTGGTGATGGCACTCAACAAGGACCGATTGAACACCTGTGTGGACACTCCTTGGAGAGCCTATTTTAAACTAGGAAAAGGGCATCGGCCTGCCTGGAGGGCTCTTTACAAAGCCCCTCTCCCTAAGAGGCATGGAGACTTACAGTGGAGGGTCCTGCATGGTATTATAGCTGTCAATGCTTTTGTTTCTGTGATTAACAGCAGTGTCAGTGATCAGTGTGTTTTTTGTTCCTCTAGGGAGACTGTTTTTCATTGTTTTATTGAATGTCAGCGCCTGAGTGGCCTCTTTGAACTTCTCACAAAACTTTTTCATATTTTTAAGGAAGTTTTCTCTAAGCAGGTTTTCATTTGTGGTTTTATGTACAATCGTCGTTTTAAGCAGAAGTGTCAACTACTGAACTTTGTTTTAGGACAGGCAAAGTTGGCTATCTATGTAAGCCGGAGAAGAAAACTTGAAAATGTTGAGAATGATGTTGATGTCAAAATTTTATTTGTGAGGCTACTTAAAGCCAGAATCAGGCTGGACTTTCAGTTTTTTATGGGGAATGGGGATGTGGAAGGTTTCAGGACCCTCTGGTCCCTGGAGAATGTCCTCTGTTCAGTTCATGATGGACAGCTTTTTTTGGGGCGTTTTTTTGGGGGATTAATTTTCTGTGTAACATAGCATGATATAGAAATTGTATTGACTGATGGACAAGTGTGTTTATTAAAGATCTTTTAAAAATCAATCTCTCTCTCTCTCTCTCTCTCTCTCTCTCTCTAGGTTGCTCATGAAGCAATTGTCTCAAAATTGTTCATTGTTTCATGAGGCCTCAGTTTTAACGTCACTACTCTGCAGCCATCGACACTGGCCGCACCATACAAATATTGTGAAGTCAAACAAGCTGGATTACAGCCATGGAAACGCTGTCATGTTTAAGTTTACAATGTTATCTGTTGGAGCTGTCACCTGGATAATTGTAACAGTCTCCTCCAAAACTTCGCCTAGATGTCGGTTGTTCTTCTTTGGAAGCAAGCTAGCCAGCTAGCAGCTACGTGGAACAGCTATGTGCTTTGTAGCTCACTGACACAGCAGCTGATACAGAAACTCCACCAGTTTCATCCTCAGCTTTGGGTCCAACTGTCGGCAGGTGAGTACCATACTACCAGTCTAAAATTCTTGAGCTGTGTTCGTAATGTCCGTTTACTCCCACGCCCTGTTTTTGCGGTGCAGTGGGGACGTCTGTTTATGTTTACAATCTTTCTGCTAAAAGGGAAATTGTGTCTGTTGTGACAGATGAGGTCCAATGTTTTGTGTTGAGCTGCTTAACCTCTTGCACTCCGGTGTACCGCGGACGAGCACGTCTCACGAGGGCGCTGCGTCCAAGCGCGCACTGAAAAAAAAAAGCTGCATTTCCGTTCTTCCACTACAGACACAGCCGCGAACAGATCAGATATGATTGACCTCTCATTCGACTAATAAGAGCCTTGAATTGGGTTTCTGAAACCTTGAAGAACCAATGACTGAAAACCTAGCAAGAAGGACCCGCCTACCAACGCTGTGAATGCAGCGAGCCAATTGAAGCACAGAAGTTTGCAAGCTGTTTTGTGTAAGGCTGGGTGAAGACAGACTGTTGCAGCAGATGAAAAAAAGACCCACAGGACCCACAGGAAGAACCTGCCCCAGACCCAGCAGCACGGAGACCACCCACAAGTGCGACCTGTGTGACAGGGACTGCCATTCGCGCATCGGCCTGTTCAGCCACAGGCGGTGCTTTTTTTTTTTTATTCCAGCAGAATAGACGTTTAGGATTCTCTTCCATGGTCATCATAGACCGACGGAGGCCGACGACGAAGGTTGTAAATCATTCGCCAAAACCGCAATCATGGAAGCGCAAAACCGCAATAATGGAATTATGTTTTGATCAGGTCGCGAGACCAGAACCACGAGTGGACCAGCATCGTGTTTGTCTGACAATGAGGAAGAGAAGTTCGCCAGGACACTGCTGCTGTGAAGAGGTAAGTGTTATAAGCTAAATTATTCTTTATCCCTGAAAATTGTAATCAAAAATGACTTTTGACCGATCGGTAAATTACAACTGTGCGTCGTAGACCATGGCGCACCGTGACCGCGGCGCAATGGGCGATGTTTGTCCTCTGGACAACCCCCCCCCCCCCCCACACACACACAGCCCTGAGTGTCACCTTTCATTAGAGCCCAAGATGAAGCTTCTATATTGAATCATTCAAAAGTTACAGACGTTTTTCCAAACTGTGCCATTTGGCACAATTTGGCACAGTTCAAAAACGCCTGGGAACTACCTGACAAAAAAGCTGTGTAATATATTCATTTTTTGTGGTATTGTTACAAAATTTTGACCTTAGCTGGATAACACTTGGTTCTACATTTCTGTTGCATTTTCCAGCCCGGATCTGAAGCTGTGTGTTATTTGCATGCATTTGTATCCAAAAAAACACCCAGGCGAAATTTATTTTCTTCAAGTTCAGTATGTTTAGATGACTGTTACTCAGTGGCCGGAGCACTTAGAGAGATTATGACTGTTTTGCCAAAAAATTCAAAGTGTTTTCTTTTAAATGAGACCAACCCCATGAAGATGCTGCAAAGGGTTGAAGAACAGCTTTTGATTTGCTTTGGGCTCGTTTTTTTTTTGGCGTTTTTAGGGAAATTGACCGGAGTGCAAGGGGTTAAAAGCTGTGGGAGAAACAGCAATCTCCTTTTGTGGCTGCTGGCCAGTGTTGCCAGATCTCGCAAGAGAAGCAAGCATCCAGCTCTAGGGAAACAAGCCCCAAAAAAGCCCAACAGGCAACCTACCACACTGTGTAAAAGAGAGGCTGCTTGATAACAGTATACAGTGGGGTAAAAAAGTATTTAGTCAGCCACCAATTGTGCAAGTTCTCCCACTTAAAAGATGAGAGAGGTCTCCAATTTTCATCATAGGTATACCTCAACTATGAGAGACAAAATAAGAAAAAAAAAATCCAGAAAATCACATTGAAGGATTTTTAATGAATTAATAGGTAAATTCCACGGTAAAATAAGTATTTGGTCAATAACAAAAGTTCATCTCAATACTTTGTTATATACCCTTTGTTGGCAATGACAGAGGTCAAACGTTTTCTGTAAGTTTTCACAAGGTTTTCACACACTGTTGCTGGTATTTTGGCCCATTCCTCCATGCAGATCTCCTCTAGAGCAATGATGTTTTGGGGCTATCGCTGGGCAACACAGACTTTCAACTCCCTCCAAAGATTTTCTATGGGGTTGAGATCTGAAGACTGGCTAGGCCACTCCAGGACCTTGAAATGCTTCTTACGAAGCCACTCCTTTGTTGCCTGGGCGGTGTGTTTGGGATCATTGTCATGCTGAAAGACCCAGCCACGTTTCATCTTCAATGCCCTTGCTGGTGGAAGGAGGTTTTCACTCAAAATCTCACGATACATGGCCCCATTCATTCTTTCCTTTACACGGATCAGTCGTCCTGGTTCCTTTGCAGAAAAACAGGCCCAAAGTATGATGTTTCCAACCCCATGCTTCACAGTAGGTATGGTGTTCTTTCTCCTCCAAACACGACAAGTTGAGTTTTTACAATAAAGTTCTATTTTGGTTTCATCTGACTATATGACATTCTCCCAGTCCTCTTCTGGATCATCCAAATGCTCTCTAGCAAACTTCAGACGGGCCTGGACATGTACTGGCTTAAGCAGGGGGACACATCTGGCACTGCAGGATTTGAGTCCCTGGCGGCGTAGTGTGTTTCTGATGTAGCCTTTGTTACTTTGGTCCCAGCTCTCTGCAGGTCATTCACTAGGTCCCCCCATGTGGTTCTGGGATTTTTGCTCACCGTTCTCGTGATAATTTTGACCCCACGGAGTGAGATCTTGCATGGAGCCCCAGATCGAGGGAGATTATCAGTGGTCTTGTATGTCTTCCATTTTCTAATAATTGCTCCCACAGTTGATTTCTTCACACCAAGCTGCTTACCTGTTGCAGATTCAGTCTTCCCAGCCTGGTGCAGGTCTACAATTTTGTTTCTGGTGTCCTTTGACAGCTCTTTGGTCTTGGCCATAGTGGAGTTTGGAGTCTGACTGTTTGAGGTTGTGGAAAGGTGTCTTTTATACTGATAACGATTTCAAATAGGTGCCATTAATACAGGTAACGAGTGGAGGACAGAGGAGCCTCTTAAAGAAGAAGTTACAGGTCTGTGAGAGCCAGAAATCTTGCTTGTTTGTAGGTGACCAAATACTTATTTTACTGAGGAATTTACCAATTAATTCATTAAAAATCCTTCAATGTGATTTTCTGGATTTTTTTTCTCATTTTGTCTCTCATAGTTGAGGTATACCTATGATGAAAATTGGAGACTTCTTATCTTTTAAGTGGGAGAACTTGCACAATTGGTGGCTGACTAAATACTTTTTTGCCCCACTGTAGATATATAGATTTATTTTTGTTTGCAGTGAATTGACTGGAAATACAGTCAGCATTGAATAACTGAATTTTATAAACTCTAAAGGAAAATACATATGCATTCTGCATAAGCAACAGCAAATTTATAGCAAACACAGTCAACATAAATATTTGAATAAATAAAATTTTTAAACTCTGATCAATAGAAACGACATGAACATTCTGCATTAGTAACAGCACTAAACACAATTACAGTTGAGTGGTGTGGGATGATGGGAGTTGTTGTCCGCTAGTTGTCTAAACAAAAACTAAATATTACTTTGTAATACGGCAGCCAACAACTTTAATTATGTGGAAAATTTAAATTGACAAACATCATATGTGTAACTCATGGTGGCAAAATTTGATCAGGATCAAAAGATAATTTTGCTTTTGCCATTCATTTCAATGGACCTTTTTGCAAATACTGCCATCTTTGACAGACACAAAGCAGTATGGGATTGTTTGGGGGCATCGGAAGTTGGCTTGGGCTGGATATTTCATTTTTCTATATTATTTGTGAATATTTAGGCATTTCCAACAAACAAGAATACTCTGATTGTTGCAGCGAAATAAGAGAAGAAAAAAATAACGTGTGGCAGCCTCAAAAGTCACATTTAATGCTACAGAACCATGTTTTGGAGGAGACAGGTGCTGCACAACACTCTTGGTTTGACGAGCTGATCACCATCTGAGGGTTAATAAAAAATAATAAAGTAGTGTGTGCTGGCATTAAAACTGTCATTAAAGGCAGAAGACAGACGGTGGGAATGAAATCCATGATGCGCAACATTGGGGTGAACTCAGGCTGATGGAAATAATTTACATTTATACAGCCAAGATATACGATGTAAATGAGCTCATCGGTTTGGTTACAGGCATTGGTGTAATACAGTGGTGTGAGAAAGGGTTTGCCAATTCCTGATTTCTCATTTTTTTTGTATGTTTGTCTCCCTTAAATGTTTCAGATCATCAAACAAATTTAAATATTAGACAAAGATCACACAAGTAAACACAAAATGCAGTTTTTAAATGAAGGTGTTTATTATTAAGGGAAAAAAAATCCAAACCTACATGGCCTTGTGTGGAAAAAGTGATTGCCCCCTAAACCTAATAACTGGTTGGGCCACCCTCAGCAGCAACAACTGCAATCAAGCGTTTGCGACAACTGGCAATGAGTCTTTTACAGTGCTGTGGAGGAATTTTGGCCCACTCATCTTTGCAGAATTGTTGTAATTCAGCCACATTGGAGGGTTTTTGAGCATGAACCGCCTTTTAAAGGTCATGCCACAGCATCTCAGTTGGATTCAGGTCAGGACTTTGACTAGGCCTCTCCAAAGTCTTCATTTTGTTTTTCTTAAGCCATTCAGAGGTGGACTTAGTGGTATGTTTGGGATCATTGTCCTGCTGCAGAACCCAAGTGCGCTTCAGCTTGAGGTCACAAACAGATGGCCGGACATTCTCCTTCAGGATTTTTTGGTAGACAGCAGAATTCATGGTTCCATTTACCACAGCAAGTCTTCCAGGTCCTGAAGCAGCAAAACAGCCTCAGACATCACACAACCACTACCATATTTTACTATTGGTATGATGTTCCTTTTCTGAAATGCTGTGTTACTTTTATGCTGGATGTAATGGGACACACACCTTCCAAAAAGTTCAGCTTTTGTCTCATCAGTCCACAGAGTATTTTGCCAAAAGTCTTGGGGATCATCAGGATGTTTTCTGGCAAAACTAAGATGAGCCTTTGTTCTTTTTGCTCAGCAGTGGTTTTCATTTTGGAACTCTGCCATGCAGGCCATTTTTGCCCAGTTTCTTTCTTATGGTGGAGTCATGAACACTGACCTTAACTGAGGCAAGTGAGGCCTGCAGTTCTTTGAATGTTGTTGTGGCATCTTTTGTGACCTCTTGGATGAGTTGTTGCTGCGCTCCTGGGGTAATTTTGGTGGCCACTCCTGGGAAGGTTCACCACTGTTCCATGTTTTCGCCATTTGTGGATAATGGCACTCACTGTGGTTCTCTGGAGTCCCACAACTTTAGAAATGGCTTTATAACCTTTTCCAAACTGATAGATCTCAATTACTTTGTTTCTCATTTGTTCCTGAATTTATTTGGATCACATCATGATGTCTAGCTTTTGAGGATCTTTTGGTCTACTTCACTTTGTCAGCCAGGTCCTATTTAAGCGATTTCTTGATTGAGAACAGGTGTGGCAGTAATCAGGCCTGAGTGTGGCTAGAGAAATTGAACTCAACTTTCCAAAGATGTGATAAACCACAGTTAATGTATGTTTTAATGGGGGGGGGTGTCACTTTTTCACACAGGGCCATGTAGGTTTGGATTTTTTTTTACCCTTATTAATAAATACCTTCATTTAAAAACTGCATTTTGTGTCTTCTTGTGTTATCTTTGTGTAATATTTAAATTTGTTTGATGATCTGAAACATTTAAGTGCGACAAACATACAAAAAAATGAGAAATCAGGAAGGGGGCAAACACTTTTTCACACCACTGTAAGTGAATAAAGTGTTTTTAAGTGTTAGTTGCCTGGTCATTTTAAAAGTATCCTGTCACCACTCGCCTCTCACGGGCATCCACCTCAGCTGCGTGCGCACCTGCTCCTCGTTAGTGCACAGCTACTTATTCCACCTTGCCCTGAGCATCGGCCTGGAGCCGTCTGCATTCCTTCGTGCTCTAACCCTCAGCAGATTCCTTCCTCCAGGCCTGCTGACCTTCTTCAGGACACGTAAGCTGTCTATTTTGTCTCACCTGTCCTCTCAGCCTTCCCCTGTGCACAGGTGAATTCCCCTGCGGCGGACATCCTGTCCCTTGTCTTCATTCCTCCTCTGCTACACTGCTCCTCCTAGGACGCACAGCAGGACGCTGTCTCCCAGGCTTGGGATCTTGCCAACGCCAGCCACCACAGTTACTGCAAGTAAGCATATTACCTGGTTACTCTCCTGTGTGGTTTGCCCAGCTAACCTTCTCCGCTCATCTCATTCATAGGGTTGCCTGGCTGCACGGCGTGCTGCTCTGTCTCGGCCTACATCCTCCACCCTCAACACATTCATATATCTCACACACGCATCCAAACACATCACATTGATTGAAAATAAAGCTTTCAAATCTACCTGAGCCTGCGTGCGTGTTTCCTGGGCCGAATATTATGTCAGTACGGCTCCAGCAGAGCGGCCCAGCGGACAGCGGGCTCGCATGCCATTTTTCCACCCTCGAGGCTTGGGTGGATATGATTGAAAATAACTTGCTGTTGATGTGCAATCAGTTAACCAGAATTACTCACCGGTTAGACCGCCTGGATCCCCAGCAGGCGTTCCTCCCGGGTCCTCAAGGCGCCTCGGCTCTGGTCGCTTCCATGGGCGGCCAGCCTAGCTCGGGAACGCCGACCCGGCTCACACCCATTCCAACCCCCGCTCGCTTCAACGGGAAACTCGGTGGAGTGAGGGGGTTTATCTTGCAGTGTGAGTCAGTGTTCCTGCGCGTTCCAGGGGATTTCCCCTCAGACCATAGCCGAATCGGGTACATGGCTAATCTCTTAGAGGGGCGAGCATTAGCTTGGGCTTACGCCGTTATGACAAAGCCCAGCTACGCGACCCTCTCTTATGACCGGTTCGTGCAAGACTTTTTAGAGGTGTTAGAGGTTAGAGGTGTTTGACCACTCGCATCATGACAGCATCCTCGCCGATCGGCTCCTTAGTCTTCAACAAGGAAGCCGGTCGGCGGCGGAGCACGCTGTTGACTTCCGGGTGGCAGCGGAGGATGTGGGCTGGGGAGAGGCTTCTCTCTGCAGTATCTTCCTCCGTAGCCTCAGTTCTGGTCTGAGGGACGAGCTAGCCAGTTGGGATCTCCCAGGGCGGCTGTCCGAGCTAATTTCTCTTACAGTTTGCCTGGACAATAGGCTGCGAGAGCGGGCCACGGAGCGGAAGTCAGTCAGCCGCTCACGCGGAGCTTCCATCCGCTCTCCTCAGTCTCGCCCCCTGGCGTTACCTGCTCCGGAGTCCACCGATGAGCCAGAGGCCATGGCGATCGGGCACGCTAGGCTCTCTCTTGTGGAGAGACAATGCTGGCGGGAATGGGGTCTCTGCATGTATTGCGGAGATGACCAGCATCCCGTGGAGCTGTGCCCGGTTAAGCCAAACGGGGAGGTCCGCGAGTCACTGTAGGGGGCCTCGCGGACTCTAACCGGTCAAATCCCCTATCCTGTTGCACGCTGCCCATACGATTCTGCCACAACTCCACCGGGCATTTCACGCACGCACTGGTGGATTCAGGGGCAGAGCAGAGTTTTATTTCTAAGAACCTGGCAACCCGTTTGGGCATTCCCTGTCAGCCACTGTCTACTCCCCTGAACTTGGTCACTCTCTCTCGCTTTCCCCTGGGGGTAGTTATGCATCGCACCAAGCCGGTTCCCATCATCATCTCTGGCAACCACCGAGAGGATCTGACCCTGTTTGTCCTGCCCTCCACTTCGGACTGTGTCATCCTGGGCTACCTGTGGCTGCGGTTGCACAACCCTGTCCTGGATTGGAGAACCGGCAGTGTCCTCTCATGGAGCTCCTTTTGCCTGGGCACCTGCCTCCAGTCTGCGGCTTGTGCTCTGACCTCTCCTCCACAGGCGCCGGTCTCCAAGTCTCCGGACCTCTCCCTGGTGCCGCAGGAGTTCCACGACTTGGGAGTAGCCTTTAGTAAGTCCAGAGCCATGTCCCTTCCCCCTCACCGGCCATATGACTGTGCGATCAACCTCCGTCCAGGGGCCCCCTTGCCATCTGGCTGCCTGTACAGCCTCTCTGCACCTGAACGTGAGGCGATGGACACCTATATCAAGGAGTCGCTTAGCGCTGGGATTATCCGCCCCTCCTCGTCTCCGCTCGGCGCGGGCTTCTTCTTCGTGTCCAAGAAGGATGGGTCCCTGCGTCCCTGCATTGACTTCAGAGCGCTGAATGATATCACCATCAAAGATCGCTACACCTTGCCGCTCATGGACACCGCCTTCCACTCCCTCCAGGGGGCGACCTGGTTCACGAAGCTAGACCTCCGCAGCGCTTACCATCTTATTCGGATCTGGGAGGGAGACGAATGGAAAACGGCCTTCAGGACGCCCAGCGGTCATTTCGAGTATCTTGTGATGCCGTTCGGGCTCACCAACGCACCTGCCGTTTTCCAGCGTCTCATAAACGACGTTCTACGAGATTTCCTGGGGGTCTTTGTCTTCGTTTATTTGGACGACATACTCATCTTCTCCAAATCACGGGAGGAGCACCAAGCTCATGTGAGGCGGGTCCTGCAACGGCTGCTGGAGAATAGACTGTACATCAAGGCGGAGAAATGCGAGTTCTACGCCCGGACTACCTCCTTCCTGGGGTTCGTCATCTCGCACAACCAGATTCTCCCCGACCCCGCTAAGGTCAAAGCGGTGGTCGAGTGGCCCACGCTTACCTCCAGAAAGCAGATGCAGCAGTTTATTGGCTTCGCAAACTTCTACCAGCGCTTTGTCCCCAACTTCAGCGCCATTGTCACCCTCCTGACTCACCTCACTTCATCAAAGGTGCCCTTCCAGTGGTCCGAGGAGGCAGCCGCCGCCTTCAAGACCCTCCAGACGGAGTTCTCGTCCTCCCAGGTCCTGACCCAGGTCGACCCCGTGCTGCAGTGCCTGGTGGAGGTTGACGCGTCCGACACGGGGGTGGGGGCGGTGCTCTCTCAGCGCTCGCCAGTGGACGGAGTCAAGCGGCCCTGCGCCTTCTTCTCTTGACGATTATGTGCGGCGGAGCGCAACTATGACGTCGGCGACAGGGAGCTTCTCGCTGTCAAGCTCGCGCTGCAGGAGTGGCGTCACTGGTTGGAGGGGGCAGCTCAGCCTTTTGTGGTCTGGACGGACCACAAAAACCTCGAGTATTGGAGGTCAGCGCGGCGCCTGAATGCCCGCCAGGCGTGCTGGTCTCTGTTCTTTGCTCGTTTTCAATTTACCATCACGTACCATCCAGGCTCGAAGAATGGGTTGCCCAACGCTTTATCCAGGCAGTTCGCCCCTGAAGATCTGGAGGAGTCGGCCCACACCATCCTTCCCAGCTCGTGCATTGTGGGGGCGGTTTCCTGGTCCATCAAAGACAAGATCCGTAGGGCTCAGGAGACGGAACCGGACCCTGGCGGTGGCCCAGAGGGGAGGCTCTTCGTTCCTTCGGCGGTTCGAGGAGAGGTGATTCACTGGGTCCATACCTCCAAGCTCGCCTGTCACCCTGGCATCTCCCGTCTGGTGAATCTGCTGCAACGCTCGTTCTGGTGGCTGGGTCTCCAGAAGGACGTCACCAACTACGTCGGCTTGCCCTCAGTGCGCTACCGGCAAGTCCCAAAACTCCGCCTGCGGGCCTACTCCAGCCCTGCCGGTCCCCGGGCAGGCCTGGTCTCACTTCCCCTTGGACTTCGTCACCGGCCTCCCAGTCTCATAAACACCCCCTATGGACACCAGTCCTCTGACAATTGTGGATCGGTTATCTAAGGCCGCCCATTTTGTGCCTCTCGGGGTCTCCCTTCGGCACGTGAGACGGCTGACCTTCTTGTCCAGCAGTTGTCAGGACTGAACGGGATCACCGTTGGACGTGGTACTCGGACGCGGGCCCTCAGTTTGTCTCCCAGGTATGGAGGTGCTTCTGCAACGCTTTGGGGGCCACGGTTAGTCTCTTCCCTGGTCACCACCCCAGTCCAATGGACAATGCGAGCGCCCTAACCAGGAGTTGGGAGGCGACCCTGCGCTGCGTGGACCTCCTTCCAATCCATCCTCCTGGGAGCTCCTACGTGGCCTGAGTGGAGTATGCCCACAACCACGGCGCAGTCTTCAGCTACGGGAGTGTCCCCTTTCAAATTGTCCTTGGGGATACGATCCCCCCCTTGTTCCCTGAGCAGGAGGGTGAGTTGGCTGTTCCATCTGTCCAGCGGCACATGAGATGCTGCCGGAGTGTGTGGACCAAGACGAGGGCTGCGCTTTATGCACAGCGGCGCGCAACAGCTCCACTGCTGTTAATCGCCACAGGAGGCCAGCTCCGGATTACCAGGTGGGTCAACGGGTCTGGCTCTCGTCTCCAAGATATCAACCTCAAAGCTGAGAAGAGGAAGCTGGCTCCGCAGTTTCTCGGCTCCCTTTGTGATCACTAAAATTGGTCAACCCGGTGGCTGGTGCGTTTGGCCCTCCTCACCTCCCTACGTGTGTGTCCCCACTTTCCACGTGTCTAAGGGTAAACCGTCCTCTCCAATCCACTCTGCCCCCCTCCTAGGTCGCCTCCTGCTCCTAGGATGATCGACGGTGACCCAGCGTGGGTGCTACCTCCATCTTGGACTCCCGGCGCCGAGGTCGCGGGCTACAATTACCGGTGGATTGGGAAGGTTATGGACCGGAGTGGAGGTCCTGGGTGCGCTCTTCGTGGGTGTTGGATCAAGATCTCATCGCGGAGTTTCACCGGGCGCACCCAGGGAAGCCAGCGCCAGGTGGCGCTGCTAGTGGGGGGAGTACTGTCACCACTCGCCGCTCACGGGCATCTACCTCAGCTGACGCGCACCACCTGCTCCTCGTTAGTGCACAGCTACTTATTCCACCTCGCCCTGAGCATCGGCCTGGAGCTTCTGCATTCCTTCGTGCTCTAACCCTCAGCGGATTCCTTCCTCCAGGCCTGCGACCTTCTTCAGACACGTAAGCTGTCTATTTTGTCTCACCTGTCCTCTCAGCCTTCCCCTGTGCACAGGTGGATTCCCCGGCGGCGGACATCCTCTCCCTCGTCTTCATTCCTCCTCCGCTACACTGCTCCTCCTAGGACGCACAGCAGGACACTGTCTCCCAGGCTTGGGATCTTGCCAACGCCAGCCATCACAGTTACTGCAAGTAAGCATATTACCTGGTTACTCTCCTGTGTGGTTTGCCCAGCTAACCTTCTCCTCTCATCTCATTCATAGGGTTGCCTGGCTGCTCTGTCCCAGCCTACATCCTCCACCCTCAACACATTCATATATCTCACACACGCATCCAAACATGTCACATTGATTGAAAATAAAGCTTTCAAATCTACCTGAGCCTGCGTGCGTGTTTCCTGGGCCGAATATTATGTCATATCCATGTCAAACACAAGAATTTGTACTTACATTTTAGAAGAGAGGAAATAATATCTCCCCCCTCCTCCCCTTCCCTTAACAGCTGTTCTGCACAGTTCTCCTGTGTGATATTATTCAGTGTGGGAGTGAAAATACTTTCATGACTTGCTCTGTTATACAGCATTCATACAGGGAAAGTATTTATTTATTATCCCAATATAGTGACTGTATACAGTCACTGCAGCTGTGCTGTGAGCGCTGTGCCGCTGAGCCTGATGTGTTAGTTTACCAGTGAAATTAACCAGAAAATACATGATGGATACCGGGTATTAGTTAATTAAAAAAGGCGGTTCATGCTTGAAAACCCTCCAATGTGGCTGAATTACAACAATTCTGCAAAGATGAGTGTGCCAAAATTCCTCCACAGCACTGTAAAAGACTCATTTCCAGTTATCGCAAACACCTGACTGCAGTTGTTGCTGCTAAGGGTGGCCCAACCAGTTATTAGGTTTAGGTGGCAATCACTTTTTCACACAGGGTCATGTAGGTTTGGATTTTTTCCCCTTAATAATAAACACCTTCATTTAAAAACTGCATTTTGTGTTTACTTGTGTGACCTTTGTCTAATATTTAAATTTATTTGATGATCTGAAACATTTAAGTGTGACAAACATACAAAAAAATGAGAAATCAGGAAGGGGACCAACACTTTTTCACACGACTGTATATAGCCAGTGCATTGATGTGGCCAACATGCATTTGTGAAAAGGCCCATGGAGAATTTTTTTTGAGTTAAGGTCCCATACAGTCATGTGAAAAAATTAGGACACCCTGTATAAGCCTGTGTGTTTTTTTTAAACATATTTGGACATATGGATATTTAATCTCAGTGTTAAAAATACTGGGAGATTCACGCAATACAACTAAACAATTAAAAGTGAATTAAAGACTTTTTTCAAATTTCTGTAAAATGTAATTCTAAACAAATAGTGAGGAATAAATTAGGACACCCTCCATCTTTTTTTAGGACACCCCCACATTCATTCCCAGTTACAATGGCTAAAATAAATGTTAAAAAAAATGCAAATTAAAAACCAAAACAAGGTTAGACATAGATATGTGAACATTTCTTGGGCTGCACGGTGGCGCAGTGGTTTAGCACTGTGGCAGCACAGTTTTACCCTCGGCCGGGGGATCGCGGGGATCATGAGATCGTGGGTTCGATCCCAGCCCCCGACCAACAGTGAGCTGTGTGGAGTTTGCATGTTCTCCCCGTGTTGCGCGGGTTTACTCCGGGATTTCTCCGGTTTCCTCCCGCACACCAAAAACATGTAGGTTTAGGGCGCTCGCGCACGCAGCGACCAGCAACCGGTGGCTTGTCACCAGACTGCAAACCAAGTCTACCTACGGGTACAAATAAGTAACAAAAAAAAAAAAAAAATTTCTTAATAAAGAGCTGAATATTTAATGGGGTGTCCTAATTTTTTCACATGACCGTATGTGGAAGTAGAGGGGGCATGACTTGGGCTGAGAGCTGGGACAGCTGTCACACAGACAGCAAAGCAAGCCTAAATAAGCAACTACACATTAAAACACAAGCCCCAAAAAACACAACCCACGACTGATGAGATTTGTAAGTGCCTTTAGAGAAAAAATTGACAAAAAATGTCAGTGTCTCAATAACTTTCCATGTACCCTTGAGCATCAATTACAGCTTGACAACAACGTCTCATGCTGTTCACAAGTCAATTTATTGTCTGCTGAGGCATGGCATTCCACTCTTTTTGAAGGGCGGCCCTCAGGTCATTGAGGTTGTGGGGTGTAGGGTTTTATATGGTAGTTTATTGTTGGTACAAGTATTAATGTAAATATACATGTGAGTAGGAATGAATTTTTTTTTTTCATTACCAACACACATAAGCTCTTGGGGCACCAGTCCAAAAGAATGGGCAATTTTATTAATAATTCTCTATTTGTACTAATAATGAATCAGTCTCAGAAAAACCCTGTGAGTTCTTGTCTGCTTTTAATCAAGAAGATGGACATGCCCATATGTCTTTTTAATAGTTTAATAAGAAATTTCAGAATAGATGGACACATTCAGATAGCTTTAAGACAGTGAATTCACCATGTACCATGCACATGCACATTTAGACTGGTAATGGGTTACTGAGCAAAAAGTGTATTATCAAACATTTGTGGAACCAAGGAAAACCATAGTTTAAATTGGCCCGGTAATGGAAAATGAGGAACCATAAAATAGCATTTGTTTAGAAAAATGGATGCAATTTTATGAAGAAAATGATGATTAAACTATTTCATAAAAAGGAAAATTTGTGTTACTCTGAAAAGGAATGGAGATTAATGAAAAGACTAATGCATTTGAAGTTCTGAAAGGAGTTCGAAGATATTAGGTTCATAGAGCTTATACCAGGAATATTCTGAAGAATTGAATCTAATTTGGACAACAGACCTTGGGCACAGCAGAGTCAGATTGTGTCCCCTGGTGGTAGCAGGCAGTCCGGAACCATCTTGATCCAGCTGGATAGGCGTGGATTCTGTTGAGAGAGAATGGCAGACAGGTTCTGCCCCATGGCTCAGCCTACTCCTGGGATCACAAATGTGGAAGCTTGATGCTAATTCCGCTGGCCAAGGTCTTCTTATGCACAGCAAAAAAAGAATCTGGCTAGGTTGTCAAATTCCAGATAATATTTGTTTATCGTTCGAAGTCCGATCAGAAAATCAAATTTGATTAAAAAAAAAATCAGTTTCTTCCGATGTGTTGTGGTCAGAACAAAGTTGATTTAAGCTTAGTAAAAATCAAACAAAATCTTCTTAATATGGTAATTTAAGGAAAAGGAGTAAATTAGGAAAAAGTGAATTTTAAAGAAAAAGGAAAAGTTTACACAGAGCATAGTTCTGGGCCTGCTTGGGAAAAGGGAAAGAGCAGGAACTGCTCTTTCCAGAGTCACTCCCAGCTTTCATCTCCACTGCAACTGTAGACAATGTCACGCCGCGCCGCTCATCAGCGGCGCCACCTGCACGCACACCTGCACATCATCAGCGGCGAGGGATATAAGCCGTCTTGCCCTGAGCTTCGGCCTGAAGCCGTCAGACTTCCCCATGCATCGCTGTGAGTTTCTTCACCCTCAGCTGATTACTCTGGTAAGAAGACCTTACCTCCTTTTCCTTCCCAGTCTGCTCCCCTGTGCACAGGTGGATTCCCCGGCGGCGGACGACGCCTCTCCATCGCCTGTTCCTTGCTGCTGCACCGGGTTCTCCAGGTGGCTGTCTACCGGACCTTGTCCCTTGTTGTGCCAGTCATCTGTCCTCTCCAGGTAAGCTCCTCTCTCGCTCTTATATCTCCTGTGTTGGTGTGTGCCCGTCACCCTTCTCCTTGTGCTTTTCCCATAGGGTTGTCCGGCTGTACGGCCTCCTGCCTCTGTGCCCGAAGCAGACGCCGCCATCAACACATTTACATCCCGCAGACACACATTCATACACTCCTGTTGTTAATAAACTATTTGAACTACTCGGAGCCTGTGTGTGTGCGTCTCCTGAGCCGTGCGTTATGTCAGGAACGGCTTCAGCAGAGCGGCTCGGCAGACGGCGGGCTCGCACACCGGCTTACCACTCTCGAGGCTCGGGTGGATCAGATAGCTTATCAGCAACAGGTGATCCTCAATCAATTAATAAATATTAATAACCAATTGGACCGCTTGGACCCCCAACAGCCGTTCCCCCCGGCTCGTCAGGGTGGCGCGGCTCCTGCCGCTCCAGTGGCCGGTCCAGCAGGCTCCGGGCGGGCACCCGACTCGCTCACCGCCATTCCGACCCCTGCCGCTTTAGCGGAAAGCTTGGCGGAGTGCGGGGGTTCATAATGCAATGTGAATCCGTGTTCCAAGTCGTGTGCCCGGGAGACTTCCCTCAGATCATAGCCGGATTGGTTATATCGAAATCTCCTGGAGGGCGAGCAATTAACTTGGACCTACGCCGTAATGGCGAGGGCCCAGTTTATGCACCCTCACATATGACCAATTCGTGAGACGCTTCCTGGAAGTCTTGACCATTCGCATACCAAGACGGTCCAGGTCGATCGGCTTCTCGCCCTCCAGCAGGGAAGCCGGTTGGCAGCGGACTACGCGGTCGACTTCCGGGTAGCGGCGGAGGAATTAGGCTGGGAGGAACGTTCCCTCTGCGGCCTTTTCCTCCGCAGTCTCAATGATGATTCTGAGGGGAGGGATGAACTGGCTGGGCGGGATATCCCTGAGACGCTAGCGGAGCTAACATCCTTTGGCCATCAGTTTGGACAACAGGCTGCGGCGAGCGCTCCTCGGGACGGAGTCGTCTTCTTCTTGCCCTCGTGGAGCCTCGTGCGCCTGCCCCAAGCTCGCCCCCTGGCGACGCCGCCACCAACCCCACCGCGCCCCGAGGGAGTCGGAGCCGATGGTGAAGGGCTGGACAAAGCTCTCTCCGGCGGGAGGAGAGACAACCGCCGCCATGAGTTAAATCTCTGTATGTATTGCGGAGATTGTCAACACACGTAGAGCTTTGCCCACAGAAGCCAAACGCGGGGTCCGCGAGTCACTGTAGGGGGCCTCGCGGGACGTCAATCGGTTAAGTCCCCTCACGACAATTGAACGCTGCCCATCCGTTCTCTGCCACAACCCCACTGGGCATCCACCCACGCACTGGTGGATTCGGGGCGTGGAAGGCAGCTTTATTTCACAAGCCTGGGCAACCCGATTGGGCATCCGCTGTCAGGAACTCAGGAACCCCATCTCCCTGGTCAACCTCTCTCGAGCCTCCCTTGGGAGAGTTACGCACCAGACCGTCCCCGTCCCGGTTATTATCTCTGGAAACCACCGGGAGGAGACAACCTTTTACGTCCTGCCCAACTCTGTGTCGCCCGTCATCCTGGGGTATCCCTGGCTACGCCTCCACAACCCCGTTCTGGATTGGAAGTCCACCGGGGTGTCGGCATGGAGTACGTTCTGCATGGGCACCTGTCTTCAGTCCGCTGCCTGCTCTCCGTCCGCTTCTCCCCCTCCTACGGACGCTGCACCCCCGGACCTGTCCCTGGTGCCACTGGAATTTCACGACCTGGGTATGGTATTCAGCAAATCCAAGGCGATGTCTCTCCCTCCTCATCGGCCCTATGACTGCGCAATCAATCTCCGCCAGGGGGCACCCTTACCTTCTGGACGACTCTACAGTCTATCGGCGCCGGAGAAGGAGACAATGAACTCATACCTCAAGGAGTCGCTGAGTGCTGGGATTATCCGCCCATCGTCATCACCTGTGGGGGCAGGATTCTTCTTCGTTGGTAAGAAGGACAGGTCCCTCCGTCCTTGCATTGACTATCGTGCTCTTAATGACATAACGGAGAAGGATCGTTACACCCTGCCCCTCATGGACACCGCTTTCCACTCCCTCCAGGGGGGCGACTTGGTTCACCAAGCTGGATCTACGCAGCGCATACCACCTCGTCCGGATCCGGGAGGGAGACGAGTGGAAAACAGCCTTCCGTACCCCGAACGGCCACTTCGAGTACCTGGTGATGCCGTTCGGGTTGACCAACGCTCCAGCCGTCTTTCAGCGCCTCATCAACAACGTCCTCCGGGATTTCATCGGCCTTTTTGTGTTCGTCTACCTGGATGACATACTCATCTTCTCCAAGTCCAGGGACTAGCACCAGGTCCACGTGAGGCGGGTCCTCCAAAGACTGCTGGAGAACCAGTTATACGTGAAGGCCGAGAAGTGTGAATTTTACGCAAGAACAACATCCTTCCTTGGGTTCATCATCTCCCACGACCAGGTGCTTCCGGACCCAGAGAAGGTGAAGGCGGTGGTGGAATGGCCTACACCTGCATCAAGGAAGCAGGTGCAACAGTTCGTTGGGTTTGCGAACTTCTACCGCCGCTTCGTCCCAAATTTCGGCACCATCGTTGGCCCGCTGACCCGCCTCACGTCCCCTAAGGTCCCGTTCCGGTGGACCGAAGAGGCCGCAGCTGCTTTTCAGGCGCTGAAGGCGGAGTTCTCCTCCTCCCGGGTCCTTAGCCAAGTCAACCCCGCGCTGCAGTGCATCGTGGAAGTGAACGCTTCGGACACAGGAGTGGGGGCGGTGCTATCCCAGCGATTGCCAGACGACGGTATCAAACGGCCCTGCGCCTTCTTCTCTCGGCGCTTGTCCCCGGCGGAGAGGAATTACGACGTGGGTGACAGAGAGCTCCTTGCCATCAAGCTCGCGCTATAGGAGTGGCGTCACTGGCTAGAGGGGGCGGACCTGCCGTTCGTGGTCCTGACGGACCACAAGAACTTGGAGTACCTTAGATCTGCCAGGCGCCTGAACGCCCGCCAGGCGCGCTGGTCCTTGTTCTTCGCCAGGTTTCAATTTACCATCACCTTCAGGCCTGGCTCCAAGAACGGCCTGCCCGACGCCCTCTCTAGGCAATTCGCCCCTGAGGAGTCGGAGGACACGGTCCACACCATCCTACCCAGGTCGTGCGTCGTGGGAGCCGTCACCTGGGACATCGAGAGCAAGATCCGGAAGGCGCAGGAAGTGGAACCTGACCCTGGCGGCGGACCGGAGGGGAGGCTGTTCGTGCCATCCACGATTCGAGGGGAGGTCATCCACTGGTTGCACACATCCAAGCTCACCTGTCACCCTGGCTCCTTCCGGATGATTGACCTCCTCCAACGGTCCTTTTGGTGGCCGGGCCTGCGGAGGGACGCTGCCCGCTACGCCCGGGCCTGTCCAATTTGTGCCACCAACAAATCGGGTAATGCCCCTCCAGCGGGTTTGCTCCAGCCTCTGCCCGTCCCTGGCAGGCCCTGGTCGCATATCGCCCTGGACTTCGTCACCGGACTCCCAATCTCGAACACCTACGACACCATCCTGACCATTGTGGACCGCTTCTCCAAGGCGGTACACTTCGTCCCCCTACGAGGTCTCCCAACTGCCCTGGAGACGGCGGACCTCCTCATCCAACACGTGGTCAGGCTGCATGGGGTTCCGGTGGATGTGGTCTCGGACCGGGGGCCCCAATTTTCTTCAGAGGTTTGGAGGTCGTTCTGCAACGCCCTAGGAGCCAAGGTGAGCCTCTCCTCCGGCCATCACCCCCAATCCAACGGGCAGTGTGAGCGGACCAACCAGGAGCTGGAGGCTGCGCTCTGCTGTGTAACGGCGTCCAAACCTACGTCCTGGAGTAACCACCTCGCCTGGGTTGAATACGCCCATAACACCGCTCGCTCTTCTGCTACAGGGATGTCCCCCTTTAAGGCGTCCCTGGGTTACGACCCCCCGCTGTTCCCAGCGCAGGAGAGTGAGGTAACTGTCCCCTCAGTACGGGCGCATCTCAGGCAGTTCCGCTCCATCTGGGCGTCAGCGCGCAATGCGCTTTTACGCACGGCGGAGCGCAACAGAGCCGTGGCGGACCGGCACAGAAGACCTGCCCCGGCGTACAGAGTTGGTCAGCAAGTCTACGTGTCGACCCAGGACGTGACTTTAAAGGGCGAGAGGAGGAAGCTGGCACAGCGCTTTATGGGTCCTTACCCCATCACCAGGATCGTCAACCCGGTGGCTGTGCATGTAGCTATTCCCCCCCTCCCTCCGCATCCATCCCACCTTCCACGTGTCCAAGGTGAAGCTGGCAGTCTCCGATCCCCTTTGCCCTCCTCCTGCTGCGCAACCCGCGCCCCGGATGATTGGTGGCCATCCGGCCTGGTCCGTCGCCTCCATCCTGGACTCCCGGCGCCGGGGTCGTGGGTTGCAGTACTTGGTGGACTGGGAGGGCTATGGGCCTGAACATCGACAGTGGGTACCCTCGTCGTTTGTGTTGGACCCGTCGCTCATCGCTGATTTCCACCGAGCGCACCCAGAGAAGCCATCGCCAGGAGGCGCTGCTAGAGGGGGGAGTACTGTCACGCCGCGCCGCTCATCAGCGGCGCCACCTGCACACACACCTGCACATCATCAGCGGCGAGGGATATAAGCCGTCTCGCCCTGAGCTTCGGCCTGAAGCCGTCAGACTTCCCCATGCATCGCTGTGAGTTTCTTCACCCTCAGCTGATTACTCTGGTAAGAAGACCTTACCTCCTTTTCCTTCCCAGTCTGCTCCCCTGTGCACAGGTGGATTCCCCGGCGGCGGACGACGCCTCTCCATCGCCTGTTCCTCGCTGCTGCACCGGGTTCTCCAGGTGGCTGTCTACCGGACCTTGTCCCTTGTTGTGCCAGTCATCTGTCCTCTCCACGTAAGCTCCTCTCTCGCTCTTACTGTATATCTCCTGTGTTGGTGTGTGCCCGTCACCCTTCTCCTTGTGCTTTTCCCATAGGGTTGTCCGGCTGTACGGCCTCCTGCCTCTGTACCCGAAGCAGACGCCGCCATCAACACATTTACATCCCGCAGACACACATTCATACACTCCTGTTGTTAATAAACTATTTGAAGTACTCTGAGCCTGTGTGTGTGCATCTCCTGAGCCGTGCGTTATGTCAGACAAGAGGAAAGTTTTTGTCCAACTACATTCAAAGATCAGAGTTGGATCTACCCATTAGCATAAACTTCCTAGCTTTCATCTCCACTGCAACTGTAGACAAGAGGAAAGTTTTTGTCCAACTACATTCAAAGATCAGAGTTGGATCTACCCATTAGCATAAACTTTTGACCAATTGCACTGAGTTTCTTTGTTTAGCAGAGGTCATAAACCTGACTAAAAAGGAGATGTGTGGAGACTTGGAAGCTGATTGGTCAGTTCATAGTTTTGAAATGTGTCTCCCACAGAAAAGGGGAGAGGATTTGATATGAAAAGTGCAATCCTCCTAAACGTATATGCTAACTAGGAGAGCCTAAATTCTTTAAAACTTTAGTAACTATGATATTCTACTTAAGGGATAAGGATAAGGACCTGTACTTACAGTTAGGCCCAGAAATATTTGGACAGTGACACAATCTTCATGATTTGGGCTCTGCATGCCACCACATTGGATTTGAAATGAAACAACTACAACGGAATTGAAGTGCAGACTTTAAGGTTTAATTCAAGGGGTTGAACAAAAATATATGATTAAACGTGTAGGAATTGTAGCTATTTTTATACAAACGCTCCTCATTTCAGGGGCTCAAAAGTAATTGGACAAATAAACATAACCCTAAGTAAAATGTTACTTTTCAATATTTTGTTGAGAATCCTTTGCAGGCAATGACTGCCTGAAGTCTGGAACCCATGGACATCACCAAACACTGGGTTTCCGCCTTTGTGATGCTTTGCCAGGCCTTTACTACAGCTGTCTTCAGTTGTTGCTTGTTTGTGGGTCTTTCTGCCTTAAGTTTTGTCTTGAGCAAGTGAAATCCATGCTCAATTGGGTTGAGATCTGGTGATTGACTCGGCCATTGCAGAATATTCCACTTTGTTGCTTTAAAAAACTCATGGGTTGCTTTTGCAGTATGTTTTGAATCACCCTTATTGTCATTCAACCGTACAACCAATCATGTACAGTAGAATGAGATTGTGCTTTACCTATCTACTGTGTTAATCACACACACCCCAGTGCAGAATCAGAGGGCCGCTGCCATGCAAGGCGCCGCCACAGATTTCCCTCCTCCATTCCATTGGATCATTGGTGAAGTGCCGTCCAATCAACTTTGCTGCATTTGGCTGAATCTGAGCAGAAAGTATATCCCTGTACACTTCAGAATTCATCTGGCTGCTTCTGTCTTTTGTCACATCATCAATAAACACAAGTGACCCAGTGCCATTGGAAGCCATGCATGCCCATGCCATCACACTGCTTCCACCATGTTTTACAGAAGATGTAGTGCTTTGGATCATGAGCTGTTCCAATTCTTCTCCAAACTTTCTTCTTCCCATCATTCTGGTACAGGTTGATCTTAGTCTCATCTGTCCAAAGAATGCTGTTCCAGAACTGGGCTGGCTTCTTCAGGTGTTTTTTGGCAAAGTCAATTCTGGCCTTTCTATTTTTGAGGCCGATTCATGGTTTGCACCTTGTGGTGAATCCTTTGTATTTACTCTCATGAAGTCTTCTCTTTATGGTAGACTTAGATACTAATACACCTACTTCCTGGAGAGTGTTCTTCACTTGAGTGGATGTTGTGAAGGGGTTGTTCTTCACCATGGAAAGGATTCTGTGATCATCCACCACTGTTGTCTTCCGTGGACGTCCAGACCTTTTTGAGTTCCCAAGCTCACCAGTGCACTCTTTTTTTCTCAGAATGTACCAAACTGTTGATTTGGCCACTCCTAACATTTCTGCTATCTCTCTGATGGATTTCTTCTTTTTTTTCAGCCTCAGGATGGTCTGTTTCACCTCCATTGAGAGCTCCTTTGACCGCATGTTGTGTGTTCACAGCAACAGCTTCCAAATGCAAATGCCACAACTGGAATCAACTCCTGACCTTTTAACTGCTTAATTGATGACAGGTTAACGGGGGAAGAGCCCATGCAGCCTTGTTATTTTTTTTTTTTGCAGCCTTCTGAGTCAATTGTCCAATTACTTTTGGTCCCTTGAAAAAGAGGCGGCTACGTATTAAAGAGCTGTAATTCCTAAACCCTTGCTCCAATTTGGATGTGAATACTCTCAAATTACAGCTGAGAGTCTGCACTTTAATCCCATATTGATTATATAATTGTATCCTGAATATGTTTTTGTAAACAGCTAAAATAACAAAACTTGTGTCACTGTCCAAATATTTTGGGGCCTAACTGTATATAGCGCTTTTCTAGTCTCAAAGACCACTAAAAGTGCTTCACTACCACTAACCCTCTACTGTAAGGGCCTATAGGAGACAGATATCTAGGGACAATTTAGAACAACCAATTAACCTAACATGCATGTCTTTGGACTGTGGGAGGAAACAAATAATAAAGGAACAAACAGTGTGGTTACATTGTAAATGTGATAATTTCTTTATGGTAGGCATGCAAAATTAATTCTTCCTGAAAATAAAGAAACACATATCAAATCATATCCATAAAAGCATTTCAAATCATAATTGTTCATCCCAGGGTCCCACCATAATCTTCAAAAACAGATGCTGTGGGTGGGGGAAAAGATGAGTTATTTCATTGTTCACAATTAATCATTTAACTTCAGAGAGAAATATTCCTGTGTTATCCATTTGAGGGCAAAGTTGGACTCTTGAGTTTGGAGAGAAAAGAGAGTGCAGGTCTGGTAAATTTCAGATGGCTATTAAAACATCAGACTGTCTCGTGGGAATGTACTCAGTCAACTTTACGATAGGGGGTTCCAAACCGTTCCTATCATATAGAGATTTGAGGGTCAATTTACCAATGGAATGTGGCTTCAAAGCCGTGGTCTTCAGGTGAAAGGTAAGAAAGGGGTCTTAGCTCTTCTCCAAAAAAAGAATCTTTGCTTATTTCAAACCAGCTGGTAATGCCACAGGGGTGCAGGGTTACGAGCCTCTACATGGCAACTCAGCTGATCCCATAGGTTTTCTATTGGATTCAGGTCTGGAGAAAGTACAGGCCACTCCATCTGAGGTATCCAAGCCTCCAGCAGCCGTTCCCTAATGATGCAACCTTGATGAGCTGGAGCATTGTCATCCATGAAGATGAAATTAGGCCTGTGTTGTTCATGCAGGGGCACAATGACTGGATTAATGATGTTATTCAGGTAGTATTGGCTTGTCACTGTACCATTCACAAGGTGTAGGGCAGTTCTGTATTGACTAGACACACCTGCCCAGACTGTAACACCACCACCACCAAAGGCTCATCTGGTGACAACAGTGCCTGATGTATAGTGGTCTCCTTGACGTCTCCAACGTCATTGGTGGCCATCATTTCTGCTCAACGTGAGTTGACTTTCATCAGAGAATAGTACTGAGGCCCTCTGGTCCCTTGTCCAGTGTAAATGCTCCCTGGCCCATGCAAGATGATGATGCCTGGGCCTGGTGATGTGGTCAAGTACCCTTGCACGTCATCTAGCACACAGACCACGCTGATGTAAACGGTTTTGAATGGTCTGACGTGACACTTGGGTGCCTCTCACCTCCCTAAAATGTGCCTGGAGTTGAGTGGCATTCATCATCTGGTTCTGCAGGGCATTGTTCACAATGAAGTGGTCATCAGCGTGTGATGTGGCCAAAGGACATCCACTTCTATGCTTTTCTGTGACTCTTCCAGTCTCTTTGTATCTCTGTTGCAACCTCCTGATAACACTCTGTGACACTCTAAGCTCAGTGGCCACTTCCCTCTGAGAACATCCTGTTTGAAGCCTCACAATGGTGAGGTACTGTTGATCAATTTGTGAGGTGTTGTCTTGGTCTCATGATGTCAAAATGTGAACAGCATGATGAAGAGGACTGTTTAAATACCAATTGTAATTGAACCAGAAAATTTATTGGTTGATTCATGGATCAAACACCTGTTGTGAATTTTGCTGTAGAGCACCTTGTTAGAGAACAGCAAGTTATGCAAAAAGTACTGAAACATTGAACAGTTGGAAATGTGCATTCAAAAGGTCAGAGGAGGTCAAATTAAGTTCACCTGTAAAGGTTATAGTGCATTTTAGGTGCATCCTGAAATATCACCCTAAAGCCGAAGATCCCTAACTTTTTGTGAGTAGTGTGTGTGTGTATGTGTGTGTACAGTGGTGTGAAAAAGTGTTTGACCCGTTCCTGATTTCTCATTTTTTGGTATGTTTGTCACACTTAAATGTTTCAGAACATCAAACAAATTTAAATATTAAACAAAGATAACCCAAGTAAACACAAAATGTAATTTTTAAATGAAGGCGTTTATTATTAAGGGGGAAAAAAATCCAAACCTACATGGCCCTGTGTGAAAAAGTGATTGCGCCCTAAACCTAATAACTGGTTGGGCCACCCTTAGCAGCAGCAACTGCAATCAAGTGTTTGTGATAACTGGAAATGAGTCTTTTACAGTGCTGTGGAGGAATTTCGGCCCACTCATCTTTGCAGAATTGTTGCACTTTAGCCACACTGGAGGGTTTTTGAGCATGAACCACCTTTTTAAGGTCATGCCACAGCATCTCAATTGGATTCAGGTCAGGACTTTGACTAGGCCTCTCCAAAGTCTTCATTTTGTTTTTCTTAAGCCATTCAGAGGTGGACTTGCTGGTGTGTTTGGGATCATTGTCCTGCTGCAGAACTCAAGTGCGCTTCAGCTTGAGGTCACAAACAGATGGCCGGACATTCTCCTTCAGGATTTTTTGGTAGACAGCAGAATTCATGGTTCCATTTACCACAGCAAGTCTTCCAGGTCCTGAAGCAGCCAAACATCCCCAGACCATCACACGACCATCACCATATTTTACTGTTGGTATGATGTTCCTTTTCTGAAATGCTGTTACTTTTATGCTGGATGTAATGGGATGCACACCTTGCATAAAGTTCAACTTTTGTCTCGTCAGTCCACAGAGTATTTTCCCAAAAGTCTTGGGGGTCATCAAAATGTTTTCTGGCAAAACGCAGACAAGCCTTTATGTTCTTTTTACTCAGCAGTGGTTTTCGTCTTGGAACTCTGCCATGCAGGTCATTTTTACCCAGTCTCTTTCTTAGGCTGCGTGCTGTGTTTTTGTCACCCAACCGCCCTGAGCTTATTTTTCAGCGTTAAAAAAAAGTGTGCCCTGTATCCCAGCAACAGCTTGTCCTTCTCAGTTCCGCATGTCCACTTTTACTATTGTCAGACTTTCTACTGAATTTTTAATAGCAGCCTCTAAATAACAATGGACAGGAAATGTATTCTAGCGGCTCTTAATGTAAAATATGATGACATGGCAGGAGTCTGAGTACAGACTGGTACCGGCGTCCTATGTCCCGCCCATGAAGCAGTTCTGATTGGTTGCTTAAGGTCTGACATTGACGAGTTTAGCTGCAATCTGAAAAGTTGAACTTTTTTCAACTCTGAGCGCCCTGAGCACCGTGACAAAAACGTCCACTGCCAAGAGCGTCTTAGTGCGGAGGGCGCTTAGCGCTGTAAAGACTGGACTACATAGATTATGAATTGAAAATAGCCACCCAGAGCAGAAAAAAACGCGTTTGGTGGACACGCAGCCTTATGGTGGAGTCATGAACACTGACTTTAACTGAGGCAAGTGAGGCCTGCAGTTCTTTGGATGTTGTTGTGGTGTCTGTTGTGACCTCTTGGATGAGTCATTGCTGTGCTCTTGATGTAATTTTGGTCGGCCGGCCACTCCTGTAAAGGTTCACCACTGTTCCACGTTTTCGCCATTTGTGGATAATGTCTCTCACTGTGGTTCACTGGAGTCCCAAAGCTTTAGAAATGGCTTTATAATCTTTTCCAGACTGATATATCTCAATTTCTTTGTTTCTCATTTGTTCCTGAATTTCTTTGGATCATAGCATGATGTCTAGCTTTTGAGGATATTTTGGTCTACTACACTTTGTTAGGCAGGTCCTATTTAAGTGATTTCTTTGATTGAGAACAGGTGTGGCAGTAATCAGGCCTGGGTGGTGCTCGAGAAATTGAAATCAGCTTTCCAAAGATGTGATAAACCACAGTTAATTTATGCTTTAACGGGGGGCAATCATTTTTTCACACAGGGCCATGTACAGTAGGTATAGATTTACCCTTAATAATAAACACCTTCATTTAAAAACTGCATTTTGTGTTTACTTACGTTATCTTTGTGTAATATTTAAATTTGTTTGATGATCTGAAACATTTAAGTGTGACAAACATACAAAAAAATGAGAAATCAGGAAGGGGGCAAACACTTTTTCACACCACTCCGTGTGTGTGTGTGTGTGTGTGTGTGTGTGTGTGTGTGTGTGTGTGTGTGTATATACAGTCGGAGGACAAAGTATGTGAACCTTTTGGAATTTCATGGTTTTTCTGCATTAATTTGTCTCTTGCAAATCTGCATGATGTTTGCAGATGATATACAGTATATATATCTATGGGGTGTAACAATACATGTATTCGTATTTGGATTTTTTGGTAAGCCATCCACGGTACGGTACAGAGACATCAATCAATCAATCAATCAATCAGCTTTATTTGTAAAGCACTTTAAAAGCAACACTCGCTACACAAAGTGCTGTACAGCAAAAGAGCATAAAAGCAGGGCACTAACACAAAGGGCGCTAACACAAGAACCACAGTAAAAAATTCAAAAATAAAATAAAAAGTAAAATAAATAAAAATCCATTTCATTCAATAAAATCAATGTCTCATACTGGGTTGAAGGCCAGGGAGTAAAAATGTGTTTTAAGACGTGTTTTAAAAATGTCCAGGGGTAAATCATTCCATAACCTGGGGGCCATGATCGAAAAGGCTCTGTCCCCTCTGAGTTTGCGCCTCGCCTTTGGTACCTCCAAAAGCAGCTGTTCAGCTGACCTAAGGGACCGGGTGGGAGCGTAGGGATGGAGAAGCTCAGAGAGGTAAGGTGGAGCAAGACCATTCAAGGATTTAAAAACAAATAAAAGAATTTTAAAATGAACTCTAAAATACACGGGCAGCCAGTGGAGTTAAGCTAAGATGGGTGTGATGTGATCTCTTCCACGTGTACCTGTTAAAAGACGAGCAGCGGCTTTTTGAACCAGCTGCAGACGGGAAAGAGATGACTGGCTGACACTGGCGTAAAGTGCGTTACAGTAATCCAGCAGAGATGAAATAAAAGCATGGATTACTGTTTCCAAGTGTGGTCTAGAGAGAATGGGTTTTACTTTTGCTAAACGCCTTAGATGAAAGAAGCTGGATTTTATCACAGAACGAATCTGCGTGTCTAATTTAAAATCATTGTCCATGATAAAACCAAGGTTCCTAGCTGTGGATTTAACGTAAGGAGTAAGGGGGCCCAAGTATACAGGAAGGGACTCACAGAGGCGACTAGGTCCAAACACCATCACTTCGGTCTTCTTATCATTAAAATTTAGGAAGTTTAGGGCCATCCAAGACTTTATGTCTTCAATGCACGCCAGGAGTGAGTTTACTGATGAGACAGCTTTTTGTTTTAGAGGGACATAAATCTGACAGTCATCAGCATACAGGTGGAAAGAGATACCATGCTTTTTAAAAATGGAACCCAGTGGAAGTATGTACAGAGAAAAAAGCATGGGCCCTAGAATTGACCCCTGTGGGACCCCGTAAGGCAGAGGAGCAGAAGAGGATTCAAACCCAGACATGCTAACTTTAAAAGTCCTGTCTGACAGATAGGATCTAAACCAGCTGAGAGCAGTGACACAAATGCCCACTAGGTGCTGCAAACGGACATACAGAAACGGAATATATTGAGTGACAGACAGAAAGTGTAACATGCTGCCTCGTCCTTCACTCTGTTCCCCGTCTCCGGCAGCCTGTCAGCAGACCTCTGCTGCTGACAGCCTACACGAGGATGAATAACTGAAGTTGGGCTACTTCTAGACACCACACCAGTAAGGTTAGCGAGTTTTAGCGAGCAAAGATAGTGCTTTTTATTCAGTCCCTCCAGGATTTCACGGGATGTTTTTATGATTGTTGCGGCCCAAAAAGCCTGAATTTGCAGGAGCTTTTTTAAAAAGTTGCGATAAATGTTGCAATGTTTTGAGAGTTTTTTTTGCACTAAAAGTTGCGGGAAGAATTATAAATTCTAAAGCAGATGTTTTTTTTTCAGTTTACTGCAGTGATATTCCATATCACAATACAAGAAAAGCACAGGATTGTGAAAAATTTCCGATTACAGTAATATGTAAATTAAGCAGAAACTTATGCTATACAGAAAAAGTCTTTTGTGCAACAGCAAATACAGACTTTAACACAATATCCATTACAACAACTAAACTTGAAGAATGCATGTTAAAGAGTATATATTTGGAAATTATTGGCAGCACCTTCATTTGAAAAGTCCCTATGGTCCCCAACCACTTGGTACTGAAAAGAGAGGAAAAAATAAATAATTTATTCTGTTGCTCTGTATTGCCTATTGGAGTCTGTGTGGTTTTTTTTTTTTTTTTAAATTGCAGACAATATTTTCTCTCTTTCCATGCCTAAAGGTGCCTTCACAACAAACGTGAAAGGTTGGCGCAAATCCATACAAAGTCAATGAAAAGAGGCGAGCACACATGAAATCATATATGAAATCATGCGTTCATGTCCCAGGGATAGCGCCGCCATCTGAGTAAAAGTATCAACATTGGAGAGTAAACTAGTTTGAAAATGAGACTGCCACTCACCTGGAGACAAAAGACCAGGAGCTCTTCAGCTGAATCGGGATGTTGTGGAAATGTGAAAATGACGAGGCAGAGTTTATCTCACGAGTCAGGTTTATTCACATTCTCCAACATCAGCAAAAACAGAAAGAGGAAGTAAACACAGACATTCGTCCTTTATATACTCAGGACCTTCAAAGCTCACAGTCATATTGCATTTTATCACAAGCAACAATACATCTTTCCTTAAATCCTATAACATCCTGCTCAAAGCTCACAGTCATATTGCATTTAATCACAGGCAACAATACATCTTTCCTTAAATCCTATAACATCCTGCTCATAGTCTCTGGGAGACCAGGAAACCCCCCAAGGTCGTCTCTTGCATACCAAAGACTAAATTTTCACATCCTCCTGTTATCTCACAGGAGGCCGAGTTCTTTGTTCTCTCTGAGATGTGAAGCTTAAAGTGATACACATGTGGTCCCACAATGTCAGAGTTATTTACTCACAGATTCTTGCTACGGACGTGCTAACAAGGCTAGCAAGCTAGCAACGGAAACACCCATCTTGTGAAGTTTTGGAGGCTGGGACAACTTTTTCAGCCCCCCGTCGGATAATGTAAACCTTGTTATTTTGGGGATTTCCACAGCAGGTTGAACACTGCTGCAGAAGTTATAAAGGCAGCTTCACCTGTCTGCATCTCACTTTGACAGTGAATTCATGTCGTGTGTTTACATTGAGTTATAATGTATTTGTGCTGCGTGAAAAATTTGCCCGTTCGCATTTGGTGTGAAGGCACCTTTACTCCTACCTGTTTATCTGCTGCGTGTCTTGACACACACATTTGTCTCTTCAGACACACATCTTTCATTTACGGCAGGGGGGTGGGGGTGGGGGATGGCGTGTCCAGACCGGAGATTAACAGCTTTAAAGCTCATTGACAAGATGTAGTAATGATTTTACCTCTAAAGATGTATAAAATGTTCAAACGCTGGCTGTAGTGTTAGATTTGCTTGTTTTGTTTGTGGTTTTATGGCAGCTGTCCTCACGCACGCTCCCATAATGGGGTGCTTTTGGGGCAGGTGGATGTTTTCAACACAAACCCAGCACTTTGTACACACAGTGGCGAGATGCTCACCGGCAGGCTGGGAAAGATTGATGAAGAGATGGTGTTGGAAACCTTGCGGGTGAGAGATTTTTTTTTTTTTTTTAAATCACACACTCTATTTTTGCTGATGTGTTGCGTTAATTCTCACTGTAAATACGGACGTGAACGCGGTGCAGTGATGCGTTTGATTGGTTAGACTGAGTGCTTGCGCGCCATTCAAAAACAAAGTTGATTGGTGAAATTAAATGGAAGTTGATGAGGATTGGCCAAAATTGCGGGAAAGTTGCAGTGATTGGGCAAAGTTGCAAGGTCGCACAATAGTTGCTCTGTCTGATTTTGCGTGAATTGACGTGATCGCAACATCGCAAAATCCTATGCATGTGCTAACATTACCTGTCAGACAACAATCTGTCTTGGATGATGGTTGCTGATGGCTGAGCTGTTTCAGCTCTGCTGGTAACGTGTTAACTGCAGTAAATGAGTGAATTACATGAGTAGCTTACTCTTTTTCTTCTCTTATTATTGCGTTTTTTTGATGTAAAAAAATGAGACCAAGATAAATCATTTCAAAACTTTTTCCGCCATTACTGTGAACTATAACCTGTACAACCCAATTGAAAAACAAACTGAAATCTTTTAAGGGGAAAAATAAAAAAATATAAAACTTACAATAACGTGTTTGCATACTGTAAATATGCACACCCTTAAACT
The DNA here is from genome assembly GCA_020510985.1 of Pholidichthys leucotaenia. NCBI lineage: Eukaryota > Metazoa > Chordata > Actinopteri > Cichliformes > Pholidichthyidae > Pholidichthys > Pholidichthys leucotaenia. The sequence continues at coordinate 309,669,669 of CM035837.1, read as the reverse complement.
AATACTTTGTTGCAGCACCTTTGGCTTTTACTACAGCATTCAGGCTATCAGTGTGGCATATCTTGATGTGGAAATATTTGCCCACTCTTCTTTGCAAAAATGTTCCAAATCTGTCAGATTGCGAGGGCATCGCCTGTGCTCACCCCACAGATGTTTGATAGGATTCAGGTCTGAACTGTGGCTTGGCCATTCCAAAACCTTAATCTTGACTAAGGCCCCAGTTCCAGCTGAAGAAAAACAGCCCCAAAGCATGATGCTGCCACCACTATGCATCACTGTAGGTATGTTGTTCTTTTGGTGATGAGCAGTGTTGTGTTTGCACCAAATATACAGTACCATTTGGAATTATGGCCAAAAAGTTCAACCTTGGTTTCATCGGACCACAACACATTTTCCCCACATGCGTTTGGGAGATTTCAAAAGTGTTTTTGCAAAATCTAGCCGGGCGTGGATGTTTTTCTTCGTAAGATAAGGCTTCCTTCCTTGCCACCCTAGATGGGAGATTGTTGTCACATGCACTAAACAGCCAGTACTTGCCAGAAATTCCTGTAGCTCCTTCAATGTTGCTGTCAGCCTATTGGCAACCTTCCTGACCAGTTTTCTTCTCTTCTTTTCATCAGTTTTGGAGGAACGTCCAGTTCTTGGTAATGTCACTGTTGTGCCATACAGTATTTTCTTCACTTGACGATGACTGTCTTCACTGTGTTCCATGGTATATTTAATGCCTTGGAAATTCTTTTGTACCCTTCTCCTGACTGATACCTTGGAACAATGAGATCCCTCTGATGCTTTGGAAGCTCTGCAGACAATAGCTTGTGCTGTAAGATGTGACTACAAAAATGTCAGGAAAAGCCTACTAGAACAGCTGAACTTTGGGGTTAATCAAAGGCACTTTAAATGGTGGCAGGTGTGTGCTGACTCCCATTTGACATGAGTTTGAATGTGATTGGTTAATTCTGAACACAGCCACATCCCCAGTTATAACAGCGTGTGCATATTTATGCAAACGGGTTTTTGTAAGTTTTTTACTTTTTATTTTTCCCCTTAAAAGATTTCAGTTTGATTTTCAATTGGGTTGTACAGGTTATAGGTTGCATTAATGGTGGAAAAAGTTTTGAAATGACTTAACTTGGTCTCATTTTTTATATCACAAAAACCTGGCATTTGAACAGGGGTGTGTAGACTTTTTATATTCACTCTGTGTGTGTATATATTACACCCCCTTCCCCCCCCACACACACACAGAGTAATTATTTTTGGTGTGAACATGGGAGCCCAGACCAAAATTATTTTCAGGCATGGGAATCAACATGATGTCTTGCCAGTATGAAAGGGCTAGCTGGGAAATTGTGTTAGTCACAAAGGTGTGTCAGATCAGTGACAAAATTTTTAACCTGGTGATCATGTACACTTCTTTAATTTAGAGCTATTAACACTCTTTGCTTCCTTAAAAATATATCCCATGCTCTCCCACTGATAATGGTGTTATAAATTAAGAGGAAATTTGTGTCATTTCTCAAAAAATACATTGTTTTCCTATTGGTCATTAGACGTGTTGATTTAAAGGTTCCATTAACTGGAAAATGTTGTTTGCTTTTTTTAATCTGATAAAATTTTCTCCAGGTCACATTTATACAGTTGAAATATCAATATGCTAACTTTACAAAGAAATACACTGTGGGGCGACCCCCACAGCCTACGGACAAGCAGAGCGCTCAGCTGGAGCAATTAGCAGAACAGTGAGATGTATGGACTGATATCAATAGGCAGCCTCTCTTTGTCTAATTCCGGCACCAGTAATCCTGCTATTGATATGTGTGACTCTAATGCAAATGTCCATGCTTTACTGCTGTGCATGTATTGTCTATAGCTGGGTATATAAGCCAACTGCATAGCGCTTGCTCGCTCTCTCTTTTTGACCACTTGCATTGCCTGTTTGCTGACTAGAGACAGAGGGCTCGCTCCAGCGCGCTCCCACAGCGCTGCGGTGAACCCTCGTGCTGGAGGATGAAATAAACACCCTTTTAAACTTCAGTTCGCCGTGTCCTGCCTGCACTTATTTCGTGCCTCCACAACGGGTGACCCTTATCAGATCCGCCACACTGGTGACCCCGAAGGAAAGAACACGATGACGACGAACGAACGCAGCCCCTGGCGGTGACTCCGACGACGGGTGAATGTAGCTGCCTGACGCAAATGGACTGCCCTCCCTTCTGCCACGCGGGAGACCTCGACGCAGAGCCAACACCAGACGAACTCTCCGGAGATCATCCACGACCGGGAAAGCTGCAGAAAGCGTCATTGTGCGACCCTCGCCTGAGATTGGGACATCCATGCTGGGACCAGCCGAGGGACACAGAACGTCTACTCCCTCTCACCGCTCCTCCGCATCCACACGAGCGCGCATGCACCTCGTCCTCTCTCCACGACGGCGACCTCCAGGGCCGGACGGAGAACGCAGCGCGTGGACCAGAACGCACCATGACCCGGCACGAGTGAACGACAGCAACAGCCCGAACAGGGAGGACCATCGGCGCGGACGACGCTGATCTCCAGCAAGCTCCCTGACCCTGACCCACCTCTCAACAGCGGACCACCCATGCACCGAACCCCTGCACGCACACCGGGGGGTTACGAGGACAGCGCACCACGCACGGGACAATAACGGCTTCACAGACCGCCATCGTCCTCCGCCGCTGCACACGCCCGAGAAACACGGCCGACCGCCATCCTCGGAACCTTCAGGGCTGCTCACACACCTGAAGCACACACGCAGCCCGCACACAGGATTTTGTATGGGTCTCAGCCACGGCGCACAATGGGAATCCAGCCGTCAGCTGTCCCCGAGGGCTTTAGGGCTGCGCGCGCACCTAAAGCCAACCTGCCAAGTCCCTCACACAGCTTCAGCTCCTGTTTTTTCTTCATGGCTGCTACGCGTCCTCGCAGTACTGAACCACGAGAGGAGTCAGAGACAAATTTTTCTTCTCACAGCCGCTGTGGATCTCCGCCACGTTCAACGGGACAGCCCCTCAACATCGTGGATCCACATGCAATTTTTGCGCGGCCCAGACAACTTCGCCGTCCCGGGCCGGCACTTGCTACCCCCACCCCCCTCCCTCCACCTCCACCTGCACAGAGCTTTTCCCGCAGCTCGCTACCAAAGCCGGACGATTGAGGCCTCAGCCCCCTGCTGAGCCCTCTGGGGGGGAGTGGTGTGGGGCGACCCCCACAGCCTACAGACAAGCAGAGCGCTCAGCTGGAGCAATTAGCAGAACAGTGAGATGTATGGACTGATATCAATAGACAGCCTCTCTTTGTCTAATCCCGGCGCCAGTAATCCTGCTATTGATATGTGTGACTCTAATGCAAATGTCCATGCTTTACTGCTGTGCATGTATTGTCTGTAGCTGAGTATATAAGCCAACTGCATATCGCTTGCTCGCTCTCTCTTTTTGACCATTTGCATTGCCTGTTTGCTGACTAGAGACACAGGGCTCGCTCCAGCACGCTTCCACAGCTCTGGGGTGAACCCTCGTGCTGGAGGATGAAATAAACACCCTTTTAAACTTCAGTTCGCCGTGTCCTGCCTGCACTTATTCTGTGCCTCCACACCGGGTGACACTTTAAACATCCGCCACAACACAATATTTAGCGAAACTCTTAAAGAAACAAGCAGATAGCACTTCCTGTGTTTTGTGATTTCATAACAAGAAGTCCTACCTTCAGTTTTATAAGTTTGTAAATTAAACCAACTCTGACTGCTTCATTACTTGTAATTGGCCCATTTACAAAAATGTTACCCAATCAGATTAGGGACTCTGAAGCTCTGTTTCAGATAGAGCTACAAACAGCTTTTTTAATGAGTTGTCAGAAAACACATCTACAGTATATATTCTTGAGGATGTCAAAACTTGAAATTAATCTTTGGAGAACTCATTGTATGGGGCCTTAAGGCACTTATATGGGTGTGTACTGTTCTGATGAATGGAATGGAGACAAATTCACATCAACTGTTGTGATTACTGCACCATAAATCCTAGAAGTAGTAAAGTGCCCATAAAATATTTAAAACAATAGACTCTGAAAATGTGGAAGGAAATGAATGCGGTGTGGCGGAAAAACCTTATGGCACGTAAATTGGATTTCAAAAAAATGTATCTCAGTCAATTTTCATTGACTGTTCAATACAATTTCCATAATTTATGATGGTGTTTACATATGGTAGCATGAATATACATTTTCACTCTCTCCTCTCCAACTAGTTTTTTTTTTTTTTCTGATTTTCCCCTCCAAGCTGGTTATGTTGGGGAACAGCAGTGTTTCAAACTTGAGAATCTACGACCTAAGTAATACTTGTTCTCAAAAGTGGTATTTGAACTGGTGAGGAGGGTGTTTTGAATTCAAGTCAGTGCTTTCACTCTTCGAACTCAGTTCAAGAATAAACCTTTACTCTTGGCCTATTGGAATGCAATAACCTTCTTTCCAGCCAACACAGCATGGATATAATAGTTGGCATTTTCAGCCTACTTCAGCAAAATATTTCTACTTTGTATTCAGTTTTGATACTTAATTGAGATGGATTTCTGAATATAACATAATCAAAGTTAATTCACATGCCTTCTTGATCTATTGATTTTTGTTAACACTTGGTAAGTGGGAAAATATATGTATTTTTTTTTATCTTATTTGGCTAACATAAATATCTTACAGCAATGTTAGTTAATGGATTATTTATCAAACTCTGTCAAAATTTAGATCCTGTCAGAAATAACAATTTAAAACATCCTCTTGCACACACAACACACAAAGCACAAGGCTTGCATCATGAGGGTTTGGTCAGTTTCAAATGCAGTTTTTTAGTATAGACGAGCAGCCATCATCATCATCATCATCATCATCATCATCATCATCCCGGTGAATAAACATGCAGTCTTTAGTCCTGATGACACAGTGATATCAAAGACCTGTTGACCAACCTCTGCTCCTCCCAGAGTTCAGCTGGGCCACAATGAATACAGTGGATATAAAAAGTCTACACACCTATGTTGAAATGACAAGTTTTTGTGATGTAAAAAAAATGAGATCAAAATAAATCATTTCAAAATTTTTTCCACCATTAATGTGAACTATAACCTGTACAACCCAATTGAAAAACAAACTGAAATCTTTTATGGGGAAAAATAAAAAACAAAAAACTTAATAATAACCTGCTTGCATAAATATGTACACTCTTAAACTAATACTTTGTTGCAACACCTTTGGCTTTTATTACAGCACTCAGTCTTTTTGGGTAGGAGTCTGTCAGTGTGGCACATCTTGAAGTGGCAATATTTGTCCACTCTTCTTTGCAAAAATGCTCCAAATCTGTCAGACTGCGAGGATATCTCCTGTGCACAGCCCTCTTCAGATTACTCCACAGATGTTTGAATGGATTCAGGTCTGGGCTGTGGCTTGGCCATTCCAAAACCTTAATCTTCTTCTAGTGAAGCCATTCTTTTGTTGATTTGGATGTGTGCTTTGGGTCATTGTTGTGCTGAAAGGTGAAGTTCATCTTCATCTTCAGCTTTCTAGCAGAAGCCTGAAGGTTTTGTGCCAACACTGACTGGTATTTGGAACTGTTCATAATTCCCTCCACCTTGATTAAGGTTCCAGTTCCAGCTGAAGAAAAACAGCCTCAAAGCATGATGCTGCCACCACCATGCATCACTGTAGGTATGGTGTTCTTTTGGTGATGAGCATTGTTGTGTTTGCGCCAAATATACCTTTTGGAATTATGGCCAAAAAGTTCAACTTTGGTTTCATCAGACCATAACACATTTTCCCACATGCGTTTGGGAGATTTCAAATGTATTTTTGCAAAATGTAGCCGGGCTTGGATGTTTTTTTTCCTAAGATTAGGCTTCCATCTTGCCACCCTAGACGGGAGATTGTTGTCACATGTACTAAATAGCCAGTACTTGCCAGAAATTCCGGCAGTTCCTTCAATGTTGCTGTCAGCCTCTTGGCAGCCTCCCTGATCAGTTTTCTTCTCGTCTTTTCATCAATTTTGGAGGAACATCCAGTTCTTGGTAATGTCACTGTTGTGCCATATTTTCTCCACTTGATGATAACTGTCTTCCATGGTATATTTAATGCCTTGGGAATTCTTTTGTACCCTTCTCCTGACTAATACCTTTGAACAATGAGATCCCTCTGATGCTTTGGAAGCTCTGCAGACAATAGCTTGTGCTATTGTCCCCTTATTTGCTGCGTGTCTTGACACACACATTTGTCTCTTCAGACACACATCTTTCATTTACGGCAGGGGGGTGGGGGTGGGGGATGGCGTTTGTCCGTGTCCAGACCGGAGATTAACAGCTTTAAAGCTCATTGACAAGATGTAGTAATGATTTTACCTCTAAAGATGTATAAAATGTTCAAACGCTGGCTGTAGTGTTAGATTTGCTTGTTTTGTTTGTGGTTTTATGGCAGCTGTCCTCACGCACGCTCCCATAATGGGGTGCTTTTGGGGCAGGTGGATGTTTTCAACACAAACCCAGCACTTTGTACACACAGTGGCGAGATGCTCACCGGCAGGCTGGGAAAGATTGATGAAGAGATGGTGTTGGAAACCTTGCGGGTGAGAGATTTTTTTTTTTTTTAAATCACACACTCTATTTTTGCTGATGTGTTGCGTTAATTCTCACTGTAAATACGGACGTGAACGCGGTGCAGTGATGCGTTTGATTGGTTAGACTGAGTGCTTGCGCGCCATTCAAAAACAAAGTTGATTGGTGAAATTAATGGAAGTTGATGAGGATTGGCCAAAATTGCGGGAAAGTTGCAGTGATTGGGCAAAGTTGCAAGGTCGCACAATAGTTGCTCTGATTGTCTGATTTTGCGTGAATTGACGTGATCGCAACATCGCAAAATCCTATGCATGTGCTAACATTACCTGTCAGACAACAATCTGTCTTGGATGATGGTTGCTGATGGCTGAGCTGTTTCAGCTCTGCTGGTAACGTGTTAACTGCAGTAAATGAGTGAATTACATGAGTAGCTTACTCTTTTTCTTCTCTTATTATTGCGTTTTTTTGATGTAAAAAAATGAGACCAAGATAAATCATTTCAAAACTTTTTCCGCCATTACTGTGAACTATAACCTGTACAACCCAATTGAAAAACAAACTGAAATCTTTTAAGGGGAAAAATAAAAAAATATAAAACTTACAATAACGTGTTTGCATACTGTAAATATGCACACCCTTAAACTAATACTTTGTTGCAGCACCTTTGGCTTTTACTACAGCATTCAATCTATCAGTGTGGCATATCTTGATGTGGAAATATTTGCCCACTCTTCTTTGCAAAAATGTTCCAAATCTGTCAGATTGCGAGGGCATTGCCTGTGCTCACCCCACAGATGTTTGATAGGATTCAGGTCTGAACTGTGGCTTGGCCATTCCAAAACCTTAATCTTGACTAAGGCCCCAGTTCCAGCTGAAGAAAAACAGCCCCAAAGCATGATGCTGCCACCACTATGCATCACTGTAGGTATGGTGTTCTTTTGGTGATGAGCAGTGTTGTGTTTGCACCAAATATACAGTACCATTTGGAATTATGGCCAAAAAGTTCAACCTTGGTTTCATCGGACCACAACACATTTTCCCCACATGCGTTTGGGAGATTTCAAAAGTGTTTTTGCAAAATCTAGCCGGGCGTGGATGTTTTTCTTCGTAAGATAAAGCTTCCTTCCTTGCCACCCTAGATGGGAGATTGTTGTCACATGCACTAAACAGCCAATACTTGCCAGAAATTCCTGTAGCTCCTTCAATGTTGCTGTCAGCCTATTGGCAACCTTCCTGACCAGTTTTCTTCTCTTCTTTTCATCAGTTTTGGAGGAACATCCAGTTCTTGGTAATGTCACTGTTGTGCCATACAGTATTTTCTTCACTTGACGATGACTGTCTTCACTGTGTTCCATGGTATATTTAATGCCTTGGAAATTCTTTTGTACCCTTCTCCTGACTGATACCTTGGAACAATGAGATCCCTCTGATGCTTTGGAAGCTCTGCAGACAATAGCTTGTGCTGTAAGATGTGACTACAAAAATGTCAGGAAAAGCCTACTAGAACAGCTGAACTTTGGGGTTAATCAAAGGCACTTTAAATGGTGGCAGGTGTGTGCTGACTCCCATTTGACATGAGTTTGAATGTGATTGGTTAATTCTGAACACAGCCACATCCCCAGTTATAACAGCGTGTGCATATTTATGCAAACGGGTTTTTGTAAGTTTTTTACTTTTTATTTTTCCCCTTAAAAGATTTCAGTTTGATTTTCAATTGGGTTGTACAGGTTATAGGTTGCATTAATGGTGGAAAAAGTTTTGAAATGATTGGGGTTGTGCATATTTATGCAACCAGGTTGTGCATATTTATGCAACCAGATTATTGTAGGTTCTTTATTTTTTGTTTTTCTCCTTAAAAGATTTCAGTTTATTTTTCAATTGGGTTGTACAGGTTATAGGTCACATTAATGGTGGCAAAAGTTTTGAGGGAGTTGTGAGGTTCAATGCCACTATTGCATCCTTTGAGTGAGATGTGTCCATTTGTAGAACTGTTATGGGATTAAAGGTTTGAAGTTAACATTTCTGTGATCGAATGGTTGCCTTGACTAGGTATTTTGTTACTAGGTATTTTGTTGTAGTGTTAATTTTATTAGAGGGTCTAGGTACAGTATGTAAGGGACTAGGGATGAGCCAATACCACTTTTTCCAAGAGCGATACCAATACTGTGACTTTGAGTATTGGCTGATATCGATCCAAACCTGATACCCTCTCTTATTTAAAACAACAGTACAGAACATACATTGGTAATGACTGGTTGCATTTTGCACACATAAAAACATAAATTTAAAAGTCAAAGAATATACTACAAGTTTGACTTGGTTCAGCAATGCTGCTGCTTTTTTAATTTTAAACTTTGCAACAGTGGCAGCATTTCACTGGTCAGCACTATGTAAACATGCATTCTGAAGTTTTAAGTGCAAGCTTATTGCAAAACTTTAAAGATGAGTATTTAAATAAACATTCAGATGAAATTCAAAGTGCCACTGTGCATGAGGTAAAAAATACTGTAGCTCTGAAATAAGGGACTAAACCTTTAAGTTGTATTTTTGTCATCCATTATTATTATTATCATAAGCATTCTCCTGGACCTCAGTTTATTTAGTAGTTTATTCTCTGTCCATAGTTTTTAGGTTTGCTCTTATTTTGAAGTCATCCCTGTTCCATTTCATGTAGCCTTGTGTCATGAGCCAAGGGCAGGAGATTCCCAGACTTGGCCTCATGGCATTTTTTGCCTGTTTATTTATACGTTGCACTTATGTCCTTTTTGTATTATTCCAATTGCCATTTTTCTGTTTGTGTTTATGTTATAATTTTATTCTTCTGTACTGATTTATAATCACACTTTGGCTTGTTATTTTTATTCCTTATATTCCAGTTTAGTCTTTTTTACTGTTGACAGCTGTCAGGGGTGTAAAACTTTGCATGAGCGTGCCCTGTCAGCTGTCAGTGTGGTTTGCCTCTCTCTCACGGCCTCAGCTGATCTCAATCAGTTATCCTTGCTCTCTCCTGCCCATTCAGGTGCCCACACCTGTTGTCTATTGTGTGATGGTTTGATTCATTATTTAAGGGACTGTGCATTTTTGTTCAGCGCAGCACCCTACTTTTAGCTATTACTTTCTCCTCGCTTATCATGTAAGTCATCTGTTTTTTGTGCTTCGTGAACCATTGATTCTCCAGGTTAGTTGGTGATGACTGAACTATCTTTGCTTACCTGTCTGTGAGATTGTCTCCAGGTTTAGCTGGTGTATCTCTCTCCTTAGCTGTGGTTATTTGCTAAAATGCATTTCTTTTCTTTCATAAGTTTTTGTTTATCAGTTCTATTCTGTTAATAAATCTGCTATCTCACAGCCTGCATTTGGTGCCTTTTTCTGCTTTGGGGGAAATTCATGACAGAAGGATGCTGCCAGTGTGGGCACCAGCGGCTGTGAGTTTAGCCTTTTTCCTTTTTTTCCCCGTACTTTTTCTGTAAAAGAAAAGTAAAGACTGTGTTTATTTCGTTGGCATGGCAGGGTATCTCGGCGATAATCGAAATGGGTTTAGTGAGGAGGAATCCTTGGCACTGAACATTATCCAGCACATTTTATCAGAGGTTCGTGTATCCCACACTCCCGAGGCGGTCCAGGAGTGCTTGGAAGGAGCCGCACAGGTTCTGGAGACATGCCCCAGCCTGTGGAGCCATCTGGTGCTAACAGACCTTCTCCTCACCATAATCAACTCCTCATCTACGCTCCACGGACTGGGGGAAATCTCCTCAGAACTCCTGCCTAAGTCAACCAGGAAGTGATCCCGGGTGCGCAGGTCCTGAGCCTCTCGCCACTCTCCTACAGCAGAAGCCTCGCCTCCTCCTCCCGAACTGTGGCCCGAACCATAGGCGGAAGAGCTAGAACAACGCCAGAGGGTCTTGGTGGCGGAGGCAGATCTACTATTGGAGTACAAACCATGGTTCCTCCCTGAACTCGCAGCCCAAGTTGAGGGATAGTATCCAGCTCCATCCGTCAGCGTGCCTGCAGGGCCCGATCAGACAGCGTCTGCATCGGTGCCCCCAGTCCCTGCAGCCCATAATGAAGAATCTGCTAGGCCACCTGCAGCAGCCACCACCACTCTTAAGGAGCATAGGCAAGTGTCTTTTCATTCTTTTGCATCAGAAAATGAGTTGTCTTGCCTTATTCCCGGTAGGGGGGCTCAGCAGCAGTCATCCATTTTTGCTGAGCCTTCCCTGCCTGCTCCAACCGTCTCCTCACCTTCATCGCTCTCTCCTGTTTCCTCCCCTGATCTCCCTGTTTGTCCATCCATCTCGGGAGGGAGGCGTCGAGCAAAGAAGAAGGCAGTGGTTCCAAAGGCCCTGGTGATCTACCGTGCAGCCATACTTCAGAGGGGAGAGGAGCGAATCCCGGTTGCTGAAATCTGAGCCGAAAAGGAGTCCCCTGATTTTGGCATTGTGGGACACGATACCATCAGTGAGGCGTGTCCTGGGTCCCTTAGCAGCAGGTGTCACGCCTAGAGGGTCGCCAGTTGCTTCAACCACCATGCCTGCTGCAGAGACTGCCGCAGCAGAGTTGGAGTTGGACCCCCGGAAGACCACACCTGATGCATCATCGCCTGGATCGTCGGAGTCCTGGATGGCGGTGGAGCTTCAGCGCAGGCAAGTACACTCCTTTGCCTCTCTTCCTCTTTTGGAGAAAGCTTGCCTGGCCGCAGGTGGGGAGAGCCAAGTGCAGCCATCAACTGCACCTGAGCTCACCTCGCCTGGCTCCACCAGCACCAGTGACCCTGACCCTGTATCTGTGCGTCTTTTGTCTGAGCTTCCTTCAGGGTCACCGAGGATAATCCACCAGTATCAGATGTCTCCATGGATCTAGGTTTGCCACCCAAGATAGTCATGGGTCCAGCTCCCCCCACCGAGGCCATCGAGGACGTTCCGTCCTAGCCCAGGTCCTCCGTGGGTGCAGCTTCGACCCAGACGGGGTTCACTGAGGGTGCAGTTCCACTCCTGCCAGGAGCCGCCAAGGCTGCAGCTCCACTCCTGCTTGGAGCCACCGAGGGTGCAGCTCTGCTCCTGCCTGGAGCCACTGAGGGTGCAGCTCTGCTCCTGCCTGGAGCCACTGAGGGTGCAGCTTTGGTCCAGTCTGGACCTACCGAGGGTGCAGCTATGCTCCAGCCCGGAGCCCCCATGGGTGCTGCTGACCAACCCAATGTTGTTGTGGTTCTCCCTCCAATAGAGGTTGTCATGGATGCTCTGTCCCAGCCTGGGGCCTCCGAGAGTGCAACTATGCTCCAGCCCGGAGCCCCTGTGGCTGCTGCTGACCAACCCAAGGTCGTCGTGGTTCTCCCTCCGATCGAGGTCAACGGGGACACTCCTCCCCAGCCTGGGGCCTTCGAGAGTGCAGCCTTGGTCCAGTCCGGACCCACCGCGGGTGCAGCTATGCTCCAGCCTGGAGCCCCTGTTGCTGCAGCTATGCTCCAGCCCGGAGCCTCCGTGGGTGAACATTGTCCCAGTCCAGGACCACCGCGGGTGCAGCCTTGCTTCAGCTCGGAGCCACCACGGGTGCAGCTCCACTCCAGCCCGGAGCCACCGCAGGTGCAGCATTGTCCCAGTCCGGGACCACCGAGGGCGCAGCCATGTCCCAGTCCGGGACCCCCGAGGGTGCGACTGGTCAGCCTGCAAACATCGTGGTTCCCCCTCCGGTGCCGAACATTGTCCCGATTTTCCCATTTTCTCAATCCGGCCCACTGGTTGCCCTTCCCATCGGGTGGCCACCTCCTGGACCACTCCTCTTGCTCAGGTGGTTGAAAGACTCAGGCAAACCGCCCGACAGGCGACACTGCAGATTGTGGTGGCCCATGTTCTCTGGGAGACCACCTGGCTCTCAAGATGGCGACCGGTATGGTCACACTTTTTCAGTGCTGAGACAAAGTCACTGATTTTGCCATTAAAAGTGGCTGGCCTGCAGCGATCGGCGCTCGTGGCGAACACGCACGGGCTGAATTGCCACCTCCGTTGGATTGCCCTTTAATCGCCTTTCTCCAGCGACTTCCTGCGCCTTCCTGAAGCGATTGCTCAGCTAACACTAGTTAGCTTAATGCTACCTGAAGCGATTGCTAAGCTAACACTAGTTAGCTTAATGCTGGCGCCAGTCTCTAAATAACTACCTACAGCGATCGGATATACCTCCGGTGGATTACCCCTTTGATCGCTTTTATCCGGCCACTGTGAGTAAACTGACCAGCGATTCCAGCGCTTCCTTGTGATTCACTGATGTGCCCTACCTGAAGCGATTGCTAAGCTAACGCTAGTTAGCTTAATGCTGGCGCCAGCCATTCCACCTAACACCAGCCTGAATCAAAGCCCAGCTGCGAGGCCCAGCGGGGATACTACCAGGCAGGCGGCTATTTGTTTGACGGGGCTCAGCAGAGATTTCACCCAGGCAGACGGCGGTAGGCGGCGGTGCCCAGCGGAGGACTTACCGTGACTGCAGCGGCGGTGTGCGACGAGACTACCCGAAGCGATTGCTAAGCTAACGCTAGTTAGCTTAATGCTGGCGCCAGTCATTCCACCTTACACCAGCCTGAATCGAAGCCCAGCTGCGAGGCCCAGCGGAGATACTACCAGGCAAGCGGCTATTTGTTGACGGGGCTCAGCAGAGATTTCACCCAGGCAGACGACGGTAGGTGGCGGTGCCTAGCGGAGGATTTACCGTGACCTCAGCGGAGCTCGGTGGCAGCGGCGGTGTGTGACGAGACTCGGTTGGAGGAGCGGGACGGGAGACCAGTTACGGCGACTATGAGCAACGAGACCAGCAACGGAAGGGGCTAGTTGGCTAGCTGAGGCCCAGCTGGATTCGAGGACGATCGGATCAGATTCTGGCGATATAAGCAGAATTTATTTTACTATCCACAGATTTTCCTTTTCCTTCTTTCCAAGAAGGACTGAAGATGGCTGCCACCGGATTAAAAAGTGGGCTGATGGGCACCACTAATAAGCCTTCTCTACTTCTCTACTTCCTCTTCGTTTTGTCTTTGTGTGTCTGGACCTGCAACAAGAAGGATTTTCCGACAAACTCAACCAAAGGTGAAGTTAAAAAGTTTTATCTGTATGGATTTGGGCTTGGACATCTCACCCTACACTCTATGTGGTCTTTAAAAGCCCTGAGCAAAAACTTCCAAATTAAGGCAAACATGGCTGTTAAGCAAAAATCACAATATGGCAGAGGATATACAGTTAAAGTTCTGTTAGTTCTGCTACTTCTGGCAGGAGATATTCACCTTAACCCTGGACCTGCCACTATTAAACAGCAGACCACTGGGTTAGCACAAAACCGAGCTGTACAAAAGCAAAAACAACATTTATTTTTCCAAACTGTTAATCATGCACGAGTTCTTTGGGACACCAAGGCTAAACCAAAGGGGATCCTCGGCGGTCATTTAAACATACGGAGCATAATCCCCAAAAGAGATGAGATTTCGGTGTTGCTGTTGGACTCAAATCTGGACTACCTTTGTCTCTCAGAAAGCTGGCTACACAGTAACATAGACACTAATATGATCGATATTGTGGGCTACCAGTGTTTTAGAAAAGACAGGCAGGTAGGGAGGGGAGGAGGTGTTTTAATTTACATCAAAGAGAAATATAAATGTCAACTGGTTGATTTGAATACTTCACTTGAATGTTTAGCTGTTAATGTATGTCTCTCTCCGGTAATGAATTTCAACATTGCAGTAGTGTACAACCCACCGTCACACAACTCTTCCTTTTATAATGAATTAAGTGATCTGGTTAAACAACTTGAGAAGAACAGAGAAACAATAATTCATGGTGACTTTAATATCAACTGGTCTGATAAAAAAGACAAACAAAAACTGAAAAGCCTCATGACTAAATTTAATTACCAGCAAATCATCAAAGGACCCACCAGGATAACCAAACAATCCAGAACACTTATTGACATGGTATTTACTAATAAACCAGAACGAATAACCAGAACCTATAATCTTGTAACTGGTCTCTCAGATCATAACATGGTTCTTGCTGTCAGGAAACTTACTAAAAAGCGACTACAGTATTTTGGGGGAGTCGATATTGACAAATCAAATTTTATTATCCCCAAATCAAAAAATGAGGAGTTTGAACATTACTTAGAGAATCAAAATTGGGAGCAGCTCATGGCAACATGTGAAGTAGATGATTGTTGTAATTTTATAACTGCAACAATCACAAAGTCTATAGAAAAATTTTCAAAGCAAATTAAAAGTAGACAACAGAAGATTAGCCTACCATGGTTAAATAATGAAATAAGAAAACTTATGAAGAGGCGAGACTATGCACTGAAAACATCACTAACCTCCAAACTACAAAATGATCACCTTGTGTACAAAAGTTTAAGAAATAAAGTGGTACATGAGCTGCGAAAATCAAAAATATCTTATTACAATAAACTGATAGATCATGCAAAGGGTAACAACAGTTCCCTATGGAGGCATTTAAATAACTTAACTAATAAAAAAAACGATCAGAAGGGGGTAAAGGAACTTAGAATCAATGGCAAGACCGTCAGTGACAAGGCTACTTTGGCAAATGAATTTAATTCACACTTTGTGGGCTCTGTGGAAGACTTAACAAAAATTTTTGTGCTGCCAAATGTGCTCAACAACACAAATTCCATACTCCCAACAGATACTTTTCACATCGATGAGGTAAATGAGAAGTTAATTGCTGGTATTGTTAAAACACTGTCAAACTCAAAAATTAGTGATATCTACAATATGAGCACCTCCTTTCTCAAAATGCACAGCAAAATATTAATCAAACCACTGACTCATCTCATTAATCTCTCCATTAGGTCTAGTACATTTCCATCTGGCTGGAAAAAAGCTGTCGTCATACCAGTTCATAAATCAGGCAGTAAAGACGATATATGCAATTACCGCCCAATCTCTATCTTACCAGTCCTATCTAAGGTTCTTGAAAAAGTTGTAGCTACACAGCTGATAGACTACTTACAAGACAGTCAACTTCTTCATCCACATCAATTTGGTTTTAGACCAGGATACTCAACAGAAACAGCAAATTGTTGCCTTATTGAAAACGTCAAACAGTCCTTGGACAGGGGTAATGTGGTAGGAGCTGTTTTTCTAGATCTCAAAAAGGCTTTCGATACTGTAAACCACAGTTTGCTTTTATCCAAAATGGTATCTTTTAACTTCTCCCCAAATACATTAGAATGGTTTGCATCTTATCTCCAGAATAGAGAACAGTGTGTAAAAGTTCACCAGGATAAATCCTCATTTTTAAACAACCGCATGGGTATCCCACAAGGGTCCATTCTTGGTCCTTTACTTTTCAGCATTTTTATTAATGACTTGCCGTTACACTGCTCAGCTGCAACATGCCAACTTTATGCAGATGATGCAGTTATTTACACAGCTGCCAAGACTCCAGCACAGGCTGCAGATGTACTGTCTACAAGTATGGTTGATGTCCAAGAGTGGCTCCTCAAGAACCATCTATTGCTGAACCTTCAGAAAACAGTCTCAATGTGCTTTTCAATCAAAAAATGTAACCTGCAACATTTTAAAGTTAATATACATGATCATGACATCAGTTTAGCTACAGAATTCAAATACCTTGGCATTGTACTAGATCCTCAACTCAAATTTAATCTTCATATAAAGAAAATTTCAAAAACAGTAAAAAAAATCTGAACTGCTTTAAATTAATTAGATATTACATACCTTACGAAGCAGCTGCACTGTATATGCATTCTATGGTTTTTTCTCATATATCATACTGTTTGACAGTCTGGGCTCAAGCAGCCCCTTCCACAATAAGACATATAGGTTCATTATATAATCAAACCCTAAAAATCTTGGACAAAAAGCCCATTAGGTGGCATCACTGTAATGTTTTAAAAAAATACAACCTATTGAGTTTTGAGAGCTTCATTGACCTCTGTCTTCTGAAATTAACGTTCAAATGTTTCCATAAATCAGCACCCGAGCCACTTGCTGGTTTCGTCCAAAGACAGGACAGCAGCAGAGCCACCAGGAGTTCTGTTAACAATAACTGTAAAATATTCCACCGCAGAACCACATTTGGACAAACAGCTTTCTCTATAAAGGGCAGTCACATCTGGAACACAATGCCAAATGAAATTAAAATAATAACGGACTTTAAAACATTCACTAAAAATGTTAAAAACTGGCTGAAAAATAAACAAGAATGTACTCATGTATGAATTATTTGTCTGCAAAGTGAGAGTGAATGAAGGGAAGGAATAAATGTGTTTGTTTATAGTGAGTGACGGAGGGAGGAAGGCCTGAAATAGGCAAATGTGAGTTATGTTATATGTGTTAAATGTGAGTCAGGCTGTTATATTTGTGTATTTATAATATTTATGTTAAAGGTGAGTCAGGCTGTTATATTTGTGTATTTATAATATTTATAATATTTATAATTGTGTATTTATAATTTTTCTGCATTGATGTATGTGGTTATTGTGTATATTTTTATCTTGATTCTTTTTTCTAAAGCCCATCCAGGGACAAGAGTTGCAAATTAGCTAATAGCTATACACTCTATGTGCAACACATCAGATTGATTGTCTTTGATTAATTGTCTATGTTTATTGCACTGTCCCTGTCAAATAAACTAATCTACTACTACTACTGACTTGGTGCATTGGGTCATCTGGCAGGCCTGGGACTCTGGACAACTGCCTGACAAATGGAGCCATTGGGTTGGGTGGTCCATGTTCTCTGGCAGGCCACCTGACTCAGACCACCTCGCCGCCTGCCAGGCCTGGGACTTTGGTTGCCCCCCTGAACCTTTTTCTCGTTCTTTGGTCCGGGGGGTGGTGGTGGTAATCATTTACGTTGACTGTGGGTCCTGAACGGGGTATTGTTTCATTCCCTCCTAGCCTAATCCCCCCACCACCCACTCTGGGTGGGTTACTGTTGTGCTCCTGCTGGGAAGGGGGGGGCAAGTTTTTTCTTTCTCTTGGTGTTATCCCGGGGTGTCTGGGGTCCCCCCTTGAGATGGGGGCTCTGACATGATCCGAGGGCTGGAAATTCCCAGACTTGGCCTCATGGCATTTTCTGCCTGTTCATTTACACGTTGCACTTATGTCCTTTTTGTATTATTCCAATTACCATTTTTCTGTTTGTGTTTATGTCATAATTTTATTCTTCTGTACTGAATTATAATCACACCTTGGCTTGTTATTTTTATTCCTTATATCCCAGTTTAGTCTTTTTTACTGTTGACAGCTGTCAGGTGTGTAAAGCTTTGCATGGGCATGCCTTGTCAGCTGTCAGTGTGGTTTGCCTCGCTCTCACAGCCTCAGGTGATCCCAGTCAGTTATCCTTGCTCTTTCCTGCCCATTCAGGTGCCCACACCTGTTGTCTATTGTGTGATGGTTTGGTTCATTATTTAAGGGACTGTGCATTTTTGTTCAACCCAGCACCCTACTTTCAGCTACTCCTTCCAACTCGCTTACCACGTAAGTCATCTGTTTTTTGTGCTTCGTGAACCATCGATTCTCCAGGTTAGTTGGCGATGTCCTCACCTTAACCGAGCTATCTTTGCTTACCTGTCTGTGAGATTGTCTCCAGGTTTAGCTGGCGTATCTCTCACCTTAGCTGTGGTTATTTGCTTACCTGTGTTTCTTTTCTTTCATAAGTTTTTGTTTATCAGTTCTATTCTGTTAATAAATCTGCTAACTCACAGCCTGCGTTTGGTGCCTTTTTCCACTTTGGGAGGAATTCATGACAGCCTTGTTAGTCCTGCTTCCAATTCACCAGTTATAATTTGCCATTTATGTTTCTGTCACCTACCTCTCATCAGCTGTAACTGTCCATCTAAAGGTAAGCCCATGTTATGTCTTCATTCCTGCTCCTCTGGTTTTTACTTTCAGTTTCGTTCTTTTAGGCTATGGTCACACTGTGGGTCTTAATGCGCATTTCCAATTTTTTGCTGAGATCCAATTTTTTTGTGTGGGCGTTCACATTATAATTTAAATGGGACCCCTGTCAGACTCCAGTGTGAACAGTCTCCAGCTATGAAGTGATCTGTATGCGCAGAAGAAAACATAACGTCAGACACAGCGTTGTGTTTATGGAAGTAAATATGATGCCCGAATGATTGAGGAGGACAGAACTTCTTCACCTTGATGCAGTGCAGCAAAATAAAATGTTAAAATCATTCAGAAATGATTATGCACAAAATAAACAAGACCAGCTTCATTCCTTTACACGCCAGATGACTGCTGTGATCAGCTCTGCTTTAACAGAACTGATTGATTAAACATCTCTCTTGAAAATAAGACCCCGTGTCTCAATGGGATTACCTGTATAAATAAGGTTAATAACACTGGTCAACATCAGATTTATTGTCTAAGTTTTTTTTTTAGCTGATTTAGGACAATTTTGATGTGCTGAATCCAAAAATCACATTGGTTTTGCTCAATCAGGTCAACTTTTTGAATTATAGCCACATGTTGTTTTATACGTTTTTGTTTACATGTACGGGTATTTTCGCTTTATATGATGCAAAATTCTTTTTTATGTCTTGAAATTCTCTGAATTTTGAACAATGATGACATAACATTCAATTTACATGTACTTACCTTTATATAAAGGTAAGTACATGCACAGTGCTAAGTAAGTACTAAGTAAGTACAGGTTTTTGCTTAGCACCTGATCGAGAGAAACGGATGTCATTTTCGGATTCAGTGGTGCAAAATTGTCTTAAATCAGTTGAAAAAACACAGAGAACTTGCAAAAAACTTATTTTTGTAACCCCGTGTAATAAATAATCCTAGCGATTTCAGTAGGGCTCTTGCTCACTGACATTGTCAGCGGCTCGGGCCCTGAACAGCGTGACTCGTACCAGCGACACCGGTCCCGCACAGGAAGGAGAAGCCACCAGACTCCCCTCTCCTGTATCCCCTTATCTGGCCATTCCGCTCCACAGTCATGTCAGTATTAGCTTTAAATTTTAGATATTACAGTGGCCAGGACTCACAGTGCACTGTTTACAGGGAAAAAGGAGTTTGCAGCGTCCAGTTAAAAGGGCCGTAAATGTGTTGTTACTGTGGGCCTGCTTGTCTGACAGTTTCAGCCCCTCACCCTCACCCCCACCTCCCACCCCCAAAATTTTGAAGTTGTGCAGTCGGAGCCAACAAAATTATGATCCAGTGATAAAGGGAAGAATATTGATTAATAAGAGAGCACAAATCAGCTGTGTCTGCCATGCTTGCTGCATGCTACACCGCAGAATTGTCACGTCTGTCTCACTTCAGTGAAGAAAAAGAAAAAGTCGGATGACATGCGATATGACCGTTCAGACGGAGGTCGCTTTGGAAAATATCAGATACATATCCGAATTAGGACCACATATGAAAGTGGCCTGGGTCTGGTGTGAAAAAAATCGGATCTGTGCCGTTCAGACTGTCATTAAAAAATCAGATATGGGTCACATTTGTGCAAAAAAAAAAAAAAAACGAACTTGAGCATTAAAACCTGCAGTGTGAACATAGCCTAAGTTTCACTTTTAGCGTATTCCAGGCAGCAGTAAGGCTACGGTCACACTGCAGGTCTTGATTTTTAATTCCGATTTTTTGCTGAGATCTGATTTTTTTGTGTGGGTATTCACATTATTATTTAAATGTGACCCCCATCAGACTGGAGTATGAACGGTCTCCACCTATGAAGTGACCCGCATGTGTAGAAGAAGACACAACGTCAGACACAGCGCTGTGTTTGAGGAAGTAAATATGAGCACCGATCGATTGAGGGGACAGAACTTCTTCACCTTTGATGTAGTGCAGCAAAATAAATGTTAAAAGACATTCAGAAATGTTTATGCACAAAATAAAAAAGACCACCTTCATTCCTCTCCATGCCAGATGACCACTTTTTTTTTATATAAATGTGCCATTACTGTGCGCATGTAATGGCTATGGCTTCAGCCCCCCCCCCCACACACACACACGCCCACAATTTTGAAGTTATTGTGCAGTCTGAGCTGACAAAAATTACAATCCAGTGATAAAGGGAAGGAGATTGATTAAAAAGAGAGCCCAAATCAGCTGTGTCTCCCATGCCTGCGGCATTCGCCACCGCAGAATTGTAGTGTCTGTCTCACTTCAGTGATGAAAAAGTCAGATGAAATGCGACATGACCATTCAGACGGAGGTCGCTTTGTAAAATACAGTGGGGCAAAAAAGTATTTAGTCAGCCACCAATTGTGCAAGTTCTCCCACATAAAAGATGAAAGAGGTCTCCAGTTTTCACCATAGGTATACCTCAACTATGAGAGACAAAATAAGAAAAAAAAAATCCAGAAAATCACATTGAAGGATTTTTAATGAATTAATTAGTAAATTCCTCGGTAAAATAAGTATTTGGTCACCTACAAACAAGCAAGATTTCTGGCTCTCACAGACATGTAACTTCTTCTTTAAGAGGCTCCTCTGTCCTCCACTCGTTACCTGTATTAATGGCACCTGTTTGAACTCGTTATCAGTATAAAAGACACCTGTCCACAACCTCAAGTAGTCAGACTCCAAACTCCACTATGGCCAAGACCAAAGAGCTGTCAAAGGACACCAGAAACAAAATTGTAGACCTGCACCAGGCTGGAAAGACTGAATCTGCAATAGGTAAGCAGCTTGGTGTGAAGAAATCAACTGTGGGAGCAATTATTAGAAAATGGAAGACATACAAGACCACTGATAATCTCCCTCGATCTGGGGCTCCATGCAAGATCTCACTCCGTGGGGTCAAAATGATCACGAGAACGGTGAGCAAAAATCCCAGAACCACATGGGGGGACCTAGTGAATGACCTGCAGAGAGCTGGGACCAAAGTAACAAAGGCTACCATCAGTAACACACTACGCCGCCAGGGACTCAAATCCTGCAGTGCCTGACATGTCCCCCTGCTTAAGCCAGTACATGTCCAGGCCCGTCTGAAGTTTGCTAGAGAGCATTTGGATGATCCAGAAGAGGATTGGGAGAATGTCATATGGTCAGATGAAACCAAAATAGAACTTTTTGGTAAAAACTCATCTTGTCGTGTTTGGAGGAGAAAGAATGCCATACCTACTGTGAAGCATGGGGGTGGAAACATCATGCTTTGGGGCTGTTTTTCTGCAAAGGGACCAGGATGACTGATCCGTGTAAAGGAAAGAATGAATGAGGCCATGTATCGTGAGATTTTGAATGAAAACCTCCTTCCATCAGCAAGGGCATTGAAGATGAAACGTGGCTGGGTCTTTCAGCATGACAATGATCCCAAACACACCGCCCGGGCAACGAAGGAGTGGCTTCATAAGAAGCATTTCAAGGTCCTGGAGTGGCCTAGCCAGTCTCCAGATCTCAACCCCATAGAAAATCTTTGGAGGGAGTTGAAAGTCTGTGTTGCCCAGCAACAGCCCCAAAACATGACTGCTCTAGAGGAGATGTGCATGGAGGAATGGGCCAAAATACCAGCAACAGTGTGTGAAAACCTTGTGAAAACTTACAGAAAACATTTGACCTCTGTCATTGCCAACAAAGGGTATATAACAAAGTATTGAGATGAACTTTTGTTATTGACCAAATACTTATTTTACCGAGGAATTTACCAATTAATTCATTAAAAATCCTTCAATGTGATTTTCTGGATTTTTTTTTTCTCATTTTGTCTCTCATAGTTGAGGTATACCTATGATGAAAATTGGAGACCTCTCTCATCTTTTAAGTGGGAGAACTTGCACAATTGGTGGCTGACTAAATACTTTTTTGCCCACTGTATCAGATACGATTTGGAATTAGGACCACATATGAAAGTGGCCTGGGTCTGGTGTGAAAAAATTGGATCTGTGTTGTTCAGACAGTCATTAAAAAATCAGATATGGGTCACATTTGTGCAAAAAAATTGGAATTGGGCATTAAAACCTGCAGTGTGACCGTAGCCTAAAACACTGGCTGCTGCTGCACGACACACTTGCTTCTGCTTGGTTCTTTACAGAATTCAGCATACTCCTTTACCATGATACTTTTGCAAGTGTTTTATCAAGTTGATGGCGTGAACTTATAAATGCTGGTACCACACAGCAACATACTGAGACGAGTCCCACAGACAGGCTCCAGTGATTTGACAGGTTGCTTTTGTTTACAGAAGCTGCACACAGCGTGGCTGAGAACATGATTGCACCTTCATTTTAACATTGTTAATGTATCGGATCTGTAAATTACTTTTATTCCTTACTGATACCGAGCCAGCCATTTTACCTGGATCAAACCCAATACCTAGACGGTGGATCGGCTCATCCCTATCCACCTTATTCCTCGGCCCCATTATGCCTTGTGTGAATTATGGTACCAACTTCCGTTACTAGTTTAGAATGTATGGTTGCTACTGAAACGGGACACTTTTCCTTGTTAAAAACAATGGCTTCGGCATCAGAAATGCGAGAACACGGCCTTTTGCACCTCAAAAACAGTAATATAATTATATCACTTCCCATGACTATTGAGGGATGAGAAGATGACCTTAAAAAGTGGCCTAGCAGACAGTAGCTCCATTTGTTAGCGCCACTGCTAAGATGCTAACACTGTAAACAAATGACCCGTACTGGCAAAATGAGTCACTTTGAGGACATTTTCAAAACTGATGTAATGTTATTTCCATATTCTGTATTGAAAAACCTTCAAAATGATATTTAATTTGTAGGAAGTGCGCAAAAATGGACCCGGAAAAAGACGATTTGTTTGTATTTTAGCTAGGTTGAAAACTCGGGTTCGATCGGTTGGGAGTTACGTCTTCCGCAAAAACATATGTATTTTTAGAAAGTACGATTTCTATGCTTTCCAATGATACCAGCTACTCATGGGGGTTTTCCCGGGACTTGCTGCTAGCAAACAAAGAAAGCGTCATGATTTATGACTTCTCATGCCTGTAGCTTGTAATGAAGTGGTGCGCATTCCAACTCATTTTGCCAGCATGGGTCACATATATCAATGTCTCCACCGCAATAATGTTGGACATAATCAAATTTACCTCAAAGCAGAGTCTAGTCAGAGCCACAAAGAACCACAACACCGTGCTTGGGCATTTAAAATTTGGGGTAAAACATCAGATCTGTGACATTCATACAAGTGAAAACATACCTGGTGCTGCTGTGTCTGTACCACCCATCACACGAACAATCCTTTAGTTTTCAGTGCATGATCTACTCATTGCTGTTGAAGCCACAGATTTAGCTGTGCTTATCTGTGAGGAGCCTCACATCACAAACAGCAGCAAGTACCACAACTACGCAAAACATTCAAAAATGCAAAAATTACCAGTGCTGAAATTAGCTGCCTCTTGAGTGCAAAACATGTATGTGGACTATACATTAAAATGAATTTGAAAAACTTTTAAAAACACTATTATAAATGCCCCTGCTACTCCACTCTTACTGACTGATTTAACACTATCTCAGCCAAAACTGGAAGCTCCGCCCATAATGGTTCCTACAGCGACACCCCCAGGAATAAGGTGGATAAGGGACTGTTCCTTGCCTATTATTGTGTTCCTGTTGCTTATTTAGTCCTTTTGGTTTTGTGGGTATTTGGCCATTTTTGGTGAGGTGGAAAGTTTTTGTGACTTTCTCTTGTAAGGTTGGGTTTTTTTTTCTTGTACTTCCGAGACTGTTTTTTTCCTAGTAAACTTCAGGGTTTTGTTTTGTTTCTCGCTCTACATTTGGACCTTTTTCTGATTTAATTCTGGGCTTTATTTTCTCCAGGCAAATTTTTGTCATGGGCAGTGGGAGTGCGCACTTCCCCTCTGGTCTCATCTTCTCCAACTCATCACAGAACCTGAGGCAGAAGACACACCTGCGCCCGCTCATCAGCCAGTGTACTTAAGGAGGCCTCCTCCATGCAGTCTACGCTGGCTCGTCTGGGTATACTGCCCATATTCAGGCAAGCTGTGTACAAATTTAAACGTTAACACGTCGTTAACATTTATTCTCTTCTCCTTCTCAGGTCGCTGCCACCGTGTAGGTGTGTCACCGGGACTGCGTGCGCTCTCCTGCCCTACCACACTGCCCTTCAGCGATCTCATTCCCCCGGTCAGGACCATCAGCTCCACTACCCCCCTTACCCTACCGGTTCGTCTATTCCCCGCTGGGTCCTGCAGGTCCTCTCTGGATTTCCCAAGTAAGTGGTAATTTGGCTCGCCCATTTCCCCTTACTCCACTCCTCAGCTCACGGCTCTCGTCTTCTCTCCACAGGTCCTTTCCCCTGGCAAGTGGCTGTTTCTGTAGCTGTGTGCTTTTGTATTTTGCTATTAATAAAATTGTCAAAAGTGCCCTTCTGTGTGGTTCCATCCTGTGTTTGGCATCGTGCGCGTGAGCTGTCAAAACTTAATACGTAATGACAGAACGAGTCAGCCAGGACGGTAGCTCAGCCGGTGCCTCACTGCAGGAGCAGTCCGCTATGGATCGCCTAGCGGCAACTGAGCAGCAGCTCACTGCGCTGACGCAGCAGGTGTCCAACATGATGACATTGTGGTCCGCAGCACATCCCACGGTTGCGCCCCCCCCAGCCTGCTCCGTGCACTATGGTGCGCCGTACCACCTCCGTTCCCATGCCTTCCCCATACGCGGGGGAAGTGGGGAAGTGCAAGCCTTTTCTTCTTCAAGTGCAAATGTACCTGGAGCAGGTCGGGGAGGAGTATCCGGGGGATGTTGCTAGGATCCAGTTTTTCACCCTGTTGCTCAGGGATCGAACCCCGGAGTGGGCTCAGTCCACTCTAGACAACCCTGAAGGGCGCCGTTATACGTTTGACCAGTTTGTGGCCGCTTTCACTTGTGCGTTTGGCCGGACCGAGTGTCAGGGCAATGTAATGAGCCGCCTACTGACTCTCCACCAGGGTATCCGGTCAGCGGCTGAGTACTTGGTGGAGTTCTGAGTACTGAGCAGAGTGTTTATGATCCTGACAATTGAGCTCCAAGAGTGAAACAACTACTGCATAGTGCATGCTTGTTTGAACGTAATTTTTTGGACAGACTCAAAAATTAAAAAATCACGGAGACAAGAGCCATACGGGGTCCTGTACAGAGGCTTACTTACTTATTACTCCTGTGGGGTGAGGGCTGGGTGGCCATCACCATGCGTAGAGCCAATCAGGTTAACCAGTGTGTGCCAACATTGCCGGTTGTGGGCCAGCTACTCTGCATTGTCAGCAGCGACTCCGAGTTGTCAGAGGTCTCTCTCCATCACATCGAACTATCTGGTGCGTGGCTTGCCCCAAGGTCTTTTCCACCCTGAGGCCTGAGGTCGAACATGAGGATGGCTTTTGTCAGGTGTTCTGGTGGGAAGCGGAGGACATGGCCAAACCAGCGGATACACTGCTGTGTAATAAGGTGGGATTCTGCAGGCTGATGTGTGCGGGCTCGGAGCAAGTCATTAGAAGTGCACTGGAGCCACCTGATGCTCTTGATGGTTCTGAGGGCCTGACTATCAAACCCATCCGCTCTCGAAGCCAGAGTCTCATTCAGTTGCCATGCCTCTGACCAATAGAGTAGGATGGAGAGGACTGACATATTGTATATGCAGAGCTTTGTCTTTCAGGAGATTGAACGATGGTGCCAGAGAGGTTTCCATAGTGCCTGCGGGGCTGATGCAGTGAGGCCACGTCTGCAGTTGATCTCTGGTTTCATGCCCCGTTGTTGGTCACCGTGGAGCCCAGATACACAAAGGAATTGACAAACTCAACGGTATCATTCCCGAGCTTTAACGGGGGTGAGTCCGGTTTGTCACCGACATGCATTAGCTTAGTTTTCATCCAGCTCACCTGAAGGCCCAGCTTCACTGCTCCTTCGTGGTAGACAACTAGAGCATCTCTCAACTGACTGTAGGATGGGCTGAACAGGATGGTATCAACAGCATATTCAAGGTCAGCCAGATGGTAGTTGCCAAACTGCATGCCAGGGACCTGCTTGCAGACCTTGGTCATCACATAGTCTATGACACAATTAAAGAGATCAGGAGCAGTAACACAACCTTGTTGGACCTCGCTGTTGATGGGGAACCAGCTGGAGTCCTTTCCATTCACACGGATACAGCGGTCCAAGCTGCTGTAGAGCAGCTTAAACAGGGCTACGATCTTGGGTGGGGCTCCCATGGTCTGCAGGATACTCTAAAGAGAAGCGTGGCCCACGGTGTCGAAGGCAGCCTTAAGATCTGTAAAGACTATATAGAGATGGCGGTCGTTAAGGAATTCATAGGCCTTCTCTATTAATAGGCAAACAGCAGAGATGTGGTCTGAGGTTGAACAGTTGGGCATGAAGCCTGCCTGCTGAGGGCGATGGCTGCCTCTGATGGCTGGAAGGGCATGACCGAGGAGGATCCTGGTGAAGAGCTTAGCAGGAATGGACAAAAGGGTGATGCCTCTGTGATTGCTGCCGATGAGTTTGTCGCCCTTTCCCTTCTAGGAGTGGAGGATAATGCCCCTGGTCCAGTCACTGGGGAGCTGCTCTGTCACCCAAACATGATTGATGATGTGGGTGAGCTACTGGATTGTGCAATTTCTGCCCATCTTCAGCTTTTTGGTGGTTATAGCACAAATTCCAGGGGCTTTCCTGTTGTTTATCTTGGTCAGGGCAGCCGCGACTTCTTTGAGGGTAACTAGATCGGTCCTGCAGGAATCACAGGAAGCAGTGACGCTGGCAGTGGCTAAGAGATTGGGGTCAACGGGAACAGGAGGATGATGCAGGAGGTGACTGAAGTGCTCTTTCCAGCGGTCGAGGCAGTCTGTCTCAGTGGTGATGAGATTGTTGTTGATGTCCTTCACCTGGGCTGTCTTGGTGTGTGGGCCATTGCGAACTTGATGGAACATACTGAACACGCAGCTCATGTTGTTATTTCTGGCTGCTGACTCCAGGCGCTCGGCTTCTTCTGACCAGAACCTCTCTTTGTCCTGTCCGATGGCCACATTGTGTAGATGGTTTAATCTGCGGTATTCCATCAGGTCGCCTTGGAAGCAGGCCTAGGGTGTCCTGTTTAAATAAGATGAATGTCGCTGTAGTCTCCAACCAGTCCACACACTCTGTAGTTGAAATACTGGAGTTACCGTCACTGCTTTATGAAAATGATCGAGTTTTTTTTTTTTTTAACAGAATTAGCAGTTCATGCCTGTAGGAAGACTGGAGCTCCCCACAATTGTCACACTTGCACGAGTTGAGAGTGGAACTGCAGCGAGTTTCTCACAGCTTCCATTGTTTGCCACGGTACTGTAAGTTATGAACCCTGTTTAAATTATGTGACCACAGGGTCCTAAAAACATTTGAATAATACCGCATATCGTGGTGTTGAGCTATCCACCATCACTGCAGGGGAAAATTCCTCCACCATGACAGCCTGCGTCAGTTACACACATAATTACCTGCGTGGCCATTGATGCAGGTACTGCCGATATTTTTGTGTTCTGTAATGCAATTTGAATATAAATACCTTGTGTAATGAGATAGATAAGGGTGTAGCAAATGGTGATGCATTATATCCTACGATTTAACAGTCGGTAAAAATACAGCTTGTAGCAGAATAGCTTGGTTATAAAGACAACATTTGTATGGAATTCTGCGGTGACACAGAGAGCTCACCAAAATGCAAAATAGAAACGTTGCAGCACAACTACAAAAGCATGGTAGCATTAGTGCCAATGCTAATGCTAGCATTGACATTGCATCACCATCACCATTAATGTTAGCATCATGCAGCTGTTTCATGTTAGCAATGCTAACATTAGCATGCTAATATTAGCACTAACGTTAGCACTGATACTAACATTAGCATGCTTTTGAATGTGGCTTTATTTACAGTATGTTGTGGATTTTGATGAGCTCTCGGGGCCACCATAGGGTTGTATCTTAAATTGTGTTCACCTCTGCCATTATTTATGACCTATTGCTCAACCAGGGTTCCTTGGAACAAAAAAATTGCAAATAATTTGCCGTTGTTGTGATGGGTTCCATTAGAAGTCATGCACAACAACAGCAAATTATTTGCAATTTTTTTTGACCAATTAAGAAGTGAAATTAGAAATTTTCCCACAGAGACCTCAATGTTTCAGGAAACCCTAGCTGAAAAACACTGATTTAATTTTATGTTAAACAATTGTGAGTTACACTACAAATAATATCCTTTTGAAAAAAAAAAGAGGTTCTGCAAAAACCAAGATGGGTGAACTACACCATATAGACACACACAGTTCTTCA
The DNA here is from genome assembly GCA_020510985.1 of Pholidichthys leucotaenia. Lineage (NCBI taxonomy): Eukaryota > Metazoa > Chordata > Actinopteri > Cichliformes > Pholidichthyidae > Pholidichthys > Pholidichthys leucotaenia. The sequence continues at coordinate 309,640,814 of CM035837.1, read as the reverse complement.
CAGTTACAATCTGTCTTTTTTCACCCACAGTCTTTTTTCCCTGTTTTATATGCAAGAACACAGACGGATTTATGCAGCTCAAAGAAACATTAATATATTTGTGAGACTGAATATAATCATCAAAACAAGCTCTCTCTCAATAAGAAGCGCAACACACAAGTCACATGATGTGAGGCCCTTTTTTCTAATAAATTCTTTGGAGAATTGGACAGCCTCTGTCATCTCCATTAGAGGATGACAGCTTTTCCCCATCAAAAGCTTATTTTAAGGATGTGTAAGCACTTTGAATAAGAAAGCTGTAATTGCTGACCGATGAAAATACTTCAGTGGTGATAATAGGTTTTCACTGAGGCCTCTTTTTTCCCCCATTGTATTGACTTGGTTTGACTGCAGGGTTCAATAACCTAACAGGTGTATGCCCTGAAATTTACCCTCACCTCTTTGGCATAACTTTTTTAAATGTCTACTGAATTACAAGCAGTTTAGAGGCCACATAATTTCCTTTTTTATTTATTTTTTTTTTAACCAACGCAGCCTTTTTGTGTGTGACAGCTTAGAAGAATGAGCACCATAAAACCACAGTAGGATCCATTAGATATAAGATGTGCAAGGTTGAAGGTGTGTCCCTCAGCCTCCCTCCTTTAGGCACCCTTTGCCCTTCCCCGTGTTGTCTTTCATTCACTGACGTTTGTTGATTAACCATGATGAGGTGACTTTAACCATAGCCCCCCTTAGTTTATCCTCTCTACCCCTCCTCCTCCTTAGTAAGGAGGTACGGATAAAAAAAAAAAAGGTCCCATTCAGGCAGCCGTCATAGGGGGTCAGCACAAATCAGATGGAGGGGCGTTCTTGTGTCTGGCAGCCGACACTTTTAAAATGTTATGGATGGGGGCGAACAAAGTTGAAGTGGGTCTGAAAATGCTAATTGTCCCTAATTCATGTAAATAGGCTTCTTAATGGAGGAATTAAGCATTTTAAATATGCAATTGGAGGCAATCAGTCCTTTCATTTGGTGGGGTGGCACAGGTGTAGCGGATTGAAATTCATCTATCACACAGGGTGGCTCATTTTTCATTTGGCTCTGTTCAGGCATGGATGACTGCGACTGGAAGAGAGGTCCTTGTGCATGGTTATGTACAGATATCGGCGAGTGAAACACGTTGCAAAACCTATAATTGCGTTCTTGCTGCTGACCGTATCAAGATAGAAGGAAAGGCAATTAACGCATGCTTCAATCAATAAGGTAAATACAGCCAGTGCAAAAGCATAATTAGTTTGCACAATTCAAACCCAAGGAAGTCACATACAGTGGGTAGAGGGTTTTTTTATTTGTTTATCCATAATTAATATATAAAATGAATGCCTGCTGCAGTGACTTTAGCATAATATGTGTATGAAAAAAGGAGCATAAAACAAAGGCGCAAGGCCTGCCTACATATCACAGGCAGTGCAGCAGCAAATAGACAGCCCTGACTTATTATTCTGATAGTCTCAAACAGACAATAAACCAGGAGGTCATGCTTCAGCATGTAATAACATGGTGTAGCAGCAGGACCAGAGACAGAGGAAGACTTGTATGGGCTATGAATCAAATGGGCAATGCATTGTCTCAGAAAATGACATTAGTCAATATGAAGGGGGATACTGTGTCTTTGAGGTGTAAATAGCCATGGCTCCTCAGAGAAGTGGAGCCAGCCCTGCTTAATGAACGAGACAAGAAAAACCTTGTTTAAAAGGACAAATCAGATCACAAGATTTCAAACCCATTAGCTGCTACTCACATGGAATGATAATAATGATAAAGGATGGTGAAGCCTTTTGATTCGAGAGTAGCAAAGTGTGTTGTCTTGGGAAAAATCTTTTCCTGGAGGAGAATCAAAGAGCAGTTCATTTTCACACTGACCTTCAGGGCTCAAGGCGGCCAGACAAGGGCACAAACAGATTGAGAATTAATTGGTGCAATTAACATTTTGTGATTATAAGGACTTCAGATCAATACCCTATGCAAATAGCAGTATTGATGTGCAGCAGAAACCTTGTTAATTGTGTTTGGCGAACAAACGGGCCCCTGTGCTACTTTTCCATAATGGAACAGGAGGCACAGACAGGTTCAAACTGCTGATCACTTTAGATGCATGAGGACATGCGGCCGCTTCTCTGGCCTTCCATCCTACCAGCCCACCCCTTCACCCTCCACTCTGCTCAAGAGGCTTGAGAAAAGTTGCAGAGTTTGATGATCCTGGTCGCTTTTAAGTTGGCCTTTAGTGGCTCTTTGAAGAGCCTTTTAAGAGCTGGATGAAGATTTTTGAGTGTTTCTGTGATCACGGCATTCATGTCAGGCAGTAGCAGTCTATACAGATGGCCTTCCGCCGCATTTCTTTTGCAGTGTTAAACAGTGGGATGGCCGTCGGAGGAAAGATTGAAACACTCTGCGACGACATCCATTTAAATGAATTTGTTATCAGCTATATTGCCTATGGAGTGGATTTTCCACTCACGTATGAAAAGTGTGTTAAAAAAATGCACTTTCATTTCAGATAAGTACCAGTAATCCTGTTTGCAGACCACAGCAGATGAAGTTAAATATAATTTAAGCAGAGACGGAAAGGGTGGAACAATGTAATCACTGAAAGTGAGATTGAAGTGATGCTATTCATATCATTATTTATTTTCATTGCTGTCAGCATGGAGAGACACTAGTGAGGGCAGCAACAACAGTGAGCAGCAGGTGAGAAAAGCTGGAGGGGGGGGGACTCCATCCAATAACTATCCACAGCCATGTAAATCCCTGCACACTACTACCCGTCTCACTTTTTTTTTTCTGTCTGTGACAATTGGCTTGCAGATTGTTGCACAGGCTTTACATTCTGCGGCCCTGAAAAAACATGCAGAGCTGGCAACACACAAAAAAGCATGAAGCCACTGTTAATTAGACTGAGTTTACAGGCTGAGGGGACAGTAGCAGCGTCTTTTATGTGCTGCACTGCCTGCTGTGGCTGTGCCTGTTGGTGTAACTATGAGGTGCTTGTGGCCTTACCTTTCGTTAGTGTGTTGTGTCACATTTGCTTAAAAATGTAACATAAAAGGTGAATACCCTGGTGAGAGCAAAGCAGAGAAAATGCATTTTATTTTTAGTCATTATATAGACTCCACCAAATTGAAATGGTTTGTGTTTAAGCAACTCTCAACCCAATTTCACCATTAATTAAAATTAGGTTCTCAGGAGTAAGATTAAAGGTTATATAATAAAAATATAACAATTGCCATCACATTAGCCGTTTGTTAGCGTACTAATTAGAGTTAATTCTTTTCAATTTTGGGCTGTGCTCCTTTAGGCATTAGCTCTAATCTCCCTGGTGATGAAGTTGCCTTATTAAATGAAAAGCACCAAAGGGAGGAGACAGTGGACAAGGAATTAAACCATTGCACTCATAACCATGTTGAACAAACACAACCACTTATTGAGATATTTAGCAATGACTTATACAGTAAGTCATTATCAAATAGCTCAATAGAAGGTGGATTGGAATTAAATAGCTCTTTTATTATCGATGAGTGAATACAGATAATCTAATGAAATATCAGTTGGTAAATTACAACTCTAATAGGTGTATATAAAATATACATTGCCACTCACTGCAAATGACTGGTAAGTAAAGCTTTATGTTGATGCCTTGAGCTGATCATTTTGACCATCACCAGCTCGGTGTTTAAAATCTGACAACAGGAATTGTGAATGGTACAAAAATAGCACTCATTCCAAAGAGCCAAAAGGAAGATCTGCACAGTGAAAACCTCCCGTACATTTTCTTGTATTTAGAGCAACATTTTGGGCGCACCACACACCCTCAGACTTCTATCCATCTGTCTATCTACTAGGAGTCTGAGAACGTCTTGTTGCCCTAAACATGGGAGCTTTTCACAGTGCAGATCTTCTTTTTGACTCTTGATTGTCTGGTTTTTCTACAGATCAAGTACCCGACCTTGTCAATTGTTTGCTGTGCATGTTTTTTTTTTTTAAATAGTTTTTGAATCATTAAAAATAGCACTCCTATGCAGAAGATGGGATTTTGATTCAAGTAGGTGCCATTTTTTTGACTACCAGCTGTGCTCCCTTTCACTTCCACTGATTTTTTTCTGTGGTTAAAATTAGGGTAGTGGCCTACTTTCCGCACATTACAGATGTAACTCACCACCATGTCACTTTACGCAGTGATTTTCAAAACCACTGGGGGCTTCTTTTTCCCCCCTAAAAGTTACTATAACTCCAGCCCAGGTCCATCTAAATGAATTGTGTAGCCATTGGATGCAAAAAGTGGTTTTGGTGTATGTTTTTAAAGTGCTGTTTGTTTGCATTTTGGGTGAGACTGGGCTGGAATCTGGAGGGTGTTTACTGAGGGCTTTGATCAAGTGAGAAACAGGTTATATACTGTATATATTTTCTGTAGTATTTAACATTATAAAAACTCATTTGATCAAAGCTGCTGTGGTGATTGAATGCAGTTCAACAGTGGTCCCCAATATTTTGTGCCTCACAGTTACACATAAAAAAATTGGAGGTGAAATGAATGGAATACATTAGCATTAAAATCAAAGTGTGCGATTTAAAAAAATCTCACAAGGGGCGCTCTGAGTTTCTTTGCAAGGACACACAGGTCCCAGCTCTGGCAGGGGTTTAACTCATGTGATATGCTCGCAAATGGGTTGACGAATCCACTCCTGTGCGTGGTCGTGAAGGAACACTCAGACCCTTCTGTGTGGAGTTTTCATGTTCTCCCCATGTCTGCGTGGGCTTACCCTGGGTACTCCGGTTTCCTCCCACGGGCCAAAAACATGCAAGTTAGGTTAATTGGAGACTCTAAAGTGGCCCTAGGTGTGAATGTGTGTGTGAATGAAAGAAAGGGATTGGGCCGTTACCATAGCTTGCCTCATCCATCCAGGTGGCTGCCCTGTAATTACCTTCTGGATTAATAACAGTATACAACCCCCCCCCCCCCCACTCTTTTGAAAACAAAGTGAACATAATCAGGCATCAGTGTTAGCTAGGAAGCCTCAAACACAGTTCTTCAAAAATGTGGGTTTAATATTTGAGCATCACCGCTATTACTGAGACTGGTGAGTGTCAAGGACTGCATAGACAGCAGTACGGGCAGGAAGTCAGGGTCAGGAAGAGAGAAAATGTACGGTAATTCTTCAAAATAAAACACCTACAGACTTAGTCAATGCAAAGGAACAGAAAAAAAATCATTTATTTTTCCTCTGCATTCTCCGTGGCCTGGTGGTTGGGGACCACTGCAGTACAACACACTGTCTATCATAGACCTGCAGTAGCTTTTGTGTCTTTGTACTAAGACACAAAATAAATTATAAATTGATTAAATAATGAAGCAGATTTTTATTTATTTATATATTTATTTATTTTTGTATACTTTATTAATTCCAGAGGGAAATTCAGGGCATCCACCTGGATGGATGAGGCAGCCATGGTGCTGTGGTGAAGGGGTTAACACCAGGGAGCAGCGTGATGACGCAGCTGACTGTTGCCGTCACCACGCCTGTTATATAGGGGGGGCGCCACCATCTTAGGGCCTCTCCCCGGCTGGCTCAGTACGTGTACTGTATATCATTGAACCATATGTAATAAAGTTTGTGTTCAAAGAAGACGCCACTCTCTGTGCCTCATTCCGGTTTTGTGGACATAACAGGTGCGGTGCCAGTCCCTTCACCATTCACACACACACATTCACACCTAGGGCCACTTTAGAGTCTCCAATGAACCTAACTTGCATGTTTTTGGCCTGTGGGAGGAAACCGGAGTACCCAGAGTAAACCCATGCAGACACGGGGAGAACATGCACAGAAGGGTCACCGATGGTCAGGGGTGGAATCGATCTCATGACCTTCTTGCTGTGCTGTCTCAGTGCTAACCACTGTTCCACTGAGCTGCCCTTTTTTTTTAAGAGCTCCGTGGTTATGTAATTTTTTTTTTTTTACAATGAGATTACCCTAATAAAGGATTTATAAATAGTCTATACATAGGTTATTAATTAGGTTATACATGTTTAAAAAATATAAATACGCAATTACAAAGTTATAAGACATATTTGTGAAGGGATGCAGGCTCCTTATTCAGCATGACCATGAGATCGTTTGATTCAAAATTCCAAAAAAACAACATGCAGTGTTTAAATGCTGGAGACTACTGACTAACATCTGATTGTGAAAATCTAGACAGAATAATCTACAGAATCATGTACATAAACTAATATGAGTTTTGAGATCACAATTTGGCAAGAAATAGGCTATTTCATTTGTTATCTTATGTGCTATAAAAGCTTATTAATGATTTATAAAGTACAACCTAGTTAAGAACCTACTTATATAAATCTTTTATTAGGGTAGTCTTAGTGGAAAGTGGTAGGAAGTATTATTTAATTAAGAAAAAAAGGTTATCAGCATTATATTTTTTATTCATTTTATTTGACTGTATTAATATTTTTCCATTATTATTATTGATAACACATGGTCTCCTGTCCATTAGAAATGGAGCCCTCAGTCCAGTTAAAGAAAACCAAACAAACCAATAGCACACATGGTGACCTATTGGCCCTTTTTAGTTTTAAGCTGTTTTGGTTTAATCAACTCCCTTTCACTGGATCAATTAATGTTGAAAATGCAAAATTCAATAGGATTGAAATAGCACAGAGTAGTGATCGATTCACAATTCAACATCAGGTAAAATGATGACTGAGGTGCTGGAGGTGCAAAGTGAAGCTCGCAGTAGAGTAAACAGTGCTGGGTGGAGAGATGATATGATGGTGACAATGATTCGATTCTTCTCTTGCACCTGATATAAAACTGATTGACTCTCCTGCACCGGAGAGGAACAGATGAGTTATTCTCCCCAAACAATCAACATATAAAAGGGAGATAATGATGACATGTGAACCATTTCCCAAACACTGTTATAGAGGCAAAAAATAATACAGAAAATAAATCATAAAAGCAACAATCGAAATGCCCACCTATACGGTCAGGCTGTGGAAAGCAGGTGAAAAACACACAAGGGTATTGCATTTTTAGACATGGTTCAAAAAGACCTTGTCAAGATTGATGTCCCTCCTGTAGCTGTAGTTAATAGTAAGTGAACAGTCTTGAAATTAGAATCCACTTCTTTCTAAATGCACCACCTGTGAATCGAAGACATTTGAGAAAAAAATGGAAGGGTGCATGTCATTTCTATAGGTTTCCAAGACACGGGCAAAAGGAAAACAGCCAATCTGTGAGGTGTAATGGATATGTCAAGAATTGCTAAATCATAGGTGTCCAAAGCAGAAAGACAACTAACCCAAACATGATGTCATTCTGGAGGCAGGGAAGGGGGCAATCGAGGGAGCGAAAGAGAAGAAAAGAGGAAACAACACGGTGGGTGAAGTGCCACATTTCAATTTTTGGGATCCAAAAAATAAAAACAAACATTAACTGTTTATTTTCCCCATGCACTGTTCTTTATGATTACCTATTTGGCATCTCTGTCTGGGTGCATTATGGAAATGAAGTAATGCTACTTTGCTTAACAATAACACACTGACTTTGAATCCTCTTACTTAAGGTTTGATTGCTTCTTGACGGTGGTTTTAAATGAATTGTGTTGAGGAGTGATAAAGAGCTTATTGCCAGGAATAAAAGCCCAGAGCAATGAAGAAAAGCTACACATGGAGTGGCTAGGCGATACAGGCTATTACGGTGAGGGAATGGTGTCCTTGACTGCCAGGACGGCTTAGAATTTTATTTCATCTTGTTTTGCTGGCTGCTGACAATGATGCGTGACTCTGGCACTGGAGGAAGAGGGCAAGCATGAGAGCCATTTTAGATCTCATTTACATATAGTGTGTCTGTACAATAGCAAGAAAAAAAGCTGTGCTGTATGTGTGTGTCCATGTGAATATGAATGTGTGTTTAGGTCACACATCCATGGATCTGAATGCAGTGTGCGTATGTGCAGGTCTAGCTGTGCATTTGAAATTTGGTTTAAAAGTTTGTTAGTGAATTAAGGCATGGTAACGTCCACCTTGTGTCCCGTGTCTTTGTGAATACAGACCTGCTCTGACCTCTATTGCTCACATGAGCTGAAGCCCCCAAACCTCATGTAAATTTGGACAGTGGAAGACTGAGGGACTCTGGGAATTGTTGTTTATCAGCGCGGTGAAAAAAAACGGTTGAGCTGTAATGGTTCTCCAGTGGTTTCCATATGCAAACTTCACTGTGCTGCAGCAGTTAGAGGCCTCCCCTCTGAGCTGCCCATCTCTGTGTTTTTTGCTTGACTGCTTGATTTGTATGGGACCAGTTCACTTGGGGGTTATTGCTGCTTTGTCAAGGTGAGTGTCCAAGTTTTTATGTACTTGCAAAAAATATATAAATGCACCTAGAAATGTAATTACTATGCTTACAGAGTGATGCAAAAAGGTTTTGATCACAGTTATTAGTACTTGCAATAGTGTATCTGTTTAAGGGTGGTTTCACACCTGAAATTCCAGAATAAGGGGCATGTTTTTTGGAGGGGCCCTCCGATGCCCTAAGATTGCTTTAGCACTACAGACTAGGACACTTTCAAGCATGCAGCCACTCACAGTGAACACACAATCATAGAGGAGTACACTGAGGTTGTTGTAGCATACACAACTAAATACATTGATGATGTCACTGCAAAACCATCACTGTTTGTGCTAACCAGAAGCCATTGATGACAGCTGAGGTTCACAGGCTCCTGAGGGCTCGAGATGCAGCCTTCAGGGCTGGTGACTGTCCTCCATCATAATGAAATGCTTCGAGTGGCTGGTCTTGCAGAACATCAAGTCCATCCTGCCTCCCTCCCATGACCCTTCTCAGTTTGCATACAGGTCAAACAGATCCATAGATGCCATTTCTGCTGCTCTCCATCCAGCCCTCACCCACCTCGACTCAAAGAACTCTTATGTGTGAATGCTGTTCTTGGACTTCAGTTCAGCATTCAACAGAATCATCCCCCAGCACCAAATACAAAAACTCAGACACTTGGGACTCAAAACCTCTCTCTGTAACTGGGTGCTGAACTTTCTCACAGGGAGGCCACAGAATGTGCGGGTCGGCAGCAACACCTCCAAGACCATCACATTGAGCACAGGGGCCCCACAAGGGTGTGTGCTCAGCCCGCTGCTCTTCACCCTACTGACCCATGACTGCATACCAGCCTACAGCACCAACCACATCATCAAATTTGCGGACGACATGATGGTGGTGGGCCTCACCACCAACAGTGAAGAGGCCAACTACAGAAACTGTCAGGGTGACAACCTTCGGTTGGCAGGAAGGATGACTCCTTTAGGCAGGGGTAGGACTTTAAGTGCAAAAAACGATTTATTAACAAACTGAATTAAACAGTACAGCACGGGGGCTGAGAATAAAGAAGCCGGCTTGGCTGTTAACACACAAATGATGAGCATGAACCGAAGAGAAAGTCCTGTAATAATGCCACAAACAACTGAGAGACACACCAACAAATAAAGGGTAACTGATAATGAACTGACACAGAACAGGTGGGGACAAATCAAGAGGTAACTGACTACACCTGAAAGGCTACAGGTATAGGAAAACAATGGGAACTGGGAACGATAAGTAAACCATTATACACACAAGACCCAAAACCAGACAAAAGACAAAACAGGGGCAAATAATGCAAATAATGATAAGGGAAAATGCAATGACATAAAAAAATGAACTTAAGAGTGGGCATGGTACCCAGATCATGACAGACATGAGGCCCAGTGGTGTAAAGACAGCAATCTCTTCCTGAATGTTGGAAAATCCAAGGAGATTGGGGTCGACTTCAGGAGAGGACACACACAGCATCCTCCTCCGATCATCAATGGAGCAGCTGTGGAGAGGGTGAGCAGCACCAAGTTCCTGGGGGTACACATCTCCGAAGAGCTCTCCTGATCTAACAACACCACATCACTGGCCAAGAAGGCTCTAACTCCTCTCTATTTCGTCCGCAAACTGAGGAGAGCACAAGTCCCACCGCTCATCATGTACTTATTCTACCAGGGCACCATTGAAAGCATCCTCACCAGCTGCATCACTCTGTGGTATGGAAGCTGCACCGCCTCCTGCTGGAAGACTCTACAATGCACAGTGAAAGAAGCCAGCAAGATCATCGGTGCCCCTCTGCTCTCCCTCTCAGACATCTACCACACCCGCCTTACCCGCAGAGCTATCAACATCGCAGGCGACACTTCCCACCCCTCACACTCCCTCTTCAGCCCCCTGCCCTTAGGGAGAAGGTACCAGACTCTGCGGGTCCGCTCCACAAGACTGCTAAACAGCTTTGTTCACCAGGCCATCAGGACCCTGAACTCTGCCCCACCCCCCCGCCCCATGCCCCTGGACTGTATCACACTCACCCACACAATAACTGTACCTCAGCTGTTTGCTCAGAAGGACTTGGCACACCAACAGTACCACATCTGCTGCTGTATGTCTTGCACCGTACAGCAACCATTTGCACAAATGCCATACATGTTGCTATCTGACATTGCAATACTGATCGTGTGCAGACCGATCTGTCACTGTCTACACCCCTGTTACTGCATTGAACTTGCAATTTACTGGTATTACCGTTTACTGTACATAGGATTACTGTGTTTTTACCGTTATTTTCACTATGGGTAGCATTACTGTACATAGATTGTTGTTTTTTCCATCCTCATTCCTTCTTCTCTTATATATTGCGCACACCACTAAAGGTGCCTTCATACCAAACGTGAACGGGCAAATTTTTTGTGTGGTACGATTGCATTATAATTCAATGTAAACATACAACTAGACATGAATTCACCATCTGAATGAGATGCAGACAGGCAAAGTTGCCTTTATAACTTCTGCAGCTGTGTTCAACCTGCTGTGGAAATCCCCAAAATAATGTCATGCTTAGGTTTACATTATCCGAAGGGGGGCTCACCTGAAAAAGTTGTCCTTGCCTCCAAAACTTCACAAGATGATGGGTGTTTACGTCGCTAGCTTGCTAGCCTTGTTAGCACATCCGTGGAAGGAATCTGTGAGTAAATAACTCCAGCATCCCGATTCAGCTGACGAGCTCCTGGTCCTTCTGTCTGCAAGTGAGTGGCAGTCTCATTTTCAAACTAGTTTACTCTCCAATGTTGATACTTTTACTCTTATGATGGCAGAATCTCAAAGCTAGGAAGTGAACGTGCAAATGCACAATTTCTTCATCACAGATTCAATTACCATAAAATAATATGTAAGCAACCATGGTTGTCATTTTCAAACTACCATCAGACCAGTGTCTGATCACCTGCAGATTATAGTGCATTCCTGTGGTGTATCAAGCTTCATGTCCTCACATTGATGATGTCAGACAAACATGTTGGTCAGCCTGGAAGCTGGTGATGCAGTGATCATTGGCTACTGATCTATGTTACAATACAGTTGAAAGTCACCACTGGGATTTTCACAAGTCTTTTAATTTTGTCACTCTGTCAAATTCAGCATAGATCAGTGGTTGATTGGAATACACGGATCTATATAGTTCAATGGTTGCTGCTTTGTCCTCTGTTTTAAGGAACAGGGCTGTAAACTGCACCCGACATTCTAATTCAATTCAATTCAATTTAACTTTATTTATATAGCGCCATTTCACAACAACAGTCATCTCATAGCACTATCAACTGTAGGGGGAACCCCCACAGTTGCAGAAAGACCCCAGCAATCAGGCAATCCCCTGTGAGCAAGCACTTGGTGACGGTGGAGAGGAAAAACTCCCTTTTAACAGGAAGAAACCTCCAGCAGAACCGGGCTCAGGGAGGGGCAGTCATCTGCTGTGACTGGCTGGGGGGTGAGGAGACAATTTTACATAATTATCGTCATTTTTGTTATTGGCACTGAATAGCTTTCATGCAAGAGGAGACAGTGTGTGTGTGTGTGTGTGTGTGTGTGTGTGTGTGTGCGCACGCACATGCACTTGCACTTATTTGATGGGTCTGTGTGTCTGTGTGTCACTTTTTGTGTCTAAAACCACACAAAGCAGGATAAGTTTGCTTCAGAGGGGACAGAGGGTCATGTATAAAAAGAGCGGAGGATCACATGGTGCATTTTAATGTACGGTGAACCGGGATGCACAAATGAGCACCGAGTGGAGGACTACACCATGCATGTCTGTGCAGGCTGTACCAGAGTGAACCAATGTGCCTCCCGTGGCTTTTGTTCCAGGATGGGTTAGTGTTGCCTCAGCAGGGGCTGGAGATGGTCAGAGCCACTGTAGACTCTGGGAGGATTGAATGAAATGCAATGCTCTTAAAATAAATTCTTCACTCTCAGCCGCTGTGATATTTGTGTAATTGTAGCATACAGTTATCTGCTGTAGCTTCATAACTTAATGTAAGCTGTCAGAATAATGACAGTCTTCTAATTCATTTCCACTCTGTCACTGTGCTGTGACGTGGTGATGGTGACACCTACTTCAATGCACATTTATCTACGTTGTATGTGTGTGTTCATGTGAGCTGAGGAGATGTGAGGTTTACAATGACCCTTGTCATTGTAGGGTCATTGTAGGGTCAGATAGCATGGGCAACCCGATTCAGACAACAAGGAAACCCAGATCTTACAGGGTTTTCCTGGATTGCCGGGGAGGTTTGAAAGGGGCTCTAGTTAAGTAAGTGCTGGAAAGCTACCCAGCTTGTGATAAAACTGACATTTATTCTTCTCATCAGCCATGCTACTGTGCTGGCTCACTTTTGCTCTTTCTGGTTCTGATCATAGTTGTGAAGTCCACTTATTATAAGCGACCTTGGGCGTGTTTTCTTCTAAAGTCACTTGCAAATCTCGTCAGTCATGGGTTTTTGGGCTTGCTTTTTAATGTGTAGTTGCTTATTTGGGCTTGCTTTGCTGTCTGTATGACAGCTCTCCCAGCTCGGTTGCACAAGATTATAAACTGTGTTTCCATACCAAGAAGTTCAAAATCTCTTAATTTTGGGGGGTTATTGAGGTAAAAGTGGAGGGCCAGGGGCTTCACTTCTGGTGGCCAATGATCCATCCAGTTTTTCTATAGATATCAGTGGCCCACCTGACTCTGCTCGGCTCTGTACTCGCTAATGGGGTGTGAGATATCCAGCGTTTTTTTTATACAGATCAGTGCATATGGGACCTTAAATTGAAAAAAAATCTCCATTGAAATGAATAGCAAGAGCAAAATTATCTTTTGAACTTGATCAAAGTTTGCCACAAGTTACACATATGATGCTTGTCAGTTTAAAAGATAATTTTCCACGTAATTAAAGTTGTCGGTGGTCATTAATATTTAGTTTTTGTTTAAAGGACTGGCGGACAGCAACTCCCATCATCCCACATCACTAAACTGTAATCGTGTTTAGTGCTGTTACTTATGCAGAAAGCGCATGTCTTTTCTTTTGATGAGAGTTTAAAAATTTAATTTATTCAAAGTTTTTATGTTGACTGTATTTACTATAAGGCTAGGGGGAAACAGGTGGACTACTGTTCCACCCCCACACGGCTAGATGGATTATTCTGCCATCTCTATTAATATATTGTCCATTAAATAAAAGATCACTGTGTTCCTAATATAAACATAAAACATCCCAGTATTCTAATGAACATATATAAACAGGTTATACATCTATTCACCAACTCATTAAACAACATGAACAATACTCATTTCAACACCATGCATAATTACTTAAACCTAGGCAATTTATACCAACAACATACATTACACATTGCCCCCCCATTACCAGTCAGTCACCATGGAGAGCCCACCCCCCGGAGACTTGTCAGGCAGGTCCTGACCAGAGCATCTTCTTCTCTTGGTGCCTGGAGACGACCCACGTCGGTGTCGAGACACCTCTCTCTCATCATAGACGCGCCACAGCTTGTTGGGGTGTCTCCATGTACCATCAGACAGCTGAAGGTAGCCGTACTCCCGAACAGCCACCACCTGCAGCTGCCATTTCTGCTTCCTGTGAACTCCTCTTGACCAGGCCTCCTACCTGGGCCGGACCACATCAGCGACCTCCAGAGGAGACCGACTTGGCTTTCTGTGTTCCTGAGTGGCACGTCGTTTCACCGTGCCAACTGGTCCTGCCCCGCTTGCTTTCATTTGAGATGCTGGCAAAGCCGTTGTGACCCCCTGTTTCTCAGTACCTCCGAGCCGAACCCTGGAAACAGGGTGAGCCATCCACTCTGCTCCATCCGCCATCATGGGTGCCCCACCACGCCGCCCAGTTCCCTCAGCTAGGGTAACTTGGACCCTGGTGCAAGCACCTTCCCATGATGGCCCTGGATGGGGTTGGTCCTGTTCATCTTCCAGAATACTAGGCCATGATTCGTCCCATACTGCATCGTCCACCACACACGGAATTGGCCGGTCCCACAAACCACAGCCCGACCACTCCTCTCCACCACCGCTGGTGATTGTGAAACCCAGTCTGTAAAAAAGGACACAGCCCATAATATTCACACCACTGGCGGCCATCACAAACTGCAGATTGCATACCTCCACTGACTTGTACCTCACCATCAGTTCTAGCGATCCCACAATGGACAGTCTGTTTCCTCCATATCTACAATATGGCGTTGAAAGACCTCTTACTCGGTAGTATGGGAAGAAACTCCTCACAGTAGGCCAATTCAACACGGACCTCACCATGCCTGTGTCAACCAGCAATGGCACCTCCATGCCGTCCAATTCCACCATACAGCATGTACGGCCATCTATGCTTGGGAGACGGTGTACCGTAACCGTAAGAGTCGTGGTGGGGGAATCCACTTCCTGTCGTTGTTCCCCTTGCTCAAATTTCTTACAGGCCCTGGCAAAATGATGCAGGAGTCCGCATTTGCCACAGTGTTTACCTCTCGCCGGACACTCTCTAGCCTTATACCGGTGCTTAGTGGACCCACAACCCGAACATCTGGGCAATCCCGGGGCGGACCTCATCTTCACAGCTGTAGCGCATTCCTCGTTTGCTATCTTTGCTGTCCGGGTCCACAGCCTGCACCGCTGATTGCGAGTCAGAGCGGTGTAGTGCAGCTCTCTCACCGAGATTGCGTGATAGCTTGTCTGCTGCTTCACATTGTTGAGTCATCTCCACAGCCGTGGCTAATGTCAGTTCACCGGAATATGTGAGGAGTCTCGACCGTGCTGATGAGCAAAGCGTTTGCTCCACCAACTGGTCACGGACCATCTCTTCCTCAGATTCACCAAACTGGCAGTCTCCAGCTAGGTGTCGCAGGTCCGCAACATCATGTTGTACTGACTCGCCGATCTGCTGGTGGCGCTGCTGAAACTGGATCCTCCGGATGATGACGTTTGCAGGCGCATGAAAATGTTGTGCCATTAGCTCAACCACGTCGTCGAAGCTATCGCTAGCACCTAAGGTTGCAAGGATACGCTGTCCTTCCATACCTAAATTGTGGACCAAAATTTTCCGTCCCCATACCTTCTTCAGTTCAACAAGGTTTAGTGCCACCAAGTAATTTTGAAATGCGGCGAACCACCTCGCCCAACAAACCGGAGGCTCTCCCGGAGACTCCAAAAATGGCCGAATTGAAGACACGCCAGTATCCATAACCTTATCCTTGTTGCCAAATGTTATGTCTATAAAACGTGGAACAATGATGAGGTGAATGGTGAACTACACAGGACTTTATTATAGACTCACTGCAGATACAAAGACGCTCCCGCTATGCTGAGAGGTGGTCGAAGAGACTGCCCCTCTACCGCACAGCCCTCTTATACTCTGGGTGATGTCACCACTTGTGTTACACCATAATGAGTCCTAAGAACAACACTACAGATATATGTTATGAAGCGGCCTCTCTTTAATACAATGTGGTAGGCTGCCTGTTGGGCTGTTTTTGGGCTTGTTTCCATAGAGCTGGTCACTTGTTTCTCTTGTGAAACCTGGCAACACTGGTTCTGATAGATTGCTGTTGGTCTGAAAGTCCCAACTATTCTGAAATTTGCTTTCACATGAAGAATGAATCAAACCACTGTTCAGACTGAAATGGACCAAAAACACCCCTTTCTGTCACATGACATTTATGTTGTTTGGTCTAGATTCTGTCAAGACATGGACTGGGCCCCATGTCCTCACCCTGAGTTATGGCTTTGTTCCTTGTTTCCAGGGCATGGGCCCCAGTCTGCGTCCTTGCTTTAAGTTTGCATTTTAGAGTTTTTTTGTATTTATTATTATTTATTATTTTGTCTGCATTTGTGTTCCATAGGATTTGTTCCCTGCTCGGTTCTCTGTTTGGTCATGATTATTTATTATTATTGTTATCCTGGTTTTCTTGGTCTTGTCTCCCCTGATCTGTTGTCATTATGTTTCATGTGTATCCCTGTCAGTGAATGTCTGTTCATCCCTGCCGTATTCTAGTCCTTGGTTGTTGGTATTATTATCATTTATTATTATTTAGTCTGGTTTATTAGTATCGTTATTATCTGAATCATGTTTATGTTTGCTTATTGTTATTCCTTTCTTTATCTGTAGTTTTGGTTTGGTTTTATTGTGATAGCGTCCTGAGTTATTTTCCATCTGAGCCTAGTTCCTTCCTTGATTGTTCACAGCTGATTGTAATTATATTTTACCTGTCTGTTTGCTATTTAAGGGATGCCACTCCTCACCTGGGCATGGCATCCCTGTCAGAATTGGCATGCATCCATGCTTCTGCTCTGCCTGTTTTCTAGTTTAGTTATCCCTGTCCTGTTTGCCTGTCCTAGCCTGTTTCTGTTTTATTATTTGCAGCCCTTGAGCTGTGTCAGGGTGATCAGCTCTTAAAATAAATGTTCTTAACTTGAATCTAGCGTCTGGGTCCTGTATTCAACACACACACACCCATGACAGTAGGATGCCGTCAGATGGACCCAGCGGACTCAGTGGAAGTTTTCTTTAATGGGCCTCAGTGAAAGGGGGATTTGGGCTGCCTCCTTAATTGAGAGCCTCATTGACGATGCCTACTCCTTCAACATGCTGGAACGAGTCGTCAGTCTTCTGGAAGGCACCTCCAGAGTTGCTGAGGATTTTTCCACACTTCGGCATTGCCCCCAACTCGCTGGACTACTTCACACCCTTCCCTATCTGCTGGTGTTAGTCCAGGAGCTGGTGGAAATGCCGCCGGCGGTTGGAGGAGAGCTGGGAGAGGTGAAGCAATGGAGAGCCGAGGGGAGACGTGACTCATGCTGGCGCCGGGCAACACAGCGGCCTGACATTGCTCCACCACCGGAGGTACAGTGGACCTCCGTATCCTCCTCCCTCCGCACAGTAACTGCACCACACCATTGGACAGTGGCTCCTTGTTGGACGAGCTCCATGACCTCCTGGGAAGACTCATCTGACTCTCCAGCGGCAGCAGAACCAGGACAGAGGCAAGTACCTTTCATTTGTTTAGCATCCACCACAGAAAGGTCTTGTCCTGTTCCCGATGATGAGGGTTCAGCAGCAGCCAATTACGACTGCAGCTGAGCTCTTGCCACCGTTATCTGCTGTCATCTCTGCTGCCGTTCCCATCCCTCCATCTTCACCTACGTCAAATGGTACAAATGGTGGGTACCCTCGCCGTTTGTTCCTGTACTCAGCACACCCCAATCATTGGCTCCTGAGATCAGTGCACATCCACCGTTGGCTCCAGAGAGTGCTGCGGAAGTCGACACACTCTTTTCATCTCTCACTGAGACCAACGCTTGCCTGCTGTCAACGGTTGCTGAGCTGGAGGCTCTCCTGCGGCAGTCTTCTTCTATGTAGTTTATTCACACACATCACACATTATATAACAGCATGAATGAGTTACAATATAAATTATCAGTAGCATGATTAGCAGTATACAATAGGCTTTTTTTTTTTTTTTACATTGTTTTGGAGTGTGCATGGGTCATCCCAAATAAGCTATTTAAAGCTTTCAGTAGCTGGAAGCTAGAAGCTTCCAGCTCAGAAAGCTTTAGAAGCTTTCTGAGCTGGAGGATCCTCTGGTGGTGTCCCCGGAGCTAGAAGCCCCTCTGCTGTCTGTTCCAGAGGCCGGTGAGCCTCCATCATCAGCTGCTGAGAGTGATGCGCTCCAACCATCTGCCCCAGAGGTCAGCATGCCCCTATGATTGGTTCCTGAGTTCAGCGCGCTGCTGACACCCACTCCAGAGGGCTGCATGCTACTGTCACCTGTCCCTGAAGTCAGCGAGCCCCCGTCACCAATACCTGAGGTTAGTGTGCAACAACTGTCTGTTTCTGAGTTCAGCACGCCTGTCAGCTTTTTCTGAAGGCAGTGTGCTGCAGCCACCTGCTATGGAACTAAAAGCTCCTGTATTGTTGTCTCCAGAGCCCAAAGCTCCTGTATTATTGTCTCCTGACCAAAAAACTCCTGTATTGTTGTTTCCTGAGCCAAAGGCTCCTGTATTATTGTTTTCTGAACTAATTGCTCCTACATATGTCATTATCTAAAGAGCAAAAAGCTTCCATATTGTTATCACCAGAGCAAGAAGCTCCTTTGTTTCAACCTTCTGAGTGTGAAGCCACCCTGTTATTGCACCCTGAAATCAAAGTGCCCCAAAAGTCATCTCTCAACCCATCTTGCTCCCTAGTCTGGTGGTCCAGGGACTCTGGTAGACCACCCGACTTGATGTGTTTTCTGGTCTGGGGGCCCATGGACTTTGGTAGACCCATTGACCCACTTTGCTTTCTTTTCTGGGGGCCCATGGACTTGGGTAGGCCCCCAAACCCACCTTGTTCTCTGGTCTGGTGGTCCAGGGACTCTGGAAGGCCACCAACCCGCTTTGTTTTGGGTTTTGGGGCCTTGGACTTTGTCTGACCCTCGAACTGTGCTCTTGTTTTGGATTCTGTGTGTGTGTGTGTGTGGGGGGGATTTGTTTCAGCCCACCTGGCCTTGTACCCCCACCACCCACCCTGGGAGGGGACTTTTTGTTTTTTTGTTGGTATTACCCTTTGGTCGTCTGGAAGCCGTCCCTTTGGAGGAGGATGCTGTCAGGACGTGGACTGGGCCCCATGTCCTCACCCTGAGTTATGGCTTTGTTCCTTGTTTCCAGGGCATGGGCCCCAGCCTGCATCCTCACTTTAAGTTTGTATTTTGTTTTTTGTCTGTATTTATTAATATTCATTATTTTGTCTGCATTTGTGTTCCATAGAATTTGTTCCCTGCTCAGTTCTCATATTATTATCCTGGTTTTCTTGGTCTTGTCTCCCCTGAGCCGTTGTCATTAATTTTCTTGTGCATCCCCTGTCAGTGATTGTCTGTTCATTCCTGCGTATTCTTAGTCCTTGGTTGTTCACATTATTATCATTATTATTATTTAGTCTGGTTTATTAGTATCATTATTATCTGAACCATGTTTATGTTTGCTTATCATTATTCCTTTCTTTATCTGTAGTTTTGGTTTGGTTTTATTTTGACACCTGGGCACGGCATCCTCGTCAGAATTGGCATGAGTCCACACTTCTGCGCTGCCTGTTTTCTAGTTTAGTTATCCCTGACCTGTTTGCCTGTCCTAGCCGGGTTCTGTTTTATTATTTTCAGCCTTTGATCTGCATCAGAGTGACCAGCTCTTAAAATAAACATTCTGAATTTGAGTCTGGTGTTTGGGTCCTGCATTCAACACACACCCATGACAGATTCTGGTCCAGGGTGGGTTTCACAACTGTATTTTCGATTTCAAAGTCCAGACCAAAGGGCTTGGGTGTGACAGTCCCCTAAAACACATTTAAGTTTGTAATATTTGTGGGATGACTATATTGACTGACAAACAGGTGCTAACAAAGACAGTTGCACAAGCTACCTGTCATGCTTAGCTAATAAGGGTAACTGAACTGGACACAAGGGACTTCTAAAACCAATAAGACATCATGACTGTGTCTATCTTTTATTCACATTTTAATTTTAATCTTTTGTATTTGTAAGGATTAATGTGCTTGGAGCCTAAAACCATAAAACCTGTTCTAAACTATACTCTGTGATGAACCATTCCAAGTGGAAGTGGTCTGACAGAGTTAAAAAAGTGGAAACATTGTAGTGTCAACATATATTAAAATGATCAGACATAGAGTGATGAAGAAAACACAGAAGTCTGTACATAGATTTGTTTCAAGCAACAAAATCCAAGGTCCAGCTTCTTTGGCTTAGTGAGTCAGACATGCCAAAGGCTGTTACTCCTTAAGTAAAGTATATGTCCAATAATTATCTCATATGATGCCGCGTGTTTTCAGGCTTACAGAAAATAATGATGGTGTGCCACAAAGTGCTTGTAAAACTGCAGCAGTGAAACCTCTCCCTCTGATAGGTTTAGGCATTTCAGACATTCTTTTCCAAAGAGATTTGGTCAGAGCTTTCCCTGTGCTTCAACACAGAAACACCGAGGATCAATTTGTAGGATTAGTGGACACTGCAGAGATAAAGTTGGTGCTGAACCTCCCACCCCCACCCCCTTGTGTCCTGCTAAAGTCCTCTTAGTTTCTTTCCTGGCCACAGATTCAGCCCACCAAAACCCCAAATGCATTCACAACCCCTGCTCATACCAACCCCTCAAAATGATCACGCAGAATCAACGAATGCCTAAACTGTAGCTCTGTCCCTGATCTGCTGCCCTCCCCGACTCGTCTCTTCCTACAAATGTATTTAATGAGTGAATTTTTGTGGTGGGCGTTCAGGGGTCTCACACCAAGCCTGGAGCAATGCAGAAGGCACTTTCATAAACCATGGGTGAACAAATGGGATTTAACACACAAGAGGCTCTGATGGTCTATTAATTCTACTTTGGTAGAATTAATAGACCATCCAGAATGAGTCCAGCCTCTTGCCTAATTCATGGCTAATTTCTATCAGAGGTATCAGGAGACTTTTTTTTCCTGTGTGCAGGATGCATCCACATAACTTTAATGGATTCATTCAAGGGCTATGGCACGCAGACATTGATTAGATTGCCTCTGAGGCCCTGCTGCCGGTTGCCTGACATAGGCAGCAAATGAATTGTGACCTCTGGTAAAAGGCCTGAACCAGCCAGCCCCAGTCTAATCCATTAGCTCAGAACCTTTCCCAATCCCATTTAATTAATGAAGTGATTTGAAAAAGGGTGAACATTTACCAATCCCTATACTGAATAATAGCAAGCATATAAAGTAAGTGAAACAGCAACATGAGCAACACAAACAGCAACAGATGCGATGAAAACGCAAAGTAAAAGTACAAGACTTTGGTAGCAGAGTAGCTGTTTGCACTGAGATGGAATATTATTCCAACCTTGAGACGAGATGATCCAGCCACAAAACACATACAGATGTGAGGCAGTGAGTTGGGCTAAAGGAAAATTGCATCCCTTTGCCTGGTTTGCTTAAATATTTGTCAGCAAGAGAAAAAGTCAATTTATTCATTTTTGTCAAAGCCAAACAGTAACAGCAGGGAAGTGGAAAGTTAATCAGTGAAATGTAAAACAGAAGAGCAAAAAACAGTTTAAGTTTTTGAAAAGAGTTTACTACTGAATGGTCACTGAGTAAAAGCGGCTGTGGTCAGAAAGGATTAAAAATTATATTTGCAATGTCTATTCAGACTATGGAAAAAGAAAGCCACAGAACCTCAATGTCAATAGAAAAACAAACACAAGATCTCTGTTGGTGCATATGTTACATTACTTATTTTTCCTAATTGAATTCATTTATTTATCTTCAGTTAATAATTTATGAAGCAACACGCAGTGGTATGCAAATGAACAGTTTAAATTTAATGAGCTTTTAATGACCAAACAAATAATTAGCAGAGCCGGGTGTGGTTTGCATGTAATTCGAGGAGAAATGAATATGAGAGCTTTGTTCAGTGTTTGAGTGCAGACAGCCTAACTTGGTTACTTGAAGAGAAGCTTACGAAGCAAAAGACTAATGTTGTATATACCAAAGTCATTACCTGAAGGTCATTAGGAAGTCTTCAAAAGGCCAGTTGCGGACATGTAATGCTCAAGAAATAATGTGAACCATTACATTCCACACAATCACAGCAAACAGCCAAATAGAGGCACATGCTCTGAATATAACTCACATGCTGACAACAGAAAAATCTGCTGTGGATATCCGAAATATTCTAACTATTCCCATTGGTGTGGGGAAAAAGGCAGAGGGCTACATGGCACTGGAGCCAAATGGCATTTGATAATGGCTTTTTTCAGCAAACCCAAAAGACATTGTTAAGATTTACATTTTCAAATATATGCTGACCTTTTTTCCCCTCCTCTCCTCTGTTCGCCTGTCATCAGCACTGTAATTGAATCAATATATTTCCTGATCAGCCCAGAGATTGAATAAGGTCACAGGAAGCCATGTGTGGACATTAAAAATCATTATTCTACTCAAATTGAGCAGAGATGGCATAGACCATTCAGGGTTCAAAATGAAATTATATTAGAGTCTATTACACTTTTACAATTATAGAGACGTTCCAATATTACAACGGGAAATGAAGTCATAATAAAAAGCCCAGGGGTGTATTACAAAGAAATGACCTAACTATTTTTTTCCACTTTCATACTGTTATTGAATTGATTAAGAGAACTTGGTGACATTACATTCACTGATAAGTGACCTTATTCATGAAAAATAGAGGAACCTGCTTCAGTTGCTCCATTTTCTTAGTTTGCTGTGGAGCCATTTTCCACCTACAGGACCACAACGCAGCACCGACATGAGCACATTTACTCTCCTCACAGACACTTTCCGGGACAAGTGGTGTTAATGTGGCTGCTAAAGTACTTACTTCTCTAATTGCCTTTAAGCATACATTTATTTTAATTATTCATTTATTTTCTGGGATATGGGATTTTGCTTTATGCACATGTCTGAGAAGCAAAAATAACTAATTAAATAGTCCAATAGAGCTGTGCAACTGAAAGACAACGTCTCAGTCCTTTCAATTCAATACCCTGCAAAAGTGTAAAATTAAATTAAACTGTACTATTAACTCAGAGGGCTCGCTTTTACTTTTGCCAATTATGTCTAACTATCAAATTAGATAAAACTCCTGTTTTAATTGGCTTACTCATTGTAATGAATAACACTTATCAGCCATCAACTTATCAGCTCTGCATAAAAAAATCCTTTCCTTTTGGCTTTACAATCATTCTTATTGTCTGCTTTCCCAAGGTTTCCACTTAAATTAGATGGTTTCACACATATAAAGTGGTGACCTGTGATTTCTCTGTGCTGACATGCCTGCATGTAGAGGAAGAGATCCATTTTTTTTTTTAGTTGTTTCACTTCTGTTTCACTTAAGGAACAACCCCACTGGTCAATTAGGCATGTTGGTCACAATTTCTGCAGAGCTCTAACAGTATGCTCCTCAAAGCCTGTCAAATGACAACGAGCTGGGGAAGCTGGTCGCCTGGAAACAATGTGGGCTCCGCAGCCGTCATCATCATCACCATCATGGCTGGATGTAAATAGCCTTTCATCTCAGGTGGAACAGAGCCACTGAGCGAGCACATCTATGTTGCCCTGTTTAAACTCTGGCACACAGAGGGATGAATGGTAATGAAAGAACCATTTACATCGTCTATTCCACCTCCACCTCTCCAGATTTTTTGAATATAAAACTTCAGAGTGGAACGTTTATGAAACACATAATGGCAGTCTAAATCAGTGGGCGGCATCGCTCTGTATGGATTAGCGGGCTTGATGTAGTTCAACACATGAAGGCATACTTGTCACCTTATTACTGTAAGAGCTTCAGAAGTCCTCCCTGAAGAAGTGAGAGAGGGAGGGGAATACTCAAGTATGCCACGGATCTTTGACAGCAAATTAGGTGCCGGGTTATCCTTTTAGTTTAAAGCAAAGAAGGTACAGTAGTCGGCCTGTCAAGTTCTTCAGGTGGAAGGGAAAATACTCTGGTAGATTTTATTGATTAACAGTCCAAAAGTCCTGTTAATTTTTGCACTTGTATTTTTTTTTACCCTAAAGTTATTCTATATGCGTTATGTATCTGCCACAGGCAGACAGTGGTGGCAAAAAGGACTCTAAGTGCGCAGGCAGGATTTCAGTACAGCGATGATTATTTATTAAACAAAACAAAAACAAAGCAAATGTAGCACAAGGGCTGAAAATAAAACATAACTAAACAGGGAAACCTTGCGTAGACTTGAACTGAACTAGAGGGATTCACAGGAAGACTAGACAGGATAACCGACATGAACAAATGACTATGACGCCAGCTAGAGCACGAGCATAAACTGATATAAATAGGGTAACAGATATTTACAGACATGAGATAGCTGGGGTAACAATCAAGGGCAGAACGGTAACACACATGAGGAACAGCGGCTATAGGTATGGAAAACATGAGGAGCTGGGAACAATAGGCAAACCAATAAACACACAAGACCCAAAACCAGACAGGGGATGGACAAGAGTGAATTCTAGATGCCCTCCAAATAAAACCAAGAATACCCCAATAGGGTGGGAGGAGGGGGACACAGGCATGGTGGGGCAAAGCAAGGACAAAAACAATGAAAAAATGTTCATCCGGTGGTCGGCCAAAGTCCCACGGTCACCAACAGAAGGAAGTTGATGCATCTGGTGGCCTCCCAGAGTCCCTCAGCCACCAGATGGGTGAACATGGTGCGTTGGGCGGTTGGCCAAAGTCCAAGGACGACCAGACGGATGAACACAGCCTGTCGGGTGGCCTACCAAAGTCCAAGGACCACCAGACAGATAAACACGGTGCCGTAGGAGCGTGGCGCTCAGGAGCTCTTAACACGGGAGCTAACATGGAAGCTTTTGCTCAGGAGATAACATCATAGGAACATTAAAATCAGGAGATAATGACACAGAAACGCTGCACAGGAGGCAACATAGGAGCCTTGACTTCAGGAGCTAACACAAGAACTTTTTTTTTTCCACAATATCTTTATTGAACCTTTTTTTTTTTTTTTAACAAACATGATACAAACAATCAAACACTAACACTAAAGTACTACAAAAAAAAAAAAAAAAAAAAAAAAAGGATGCACTAAAAACACCAACAACCAGCAGCAAAATCAAATCTTCAACAATGCTCCTCTGTTTAGTCTAGACAATCCAATACATAAGTATACATATTATGTTCACCAGTTTGGAATTTACAAGGTCCACACACATCATTCACCTTCTTCTTCAAAAGTTATGTTTAAATTTTTTACATAATCAATAAAAGGTCTCCATATATTCTCAAACACAATTTCCTTTGATTTCAGTATATATGTTATTCTTTCTAATGGAAGGTTTGTTAACATCTGTCTTAACCACTGAGTCACATCTGGTCTATGAGTCTTTTTCCATAATAGTGCAATACATTTTTTGGCATTAAGCAAACTGAGGTCTATGAATGTTCTTTCACTTTTATTAAAATTATGCTTTTCTGGGTACAGACCCAACAAAAACAATTTAGGATTCAATATGATTTGTTTTGAGATTATTTTTTCAATTGTTACCCTCACCTCTTCCCAAAACATTCTTATTAATCTACATTCCCATACACAATGAAATAGAGTTCCTTTACTTTCCATGCATTTTGTGCATGTATCTGGTATATTTTTGTTATATTTATTTAACTCCTCCGGTGTAACATACATCCGCATTAACCATTTGAAATGTATCAATTTAAGGCGTACATTTATTGATTTGGTTTGAGCTTCTGTACAAGCCAATTCCCATTGTTCCTCTGAAATTTCAGTTTGCAGATCTTCTTTCCAGTAGTTTAATCTTTTCAGTGAATTTTCACTTGAAGATAGTGTCAATGAGTTATAAAACTCTGAAATAATACCCTTTCTTTTACTATCTTTCATCATCATTTTTTCCAAGGATGAATAAATAGGTCGAGTGAGAGCTTTATTTTGATTTGATCGAATAAAGTTTCTAAGTTGAAGATATTTAAAAAAATGTGTTCTATTGAGATTAAATTTGATCCTCAGCTCTTCAAAAGACATTATGTTATCTGCACATGGCAAATATAAATCCTGAATCTTTTGTATCCCTTTTAAATTCCATACTTTAAATACAGCGTCCGCTCTCCCTGGTTTAAAATATTGATTACCCCATATTGGACTAAATTGTGACAGTAACTGTGGTTCTTTTAAATAGTTTTTAGCTTCACACCATATTTTGATCATATGCTTTACAAATGGATTTTTAACTTGTTTTTGTAATTTTTTTGCCGAATCTGAGTATATGAATATGGGAAGAGGTAAAGGTAAATTGTATGATTCCATTTCAGTCCAGTGAGGGAGATCATTTGATGAAAAATAATATGTCATAGACCTCAGTTGTGCCGACCAATAATACAACATAAAATTTGGACATTTCAGACCTCCACGATCAAATGGTAAATATAATAAAGACAGACGTAATCTAGCCCTCCTGTTGTTCCATATAAATTCCACTAACTTTTTTTTATTCTTGAGAATAAATCTAAAGGTGGTGATAAGGGAATGTATTGAAATAAATAAAGTATTTTAGGTAAAATATTACTTTTAAGTATATTGATTCTCCCGATCATCGACATTGGTAGTGACATCCATCTCTGAGTTAACTCATTGATATCTGTCATTAAGGCTTCATAGTTGACACTGGCGACTGATTCTAGCTTAGGCACAATTTGGATTCCTAAATATTTAAACTGATTTACAACATTGAATTGATTTACCTCAGGGGCTGGGTAATTTCTCTGGGTCTCATTTAGCATTAATATTGAAGATTTAGTTTTATTTATTTTATATCCTGATATTTCCCCAAAATTCTTTATTAAATTCAACAAGGTTGGAATTGATTTTTTTAGATTCGACATAAACAAAATTATGTCATCGGCGTACAGGGAGATTTTATGTTCTGTTGGTCCAACTTTAATTCCATATATTTGTGAATGTAAACGTATCGCTATCGCTAAAGGTTCAATTGCCATAGTAAACAGTAAAGGTGAAAGTGGACAGCCTTGTCGACATCCTCTATTGATTTTTATTGGTTTTGAAATATTGTTATTTGTTAGGATTTCTGCTGTAGCATTATTGTATATTATTTGAACCCATTTTATGAAATTATTTCCAAGTCCAAACCTTTGTAGGACTTCAAAAAGAAAGGGCCATTCAACTCTATCAAAGGCCTTTTCGGCGTCCAGTGATAGGAGAGCTGTATCCGGTGCTTCTTTATTAAAATAAATAATATTAAATAGTCTTCTTACATTATGGAAGCCTTGTCTTCCCTTTATAAAGCCATTCTGATCTCGATTAATAATATTTGGTAAAATTTCTTGTATTCGTCTTGCTAAAATTTTACAGATTATCTTAAGGTCGGCGTTTAATAGGCTTATTGGTCTCATATTTTCACATTTATTAGAGGGCTTACCTGGTTTGGCAGCAGTATAATTAAGGCATTATTTATGTATGATGGTAAATTATTATTTTGAAATGCTTCTAAAACCATTTCCAAAAAAGGTTTTATTAATTTATTCTTAAATTTCTTATAAAGGTCAACTGGAAGACCATCTGGTCCTGCACTTTTTCCTGATTTCATATTATCAATGGCTAGCCCAACTTCTTCTTGACTAATTTTAGACTCCAATATCTCCCTGTTTTCATTTGGAATACACGGTATAGATAGTTCGTTCAAAAACCCATTTAGTTTTGTTAAATCAAATTCATTTTTAGTATCATATAATTTTTCATAGTAATCTCTAAAGGCTCTGTTAATTTCTAAAGGATCTATAACTACCTGTCCGTTACTTATAATACTAGTAATTGGTGTTTTAATTTCTAATTGTTTAATCTGCCATGCCAATAATTTTCCTGATTTTTCACCTTGTTCATAAAAAGATTGTTTCAATCTTAGAAGACTCGAGGCAGCTCTATTCGCTGATTTTTTGTCGTATTCAGCTCTCAAAATCAGTAATTCATTCTCCAACCTTGGATCACTTCCTGCATACACTTTTTCCTGAAGACTTTTCATTTATGTTCCAATTTAGCTCTCTCCTCTCGAGTCTTCTTAGATTTTGATCCTGTATAACTAATAATATGTCCCCTAATAAAAGCTTTGAAAGCTTCCCACTTTACACATGCTGATGTTTGTGTAGTATTGATGTCAAAGTACTCGTCTATCTGTTTTTCTATATACTTGACAAATTCCTCATCCTGAAGCCATTTATGCTGAAATTGCCATCTACCTGATCCCTTTGTCAATTTTTATCTACATATATTAGACAACAGGGTGCATGATCAGAGATCACGATGTTATCATAAAAGCAGTTTTGAATCTTGGATCTTAATTCTGTGGAAATCAAAAAATAATCAATACGTGAGAATGTCTTGTAGGTACTGGAATAACAAGAATAGGCTTTAACTTGTGGTTTCATTTCTCTCCATATATCTAACAATCTCAATTCTTTCATAAAATGATTAATAGTCATCCTACATCCATTGTGCGTACAATCCAGTCCTGTTGATCTATCTATACCTGGATTCAATGTACAATTAAAATCCCCTGCTATTATATGTTGCCCTGTAAGTGATGATAAAATAAGAAATAAATTAGCAAAGAACTTTTGATCATCTATATTGGGACCATATAAGTTCACAAGATTTATATTTTCTAATAGCAAAGAACCTTGAATGATTACATATCTTCCAAATTTGTCTCCAATTACATTTTTCACTTGAAAAGGGACTGATTTATGTATGAGAGTCATAACTCCCCTGGCCCGGGATGAAAATGATGAGGTGAATACACTTCCTTGCCATCTACTCCTAATTCTTTTTATATCCTCCTCTATTAGATGAGTTTCTTGTAAAAACACAATTTTTGAACCCATGTCTTTTATTTTATTCATAACTTGTTTAAGTTTTTTTAAATTTTGTAGACCTCTGCAATTCCATGAAGTTAAATTAAGATTAACACTTTGGTTTATGATCAATAGAGAGTTTGGGATTACCTTGCAGTGTAAACATGCTCATACAGAGAAGCAAAAACATGAGTGGTTGAACATTCATCCTACAAACTACACACAAACAAATTCCCCCTTCCCACACTTGTGGCGAACCCCCAAAATCAAAAGAAAAATTCCGTCTCCCGATATAGCCATCGACCGTTCCACACCCACGGGGAACAGCCTAAGCCACTCCTTCTTCATTCTCCCAATCACCCTAACTCTACTGCTTTTAATGACGTAACATTAACTCTCCTCTGTAGTTTTCCAACTTAACTCCAAAATTTTTAACAACTTTGTACATCATAGTTTTTTTTTGTTTGTTTTGTTTTTGTTTTTTTTAATATATAATACAATCTATATTTTGTAAACTTGCTGTTTACTTCAAGTCAGTCAGATGCCTGTGCAAATGCTTAATTATTCTACCTTATATTTTGTTCATGCTTAGCTCCCACCAGTCTCTTCTTCTTCTTTGATCTTCTTGATGAACTCCTGCGCCTCCTCTGGGGTCTTGAAGATGTGGGTTCTGCCCTCATACGTGGTCAACAGTCTCGCAGGATAGATTACACCATGACGAATCCCAAGGTTGCGCAGCTCCTTACGTATGGGATCAAACTGCTTCCTCAATTGTTGGATTCCTGTGGCCAAATCTGGGTAGAACCGCACCTGCTGATCCTGGTGTTTAATCTCTCCTTTAGCTCGTGCAGCGTTGAAGATCTTCATCCTGTCTCTGTTGCTAAGAAACTTCATAATTAAGGTCCTCGGCGGTCCCTTATCTCTCCGTGGGCCAATACAATGTGCTTTTTCCAGAACCACTGCTAATTGCAACTTCTCGCTGCCCAGCACCTCCGGAATCCACTTTTCCAGAAAGGAATATACGTCCCGACCTTCTGATTCCTCTGCAAGACCCACCAGCCTCAAGTTATTCTGTCTCGACCGAGATTCCAAATCCAAAATATTATCTTCTAGACATTTATTTTTTTTTTCCAAAGTGCGCACCTTTAATTGAAGACGGGTGACGTCATCTTCAGCACTAGCGAGACGGAGCTCCATCTGCGCCGTTCGTTCTACACAGTCACCCAATTCCTTTCTTATTCCTTCCAACGCTGTCATAATCCCATCAAATCTAGAGGAAAAGTCCGCTCTCATTGAACTCATGGCAGCCATCAGCGCATCTGCGCCGCTCCCCGCAGATATCGCACCGTTGCCAGCCTCCTCCGCCATATATGGAGTTTTGTTTGCTGCGTCACAGACCTGAAAGTCCGTTAATTTGGACTGTTTCGGCGGCTCGCTTTTTCCTTTACCTGGTTTTCCAGCCTTAGGCTTCGCCGACATATCCTCGCCCAAACGCTGGGATACGTTCTGTCCCAAATGAGAGAGTTATTTGCCGATTTTTTTCTCCAGGAGCAGAGCAGAGTGAAACACGTCCGTCTTACGTGGCAGCCATAACCGGAAGTCAACACAAGAACTTTTTGTTCTAGAGATAACACAAAGACTTTAAACTTGGGAGATAATGATAACACAGGAACTTTAACCTGAGGAGATATTGACAACATAGAAACTTTAACCTCAAGAGATAATGACAACACAGGTACTTTAACCTCAGGAGGCAATGACAACACAGAGGCTTTAACCTCAGGAGATATTGACAACACAGGAGCTTGAATCTCAGGAGATAATGACAAAATAGACATTTTAAACTCGGGAGAAAACAACATGGGAACTCTTTGCTCTGGAGAAAATAATATAGGAGCCTGTTGCTCTGAAGAAAACAAAGTAGGAGCCTCTTGCTCAGAAGAACACAAAGTAAGAGCCTTTTTTTCTGGGGAAAATAAAGTAGGAGCTCTTTGCTCTGGGGAAAACAATATAGGAGCTCTTTGATCTGGGGAAAACAATATAGGAGCTCTTTGCTCTGTGGATAACAACACAGGAGTTTCTTGCTCTGGAGATAACTTTTTAAACTCAGGAGGTGACAACATAGAACCTTTAAACTAAGGAGATGACAACACAGAACCTTTAAACTCAGGAGGTGGCTACATAAAACCTTTAAACCCAGGAGGTGACAACAAAAAACCTTTAAACTCAGGAGGTGACAACATAAAACCTTTAAACTCGGGAGGTGACAGCATAAACCCTTTAAACTCAGGGGGTGACAACAAAAAACTTTGAAACTCAGGAGGTGACAATGTAGAACCCTAAAACTCAGGAGATGACAACATAGAACCATGAGACTCTGGAGATGACATGGGAGCTTTTTTGTTTTGGAGAAAACAACACAGGAGTTTTTTGCTCTGGAGATAACAGCATAAAAGTTTTAAACTAAGGAGATTAGGTATGACTGTGAGAGTGAATGGTTGTCTGTCTCTCTGTGTTGGCCCTGCCATGGACTGGAAGGAAGGGAAGTGGAAGAAGATGCATGCAAGCAGATAACATAGGAACCCCTTGCTCAAAAGAAAACAATATGGGGGTTTTAACCTGTTGCACTCCTGTGTACCGCGGACGGGCATGTCTCTGCGTCCTAGAGCGCACGAGGGTGCTCTCGTGTGCTCTAGGACGCACGAGGACGCTGCGCCAAGAGCTCACTGAAAAAAAAAGCTGCATTTCCGTTCTTCCACTACAGACAGCCACAAACAGATCAGATATGATTGACCTCTCATTCGACTAATAAGAGCCTTGAATTGGGTTTCTGAAACCTTGAAGAACCAATGACTGAAAACCTAGCAAGAAGGATCCGCCTGCCAACGCTGTGAATGCAGCGAGCCAATTGAAGCACAAAAGTTCGCAAGCTGTTTTGTGTAAGGCTGGGTGAAGACAGACTGCTGCAGCAGATGAAAAAAAGGACCCGCAGGAAGAACCTGCCACAGACCCAGCAGCACGGAGACCACCCACAAGTGCGACCTGTGTGACAGGGACTGCCATTCGTGCATCGGCCTGTTCAGCCACAGGCGGTGCTTTTTTTTTTATTCCAGCAGAATAGACGTTTAGGATTCTCTTCCATGGTCATCATAGACCGACGGAGGCCGACGACGAAGGTCGTAAATCATTCGCCAAAACCGCAATCATGGAAGCGCAAAACCACAATAATGGAATTATGTTTTGACCGGGTCGCGAGACCAGAACCATGAGTCCGTAAGAAGGGACCAGCGTCGCGTTCGTCTGACAATGAGCAAGAGAAGTTCACCAAGACACTGCTGCTGTGAAGAGGTAAGTGTTATAAGCTACATTATTCTTTATCCCTGAAAATTGTAATCTAAAATGACTTTTGACTGATCGGTAAATTACAACTGTGCAGCGTACGAAGTCCGAAGTCCGTGCGTCGCGGTACACGGTTCATGCGCCGCGTCCGGACCGTGAAGGCCCCCCCCCCCCCGCTACTCTTCTGTAGCGAGGGGGGTGGAAGCCGCGGTGACTGCTCCGCGGTCGCCACATCGCCACATGGCGTGTGTGGACACAGCCCTGAGTGTCACCTTTCATTAGAGCCCAAGATGAAGCTTCTATATTGAATCATTCAAAAGTTACAGACGTTTTTCCAAACTCCAAGTATTTGTATCCAAAAAACCACCCAGGCCAAATTTATTTTCTTCAAGTTCAGTATGTTTAGATGACTGTAACTCAGTGGCCGGAGCACTTAGAGAGATTATGACTGTTTTGCCAAAAAATTCAAAGTGTTTTCTTTTAAATGAGACCAACCCCATGAAGATGCTGCAAAGGGTTGAAGAACAGCTTTCGATTTACTTTGGGCACATTATTTTTTGGCGTTTTTAGGGAAATTGACAGGAGTGCAAGGGGTTAAACTCAGGAGATGACATTGGAGCCTTTTGCTCAGGGGAAAACAGCATTGGAGTTTTAAACCCAGGAGAAGGCATAGGGGCTTTTTGCTCTGGAGACCACAAAGGAGCTTTTTGCTCTGGCGACAACAACATAGGAGTTTTTAGCTCTGGAGATACCAACATAGGAACTCTTAGTTCTGGAAATAACAATTTAGGAGCTTTCTGCTCAGGGGACAATAACACAGGAGTTCTTAGTTCTGGAGAAATCCACACAGGAGTTTCTAGTTCTGGAGATCGTACCTGAGGGGCCTTCGGCACAGGGGTTAACAGCAGCAGAGAAGCGGCAACCCAGGCGGCGAAGGTTGGGCAGACTGCTCAGACAGCCCAGGTGGAGCGGACTCTTCGAACGGTCCAGGTGGAGCAGACTGCTGGGACAAACCAGGTGGAGCAGACTGCTCAGTCAAACAAGGTGGAGTGGACTTCTCAGATGATGGCGGAGGCCTGGTGTACACCTCGGAGACAGCTGGAGCTGTGGCATGCACCGCCATCCCTGATGCAGGCTCCTTGAACGTGGAGGGGGAAACACAGGTTGGTGCCATGTCTAAAAAAATGAACCAGAATTAGTGATAATAAAAAGTGAAAGCAAATTTTAAGAACATGTCATAGGACTGAGCACAGTTAGTATGGGGATCAGACCCTTAATTTATTTCTGAATATTTTCTGTATTTTTTCCAGCCTTGTGATATTTTCCTGTGTTCTGATTCCTATGATTCATCACTCTGTCTGTCATTTATGCTTCAGTATTGTTATTATGTTGTCAATTTATGTTGTTTGCCTTTTCATGTGACATGGCCATTATTCCTTCTCTCCAGACTTCCCCACTTTATTTGCTTACTGCCTGCTCTCCTAGTTACCCGCAGCTGCGAATACTCTGTAATTAGGTCACCAGTCCGCTCCTGTTCCCCACACCTGCTACTCATTGTGCTTCCCACTATTTAAGCCTGCATGTTCATTTTGTCCTTGCGGGTTTACTGGTTCAACTCCTCATCATTCTACTTGTACCAGCCTCTGAAGTGTTTTTCTTCTCCTGATTGCTCTCAACCACTGCTGAGCAAAAAGAACATAAAGGCTCGTCTCAGTTTTGACAGGAAACATCTTGATCCCCAAGACTTTTGGGAAAATACTCTGTGGACTGATGAGACAAAAGTTGAACTTTTTGGAAGGTGTGTGTCCCATTACATTCGGTGTAAAAGTAACACAGCATTTCAGAAATGGAACATCATATAACAGTAAAGTATGGTGGTGATAGTGTGATGATCTGGGGCTGTTTTGCTGCTTCAGGACCTGGAAGACTTGCTGTGGTAAATGGAACCATGAATTCTGCCATCTACCAAAAAATCCTGAAGGAGAATGTCCGGCCATCTGTTTGTGACCTCAAGCTGAAGCGCACTTGGGTTCTGCAGCAGGGCAATGATCCAAAACACACCAGCAAGTCCACCTCTGAATGCCTTAAGAAAAACAAAATGAAGACTTTGGAGTGGCCTAGTCAATGTCCTGACCTGAATCTGATTGAGGTGCTGTGGCATGACCTTAAAAAGGTGGTTTATGCTTGAAAACCCTCCAGTGTGGCTGGATTACAACAATTCTGCAAAGATGAGTGGGCCAAAATTCCTCCACAGCGCTGTAAAAGACTCATTGCCAGTTATTGCAAACACTTGATTGCAGTTGTTGCTGCTAAGGGAGGCCCAACCAGTTATTAGGTTTAGGGGGCAATCACTTTTTCACACAGGGCCATGTAGGTTTGGATTTTGTTCCCCCTTAATAATAAACACCTTCATTTAAAAACTGCATTTTGTGTTTACTTGTGTTATCTTTGTGCTATATTTAAATTTGTTACATTTAAGTGTGACAAACATACAAAAATATGAGAAATCAGGAATGGGGGAAACACTTTTTCACACCACTGTAGGCTGTAATGATAACTGCTGTCAGTTCACTGGGTAAGTAGAAGGGTCTGCATTTCACAGTAAGGAATTCCACATCTTATGAACAAAACATGGAAAGAGTGCTTACATCACAGCCCCATGTGATATTAGTGTAAATGGCCAGCCCTCCCCCAGAGCTTATTA
Organism: Pholidichthys leucotaenia; assembly: GCA_020510985.1. Classification (NCBI taxonomy): domain Eukaryota; kingdom Metazoa; phylum Chordata; class Actinopteri; order Cichliformes; family Pholidichthyidae; genus Pholidichthys; species Pholidichthys leucotaenia. Next base: position 309,605,923 of record CM035837.1, on the reverse strand, counting down.
GGGCCTGAGCCACTGACAACGTCAGTCGGCGAAAGCCCTATTGTATCTGCTTGCGTTTCTTTATTTTTTTTCTATATTATTCTGCCTAAATGATCGAATTTTTCACCCTCTGAACGTTAACCAAAACGCGATTTTTTTTGGCAAACCCCTCAGACCCGGCCAAAAATTCGATAAACTGGAAAACATATGTGCCCCCCCACCCCTCATTTTTGTGGGTGGGGCCAAACGTGCAAGGTCTATGGAGACTGGAGACCAGAAACTTTGCCGTAGACACATCAAATTTGGGTGAGGTGTGAGTCACCTCAAGACATGCAAAAAACATCATTGTGGCCCATAACCACCGCCAACAGGAAGGCCGCCATCTTGCCTCAAAGTCGCCCCACCTCCAATTCGGGAAAAAAATCACACCTCGCATTTGAACGCACTTGTCCTAGGGACCTGATCCAATTGAGCTCATTTTTGCATGGCGGCATCTATAGGCATTGGCCATTAAAAATTCTATAAATTAAGTCAAAATCTCAAAAGGCGTGGCCAGGGCGCCATGGCGAAGTTTGACTCCTCCCCTTACAAATTCAACCAGCTGTAACTCGCGCAAAACTTGTCCGATGTCCACAAAACTTTCCATGAAGGAAAATAGTGCCACCCCGGACACAATGACATCAAAATACCTGACAAAAGATATAGCGCCACATAGTGGTTAACGAAAGAATTGCTGAAAACTGTTTTATTTATTACTCACACACGGCTGGCCAGAATGATGTGAAATTTTCAGCCCCCCCACCCCTCATTTTTGTGGGTGGGGCCAAACGTGCAAGGTCTATGGAGACTGGAGACCAGAAACTTTGCTGTAGACACATCAAATTTGGGTGAGGTGTGAGTCACCTCAAGACATGCAAAAAACATCATTGTGGCCCATAACCACCGCCAACAGGAAGGCCGCCATCTTGCCTCAAAGTCGCCCCACCTCCAATTCGGGAAAAAAGTCACACCTCGCATTTGAACGCACTTGTTCTAGGGACCTGATCCAATTGAGCTCATTTTTGCATGGCGGCATCTATAGGCATTGGCCATTAAAAATTATATAAATTAAGTCAAAATCTCAAAAGGCGTGGCCAGGGCGCCATGGCGAAGTTTGACTCCTCCCCTTACAAATTCAACCAGCTGTAACTCGCGCAAAACTTGTCCGATGTCCACAAAACTTTCCATGAAGGAAAATAGTGCCACCCCGGACACAATGACATCAAAATACCTGACAAAAGATATAGCGCCACATAGTGGTTAACGAAAGAATTGCTGAAAACTGTTTTATTTATTACTCATGCACGGCTGGCCAGAATGATGTGAAATTTTCAGAGATTCATCAGAACACAGCCATGATCATAACTGAACATCAACGTTAGTATGACATCATACGTGTTACCATGGACACGCCCTTCTCGCCATTCAATCCATGAGCTTATGGGGAGGGGTGGGAAGGTCTTGGAGGTCTAAATTTTTCAACATATGTTGAGGTCACTGTCATATGTAGTCCAATATGGGTGGACAACACATAACTTACAGGGAAGTGTTGCCATGGCAACATGGCGACGGTTGACTACACGCCATGAAATTTCGGAAAGTTGTATCTTGGACAAACTTTTTCTGCCTTCCACTAAATTTTCAAAAATGGATAATAATCCCACCCTGAACATTCCTATATAAAATAACAAAAGTTTTAGCGCCGCCTAGTGGTAACAACATTAGACCCTTGTAAATTGGACATACTTTGCACGATTTGCAACAAATTTTATAAGATCAATATTCTCCCTTCCCGAACTCGTCTATATACAAATAATAATCAACACTCATAGTGCCCCCTAATGATTAAAGGAAGAATTACTGACGAGCAAAACTTGTCCGATGTCCACAAAACTTTCAATGAAGGAAAATAGTGTCACCCCGGACGCAATGACATCAAAATACCTGACAAAAGATATAGCGCCACATAGTGGTTAATGAAAGAATTGCTGAAAACTGTTTTATTTATTACTCGCGCACGGCTGGCCAGAATGACGTGAAATTTACAGAGATTCATCAGAACACAGCCATGATCATAACTGAACATCAACGTTAGTATTACATCATAGTGTTACCATGGACACGCCCTTCTCACCATTCAATCCATGAGCTTTTGGGGAGGGGTGGGAAGGTCTTGGAGGTCTAAATTTTTCAACATATGTTGAGGTCACTGTCATATGTAGTCCAATATGGGTGGACAACACATAACTTACAGGGAAGTGTTGCCATGGCAACATGGCGACGGTTGACTACACACCATGAAATTTCGGAAAGTTGTATCTTGGACAAACTTTTTCTGATTTCCACCAAATTTTCAAAAATGGATAATAATCCCACCCTGAACATTCCTATATAAAATAACAAAAGTTTTAGCGCCGCCTAGTGGTAACAACATTAGACCCTTGTAAATTGGACATACTTTGCACGATTTGCAACAAATTTTATAAGATCAATATTCTCCCTTCCCCAAACTCATCTATATACAATCAGAACACAGCCATGATCATAACTGAACCTCAACGTTAGTATTACATCATACGTGTTACCATGGACACGCCCTTCTCGCCATTCAATCCATGAGCTTATGGGGAGGGGTGGGAAGGTCTTGGAGGTCTAAATTTTTCAACATATGTTGAGGTCACTGTCATATGTAGTCCAATATGGGGGGACAACACATAACTTACAGGGAAGTGTTGCCATGGCAACATGGCGACGGTTGACTACACGCCATGAAATTTCGGAAAGTTGTATCTTGGACAAACTTTTTCTGATTTCCACCAAATTTTCAAAAATGGATAATAATCCCACCCTGAACATTCCTATATAAAATAACAAAAGTTTTAGCGCCGCCTAGTGGTAACAACATTAGACCCTTGTAAATTGGACATACTTTGCACGATTTGCAACAAATTTTATAAGATCAATATTCTCCCTTCCCCAAACTCGTCTATATACAAATAATAATCAACACTCATAGCGCCCCCTAATGATTAAAGGAAGAATTACTGACGAGCAAAACTTGTCCGATGTCCACAAAACTTTCCATGAAGGAAAATAGTGCCACCCCGGACGCAATGACATCAAAATACCTGACAATAGATATAGCGCCACATAGTGGTTAACGAAAGAATTGCTGAAAACTGTTTTATTTATTACTCATGCACGGCTGGCCAGAATGATGTGAAATTTTCAGAGATTCATCAGAACACAGCCATGATCATAACTGAACATCAACGTTAGTATGACATCATACGTGTTACCATGGACACGCCCTTCTCGCCATTCAATCCATGAGCTTATGGGGAGGGGTGGGAAGGTCTTGGAGGTCTAAATTTTTCAACATATGTTGAGGTCACTGTCATATGTAGTCCAATATGGGTGGACAACACATAACTTACAGGGAAGTGTTGCCATGGCAACATGGCGACGGTTGACTACACGCCATGAAATTTCGGAAAGTTGTATCTTGGACAAACTTTTTCTGCCTTCCACTAAATTTTCAAAAATGGATAATAATCCCACCCTGAACATTCCTATATAAAATAACAAAAGTTTTAGCGCCGCCTAGTGGTAACAACATTAGACCCTTGTAAATTGGACATACTTTGCACGATTTGCAACAAATTTTATAAGATCAATATTCTCCCTTCCCGAACTCGTCTATATACAAATAATAATCAACACTCATAGTGCCCCCTAATGATTAAAGGAAGAATTACTGACGAGCAAAACTTGTCCGATGTCCACAAAACTTTCAATGAAGGAAAATAGTGTCACCCCGGACGCAATGACATCAAAATACCTGACAAAAGATATAGCGCCACATAGTGGTTAATGAAAGAATTGCTGAAAACTGTTTTATTTATTACTCGCGCACGGCTGGCCAGAATGACGTGAAATTTACAGAGATTCATCAGAACACAGCCATGATCATAACTGAACATCAACGTTAGTATTACATCATAGTGTTACCATGGACACGCCCTTCTCACCATTCAATCCATGAGCTTATGGGGAGGGGTGGGAAGGTCTTGGAGGTCTAAATTTTTCAACATATGTTGAGGTCACTGTCATATGTAGTCCAATATGGGTGGACAACACATAACTTACAGGGAAGTGTTGCCATGGCAACATGGCGACGGTTGACTACACACCATGAAATTTCGGAAAGTTGTATCTTGGACAAACTTTTTCTGATTTCCACCAAATTTTCAAAAATGGATAATAATCCCACCCTGAACATTCCTATATAAAATAACAAAAGTTTTAGCGCCGCCTAGTGGTAACAACATTAGACCCTTGTAAATTGGACATACTTTGCACGATTTGCAACAAATTTTATAAGATCAATATTCTCCCTTCCCCAAACTCATCTATATACAATCAGAACACAGCCATAATCATAACTGAACCTCAACGTTAGTATTACATCATACGTGTTACCATGGACACGCCCTTCTCGCCATTCAATCCATGAGCTTATGGGGAGGGGTGGGAAGGTCTTGGAGGTCTAAATTTTTCAACATATGTTGAGGTCACTGTCATATGTAGTCCAATATGGGGGGACAACACATAACTTACAGGGAAGTGTTGCCATGGCAACATGGCGACGGTTGACTACACGCCATGAAATTTCGGAAAGTTGTATCTTGGACAAACTTTTTCTGATTTCCACCAAATTTTCAAAAATGGATAATAATCCCACCCTGAACATTCCTATATAAAATAACAAAAGTTTTAGCGCCGCCTAGTGGTAACAACATTAGACCCTTGTAAATTGGACATACTTTGCACGATTTGCAACAAATTTTATAAGATCAATATTCTCCCTTCCCCAAACTCGTCTATATACAAATAATAATCAACACTCATAGCACCCCCTAATGATTAAAGGAAGAATTACTGACGAGCAAAACTTGTCCGATGTCCACAAAACTTTCCATGAAGGAAAATAGTGCCACCCCGGACGCAATGACATCAAAATACCTGACAATAGATATAGCGCCACATAGTGGTTAACGAAAGAATTGCTGAAAACTGTTTTATTTATTAATCAAGCGTGGCTGGCCAGAATGACGTTAAATTTTCTGAGTTTCATCAGAACACAGCCATGATCATAACTGAACATCAATGTTAGTATGACATCAAACATGTTACCATGGACATGCCATGACAAAAGGGATAATGCCACTTACTGCTCACAGGAAGATCTGAGCCAAATGGTTTACTTTATTATGCATGCAGCCGTTGCAGTGATGACGGCACATTTTCCAAGCCAGCGAGGGACTATGGACGCTGGGTTTCGCGGGCGTGCGGGGGGCGAAGGCCCGTTTACACCTGCTTGCAGGTTTAATTTGAAATTGATACCACTCTGTTCTCTCTATGAAGTGTTAGCCAGGTTAGCGCTCTTCCAGAATCTGTGATTTTCTCTGTCAGCCACATCTCCGTAAACCTGAAGACACAGCAGTATCGTATTTTATTTATTTTGCATCAATCTCCACAGGCAGATGTGATCCATTTTAGAGTCCAAAGAGTGAACTATAGAACAGAGGGAACAGTCAGTCTGCTGGGGTTAGCCCATAGCCTAGCGCTAACCAATGGTGCCTCCTCCCCGCTTCCGCGATGGCTTTCATGCTGAGCAGATTCATTCCCCATGGTGGCTTCTCTTTGCAGCGAGTTCTAATGTCTAGTAAAACAGTGAGGTTGTCAACATACTTTTCCCCATGTGCTGTGGAGCATGGGGATGAAACTACCTTTTGCATTGAAAAATGCCGCTGCTGACATGATTACGCGAAAACCCAAGAGCAGACAATAGACTCAATTAGAATCACAATGATCTTTATTGATAATGTGGATGTGTGTGGAAGTGTGTGCATGCAGAGCGGGAGAGGTCTGGCAACCTTGCAGAGAGAGGGAAGAAGAGAATATGAGCTTCTCTGCAACAATAGACTGAATTGGCTGAATAATTAATAATCTTACGGAGCAGGGGAAGTAGCAGAAGCACAAAGAAACAGCTCTGTCCTTTTCCAGGTTACCAGGGTCCTGCTGAGGTGGAGACGTGCCCATGCTGATAATTACAGTGCTGGGTGCAGGTGAAAACCTCCGCTTAGGGGGAAAGAGAAGAGAGTTAGTCTGGGGAAGTGGAAGCACTTACTGAGCTCGGAGAGAGGGAGGGATCTCTGGCACACGGGCTGAGATCTGGTCCGCCGCCTGGAGCTGGGGAAGGTCCACTTGGAGGTTGGTCCACCTGTGCACAGGGAAGAGAAGCAGGAGAAGGCAGGAGAGGAAGGTGATTAAATCCAGTAGAGGCAGCTTACAGTTGAGTTGGGGAGACGAAACTCTCAGATGATGAGGTGCAGATAACTTGGATGAAAGGGAGGCGAAACTCCCTGCTGAAGAGAAGGGTAAACTCGAGTTGAGGAGTTCTTTCACCCTGTTGAAGCATTGACGTCTCCGTGCAGGAGTGCAGGGCTCCACTCCTAATAAAGGCAGCCTAATTAGTAGGAGCAGGTGTGGATGCAACCGCAGCTGTGGAAGATAATTAGTTAACAGGGAAAACACACAACACGGATCACCACAGCTGCAAGCTTCAGTTGCGCTGTGATGCTGGTACATTCCTACAAGTAGTACTTGTTACCAAGCCAGCTTCAAGATGCATTAGTGCCACCAACTGGACTGAAGTGTAGACAGAAGATAATGTAGGAAAATAACAGGAAGTGCTGTGAGGATGTTAATTTTAAATAATTGGACTACATTAATCGAAAAAGTTTGTAGTTTCAGCAAGTGGCCATGGACAGCAGTCCTTGGCTTGCTTGCCCACACCCACAGGGTGCTGTGAAGTGAAGGAGGTTCTCACCACTGTCTAGCCCAGGGGTGGGCAGTGAGGGCCATTCCACTGCAGGTTTTTTGTTCCACCCAGTCTCTTCAGCAGGTGTGTGCTCTGACCAGCTTCAAGGATTGCTAATCATTGAAAACACCTGCTGAAGAGACTGGGTGGAACAGAAAACCTGCAGTAGAATGGCCCTCCATGGCACATGATTGCCCACCCCTGGTCTAGCCTATGGGTGAAAAGAGGGCGAAGTGCGTAAGCCCCGCCTGACAGCACATAGCCTGTTCTGCACCAAGACCCTGGCATGCCTCTTTCACACAGAAACTGGGGCCTTTGGCCTCAGTCTACGTTGCTAGGGATCTTGGAAGAGCTCTGATCCCCAGACATTTGGTGCACAGGCCCATCAGAGTGTGAAAAAGGCCCTGGCATCAACCAACCAGAGTTCCTGCTATGGGTAAATAGCACTGGGCAGGCTGAGCCTATGATTCCTGGCAGATGACCATCCTACAAGAGATATACTCCAAGAAGAACCCAGGAAGAAGGCTTCTCATTAGCCCTGACAGGCAAGCTGTTCTAGGACAGGTCAAGTCGGGGTGGCAGTGTGGCCGGCAGTGGCTCAGGAAGTAGAGCGGGTCGTCTAATAACCAGACGGTTGGTGGTTCGAATCCCAGTCTCCCCAAACATCCTGCCGTTGTGTTCCTGGGGAAGACACTTTACCCACCTTGCCTCCAGTGTCTATGACACTGGGCATGAATGTGTATAAATGTTCGGTTGTGGTCAGAGAGGCCGTTGGCACAGATTGGCAACATACGTTTCTGTCAGTCTGCCCCAGGGCAGCTGTGGCTACAGTCATAGCTTACCACTATCAGTGTCTGTGGAGTGAATGAATAATGTATCCATTGTAAAGCATCTTTGAGTGTCTATGAAAACTGCTATATAAATCTGATGCATTATTATTATTAGGCCTCTGCAAATGAACCTCAACTTTAAAGGGTGTGATTAATACTGCACACATTCACCTCACCTGAATTACCCTCTACTGAGGCTGGAAGGCCACACCACCATCCCCCTCCTTATCCCCCCCTCCAACTCCAAACAAACCTCATCTAGTCCGACATCTGCAATTGCTGTGGTTGGGTTTGCCAATCTCATATTGGACAAGGTAGCTGCAAGTCACCTAGCAAATAATGCTTGTGACTACTGTGCCTTCAACAGTCTTCATTTTCAAAGTCAAGCAAAGAAAAGGATGAATCAAAAAAGTTAACATGTTAATATTCCCAGCCATTATACCCATTATAATGTCCACTGAATTTTTAATGCTTGACATCTTAAAAAAGTTAAGTTGACAGATACCTGAACAACTAAAAACCTAGTCATTTCGATTGTATTTGCACAAATTATTCATGCTATGTTCACTGAGGTCTGTATTATGCAGGAGGAGAATGATGTTACAACACTATAATTTCAACTGTTAGTTTTTAATTCAGTTAGTGTCACTCTAAGGGAAATTAGTTTGTTGGTGGTTACCAAGCAAATGGTATTCTAAGTAGATGCCACTAAAATCTACTTTTTATGCAATAAGATAAATGCAATGCATTTAAAGGTGCACATTGATACCCCTTTTACACAGGGGTGGAGATCATTGAGAGATCGCTGAGAGATCTGGACAGTTTATCTATCAAGGATCTCCAGTAATCTCCACAGTTGCCACGGTCTCCTCAAAGTTTCGACTCAGTCCAAAACACACAAAGATCTGTCAAACAATCCCAAAGGTCAAAAATTGGCCCAATCTCTCAATGATATCTGTGCTGTGTAAGGGCAGGATGCGCAGCCCTTAGCAGGCTGCGCATCCTGTGGACCATATATAGTGAATCACAAGTGAGTGTTAATGCAAAAGTAAAGTTACTTTTAAAGGCTAAAGAACACTGTGAATATCACCTTGCATGCAGCCTTGTAGCACAAAAATGTTCAGCCCAGTCACACAAACATGTACAGAAAAAGCACATCCACCCACCCTTGCAAAACGTGAAGACAAAAAAAGTTGCGGAAATAGCACCTGGCAATGGTTTTGACAACAAGTGCATGCAGCAGGGTGGAAGAGAAGAGCAGTGTGAGATAAGTTTTAATAAAAAGGCTTAATGTCAGAAGTACGCCACCTTAACCATGCCCCTAGCCTTAGTTGCATAAAAATGTGTTTTGAATTCCAAAAGAAAGTGAAATGAAAGGCAGAAGTGAAGGTAGACAGAACTACATGCAAACTCAGGCTTGTTGGATGACACCACAGTTTTTAATATCACCAACCGGGACAGTCACACACACGTGTGTAACCTTCAGACAAACTTGGACAAGTTGACAGAGATAGTGTCCTGTAGAGTGAGCACATCAGTTACATGCTTGGCCATGATACCAGGTTGAAATGTATGAATAACACACTTGTTTGTTAAGCCATTTGGCATGTTATCTGAACACATTTGACTTTTTGTGTGCAGTTCCACAAGACTGCTTTTCAGCAGGAATGAAGAGCTAGGTATAGTTAAATTTAGGGAAAATGTTTTTTGTGAATAAATTAAAAAATGAAGCTCATTGGCATTACAGCTTTAATGTGTCAAACAGAGTGTTCCCCCTACCCTTTAACTCTAGTCATTCCAACCTTAACCACCAAAAAGTATGTCTATCACAAAAATGGACTGGAAACGTGATTTGGACATAATAGCACCAACTGGATTTAAGTTCCTGTTTCCTCCATAGGAGCACAGTTTGTACAGTAATTCCTCCCTTCTCTGCATGTGGCTCTGAGTGTTTTTGAAATGGTAAAACAGTGAAGTTGCTGTAAATCACAGCAAAGATGCTTAAAATGCCTTCACACAACATACAAAATCACCTTAAACGTGGCATGCTATTTGTATACATTTCCATTATATCCCAAGCACATGTAAAAAACAAGGCCAACTCATTGAATTCTACTAAAAAAATTTGTGACATCAACAAAGTATTATCATTAAAGCCCCAGGACTTATTGTACAGATCAGTAGATGCACCACATGCAATCTTTATTTAACACGTGCTATTGTAACCAGGCTGCTCTGCAGTCTGATCATCGCCTTTCTGAGCCAAAACTGGCTGGCTCACTCTGTCACCCCAGTCTGTTGGAGGCCCGATGGTGATGAATGTCTTTTCCGTTTTGTGAAGTCCCCTTTACTGCTATGGCATGCCAAGCAGAATGAAAAACAGATTAAAGAGGCAGGAAACCAACACAGAGAGGATGTTTGGCTGTTGGCTATTGAGTTATCAGCCCTTTTCACACCTAATGAAACAACTTTCAGCACTGCAGCTTATTAAATATCCCCCAGTCACTGGGCAGAGCTGCAGAGTTGCCAGGCCCTGAGAAAGCTACATTAGATTTTAATTAAAAACAAACAAATTACCCACAGCTCAGTGTATCCAGGAAATTTAACTCCATCCAAACACGACTCAACTTTTAACTGTGGAGCTATTCCTGGGAGGTCTACAGGTAAACAAAAAAAAATCTCTTAATGCAGAGTGGGGAGTTAACACATCAAAACACTTTTATACTGTAGATCAAAAACATGCAAATGCCATGAAAAAGATGATGGGGAGACCGGGCTCAAACATGAACAAATACTTCCTGGGAGGCTAGAAAATCATTGGCTGATTTATTATTTGATAATCAACTTTATCTCTTTAACCTTCTCTGTTGACACTTCAGTGTATCCACAATGAGTCTGAAAATAATGCCAAAAGGAGATTAATGATAATTTCACCCACCTTTGTTCACAGTTGATCAGATTTTTTATTAGAAGGTAAAAATACTCTTTTAGGTGTAAATTTCTCTAAGATCTTTACAGAATCATCTTCAAAACAGAAATATAAGTCTACACACTATTCCTCTGTTCATAGCCTCATTCAAACTGTAGATCCAGAGTTTCTCACTCATTTACTAGTGTATAATTTGTGAGATTCCAGCCTCACCAAAGTAAATACAAGTGGATTTAACAAGTCCGACAACTAATACATAAATGATAGTAAGTTCCTCACATCCATCCATCCATCCATCCATCCATCCATCCATCCATCCATCCATCCATCCATCCATCCCAACAAATCTGGGGTTCCAGGTTGTGGGGGCAGCAGTCCAAGCAGCCCAGACTGCCACCCAGTTCACATAACACCATGATCCCTATGATCTCTCCTGCAGGTAGAGAGGCCACTGGAGGGTGGACAAACGTGAATCCTTTGAGTACACTGGGTCCTTGATGTAACTTTTTTTCATAGGGATCTACTGGACCACCCTTGGTCTGACCCTTCACCCAGGACCAATTTGTCTTGGGAGACCCTACCAGGGACAAGTTTCCCCCGACAACATAGCTCCTGGGATCATTAGAAGCACACAAAACCCTCCACCAGTATAAGGTGGTGATCCACAGAGGGGAGTTCATTCACCTTCTTCCGTTTAATCCTTTTCGGGTCGCGTGGGGGGGGGGGGGGCTTGAGCCTATTCCAGCATCTTTGGGCGAGAGGCAGGGTACACCCTGGACAGATCGCCAGTCCATCGCAGGGCCAATACAGCGAGACAGACAACCGTTCACTCTCACAGTCATACTTAAGGACAATTTAGAATCCCCAGTTTGATACCAATTAACCTAACTTGCATGTTTTTGGCATGTGGGAGGAAACCGGAGAAATCCCGGAGTAAACCCACGCAGACACGGGGAGAACATGCAAACTCCACACAGATCACTGTTGGTCGGGGGCTGGGATCGAACCCAGGATCCCCCAGCCAAGGGTGAGTTGCTGTGCTGCCGCAGTGCTAACCACTGTCCAACCGTGCCACCCAAGAGGGGAGTTCTTTACCTCAAAATACACTTTCATGTACTGTCTCAAAGATGGGGACATCACTGCCTTTTGTGTTATTTTTCCCTTAAATGCTTAAATCAGTGTAATGGGATGGGTTGGGTATTTTGCTTTAGGTTTTGGGTAATCATTGATTCACAGATTGCAACTGTAACCCTCAGTCTCACAGCCGGGAGGTTGTGAGTTCAAGCCCCAGCAGGGTCATATACCAAAGACCATATAAAAATGGTACTTTCCAACCTCTAGCTTGGTGCTCAGCATAACAGAATGGGGAAAGGAAAGTTGGTTACCAAGCCACGAGAGGATGCACAAGCCAGTGTACTTCTAGTGTCAGTCCCAAGCAGTGTTGGGAGTTACTCAGTCCCTCCAGGATTTCGCGATGTTGCGATTGCATCAGTTCACGCAAAATCAGCCAATCAGTGCAGCTATTGCGTGACCTTGCAACTATGTTCAATCACTGCAACCTTCCCACAATTTTGGCCAATCCTTGTCAACTGAAGATAAGATAAGATAAGATAAGCCTTTATTAGTCCCACAATGGGGAAATTCCAGGATTGCAACAGCACAGGGATAGCAACATTCAGAGCAATAATTAAGAAGATACGGAAGATATAAATAAGAGCAGTGGATATGCATACATACACATAAATATATAAATATATATACAAAGTGCGGAGCATTGTAGCAAGATGGAATAAACAGCATGACCGTCTACTTAGTTATCCTACATAGTATGAATATGTACCCATACATATTGTCACCCTCCGTAGCGACCGATATTGTCCTAGTTGTATATACTGGAGGGGACCATTGTGTAAGTCTATTGCGTCTTTTGCATTCAATACTATTAGGTCGTCACGTTTTTTTGCTATCTCTGCGAGCAGCCCTGTTTAGGTTATACAGTCTGACAGCCGTAGGTAGGAAGGACCTGCGAAACCTCTTGGTTACGCACCTAGGATGATGTAGTCTGCTGCTAAATGAGCTCCTCAGTGCATTCAGTATGTCCTGCATGGGGTGGGACTTGGACTCCAGCAGAGATGAGAGTTTAGCCACCATCCTTCTCTCTCCTATCTCCTCCACTGGGTCAGGGCGCTGCCCCAGGACAGAGCTAGCTTTCTTGATCAGTTTGTTCAGTCTCTTCCTATCGGCTGCTGTAATGCCACTGCCCCAGCAGACCACTTCAAAAGTGATGGCTGATGCCACCACCGTGTCGTAGAATGTCTTCAGCAGCGCCCCTTGTACACCAAAAGACCTGAGCCTCCTCAGTAGGAACAGCCTGCGCTGTCCCTTCTTGTAGAGTGCGTCAGTATTGTGTGACCAGTCTAGTTTATTGTTCAGATGAACACCAAGGTACTTGTAGGATGTCACCATCTCAATGTCTGTTCCCTGTATGTTTACTGGTGCTGTGAGGGGTTGTCCTTGCCTGCAGCAGTCCACCACCAGCAACTTAGTTTTCCTCGCGTTGATCTGGAGGCAGTTCCGATGGCACCAGTCCACGAAGTCCTGGATAAGTCCTCTGTACTCAGCTTCATCTCCGTTAGAGATGAGGCTGACGATCACAGAGTCGTCAGAGAACTTCTGTAGATGGCAGTGTGTTTTGTTGTGTGAGAAGTCCGCAGTATAAAGGGTGAACAGGAAAAGAGCCAAAACCGTTCCCTGGGGGGTCCCCCGTGCTACCGATGATCGTGTCGGACACACAGTCCCGGGTTCTCACAAACTGTGGCCGGTTAGTGAGGTAGTCCAGGATCTATGATGACAGGTGCTGGTCCACCCCTGCGCACAGCAGCTTGTCCTTCAGGATCATTGGTTGGATGGTGTTGAAAGCACTGGAGAAGTCAAAGAACATGATCCTCACTGCATTCCCGGGCTTCTCCAGGTGGGACAGAGAACGGTGAAGGAGGAAGATCACTGCATCCTCCACCCCAATGCCATGCTGGTAGGCGAACTGGAGTGGATCCATCGCTGGTCCCACCAGGGGGCGGAGGTGAGCAAGGAGCAGTCTCTCCAGGGTCTTCATCATGTGGGAGGTCAGGGCCACTGGTCTGTAGCTGTTCAGGTCTTTGGGGCGGGAAGTCTTTGGTACAGGTACCACACAAGATGTTTTCCACAACTGTGGTACCCTCCCCAGCTTCAGGCTCAGGTTGAAGATGAGCTCCACAATCCCACACAGCTGATCTGCACAGGACTTGAGGAGCTTTGCGCTGATGCCGTCCGGTCCCAATGCCTTCTTCGCCTTGATCTTCCTCAGTTCCATCCTCACCTGGGTCTTATTGAGGGTCAAGTTGGGGGGCTGTGTGTTGGGAGGGGGGGGGGTGTGAAATTGATGGTGAAATTCCATCAATTTCACCAATCAAATTTGTCCCTGAGTGGCACTCAAATGCTCAGTCTAACCAGTCAAATGTGTCCCTGCACCGCGTTCACTTCCGTGTTTACAGTAAGTATTAACGGAACACATCAGCAAAGATGGAGTGTGTGATTTTAAAAAAAAAACAAAAACCTCTCACCTGCAGGGTTTCCAACACCATCCCTTCATCCATCTCCCCCAGACTGCTGGTGGACATCTCGCCATGTCTCCGTCAGGACCGCGTGTACAAAGTGCTGGGTTTGTATTGAAAAATGTCCGTCTGCCCCAAAAGCACCCCGTTGCGGGAGTGCATGTGAGGAGAGACGCCATAAAACCACATACAAAACAAGCAAATCAAACACCCACAGTGTCATGATGCTGAACATGGTTTTGGAACCATGCTCACACTTTCAGTTTATCCTGATTACTTTCTGTATGCTTCCTACCTCAGTTTGATTATTGTATTTGATTATGGTTTTGCCTGTATGATGTTATTTAGTTGCCCTCTATTTCTGTTTGTTATGAGTGGTCTTGTTATCTTAATCTTAGTTTTGTCATTAGAGTCTGATTTATTACCTCCGCCAGGCCGAAAAGGCCAGGAGGAGGTTATGTTTTTGCCGGGGTTTGTCTGTGTGTTTGTCTGTGTGTTTGTCTGTTTGTCTGTCTGTCTGTCTGTCTGTCTGTCTGTCTGTCTGTTTGTCTGTTTGTTAGCAAGATAACTCAAAAAGTCTTGGACGGATTTCCATGAAACTTTCAGGCGTTGTTGGAAATGGTACAAGGAAGAACTGATTAAATTTTGGGGGTGATCCGGTTCACCGTCTGGATACAGGAATTTTTTAAAGCATTTTTCAACACTGTGACATTCAGCCATTTTCAACATGTGCGCAGGCGCAATGGAGGGCGCTGGTCGTCATGTCTGCAACACAAACTCCGCGTTCTTCAACGTTTTAGGCACAAAAGCACGCGGAAAACACTGTTGGCCTGGGCCTGCCAGTGTGCCTGTGTTTGCGTGCAACTGCAAAACCTCACACGGCCAGCTGTCCGCCGACGGATTCTTTGGCAGAAATTCCCCGGCCAGCCATAGGAGCTGCGCATTTGGCAGAAATTCACCGGCCAGCCATAGGCGCTGCGCAAAAACGAGCTCTCTGCCGGCGAAGCTTCTAAATTCTCGTTTGCCGCGGAGCGCAACCCCAAAATAATATAATATAAAACCCACAGCAACCTGTCTACCCAATTTGCATCCGTCAGTGGAGGAGATGGACACAACAGCAACACTTCAGTTTATTACCTCCGCCAAGGAGGCAATGCTTTTACTACTGAACCACTAATCCTATCACTATCAGATTGATTGTCATTGATTAATTGTGTGTTTATTGCACTGTCCCTGTCAAATAAACAAATAATCATTGTGAATCCAATTGCTAGTCATATGTTTACATGCTCAAGGAATCTGAAAACGTACACACAAACACTGTATGGGGGGAATTGTGGCGCTTGGCGGAGGTCTGCGCTCTCCGAGTGCTTTTCTAGTTTATATTATGTGCCTATGGTCATCCGATCTTGTTCTATATTTATATCTGCCTGTTTTGGACATGAGCCTACCCTCACCTTCACCTTTTCTCTTTTGGAAATGTTGGTATTTATTAGTATTGTATTATTAGCATCTCTTGGTTGTGTATTCCTTCTTGTCCTTGCCTTAGTGGGTTTCTCCTTTTGTAAACTTTTCATTTTCATAGTCAGTCACCTTTTGACAGTCACCTTTTGACATTGTTCCTCCTGTGCTTTTATTTTGACAGTGTTCTTTATTTACTTCCGTTTTCCTTTAGCTAGTTTGGCGGATTGTCACAGCTGTCATTGTTTTGGCTTATTATCCTTGCTCTCACCTTTTTGATTATCCACATTTGTATCTCATTCTTGTTAATTACTCCATACCTTATTTAAGGGACACTGCCCCACAGTTTGAGGCGACGTCCTACTTTGTCTACCCGGCGTGTTACTCACGCCTTAGCCAATTGAGCTATTCTGCCTATTCATCAACCTTCCTGTAATGTTATTTCTACCCTGTTATATTTTGTGTTTTTATTAAACCACTGCAACTCACAGTCCTGCGTTTGGGTCTTCATTCCGCCCCACCTGGGAAATTCATGACGGAAGGACATTGCCAGTTTGGACCCAGCGGACTGTGAGTTTGCCCTTTGTCCCTACCTGCTGTTTGAGTTGCCATTTTACTTGAGGGAGAGCCAGACAGTATGACCTCTCCAATAAAGGGTTCAGTAAGCAGACGTTCATTTAGTATGAGAATGGGGTGGGAGCTGTGCTGTGCAGCAATTGAGATCGATCAGCTCATTTCAAGGGCTCACTCAATTCTCACCCTACAGTCAGCACTGTGGTACTTGGGGCTCACAGAGGCAGCTGTCCACCGTCATCCGCGGCTCAGGGAGTACGCCGATGGGAGGGACCTGATGACCTCAGTGGCTACCCTGCAGCAAGAGTACTGTGGAATGGTGGAGAGGTCGCAGACAAAGTTGAAGCATGCGCCGCAGCATCCCTGGGTTCCGGCGCCTCCTTTCCCTCACCACCCTCCGGTCTCAGCTCCAGCCTTTTCCCCTCCTTGCTCTGCTGAAGCCCCGCGGAGCTCAGTTAAGCCAGCCTCCGCTCCACACTGTTCCCCGTCTGTACCTGAGCCAATGAAGAGGCGTCCCCTGGTACAGCCTCTTGCCGCCACCCAACTGCTTCCCACCAGAGGAACTCCTCTGTCTCACAAGCAGCAGTTCCTTCACCGCATCGGAGTAGCACAGCAGCAGACTCCTCTTCATCATCAAGTTCCTTTTCATTGGCTGTCCTGTCATCAGTTCCTTCTTCCTCCTCGCCTGTTACTGCTGCCCCCATCTCCTCCATGGTGTTGCCGCCTGCTGCTGAGCATCCTGCCGCCTCATCCCCAGTTTCAGCCATCATCAAGCCTGCAGTGCCGGCTCCCACGTCTGCTGCATCGGTGCCCACGCCCGCTGCCACGCTACAGACTGTCTCTGAGGTGGCTCCTTCTGCATCTTAATAAGGGAGTACGCCGTCCATGCGCGCCGCCATCATAATAAGATGGCGGCGCGCATGGACGCAGCGGCCCCTCTTGGCATCAGCAAGTGTGAGAGTTTTGAGTGTTTTGATCATCCCAGATTAGATTAGATTAGATTAGATTCAACTTTATTGTCATTACACATGTATGAACACAAGGTAACGAAACACAGTTTAGCATCCAATCAGAAGTGCAAAGGACAGCAGTGCAGTATATACGGTAATTAACAGTATGTGCAATTTAAGCAAATATATGCAAATATATGCAGCAGTGCAGAAAGTTAAGAGTACTGTTATGTGCAAATAATGTGCAATAAGTTAGATGTAGCTATGTAGTTATGCAGTTATGTACAGGTGAGGATGGTAAAAGATGATGGTAAGAGAGTCAGCGGGGAACTAAGTTCAATAACGTGACGGCTGTTGGAAAGAAGCTGTTCCTAAACCTGCTGGTTCTAGTCCGAAGGCTTCTGAAACGTCTTCTGGAGGGGAGAAGCTGGAACAGTCCATGAGCAGGATGGTTGGAGTCCCTAAGAATGCTGCGTGCCCGGCGCAGACATCTTTTCCTGTAGACGTCCTCTATAGCTGGAAGTGGAGTCCCTGTGATGCGTTGGGCGGTTTTCACCACCCGCTGCAGCGCCTTGCGGTCAGCTACAGAGCAGCTCCCATACCAGACTGTGATACAGTTGGTCAGGGTGCTCTCTATCACGCAGCGGTAGAAGTTGCCCAGGATGTCAGTTGACAGATGATTCTTCTTCAATGTCCTCAAGAAGAAGAGGCGCTGATGGGCCTTCTTGATCAGGCTGGTGGTGTTAACTGACCAGGACAGGTCCTCCGAGATGTGGGTCCCTAGGAATTTGAAGCTGGGGACACGTTCAACAGCTATGCCATTGATATGAATGGGGTCATGTGCCTCTTCCCTCTCCTTCCTGTAGTCCACTATGAGCTCCTTGGTTTTGCTGGTGTTAAGGAGCAGGTTATTGTCAGCACACCAAGTAGCCAAGTGCTCAACCTCTGCCCTGTAATCTGACTCGTCGTTGTCCCTGATGAGTCCAATCACCGTGGTGTCATCTGCAAACTTTATGATGGAATTGGATCCATACACAGGCCTGCAATCATGGGTGTAGAGGGAGTAGAGGAATGGGCTGAGCACACAGCCCTGTGGTACACCAGTGCTGAGTGTGATGACGGAAGAACGGTTGGGGCCTGACCTTTTTTTTTTTTTTTTTTTTTTTTTCTCTCGGCGCCACACCAGTAGGCTGCCTTTTGCAACAGCGGCTCGATTCCGAGTCTTTTTCCCTTCCTCTCTCTTTTGATTCGTCTTTTTTTTTCACCCCACTTATATCACGGACACACAGATCGTCCCAAATGTCTCCTGAGCCGGTGGACGGAGCCACTGTTTATAGCAGGATACAATACAGCAGGGAAGAGCTGCTAGCATTCAACTGCCACCCGGTCCCATTGGAAAAACTCGACATACCGAGAGAACTGAGGCGAAAACACCGCGGCTGCCGGGCTGGAGTAAGGCGGAGGACAAAAAATATAAGGTACAGACCCTCCTTTCCATCTGTTGTCATGGGAAATGTACGGTCGATACTGGGAAAGTTAGATGAGCTAGCGGCTATCTCCCGTTATGATAGCACATACCGGGAGTGCTCTCTCCTTTTGTTTACTGAGACGTGGCTAACTGAACTAGCAGCAGATGCTAACATTGAGCTGGAGGGTTTTCACATGATACGAGATGACCGAACACCAGACAGTGGCAAAACTAGGGGCGGTGGAGTGATAATGTATGTTAACAACAACTGGTGCAGACCGGGACATATCACTGTTAAACAACGACACTGCAGCAAAGACATTGAGTTGCTAGCTGTTAGCATGAGGCCTACATATCTCCCGAGAGAACACTCACACGTGATCTGCATTGTTGTTTATGCAAATCCGACGGCGAACGCTGGGACAGCGCGTGACGTCATCCATTCAGTAACCAGCAGGCTGCAGACAGAACACCCAGATGCTCTTCTCCTCATCTCAGGCGATTTCAACCATGTTTCACTATCTCCCATTCTACCCACGTTCACCCAGTATGTCACATGCCACACTAGAGACAATAAAACACTGGATTTATTCTACGCAAACACTAAGGAGGCGTACACCTCATCACAACTCCCCCCACTCGGGAGATCGGATCACAACTTGGTTCATCTCCGGCCGGTGTACAAACCCCTAGTGCACAGACAACCTCCGGCCATGCACACTGTGGAGTTATGGTCTGAGGAGACAATGGACACTCTAAAGGACTGTTTTGAAGCCACCGCCTGGAAGCAGCTCTGCGATCCACATGGTGAGGACATCGATGGCCTCATTCACACCTTCACGGGCTATCTCAGCTTCTGTGTGGACAAATCCGTTCCCACCAAGACCATACGGCGTCACTCAAACAACAAACCCTGGATCAACCCTGAGATAAAAACACTTCTGAGAGAGAAGAAGAGGATCTTCAGGTCAGGGAACAGGGAGATGCTGAAGTCCGTACAGAGGGAGCTGAGGAGAAAGATCAGAGAAGGCAAGGACAGCTTCAGGAAGAAGATGGAGGACAAGCTGCAACAGAGCGACATCAGCGGGGTCTGGAGAAACCTCAAAACCATCTCGGGGCTCCAGAATACCTCCCCCCAGGCCACGGGGGACAGGGAGTGGGCGAACAACCTGAATCTGTTTTTCAATAGATTTGACCAACCGCCCTCCCCCCTGTCTGCACAACAACCACTGCTGCCTCTAAAGAAATCAAGTCCTGCTGCCCACTCCCCACTCCACCAACACCCCCCCACTCCCAACACACAGCCCCCCATCCTGACCCTGACCGAGACCCAGGTGAGGACGGAGCTGAGGAAGATCAAAGCGAGGAAGGCGCCGGGACCGGACGGCATCAGCGCAAAGCTCCTCAAGTCCTGTGCAGACCAGCTGTGTGGGATTGTGACGTATATCTTCAACATGAGCCTGAAACTGGGGAGGGTACCACAGCTGTGGAAAACATCTTGTGTGGTACCTGTACCAAAAACTTCCCACCCCAAAGACCTGAACAGCTACAGACTGGTGGCCTTGACATCCCACTTGATGAAGACCCTGGAGAGACTGCTCCTTGCTCACCTCCGCCCCCTGGTGGAACCAGCGATGGATCCACTCCAGTTCGCCTACCAGCATGGCATTGGGGTGGAGGATACGGTGATCTTCCTCCCTCACCGTTCTCTGTCCCACCTGGAGAAGCCCGGGAATATGGTGAGGATCATGTTCTTTGACTTCTCCAGTGCTTTCAACACCATCCAACCGATGATCCTGAAGGACAAGCTGCTGCGAGCAGGGGTGGACCAGCACCTGTCATCATGGATCCTGGACTACCTCACGAACCGGCCTCAGTTTGTAAGAACCCGGACTGTGTGTCCGACACGATCATCAGTAGCACGGGGGCCCCCCAGGGAACGGTGCTGGCTCCCTTCCTGTTCACTCTTTATACTGCAGACTTCTCACACAACACAACACACTGCCATCTACAGAAGTTCTCTGACGACTCTGCGATCGTTGGCCTCATCTCCAATGGAGATGAAGCTGAGTACAGAGGGCTTATCCAGGACTTCGTGGACTGGTGCCATCGGAACTGCCTCCAGATCAACGCGAGGAAAACTAAGGAGCTGGTGGTGGACTGCCGCAGGCATGGGCAGCCCCTCACAGCACCAGTAAATATACAGGGAACAGACATCGAGATGGTGACATCCTATAAGTACCTGGGTGTTCATCTGAACAATAAACTAGACTGGTCACACAATACTGACGCACTCTACAAGAAGGGACAGCGCAGGCTGTTCCTGCTGAGGAGACTCAGGTCTTTTGGTGTACAAGGGGCGCTGCTGAAGTCATTCTATGACACGGTGGTGGCATCAGCCATCACTTTTGGAGTGGTCTGCTGGGGCAGTGGCATTACTGCAGCCGATAGGAAGAGACTGAACAAACTGATTAAGAAAGCTAGCTCTTTCCTGGGGCAGCGCCTTGATCCGATGGAGGAGATAGGAGAGAGAAGGACGGTGGCTAAACTGTCATCTCTGCTGGAGTCCGAGTTCCACCCTATGCAGGACATACTGGATGCACTGAGGAGCTCATTTAGCAGCAGACTACATCATCCCAGGTGCACAACTGAGAGGTTTCGTAGGTCCTTCCTACCAACGGCTGTCAGACTGTACAACCTAAGCAGGGCTGCTCGCAGAGATAGCAAAAAGACGTAACAAACTAATAGTTTTTTGAATGCAAAAGATGCAATAGACTTACACAATGGTCCCCTCCGGCATACAACTAGGAACATACCGGTCGCTATGGAGGGTGAGAATATGTATGGGCACATAATCATACCATGTAGGATAACTAAGTAGACGGTTATGCTGTTTCATTCCATCTAGCAACAATGCTCTGCACTGTGTGTGTTTATATATTTACATATTTATTCCATCTAGCTACAATGCTCCGCACTGTGTTTTTATATATCTACATATTATTCCATCTAGCTACATTGCTCCGCACTGTGTGTGTTTATATACTTGCATATTTATTCCACCTAGCTGCAATGCTCCGTACTGTGGGTGTTTATATATTTACATATTTATTCCATCTAGCTACAATGCTCTGCACTGTGTGTTCACACTGGCTTTTCCCTGCACTGTGTGTTCATATACTCATATATTTATTCCATCCAGCTACAATGCTCTGCACTGTGTGTCTGTGTGTGTGTGTGTATATATTTATTTTATAGTAATATGTACATATGTATATTAGCCGCTCTTGCTTGCTTGTTTTTTTCTTGCCTTCTGATTGTTGCTCTGAGTGTTGCTATCCCTGTGCTGTTGCAATCCTGGAATTTCCCCGTTGTGGGACTAATAAAGGCTTATCTTATCTTATCTTATCTTATCTTAACATGCTGGGGTCTATTGGTCAGAAAATCCATGATCCAGTTGCAGGTGGAGGTACTGATTCCCAGGTCCCCAAGTTTAGTGAGCAACTTGGATGGGATAACTGTGTTGAATGCTGAGCTGAAGTCAATAAACAGCATTCTTGCGTAGGTGTTCTTGTCATCCAGGTGTGCGAGTACATAGTGCAGCGCTGTAGAAACCGCATCCTCTGTACTCCTGTTGCTCCGGTAGGCGAACTGATGAGGGTCCAGTGTAGGGGGCAGGCCTTTTTTGAGCTGTGCCAAGACCAGTCACTCAAAGCACTTCATGACTATGGGCGTCAGTGCCACAGGGTGATAGTCATTTAGGCACGATGGTGTTGAATGTTTCGGCACTGGTACTATTGAAGTGGTCTTGAAGCACGCTGGTACCACGGCCTGGGCCAGGGACAGATTGAAGATGTCTGTGAAGACCCCTGCCAGCTGCTCAGCGCATGCCCTCAGCACATGCCCAGGAATGCCATCAGGGCCAGCAGCCTTACGTACGTTGACATGACTCAGTGCATTACGGACGTCGGTGTGGGTGAGTGTGAGGTGGTGGAGGTCATCAGAGGGTGGGAAATTGATGTTCTTTTCGTTGTTGTCCTTGTCAAAATGAGCATAGAAGTTATTTAGCTCATTGAGAAAGGGCACAGTCATGGCTATAGGTATGGAGTTGCTGGGCTTATAATCAGAGATAGCTTGAATGCCCTGCCACATACGTCGGGGGTCAGAGTCCCCAAAATGTTCCTCCACCTTCAGCTTGTAGCTGTGCTTGGCCTTCTTGATGCCCCTCTTCAGATCTGCCCTGGATGAACTGTAGGCCTGTGCATCACCAGATCTAAAGGCATTGTTACGTGCTTTTAGCAGAAGCCGCACTTCTCTGTTCATCCACGGCTTCTGATTTGGGTAAGTGGTGATCTGTCTTTCCGTGGTGACACTGTCAATAGTGGTGTTGATATGGTCCAGGACTGAGTGGGTGTAAGTGTTGATGTTTATGTGGGAGCCACAGGTAGCCTGAGAGGTGAACATACTCCAGTCTGTGTTCCTAAACTTCTCCTGGAGTACAGAGTCAACCCCCTCTGGCCACACTTTGATGGTCCTCACTGATGGCTTCACCCGGTTGATGAGTGGTACATACTTGGGGGTAAGGAACAAGGATAAATGATCAGACTGACCTAGGTGGGGGAGGGGAGTTGCTGTGTAGGCTCCCACAATATTGGTGTAAACATGGTCCAATGTTTTGTCCCCTCTTGTGTGACAGGAGACATGCTGGTAGAATTTAGGAAGCACTGTCTTGAGGTTAGAGTGGTTAAAATCACCCGCCACAATAAATGCTGCCTCTGGGTGTGCAGTTTGTTGTTTGCTAATAGCTGCATGCAATTCTTTCATAGCAAGCTTAGCATTAGCATCCGGAGAAATGTAAGCGGCTGTTATGATGGTACAAGTGAACTCGCGTGGCAGATAGAAAGGTCTACATTTAACCATGAGAAACTCCAGGTTAGCTGAGCAGTGTCTCTCAACAGTGACAGAGTTCGTGCACCAAGCCTTGTTAATATAAATGCACACCGCCCCCCCCTCTTGTCTTACCGGAGTCAACTGCTGCTCTGTCTGCCCGGAGCGTGTGTAGGTCGGCTAGCTCGATAGCATTGTCGGGTATTCCACTGTGAAGCCATGTTTCCGTAAAAATCATGATATTGCAGTTCATAAGTCTCTTATTGTTGGTGATCCGAAGCCGTAGTTCACTCATTTTGCTCGCCAGAGACCGTACATTAGCAAGGAAAATACTGGGTAGCGATAGCCGGTGCGGTGTTAGCTTTAGCTTAGCTCTTAGCCCACCGCGCTTACCCCTCCTTTGTTTACGGTCCTTCGCCGCCTGCGAGCACTTCCGGTCGGCCGGGAAGCCTGCCGAGCGTCGGGAGTTCTCCAGAGCTCCGGGATGAGACGTAGATTCAGACGTAAGTTGCTGATAAAAAGATCGTTATCGTTGTTTTGTAAACCAATATTCAAAAGCTCATCTCGGGTGTAAGATGTAAAAGCAGAGCTGTTCTGAACGAACATACCCGAAATGAGCAGAAATAACACTGCTAAAGTGCAGATGACACAGATAACACTGCAGATGTACATTCTGTAAAACTTACAACTGAGAGTCCTTATTAAACATCAAGGTACTGCATGCTGCAAGAATCGCGGCACTCGGTTGTGACTTGGACATTCTACGCCAGCATGGAATTCTGTCGGAGTTTCCGCTGGAGGCTACCCGGGAAAGGAGGAGGCGTAAGCAGAGCGAATGCAAGCAAAAGCGAGGAAAAAGGGCTGGGATTCATGCTAGGCTAAAGGCTAACCCCTCCAGACCAGCAGTACCATCGCTCCTTCTCTCTAATGTCCGCTCCCTCGACAACAAGCTGGACAAGCTGTGTTTGCTGAGAGAAACCCGGAGAGAGTGGAGGGACTGCTGTGTGCTTGCGTTCACAGACACATGGCTCCACGACAACATCCCTGACGCGGCCATTCAACTGGAAGGTACAACATCGTTCCGGGCGGACAGAGAAACTGCGAGCTCCAGTAAGAGCCATGGGGGGGGGGGGCGCTATGCATCTATGTTAACAAGAACTGGTGCGTTAACGCCACATTAGTATCTAAACACTGCTCTCCGTTGGCGGAGTTCCTTATTGTAAATTGTCGGCCATTTTATCTGCCGAGGGAATTCACCCACATGTTTGTAGCTGCTGTTTACATAGCGCCAAGTGCAAACACTAAAGCTAATGCTAAAGAGGCACTCGGAGAGCTGCACGATACTATTAGTGAAATTCAAACTTCACACCCGGACAATTTTGTGGTGGTTGCGGGGGATTTTATCCACACCAGTTTAAAGACTGCTCCCCAAGTTTAAACAATGTGTAGACTTTAAGACCAGAGGAGACAATATGCTGGACTTGGTGTACACAAACACAGATGCTTATAAGGCAACACCTCGCCCCCACCTCGGCCATTCTGACCACCTATCCGTGATGCTGGTGCCTGCCTACAAACCTTTACTGAAGCGCAGCAGGCCAGTAGTGAAACAAATCAGGATTTGGCCAGAGAGTGCAACCTCAGCACTTAAAGACTGTTTTCTGCACACAGACTGGGAGGTCTTCAAAATAGCAGCCTCCCAGGAAGACAAGACAGATGTGAAGGAGTATGCCGAAATGGTCACCAGCTACATCGCAAAGTGCACAGAGGATGTCACTATAGTGAAGACCATCACTGCACGGGGCAACCATAAGCCCTGGATGACTGCAGAGGTGCGCTTGCTGCTCACAGCCAGAGATGCAGCCTTCAGAGCGAAGGACAGGATTGCCCTCCGCTCAGCCAGGTCTGCGCTCTCAAAGGGAATTAAGACAGCCAAGTGCGCCTATGCGAAGAAAATCCAGGGACACCTCTGTGACACTAGGAATACCAAGCGGATGTATCAGGGAGTTCGGGCGCTGACGGACTATAAGTCTAGGCAGGGGGTCGATGATGACGATGCTTCGCTTCCAGACAGGCTCAACAACTCCTTTGCACGTTTTGAAGCATCAAACCCGACAATCAGAGGGAGGGCTGGCCCATCTCCACCATTGGTTGGGCCAGCTATCACCATCAACACAGCGGACACATGGAGGACGCTAACCAGGGTCAACCCACGTAAAGCTGCAGGTCCGGACAACATCCCAGGACGTGTGCTCCGAGACTGCGCAAGCGAGTTGGCGGATGTCCTGACTGACATTTATAACATCTCCCTGAGTCAGACCATCGTTCCCAGATGCTTTAAGACCTCTACCATAGTACCGGTGGCAAAGAAACCAGTTGTGTCCTGTCTGAATGACTATCGTCCTGTTGCACTGACACCAATTGTGATGAAGTGTTTTGAATGGCTTGTCAAACCACACATCACAGCCTGCCTCCCTGCATCACATGACCCGCTCCAGTTTGCATATCGTTCAAACTGCTCCACGGAGGATGCTATAGTCACCACCCTGCACTCTGTCATCACCCACCTGGATCAGAAAGACACCTACGCCAGACTCCTGTACATTGATTTCAGTTCAGCATTCAACACCATTATTCCCCAGAGACTGATGGAGAAATTACTCCTTCTTGGTCTGAACACCGCCACTTGTCTCTGGATCCTGGATTTCCTGACTGAGAGACCTCAGTCTGTCCGTGTTGGAAATAACATCTCCAACTCTATCACGCTGAGCACCGGATCCCCTCAAGGCTGCGTACTCAATCCACTGTTGTTTACACTTCTAACACATGACTGTGTATCCAGACACGAGGGGAACCAGATTATTAAGTTTGCAGACGACACCACGGTGGTGGGACTTATTCAGATGGATGAGGAATCAATGTACAGGGAAGAAGTGAGAGACCTGGAGGGCTGGTGCAGGGAGAATAATCTGGTGCTCAATGTAGACAAAACGAAGGAGATGATTATTGACTTCCGGCGGTCACAGCCTGAACACATCCCTCTCATCATCGGCGGCCGTTTAGTGGAGAGAGTGGAGAACATCAAGTTCCTCGGAGTGCAGATCTCGCAGGACCTGACCTGGAGCAAGAACTCCTTGGGGATCAGGAAGCGGGCCCAGCAGAGACTGCACTTCTTGAGGAAACTCAAACAGGCCTCTCTCCCCATCTGCATCCTCAGGACCTCCTACAGAGGTGTGGTGGAGAGTGTTCTGACGTACTGCATTGCAACACGGTACTCCAGCTGCAGTATGTCAGACAAAAAAGCCCTGCAGAGGATAGTTAAGGGAGCTGAGAGGGTAATTGGAGTTTCTCTCCCCTCTGTCCAAGAACTTTTTCAGAACCGTTGTAGGAGCAGGGCACTGAACATTGTCAAGGACCGTTCTCACCCTCTGCATAAACACTTTGAACTTCTGCTATCTGGCAAACGATTCCGGAGCATCAGAGGCAGAACCACCAAATTGATTAACAGCTTCCTTCCACAAGCTGTTAGGATGTTGAACAGTTGATCCAGAATCTCTCATACATACTACTGCACCTATGGACATTATGTATATTATTTGTATATTATAGTTCTGGTTAGTTTTCAAGTATCACTTCTCAGGGAAGTGTGAATGGCTGTGTTGGGGTGGGGGGTGAGGGTGTGTGCAAGTGTGTCTCAAATTATGTTCTTTTTACTTATATGGATACCGAGAGAAACACAATTTCATCTTGCCTGCACTACAGTTGTATGTACAGCAATATGACAGTAAAGGTTGATTTGATTTGATTTGATTTGATTTTGATCTTCAGTGATGGGCATCACATCACGACCTCACCAGGCGACCTCGGCAGCCATTGGGAGGGATTTGCCTGGGCCTACAGCAGCAGCGGCCACAGCAGCACAGAAATTAAGGCAAGTACCTTTTCAATTTTTAACATCTATAGATGAAATGCCTTGCTATATTCCCGGTGGGGGGGCTCAGCAACAGCCATCCACTTTGGCTGAGCTCTCACCACCTGCTGCTGCATCTGTCCACCTATCCTCACCTGCATCTCCCGTTTCCTCCTCTGTTTGTTCTGGGTGTCTTCCTGTCCTGGGAGGGAGCCGTCTGGCGATGGAGGGACCTGCTGATCCGGAGGTTCCTGGTCCGGCCCCGCAGCCACATCTCGGATGGAAAAGGAGTGCCTCCTGTTGTCCAAAGCCTGTGCCGACAATGGAGTGTTCCCTAGCTTTGGCATCTCAGGACTTAGTGTCATCGGTGAGACGTTCCTCAGCTCCTGCCGCCACGTCTGGAGTTCCGCCAGCTCCTGCCACCATGTCTGGGGTTCCACCAGCTTCGGCCGCTACATCTGGGGTTCTGCCAGTTCCTGCCATCACACCTGAGGTTCCGCTAGTTCCTGTCGTCATGGCTGAAGTTTCACCTGCCATCATGCCTGCTGCTTGGGCTGCTGCAGCAGAGTCAAACGGAGTCATGGTCGGCGGTGGAGCAAGAGGGAAGGCAAGTCCTCTTTTTTGTCTTTACAATATCAGTGTTAGATCTTGCTTTGCTCTTGGCGGGGAGGCCTGGTTGCAGCTGCCATCTGCTCCTGGGTTTTCTCTGTCAGGCTCCACTGCTGCCAGTTACAGTGACCCGGTGTTTGTCTCTTCTTCCTCGTCTGATATGGCCGTGTTGGGGATGGATTCCCAGGTAGTTGGACTCGAGACGCCCCAGCCTGAGTTGCCTGGTTTTGTCGCTGGTCAGCAGCCCTCGCTTGGTTTCTTCGCTGGTCGGCAGTCTTCGCCTGGTTTCGCCGCTGGTCAGCAGTCCTCTTCATCTGGTTTTGTCACTGGTCAGCAGTCTTCTTCATTTGGTTTCGCCGCTGGTCATCCATCCTCTTCATCTGGTTTTGCCATTGGTCAGGCGTCCTCTTTGTTTGGCTTTGCTGCAGGTCAGCATTCCTTTTTGTCTGGCTTCACGGCTGGTCAGCAGCCTTCTTCATCTGAGCTTGCCATTGGTCAGCTGTCATTGTTGAGTGTCAATGCTCCTCAACTACTGGTTCACTGGATCCATGCTTCAACCCCTGCGGTTCGTAAAGGGCACGTGTTCCAGCTGCAGTCTCCTGGAGGGGAGGCATCATGCTCCATGGTCCGATGGCTCAGGGACAGTGGGAGACCACCTGACAGATCATCTGTCGGGTGGTCTCCCAGAGTCCCTGAGCCGTTCTTTGGTCTGTTGGTGTTGGAATGCTGGGAGACCACCCAATGAGTTATGCCTTCTGGTTGGGTGGCTCAGGGACTTTGGGAGGCCACCCAACACATTCCAACTCATGATCTGGTGGTCTTGGGACTGCAGCAGACCACCTGAACTTCCTTGCCTTCTGGACCAGTGGTCCTGGGATTTTGGTAGGCCACCTGACCTGTTTTGCTTTGTTGGTCTCTGTTGAGCGAGAAATTTGTTTTGACTCACCTGGCCTTGTTTCTCCCACCACCCTCCCTGGTAGGGTGATTTTTCTGTTGTTGTTGGTGGGGAGGGGGTTTGTTTTGTTTTTTCTCTCTTTTTGTGATGTTACGTTGGGGTGTCTGGAATCCACACCTTGGAGGGGGTGGGGGGTGGGGGGCTCTGTCACGATGCCATGCTCATGCTTTCAGTTTATCCCGACTAATTCAATTCAACTTTATTTAAATAGCACCATTTCACAACAACAGTCATCTCATAGCACTTTCAACTGTAGAGGAAACCCCCACAGTTGCAGAAAGACCCCAGCAATCAGGCAATCCCCTGTGAGCAAGTGCTTGGCGACAGTGGAGAGAAAAAACTCCCTTTAAACAGGAAGAAACCTCCAGCAGAACCAGGCACAGGGAGGGGCAGTCATCTGCTGTGACTGGCTGGGGGGTGAGGTGATAGAGAAGAAGAAAAGAACAGGCATGTAGAGAGCAAACAGCATGATGGGGACTCAATCTATGGGAGAGAACAAACAGATGTTAATGACCAGCAAAAAAAAAAAAAAATATATTTCATTGAAAGTGAAGAAAAACAGAGAACGAGTCTGACTCCCGAATCCAGATTGGCAGCTGGTTCCACAGGAGAGGAGCTTGATAACTGACATAACGCACGGCTCAGGAGACGCACACACACAGGCTTAGAGTAGTTCAAAGAGTTTATTAACAACAGGAGTGAATGAGTGCGTGTCTGCGGGATGTAAATGTGTTGGTGATGGTGTCTGCTCCAGGCACAGAGGCAGGTGACCGTACAGCCGAGCAACCCTATGGAGAGAGCACAGGGAGAGGGTGACGGGCATACACCAACACAGGAGGAATTTATGGCGAGAGAAGGACTTACTTGGTGGGTCAGGACAGCTGGCACAACAAGGGGGTGAAGCCCGGAAGACAGCCACCTGGAGAGCTCCGTGCAGCAGCGAGGATTGGGCGATGGAGAGGAGATGTCCGCCGCTGGGAAATCCACCTGTGCACAGGGGAGAAGACTGAAGAGAAAAGGTAAGCGATCTTCTTACCAAAATGGTTACGCTGAAGGGAAGTATGCTCACAACGGTGAGGGACGAAGTCTGACGGCTTCAGGCCGAGCCTCCGGGCGAGACGGCCTTTATCCCTCGCCGCTGATGATTGGCAGGTGCGTGAGCAGGTGGCGCCGCTGATGAATGGCGCGGCGTGACAGTACTCCCCCCTCTAGCAGCGCCTCCTGGCGATGGCTTATCCGGGTGCGCTCGGTGGAAGTCCGCGATGAGCGATGGGTCCAACACAAACGACGGGGGCACCCATTGCCGATGCTCGGGCCCATAGCCCTCCCAGTCCACCAGGTATTGCAACCCACGGCCTCGGCGCCGGGAGTCCAGGATGGAGGAGACGGACCAGGCCGGATGGCCACCAACCATCCGGGGCGCGGGTTGCGCTGCAGGAGGAGGGCAAAGGGGGTCAGTGACTGCCAGTTTCACCCTCGACACATGGAAAGTGGGATGGATGCGGAGGGAGGGGGGGATAGCCACGCGCACAGCCACCGGGTTGATGATCCGGGTGACGGGAAAGGGACCCATGAATCGCTGTGCCAGCTTCCTCCTCTCGCCTTTTAATGTGACGTCCTGGGTAGACACATACACGAGTTGCCCAACTCTGTACGCCGGGGCAGGTCTTCTGTGCCGGTCCGCCACGGTCCTGTTGCGCTCCGCTGTGCGTAAAAGCGCATGACGCGCGGCAGCCCAGGTGGAGCGGAACTGCCTAAGGTGCGCCCTAACGGAGGGGACAGTCACCTCGTTCTCCTGCGCTGGAAACAGCGGGGGGTCGTAACCCAGGGACGCCTTGAAGGGGGACATCCCCGTTGCAGAAGAGCGGGCGGTGTTGTGGGCATACTCCACCCAGGCGAGATGGTTGCTCCAGGACGTCGGCTTGGATCTGGTAACACAGCGGAGCGCAGCCTCCAGCTCCTGATTGGTCCTCTCACACTGCCCGTTAGACTGGGGGTGATGGCCGGAGGAGAGGCTCACCTTGGCTCCGATGGCGTTACAGAAGGATCTCCAAACCTCGGACGAAAATTGGGGGCCCCGGTCCGAGACCACGTCCACCGGAATCCCGTGCAGCCTGACCACGTGTTGGACGAGGAGGCCCGCCGTCTCCAGGGCAGTAGGGAGACCCCGCAGGGGAATGAAGTGCGCCGCCTTGGAGAAACGGTCCACAATGGTCAGGACGGTGTCAAAGGAGTTGGAAACGGGGAGTCCGGTGACGAAGTCCAGTGCGATGTGCGACCAGGGCCTGCCGGGGACGGGCAGAGGCTGGAGCAGACCCGCTGGGGGGGCATTTCCCGACTTGCTGGTGGCACAGATTGGGCAAGCCCGGGCGTAGCGGGCTGCATCCCTCCGCAGGCCTGGCCACCAAAAGGACCGCTGGAGGAGGCTGATCATCCGAGAGGTGCCGGGATGACAGGTGAGCCGGGAGGTGTGGAGCCAGTGGATGACCTCTCCTCGGACCGCAGATGGGACGAACAGTCTTCCCTCCGGTCCGCCGCCAGGATCAGGTTCCACCTCCTGCGCCTTCTGGATCTTGTCTTCAATGTCCCAAGAGATGGCACCGAGGACGCACGACCTGGGCAGGATAGTGTGGGGCGTCTCCTCAGCCTCCACGGGGGTGAACTGCCTAGAGAGGGCGTCAGGCAGGCCGTTTTTGGAGCCCGGCCTGAAGGTGATCGAGAAGCGGAACCTGGCGAAGAACAAAGACCAGCGCGCCTGGCGGGCATTCAGGCGCTTGGCAGATCGTAAATACTCTAAGTTCTTGTGGTCCGTCAGGACCACAAACGGCAGGTCCGCCCCCTCTAGCCAGTGGCGCCACTCCTGTAAGGCGAGTTTAATGGCCAGGAGCTCTCTGTCCCCCACATCGTAGTTCCTCTCCGCCGGGGACAGGCGCCGGGAGAAGAAGGCGCACGGCCGCTTGGCGCCATCGTCAGGTGACCGCTGGGATAACACTGCTCCCACTCCCGTGTCCGATGCGTCCACCTCCACAATGCACTGCAGCGCGGGGTCGACCTGGCGAAGGACCCGGGAGGAGGAGAACTCCGCCTTCAGCGCCCTAAAGGCAGCAGCGACCTCTTCAGTCCACCGGAACGGGACCTTCGGGGACGTGAGGCGGGTCAGCGGTCCGACGATCGAGCTGAAATTTGGGACAAAGCGGCGGTAAAAATTGGCGAAGCCAACAAACTGTTGCACCTGCTTCCGGGATGCGGGAGTAGGCCACTCCACCACCGCCTTCACCTTCTCTGGGTCTGGGAGCACCTGATCTTGAGCGATGATGAATCCCAGGAAGGATGTGGTCCTAGCGTAGAATTCGCATTTCTCAGCCTTCACGTACAGACGATTCTCCAGCAGTCTTTGGAGGACCCGCCTCACATGGACCTGGTGCTCGTCCCTGGACCTGGAGAAGATAAGGATGTCATCCAGGTAGACGAACACAAAAAGGCCGATGAAATCCCGGAGGACGTCATTAATGAGGCGCTGAAAGACGGCAGGAGCGTTGGTCAGCCCGAACGGCATGACGAGATACTCAAAGTGGCCGTTCGGGGTACGGAAGGCTGTCTTCCATTCATCTCCCTCCCGGATCCGGACGAGGTGGTAAGCGCTGCGTAAATCCAGCTTGGTAAACCAGGTCGCCCCCTGGAGGGAGTGAAAGGCAGTGTCCATGAGGGGCAGGGTGTAACGGTCCCTCTCAGTGATGTCATTCAGCGCTCGGTAGTCTATGCAGGGGCGGAGGGATCCGTCCTTCTTCCCGACAAAGAAAAACCCTGCCCCCACGGGTGACGACGATGGGCGAATAATCCCAGCGCTCAGAGATTCCTTTAGGTATGTATTCATGGTCTCCTTCTCCGGCGCCGACAGGCTGTAGAGCCGACCAGATGGCAGGGGAGCCCCCTGGCGGAGGTTGATGGCACAGTCATATGGTCGATGCGGGGGAAGAGACATAGCTTTCGATTTGCTAAATACCATACCCAGGTCGTGAAATTCTGGAGGCACCAGTGACAGGTCCGGAGGTGCTGTATCCGCCACAGGGGGAGCCGCGGATGGGGAGCAGGCAGCGGACTGAAGGCAGGTGCCCATACAGAAGGTACTCCATGCCGATACCCCAGCGGACCTCCAGTCCAGGACAGGGTTGTGGAGGCGTAGCCAGGGATACCCCAGGATGACGGGCGACACAGAGTTGGGCAGGACGTAAAATACCATCTCCTCCCGGTGGTTCCCTGAGATGATGACTGGGACAGGCATGGTCTGGTGAGAAACTCTCCCAAGGGAGGCACGGGAGAGATGGACCAGGGAGATGGGGTGTTTTAATGCTTGACAGCGGATGCCCAATCGGGTTGCCAGGCCTTGTGAAATGAAGCTGCCCTCTGCGCCCGAATCCACCAGTGCGTGGGTGAGGTGCCCAGTGGGATTGTGGCAAAAACGGATGGGCAGCTTTAATTGGGTGAGAGAGTCTAACCGGTTGGGATCCGCGAGGCTCCCTACAGCGATTCGCGGACCCCGCCGACTGGCTTTCCGCGGGCAACGCTCCACAGTGTGTTGGTCACCTCCGCAATACATGCAGAGGCCCAACTCACGGCGGCGTTGTTTCTCCGCAGGGGAAAGCTTGGTCCAGCCCGTCACCATCGGCTCCGACTCCTCGGGGCACAATGCTGGCGGCGCCGCCAGGGGGCGAGCTTGGAACAGGTGCGGCGAGACTCCACGAGGGCGAGAAGAAGAAGACTTCCGCCCCGAGGAGCGCTCGCGCAGCCTGTTATCCAAACTTATCGCTAAGGATGTCAGCTCCGCTAGCGTCCCAGGGATATCCCGTCCAGCCAGTTCATCCCTCAGATCACTATTGAGGCTGCGGAGGAACAGGCCACAGAGGGAGCGATCCTCCCAGCCCAATTCCTCCGCCGCTACCCGGAAGTCGACCGAGTAGTCCGCTGCCGACCGGCCTCCCTGCTGGAGAGCGAGGAGCCGATCGACCTGGACCGTCTCGGTTTGAGAATGGTCAAAGACCTCCAGGAAGCGCCTCACGAACTGGTCATAGGTGAGGGTGGCATAACTGGGCCTCGCCATTACGGCGTAGGTCCAAGTTAACGCACGCCCCTCCAGAAGATTCCCTATGTAACCAATCCGACTGTGATCCGAGGGAAAATCTCCGGGCACACGGTGGAACACGGACTCACACTGCATAATGAACCCCCGCGCTCCGCCGAGCTTACCGCTAAAGCGGGCGGGGGTCGGAATCGGTGTGAGCCGAACCGGTGCCACTGGAGCCGGCTGGACGGCCGCTGGAACAGCAGGAGCCGCGCCACCCTGGCGAGCCGGGGGGAACGGCTGTTGAGGATCCAAGCGGCCCAACCGGTTAGTTAAATTCAATAATTGATTAAAGATCACCTGTTGTTGATAAGCTATTTGATCCACTCTAGCCTCGAGAGTGGAAAACCGGTGTGCGAGCCCGCCGTCCGCCGAGCCGCTCTGCTGAAGCCGTACTGACATAACGCACGGCTCAGGAGACGCACACACACAGGCTTAGAGTAGTTCAAAGAGTTTATTAACAACAGGAGTGAATGAGTGCGTGTCTGCGGGATGTAAATGTGTTGGTGATGGTGTCTGCTCCAGGCACAGAGGCAGGTGACCGTACAGCCGAGCAACCCTATGGAGAGAGCACAGGGAGAGGGTGACGGGCATACACCAACACAGGAGGAATTTATGGCGAGAGAAGGACTTACTTGGTGGGTCAGGACAGCTGGCACAACAAGGGGGTGAAGCCCGGAAGACAGCCACCTGGAGAGCTCCGTGCAGCAGCGAGGATTGGGCGATGGAGAGGAGATGTCCGCCGCTGGGAAATCCACCTGTGCACAGGGGAGAAGACTGAAGAGAAAAGGTAAGCGATCTTCTTACCAAAATGGTTACGCTGAAGGGAAGTATGCTCACAACGGTGAGGGACGAAGTCTGACGGCTTCAGGCCGAGCCTCCGGGCGAGACGGCCTTTATCCCTCGCCGCTGATGATTGGCAGGTGCGTGAGCAGGTGGCGCCGCTGATGAATGGCGCGGCGTGACAATAACTGAAGGCTCTGCCTTCCATTGTACTTTTGGAGATTCTAGGTATTACAAGTAATCCTGCATTTTGGGAGCGTAGTGTTCTGTTAGGATAATAGGGTAGTATCAGATCTTTTAAATTACAAAGGGGCCTGATTGTTTAGAGCTTTATAAGTAAGAAGAAGGATTTTAAACTTAATTCTAAACTCTATGGGAAGCCAATGAAGGGAGGCCAGAACTGGAGAGATATGAGCTCTCTTTCTAGTACCTGATAAAACTCTTGCTGCAGCATTTTTGATCAACTGAAGACTTTTTAAAGATTTTTTAGGACAATCTGATAATAAAGAGTTACAATAATCTAATCTAGAACTAACAAAAGCGTGGATCAGTTTCTCAGCATCACCCTGAGACAAGATGCTCCTAATCTTGGCAATATTATACAAATGATAGAAGGCAGTCTTAGAAACAAATTTAATATGTGAATTGAAAGACAGATCTTGATCAAAAATAACTCCAAGGTTCCTCACAGAGCTATTAACAGAAAGAGTAACCGCGTCCAAACTAAAAGTTTGATTTGGAAAGGTATTTCTAAGGTTTTTTAGATCAACAATAATGATTTCAGTCTTATCTGGATTTAATAGCAGGAAATTACAAGTCACCCAGGCTTTGATTTCCTTAAGACAGGCTTCTAACTTGGCTAATTGATTACTATCATCTGGCTTCACTGACAGGTATAATTGTGTGTCATCTGCATAACAATGAAAATGTATACAGAGCTTTCTAATAGTGTTGCCTAATGGAAGCATATATAAACTAAAAAGAGTAGGGCCTAGCACAGATCCCTGTGGGACTCCATGACTGAGCTTTGAGTTGAAAGAAAACTCATTATTTACATGAACAAACTGGAACCTATCAGATAAATAAGATCTAAACCACTGCAACGAAGTTCCATTAAGTCCAACATAGTGTTCTAATCTATTAAGTAGAATATTATGATCGATAGGATCAAAAGCTGCACTAAGGTCTAAAAGGACAAGTACAGAAACAAGTCCATTATCAGATGTGATCAGGAGGTCATTAGTGACCTTCACCAAGGCTGTTTCAGTACTATGATGGATTCTAAACCCAGATTGAAACTCTTCAAATAAACCATTTCCCTGCAAGTGGTGAAAAAATTGCGTAGCAACAACTCTTTCTAAGATTTTCGAAATGAAAGGGAGATTAGAGATTGTTCTATAGTTAGCTAAAATGCCTGGATCCAGCGTTGGCTTTTTGAGTAAGCGTTTAATTACAGCAGTTTTAAAAGCCTGCGGTACATGGCCTAAAGTTAATGAAGAATTGATTATTTGAAGAATAAAGCTACCAATAAATGGGAAGACTTCTTTAAATAACCTGGTAGGAATAGGGTCTAAAAGACAAGTTGAAGGCTTGGATGAGGAAATTATTTTGTCTAACTCTAAAAGGTAAATTGGAGTAAACTCATCCAAACAGATATCAATTGAAGGAGTTGTAGTAGTTACTGTATTTAAGTTAATGGTGGGAAGAATCTGACTGATTTTATCTCTGATAGATGAAATTTTATTATTGAAAAAGTTCACAAAGTCCTGACTAGTAAGCTCTAAGGGAATGCTAGGATTGACAGAGTCCTGACTCTTTGTCGGCCTGGCTACAGTGCTGAAAAGAAACCTGGGACTATTCTTGTTCTCTTCTATTAATGCAGAATAATAACTCGTTCTAGCTTTTCTAAGAGATTTTTTATAAATTGCAAGATGATTTCTCCAAGCTAAATAGATTTCATCTAAATTAATGGAACGCCATTTTCTTTCTAACTGACGAGTCATCTGTTTTAAGCTACGGGTTTCTGTGTTGAACCAAGGAGTTAGAAATCTCTGATTAGACTTTTTTCTTTTTTAAAGGGGCCACCATGCCTAGAGTCTGATGCAGAGAAGCCGTAACACTATTTACCATGCTATCAATTAAAGAAGGAGCAAGCTGTCTATAGCTTATTTCTGTTGTGTTGACACATGGCATAGAGGAAACAATCTGCATAAATTTGGTTACAACATCATCTGAGAGGCATCTACTGTAGTAATATTTTTCTTTAAGAGCC
The DNA here is from genome assembly GCA_020510985.1 of Pholidichthys leucotaenia. Taxonomy (NCBI): domain Eukaryota; kingdom Metazoa; phylum Chordata; class Actinopteri; order Cichliformes; family Pholidichthyidae; genus Pholidichthys; species Pholidichthys leucotaenia. The sequence continues at coordinate 309,568,683 of CM035837.1, read as the reverse complement.
ATATAGTCAGAAATAGTAAAATCAAAGGTTAACAGACAATGGTCTGACAGTACAGAGTTATGAGGAGACACTACCAGATTTTCTATTTCTATGCCATATGTCAGAACAAGGTCCAACGTATGGTGGAGATAATGGGTAGAATTTCCTACTTTCTGAGAAAACTCCATTGAGTTTAATATTGAATTAAATGCCATATTGAGGCAATCACTATCTACATATACATGTATATTAAAGTCCCCTGCTATAATTATTCTATTTGATTTCAGCACTAAATAAGCTAAGAATTCGGCAAATTCGGATAAAAACTCTGAGTAGGTTGATGGAGGACGATGAACTATGGCAAATAAAATTGGGTTTAGCCTAAAATTGCTAAAATGCCCGATACTGAGGACCAGGCCCTCAAAGGAATGATAATGTGTTTTTCGCTTTACATTAACTAGTAATTTGGAATGGTAAATTGTTGCTACTCCTCCTCCACAACCAGAACTTCTGGGATTTTGACAGTTTAAATAACCAGAGGGAGTTGATTAATTTAAACCAACATAATCCTCTTGCCCTAACCAAGTCTCTGTAAGAGATATTAAATCAATCTGATGATCAATTAACAGATCTTGGACTAGCAGAGACTTGGGAGTCAGAGACCTAATATTTAACAAATCACATTTAATTTTTAAATTATAAGGAGGAACAGAGGCCAGATCATTCAATTTAGAGGCTTCATGTTTAATTTGAGTTTTACCAACTTTTTGTTTAATCACTTTGGAATGCTTATACATTACATTTTTATTTACTTTGGTGGGAGCAGACAATGATTCTCTGATGGGGAAGACAGGGGCTAAGTTGAGGGATGGCGGATGAAGAGGAGCTGCAGAGATGTGTGTAAGATTGCGACTCTGCTTCCTGGTCCCAACTCTGAGTTGTCAGTGTTTCGGAAGTTTGGATAAAAATGATGCCAGATTGTTAGATAAAAGAGATGCACCATCCAAAGTGGGATGGACACCGTCTCGTCTAATAAGATCAGGTTTTCCTCAAAATAAGCTCCAATTGTCTATGTAGCCCACGTTGTTTGCAGGACACCACACAGACAGCCAGCGGTTGAAGGATGACAAGCGGCTAAACATGTCATCACTGGTCAGATTGGGGAGGGGCCCAGAGAATACTACAGAGGCAGACATTGTTTTGGCAAAATCACACACCAATTCCACGTAATCTATACTCTTTAACATACATTCAATGCAATTTAGTTATTGTCATGGATATTGTGTTAAAGTCTGTATTTGCTGTTGCACAAGAGTTTTTCTGAATAGCAGAAGTTTCTGCATAATTTACAAATCACTGTTTAATCGGAAATTTTTGACAAGCCTGTGCTTTTCCTGTATTGCTACATAGAATATCACTGCAGTAAACTGGAAAAAACAAACAAACATCTGCTTTAAAATTTGTAATTCTTCCCACAACTTTTAGTGAAAAAAAAAATCTCTCAAAACACTGCAACTTTTATTGCAACTTTTAAAAAAACTTTGGCGAATTCAGGCTTTTTGGGCCACAACAATCATAAAAATATCCCTCAAAATCCTGGAGGGACTGGTTACTGTAATGCCACTACTTTTGCAATAACATGCTGTGTAACAAATGTAGTGTTTTGTCATTTATAATTATGATCAGGTATCAAGATCCTTTAATTCAGACTTAGTAGTCTTTGTGGAAGCGGAAGTTTGCCTCCAAGTCCACACACACACACACACACACACACACACACACACACACACACACACACACACACACACACACACCAGAAAAACAATATATTCTCTCTCTCTCTCTCTCTCTCTCTCTCTCTATATATATATATATATATATATATATATATATATATATATATATATCCAGTATATATATATATATATATATATATATATATATATATATCACTCGTTGGGGCACTAGTTCACTCTCGTGAACATTTAATAATTACTTTGATACCTTTAATTAATAAACCAGTCTCAAATTACTCATGAATTCGATATTGGGGACTTAGAACAATCACAGAAAAGAAATCCCAACGACTTCTCTCATTTTACAGATTTATTTAAATGAAACTCTGATTAAATGATATTACATTCCAATAATTTGTAACCAGGTGAAATGATCAGCATTAAGCCATCATATTAAATTTGTAACTGGGATAAGGATTAACAGAATGTGAACACATCTGTAAAACCATGGACCTTAGTATGCATTGGGAACTGATAGAAATGGAAGATTATGAATAAATTGGATGTGAATTTATGAAGAAAATTATAACTAATTATAGAAAAATTCTGAATTACTCTAAGAAAGTAAAATGGGATTTTAATTAAAAAAAATGTTAATCTCTCTTTAATTCTGTATCTGATCAGATTTCTGAATTATTTCCAAACTTTAGACAAGTCATTCAGCAGATGGAAATGAAGAGAAATGGCTCACGTGACTCCTTGCATTGTTGTGTTGTTGAGATGATCCCGATAATATCTGCCAGCAGTTATTCGGGCAAAGTTCAGTCACAGGCTGATATTTGACGATGATGATGAGGCTTTTACGCTTCGCCAGTGGGGAGCTCTTGTCCTGGCAACTTTCAAAGTCCACAGTCACAAGATGAGATTTTGGCTGTATCAATCACAGTTGGAGCTTAAGTCAGGTGACGTGAGGCTGCTTCTTCTTCTTCGTTGGCCAGTGTCTTCTTCCCAAAAGTCTGGATAAATTCGGGAAAAATTATAAATCTGATCCGAATAACAGAATTTAGAGAGCTAAGATAAAGTTGAAACTCAAGCCACAAAAATCAAACTTCTTCTGACATCCTGGAGTTGAAAATAGCTTCCAGTACGGAGACAAATGGCCAGTCAGTCCTTTGACAAAACACACGGTGAGTTTAAAGAAAGTTTAACAGAATACAGATAGTGAACGTCTGTGAAGCATGGAGTTTCACTCCATATACCGAAGTTTTGAGCTCAAGAAAGAAAGTAATTAATTCCCAGACGTTTAAAGAAAAACATTAAAAGACACAGGCACAAACTTATCACAAGACAAATACCAGACAAAACCTCGAACTGAACAAAAATGGCCATTCTCTTTCTTATACTCAGTCGAGTTTCACGGGGTTCCGTTGACTGACATGAGCATAAGCCAATAGTTTCCCGTCGTGGGCGGGTTTTGTGAACTCTGGTCCAATGAGCAAGCAGGCCTTTGTCTGTAAAGAACCAATAGAAATGAGAGAACCGTTGCACAGCATCTGCTGGCTGGTGATTGGTTGAGCAAGTCAGATGACTTGTTAAACTTTAGAACTTGAGAATAAACACATCTTAATAATACTGAAAATTCATCAATATACTTATGTATAAAATATAAGCTAGCTTCAGTGATTCAGGCACTTTTATACTGGTCCTTCTAAAATTGCATGCAGTGGAATAAATTCAATTAAACGTGCACATATTTAAAATCAAGATAATTATAAATTCTTCAAACCCATTATTGATTGTCCAACACAGAACGATGTTAGAGTCGCACTTGTTTTTCCATGGTGTCCTGAAAAAGAGAATAATCCAAAAATTGAGGGTTTTATAAAAAGGCAGTCATTAACTTCAGGGAATAAAGTTCAGCTGGTTAACTCCAACGTGTCCCAGAGTTGCCAGTAGATGGCAATGTTGAGCTGTGGATATTTTGTAGTGACCATATGACAGACAGTCAAATTTTATGGGATGCATTCTGGTAAATGTCAGATGGCTGATAACCAATAAAACCGTCTTAGTTGGAGGAAGTTTCCATTTTTTTTTTATGATTTAAGTTAACCCTTTGAGTGTGTATGTTGCCAAACTGCGACATACCCCCTAGTGGTCAAGAGTGGTAAATATTTTTTGTCAATATTTTTTGTCAATATTTTTGATCAGGATTTGTCCTTCAATTCACATATTAAATTTGTTTTTAAGACTGCCTTCTATCATTTGCGTAATATTGCCAAGATTAGGAGCATCTTGTCTCAGAGTGATGCTGAGAAACTGATCCACGCTTTTGTTAGCTCGAGATTAGATTATTGTAATTCTTTATTATCAGGCTGTCCTAAAACATCTTTAAAAAGTCTTCAGCTGATCCAAAATGCTGCAGCAAGAGTTTTAACAGGTATTAGAAAGAGAGATCATATCTCTCCGGTTCTGGCCTCCCTTCATTGGCTTCCCATAGAGTTTAGAATTAAGTTTAAAATCCTTCTTCTTACTTACAAAGCTCTAAACAATCAGGCTCCTTTTTATTTAAAAGATCTGATACTACCGTATTATCCTAACAGAGCACTACGCTCCCAAAATGCAGGATTACTTGTAATACCTAGAATCTCCAAAAGTACAATGGGAGGCAGAGCCTTCAGTTATCAAGCTCCTCTCCTGTGGAATCAGCTGCCAATCTGGATTCGGGAGTCAGACTCGATCTCTGTTTTTAAGAATAGGGCTAAAACCTACCTTTTTGATATAGCCTACAATTAGGGAGGGATCATGTGTTTCTGAACCCTCCTTAGTTATGCTGCTAATAGGTTTAGTCAGCCGGGGGACCTCCAGTAATGCACTGGGCCTCAATCCTTTTCTCACTCTCAATGAAATATTTTTTCTTATTAATCATATATTAATCATATATCCCATAACCTACATATGTATAAGCATGTGAGAATGTTTGGTGATTACATATGTAAAGCGACTTCACACCTCAGAACAGGACAAAGAGGTCTCAACCGTCAGCAGAGATCAAAGAGCATCCGAGGCGCTGCGGTGGAGACCAGATCGCCCTGACCTCCCAGGGCCAGGTGGAGGGATACGAAGACAAAGGAGGGGGATTAAGATAATGCGGGATGTCAGCTTGGATATGCATGTCTTTTGTTATGTGTAGGTATAAGTATGTAGAGCTGAATGTGTTCTTCCTCTATTCTACTTCTGCTTCTGCACTGAGATGAGACTTGTTAGAGGAGCGAAGCTGATAAACTTTGGTTTATAAGTCACATCGCCTCGTTATTCCAAGCTCTTCTACAGTCATTAACATTTGTTTGTTCTCTCCCATAGATTGAGTCCCCATCGTGCTGTTTGCTCTCTACATGTCTGTTCTTTTCTTCTTCTCTATCCCCTCACCCCCCAGCCAGTCGCAGCAGATGACTGCCCCTCCCTGAGCCTGGTTCTGCTGGAGGTTTCTTCCTGTTAAAAGGGAGTTTTTCCTCTCCACCGTCGCCAAGTGCTTGCTCACAGGGGATCGCCTGATTGCTGGGGTCTTTCTGCAACTGTGGGGGTTCCCCCTACAGTTGATAGTGCTATGAGATGACTGTTGTTGTGAAATGGCACTATATAAATAAAGTTGAATTGAATTGAATTGAATTGAATAAAATAGTTCAGATTTCCAAGGCTATAATTTGAAAGTTACAAGAGATAATGCCTTACTGTCAAATAGAAAGATGTAAAATATGATCCAAAGTTTCAGATAGGAATAAATTTACGCATCTAATTTGCGTAATGTCACGGCACCTCTTTAAATTCCATAACTCAGTCAAAAGTGGACTTTGGCCACATTTACACAAAAAATGGGTCAGTCTTTTGACATCGTTTTTTTGTACAGAGGTACCTCATCATCTTATCTTCAAAGTATATGAACAAGAAATCAGTACATTTAAAAAAAAAACCCAGAAATTTCTCACTTACTTTTGACAAAGTCAGAGAGAGAAGGCAGGTGCAGTGCCGTGCTCTGCCACTAGGGGCATGCAAATTCTCACACTCAAAGGTTATTCCTTTAAAAGAATTCCTTATGGCTTTTCCTGGCAAAGGAATGTTGTCCCAGTTGTGGTCCTTGGATGAAAGGAAAACAATTCTTTGACCAGGCTTTTGGATGAAACAGTGTAGGAGCATGCTCAAATAACGAGGCTGAGTTTTAGTCATAAACCAGCTTTATTTGACAGAACACAAGCTCCTAGCATTCTCAAAGCAGGAAAGAGAAAGAATCATACTTCAACCCCCTTTTATACATTTCCAGCATCAGAATTCAAGTCACATGGTGTCTTCAGTCAACATACAGTTACAAAGCATCCCTTTGAAGCTTCACCATTGTCTCTCATTTCTTGATGAACCGGAATACCCTCCGGGGCGTCTTCTGTGGGACAAAGAGACAAATCTCACACTTCCTTGTTACCTCCTGTAGATTTGAGTCCTCAGTCCTTGCAGACGTGACACTCCACAATACACATTCAGTTCTGTCTCTGTGGCAGCGTGAGCCCACAATGTGTGTCGGCCACACTACCCCCCCCAAACGTCGAGTAAGGCAAAATCTGCATGGCATAACAAAAAGAGAAACACAAAACACTCCATACATCGCTAATCAATCCACCAACTGCCTGGGTTTTAATCTTCTGCCGAATCTGCTGCAACTTGGCTTGGCTGCCTCTGCAACATCTCTCTGCACCTGTGGATTAAAGCTGTTAGCACCTCTCTGTGAAGACTTTGGAGAATGTCTTCTCGGCGGCCTGCCCCGGCGGGGGGGCCTCGCGAGCTGCACCTCCTCCTCAGCCAGAACAAAAGCGGGTTTGAGCCTGTTAATGCAAATCAGCTCCCTTCTGCCCCCTAAATCTAGCAGAAAATGCTTCTGCCCGGTCTCCAGCACTCGAAACGGTCCGTCGTAAAACGGCCGCAAACTTGGACGCTGGGCGTCATGTTTAACAAAAACAAACTCTGCATTTTTTAAAGCCTTGGGCACAAAAACGTGTGGGAAACTGTGATGGACCGGGCCAGGAAGCGTGTTTGTTCCTGAGCCGCTCTGCCACGGCTGAGCGGGGGGGCCATTAGGTGCGGGATTATCAGGAAGAAATTCCCCGGGCAAACGGAGCGGCTGAGCGAAAACTAATTCAGCCGGGGAAGCATGCAAATCTTCCTTAGGTGCAGAACGCAACCCTAATAACACCCATGGAAGTTTGTCTACCCAATTTGTATCCGTTAGCGACGCTCTGAGGGCTGCTTTCAATGACCTGTGAAAGCGTTCGCATAAACCATTGGCCTGGGGGTTATACGCGGTGGTGCGATGAATCTTCACCCCCAAGCTGCGGGCCATCGATGACCATAGCTCGGAAATAAATTGGGGACCCCTGTCGGACGTTATGTCCGACGGTACACCAAAACGCGCAACCCATGCTGTTAAAAATGCTCGCGCAACTTCTTCCGCTGTGGTTGATGTCAGAGGAATCGCCTCTGGCCAGCGCGTGGTGCGGTCTACCATTGTCAAAAGATGTGTGTGCCCGTGTGATAACGGAAGCGGGCCGACCAGGTCAATATGCACGTGATCAAAACGCTTAGCGGGGATGTGGAAAGGTTCTAACGGGGCCTTAGTGTGTCTGTGTATTTTAGCTCGCTGACACGCTACGCAGGCTGCTGCCCATTCCTTGACCTGTTTGCGCAACCCGGGCCAAACAAATTTCTCCCCCACCAATTTGATCGATGCGCGCACCCCCGGGTGCGCGAGAGAATGGACCAAGTCAAAAACACGGCGACGCCACGCGGTTGGCACCACAGGGCGGGGCCGTCCCGTGGAGACATCGCAGATTAGCGGGGGCATACCGTTTTGTTGCACCCTGTGCTCCAGCCTTAACCCTGTTGGTCCAGACTGGAGCGCGCGCACGTCCGCGTCGTTAACCTGCTCCGCAGCCATGGCTGCATAATCTAACCCAACACAGACCGGGGCTGCGCGCGCTCCCGCGTCGCTGCCCGGGCCCGCGGCCATGGCTACAGAGTCTGCCCCTATAGGGCTTGGTGGTGCTATTGCACGTGAGAGGCAGTCTGCTACAACATTGTGTTTACCCGCGACATGCTGAATATCAGTAGTAAACTCCGATATTGCGGCTAGTTGCCTTTGTTGCCGGCCTGACCAGGGTTCTGAAATTTTGGCCATCGCGAACGTTAGCGGTTTATGATCCACAAAAGCGGTGAAACGTCGCCCCTCTAACCAGAACTGAAAATGACGGATGGCCAAGTGTAGGGCCAAAAGCTCCCTGTCAAACGCGCTGTATTTCCGTTCACTATCGCGCAAGGTCCTGCTGAAAAACGCGAGGGGTTGCCAGGTACCTGCCACAAACTGTTCAACTACCGCCCCCACCGCTACATCGGAAGCGTCAGTGGTGAGCGCCATGCGGGCCGTTGGAACTGGGTGCGCTAACAAAACTGCATTTGCCAGGGCTGATTTGACCTGGGCAAAAGCGCGCTCCCGCTCCGGAGACCATTCGACTTTATTTGCGGGCTTTTGTTTTTTTAACGCGGTGTACAATGGCTGCATGAGTCGTGCTGCGCTTGGGAGGAAACGGTTGTAAAAATTAACCATCCCTAGAAACTCCTGAAGCGCCTTAACCGTTTGAGGTTGCGGAAAATCTGTTATGGCACGCACTTTATTTGGAAGGGGAACTGCTCCCTCTGCCGAAACGCGATGTCCCAAAAAATCAATCTGCGCCACCCCAAACTGGCATTTCGCTGGGTTCACTATTAACCCGTGCTCTGCCAACCTCTGGAAAACTGCTGTGAGGTGTTTTTCATGTTCGCCTTCGGACGTGCTGGCTACCAAAATATCGTCCAAATAAACGAACACGAAAGGCAGGTCGCGTAAAACTGCATCCATCATGCGTTGGAAAGTCTGCGCGGCCCCCTTGAGGCCAAAAGGCATGCGCAAGAACTCAAAAAGGCCAAAAGGAGTTATGACCGCTGTTTTGGGTATATCGTGCGCGCGCACTGGAACCTGGTGATAGCCGCGCACCAAGTCTATTTTAGAAAAAATGCGCGCCCCCGCCAAATGAACAGAAAAATCCTGAATGTGCGGAATCGGGTAGCGGTCATGAGCTGAAACGTTGTTCAACCTGCGGAAATCGCCGCAAGGCCGCCACGAGCCGTCAGCCTTTGGGACCATGTGTAACGGCGAAGCCCAAGCGCTCTTGGAGCGTCTAACGATGCCTAGTTTTTCCAGATTAGTGAACTCCTCGCGCGCGATGGCCAGTTTAGCTGGGTCCAAACGCCGAGCCTTTGCAAAAACGGGAGGGCCTGTGGTTGTTATGAAATGTTCTACCCCATGTTTGGCCACCGTTGCTGAAAAAGTGGGGACTGTGAGTGCTGGAAACTGAGCAAGCAGAGTGTGAAACTTACCACCCGCGGCTGAGACGCTGGCATGTGCAGTTGGCGGGGCCACCCGAGCTGTGCAGGGAATAGAATGAAAAGACAGTGCATTAATCAGACGTCTATTAGCAAGATCAACCAATAAACCATGTGAGCACAAAAAATCAGCCCCTAACATGTTGAAACTGACTGCTGCTACAATAAATGTCCACTCAAATGAACGGCCTTGTAAGGACAGAAGCATGGTCCTCTCACCAAACGTTTTAATTGTGAAGCCGTTCGCTGCTGACACTGACACCCAGGGGGCTTTAGAAGGCGACAGCCGTTCCGCGTAGGTGGGCGTGACGAAGCTCAGCTACGAGCCCGTGTCCACGAGGAACTGTTTCCCCGAGCGTGCATCCGTCAGGTAAAGCAGCCTGTTCTCATTGCCGAGAGTCGCGGCTGCTACCGGCCCTCGGTCCTGGCGTTTAAAATTGCACGGTGGGACGCACCTGTGCGCTCTCTCTGCAAAACGGCGGTGGTAGAAGCACGAGCCGTTCTCCGCTCCGCGTCGTCTGGCTCCGGTCGCCGCCGTTGTTGGTGCGTCTGGTGCCGCTGGACCCAAGCTATCTCCGGACGCCGTTCCCGAACTAGCCGCCGCGGCCGAAACCGCGTTCTGCTTGTGGGCGTCGACCAACTTCTGCGCCTCCTTGCTCAACCCATGGTAGTCTCACTTGGCCAATCGGGGTGACTCTGCCAGGGCCACTCTCACTGCTGGTGGCAGGGTTCGAAGGAATAGGTGGGCGAAAATGAATTCGCCATCCTCGGAGGCTTTGAGCTGCAGCATCTTCACCATCAGGTCCGCAGGTCTATCGTTTTCTGCCTCCGTCAGCGCCAGGAGCCCCTCTGCTCTTTGTTGGACTGAGGGGGTGAAATGGCTGATCAGCGCGTCTTTCAATGCGCTGTACTTGTCGCTGTCTGGTGGATGATTAACCAAATCCTCCACTCTCTGGACCGTGTCGCTGTCCAGTTTCGCTACCACGTGGTAGAATCTTGTGTCGTCGTTGGAGATTCTCCGGAGGTTGAACTGCGCCTCGATTGCGCTAAACCATGAGCGCGGGCTGTGCTGCCAGAAATCGGGCAGCCGGAGCGTGGAGGCGGCCATCAGGCTGGCTTCCACCGAGCCCGGTTCGGAAGAATTCTCATTGCTCATTCTCCGTCGTAGGTCACCAGTGTAGGAGCATGCTCAAATAACGAGGCTGAGTTTTAGTCATAAACCAGCTTTATTTGACAGAACACAAGCTCCTAGCATTCTCAAAGCAGGAAAGAGAAAGAATCATACTTCAACCCCCTTTTATACATTTCCAGCATCAGAATTCAAGTCACATGGTGTCTTCAGTCAACATACAGTTACAAAGCATCCCTTTGAAGCTTCACCATTGTCTCTCATTTCTTGATGAACCGGAATACCCTCCGGGGCGTCTTCTGTGGGACAAAGAGACAAATCTCACACTTCCTTGTTACCTCCTGTAGATTTGAGTCCTCAGTCCTTGCAGACGTGACACTCCACAATACACATTCAGTTCTGTCTCTGTGGCAGCGTGAGCCCACAATGTGTGTCGGCCACAACAGTTCCTTTAAGGTGAGAGTAATTTTATTGATGAGCCAAGGGAATGATGCTACACAAAATTACTGTTTAAAAATTCAGTAATGCATTACAGTTACTGAAATTTGATCAGATGCATTACTCGTTACTCATTTTATTAATATGGATAGATATTTTTAGCACAAATATGCGCTAAAATATTTTTAGGGCAAATACTATGTGTGCAAGAGGATTTAAGTATGCATTTAAAAGTAACGTGAAAGTTACTTTTCCAAGTAACTAGTTACTTTAATCATGTAGTAATTGGTAAACTAACTCAGTTACTTTTGAAAAAAGTAACTAATTAGTTACTGTTTTTTAGTAATTTGCCCAACACTGGTCCCAAGCCTAGGTAAATGGGTAGAATTGTGTCAGGAAGGGAATCTGGTGAAGAAGGGTAATTGGAGTTCACTTATATAGTGCTTTTGCCCATCTCTAGATGACCAAAGTGCTTTACAGATCCTGCTATCCACCCGTCCACACACTGATGGCAGCAGAGCTGCCACACACCGGTGCTGGCCTGACCCACCAGGAGCATCTGGAGGTTTAGTGTCTTGCTCAAGGACATTTAGACATGCAGACAGAGCGGGAATCGAACCCCTGACCTTCCAATCAGTAGTCGGCCACACAACACCTGCGCCACAGCTGCCCCCAGAAGCAGAAGAAGAAGAAACCCTCTACCATGTCTTTTGTCATTTTTCTCGTAGCCACAATAAGTCACTTAATATCTTCTTAATGTCAAAATGTATATAATATATAACATAATCAATAGGCAGTTTATCAATTTTTAACAAGGGGGATAGTGGTGGTGGGTATTCATAATTTAGTATAAGGTACAAGAAAAAGAAAAAGCCAACTTTATTGTCATTCAGTCCATACAGCAAATCATGTACAGTAGAACAAAATTACGTTTCTCCTATCTACAATGTTAATCACATCTAGAATCAGAGGGGCCGCTGCCATGCAAGGCACTGCCACGAACAACTTTTCCTTCCCCCATTCTATCATGCTGAGCACCAAGCTGGAAGGTGGGAAGTACCATTTTTATATGGTCTCTGGTATGGCCCAGCTGGGACTTGAGCCCACGACCTCCCGGCTGTGGGGCTGATGCTCTACCACTAGGTGGTGGTGACCTAGTGTCCTAGTG